>BSBN01000725.1:3832305-5109740 GCA_027924645.1 Cunninghamia lanceolata
ACCAAAATCAATCAACGATGGAGATTTGGTGGCTATGTGAATGGATAGGATGAATTGATAGTCATAGGTGAATGTGTAGATGACAAGTGGAGGGAAGATAAGGCTCATGTGTGATTGTGTACATAAAAAAGTACTACATGTGAAAGATATTAAATAAAAGATGTAGTACTACACATGTTTTTAAATAAAAGAGGCACACATGTCGGCTCATTGAGATAAATGATAAGATAATTTAATTAAATAAATAAAATTTATTTAATTAATTGGAAAGTGGGATTGTGAAAGGAATTTTAATTAAATAAATAAAAGCTATTTAATTAAAATAGATAGAAATAGAGATAATTAAATAATTAAAGATTATTTAATTATAGCTTAGAAGAAATAGCTAATGAATTAATTAAATAAATATAAATTTATTTAATTAATAGAAGATAAAGGTGTTTTTGAAATTGCTCAAGTGTGTTAGACAAATGCAAATGCTAGGTAATACAATATTTAATACTAATGGTAATTAGGTCAATTTTGGGTGTCTACATTTTGTCCCTCTTTGATACAATGTTCGTTAGAACATTGTGTCAAATAAGATATGATAATTCATTTGATAAACAAGGTTATGCCCTAGTGTAACTGGTAGATGATGCCCCCTCAAGAGGTAAACCAGGCTAACTAGGAAGGGCTGGGTTGGCTCGTGATAAGATAGAAGGCTAGAAACAGGGTGACACGACGAAAATGGGGGATAGGAGGGAGAAATGAGAATGGGATGAAAGAATTAGGGCTCAGAAACGAGCTATAAGTAGGTCCTTCAAGGGAAAATAGGCTCATTTGTGTTTAGAAAGCTATAGAGGTCTAGAGCTCCTTAGAGTTGTGGTACGAGGAGAGTTGGAGAGCTTTTAGGATGGTGATTCTATGCAGAGATCATCGTGTCGAGTGAGTGAGGACACATGGGCGACCAGCAGGAGCAAGCGTACCGGTATGTATGGAAAATTGTACTCAAAGCATGATTTTGATAGGCTAGAGGCATCATAAATGCACACACGTCACCAGAAGTGACTAGGTTATAAGATAGGCAATGTAGGTCGCTTGTGTAGGAAAAGAGGTCATTTAGGGTAGTTAAGGTCACTTATAGGCATGGATTAGTTGCTTATGGGAAAAATGAGTCACTTGTGGTTGGCTAAAGAAAAGAGATAGGCAAAATGTGTATATGTCTAGAATAGGTCACTTATGGATGAAAAGTAGACGCAGGTATAGATATAGCTCACTTTTAATGGACATGTGGATGTATACGACAAGTAGGTCGCTAATGGGAAAACATGTGCATATAGGATTTGAGCTCGCTAATAGTTAACAGTCACACACATAAGGTAAAGAGATCACTTATAGGCTAAAAGCATGCGTGTGTGGTAAATTGGTTCACTTATAATGAAAACGATAGCACTTATAACAAAATGGATCACTTGTAGTCGATATGTGTAGGTATAGCATGCAAAAGTCAATTTTGATAGCACAAAGACTGATACGGTGAGTGAAATGATGCAGGATATACTACCACCATTGTTATCATGAGAGCCACATCTGAGAGATTTGTGGTTGGTGAGATTGCTAGATGTAGAAGAGTGGCTAGTGCTAGAGATCCTTAGATTAGAGCATGTGTCGAGGCTAGAGCTAGTGCAGGTGCATCAAGGATTGATGACATCGATGGTGGAGTGATGGAGGAGTGAGCATAGTTCGTTCTTATTTCCAATAGGCGAGGTGACCATTACCTTGGAGGATGTGTTCTGGATTCTACGAGTGACTATTGATGGGGACCAGGTACATTATGATCCTGATATGGGTCTAGCTACATTTAGACAGCTATTTGGGACTCCAGACATTGGGGCTAAGGGCTCAGAGATTCCTATGGCTAGGATGGAGGAGCTGTCTGATAGGCTGCAGCAAGTAGTTGTGGTTATTATTAGATGGCTGGTTGGAGACAGGTGAGATAGAGGTTTTCTAGTTGGATGGGGGACAGTGATGGAGGGGATTTTCTCCTACGGTACCAAACATGCATGGGTTGAGTGTGTGCTAGGGCAGTTATATCATTATCTACATGACTATGCCTATATGTTCGGAGCGAGTATGTTAGCTAGGGTTACAGTTTTGTATGTATGGGCATATGAGCATATCCCAGTGATGAGGCTAGATGGATGGATGGATAGAGTAGTAGGAGAGTTGTATGCTAGGATGTATAGAAGAGCTCTTACTTATTGGCAGCGGAGAGGGGTAGTGTACTGGTAGTAGACACTAGATGAGGTCGATAGGATTTTCTAGAGGCCATGGTTATCCCGCTAGAGATTGGATGAGGAGGATGTAGATCTTTTCTATGCTAGGTAGGCTAGATACATTTTTGGTCATGATAGATATATCATAGAGTGCTATTTGCTTGAGAGGGTACTGAAGTAGTTTGGCATACCACAGGGAGTACCGGTTGGTGATGCCATTTTTGGGAGGACATGACAGGAGGTTTTTGATTGGGGGCCAGAGATTGTGGTTGACACAACTTTGGCAGAGAGGGATGGACTAGGGCCAGTTATGTGGCCATGGAGACAGGGTCTTGCAGATCCAGGGACATTACCAGATTATGATGCATATTGGGTGATAGCTAGACTGACTCGACTGACGAGGGTGGGAGAGATTGGAGAGATTGGTATGGAGAGGCTGGTGAGGAGGAGGCAGTGACGAGCTCCACCAGCACAGGAAGTTGTTCCAATAGCTCTAGGGATACAGGTGCAGGGATAGGTTCAGGGGCAGCCACAGTTATTGGCACAACTAGTAGCACAGATGATAGGTGATGATGATGTGGGCATGCAACAGCTGAGACGACAGATTAGGGAGGAGAGGAGATGGAGACAGCGAGCTCAGATGAGGATGAGGAGAGTGGAGTTAGACCGCCATCAGGTTGTGATAGGTTTACGACATGCTAGAGCACAAGCACACACATACCAAGCACAGCTATAGGAGAGAGCACAGGGAGGTGATGGACAGGATGATGGTAGTCTTGTGAGAGTGACTAGTGAGAGGGATGCAACTATGCAACTTGTTACAGCTGAGAGAGATGCAACTTTATAGTAGATATAGGTTATTAGAGCTAAGAGAGATGCAACTATACAACAGGTGCAGATGGTGAGGGTGGAGAGAGATATAGCTGTGTAATAGTTACATGCCATGACAGTAGAGCGAGATAGAGCAGTGGTTATGTTGGGTATAGATGAGGCCACAATATACTTGGCTACACAGTTGAATCAGGAACAGGGTGAGTTGAGGAGAGCACAGGGTGAGGCTAAGTACTATAGGGGTTTATACCATGGAGCATTGCCCACGGAGTAGAGACAACTGAGTTATAGGAGCAGGTTAGGGGCTTCAGCTTCATGGGGGACAGGTGGATCATGATTTGTGGCTTCAGTTATGGGACCTCCTAGAGATGGTAGGCTAGGTGCAGGACCCAGTGGAGGTGGACAGGGCGAGGGAGCTACCCGTAGTCACTAGGGCTACCTTGTTTCTTTGTTGTAGATTATTGTATCATGATGAGGCTTATGAGCCAGCTGTACATACATTCTTCGATGGCTTATGGATGGCCCATGTTGTATTTGTAGACACTTGTATATTGACACATGTGATATATATATGTATATATATATATATATGATGGATTTAGTTCTATATGATGTTGTAATGGTAATGGATGCACTTATGGTATTATGTTATGCATTTTTTTTTAATTTTTGTCATGAGCTATATGGATGTTTATGCAAATGAGATGGATATGCAAATGGTAATCATGGAAATGTGTCATGCTAATGGTAATATAAGGTTATTATGATAATGTAAATATGTAGATGGCAATGATAATGATATGGTATTTGAATGTCTAACACACTTGTTTTGTAGGGTAAGGAATGCGGACAAGGAAGGTGGAGGAAAAGATTGATCTTGGTTGAGGACTATATAGGCGTATGATGCAATGGATAAATGAGATGACAACTTTTAAAGTAATTGCTTAGAATTCAAAAGAAATGCAAACCTTATGTTTGATATAGCATATGGATGTTATGTACTAGGGTATAGAAGACCAAGGTGTCGAGATATCCAATGCAAAACTAGCATACTACAATCTTGTCTAAACGCATGAGGTCAAGATGTTGAGCCAACATAAACAAGATATGAATAGAAGCTAGTGTTCTGAGCTAGACTTTGACGCTACAAACAATGGTTTGAGCTTATTTCCACTACACATAGTGATACCTTGTTGGTAATATGTATGGAGCTAGTCTTGACATAGAATAGTCTCAAATGCATAAGAGATTGTTGAGCTTCTTAGATACTAGAGATATTGATATGTAAGATGCTAATCCCAACATGTACAAGATACCAATACGCATAGAAAGAGAATAAGATCATCCCGCAGACTTGGCATACAAAAGCAATATGACCATGCCCCATTCCATACTTCATTGCAACATACCAAGATATGATAGATCAAGGCAGTCTTGATTCGGCATAGGAAAGAGATAAAAGATAAAAAAAAGATACTATCATCATGTTCTCTTGCCAAATTTAAGTGCTCTTGGATGGATTTAAGCCGGCGCCTTGGTGAGAGGAAAGCTGCATCTTGTTGAAGGCTAAAGATGTTGGTAAAATGCTATAGCAAATGTTGGCTTAAGGCATGCGAACAAATAGCTTCTAGCTTATCGCTGCTTGGTTAAAGTACTAGAGCTTTCTCTGATACACAGTCTACTTCTGCTTGAGCTGGTCAAAGAGAAGAAGATAGAATATGAAAGAGGATGAAAATGGGGTGTATCGTTAGTGCTTGCATACTGGATAGTTCCTTTGTATTCTAGACTGCCTACATACCCTATGTCCACGGGATCAAAGCACGTTACAATGGTGATGAGACATGATGGAAATGTAGTTCTAGGCTTTATTGATGATATAAGTGATGAAAGATAGAAGAAAAGGAGATGAAAGATCAAAAGATGATTAGAAGAATGGTGAAAGATGGGAGAAGGGGCTATCGTCTATCCCTAAATCAGAGTGCTTCCTTCGCATCTAAGATTGCCTACATACCCTATATCCACGGGATCAAGGCTTTGAACGATAGAGCTATGATGTAGTTCTTGGTTATTGTGCTGATGGTTGACGTCAAATGTTCAACTTTATTACTTGAGTGTTTTTGGGATGGTTTTGATTTTTTTTGGTGTTTTTTTGGGATATTTTGATTTTTTTTTGGATTTTCGCTACTTTGATTGCATTTAGGTGATTGCTGTGCTATTGGTCTTGGTTGCAGATGTTTACCATGTTTGAAGTTGGATGTTTGCTGTGTTATGGAGTTGGGTGTTTGTTGTGTTTAGATTTGTGTGTTTGTTGTTTTTATGAGCTAGAGCTGTGGGTATCCACTTCCAAATAATGCTCAACAAGTGCCCCTAGTGTGGGATGAAGGCTCTTAGGAAGATGCTCTTGTGGATGGTGCTCATGCAAATAGTATGCTAAGGTGTCAAATGATATCTTAACCCCAACGAAGTCCCAACTAAGAAAGCTAGCAAGGTAGAGGTGAAGGTGAAAAAGCTTTTATTATGGATGGATAAGGGATAACTATGTTTGTACTAGGTGAATAGGTGGATTATGATGTGGATTATGTAGGTAAGATGGTAGATGAAAAAATCTGTGTTCAAACAAACTAAGCAAATGATGGAAGTTGGTCTCTACACATAGCACTTGTTTGCTAGGTTTTCACTATGGTACTTATCCAAGGTGCCTGTTTACCAAATTTTCACCAGAGGACATATTATTTATCTTGTACTTAGTTTTTTGTCATCCAAAGTGCCACAAGGTGGTTTTCACTATTTGATGGTTTTTTTTTAGGAGAATGGGATAACAATTACACATGGCGCTTGTTTTCCAGGTTTTCACCATGGTAATGAATAGGAAGGACTCAAGTGTCTAGCTCGATGAATGTTGGTAGTCCTATTAGAGATGGAGGTCATCACATGGACCATGTTGTTGGTAAAGGGGATTGCATGGAAAAGTGATGGGTAAGATAGATGGTGGATAGTGGATTAAGAAATGGGTTATGGAAAGTTGGGGGATAAATGGAAGGTTTATGCAAAAGCATGGACCATAGGGATAGGATGATGGGGGAAGATATGTAGGATAATGGATGAAAGGATGGGAGATGGAGATATGTGGGAATGTTGCAGAATGAAAGGAAATCATGACCAAAGGTTGTACACACCACTTAAACATTAAAGCTTTGGATGGAAAGGGCGGTATAGGAAATGAAAGAGATGTTTGTTTATGAGGTGGATGATGGAATTATTTAGGAACCCACATAGGTTTAATACTTTTATGACTTTTGCTTTGCTTGTGGGATTTTTGAATGGAATGGAAATGTGAGATGGAAGAAAATGGTTGGGATTCTTGAAAAGGGGGAATGAAGATGCCTCATTTGGCTTGCTTGCTTGTTTGCTTAGGAACCCAGACCATTTTGGTCTTGGACTCTTCTTGTGAAGTTATGAGATCAGATGGCTCTTTAGATGTATTTGGCTACA
The DNA here is from genome assembly GCA_027924645.1 of Cunninghamia lanceolata. NCBI lineage: Eukaryota > Viridiplantae > Streptophyta > Pinopsida > Cupressales > Cupressaceae > Cunninghamia > Cunninghamia lanceolata. The sequence goes on from BSBN01000725.1 coordinate 3,838,887, forward strand.
AGTCTTTGCTTTGATGCCCTAAGGCATGATGATTTTTAGATATTTTAAGAGGACTTTTAGCTTTAGAGGTAGAGGCATCCAAATTTTTGTTTTTGAATCCCATGTGTTTGGTGGAAGCGAGGTTGGTGGAATGAGTGGAAACTTTATGTTTAGACAACATGTGCATTTGTTGGTCATGATTAGGAATGTAATAGTGCTTATGGATAAGTGGATAATTAGGGGTTGGTAATAATGGAGGATATTTGGAGTTGGAAGTAGTGGAGGTAAATCAGATGGCGGAAGGTGTACGGTCACATGCTTTTGCATGTTATAAGATGGTGGAAGTGGAAGATACAAATATGAAGTTGGTGGTGGAATTTTAGGAGTTGGGAGAAGTGGAGGTAAGTCAAATGGTGGAAGATGTATGGTTACATACTTCTGGGTTTTAGAATGGAGTTTTTGATGAGAAACACTGGATTTAGAATGGACAGAGGAGTTACCAACATCTTTACCTTGTGGAACCATGCAATCAACAACGAGACTAGGAATGTTTTGGGAACTAGATTCAAACTCATCATTAGATGGAGACGAAGGGATGGTAGAGATCATAAAAATGAAGTTTTCCTAAAAAAGGTCAGTGATATGAAGGGAAGAATTATCGATGGTATCGGAGTTAGAAGTCTTTCCTACCAAAGAAGGTCTAGCTTCTATATGGGAAACAGATGCGGATGAAGAGGATTGCAATGTGTATTCACCCAGACCTTATTCAATGTACTTGATATGGAGGTTTGGAGTGGCTTTGCTAGATGATGGCTTGAGTAAAGCGGACGGGTCCACATAGGATGAAGATGGATATGCTTTGGTGTTGATAGGAATATGGTTATAATTTTGATATTTGGCTTGAAAAGCACAACAAAAATTGAATGGATTAGGATTGGCATAGATAACGACTTCAACACCATTGTGCAGAAATTTGATACATTGATGGTATGTGGAAGGAATAGCTTTGAGGGCATGGATCCATGGATGGCCAAGGATGATGTTATATGGAAGGTCAATATCAAGGAATTGACAACAAGTATCAGTAGAGACAAGACCAACTTGGATAGGCAAATGGATAATTCCTTTAGTATCTTGCTCAACATCATCATATGCTTTGATAGTAATAACCTTGGAAGTGTCAACGTCTTTCTCAGAGTATCCCAATTGTTTTATTAATTTTAAGGAACATATATTAAGACCAGCTCCACCATCCACTAAGATTTGTTTGATATGGTGTTGGTTGACAAATACTTCTATGTGGAGGGCTTCATTATGTGATGGGTTAATGGATGGTTGGAGATCTTTGTCAGAGAAAGTGAGATCGCAAGGGGTTGTAATGCTAGCTACCATAGATTGGAATTGGGTGGTATGGATATCATTGGGCATAAAAGATTCTTGCAATGCATTGTCAAGGATAGCTTTGTCGACAGGGAATATGCGAAGCAATTCTAGGATGGAAATATGTGTAGGTGTTTTGCCAAGGTGATCAAGGATATTATAGCTAGAAGATGGTCGAGGAGGGTTGACAGGTGCCCCCTGAATGGTAACACAGCCTCTTCAGGTAGTTACAGCACAATCGGGTGCTTTGCCTTGGATTGTAATGGTAGAAATGTGGGCATGGTCAATGCGGCCAATCATGGATGATTCATAAGTGTACTGGATGCCATTCCCAACATGTGGGTTGCTTGTCTTGTCATGAGATGGAAGTGGATTCTTAAAAGTATCTAGATCATAGTTTGATGTTGATTGTTGGGCCGGTTGTGACGCTGGTGGTGTGATTTTAATGAGGCCTTGATCAATGCAATCTTGAATGACATGTTTCAAGCACATGCAACCATTTGTTTTGTGTCCTTTGACTCTGTGATATTCACAATATTCATTCTCTTTGTACTAAGGAGCTTTGAAGACTGGTTCACCGTTGGGTGGTGCTTCAGGCAATATGATATCTCCCACTTGGAGAAGTTTACAAAAGACAACTTCCATAGGTTCCCCTAAGGGAGTAAATGGTCGTCGAGGATTTGAAGTTTGTCTTTGTCGAGTTCTTTGAAAAGGTGGATTTGTTGTAGATGCAGCTTGGATATTGATAGGAGCTTTCACTGTTTGGATGTTCTTTGCATCTACAACATCGTCAATGACAACATTGTTGTTTTTGTTCCAAGATCTATCGTTTGATGATTGGGGATTGTCTTTGTTGTCTCTAAAAATCTTGATAGTGCCCTTAGCAATTAAAGCATGTTCAATAGTGGCTCCTTTGGATATAGGCTTGTCAAAGGTGCTAGCACTTTGCAATTGTAGTTGGAAGGATAGCTCGGGATGAAGAGTTTGGATAAATATATCAAGCTATTGTTTCTCAGGTATTTCCCATGATAGTTTTCTAGCCATATTACGCCATCATTGTGTAAATGAGGAAAAAGCTTCACCATTGCATTGTTTGTTGTTGACAAGGTCATTCATGTTCAATGTTAAAAGCAAAATGGGATCAAAATTGGTTTGCCAGTTCTGCAAAAGTCTTAATTCCTAAAGGTAAGTGAGAGAACCATTCAAGAGCTTGCCTCGCTGGGCTTCGGGGAAATAGTCTCAAGAGATATGTATCATCTTGAGTGACGTCAAGGCATGCAACATAGAATGCTCGAAGATGGTCATCCAGATTTCCTTTTGCTTTGTATTTGTCAAATTGTGGGATTTCAAAGTGTGGTGGAAAAGGTGTCATATGAAGTGACGTGTCAAATGGATAAGCGTATATATCTCTTAAGGAAAATGTCTTCTTGTTTTGTCCTACCGCTTTGTTAATCATTTGCTCAACATCCGCTTGAGATAATTGTTGTTGTTGCAAAGGGGGTTGATGGTTTGGGGGTGGAGTGTAATATTGTGTATATTGTGGTTGTTGTTGTGGAATGTAGGTGGGTATGACTGTTTGTTGAGGTTGTGTGCTCACATTATATGTCAAAGGATTGGTATGTGACACATATGTGTTTGAGGATTGCTATCCTTGAGACATAAGTGGTTGTTGGGTATAGTGCGATGGATTAGCTCTGGGATTTTGCATTACATGGGATGTAGCAGATGGATTAACGTTGGTCGATGGTTGGGGATTTGGATTCAGATTATAGTATTCTATAGAAGGATTGGTAGATGTAGAAAAAGGATGGATAGTTGGGTTTGTGTTATGGACAACATGGGGATTGGTAGATGAAAATGGATGAACATTTGGGTTTGTGTTTTGGACAATATGAGGATTGGTATGCGGCATGTGTTGGGTGACAATGGGTAATCCTTGTGTTGCATAAGATAGATTGACGGTTTGTGATGGATTATATAGAGGTGGAGAAGATGATTGGTGCAGGAGCACCCCTTTAGAAAACCAAATATACATCCGAGGGAGAAGACTAAGTTTTAATATGGCTTATGCATTTCATACTTGTCAAATGTAGCATTTGTGTTGGCATTTCATGTTTGTTTTAATGTTGGCATTTTATTTTTGTTTTAATATCTCTTCTCCCAAGGAGAATTTGGACATCATTAGACACTTGGGTTAGGTGGAGGATTAACCAAATGTGTCGTATTACTAGGTGTTTTGTTGTCTTGAGATAAATAGGTGTTGTATGATTAGTTAGGGTTTTGATTATAATCTTGGTTTAAGCAAAATCCCAAAAACAGAGGAGAGGGGAGTCGGGTAACAAAATGGGGAAGGTGGTCAAGGAAGAGAGAGTCCTTCCACCTTCAGAAAAATCTCTATAATTAAGTCTATGTTTGATAATGTGAAAAGAAGAAGTATAAATTCTGTAATTTGTGTTCTACCAAATTCTGGATTCGGTGTAAATTCCTTGTATATCAAATCATTTTGTATATTATTTGTATAGATTTTCTTTGTATTTAATTTAGTTCTTCTGTGGTCGAGATGCACGATTAAATCCATTCCACTGGTGGATTTATGTGAAATCAGTGGAATGGATTGTGTATTTTAGTTTTCTATTTGTTTTTTCTTGTGTACGATGGACACGACATAATAGAAGTTGCAGCATTCATCATAGAAGTTATTAGCGGGAAGTTCAAATATGCATCAATTGTATGAGGAGACAGTCTGTGAATATATCGCATTCACATGCAAACAAATTCTTGTGTATATGTTGTGAAAATGATGTTTGTAGGTGGTTGAACCAATTCAAAGGTTCAATGGTTCATCGTAGTAAGGGTTGCCGACAGATGAATTGCCGGTTGAACCGGTTCAACGGTTCAATGGATACAGTGGGTTCAGTTGGTTCGTCAATTCAACAAGGAGTATCAGGTTCAATGGTTCACTAAGCTCAAAGGTTAAATCAGCATAGTCTATGCGATGGGAGTATATTGAACCGCTAGTGTATGTTGAACCGAACAATTAAAGGTTCAACGGTTCAATAAGTTCTTTGGTTCAACAGAGTAAAAGGTGCCAGTAGTTGAAACAATGGTTGAACCGGTTTAGTGGTTCAATGGTCCAACGGGTTCATCGCCGATAGTGTTTAAGTGTGTGATAGTTGAATCTGTGGTTGAACTAGTTCAAGAGTTCAACAGTTCAATGGTTTAGTGGTTCAACCTTAGTTGAAGGTTCAATGGTTCAACTGTATGTTCATAGGTTCAATGAATAGAGGGGGTTTCAGCAATTCTGATCTACAAAACTAAATGTATTTGACCAATGGGGAAACATACAATGGTAAATGTTTGTGGGTGAGGAGCTGACATTAGTTATCCATGTTTCTATTGCCCTTACTCTGCGTCATAGTGGTATTAGAGCCAAGTTGTGTTCTTTGGGTAGAAGGAGAAGATAATATGTCAGAAGGAGAAGGGTCAAAAATGTACCCAACAAAGATGACCAACGCTGAGTTAACGACCTTAGTAAGAAAGCAAATGGCAGAGAGTAGAGCTGATCGAGCTCAGAATCAGGCACTGAAAGAAGAACTAGAGAAGTTGAGGGACAGAGTAGAGAAAGGGGAAGAAGATTTTGGTAAGCGAGAAGACAGGGATGAAGAGTAGGTCCCTAAGTAGGAAGAGATAGAGGTTCCTATAGACTAGAGACCCCTACTCAATGCCCTCAAGTCCATGGAAAGAAGAACCATGGATATGAAAATAGACCTGCCAGTGTTTGCAGGAAAAATGGAACCTGATTCGGTGATGGAGTGGATAGACTCCTTGAGTAATTTCTTTGAGACCGAGGAAATACCAGACCACCAAAGAGTGAAGATTGCTCAGTCCAAAATGAAAGGAGCTGCACTAACTTGGTGGAATTTCATCCAAGATGACAGGGTGAAAGAGGGAAAGAACAGAGTTGCTACTTGGAAGAGAATGATGGCTTTAGTAAAGGAGGCCTATGTCCCATTGGATTACAACATCCAACTACATAAGAGGAAACAAAATTTGAAGCAGAAGGAATTAGATGTTAGTTCTTACACAGAAGAGTTCATGAAACTATGTGTCAAGACAAAGGTAAAGGAGGGTGAGGAAGAGAAGGTAGCAAGATACCTCAATGGATTGAGATTTAACATCTAAGAAGACATAAGTCTGCATAATCTAGATATAGTCCAAAAGTGCTACCAGTTAGCACTCAAAGTGGAAGAGAAATTAAAAAGAAGGCATGAGCAGAACAATAGAGGAAAAGGGAGATAGCAAAGGGGAGGAAGAAGTCCTTTCAGAGGCAGAGGAAACAGATTTGGATACCAGGGTGAATCTAATCAAGAGAATAGCAGAGGAGACAGTAGTCAAAACCAAGGGGGAAGCTACAATCAAAGAGGGAACTTTAGGGGTAGAAGACCACCATTTAGAGGAAGATCTCAGGGCAAAGGACCTATCAGATGTTACAATTGCAATCAAGAAGGCCACATCGCCAGCAAATGTCCAGCAAAGGCAACAAGTCCAATAGGAGAAAAAAGGAACAATCTGATTCAAGAATTTGATTGTCAAAGTGTAGCAAGCTCAAGCACTAATCAAAGTGTGAATGCTCCCGGCAGTTATGGGTATCCTGAGAATGGGGAATCTTTGATGATTAGGAGAGCAATGACCACCATGAAGGTGCCTAGAAAAGAACCTCCACAAAGGAAGTCTCTCTTCAGAACTACTTGCAAGGCAGGAGGAAAGGTATGTAAAGTTCTGATTGACTCTAGATCTACTGAGAATTTTGTGTCCATTGAGATGGTAGAAAAGCTTAAGCTTAGGAGACTGCCACATCCTTGACCCTATAAAATTTCATGGCTCACCCAAGGTCAGCAAACAATTGTAGAAGAACAGGCTTAGGTAGAACTTCAAATTGGACCATACAAGGATAGGTTGCTGTTTGACATTGCCAAGATGGATGCTTGTCATCTCCTATTTGGAAGACCATGACAGTATGACTTAAAAGCATACCATGATGGAGTTAGAAACACATATTCAATCACCAAGAATGGTAAGGTGATAGAGCTGCTACCATTAATGGAGAATGAGGTGGAATCAAAAGGAAAAGAAGTTAAGGTGATGATGGTAGAAGGCAAACAATTCATGAAAGGGGTAGTAGAAGAAGGAGTAGTTGTATATGCTCTAATTCCATGCCTATAGGTGAACAAGGAACAACAACAAGAAGTCAAGGGAGAGAAGAGGCAAAGGTTCATAGATCCTGCTATCCAAGAGCAATTGGACAAGTACCAAGGAATCATCTCTGATGGAATACCAAGGTCCCTACCACCTATGAGGGACATCAGCCATTGCATAGATCTGATCCCTGGATATACACTCCCAAAAAAAGCAGCATACAAGCTTACCCCAGAGCAAAATATAGAGGTAGCAAGATAGATTGAGGAATTGTTGGAGACAAGCCTAATTGGCAAGAGTTTAAGTCCATGTGCAGTACCAGCTATCCTAGCACCAAAGAAGGAAGGCACTTGGAGGCTTTGTACTGATTCAAGGGCTATCAACAAGATAACAATCAGGTATAGGTTCCCAATCCCTAGGATAAAAGATTTGCTTGATTTCTTGGGGGGTGCTAAATATTTCACAAAAATAGATTTAAAGAGTGGCTATCATCAGATTAGGATTAGGCCAGGAGATGAATGGAAAACTGCATTCAAGACCAATGAGGGGTTATATGAGTGGAAGGTCATGCCTTTTGGTTTGTCCAATGCCCCTAGTATCTTCATGAGGTTGATGAATGAGGTCTTGAGGGAATTCATAGGTAAATTTGTCATAGTATATCTAGATGACATCTTGATTTTCAGTAATGCAAGGGAAGAGCACCTCAACCATATAGACTTGGTCCTCAAAAAGTTACATGAAGAACAACTAATGATCAACTTAGCAAAGTGTTTGTTCATGCAGGAAGAGATCATCTACTTGGGATTTGTTATCTCACATAATAAACTGAAAATGGATCAAGAGAAGGTAAGTGCCATATTGTCTTGGCCAACTCCCAAAACCTTGAGTGATGTTAGAAGTTTCCATGGGTTAGCAACCTTTTATAGGAAGTTTATAAAAGGGTTTAGTCATGTTTGTGCACCCATGCTTGACACCATAAAAGGATGACAGAAGTGCAGATTCACTTGGACAAAGGAGGCAGATCATTCATTTGAAACATTGAAGAAGAAGGTGGTAGAGCAGCCAGTTCTTGCACTTCCTGACTTCTGCAAGGTTTTTCAAGTAGAATGTGATGCCAGTCACATGGCAATTGGAGTAGTACTCAGTCAAGAAGGTAGGCCTATTGCATTTTTTAGTGAGAAGCTAAATGATGCAAAGAAGAGATACTCATCATATGATTTGGAGATGTACGCTCTAGTACAGTCACTCAAAAAGTGGAGGCATTACTTGATGCCAAACAAATTCATAGTGTTCACAGATAATCAGGCCCTCAATTTTATAAACAGTTAAGAGAAACTGAACCATAGGCATATGAAGTGGGTGGAAACTTTTCAAGCTTTCACCTTCACACTCAAGCACAAGAAAGGGGTCAAGAACAAAGTAGCAGATGCTTTGAGCAGGAGGGTCCTAAGCATAAATCAGATCCAATTGGAGAGTGTTGGCATTAACTCTTTGAAGACCATGTATGATGATGATGAAGACTTTGGAGAGATCTACAAGGTATGTACTTCCTTTGGTGACAAGTATCATGTTGAGTTCTCTGAATTTCTGATCCAAGATGGATTACTTTTCAAGGGTGGATAGTTATGTATTCCAAGGTGTTCTATGAGACTAAATATTATTTAGGAGAAACATTGCGGGGCTATGGCAGGACATTTTGGTCTGGATAAGACTCTTGATCTAGTAAGGAGACATTACTATTGACCCAAGTTACAGATAGATGTGAGAAGATTTGTGGAGGCATGTGTAATCTGTCAGAAAGCAAAAGGGAGATCCATAAATGCAGGTTTGTATCAGCCACTACCCATTCCTTCTAGGCCATGGGAGAGCATCAACATGGACTTTCTATTAGGTTTACCTAGAACAAGGAAAGGATATGACAGTGTTTTTGTGGTAGTAGACAGATTTAGTAAAATGGCACATTTCTTGCCACGTAAAACTACTTGTGATGCTTCATATGTTGCTAATCTATTTTTCAAGGAAATAGTTAGGATACATGGATTGCCATTGAGCATAGTCTTAGATAGAGATGTAAAGTTTATTGGCCACTTTTGGCGGACTCGTTGGAAGAAGCTTGGAACCAATTTGTCCTTCTCATCAGCCTACCATCCTCAAACAGATGGGCAAACTGAAGTTGTTAATCATTCATTGGGAAATCTGTTAAGGTGTTTAACAAGGTAGCATGGAGAGAAGTGGGATAATATTCTACCACAAGCAGAATTCTCCTATAATGACACCATCAATAGGAGTACAGGGAAGTCACCTTTTCAGGTGGTATATGGTATTCATCCAAGAGGTATTTTGGAGTTGAGAGATCTACCTATAGGAGAGCCTATTAGTGCAGATGGAGAAGCTTTTGTATCAGCCATCAAAGAAGTGCATGATCAGGTCAAGAACTAGCTTCACCAAACTACATTGAAGTAGAAAACATATGCTGACAAAAAGAAGAGGGATTTCCAATTTAATGTTGGAGATTTAGTATGGGTTAATCTAAAGAAGGAGAGGCTCCCAAAAGGTAAATATACCAAGCTAATGCAAAGGAAGATTGGACCATGTCAGATTTTGAAGAAGTGTGGGCAGAATGCCTATGAGATCCAACTTCCTCCTGATCTTGGATTGTCACCCATTTTCAATGTATGTGATTTAACTCCATACAGGTAGCATGTAGATGTAGAACAGGAACCATTATAGAATCCAGTAGAAGATGATATTCCTAAGCATGATCCACCAAAAGTGAAGAAGATATTAGACTCAAGAGTGACCAAGAAGACAAGGAACAAAGAGTACATGGAATATTTGGTGGCTTGGCACAGGAAACCTGATTCAGAGGCAATTTGGATGATTGTAGATCAGATCACAAACAATGGTGCAAACGTTCAAACTCTGATCTCAAAGGGGCTTGAGATCTCTTCTCCCAGGGAGTATGGTGTAGGAGCACCCCTTCAGAAAACCAAATATACATCTGAGGGAGAAGACTAAGTTTTAATATGGCTTATGCATTTCATACTTGTCAAATGTAGTATTTGTGTTGGCATTTCATGTTTGTTTTAATGTTGGCATTTTATGTTTGTTTTAATATCTCTTCTCCTAGGGAGAATTTGGACATCATTAGACACTTGGGTTAGGTGGAGGATTAACCAAATGTGTCATATTACTAGGTGTTTTGCTGTCTTGAGATAAACAGGTGTCGTATGATTAGTTAGGGTTTTGATTATAATCTTAGTTTAAGAAAAATCCTAAAAACAGAGGAGAGGGGAGTCGGGTAACAAAATGGGGAAGGTGGTCAAGGAAGAGAGAGTCCTTCCACCTTTAGAAAAATCTCTGTAATTAAGTCTGTGTTTGATAATGTGAAATGAAGAAGTAGAAATTCTGTAATTTGTGTTATACCAAATTCTGGATTTGGTGTAAATTCCCTATATATCAAATCATTTTGTATATTATTTGTATAGATTTGCTTTGTATTTAATTTAGTTCTTCTATGGTCGAGATGCATGATTAAATCCATTCCACTGGTGGATTTCTATGAAATCAGTGGAATGGATTGTATATTTTAATTTTCTATTTGTTTTTTCTTGTGTACGATGGACACGGCAGAAGAGAAATTACAGAATTCGTCACAGAAGAAATTATCAGCGGGAAGTTCAAATATGCATCAATTGTATGAGGAGACAGTCTATGAATATATCACATTCGTATGCAAACAACTTCCTGTGTATATGCTGTGAATATGATGTTTGCAAGTGGTTGAACCAATTCAAAGGTTCAACGGTTCATCGTAGTAAGGGTTGCCGATAGATGAACTGCCGGTTGAACTGGTTCAATGGTTCAACAGATACAGTGGGTTCAGTCGGTTCGTCGATTCAACAAGGAGTATCGGGTTCAATGGTTCATTGAGCTCAAAGGTTAAATTGGTATAGTCTATGCGACAAGAGTAAATTGAACCGCTAGTGTATGTTGAACCGAACAAGTGAAGGTTCAACAGTTCAATAAGTTCTTTGGTTCAACGGAGTAAAAGGTGCTGATAGTTGAAACAATGGTTGAACCGTTTCAGTGGTTCAACGGTCCAACGGGTTCATCGCCGATAGTTTTTAAGTGTGTGATAGTTGAATCTGTGGTTGAACCAGCTCAAGAGTTCAACGGTTCAATGGTTCAGTGGTTCAACCTTAGTTGAAGGTTCAATGGTTCAACTATATGTTCATAGGTTCAATGAACAGAGGGGGTTTCAGCAATTCTGATCTACAAAACTGAATGTATTTGACCGATGGGGAAAGAGACAATGGTAAATGTTTGTGGGTGAGGAGCTGACATCAGTTATCCATGTTTCTATTGCCCTTACTTTGCGTCAATGATGTAAGTTGATTAACATAGGAAGTTGTGGCATTAGGATATGCTTGTAATATAGTAGGTGGTTCACTCATGTCAATGAGACTAACATTGAGATTATATGGTATATGAGATAGATTCGTGGAAATGGTGGTGACCATGTTAGAGGTACTAGGGATATGAGTGTGGGATATGGTCTCCACATTTGATGCAATGGGAGTAGAAATGTACAATGGCTGCAAAATTTGGGATATTGGAATGGCTTGTGATCTTTGGGACACTTGTGAAGTTGGTTTGGTTTGAGAGACTTGTGGGATTGGCACTTGTGAAACATGAATAGCTTGGGATACTTGAGGCATGGATATGGTCATGGTAGATGTAGGGGTGTGTTGTGAAACATGGAAAGGTGGAAAGCTCAAATTTTGTGATTTGAAAGGAAGCATTTCAGTTGGTGTTATCAAAGGTTCGACGATGTACTCCTTACGTGGTGGGCTTGATGGTGCAGCAATATGCAAGGAGGGAGATGGGTTGGAAGGTGGATGAGATTGGATGGACATGTCATGAAATGGTGCAGCAATGGTTGATGGTCCCTTTGCAACAACAACGGGAGTATTTGAATCTTGTTTGTGGATGGAAGATAAGTCAAAATTGCTTGGTAACTTGGCTCCCATGCAGGCTAGTTGCAAGAAATGACGGTCCGGATCAAATATGATGAGTTTCTTGGTGTGATCCCATATGTGTGTATCTCTAAATTCGGATAAGTCCTCTTGGGATTGTTCTTCATAGGTCTTTGAAAATGTTGGAGGTTGCACTTGTTGTGAGGATGATGGTCTAGTGGTGTATCCTTAATGAACAAACATGTAAGAAGGCATACCAGTTGTAAATTGAGTCGCATCTTTAAGGGGCGTTGATCGAGATTGTTGCATTTTGGCTTCTATCTCAGCTCTAAATTTTGCTTCCATTTTAGCTCTATATTGGCTCCTAGTTTGAGGCATGATGGTTGATGTTGAAAGTTGGACTTGGCTTGTCAAGGTTGAGACCCAAAAGGTGATGGTTGGTTGATTGTTTGGTTGTTGGTTGTTGTTGCTTGTTGGTTTTTTTATTTAAACTTCTCTAGAGGATAGTGTGATTAATGAGGTCAAAATGAAGATTAAATATGAATCAAATGAAAAAACAAATGATTATATCTTCCTTTTGACTCACAAATCCAAGAGGGAAGGAGTTGCACCCGATAGTCTCCTCAGATTTTACCCATGATGACTAAAATGTGGATTGCTCAATTCTTGCAACACAATGTAGGATGAGAGACAAGTGGATTTAGATAGAGATTGAGATGGAGATGAGGGATAATTTTGGCATTATGATGGCATGATGAGGAGGTTGTGGAGAGATTTTGGTAGAGGTTTGATGCAAGATGAAGTCTCCCCTAAATGGCTTGGAGAGGGTCTCATTTATAGATTTTCTAAAAGGAGGATGGAGGGTGAGGATTGAAAGATGAGATAAAGGGCTAGGAATAAAAGTAAATCTTTTATTCATTTTGGGAAAAGGGGTGATAAATGAGGTATGGGTGTGAAAGAATGTGAAATGAATTAAAAATTTATTTGGGGAATGGGAAATGAATTAAGAATTCATTTGGGGATAAGAGGTAATGAATGAGGATGGGTGAGGTAAGGGGTGTGTAAGAGAAGTAAATGTGATGTGTGATTTATTTCAATTTTTAATTTGGGGGATGTGGGGAATGGTGTTAAACTAGGTCTGACCACCCAAATGAGAGGTTAGGACTAATTAAACAGAGGTTTTGCTTAATTGATCCTAGGGCTAGGATGAGGTAGGCTAGGGTAGGTTAGTGTAGGTCAATTAGTAGGCTAGATCAATTAGATAACCATGATTTATCTAATTAATGAGGATTAGGGAAAAGGAGAATTGAACCAAATAAATATTGGGAATATTTATTTGATTAATGAGGGATAGTGTTGTAAGGTCTTAGTGATAAATTAAGTAAGTTAATTGATCACAAGGGATAGACCGATGGTTAGGGATAAAATGATTTTATTCCATTAATAGGAGGGATAAATTGGTTTGCAAAAGCAAGTCAATTTTAGGTTTCTACATTTGCCCCTCTTTGAGATGGTGTTGCGGCTAAGTAACATCATTTCAAAGAAGTTAAAACATAGAGTTGGATTGGATAGAAAAAAGATTTTGGCTTAGAAGAATAGGGTAAGGTTTGGGGATAATTGGTAAGGGTGATGCCCCCTCGAGAGGATAGGTGGGTTGCAAGAACATGATTGTGCTCTCAAAATTGATGGAAGAGATGGGTTGAAGTGGTTGGAGGATAAGTAGTGAGATGAAAGGATGATGATGGTGGGAAATTGATTGGTGGATGTTCATTGTGTTGAAAAATGATTTAGAGCAATCCTAGGTTTGATATAGAAAAGTGGATATTTTCACCAAGGTATAGAAGACCAGGGTGATGATGTGTATCCAACATTTGCATGGACTAGACACGCAAACAAAGGGATGATCTCATGCATGGCCAAGATAGTACAGCCTTGTCCTGATGAGGGAAGGGGACTCATAGCATAAGTCCTTAGTATCCAAAAGGTATGATGAACCTTAGATGCATAAGGGGATCAATATGCTAGAACCAACCCTGTGATCAACAAGATATGAATACTAGCTTGGAGTAATGAAATCAGCCCACAAGCATAGCATACAAAAGCAAGACTATGCCCCATTCTAGATGTTTTTGCCACATACCATGATATAGTGAGATCAAGATAGCTTTGATGTGATCTTCGAATAGGAGAAAAGATAAAAATCAAAAACAAAAAGACCAACGAACCAAATGAGTAATCATTGTATCTCTTGCCAAGATGGATGATGATTGGATAGATTCTGCCTATCATAGGAACGATATATCCTAAGGTAGGAATTGGTTGATGATTGGATCATGTTTTGTTGATGTTGTAAGATTGGCTCAAGATATGATGGTGACAAGTTGTGGTTGATGTTGATTTGATAGTTGATGATTTTGATTAAGGGACGATGCTTTGATAGGTGATGCGATGCTTGGATCTAGTGTAAGCTCAGCGAGTTGGATGGGTGCATCTTATGCACCTGAGTACTGGAAACGTCCTTCGTATCCCAGATTGCCTACATTCCCTGTATCGACGAGATCAAGGCACATTAAGATGCAGGTGATGATGATATGTAGTTCTGAGTTGTGATGATGATGTGGAATGATGATAGATGTGATGATGTTGGAAGATGATGTGTTGGATGATGAGATGTTGATGGAGCAATGTTGATTTTGTGATGGATAAATTATTTTTGGAATTTTGTGTGTTTTCTATTGTTTTTGGTATTTTTTTGATTTTTTGTGATGTTTTTGGATTTTTTTTTTGATTTTGTGATGTTTTTTGATTTTCATGATTTTGTGATGTTTTTGGATTTTTTGATTTTGTGATGTTTTTGGATTTTTTTGATTTTGTGATGTTTTTGGATTTTTTTGATTTGATTTTGTGATGTTTTTGGATTTTCATGATTTTGTGATGTTTTTGGATTTTCGTGATTTTGTGATGTTTTTGGATTTTTTGATTTTGTGATGTTTTTGGATTTTTTTGATTTTGTGATGTTTTTAGATTTTTTTTTTGATTTTGTGATGTTTTTGGATTTTTTGATTTTGGAAAAGGAATGGTTTATTATGAGATGGTTGCATTGGATTTCATGTGGATAACGTTTGCGCTAGATACTAATGACAAGGGAACACCAAGTCTAGAGGTGAAAGTGATGGGGTTGGATAGGGGGATTGGATAGCTGATTCATGATAGATGAATTGAGGATTTTCTCCAAAGGCTAGGTTGCAAGGAATCATATGCCCCAATGCTTAGGATTTTGCATTATGGGTTCATGTTTGAATGGATGGAGGATATACTTTTAAAAGGGAGTATGCCAAGAGGTTTCCAAAGCATGTTGTTGATATTTTGCCCCTTGTCTTTATCAAGATCTAAGGTGGGAGATGGGAAAAACAAAATATAATGGATATGATGGATGGGAAATGATAGGATAAAGATACATGGATAGGATATGCAAAAGGATGTTATGGATATGGATGATTAGATGGTTTTTGCCCCGAAGTGTAGGGATGTAAAATGGATGGAGAGAGGATTATGCATGACGCCCACAAGGGGTTTTCATCAAGGTACTTGCCCAAGGTACCACAAGGAGTGGTTTTCACCATTGGACGGATTTTTCTCTTTACTATTTTCTTGATTTTTTGATTTTTTTGCTTTTTTGCTTTTTTGATGGAATGGGGACTCTAGCGTCTATTTCCATAGCAAGGAGAAGATGGTGCCATGTTGGATAGCATTATGGATGATGATTGCATGGATTGTTGGTAGATAGGAGAAGATGGAATGGATTATGATGTGGATTGTGTGGATTATGATGTGGATTATGCAAAAGCATGGACCATAGGAATGTGATGGGGAAGATATGTAGGATAGTTAATGAAAGATGGAGAGATGGGGGTATGTGGGAATGTTAAGTGGTGGAGGGGAACCAAGACCAATGGTCACACACACCGTGATGTATTTGGAAGCTTGTACTTTGGATGTGGAGTTCGGAGTAATGAGGATTGGGATGGGGGATTTTTTATGATCGATTTGTGATTTTAGAGACCCAAATAGACTTAGGATTTATGGGATTTTTAGATGTGGAGCAAGATGTTTGGGAGTTTGGAGTGGATTGGGATGTGGATGCCTCATTAGAGTTTGGTGCTTTTTATTTAGGGACCCACACCATTTTTGTTTTTTCTTTTTCTTGTGATGGTGTGGGCTTTGATAGCCTTTTGGATTTTTCATTTTGATTGGAAGGGATAATATCTTTAGGCTTTTGTGCTTTATGCATTGAGGCATTCAAATTATTACTTTTGAATCCCATGGATTTGGGGGAAGCTTCATGTTTGAAAGATGTGTGCTTTTGTTGGTCTTGATTGGGAATTTTAGGGGGTTTATGGGTGGAGAAATTAAAAGTGGATTTATGGACAAATGGATGAGGAGATTTGAGGATAGGGATATTAGGAGTTGGTAGGAGTGGAGATAAAGTGGATTTGATGGAGATATTTGGAGTTGGAAGTAGTGGAGGTAAATTTGATGGAGGGAGATGGATGGTCACATGCTTTTGCAAATGATAGGATGATGGAGGAGGGATGGTGACATATGTTTTGGGAGTGCGATGAGATGCACTATGTTTGGGATTGGATGAGTGGATTTTGGAAGGTGGGTGGATGGTATCAACATGTTTAGATTGTTTGCCTTGGGGTGCATAGCCAAGGCCATGTGAGGATTGATGGAATGTGGTGTGGATGGGCTCCAAGATGCCTTGTTCATGAAGGCCTAAGCCTTTGCCTTGATAGTTCATGTGTTGGAGTATGCAACATGCAATGGGATGTTTGATGCTTTGGAAACAAGACACGAGTCCATTGTTTATTGGAGAAAGATAGGTGGTAGATGGAAGTTGTTCACATCCTACAAGGGGTTTACCACGGATGAAGGTGCTTTTTCCAAGTGGATAAGGGGATGGATTTGGGATGGGGTTGGTAGATGGAGGTGAAGGATTCATGTGGGATGATAAAGGGGTGGTAGAAGATGGTGTGAGATCAATAAGTTGATCAATAGATGGGAGGGGATCGTGGATGGGATTAGATGGGATGGTTAAATCTTGATTAGGAGAAGGGGTTGATGTTTCAACATGCTTTAGATTTGATTCTTGGCATGGCTCATGTGTTTGGATAGATGTGGTGGGTTCTTAGATGGATGTGATAGGTGCTTGGTTGGATGTGATAGGTGTTTGACTTATGGGTTCTTGAACATGGCTGCATGATGGTTCTTGAGTTATGATAGAGGATTGTGCAAGAGATTTGGTGGGTGTAGGATTGCATGAGGGTATTTGATTCCTTGCTAATAGCCAATGGATGGTATCCTTCATGAGTTTATGGGTTGAAGAACAATGTAATGGATGGATAATGATGGTGGATGGTGTAGGATTAGGATTGGGATTGGATAGGGGGGTGATGGGATTAGGTAGTGATGGTTCATGGATGGGTTCAAGGATAGGTGTTGGACTAGATGGTGGTGTTGGAGGGGTGGGGGATTTGGGGTATTCCTTTGATTTGCTTGGTGATGTTCTTTGGAGGAAATCCCACAAGGATTCTTTGGATGTGATAGTGTTGGGACTTGGAAGATTTGATGGTGGATTAGATGGTGGATGGGTGATAGAGGTTGGTGGATTGGGAGATACATAAGGTGATGGATTAAGGTTGATAATATTGGAGGGATATTGTGATGGGGGGATTGGAGGATGGGGATTAAGAGATGGGGGGTTTGGTTGTTGATATAAGGTTTGGATTTTGGATATAAGGTGTGCTAGATTGGTGTTCCCTTGATCAAAGTTAGCATGACAAAGGTTGGGGAATGGATAAGTTGGAGGTATTGATTGGTTGGATAGGTACGGTGGCATGGATGTGTAAGGGGATGGTGATTGATATGAGGGTAAAGGTTGATATGATGAAGGTTGGTATGAGGTTGAAGGTTGATATGAGGTTGAAGGTTGATATGAGGTTGATGGAGCGGATATGTAGGATGAAGGTAGGTATGATGAAGGTTGAAATAATGAAGATTGAGATGATGTGGATGGGGATGATATGTAGGATGTTTTTTGGTATGATGAAGGTTGGGTAGGGGCTTGGGATTCTTCAATAATGAGGTGTGCTAAGGGTATATCTTTAATGTCATTTTTGAATTGTTCCTTAGCATTAGGATCCATTTTCTCAGACTTTTCTACGTCTTTGTAATTGTTGTATTGCTTCATAAAGATCCATTTTGTGGGAGAGATATGAGATGATGGGGGATGATGGATGATTGTGATGTTGAGAATCAAAATTTCAAGACCTTAAGATGATTTGATTTGATTTGTTTTTTGTTGAATGGTTCTCTATGCTTTTGATAGACTAATGATCTTAAGCAAGAGGGTTGATGTGTTTGACTAAGGTCTTGATTTTTTTGATTGGGTTGATTTGGATTTTCGATTGGGATGATAATGATGTTGAGTGATTTTGATAATGATGTGGATAGTTTTGGTTGGGCTTTTGGATGAGGGGATTGATGGAGGATGAAGGAGACTAGGTCCTTAACCAAAGTTTGATGTGCCAAGGATGATTTGTTGATTAAGGATTAGGAATTGGAATGTTTGATTGGAGTGGATAATGGAGAAGGGATGATTGATGTTGGATTTTATTTTGGATTTTGGATTTGGATGAGATGGGATTAGAATGATGTTGATGAATTGGATTAAGGATGATGAGAGTGGTGAGAATAAGATTAGATTGAATGATTTGGATGATGATGTGGATAAGATAGGTGATTAGGATGATTAGGATGGATGAGTGATGAAGGATGGAGGTATGACTAGGATGTGTTTAGGGATGATTGAGATTAAGGTTGATTTGATAAGAATGGAATAATGATGTTGATTGGGTAATGATTTAGATAGAATGATGATGATTTGATGATGTAGAGTGACAAGGATATGATTAGTATTTATTTAGGATGGGTTGGATGTGATTAGGAATGAAGTGGCAAAAAAAAATGAGTGATTAGGATGAATGTGATTGGATTTGAATGAGTTGAATAACTTGTCTTATGTGTTTGATGTTTAGCTTGTTTTGGCAATGTTCAATGAAATGATCACACATGCACACACATGATTCACTCACACAAGACACAAGCAATTTTGAATTTTGAATTGGAATAATATGATGATGATTAAACAAGCACATGTGGAAAAAACATCAACCTGCCCTAATATCTAGTTTGATGGGGTATGGCCAGTTAGGTTTGGGCAATGTTTACACGAGGTTGACTAATGAATTGAAAGTGAAATCCTATCACACAGCCGGGAGAAGGGGGTAACCCACCCTTCATCTTCACTTCCCAAAGGTAGAAAGTTCTTTGGGGCTTAGCCAAGAGTGAAAAGATTTTGATTTCAATGAGGGTGTCTTTCGATTCAGCCTCGGATGAGGTCGTCCCTAGGGGTGATGAAATCCCCTAGCAGGCCTCCTAGGAAAGGGTAGACAAAAGTGAATCAAGTGAGGTGTTTTTGATCTCCAAGGTCACCTTACAGTGTGAGGAGAGAGCATACACATGCACACTTGATTCACACTCGCACTTGGTTAATTGACCCTTATAAATTGAACGTGTAAAGAAGACACTTCAAGCAATGATTCTTTTTAGCCCAATTACAAGATGTGATTGAAGACACTGGTTCTTTTTAAATCCCAATTTCAATATGTGATTGAAGACACTAGTTGATTTTATGCCCAATTTCAATGATGTGTGATCAAACAATGATTCGTTTTATGAGCCCAAATCGAAATATGTTTGCAAACAATGATTCGTTTTATGTCCCAAATCGAAATGTGTGATGAAAACAAGATTGAAGATGAAAGATTAGAATGAATGTACCTGGATTGTTTTCCCTGTCTAAATTGTTGTGTATTATGTTCCTGATGTTGTTCCAGCCCTGAATAGTCACCTGCAAGTCACACGAATGAAAACGGAGCAAGTAGACTAGCCAAGATGATTGTTATGTGAAAATTGAGAATCTAATTAAATCTAATGAAAAGAGAATTGATACAGAAAAATTAAGTGCATGAACAGATTCTTCAGGAAATTCTATGCGATTTGAAAATTTTTTTAACTAAAAACTGATCAAAATTGCTCAAGTTATGATGGTTTGAAGTTTTAAAAGAACTTTAACTTTGACTACAAAAAATGCTGCAAAATAGTATAGTCATTTGATAAAAGTGGTACATCAGCGAAGTTCATCCTCCCAGCTTTCCAACAAGTCCAATTTTGCAAAAATCTGCCTCCGTATGGCCAAGTTATGAGCGAGAGAAAAAAAATGCCTCCTTTGGTATGTAGAGGCAACAAGGGTGAACCTGGCAGTTTGAGATGACCTCTAACAGTTATAGCTTAAGTGGTCACATGTGGATAGTTAGACACAATGGTTAGTGCCAGCGATTAGGGCTTAAATAGCCCCCTAGTCACCCATGTGACTAGGGGCTAAAATCCTTGGAAAAAAAAAAAAAAAGTAAATAGAATGATGGGGTCAAAGAAAGCCCACCCCACGGTCATAAGGCTGAGAGCCTAAAAAATGGGGTCAAAGGCGTTAAGGGTAGCATTGAATCTTCCCATCGTTTGAAACCCTAAGTTCTTGAGATAGAAGGAGGGAAGCGGTGATAGTTCAAACAAGTGGCGACTGGGTTGTAAATGGCGGTGGGGGGTGAGTGGTCGAGGGGAGAGGCCGAGGGTGGTAAAGAAGTCAACGCCAAGGCCGCGGGTGGTAAGGAAGTCAACAGGGAGTGTTGAGACTATGGTCGAAGGCGGCGACAGGGGAGTTTTCAGGTAGCGGTTGATAGAAGCGGCGACGACAACAAGAAGGTGAAACGGTGGATCAAGCGGCGGTTTAAAGGCAGAGAATGAATGAGTGCAGGGAGGAGAGGGCAGAGGTTGGCCGGGGGTATAGTGGTGGTAGAGGAGATGTGCAAAGGCAGCGGGACAGAAGTTTGGAGGTAGCGGTGAGCAGTTCAGGAGTGGCGGAGGTCGGTGGAGGGCAGAGCTCAGGTGGTGGTCGGGAGATCTCGGGCGGCAGGGAGTTTTGACTATGGGAAGAGTAGACAGAGGTGGATTTAAAGCGGTGGCAACTAGGTGTGGGGTTTGGCAGGGTGGTGACAAACGGAGGATGAAGTGGTGGCGGGTTGAAATGAATCACCTACAAAACAAAACCTCAAACCTTCATAACCAGTGCCCTGTAACACTTAAAACCACTGATTACAACAAATAAGCAAGTGCATAGATCAGTATGGCAGGGGTACGGTTCCATACGGTACGGACTGTACCCTAAAAAATTTTCAAATTTTTTCAAAAAGTTTTGTCATAGAACCTAGGAAAATTTACTGTCAAAATTTACAGAAATAGCATCCTGATCACAATAATGCAGTCCATTTTTGCCCAAGACGCAACCTGTGACAGTTTAGTCTGAAAACTTCACAAAAACTATTAGAAAATGAAGATTTTGACAACAAAACCTTCACAAACTGAC
Organism: Cunninghamia lanceolata; assembly: GCA_027924645.1. Classification (NCBI taxonomy): domain Eukaryota; kingdom Viridiplantae; phylum Streptophyta; class Pinopsida; order Cupressales; family Cupressaceae; genus Cunninghamia; species Cunninghamia lanceolata. The sequence goes on from BSBN01000725.1 coordinate 3,859,965, forward strand.
GATTAGATCCAAGACCGGGCGTGCCAATGTGATTAATGAGGTCAAAATGAAGATTAAATATGAATCAAATGAAAAAACAAATGATTATACCTTCCTTTTGACTCACAAATCCAAGATGGAAGGAGTTGCACCCAATAGTCTCCTCAGATTTTACCCATGATGACTGAAATGTGGATTGCTCAATTCTTGCAACACAATGTAGGATGAGAGACAAGTGGATTCAGATAGAGATTGAGATGGAGATGAGGGATAATTTTGGCATTATGATGGCATGATGAGGAGGTTGTGGAGAGATTTTGGTAGAGGTTTGCTATAAGATGAAGTCTCCCCTAAATGGCTTGGAGAGGGTCTCATTTATAGATTTTCTGAAAGGAGGATGGAGGGTGAGGATTGAAAGATGAGATCAAGGGCTAGGAATAAAAGTAAATCTTTTATTCATTTTGGGAAAAGGGGTGATAAATGAGGTATGGGTGTGAAAGAATGTGAAATGAATTAAAAATTCATTTGGGGAATGGGAAATGAATTAAGAATTCATTTGGGGATAAGAGGTAATGAATGAGGATGGGTGAGGTAAGGGGTGTGTAAGAGAAGTAAATGTGATGTGTGATTTATTTCAATTTTTAATTTGGGGGATGTGGGGAATGGTGTTAAACTAGGTTTGACCACCCAAATGAGAGGTTAGGACTAATTAAACAGAGGTTTTGCTTAATTGATCCTAGGGCTAGGATGAGGTAGGCTAGGGTAGGTTAGGGTAGGTCAATTAGTAGGCTAAATCAATTAGATAACCATGATTTATCTAATTAATGAGGATTAGGGAAAAGGAGAATTGAACCAAATAAATATTGGGAATATTTATTTGATGAATGAGGGATAGTGTTGTAAGATCTTAGTGATAAATTAAGTAAGTTAATTGATCACAAGGGATAGACCGATGGTTAGGGATAAATTGATTTTATTCCATTAATAGGAGGGATAAATTGGTTTGCAAAAGCAAGTCAATTTTAGGTGTCTACATTTGTCCCTATTTGAGATGGTGTTGCGGCTAAGTAACATCATTTCAAAGAAGTTAAAACATAGATTTTGGTTTAGGTAACATGATACAATATTTACCAAAGCCGAGCTAGTTTTGCAAAGGCGAGCCAGTTTTGCAAAGGTGAGCTAGTTTTGCAAAGGCGAGTAATTTTGGTTCAAAAGCAATTTTTTGTTGGTCAAAGGCAATGAGGTTCAGACCGGAAGTGATCAACTGTTGTTCAAAGGCAATTTGGTTTAGGCAAAAGGTGGTTAACTACTATTCAAAGGTAATCTAAATGTCTGTAAGTGGGTTGTTAAAGATCAAAAGTGGTCTATGTCTGTCAGAGGATATAGATTGAATGATGTTTTTGATGAGAAAATAATGATTTCAGTCACTCACACTCACAACAATCACAAACTTGTACAACCTAGGTTGGAAAGGACTGTATTTGTTGAGTCCCCTGGCCATGCCTATTCTGTTGGGAATTAAGGTGTCACAACCTCTGCAATTTCTTAGCATTGGTAATTTAATTGTATATTTAATTATTGCCTAATATTGTATTTTACTTGCACATTCAGTTTGGTCACATAGTGAGGTGGCATGGTGACATGTCAGCTTACTTGGAATGTGACTTGGAGGGTCAAGTCAATCCTACATGGATTTGGTCATCCCATATTGACGTAGCATTAATTTTCCATGTGTCGGCATCTTTGGTATGTGGAAGGCAATATTCCATATGACAGAATCTATGACGCATAAGGGCCAAGTTTGGAGATTCCTATGACAAGTAATGACAAGTGTTGGTTGACATCTTTGCATGAGAAAAAGGCATCTTTGGGTGCCCAAGTTGGGCTATGACATGTTGTAAGTAGAATATGCTATATTTAGAATTGTATGACGGATTCTCTTACAACTTTTAAGATTGATATTGTGGGCAGATTTTATGACGGTTGTAAGTCACGTAAGAGAATCTGTCATAGTCTATTTTTAGCCTGGAGCTCTCTACTTTGGGAAAGTCAAATCTGCCATGTATGACAGATGTAACGGGATGTAAGGATAGCAAGGACAAGTGTCCTTTGATGCTAAAAATTGCCATGAGGCCAAGGTGGACGCCTATCCCAAGATGCTCTCAAGATATGCCTTGTAATCTCTATAAAATGCATAGTTTGGAGTTGTAGTTGCATAGTGTTTTTATAGGTATTGTTATGTTTCCGGAATAACTCTAGAATTGACATTGGAAGACTCTTGTAAGAACTTGCATTGCAAGTGTATTGTAAACACCCATTGTTTCAGATAATACATTGTGCAGGTTTTAGAGTGTGGGGTTTTTTACCTAAAAAAGTTTTTCCCATGTTATATCTTGTGTCACCTTCTTTCTGTGTTGTGTTGTTGTTGAAATCTTTATGTTATTAGTTTAATGCTACTGCAATTGTAAGGATTAAAATGAATTTACACTCCATTCCTCTTATTAGATTGGTGTAGGAAGTGTGTTCCACATACCTTGCTTCCTTTCAGTTGGTATCAGAGCTTGATCACCTGTGATCCTAGTTGTTGGGTAGAGGTTTTTTGAGCTAATCTTTGATTAAGTGGGAGTTTGTGTAGAGTATTCTATGATTTTGTTGCAGCGAGAAGATGTCAAGCACATCCCGAAGAATAGAGGTGGAGAAATTCAATGGCACTAATTTTAAGCTGTGGAAGCTCAAGATGGAAGACATGCTTGTAGACCGAGACCTCTGGGAAACTATCAGTGGCACAAAAGTAGCTGCAATGTCACATGCTGACTAGGATCTAAAGGATCAGTAGGCTAAGGGTCTCATAAGACTTAGTCTTGCTGATTCTATTTTGTAAAATGCCCATGAGGAGGCTACTACAAACTTGCTTTGGAAGAAGTTGGGAGATGTGTATCAAACTAAATCCCTGGTTAACAAACTTTTTCTGAGAAATAAGTTGTATTCTCTTTGAATGGAGGATGGAGGATTTGTTGCAGAACATATGAATGCTTTTAACATGTTGGTTGCACAATTGACATCCATTGGTGTGAAGATGGAGGAGGAGGATCGATGTATGACCCTACTTTGTTCTCTACCAGATTCGTAGGATCATCTTGTCATGGCTATTGGAAGCACCACATCCACATTCAAAATGGATGAAGTGGTTTCTTCGCTATTGTCTGAAGAGATGCAGAGAAAGTCTTCTGAGGTAGCCAAAGAGGCTCTTGCGGTTTGTGGAAGACCCAAGGAGAAATGGAAAAAGAAGGACAAGAAAGCTGAGAAGGGTAAATCCAAATCTCGTGGGAGAACAAAATCTCCTAGAAAGTCTAAGGCTCTCTATTGGAATTGTGGCAAAACTGGGCATTTCTAAAAGGAATGCAAAGAGGAGAAGAAAAAGAAGAAGAAAGCTCTTGATTCAGATTTTGACAAGTCACAATATGATGGTGATGCCTTCATCATAGCCCTGGCAACCCATGCATCTGATGATGTGTGGCTAATTGATTCTGGTGCATCATTCTACATGACCTCACATCGAGACTGGTTCACTAAGTATTAGGAGTTCGATGGTGGAAAGGTATACCTGGGTGACAACTCTCATCTAAAGATTGTTGGTTGAGGAAGAGTCTCTATTTGATTCCTTGATGGATGAGTGAAGGGGATATTTGGGGTTATACACATCCTAGGCTTAGCACGGAACTTGCTTTCTATAAGTATGTTGAATGAAGCAGGTGTATAGGTTGTCTTTTCAAAAGAAGGATGCAAGATGACTAGAGGAGCTATGGTGCTTACTAAGGGTACTAGGAGAGGTACTTTGTTTCAGCTGGAGAGATGTATTTCACAATGCAATAGTTCTTCTGACTCAAGAAAGAGGGCAACATTCACTTCATCCCCACCATCTGAACGGGCAATGAAGAAATCTGTTGTAACTAGTCCTGATGGTTGTAATCATGCCCTCGAAGTTAAGCTTCCTGCTGAAAGGACAATGTTATGACACAAGAGATTTGGCCATATTGGTGAGAAGGGTTTGCGTACCCTGAAAAATAAAAACCTCGTTGAGGGGTTAGATGATTGTAATCTTGAGTTCAACTTTTGTGAACATTACATATATGGAAAACAAAACCATGTTAAGTTTTATTTGAGTTCTCATAAGACTTCTAGTGTGTTGGACCTTGTTCATTTTGATGCATTTGGTCCAGTCAATGTTCCTTTGTTATCAAAATCTGTATATTTTGTATCTTTCATAGATGTCTATAGTAGAAGGACATGGATTTATTTTGTCAGAAGCAAATCTGAAGTCTTTAGTAAGTTTAAGGAATTTAAAGCCTTTGCTGAAAATCAGACTAGTAAAAAGATTAAATGTTTGAGAACTAACAACGGTGGTGAGTTCTGTTCTACAAAATTTGATAAATATTGCAAGGAACCTAGGATTGAAAGATATAAGACAACTCTATACACCCCGTAGCAAAATTGAGTTGCAGAGAGGATTAATAGGACATTGATGGAGAAGGTTAGGAGTATGCTTAGTGGAGCTGGCCTAGAACAAAATTTTTGGGCTGAAGCTATTGCCATTGCTTGCTATTTGGTAAACAGATCTCCTACATCAGCTCTTGTTGGAAAGACACCCATGGAGGTGTGGTCTAATAGAAAGACTTCAATAAGACATCTTCATGTTTTTGGTTGTGAGGCATATGCACATGTGGCTAGAGAGAAGTGGTCAAAATTGGAGAACAAGGCTGTTAAGTGTATCTTTATTGGCTATGGTGTTTGTGTGAAAGGATACAAACTTTGGAACCCTGTGGCTGAAAAAGTGTTGTATAGAAAAAGTGTCATCTTCAGAGATCTAACACCTTCTTCCACTGTTCTACATCAAGAAGAAAAAGAAAAGAAAGAGGATGTTGTTCAGTTTCCTGCTACCCCTGAGAAGACTGAACAAAAAGACAGTGTTGGACCTGATGATGAGGAGAGATCTGGCAGCTCTGAAAGCTCAGATGAAGAAGCTAAACCTCAACCTTAGCTCTTGAGGATGTCTACATAGATAAGAAAGCAACCTGAGAGGTTTGGTTATACATTACTTGATTCTAGTTGTGCTTTTGTATTACTTACTAACAATGATGAACCTAGAACTATGTCAGAGGCTTTGGATATGAAAGATGCAGGTTCCTGGAAGGAGGCCATGGAGGATGAGATGGCTTTTTTGGAAAAGAATCAAACTTGGGACTTGGTGCCTTTTCCTACTAGATGGAAACCCATTGGATGCAAATGGGTGTTCAAGAAGAAATTTGGTGCAGATGGCAGTGTTGAGAAGTATAAGGCCAGATTGGTTGCAAAGGGGTATTCACAAGTGGAGGGTATAGATTATGGTGAGATCTTCTCTTCTGTTGCAAAGATGACATCCATTAGATTCCTATTATCTCTTGTAGCAGCTTATGACTTAGAGGTAGAACAAATGGATGTGAAGATAACTTTCCTTCATGGTGATTTGGAGGAAGAAATCTACATGTCACAGCTAGAGCATTACATGGTGAAAGGTAAAGAAAATTTGGTTTGCAAGTTAAAGAAGTCTTTGTATGGTTTGAAGCAATCTCCTAGGAGGTGGTACTTGAAGTTTGATGCCTTTGTGTTGTCAATTAGATTTGTGAGATCAAAATTGGATCACTGTGTGTATTATAAGTTTGATGGTGATTGTATTCTCATTGTTGCATTGTATGTTGATGATATGTTGCTCATTGGGAAGGGTAAGAATATGATTTCTAATTTTAAATCTCAGTTGTCAGCATAGTTTGAAATGAAATATTTAGGGACAGCCAGGTACATTCTAGGAATGGAAATTAGAAGAGACATAACTAACAAAAAACTTTGGTTAACCCAGAGTAGGTATGTGAAGACCATGTTGGATAGGTTCAGCATGGTAGATTGTAGACTATTGTGTGTTCCTATTTCTTTGGGGACAAAGTTTTCTATTGAGGATTGTCCAAAATCTCCTAGTGAGGTGGAGGACATGAGTAGAGTACCTTATGCTAGTGCTGTTGGTAGTTTGATGTCTGCTATGGTTTACACAAGACTAGACATTGCCCAAGTAGTGGGAGTCCTTAGTTGATTTATGGCTAATCCTGGATAGGTACATTGGGATGCAGTTAAGTGAGTGTTCAAATATTTGAGGGGTACTTCCAAGTATTCCATATGCTATCATGGTAATGTTATAAGATCTTTGTATTCTGTTAATATTCGTGGATTCAGATTGGGCAGGTAACATTGATAGCAGGAGATCCACCAGTGCTTATATGTGTACACTATTTGGTGGTGCTATTAGTTGGATGAGTAAGCAACAACCTGTGGTTGCTTTTGTTGCAAGTATGGGCCTAACTGGTGTTGTCATTGATGTCAACATTCTCCTTTTGATTTGATGATAAGGTTTGGATGAGCTATGTGTTGAGAATATTGAGAAAATTTGTCATATTAGGAACATAGAAGAAGAGTGAAGACAGTAAGGTAAAGATCTAAGATAAGATGACTATCAGAGGATGCGGTTCAAAGGGTTTGTAGATATGAATCTTAAGATGATCCAGTAAAGATTTCAGAGGTCCGCATGAAGATCTGAAGAAGTTGTGGCCGCTCAAGTAAAACTGGTTCTGGCAGGTGTTCAGAGGTGACAGAGTGACACAGATAGGTCCGGTGGGATCCGTAAATGCAATATCCTATTCTACGGATTTGGTGGAGTGTTTAGGAAGTCTATGTGAAGTAATAACTCAATTGGTTAGTGGTATGGAGGTCTGCAAGCATCTATTCCATTATGACAGTGATGACAGACTGTGTTCTTGAGGTTCTGGATGAAGGAGAGAAGGATTTCAGTAAGGAGATAAAGTATGGATGTTCTTGGTGATTTAGGCAAGCTTGTGGAGGTCTTTGGATCGTGTCCAGTTTGTGTTGGTAGTCTGCATTAGAGTTTGAGCTTGAAATTGAAGAATAACTTTTGGATGATAGTGTTCTTCCTAAGTTTGGCCAACCAGATGAATTACACATCTTGCAGATGTTCTTGTAGATGTTTGCCGACTTAGATGATTATTCCTAAGTTGATGTCTTGTATAAATATGAAGTTGTAAAGTCATTTCAAAGTGGGTCTTGTGGGGATGAGAGTGTGGTAGAGAGAAGAGGAGCGAAAGGCAGAGCAGAAGTATTGGGCTTAAATAGAACTAACTCAAGCATGGTGAAGATGCTATTCTCTAGTTCAAGTATGTGATACTTATTATTCTACAGACAGTGTGTCTCTTGTAGGTAGTGAGCCTCTTGTGAGCAGTGTGCTTGGGCAGTGAGCTCTAATTGGCATGTGTCATTTTATTCTTTCTATTATTTTAACAGAGAATAAAATCTTGGGTTAATCACCCCGTGGTTTTTCCCTTAACTGGGTTTCCCACGTTAAAATCTTGGTGTCTTATGTGTTGATGTGTTTCTACTCTTGATTTAATGCATTGTGTTTCCACGATTGATTAAGTATTATGCTACTAAATTACAAAGTGGATTTAAGTGTTTAATTGGAAGAAAGTTTTGGACAACTGATTCACCCTCCCCTCTTAGTTATCTGTCTTGAATCTAACAATTGGTATCAGAGCTAAGTTCCTCTAAAGGAGCTTAACCGCTTGAGGAGATCCAGGATGTTGTCCTACAAGAAGGATACTCTGAAGTTTGATGGAACCAATTTTAATCTTTGGAAAAGTCGCATGCAATGTCACTTGCAATGTGTGGGAATGCAGTACTGGACCATGGCTACAACAAAGTATACGCCTCCATAGAATGGCCTGAAATCTGCATGTGAAATCACAAATGTTGAAAACAATCTGCGAACTAAAGAAGCCCTTCTAAGTGCCTTGTCTGATTTAGAGCTTACAAATGTTGTTGACCTACAAACCACTTTTGAGATTTGGGAAAAACTGGAACTTCTGCATGAAGGAGACAAGTATGTTAAATGTGCAAGGCTACAGAGTTTGAGAGGGAAATTTGAAAATCTGAAGATGAGAGAAGATTAAAATCTACCTTTATGCCAAGAGTAAATGAGCTTGTTTGTGGCATTAGATGTGCTGGTGGAGTCTTGGATGAAGATGAAATCATTGGCAAAGTTCTTAGATCCCTTCCTGCTTCTTATAAAATCAAGGTTGCTGCCATTGAAGAACTCAGAGCCCATTCAAATGTCACAAGAGATCAATTGGTTGGTAAATTGGCTACATTTGAATTGACCAAGTTTGGAGATGTCCCCCCCAAGACTGAATCTGTATTCAAAGTTAGTACTTCTATAAAAAGAAAACAAGGGTTTGATTTGGGTGAGAACTCTTCAAGGAAACTATCTTCATATGAAAAAGCAAGAAAAGACCTGGAAGAAGAAGAAGCTGAAACTGCTCAGCTTGAAGCCCTTATGCAAAAAGACTACAAAGAGGATCTAGTAAGTATGAAGGGAAATTGCCTTTTAAGTGTTTTAACTGCAATAAGATTGGTCAATTTGCCTCAAAGTGTCTGAAAAGATTTTCAAGGCCAAACCCTAACAGATCAAGGTTCCAAAAGAATTGTTACTATGTTCATGAAGATGATGATAATGAAGGAGTAACAGATGATGAATCAGAGACAGGAAACAAATCCAAAAGTGATTGGGCGTTTATTGCCATCAAGGAAGAAGAATCAATGGCCTCTAAATCTGTCAATCATAAAGTTGTAGAAAGAGCTCTGGCTGCCCAAGTTGAAGAAAAGGATGATTGGGCCATTGACAGTGGATGCTCTCACCATATGACAGGTGACAAAAATAAGTTCATAGATCTAGAAAGGTATGAAGGAGGAGTGGTAAAATTTGGTGATAATTCTGCTGGTAGAATCAGAGGTAGAGGAACTATTTCTTTTGATGGAAAGAACAAAACCGGTAATGTACTATATGTTGAAGGATTAAAGCACAATCTTCTCAGTGTTGGAGAATTGGTAGACAAAGGCTATGATCTCTGATTCAAGAACGGAAAATGCAAGATCTTTGTAAGTTCCAAAACAGAGATTACATCCGGTACTCAAACAAAAGGTAATATCTTCCATTTAGTTGGTACCGGTAAAAGTTGTCTATTTGTGCAAATTGATCAGAGTTGGTTATGGCATAGGAGGATGTGTCATGTGAATTTTGATAATATCATCAAGATAAGCAACACTCAAGCTGTAAGAGATCTTCCAAAACTGGTGAAACCTACAAATAGTTTGTGCAAAGAATGTTAGTTGGGGAAACAAAGCAGAGTCTCATTCAAAAGCAAGGAACAATCTTCTACTGAATTATTGGATTTAGTTCATATTGATCTATGTGGTTCAGCAAGGATAAGGAGTGTGCAAGGTGATATATACTTCATGTTATTAATTGATGACCATTCCCGAATGATGTGGGTTACTTTTCTAAAAGAGAAATCAGAAGCTCTTGAGAAATTCAAAATATTCAAGGCTATGGTAGAGAATGAAACCAGATTAAAATTAAAATGTTTGAGGTCTGATAGAGGTGGAGAATTCACATCCAGTGAGTTCATAGAATTCTGTGAGAAATATGGAATAAAGAGACAGTTGTCTGCTCCTAGGACTCCACAATAGAATGGAGTAGTGGAGAGAAAGAACTGGACCATCTAGGAAGCATCTAGGACCATGATGATGGAAGCAAATGTTCCTCAGATCTATTGGGGAGAAGCTATCAGTACTGCAGTCTATACTCTTAATCGAGTACAAATCAGAAGCAATACCAGTAAGACTCCTTATGAACTTTGGTTTGGCATCTCTCTGACTATGAGATATTTTATAGTTTTTGGTAGCAAATGTTACATTAAGAGAGATGAAGATCTAGGCAAATTTGATGCTAGAAGTGATAAAAGAATTTTCTTGGGTTATTCCTCTCAAAGCAAAGCATACTGGTGTTATAACACGAGATTGAGGAAGATTATAGAAACTACAAATGTGAAGGTTGATGAAGGGATTGAAAAACCCTCAAGGTTTTATGAATGTGATGAAGATGATTAGAATGATGTTTTGATCCAAGGAGTCCAAGCTCCCTCTAAAATTTAGATTCAGACTGATCCGGTAAATTAGGAAGAAGAGATAAGTTTGAATGTGAACTTGTTCAAGATTTAGAAGTGCAAGAAACTCCCAAAGTTCCCAGGAATGTAAGATTGAATCACTCTAAAGATTAGATTATAGGTGATAAAAGCAAAGGTGTACAAATAAGAAGAAGGATTACTCTAAATTCAGAAGAGTATTGTATGATTTCAAAGATTGAACCTAAGTTAGTGAATGAAGCTTGCAATGATGAAAATTGGACTAAAGCAATGGAGGAAGAGCTGATGCAAATTGAGAAAAATCACACTTGGGATCTTGTTCCCAGACCTAAAAACAAGAATGTGATTAGAACCAAATGGGTCTTCCAGAATAAACTAAATGAAGTTGGTGAAGTAATCAGAAATAAAGCTAGATTGGTCTGCAAGGGTTACTCTCAGATAGAAGGAGTTGATTTTCAAGAACCTTTTGCTCCGGTGGCAAGAATTGAAGTAGTCAGACTATTTCTTGCTTTTGCTGCCTTCAAGGATTTCAAAGTGTATCAGATGGATGTCAAGTCTGCCTTCCTGAATGGTGACTTGGAAGAAGTATACATTGAGCAAACGGATGGATTTCAATTGTCTGATCATGGTGATATGGTCTGCAAGTTGAAGAAAGCACTGTATGGACTCAAGCAAGCCTCAAGAGCTTGGTATGAAAGATTAGATAAGCATCTTTTGAAGATTGGTTTTAACAAAAGTACTACTGACAGTAATTTATACTTCAAAATTGATCATGAAAATATCTTGATTGTTGAAGTATTTGTTGATGATATCATTTTTGGAGGAAGAGATAGTATGTACAAAACCTTTGCAAATCAAATGAAAAGTGAATTTGAGATGTCTATGCTTGGGGAAATGAATTTCTTCTTGGGTCTACAAAACATTCAAACTAAGAAAGGAATCTTCATTTCTTAGACCAAATATATGAAAGAATTGTTGAAGAAATTTGGGATGGAAGAGTCAAAACCAATGAGTACTCCCATGGCAACTGGATGTAAATTGAGAAAAGATGATGACTCTCCCAAGACTGATTAGAAAAAGTACAGGTTAATGATTGGAGGATTGTTGTATCTCACTCAAACTAGACCTGATATTATGAATGTTGTTGGTCTTGTTGCTAGATTCTAAGCTGATCCTAGAGAATCTCATGTCATGGCAATCAAGAAGATTTTTAGGTATCTAAAAGGGATAGTTGAGTATGGTTTGTGGTATCCTAGAGATCATAATTTTTCTCTTCATGCATACACAGATGCGGATTGAGCAAGAGATGTGGATGACCAGAAGAGTACCAGAAGAGATTGGTTTCTTGGCTAAGAAAGAAACAAGAGGCAATATCTCTGTCCACAGCTAAAGCAAAATATATTACAGCAGTAGGTAGTTGTACTCAAGTTTTATGGATGAAGCAGATGCTAAGAGACATCAGAGTGGAGTATGAGGAACCTATCACAATCTTCTGTGATAATTCAAGTGCAATAAATATATCTAAGAATCCAGTGTTGCATTCAAAGACTAAGAATATATCTATCAAGTTTCACTTTCTGAGAGAGCAAGTGAACAAGAATGAAGTTAGATTAGCATTTGTGCCTTCCAAGGATCAAATTGCAAACATCTTTACTAAACTTCTACCTAAGGATTCTTTTGAGTATCTCAAGGAGAAGTTAGGGGTTATTACCCCTCCGGTGATGAACTAAGGTGCATAGATGTGTATCAGTCTAGTGGATATCACAGTCATATCTTGTGGTCCAGATTGATGATGGGAAGCTGCTACTCAGGGGGAGTAGCTGGTATGATCTTGAAGTGGTGGAATTGCAAGTATGAGCACTTTTCCATTGATGTCAAAGGGGGAGAGAAGACATGTGAAAAACAAGTGGGGGCTGATCAAAGGGGGAGAAATAAAGGAAGAGAAGACAAGTGAATGGTTGTTGGTGATAGGGGGAGTTGTGTCAGTAAAGAAAAGTTCTTGTCCTGATGGTCAAAACAATTTTTCACATCATATGTTGCCATCAATGACAAAGGGGGAAATTGTTGCAAGTGTGGGCCTAACCGGTGTTGTCATTGATGTCAACATACTCATGTTGCATTGATGATAAGGTTTGGATGAGCTATGTGTTGAGGATATTGAGAAAATTAGTCATATCAGGAACAAAGAAGAACAGTGAAGACAGTAAGGTAAAGATCCAAGATAAGATGACTATCAGAGGATGAGGTTCAAAGGGTTTGTAGATATGAATCTTAAGATGATCTAGTAAAGATTTCAGAGGTCCAGATGAAGATCTGAAGAAGTTGTGGCTGCTCAAGTAAAACCAGTTTTGGCAGGTGTTCAGAGGTGACAGAGTGACACAGATAGGTCCGGTGGGATCCATAAATGCAATATCCTATTCTACAGATTTGGTGGAGTGTTTAGGAAGTCCATGTGAAGTAATAACTCAATTGGTTAGTGGTATGGAGGTCCGAAAGCATCTATTCCATTATGACAGTGATGAGAGACTATGTTCTTGAGGTTTCAGATGAAGGAGAGATGGATTTCAGTAAGCAGATGAAGTATGGATGTTCTTGGTGATTCAGGCAAGCTTATGGAGGTCTTTGGATCATGTCCAGTTTGTGTTGGTGGTCCGCATTAGAGTTTGAGCTTGAAATTGAAGAATAACTTCTAGATGATAGTGTTCTTCCTAAGTTTGGCTAACCAGATGAATTACACATCTTACGGATGTTCTTGTAGATGTTTGCTGACTTAGATGATTATTCCTAAGTCAATGTCTTGTATAAATAAGAGGTTGTAAAGTCATTTCAAAGTGGGTCTTGTGGGGATAAGAGTGTGGTAGAGAGAAGAGGAGCGAAAGGCAGAGCAAAAGTATTGGGCTTAAATGGAACTGACTCAAGCATGGTGAAGATGCTATTCTTCAGTTCAAGTATGTGATACTTATTATTCTATAGATAGTGTGTCTCTTGTAGGCAGTGAGCCTCTTGTGAGCAGTGTGCTCGGGCTATGAGTCCTAATTGGCATGTGCCATTTTTTTCTTTCTATTCTTCTAACAAAGAATACAATCTTGGGTTAATCACCCCATGGTTTTTCCCTTAACTCGGTTTTCTACGTCAAAATCTTGGTGTCTTATGTGTTGATGTGTTTCTACTCTTGATTTAATGCATTGTGTTTCCATGATTGATTAAGTGTTATGCTATTGAATTACAAAGTGGATTTAAGTGTTTAATTGGAAGAAAGTTTTGGACAACTGATTCACCCCCCCTCCTTGTTGTGTGTCCTGAATCTAATAGCTCTGTCCATGACAAAAGCTAAGTATATGGTAGCAACTCATGCTTGTAAGGAAGCCATTTGGCTTAAGAGATTGTGTTTAGATATTGGTGTTGATGCAGGTCAGATTACGATCAGTTGTGATAGTCATAGTGCAATTTGCCTTGCGAAGAATCCAACTTTCCATGCCAGAACAAAGCATATTGATATTCAGTTTCACTTCGTGTGAGACATGGTAGAGGATGGGAAGGTAAATTTAGAGAAAGTAGATACTTTGAGGAATGTTTTAGATGCATTAATGGAACCAGTTAGCACAGAGAAGTTTAGATGGTGTTAAGAGTCTATGGGCCTCTCGACCTATGGCAATTAAATCTTGTCAGTTCTTTTGGCTCTTGAACGGTGTTCGACAAGTGGGAGAATGTTGGGAATTAAGGTGTCTCAACCTTTGCAATTTCTTAGCATTGGTAATTTAATTGTATGTTTAATTATTGCCTAATATTGTATTTTACTTGCACATTCAGTTTGGTCACATAGTGAGGTGGCATGGTGACATGTTAGCTTATTTGGAATGTGAATTGGATGGTCAAGTCAATCCTACATGGATATGGGCATCCCATATTGAGGTGGCATTAATTTTCCTTGTGTAGGCATCTTTGGTATGTGGAAGGCAATATTCCATATGACAGAATCTATGACATGTAATGGCCAAGTTTGGAGATTCCTATGACAAGTAATGACAAGTGTCCGTTGGCATCTTTGCATGAGAAAAAATGCATCTTTGGGCACCCAAGTTGGGCTATGACATGTTGTAAGTAGAATATGCTATATTTATCATTGTATGAAGGATTCTCTTACAACTTTCAAGATTGCTATTGTGGTAGATTTTATGACGGTTGTAAGTCACGTAAGAGAATCTGTCATAGTCTATTTTTAGACTGGAGCTCTCTACTTTGGGAAAGTCAAATCTACCATGTATGAAAGATGTAAGGAGATATAAGGAAAGCAAGGACAAGTGTCCTTTGATGCTGAAAATGGCCATGAGGCCAAGGTGGACATCTATCCCAAGATGCTCTCAAGATATGCCTTATAATCTCTATAAAATGCATAGTTTGGAGTTGTAGTTGCATAGTGTTTTTACAGGTACTGTTATGCTACTAGAATAACTCCATAATCGACATTGGAAGACTCTTGTAAGAACTTGCTTTGCAAACATATTGTAAACACCCATTGTTTCACATAATACATTGTGCAAGTTTTAGAGTGTGGGGTTTTTTACCTGAAAAGGTTTTCTCCACGGTATATCTTGTGTCACCTTCTTTCTGTGTTGTGTTGTTGTTGAAATCTTTAAGTTATTAGTTTAATGCTGCTACAATTGTAAGGATTAAAATGAGTTTGCACTCCATTCCCCTTATTAGATTGGTGTAGGAAGTGTGTTCCACATACCTTGCTTCCTTTTATATTCAAAGCGGATAGCTTCAGGATCTTGGTAGCACCGGCTCCTCTCCATGGCACACTTCTCACACATACCAAGATCCTAGTTTCCCAAGGCTCATCCCCCCATTGAACCTTAGGATTGTCCCTGCTATCTCTACTAAGAACCATGTGAATTAGGGTGGCTTCAAAGGTCCCACCTTTTGCGTCAACAAATAGAGGGTTTTTGGCTACTACACAAAGTTTTTAATAAGGGCATCCATTTGGGTGGCTATATGTATAGCAGTGCTACTCTCCATTATGGAGTCTCCCAGTCTTCAAGGGTTACACCTTGGAGGGTTTTGGGGGAGGTTGGCTATCGATATAACACAACAACACCCGTTATTTGTGGCTTTCGACACAAACACTTCTTATATAGCGGTTCGGAAGGACTTGGCTTTAGCTTGTTACTGCTTGGGTTGTACCCCTTCTCACACTGGGAAGGCAGACCCTCTAAAGATAATAACAAGTTCTCATGCACCCAAGATCCATTTGATAGGCAAGGGGAGAGAATACTTTTTCTAATAAATTTGGGTTACAAACAAGCACATTTAAACAATCAATAAAGATAAAGCAAACACGGATTAAACAATGATTCCTTTTAAGCATCAAGCCCAAAAGTTTCTAATTTAGTGATAAATCAAAATCTTGGACCGATTGGAGCTGTAACAGATATGTTAGTCATCTCATAACCTCCTTTTCTTGGACAATCGATAAGATGTTGCACAAATAATTGATTAGTAACCAAGAAAATTGAACTGCAAATGATAAAGAATGAAAGTGACATAGTTACCAGAGGTGATCAACTGTTGATCAGAAGTGATTTGGATTTGCCTGAAAGTAAGATGTTGTTGCTTAGGAGCGATGCTGATAAATCTAGATGTGAAATAATGCAGCTTAGAAGTGATGCAAAGAATCAACAGGTGGATGATTATAGGTCATAAGCGATTCAGATCTATAAAAAATAAGGTATAAACAGAAAAAACCCTAATTTGCAGAAGGTGATCCAGACAGCTAAAAGTGATCACTGTTAGGTTAAAAGTGATGCAAATCATGACAGAAGTGACCACTGTTATATTAAAAGAGATGCAAAAAAGACCATAAGCGACCACTGTTTACTCAGAAGCGACCTGGAAAATGCTAGAAGCGGCTGGTTTCGGCTTGAAAGCGATGTGTATGTTCGGGAAGTGACTGAAACTTGCCGTAAGCGCTTGGAAAATTTGATTTTCACAAAAAACAACTTCAAACAACAAAGATAATCAAGGATTTGGGTGTTGGCAAGAGACACTATATGGATTCATGATTGTCATCATTGATGGCAACAAAGGTTAGCCCACACATCCGCAGGACATAATGAGTCTTTACCGGAAGATAGATTGCAAAGTATTGAGGTCTGGTAAGTAGAAATAGAGTAGTCAATAAGGTCCGATAGACAGGTCTGGATCTCTCAGAGGAAGCATCTTGGTGAAATGCGGATTTGAGTAAGTCAGGAGGACTACCTTGAGTGATAGAATCCAAGGATTTAGCCTCCGGTGATAGATGGAGAAAAAGATATGATCACTTGAGTATCAGGTTCCTGATTGGCAGTGTGACAGAGGAAGAACTAACTGGCAGAACATTAGACATCATTCTGGATGTGTTTCTGATGATGGAAAAGGTTCTTAAGGCATAAGTTATGTTTGGCTAACATGATTGATGACTTCTACAAGTATATGCTTGATCTGCATTACTTGATGTGCAAGGATTCAACCGACAGATTAGAGGTTGTGAAAAGTTTGACTATTCCGAGTGCCGACTAGAAAGATGATGAAATCACTTGTGCGGATATATATACAAGATGGATTTAATTGTGAGAGTTGTTGTTGTCATTGTTAATGTGCGAATAAGAGCAGAAGTGCAGAGCAGAAGCAGCAAGGAAGATCTGGTACATAAGAGAAAAGCAGCATAAAGAAGAGGAAAGTTGAAGTGCAGCAGATCAGTATACTGAGCCTAACTGAAACTAAACTCTAGCATATGTAGATGCTCCCAATCAGTTCAAGTATTGTATAAACACTCTTTTTGTAGACAGTGAGTCTCTTGTAGGCAGTGTGCCTCTTGTGAGCAGTGTGCTTGGGCAGTGAGCCTTAATTGGCAAGTGCCATTTTTCTATTTCCATTCTTCTAACAGAGAATACAATCTTGGGTTAATCACCCCGTGGTTTTCTCCCTTAACAGGGTTTCCACGTCAAAAATATTGTGTCATGTGTATTCTCCTTTTCATGGTTATGTTTGCTTATTTTTATTAAAGCTGCATTGTTATTAAGAAAGTTCATAAAGAATAAATAATTAGGATAATTGATTCACCCCCCCTCTCAGTTATCAACAATTGGTATCAGAGCCAAGTTCCTCCTAACAGAGTCTAATAGCTTGAGGAAGATCTAGGAATCCAAATGGATGCATATGGTTTAAGGGAGCAACTCAAGACTACCCTTGATGATCTTGAACAGTCAAACTCTGAAGTCAATGAATTAAAGGAAAGACTCAGGCAAGCTGATGATTTCATGAGAGAACTAAAAGACAAATTAAGTCTCTCTATGAAAAAGAGAAAGGAGCTAGTTCAACAATTGGCAAGACAAGGTGAAGCAAATGATGCAAATGAAGAGCTGAATGAGAAAACCAAGTTATGTGAAAAGTTATCAAAAGAAATCATTATGGTAAGACATGAAATGGAATTAGGAGTCATGAAGTTTACCTAAGAAATTGAAGAGAAAAGAAAAATTGAAGATAATCTAAGACAATCTCTCAAGGAAAAATCAAAGGATTGCCACCAGATGGATAGAATTATCAGACATCTTGAATTTGATCTTGAAGATGCTAAAAATAATGAAGAAAAACTTGAGGATCAAATTGTCTCTCTCAAAAGGGATCTTCAAACAACAAATGAATATAAAGAAAAATTCAAGATAAGTTCAGCTCAACTTAAAGTTCTTCTTGAAAGTCAAAAGAAGGTAGATGACAAGTGTGGTTTGGGATATGAGAAAGGAGAAAGCTTTGGATCCGGTCAGAAGAATTTTGGATTAGAAAATCTAAGGAATAGGCCTAGAAGACCTCTGGTAAGATAGCCTAATGCTCAAAGATATCCATCCTTTAATGGATACTACCACAACTGCAATAACTTTGGTCACAAATCTAATCAGTGCAAAAAGAGAATGAGTCAGACTAATTCATCCTTCTCCAGATAGTGCTTTAACTGCAAAAGGTATGGTCACAAATCTCATGAATGCAGAAATATGCAAATGAACAAATCATTCAATGGTAGATGCTTTGCATGCAATAAAATAGGTCATATGGCTAATCAATGTAGATCAAGAGGATATCAGTCAAATATGCAAAGAAATGTTGTTTGCCAAATCTGTAATAGATCTGATCATAGTGCAAAATTCTGTAGAAGCAAGAATCAGGACAAAAGAGGTTCGATATATCATAATCAGAATCAAGATAAGGGTAAACAAAAGGTGAATGCGAATGAAGATAAACGAGAGATGAACAAGATTTGGGTGAAGAAAAGTATAGAGAATGTAGAGGATGGATCCGCACCAGACTCTGGTGCTGATATTCCTTCCAGAAATTAAAAGGTGAGCTCTGGCTCAGGGGGAGACTCAAAGAAAACCTTGTTCCGCCAGCTAGTCAATTGGTGCTGGAATTGGCACATGAGAAGCTGCGGATCAAATGGTCTCTAGAGAAACATCTAAAGAAAGTCAGGTAAAGATTTGAGAGATCCACAAGAAAATTGAAAAAGTTTAATTCCTTCAGAAATGGTCCGGTTAAACAAGTCTTCCAGTAAAATAGGTTTCTCACAAGATTGGTCCGGTATGGATCCAAATTAAAATAGCTTGATCTGCGGATACATGAGATGATCAAAAGAAGTGGACATTATGATTCATCACTAACATCGATCACAAAGGCATCATAATGATCCAGATGAGTTTCTTCCTCCTTGAACAAAGAAAACCAGGCAAACTAGAATGAATTAGGTTGTGCATTTATTGCAGGGTGAAAATTAGGGCTTCTTGGAATAAAAGAGTTCATTCGTTTGTCATTTACACATTTGCACTCAGGAAGAGAAGGAAAAGGAGCTCTGCAACTACTTCCCCCAAAGATCAAGATGATTCTTCATACAGCTCAATCCGAATTTCATCGTGTGCCCTAAACTGCGTAAAAGGTATTTTTTGTTCTTGATATCCTTCAGTAAGATTGTTTGATGATGGCTACTCTAAATATAGTAAAGATTTCTGATAGACCTCGCCCCACATTTAAGAAACATCCATACAAGTCCTTGGAGGTAGATCCCCTAGGAGCATTTTCCAGTGTTCCGCATGGCGTTTTGCACACCGAAGATATTAGGGTTTACATACACGCAAATGTTGAAGAGTTTGGGGAATTCAAACTAAGAGATATCTATCACAAACAACTATTAGATGATTCATTTGAGCTCAAACCCCAATACAAGGGCCTCTGAAATAAACACTTTGCATAATACATACATTTCCCCTATTTTATTGAGGATGAATGGGTCAGGTACATTCTGAGCAGAATACACAACTTCATGTGCTTAAATGGACCATTGAAAATCACAAAAGATGCCATTAGGGCAGTTACCGGATTACACTCATCTGGTGGGATTCCTATTCTTAAATCTGTGAAGAATCAAACTGTGAGTGAGGCTACCAGATCCAAGTTTGACAAAAGAGCAATGACAGTAGATGACATCTCTGATCTAGATGTCAAGTTTGCCTCCATGATCATTGGATATAAAATATACCATTCTAGCAGAGAAAATTCAGTACCTGGAACTACCATCTACACTGCTTATGAAATGCTGAGAAAGGATGCAGACTACGATCTTTGTCAACTTCTCTTGAACCAACTCTTGGAGAATCTGTAGAAAATTAAGAAAGACAAAAAGAATTCATTCAAGTATGGTGGATTGATATTGTGCTTATTCTTCTACTTTATGAATGAGCTTCCCGGATCTAGTGGCTGGGTATGGGAAAATGATAGACCGGTAGCTATCCAAATCAGAGATTATTTGCATGGACTTGGTGATAACCAAGCTCAAAATACAGCCCTGTGGGGTTATTTCAAGAATTTTCAAAACTTGATGCAAGCAAGAGAGAGAATTCCCCAGTCTCTTGTTGAGAAATACAAAGACACAGTATGCTTTATGGTAGAGACTGATCAGTGCCTAATGGAGGCAGTAGAACCAAGAACTGTATGGATCATGCCCATGGGGTATGAAGTCAATGAGAAAATTGTTGAGTTGCATATTGAACACATGTTGAAACAACCAAAAGATCCCAAGGCAGAAAGGTTTGGCACCTTTGAGGAGCTAAGTGTAAAGATTCATGTGGAACTCAGACAACCAGAAATCAAGAGAAAGGTGAGAAAAGAAGTTGAAGATGTTGCCAAAGGATCTGGCATCTCAAAGGAGGCACTTGATGCCAATAGGGAAAAGAGGCAAAGGGCAGAGAAAGAGGTGAAAGAGGCAAAAAAGAGAAGTAAGGAAAGTGCTCTGGTAGAATCTTCCACCCAAACCAGATCTTCAAAGAGATCAGCACCTGTTACTACTAAAAGCTCAAAACTAGAAGTCCAGGCATCTAGCAAAGGAGAGAAAAGATCAAAGACAAAAGCCACAAGAGCTTATGCAAGTCAAAGAGATAAAGAGGAAATCGAATCAGATGAGGGGATAAAGGAAATAAAGAAGTAGAAGAAGAAAGGATCCGGTAAACCCTCCACAGGCCAAGACAAGGAAGAAATGGTAGAGGAATTTGTTGAAAAGCCCACCCTGTCTTTAGAAAGTGTAATCAAATCAGTCACTGTGGATGGAAACCTTCAACCAATGGCCAAATTCTATGATGATTACAATGAGGCTGACCAAAAGATCCTGTAGGAAGCCACAATCAGGTATCTGAACATATACAATAAGGCTTTCATTGAAATTATATCTCTTATTCCTAAGAGCCTAGAAAAAGAATTAGAAATGAGAAAGACCAATGCCATGGCAAAAGATCTTGAGATTTAGGAACAGATAGCTATTCAGCTATATCCTTCAATCGATCCCAAGATAATGAACATGATATTCAAAGATTGCAAGGATGAGTTCAGGAGCAAAGCAAGGATGAATCAACTTATGCTTGGTGAGACTGACAAGGTAGCCAAGAACATAGAGGAGATTCTCCGGAAAGCCTTCAAAAGATTCAATCTTCCTATTATTGAGGACTTGGGTACTGACCACTCAAGTGTTGCAGAAAAGTCTTCTGAGAAAATAACAGAAGGGGTTATAGATACCGATGCAGAAACAACTAAGGATTTGGAATCCTCTGCTTTGGAAGAGGTCGCCCTTGAATTGTCTAACATTTCTCCTCCAGCTTCCCCTATAGTCTTCGGATCTAAAGGAGAAGTAAGAACATAGGGGAAAGAAGTAGAGGTAAAGGAAAAGGAAGATACTAGTACCAAGGTTGCAGAGGGAGAGATGACCTCAACAGAAAAGACCACAACTGCTAGTGGTGAGAATGTAGAAGGAGAGAAAGCTCAAAAGGACAGCTCTAAGAATGCAAAAGAGAAGAAACATCTATCTCCAGCAAGAGACACTGCAACAACTGTCCAAGAATTCCTGAGCAAAGAATCAATGGAGATTGATGAACTAGAGCTTCTACAAGGACCATTTAATTTTGATTCACTTTCTCCGGTACAGACAATGAAGATAGCCTCATTTTCTAATGCAAAGGCTAAAGAAAAACTCCTAAAGTCTCATATGGAAGACTGTGAGTTGATAGAAGCTGCTTCTAGAGTGCTAGAAAAGATTATGCCGTTGCTTCAGAAGGATCCCACAGCCTCCTCATCCGGTAATCTCAAAACTCTAGTCAATAGTGTTAGCACACATTTTGATTCACTAGAGAAGTTAGCAGAAGATAAGGTCTGGAAGGAATTTCTTGCAAAAAGATTATTAGAATTCAAGGGTTGATAAGTAATGATAGGAGAAATATGAATATTGGGATAAAGAGCTTAGAAAATGCCCTTAAAGATGGCGGTGAAGTATACAAATTTTGTATTTCCTGGTCCAAAGCAACAGTGGAGATTGAGAAGAAAATGAAAGAACATGAGGATAAACTGTTAAAACTTTCTCAAAATTTTGATCCACTTTCTACATCAATAATAAATCAAGAATGTCAAATGATTGCAGTTTTGAATGAGATTAAGAAGCTTGAAAAAGAGAAGAAAAATAGAATAAGCAGGATGAGTGAGCTCAGAGGGATAATTGTCTCTAAATTAGAGGCCATGCATGAGGCCATAAAAGAAGCTCAAATCACAGCCCAGACAAATGATCCAACAGATCTAAAAAGGGCAGATGCATTTGCATTTCTATTGAGCGGTCATATATCAATTTTGGATAGAATGAAGCAAAGTTGGGCTATATAATTCATTCAACTGAAAACAACTTTTGCAAACATACTACAGTATATGTAAGTATTCCATATGTATATACTTATGCGGCTAAGTATAGTAAATTTTTTTGAAAACTCTAGTATGCGGACCCTACCCTTTGCCATTGATGTCAAAGGGGAAGTAAGGAGCAGTGAAAAATAAGGAATCCAACTAAGGGGAAGCTCCAGAATATGTATATAAAAATAGAGCATCAGCCAAGGGGGAGCATAGTGTAAACACTTAGTCATTTTTCACTAAGTGTTGCCTTCAATGCCAAAGGGGGAGATTGTTGGCAAGAGACACTATATGGATTCACTATTGTTGTCATTGATGGCAACAAAGGTTAGCCCACACATCCACAGGACATAATGAGTCTTTACCAGAAGATAGATTGCAAAGTATTGAGGTCCGGTAAGCAAAAATAGAGTAGTCAGTAAGGTCCGACAGACAGGTCTGAATCTCTTAGAGGAAGTATCTTGGTGAAGTATAGATTTGGGTAAGTTAAGAGGACTACCTTGAGCAATAGAATCCAAGGATTTAGCCTCCGGTGATAGATGAAGAAAAAGATATGATCACTTGAGTATCGGGTTCCTGATTGGCAGTGTGACAGAGGAAGAACTGACTGACAGAACATCGGACATCATTCTGGATGTGTTGCTGATGATGGAAAAGCTTCTTAAGGCATAAGTTATGTTTGGCCGACATGATTGATGACTTCTACAAGTATATGCTTGATCTGCATTACTTGATGTGCAAGGATTCAGCCGACAGATCAGAGGTTGTGAAAAGTTTGACTATTCCAGGTGCCGACTAGAAAGATGATGAAATCACTTGTGCAGATATATATACAAGATGGATTTAATTGTGAGAGTTGTTGTTGTCATTGTTAATGTGTGAATAAGAGCAGGAGTGTAGAGCAGAAGCAGCAAGGGAGATCCGGTATGAAGAGAAAAGCAGCATAAAGAAGAGGAAAGATGAAGTGCAGCAGATCAGTATACTAAGCCTAACTGGAACTGAACTCCAGCATATGTAGATGCTCCCAATCAGTTCAAGTATTGTATAAACACTCTTTTTGTAGATAGTGAGTCTCTTGTAGGCAGTGTGCCTCTTGTGAGCAGTGTGCTTAGGCAGTGAGCCCTAATTGGCAAGTGCCATTTTTGTATTTCCATTCTTCTAACAGAGAATACAATCTTGGGTTAATCACCCCATGGTTTTCTCCCTTAACAGGGTTTCCACGTCAAAAATATTGTGTCATGTGTATTCTCCTTTTCATGGTTATGTTTGCTAATTTGTATTAATGCTGCATTGTTATTAAGAAAGTTTAGAAAGAAGAAATAATTAGGATAACTAATTCACCCCCCTCTTAGTTATCAACAGTGGGTCCCACCGAGCGTGCCAAAATGTGATAGGTAAAAATCAGGTCAGTAAGATCAAACATAACAATGAAACCCTAATCCTACCATTATCAAAGAATCAAATCCAAATGAAATCAAAAGCATGCAATTCAAGAACAATGTCACCTAGATTGTATGATTTCTTGTAGGAGATGTGGATTACTTCTTCAATAATGAACAATTATGAAGATCAAAGCTGCCATGATGAATGGATGATAATGATAATAAGCTCAATGGATGCTAAAATACTCAATATGCTCAAGATGATAATGTAGATGTTATGAGAGTGCAGGATAGATGTAGTATGAAATGAGAGGGAGTTTATATAGAACTCAACCAAAATCAATCAACGGTGGAGATTTGGTAGCTATGTGAATGGCTAGGATGAATTGATAGTCATAGGTGAATGTGTAGATGACAAGTGGAGGGAAGATAAGGCTCATGTGTGATTGTGTACATAAAAAAGTACTACATGTGAAAGATATTAAATAAAAGATGTAGTACTACACATATTTTTAAATAAAAGAGGCACACGTGTCAGGTCATTGAGATAAATGATAAGATAAATTAATTAAATAAAGAAAATTTATTTAATTAATTGAAAAGTGGGATTGTGAAAGGAATTTTAATTAAATAAATAAAATTTATTTAATTAAAATAGATAGAAATAGAGATAATTAAATAATTAAAGATTATTTAATTATAGCTTAGAAGAAATAGCTAATGAATTAATTAAATAAATATAATTTTGTTTAATTAATAGAAGATATAGGTGTTTTTGAAATTGCTCAAGTGTGTTAGACAAATGTAGATGCTAGGTAATGCGATATTTGATACTAATCGTAATTAGGTCAATTTTAGGTGTCTACAGATAGTGGTTGATAATCTATGAGGGGTGATTCGACTAGCTGATCCACTACAACCTATCATTTGATTACTTTTCTGTCAACATACTCAATGTCAAATTCACTCAACAACATGACCCATTTTTCCATTCTTCCTATGAGTGAAGTTCTAGAAAGCAGGTACTTGAGAGGATCAACTTTGGAGATGAGATTGATAGAATGACTTAACATGTAGTGATGTAACTTTTGGGAGCAGAAAATGACAGCTAGACATGTGCATTCTATAGGGCTATAGCTAAGCTCATATCCAGCTAGAGTTCTGCTGATGTAGTATATGGCCCTCTCCCGACCAGTATCATCCTGTTGTGCTAAAAGTGCCCCTAGTGCTACTAAAGTCATTGATACATACAGTAATAGGGGCTTTCTAGGGATAGGCGCCATTAGAACTAGTGGTGAAGCTAGATACTCCTTGATATGATCAAATCCCTGTTGATAATTTTGGTCCCATTTAAAGTGTACATCTTTACGAAGCAAATGGGTGATGGGATGACATTTATATGTGAGTTGAGTGATGAACCAATGAATAGCCTGTAATTTTCCTTGGAGACTTCGGAGCTACTTTAGTGTCTTTGGAGGAGGCATTTCTGTTATAGCAGTGACTTTAGCAGGATCCACCTCGATGCCTCTATGGGAAACAATGAACCTCAAGATTTTTCTTGATGTTAAAGTCACATTTCTTGGGATTGAGGTGAAGCTTGTACTCTTTGAGCCATGCAAAGATCTATTGCAAGATCTCAAAATGTTCTTCTCTTCTAGATTTCCATAGGAGATCATCTACATAGTATTCCATTACCTTGTGTATCATGCTATGGAAGATGGTAGTCATTGCACGTTGATAGGTTGTCCCTACGTTCTTTAGGCCAAAGAGCATGGCTTGCCAGCAATATGTATCCCAAGGACAAGTAAAAGTAGTTTTGTGTTGATCTTAAGGGGCGATCTTGATTTGATTGTACTTGGCGAAGCCATCCATGAGGGAAAGCATCTCATGCCTTGTTGTGAGATCTACAATCATGTCAATGCTGGGAAGTGGAAAATCATCTTTCAAACATGCCTTGTTAAGGTCTCAAAAGTCTATACAACAATGTGTTGTGATGCTCACAACATTCCCCATTTTGACCTTTAGCAAAATGCGGACCCCTACTGTGGCTTTTGCTTTTCGGCTTGCAGGTTTTGCTTGCTTGGTGGTATAGGTAAAATGTCTTGGATGCTTGAAATTTAAGTTATAAAATGATTGTGTATGAATAGTTGTTATCAATAGAAACTACATGAAAAATTAGCTAGGGTTGCCTTTTGAACCATTTGAAAATTTTACATATTTTGAGAGTTATGCTTGTTCTTGTGAAAAGTCAACGCTAGATAGATGGTGGTCAATGTGTATCTGATATACATGATCATTTGCATGTATATGCTATGCTTTTGGTTTATAAGGTCACTTTATTCATCACGTTTTAAATTTTTTGATGTATATGGTATACATAAAAATATTCAAGTCTGGACCCAACAACATTTTGTGGTGAACTGTATAAATGTCGATACATCTGTAGTTGTATTTGTATATTACCACTCATGTATTAGAAATACAAATGCAAAAGATGCATAGGCGGATGTCAAAATAAGTTCAAAGTAGTGTATAAGGTTGGTGACATATCGTGCATGTATGTTAGATACATTGTTTTTGTATGCTAGATATATTATTTTTTTGTATGCTTTTTATACAAATGCAAATATGAACCCGAAGGTAAAATTCAATCGAATTCTAGAAATAAAAAGTGATGCACATGTTTGTATGTATTGTTGTATGTATAACTACATCTATCTTATATACAAATACATAGCCAGATGCGACTAGGAAAGTTAAACAAAATGAACTGTAAGTGAGGTCCGTGTTTGTATATTCGGATGCATGCATTGGAAATAAAAAACTGATAGATGCATTTACAGATTTGAACCCAAGATTAAGTATGGAATAAAGTGCATTTATTCATAACAAAAGATAGAGAATCAACATCGTAGATATTTGTATATGTGAATGTATATGATATACATGAAGATATACAAATGAATTATATGCAAAACCTGACACAATTAAAGGTTTAACATTGTATACTTCGGGTGGGGTCCACATCTATATGTATGGGATACATGAACATGATATACAAAAGGGTGATACAAAGGACTTAGGTACAAAATTAGACTCGAAACTAATTCCAATGTGTTTTATAAAACTTGATGGAGTTCGAGTTTGTATATTTCAATGATTGTATAAAATATACATAAGGATATACAAAACCAAATATACAAAAAACTAAGAGAGAGAAACTATTAAAGAGCATGAGTACTTATTGTGCATGTATGTGAGATACAAAAGAGAAAAGTGCATGTATATGGTATACAAAACTCAAAAGTGTAGAGAACTAACGTATACAAGATTGAAAAGTAAAACACAAGTTGAATTGTGTGCATTAACTACAGAATTTAATGCTCAACTACGACTAAAAAACCTAAATTTAAAAGGGTAAAAAGGAAATTTGATTATGTTAATCTTCATAATGGCATTCAGAGTTAAGTTGTAGAGCATTTTACAGAGCTAAGGTGAAGGGTGATTCAAAGGCGAATTGAAATTTGAAAACGGTTGTGAGTTGGAAAGGTAAACGGATCTTGTCAATGGTATAAGTCAATAGTTGTGATTCAGGTATGTACCTAATGGAATGGGTTAAAGTTAGTTAATTACTATAATTCATTGTGATAAAATCATAAATTTAAACACCATAAAGTAAATATGCATAATTCAAAAGAAAAGAGGCTTAGGGTAAAAGTTAAATGGTAAAAATGTGCGGTAAAACCCTAGAAAATGTAAAACATGGTTGTTAAAAGATACTGTATTTGACAAGATGGCACCCAAATGAAAGACAACAGTGAAGGCAGCTAGGAAAGAAACAAAAATAGAGGCAAAGAAGAAAGAAGTGATCAAAGAAGAGTTTCAACACAAAGGATACATTTCCCAAATTTACCCTACTGGAGGAATAGCAGTTGATAAACAGATTGGGGATTTTGATTCCACCACACTTTTACAGAAGATCAGAACACCTCAGGCATCCCTCATGATGAGAAATATACTAGATGGTGTGGTGTGGTGTATTGAGTGCATTCAGAAGTATGATATGAATTCAAGTAAGGTAGTACATAATGGTGTGGTGTATGCATACTTATCAGTTGAAGGTATTGCTAGAACCTTTGGTTTACCACTTACCAAGGAGATGAGAAGAAATTGATGAAGATCAATATGCAACGGACTTTAAAAATAACGAAGCCTCATGTAAAAGAACTATATTTTAAGAGTGGTATCTAGAAAACAAGAAGCCAAAGGCAATGGTTCGAGTGCCCAAGGCACTGTACATAATAGATTTTCAGGAGGAGATTCACATCATGATTACTTTGTTGAGCAGGGTAATGGGACTGGCAGATGCTAGTAAGTCTGAAACATGGATGTTCTTAGTGATCCAGTTTATCAAGAACAAGACAGGTAATTCATTGGGCCTAGGCTATCAACAACACCATTTTCAAATAGGTCATGAGATGGGGCAAGCACAAAATTTTCTTCATGGTGTCATATCTAGTATACTCCTGTGCAGCAAACATACAAATAAATGGAATACCAAGAGTTGGCAAGTTGGGAAATGGCCAGGGGCAAGTATTAGTATATGATCATTACCCTGACCTATAGGAAAATAATGTAATGCATAATCATGTTAGGGTGAATGATGTTTTCTACATGTATCTAGTAAGAATATTGACATGTGATAAGGGTAAGAGGTTATCAGAGCAAGCACGAAGTGCCATAAACCTCCACAGTGCTTGGTATATTCAATTTTTCACTTTTACTTACAAAGAAATGAAGGATGTATGGGTGAACCATTTAGGCTACCAAGATTCCCAACATATAAGATGATATTGTTGGAGTTCACTAGGCAAATATTGAATATTCATCAAATGTACAAGAATAAATTTGGCAGAGGAATTGTTAAATTCCCATTTAGTATTGGTAGGTACATTTGTGTAAATGAAGATACAACAAAAGAATCAAGAGTAGAGCTGCAATATCTTAGTTTCTAGCCTTTTGATTTGGCTAGATCTTTGGATCCTTTTAGAAGAATTCATAACTTTTTTAATAAGAAATTGAAACATCAACCACATATTGAAGATTATTGGGCTGATTGTGATAATGAGGCTGAAGTTAAGAAGAGGGCCTATCAAAGATTGACTTTGATCAAATAAGAACACTGGGAGTACTAGAAGTACCCCAAGAAATAAGGAAAGATGATTAAAATGTCTTACATGAGAGTTATGATTTAAACAATGTGGCTGAGGAGTTCATTACAGAGTTAGACTTTACTCAGCATGGGGAAGACTCAATTGATAATATATCACAACCAATAATGGCCTTATCAAATGCATGGATAAATGAAACTTGATTATAGAGTTAGAGGCCCCGGGAATAACAATCACCCTGTCAAAGAAAGGTAAGAAGAGGAGTTTAGAAACTGAAGCCAGTTTTGATGATTTCTTGAAAAAGAAAAGGAGAATAGTAGAAGCTAAAATAGAAAAGGCAGATACAAGAGCCACCTTTCTAGATCCCTATGCATTAGGAGTGACATTGGATATAACTTCATAAGTTGCCACATCTACAGAAGGAGAAGCATCAAGTACAGTTGAGCCAGAAGGGAAGACTCCTGAACAATCACCTACAAATGTGCAACAAGACATAATTGTTGAAACACCACAGGTATCTCAGCAAACCCACACACTTATAGAACAAACCCAATAGATAAAATATAGGGGTTTATATTGGTAAAAGAAGAGATGACTGAGGAGATGATAGAAAAGTCATCCATGGCCCAAGTATCCACTAAGAATAATGTAGAGGTAGTGGATGTAGATATAATTGAAGATGTGGAAGATGATGAAGAGGAAGGTGAAGATGAAGGTAGTGATGATAGCCTTGAGATGAGTAGTGAAGAAGATGAAGATAGGAAAATACCAAAATCTCATCTCATGCTTGGAGCTTTTGATGTAGGGGAATCACATCAGGCTGACACACAATCAGTGCAGGATGTAGAAATGATTGACCCTTTTGATAATTTAGTGCCCAAGAATATCATGGAGGAAGTTAAAGAAGCGACCAAGGAGATATTGAGAAATTAGGCCAAAGAGGAAGAAAATATAAACATGGGAAAGGTACAGGATGCTCAAGAAGAGGCTAGTCAAGAAAATGTGCTTGCAGCTCAAGATAAGGAGATTCCTAATCCTGAGGTACCCCATGGTGAAGAATAGCATAATGTATAGAATTTCCAACCAGGACAACAATATCTTCCTCAACAATTTCCCCCACAACAACAGCATGAGCAACAACAACAAGAGCAAGAACAAGAATAAGTACTCATAGAAGGAGATCAGGAAGAGGTGGTAAATGAGAAAGATGCACATAGAGATATAAATAAGGAGGTGCCATCTTGGCTGGGATTTGAAGTAAGACAAGATTCAACAATCCAAGAGGTACCGATTGCTATTAAAAGTTTGTTTGCTAGTGAGGCTGTAAAGAGAGGCAAAAGGAAGGCTAGAACCATGCCAACTATAATAAGGGATCCCTCTGGGGCTAGAACTGTACAAATGACAATCCCTCAAGCTGATAAGGAAAAAGGGGAAATAAGTGTTGAGGAATACAAGGTTATTAGTGTGGATATTGGCTATGTCAATAGAGAACAACACATTGAAGAATTACAGGAAATGACTGAATTAACTACAAGTAAAATAAGAAAAGATAAGAAAAAAATAAAAGATTTCAAATGGAAAAGTGCCCAGTACCAACAATTCATTCAAGGGATATTTGATCCAGCACAGAGTATACTAGAATTATCTTCTAATTTAACTATTCTTTCTAAAGAACAGAGAGGAGAGATAGAGAATAAAAAGCATGAAGCTAATATGATGGAGAACTTTGTAAATGCATTTATTCATAAAGGAGAGGAAGTAATAAAAATTGCAATTAGCAAATGGAGTATTACGTTGATTGAGATAAATAATTGTGATAACATAGTACAGAGATGCCAAGCAAGATTAAAGTAGAACATGGATGAATTGGAGAAACTCAATGCTTTGGAGGGACATACCCAGTCCTTGGAAAATGAAGGCATTATAACTCCATAGGTGGTGTTTCAAATCCCTAAAATGAAGATGGAACTGAAGTTTGAAGAGGGGATACTAAGGCCTTGCTTGGCTAATGTGCAAGAATTAGAAAGACTATCCAGGATTTGTTGAAGAAGCATGTGAAGATAGTTGAACATCTAGTTAAGCATCCATGTCCTCAAGTTCAAGTATTTGATGTAGGCACAACTATAAAGGATTTCAAGAACAACTTCCAGCCGTGCATTAAAGATCCTGTCAACCAATTAGATGAAAAAGTAATGGAAAAGATGATGGAACTGAGCGCTAAGATTAGAAAATATCATAAGAGGAGAGAAGATAGAGAAATTAGAGCACAAGCATTCAGGACAAGTGTTGAAATGCAACAATACCCTGGGATGCTTCTCAAAGAACCAGTCATGCATCCATATCCACCATAACTGAAAGATTCACACATTATATGAGAAAGGAGAAGGGGGATATGTAGATAGAGGACACCAGGGATAGTGATTAGGCTACTTGTTCATTATTTTTTTCATGTTGTACTTTGTTATGGTTTTTGTATTGGTTAATAGTCAAAGTAAAGTCAAATATTTTGAAAAGATCCTAAAAGGCATCTTTGCACCTTGTTAGAACTGAAAAAAGTTTCACATTTTGCAATAACCACCACTCACTTGTCCTCCACATTTGCCATACATTGATCTTATGATTAATATAGATTGATAAAATTTGTGTGACAAGATCCATATTGTAGCCCATGATGACTAATGATCCCATAAATGTGACCTTTGAGATTAGCATTTCCCTGCTCGTAGTTGTGCAAAATGAGCAATTGATCCCTATCGGTAAAATCATATGCATGTATTTCTAATCAAATAAGCCATAAATCTCTAATGAACATTTTCATTCATATCGGGACCTAAATGGAGTTACACTGATCAAAGAACCCAGAGGTAACAATTGTGCAACAATCGGGAAGACTACATATTGTGTCGCTGATAAAAAGATTATCGACAAGAGAGATAAAGTCGAAGTGAAAATTTTAGACTACGCCAATCTCAGTAGTCATACCTATGGACATAAGTTTGGCAAGAGGTATATGCACTCCCACCGATGAGTCAATGCACTAGTTGTATCGGCATGACATATAACATCATAATGGATTTTTTATATCTTTCTGACTATGCAAGTCACCCCAATGAGAGGGTATTACAAAGTTCAGCAAGAGTCCCACCAATGTTCCCCATGGACAAAAGATATAAGAAGACACTATTAGCAAGACTTAATGTATTAGAAGAACATTTTGTTCTATTAGCGATAGTGATTGTCAACCCGATGGCTACAAGATAACTACTGCTTATCGGGAAAACACTCACCGATGTCCAAAAGCAACTTTGACAATTAGGACCACCTTGATGTTGGGATGAAATCTATAATGTCTTCTCGAAATATTGAGAATAGAAAAAAAAGCAAGAAATGGGGATCTGAGCAAAATCGATGAGTCTCCTCGACAAGGTAAGAAATCTAAAAGAACTCCTCCCATCAAAGAGACATTAAGATAGTCCTGGCGATCAATTGGGAATGTATAAACAGAAGATGGTGCAAAATGAACATATAGATCAGCATGAGATTAAAATAGTCTTCCTGACCCAATTCATTATATGGATTTGACATTTTCAGAGCCCGAGAAGCCTGCTGCGTTCAATTCCAGTGGCCAACATTAATGGCCGCTTGGGCATAATCTCATACAAATTGCTCTGATTCATAATGAATTGAAATCAAAAGAAATCTCTGAGGGTTACGGTGGAAGAGCGAGGAATTCACCAAGAGACTTAGAAATTCATGACGCCGAGCACATACAAGTAAGCATTACAAACCTTCTTATTGCTAATAGATTATAAGGTTAAATTTGGTGACTAGCAGAAAGAGAAAATGGAATGTTCTTTGAAAACAAAAAGAAAATAGCAAACTGAAACTGGCCAAACCAAGATCAAAAAGCACAAGGTCAAAACAGGGAAGCGAGAAAAACACAGGGAAGAAAGCTCAACCAAGACCTTATAGACCAATTGCCTAGTTCAGGCCCTAAGGCTAGAAGAACCACACAATTAAGGGCAGATGTGGAGAAATTAGAGGACAAATATAAACATGTGGGGAATATATGGACCCCTATTAGGGGATACGAACTTTTTATGTTTCACTATTGTAGAAAGAATAGGTTGGAACCTGTCTGCAACCCATGGAACCTTAACCTAGGGAGGTTAGTCATCACGGATGTCTTTGTAAATATAGACCTCATAAAACTTTTGACCTACCACTATAACCCTCACTTCAAAACCATCTGCAACCTACAAGGGGAACCATTTATTCATGTGTCCAAGAATGAAGTGTGTGAAGTTTTTTCCCTAGATGACACCTGCAATACTCCCATAATATATGAATATTTAGAAAAGGAGTATTTGAGAATGGATACCACTTATAAGGTTTGGAGATTACCATTGTATAAACCCAGAGAAGAAGGGAATTTGGTGCCACTCGAGGAAGGTGATGGACCTCCTTTTCATGTTGATTTGTTTGAACCCTATATGAAATATACATATTACTCTGTGGGACAAGTATTGGGAACAAAGGTCCTTGAATTAATGTCCATAGCACCCATGGTCATCTCTACAGATATCCAATGCCATCATGCAAGAACTTTTGATTATGCCTCCCACCTCTCTAAGGGGATTGATTCAGGACTGATGGCCATAAAAAATGGCTCTCCAACAATAAGTTTCAAGCATTACTCCGCTCTTATGCATATGGTGTTATACTATGGACAAGAATTAACAATGTGGCCACAACAATTGAAAATTACACAATTTGATAAGAACGGTCAACCACTACCCATACAATTATGGACTTCCATATGCGATAGCAGGTTTGTGAATTCCAGTTATGTGCATTTCAAAGAATTCTTTGTTAAAACACTATACATATGTTATGGATATCCATGTAGTTATTCCTTGTCAGATGAAATCAAAATTTTTTTAAGGCCTAAGGATTTCGGTGGATCACCAACTGTGAACCACAACTGGGGTGATTGGTATTGTTTCCTCGATTCAACCATGATCAGAGTATACAGTTTTCAAGATACACCATTCTTGTTACCTAAAACTATACCAGATAGAATAGAATACCTTGAAATTGTCAAGCAATTGGATTACACAAATGTTATGAACTTGAGTGCCTATGATAAACAATCTTTTATGCCAAGCACATTATGTTTTGGAGATTTTACTGTGTTGTCCAGGGAAGGTTATGACCTCATCCATGACATACTGTTGCATTTTTATTTGAGAAAAGTAATATCAAGAAAAGGGTTTGACCCTGAAGGGTTTATTTATATTGCAAGAAGAAAACAAAATCTGATTGGATATACTCATGTTCCATTTCCTCATGATGATGTTATCAGAAACATGGAGGAGGTAGAGGCTGAAGTTTCCATTGATGAATATAACCAAGAAGTTGAAAAAAGGAAGAAAGAGATGCAAGAGGTAAAGGTTTTATCTTATGACTATAAAGGATCACTTGATAAAAGATCCCAAGACCAACCTGACATAATCCCCAAATTCAGAATTGAATAATATAGACCCCAGACAGAGATTTAGAGGCTGAGGAGACCTCTGATACTAATGCCATGCAGTTGGCTTACAAATCTTTCTGTTGGCAAGAGATACTTCTTTGCATTGATAGGTGTTGTCATTGATGGCAACTAAGATCTTCCCAATCATCCGCATAACACAATTTGTTCATACCAAAAGTCAGAATCAAAATTTGTCTAAGTCTGGGTAGTTAGGAACAAAGCAGTAACAGGGTCTAGTATCTTTGTCTGGATCTCTCGAGTGGAAAGACATGGTTTGCTACAGATCTAAGGTAGTTGAAAGCATTTGCAAGACACTTTGAATCTAGAGTTTTATCCTCCAGTGATGAAGGATTCAAAAGATACTAGCTTTTGAGTATCGGGTTTCGGTTTGACAAAATAAACAGTAGAAGAATAGGCCAACCTTGTGAATGATCTTAACTCTGGATGTATAGAAGTTGTTTATTAGGAAATTGGTGATGATTAGTGATGGTAGCTGACATGATTGATGATTTGCGAGTGAATGTTTTGGCCTGCATCTCATATTATGTATGGATTTAGCTAATAGAGTAGAGTACTCAACAAAGTTCTAAATGTTCTTGAAGCCGACTGGCAAAATGATTGTAGATCATGTTGCGGATATATATAGATGATGGAATTGGATGATTTAGGGAGTATATGGTGTGTACAAATAAGGTGTATGTGAGGAGACCAAAAATCTAAGGTGCGAATGAAGACAGAGCAATAAGAAGAGTAGAGCAAAGATTAAATGTGTAAGATCTATTTTTGCACTTAACCGAAACTGAAACTCTTGCATGGGTAGATGCTATTCATCAGTTCAAAATCTCTAATATTCTCTTGTAATATTTCTATAGGCAGTTATCCTCCATTTGAGCAGTGAGCTCTGGGCAGTGAGCCCGAATGCATGTGCATTCCCATTTATAAAAATACTTTTAACAAGGTATTAATATTTGTGGGTTAACCCCCACCATGGTTTTTCCCTTAATCGGGTTTCCACGTAAAAAATATTGGTGTCAAATGTGTTGATTATGTTTCTACTTCTAAGTTAATATCATATGCTTTAATGTTTGCATCATTAATCAAATTGATAATAGTGAAAGAAGTTTAAAAGAAAAATTTTGGAGACAACTGATTCACCCCCCCACTCAGTTGTCTGGGCTAATTCCAACACTTTCATCTCATATGATCAGTTCATTCAATCTCCTAAATTCAAATCTTTCTTGTATAAACATAAGGGCAAAGCGATCAAAGAATCTATTTAAGATATCACACCAAATAATGAAAAACAATTGTTGAATACTTTGAAAACAAATGTTGAAAATGAAATAAAAAATATGACTCTAGAAAAGGGGAGGAAACTCTTAGAAGAAGCTGGTGTGATGATTTTTCTAGGTTTAGATATAAAGTCTTATTTAGTTTTTGATAGTTTTCTGCACAATGATGATGCCAAACATAAACTCAGCTTAGAAGATGTGATAGAAGTGTATACTATATCGCAATATAATCCTGATGAAGAATCACTTATGATATGGGCCTTATACCCTCCACACCAAAAGCTTGCCATTATTGACATAGAGAAGGAATTTGGGCACATGATGACATTGAAGGTAGGGGAAACCGATCCTATGGTCACTGCAGACATTGGTATTAATATTTCTAAGTTAAATAAAGCACAGATTCAAATGCTGATTCAAGAAAGAGATATCTATAAATTGCACTGTGAAAGAATGCACAAAGAAAAATTATTTCCTGAAAGATTCTATCCCTACCAAGATGCTAACCCAAGGGGAAAGTTCCCAGGAAAAGAGTAAGAATGAAGCATCACAGGTAAATACTTAGATAGCTCAGGCCAGATTCGATGAACTTGCCACAATATTTAAGAGAAGACATGCCAATATGATGACATGGATGGATACATTCTGGGTTACACACTCCAAGAATCAAACTGCTCTCCAAGAGCATAAAAGGTTGGATGACAGACTCCAAGAGAAACTCCAAGAAATATAGAACAGAGGCACTCCTGATACTGAAGCCATTACTAATGCAAAGGACTTAATCAGGACACATATAGATTTTCATGAGGATCTTCAAGCAGAAGCTAATGAGTTCATTGATGCTTCCCAGAAAGGAACACCTGCATTGTTCAATGATGACAAAAATCTTAGAAGCCAACAGGATTGGACAAAGGAATGCCAACTAATTTTACACGAAGCCATGGAAGCTGTGAAAATCAAAGATCTAGCATTGGAGGAGGCATGTGCCTGCATGGAGAAAATGGTCACTGTGGAGTGTGCAGATACTCATTTAAGCCAAAAATACTAGGATCATATTACTAAAATTCATTTATGGCTTATTAGAGCCTAATGATGATTTGTTTGTTGTTATTAAAATTCCAAAAAGACACTTGTGAAGGGGTACATCCTCTTCAAAATATAGCTATATAAGCCAAGAGAGTAGGAATGAAATAGGATCATGACCATTTTCATTTATAGGTAGGGCATTGGTAAGAAGATAGATTGCATCCATTGCATCCATCCATTTTCATATTTCAAAGGACTTATGCAATTACTATATATTATCTGAAACAATTTAATGGAGTAGACTGATCTTATGTGGTGATCTATTTTCAGTGTTTAGCAATTGTGTGGATTTATTTTTCTCATTTTTTATTTAGTTATCTCCAAAGTGGTTGTTTATGTTATTCAGATTAAGTGTGAGAATACATTTGATTTGTCAATACACATTTGCTGTAATTGTGTGATTCTGTTGATTGGTTTCTATGTGCAGAAGGATTAAATTACCTTATGAGAAATCTAATTTGATTGGTTCTTGTGTATGGATTAAAATCCTTTTAAATAGATTGTCTTAATTGGCTTCTCCTCACATTTGAATTAAAATCCTTTCACAACCTCACAGTAACATAAGGGGATATCACTGGGATCATTAAGAAGAGTTTGAATAACTATTATACTTGTATGTCTGTATAAGGTACATACATTCAAAAGTGGCCAACTATTAGAGTTAAGCTGAGAAATAAATCTGCCAATCCTACACCCCTATCTCCATAATCATCATCTCTTCATTAACTCCATCCACCCAATAGATTAGGCACTGATTAATTTTAGAACTCTTTATATAAAATATAATTCACATCCTTCATACTTCAAGCTTTTATTAGTAGTTATTAAGTAAGATTTGCAATTATCTCACACTTGTGTGCCATAGTGAGTAAATTTGCCCAAATTAGAATCCACTTAGATATTAAATCTGCATTATCATTTAGGTGCACCCACCTAGGTCTAGCAGAACCTAAAGAGTAGGGGGTTTCTAATTACATAAACCTTGTCTTGTTGACCAAAAACGTACTAAGAGACTGGCACCCTCTTGTGGTTTAAAACCAACATTTTTGAGACCCAACAAATTGGCGACTCTTTTGGGGAATAAACCCATTCTGAACTTCAGCCTCCCATCATAGAGTTATCTCAAAGTATCATAACATATTTACAGCTCTATTGGGGAGAACTCCAATAATTTTCCTACTTACAAAAAAGTAGGTGGCGACTCTAAAATTTTTATGGCTGATGAAATAGACATTGTGAGGGAGAGAATGAGTTAGATTCAAATCAATGAAAACACAATACCCAAACACAATAGAAGTTGAAAGTAAAGAGGAATCAAACCAAACAAGTAGAAATACTTACAAAACCCATTTACCTATCATTTTCCATTGTTACCTATCTTGCTTTGATCTTGATTGAAGCCCTCAGAAGCTCTTTTTAGCTTGCTTGCTTGTTTGAAGATGCCAAAGTAAGAATGGCTATTGATACCTTGTGTGGTTGAAGATGAGCTTCAATGCACAATAATGGAGGTTACTTAGAAAGTGGAATGAAGAGAAGAATGAGAGAATTTTGAGTATAGATTTGATGCAATATTGAATCCCCCAAATGGCTTAGAAGAGGGTTCTATTTATAGATTTTCTGCAAATAGAATGGAGGGTGAGGATCAATTGATGAGATCAATGGCTAGGAATAAAAGTGAATCTTTAATTCATAATGGGTGAATTAAAAATCATTTATTTGAAAATAGTGGATTATGACAGTTGAATTAAATATTCAATTGGTGAAGAGGAGTGGGGAACATTGAATTAAATATTCAATAGTGGGAGACAGTGGATTATGACAATTGAATTAAATATTCAATTGGTGAAGGCTAGTGGGGAACTTTGAATAAAATATTCAATTGGAGGATAGGAGTGGGGAACATTGAATAAAATATTCAATTTGTGGAGGATAATTGATTTTAAGATTTATTTTGGAAAATGGAGGATATTAGCTAATTAAATATTAAGAATATTTAATTATATGTGCAACATGGTGAGGTGGAAGAGATGAGGTGGATTGGTGAGGTGGATTTATGGAATTTAGGACTTAGGATAGAGGAATTTATGATTAATTAAATAATGTAGGATTATTTAATTATGTGAGACATTAGAAGAATTTAGGGAATTTAATTAAATAAATTGATTTTATTTAATTATGGGATAATGAAACAATCAAATAAATTTTGAATATTTATTTAATTGACAGAAGAAAGTAAGAATTAAGATAAATATTAAATATTTACTTAATTCGACCTGAGCCAATTTTAGGTGTATACATTTTGCCCCTCTTTGAAGCAATGTGTTTTATCACATTGTTTCAAAGAATAAGAATTTTTGATAGTGATACATGCCCCAGTTTGCCCTTGGTACAAGTTTAACGACAGGATGCCCCCTCGGGAGATTGGAAGGGGAGAAGGCGGCTGGTGTGAGACAGACAATCTCACGATAAGAAGAAGGTGAAGAAATGGGTTAGAATGGAGAAGAACGGGGTATGGTTCGGAGAAACAACCCTGGGAAGTAGTCCTAGAGTCATACAGTCAGATATAGGTCACTTGCTATATATAGGAGTTGGGTCCACACAACCTATTCATTTGTACACTTGGCCATAGGTGATTTGTCTTCTGGAGAGCTTAGGAGAGCATGACAGCCAGAGAGATGGATATTCCACGCGAGCAGCATCAGTTTGAGCGGATTTGACAGTTCGATCGGCCAGCAGAGGCAGGACCCCTAGTATGTAGTTCTTCAAAACTTGTCAAAAGTTGATTTTTGTGCATATTAATGGCTACGAAAACCAATGAGAATAAATGCGTAAAAACCTTAGTTTTGCGCATATGCGCTCCTAAATTGCGCATATGTTGCGGGATTGCACATGCATGTTGCGAAATGGCGCATTCGTGTATTTTGTGCTTTTGTATCCGAAATGTGCGCATATGTATGTTTTGCATATTTGCTTTAATAAGTTGCGCATTTGTTCGGAAGTTGTGCAAATGCACTGTGAGTTTGCGCATATGATTATCATTGCACATTCAAGCTATGACATTGCGCATATGTATGGACATTGCGCATTTGTGCGAATAGGTTGCGCATGTGCCAGAATGGTGCATACGTGACAGGGAGTTGTGCCTTCATGGTGAATTTGCGCTTTTGTTATGAAATTGTGCATTTGCCACCTGTGTTTGCGCATTTGCACTTTAGGTAAATTAGTTGACTTTAACAAAATTAACCCAATTGGCATCTTGATCGATGCGTCAATTGATGAGTGATCTCCAAGATTGCTGAGAATCTAGTCGAGAGATGATATGTTGTTTTGATTAATTTGATATGTTGAGCCAATGATAGGGAAATGGCATATGTGCCACCTGTAGGTAAATCAGTTGTCTTAACAAAATTAACCCAATTGGCATCTTGATCAATGCATCAATTGATTAGCAATCTCCAAGATTGTTGAGAATCTAGTTGAGAGATGATATGCTGTTTTGATTAATTTGATATGTTGAGCCAATGATAGAATAGCTTGATTGCTTGCAGGTTTTTGATATGGATTTGTATTTTACTGACGGTATGTGTTTCTTGGTTGCAGGAGGATATTCAGGACGTTCTGATGTCACGAGAGTTGTTCCCGTTGCCATTGTTACAGTGGTATATGCTGACCGAGATGGATCGGGAGGCGCTAGGTGCTATGGGTTTGTATCATGTGACCTTCATGCCCGAGGTTCGCATGAACCAGGTGATGGTGACTACAGCCATGGAGCGATTCCATAGTGAGGATGGGACCTTCCATCTTCTGACAGGGGAGATGGCCATTACGCTAGAGGATGTTTATCGAATTTTGCACCTCCCTATTCAAGGAGAGTTGGTTGAGTACAAGTCACAACGTGGCGCTGGGCTGGAGGAGTGTAGGCATGTTTTTGATGATCCTGAGTTAGCAGGGGAGGAGATCTCGTGGCAAGAGATGCATGACTGCTATGACTACTTCCTGGGCATAGTGGCTAGATTGATCGGAGGCATAGTTTGCCCCGACAGGAGAGCGCACAGCTTCCCCATTGGCTGGGGACGGGTGTTGGAGAGTATGATCACCGACAAGACCCAGTATGCATGGGGTGTGTGTGTGGTTGCACACTTATACTGAGACCTGCATTAGGCAGTATATCACCGCGGCTCTGGCTTAGCGACAGGCGCGTCACTCTTACAGTTTTGGTTGTGGGAGCACATTGCCATCACACATTTGATCTGTGTGTTTCAGAGGCAGAGGGGTGACCCCTATAGTTATGGGTATGCAGGTGTGATTTCCCAGCATAGGCTGGGGAGGCTTGAGTACTAGAGACATGCTTTTGATGGGATAGATGCAGTAGTCTGGTGGCCATACATTGACTATGAGGTATGGGATGACGAGGCAGCCAAGCTCCCTTATTGTTTCCAGACAAGATGGCTGATTGGTCAGACTTGGTTCATATTGGAGTGGCAGATTGTCAGCTGAGTACAG
This sequence comes from Cunninghamia lanceolata, assembly GCA_027924645.1. Classification (NCBI taxonomy): domain Eukaryota; kingdom Viridiplantae; phylum Streptophyta; class Pinopsida; order Cupressales; family Cupressaceae; genus Cunninghamia; species Cunninghamia lanceolata. The sequence goes on from BSBN01000725.1 coordinate 3,901,227, forward strand.
AGACAGTTTTGCTGCATGCAGGGTAGACCGCAGGGAGAGTCCCATTTTTCTAGGACATACGCCGAGCGGTATAGGTGGGGTCCTGTGGCTTCTTATGAGGAGGCATTGGCTGATTTTTGGTAGATTTCGTATGTACCCTGGCCGATGTGGAGAGACATAGTGGATGCTGACATGACACCAAATTATGAGGAGTGGTTTGCAGCACATCCGTTTCCTCGCTACTCAGGTCCTAGAGAGATAGCTCCTCACATAGATGAGGGCGACTTTGATGGAGGAGGTGGAGGTGGCAGGGGGAGGGGTGGACGGCGGAGGAGGAGAGATCCGGGAGATGATGGGAGGTAGAGGCAGAGGCAGAGAGTCAGAGAGGGGCTCGTGGGGCAGCAGGCAGTTGCAGGATAGGCACAGGCTCAGGCAGAGGTGTTAGTGGCAGTGTTAGGGTAGATGCCGCCGCCTCAGTAGGTGCCAGCACAGTAGGTGATACAGGCCATGCAGGTATAGGTGTCAGCATAGCAGGTGGCATAGGCTGAGTAGGCTCCCTAGCCTGATGTGCAGCAGCAGGTTCTGGTGTCATTACAGACCCAGATTAGGCATATGAGGGCTCATCTGAGAGCTGTAGAGTCACGGTGAGACGCAGATGTGACTCAGATATCTGAGTTGAGCAGGGAGAGAAATGCAGCCTTAGCTAGTACGCGGGCTGCGGTAGCAGAGCGAGATGCAGCCATGATGGCCATGGGTACTAATGGGACCACTAGCTTCCTGATGGCACAGGTACAATAGGCACAGGCTCAGATAGCGCAGTTACAGAGTGATCTTACTAGATCTCAGGCACAGACTCAGTATTACCGGGGCTTATATCACGGTGCTGTGCCAGCTAGTCAGAGAGCTGCGACCTTCCGGAGCCAATCAGGGGCGGAGCAGAGAGTAGGTGGGTCCCAGTCTGTGGGCTCAGTGAGGGGTCCACCGCCGTCAAGGGGGGATAGAGGGGTAGCCAGTGCTGGGAGCAGTGTTCCGCGATAGCAGGGTTAGACAGGCCCCGATACTTGTACCATTTTTTTGATCGCTTTGTAGTACATTTTTGACAAATGGCTGAGATAGCCACCATATGTATTTATCATTTTCTAAGACATGTATCACCATTTGTTATATGTATACATTTATGGCATGGCTCTGGGTTTGGACTGAGATCTTTAATATATTGTACATTTGGACATGTGTTTATGTGATGATGTTGATATGCTATGGATGCACGCTATTTTATGGTCTATATGTATGTGTTTTGACATTTTATATGCTATGGATGCACTTGGATGTTATGATGTGTGTGTGTATGTTATGCAAACTAGATGGATGTTTAGAATGCTTTTGAGTTATGCAAATGCTAATGTGTATGGATGTGGTTATGCATTTCGATATGTATGTGACCTATGTTTTTGATTTCTCTTTTGAGATGATGTATGGATGCAAAATGTGTATGGATGATCTAAAATGTATGGAAATTTGATCTTATGGATTTATTATGTATGCCAATGATGTACCTATCTCATGTGATGTGATATGCAACTTATATGCTATGTGTTTGATATGTCCAGATGTACTCAATCAACACAGAGATGATATAGACGAGGGAAAATAGAAGAAGACATGGAGAAAGACTGACTTTCATTTTTTTGATACATTGCAGGGTTTGCATGATTTTATGGATGATATGGAGTTGTTGGATATGAGATGGATGTGGATATGGATTTGTCATCTTCGCAAGTCTTTTGCTTTCATCATCAGGCATTTTTTGGTATTTTTTGCTTTTTTGAAATGTTGTAAGAAAATACAAGCATCTTGGTATAATTAGACTGAGATGACCTAAGTATGTCTTACATGGATTGTGATAGAGCAAGTTGATACAAGCATCTAGTCAAACTTGAATCTAGATGACCTAAGTACTTCTTGCATTTCAACAGACAAGGATTGCCCCTTTTCATGTTTAGACCTCAGAGTCCTCGATGATCTTTGGCCGATCATGTCATTAGACAAAAGTCGTCACATTACTAAAGTTTAATCCACAAGTAGCAAACAAAGAAAATAATCATGCCCCCATCATAGCATCTCTAGCTTTTGGCATCTTTGAGTAGCATAGAAAGGCATGATAGCATAAATCAAGACTCTGTAAGTTAATCGAACCAATCACAAAGCATTCTTGTATTAGATGTGTCTTTTGCCATAATTGATATAGAATTGTTTTGAAGTGTTTCGGTATGGTACTCTGCTTTGGACAGGTTGATGTTTTGAGTCAAGATGTTTGCTGTTGGGTAGTTTGCTTTTGCCGCTTTTTTGCCTAGTGAAGGTATCGCAACTCCGTTATTGGTATCCTCATTGGAACAGTGGCATTCAAGAATCCAAATCCGGAACTAGGTCGAGGAGTTGCCCCTAGTGGAGACAAGGATTGACTTATTATGGGTGATAGGACAATAGACATGGATAGACAGACCCTAAGGGACTAACCTAGTGCCTCAGGGGCTCATTACTAAATGGCCTTGCCTACGTGATGACGCAGAGGCAACGTAGTTCGGGGTGAACCCTGATGGACCTAAGACCTAGGCGACGGTGAAGATGCAGAAATGGTATGGACCCAGACAGATAGAAGGACAAGATATGGAGTGGATGGGACAGTGGAGCCTCGGGGGTGCATAGATAATGGCCTTGCCTACGTGATAGCTCAGAGGTGACGTAGTTCGAGAATGGTGCAAAGGACTGGTTCAAAATGAATGATATGATAGACACAAGAGATATGAAGTTGAAACCGATGAAGTGGTTTGTCGTAGACAGCGCCTGTTTACCAGGTTTTCACCACTTACTTTTATCTGCACGTGTAGCCAAAAATACACATGACGCCTGTTTGCCAGGTTTTTGTCATGGTACCTATCCTCTTGGTACTTTTCCATTTTTTTTTGATATTTTTATTCTGTTTTTGATCATTTTTTCAATTTTTTTTAAATTTTTTTAGGACTCCCTTACATCGGGGTTTTCAAGTATAGAATCTATGAAGATGCATGCTGTTGATAGGATCATCGAATAGTTCACCCTCAGATGTAGCCAATTGATATGCCCCTGACCCATAAGCTGTAATGACGACATAGGGACCTATTGTGTGGTTACACAACACGCCCCATTTTGACTTGGCAAAACAGGGACCCAACTTCTTTTGGCTTGGTTTGTGTTTCTTGCTTTCTGGCGGTTTGGTAAAAATTAGTCAAGTGCATCATCACGTCAGGTTAGGATGAAGTAAGTCATCATTATGAGGTTGGTTTGTCAAAATTCATATTTCGTATCTGTGACCTCATATTCTGAAAGAACATTAAATTTCATGCAGGTTTGCCTTTTACATCACCCTGGTATTCATCAGGATGTGAGAGTTATGAACAGTCAAAGTCTTGGTCAAACCCGATATTCGCAGAAGGGGGGTCATGTTTTATAACCTCAGTCATGTTTTGAACATCATCATCATATTTGAAACATCCCCCGAAATATCCTGCGGTTCAAATATCCTGACGTCAACTTTAAATGGTAGTGAGTCTTTCCTGTCAAGCGGTCTTTTATATCGCGAACATCATGTTTTGAAAAGTAACCCAATATTCGTTAATATCATCCTGACGCGAAATATCACCCGTAGCAAACATCCTGATGACATCATCTGAATGCGATAAACGAAGAAACAAACATCCTGATGACATCATCATCATATTTACATTCCGACAGGATATTTTGTGAACATGATCATGTTCGCCCAATGTGACGATGATGTCATGAAGCATTTCCGATACAAAGAACGAATATCATGAGGACGTCATCCTGATATTCAGAAAGGAGGATGAGCAAGCTGGTCTCATCATCATCATTTTGTTTTAAAACATCACTCGATAAACCGAAATATCCTCCTGATGTGCTAGAACGTAAACAAAGGGTGCATTGTCACCCAAATCTTGTCGTGAATAATAATTTCAATACTAGGGAGGATGATATCAAAACTCAACCCGATATCGGTGAAATATCATCCTGCCCTCATGATATCCCGTCATATGGATATCCCCCTGCTCCCTTTGCCGCCATTATCATTAAATGCGCGCAGATATGGTAGGTGATTCCCGCCGACCCCGGAACCCAACGAAAATATCTGGCGAGATCCTGAGTTTTCGCACGAATGATCAAAGATTGCAATCTTACTTGTCAGAGTGCCCTAAATTTACCCTAACTGCGAGGTTAAAAGGTAATTCAAATGCCATTGTTACGTTTACCTGCGTTAAAATTGTTTTACAGAGCACCAGCCTCCATATCCGCATAACAGCTACCGTTGCGCAGTTCAAGCTCACAGATAGAAGGAAGGAAGTGATCAGCAGTTGAATTAAGAGCATCTTGACGATATACTGGTATAAAGGAAAATCTGCATAACCAGGTAAGTGAACTGAAACCCTCATCATGTTGTTTCTAAATGATGTTGAAAGTTCTGGTTATGTATCCATGTAAGTAAGTAATGTGGAATTGATGCAATAGGCATGATATTTGCAATATGTATGCATGCATATCCCTGTTGTGAGAAGAAATGTTGTTAATTGCAGGTACCCATGGCTGAAAAATGCTTAGTCAAGAATCAGGAAGAATTCAGCAGGCCTATGTTCTCTTCTCAGAGAGGGGTCCTGTTCAAATATGGGGCAATTACAGATACCCATCAGGGGATTACCAGCCTGGAAGCTTGGTCAGCCAAGCTGAATGATGGACAAGATAAAAGTCCGGTATTGGACGCAGTGTTTATATCAGGCATGTGGAACGCTGCTGGCTTCCCATACTCTATGGAGTCTCCGGAGTTAGTCATTGAGTGCGCCCAAAATTATAACCCTCAGACGAGGCAGGTGGTGAAGCACGGGAGAGTGTATGCAGACCTATCCATCAAAGGTCTCTCCCAGACATTTGGATTGCCAATGGGCAATAAAGTGAAGAGTATAGACTTGAAGAAGTCTGAAAGAGAATATGAGGCCAACAAGAAGGCGGCCAGAAAGAATATGTATGCTTGGCGGGCCGAGAACAGTACATACAATGCCGTGGCCAAGCTCCCTGTGCACATGTTCAAATTTGATTTTAATGAGGAATATCAGTATGTGATTGCCCTACTAAACAGGGTGACTGGCCAGCCTGATACTGGTGATTTCAGAGATTGGATGTACGGCATAATCATGATGTGCCTATATGCAGACATCAAGCCACTGTGGGGCCAAATAATAAGTGATGCTCTGCATGAGCAGCTGATGAACCTGGGAGGTTCGGATTGTGCCTTCTACATGACCTCCTACATTATTTACTCTTGTGCATATAGAGGCACTTTCGATGCCCTGGTGACAGATGGAAAACTGACGGGCACAAATGCAGCATATATCTAGGATCATCATCCCCAGCTGCAAAGAACAAAATATATCAAGGACTACAAATTGGTCAATGATGCATTCTCTATGCATCTGGTAAGGACCATGGAAGATGATAGAACTAAAAGACTGAGCATGGAAGCTCAGGAGGCAGTATACAGGCATGGGGCATGGTACATACAATTTGCCACCTTTTCCTACATCAGGATAGAAGGTTTTGAAGGACATCCCCTGATGTTGCCAAGATATCCTACTGATGCAGTAGTGTTAATGGAATTTATCAGGCAGGGCTCCACGATGATACAAACGTATAAGGATGCCAAGAAGCTACCACCAATTTTGTTCCCAGTCAGCATCGGCAACTACATGTGCCCTGACTTAGATAATATTAAGAAGGTGATGGTCACTCTGAACAAGATGAATTTACTACCCTTCCCAGTAACGAGACCATATGATCCTTACGGCCGAATGCAGAAGATTCTAGGAAAGCCTATTCATCAGAGGCACCTAGAGGATTTTTGGGCTGACTGCGAAGATGAGGCAGAGGCCAGGAGGAGGAGGTATCAGAGGTTGACTCTGAACCAGATCAGGACATTTGACTGCATATCCCTCCCTCAGCAGTTGAAGCATGATGACGGCAGGATAATGGCAGATGAATATGAGTAGAAGAAGATTTATAATGATACCATCTTTGCACCTGACCTCACCATGCAAGAGGATATGTCCTTAGACCCATTCTTTGCCAGAACCCTACACTTGACCCAAGCTTGGGTAGATGCACAGGTAGAGGCATTGAAGAAGAAAGGTGTTGCCATCACGGTGGACAACAAGAAGAAGGGGCAGGACATCACTACAGATGAATATGATGACTTCCTGCTGGAGAAGAGGAAGACTAAGGGAGAGAGGAACCCTCCACCACAGCAGCCTAGCAAAAGGACCACAAAGGGCAAGAAGGTGGAAAAAGGACCCAAGGGGGTCATAATTGACAGGGCAGTATTCACAACAGAGGAGGCAGCTAAATCAGGATCAGAATCGGATTCTCCTCCGAAGCCCAAGAAAACCAAGACAGCAGAGGCTGGAATCACAGAGACCCAAGAGGTGGGTCAGTCGTCCAAACAATCAGGCAAAGCTATCCTCATGGAAGAGGAGCCTGAAGAAGAGGAGGAAGCTCCACTACTAATAAGAAGAAAGAGGAGAGCTCCGCAGGTGTTGGTTCCCACCACACCCAAGAAACCAAGAACCTCCAAGAGAGGTGAGATAAGTCATCCTCCTGCACAATTACAGGAGGCAGGTAGTGAAGTGTAGAAGGAACTTCAGCATAACGTTCCACTTCCTACCATTGTCAAGTTCAAAACTGAACTTGCTGAAGAACAGCAGAAAGAAGCATCTCAGACACAAGCGGAAGGGCATGTCTCGCTAGACGAGACAATAAACTTGTCTGATGATGAGGTGGTGTAGGATATAGCTGCACAAGAAATGGAAACACTAGTTGCTGGCCTCAGTGTGACTCCTCACAAGCCTCCATCTGTCCAATCAATGCTTGAGGAGATGAAACAAGCAGAGGCAGGGCGAGAAAAGAGCCCGGAACCAGAGAAGAACCCCGAGCAAGTAGCTCAGGATATAGGGCTAGACACTCTGATCACTGAGGTGACAAGTCCTGCAGTGGTAGACTTGGCAGAGAAATAGGATGTAAGTCCTGAGAAGCCAGCAGGATCACCTGATAAGGGCCACCTAACAGAGGAGATAGAGATGGCGGAAGCAGAAGGCCATGCTCTTGAATCAGGCCAACAAAGCCCACAAGATACATCAGCAGGACCTGCTATAGTAGAGGTCCAAGAAATAAAGGCTGATGAGAAAAGGGAAGAAATAGAAGATCCGGTTGCTAAGACACAAGAGGTGGATAGTGCAGGCATAGAACAAATAACAGCTGCAGAGCAGACGCTATCACCTCAGGCAGATCTAATGATATCGGATATGGTGGACATGCCACCAGAAATAGAGAAACAGAAGGAGGGTGATCAACCTCCACAAGGGGAAGAATTGGGGACAGGTGAAGGAATGAAGGAGAAAGATCATGATCATCATGATCAGCATACTGGTACACCGTAGGGTTCCCCACACAAAGAAGATGCTCCCTCAGAAAAGGAAGTTCCTCAATGGGAGGAGGCACCACAGGATCCGCAGCAAGGCGAACATCATGAGGGAGAAAAAGAAAAATCACCATCTCCACAATGCTTGTTGGTGGAAACGGGGGATAGAGGTGAACAGCATCATGATGCTGAAAAGCATGATTAGGTGCCTCCATGGTTAGAAAAGGAGGTAAATATTGAGGAGGAACTCGAAATCCAAGAATTCGACGTCTCCACCCTGTTCTCCGTGGATATAATGAAACCCAAAAGAAAGGCCAGGATGACATCGGCCATCAAGAGAGATCCGGCGATAGGAAGAAGGACCGCACAGATTGCTGTACCTGCGGTAGAGAAGGAGAAAGGCAAAATCACTGTGGATGAATTCCAGATAAGCACAGTTGATTTGGGTTTTGCCAATGAAGAGCAGGAAGGTCAAGAAGGTAAGGACATCATAGACTCTCTAATTCAAAAAGTGAAAAGAGAGAAAGAGAAGAATAAGCAACATAAAGAGCACATTGCTCAGTTGCATGCATACATTAAGGGCTTGACCAATCCTGAGGATACCACAAGTGAAGCTGCAGTCCCATTGACTGCCATTTCTCAAGAGGAGATAAATAAACTGGACCTCATGAAACATGAGGCTTCCATAATAAGAAAATGGATGTCATCCACATTGGATGAAGCTATTGAAATAATGAAGGGTTCATTGAAAAGATGGAGCATATTAAGTGACTCCAAAACCAAGGTGGACAGATTGCAGATGCAGACCGGGAAAAGGTCTTATAAATTGGAGAAAGTCCTCAGCCTGTTGGGAGAAATAAGGAAGATAAATCCAAAACTGCTTATCAGTAGGCAGGTATTGAATAATAATATTGCATTATTGGTGGATATCTGGTACAAAGATGTACAGTTTGAATGCGGAGTCCTCAAGAGATGCAATAATAAGCTGAGGGAGATCAGCATGAGGCTACGTGATTTAATGGGCATTGAAGCAGACATGCTCGAAACATTAGAGGGCAAAGTGGAAGGGAAGATAGAGAATCAAGATGAAGATTCTGCCCTTAAGGCCCTGCGCAATAACTTCCAAATGGAAGATGATGGTCCGCTCGTCCACTTGACAGAAGAAGTGATAAATAAAATGATGAGGATCAAGGTCAAGATGGAAACCTATAATGAGACATTGCAGGACAGAGAAAATAAGCTGGATAACAGCAGGGATAAGTATGAGGCACACGAGCATGCCATTATCAAGGCCAAGACTCAAGATGGCGGAGGAATAGATCAGGTTGTGCGGTCATACGAACAGATCCAGAGCAGCATGCAACCCATATGCAGCAGCATCATCATCAGGACAGTGAAAGATTAGAAAGCGATGCACATGATGATGATCCGCATGAATCAGCTGAAGAGCATGATGAAGATACATCATGAAGGGGAATATTTTGCATAGGTAATATAGATAGTTGCCAGCTGGCAACTTGTGCTATTTTGTAAGATTGACAAGTCATGAAATGATAATCGATGATTTGTATTGGCATATCAGATCCGTAGATCTTTTGTAACGGATTCCTCACCTTATTCTATAAAAGGTGGTGGAATGCCTTGTTATTTTCATTCGAAACTTAATTGAAATCTGTTTGCTGAAATATTCAGGGCTCATTTCAAAGCTGCTGTATATGTACTTGTCTTTTGCATACTTAATGAAAGAGAAGAGTATTTGATTACAAATCTTCGTAAATCCTGAGTAATCTGTGTCTGAATTCTGGATATATGCTTTGATTTGCTGCGTCCCTTGGAGTGCTCATCATGTTGCATGTATTGTTTTCATTCATTATCCTCTGAAGTTTGCATCAACTGTATCTAGCTGTGGAATGTCCTGGTGAGCATATGGTTTGATTTCTTCTCCTCATGACAGTATCAAGCATGTATGTGGATCAAAAGCTAAAGGTTCAACATAATTAGAAGTATTTCTTTAATTTCTTTCAATTTCAGAACATCTCACCATCACAATTGCAAATAACTGCGAATCTTAAGCAAATAACACAATATGCAGACACCCCGTAGATAATAGTAAATATTTAGCATATTGGAACACTAAGTATGCACAATGAAAATATCATGCAAAGATTGAGGTACTTTACTTCTTTTCATCAAATAAATGCACAATTTGACTTCTCTGTAAATAATTTCTGCAGGAACGTCATGATGATGGTGCAATTTCACGTAAGGCCCCAAAATGGAAACAACATTTCACATTAACTACTGAGTAACGTCAGTCGATTAAGACCTAATCACCAGAGACTTGGGATCATGAATTCTCTGAATTCACTGTATCTTTCAAGATGAATAAAGGTTAATGTGTACTTTTATTCTATGTTTGTTTGTGACTAACATCATGACCAACAGGACCCAGCCAGTTAGGTTCAAATTTTCCTTTCTTTTCACGATCTTGCTGATTTCTTAGATTTTCTCTTAGGACTAGGTCACCAACCTGGAAGATCCAGGGCTTTACTTTATGATTATAGCTTCAGGACATGCGCTGTTGATATGCTTTCAGGTGATTAAAGGCCTGTTGCCTTTGCTCTTCGAGTAGCTCTAACTCTTGGAGTCTGGTTACTCTGTACTCTTCACCTGTTATGAGGCCTTTTAATGAGACTCTCAGTGATGGGATCTCGACTTCAATGGGCAAGATAGCTTCGGATCCATATACCAGGGAGTATGGGGTTGCACCTATGGGTGTGCGGTAGGCCCACAACACGAGATTTAGTTGGACATGCCAGTCCTGACTAGCATCATTGACAGTCTTTTTTAGGATTTTTAGAATGGTTTTATTAGATGCCTCAGCTTGGCCGTTACCTTGTGGGTAGTAAGGAGTTGAGAAGTGGTGCTGGATATGGAATTTGTCACATAGTTCCCTGACATCTTGGTTTTTGAAAGGTCATCCATTATCCGTGATAATTGACAAAGGGACATCATAATGGCAAATGATATAGTTTAGGATGAATGAGGCAATCTGTTTGCCTGTGATGTTGGCGAGAGGCACGGCTTCAATCCACTTCGTGAAATACTCTGTGGCAATGATAATGAATTTATGGCCACTAGAGGAAGGAGGGTGGATCTTGCCCACTTAGTCGAGTCCCCACTGACAGAAAGGCCAAGGAGTCGTCAACGGCTGAAGCTCTTACGCTGGCGCATGTATTAGGTTCCCATGGATTTGACACTTTATGCATTTCTTTACAAATTGATAGGAGTCTTGTTCCATTGTTGGCCAATAGTATCCCATGCGTATGAGTTTCTTGGCTAGAGTAGGGCCACTAGAGTGAGCTCCGCATATTCCATCGTGTATTTCGCTTAGAGCAGTTTGATATTCCTCTCTATCTAGACACCTAAGGAGAGTACCATCAAGACCTTGGTGATATAGGGTGTTAGCGACAATGGCATACCGGGATGCCTACTGAATGAAGGTTCTTTTCTAATTATGGGATAAGTCAGGTGGGAGTGTATTCTCTTTTAGATAGGCAAATATTTTACCATAGAGAGGGGAATCGGTTCCTATGATGTGGCATATGATATGGGAATCTGGAGTGTCATGAGTAGGACAAGAGACTGGCTCTACTAAGAACTCATATCGTGTTTGATTGCCTGGAATGTCGAGAAGAGATGCGATTGTAGCCATTGCATCTGTAACTTTATTCTTGATCCTTGGTATCTATTTAAATGATATCTGGACGAAATACTCCTTGAAGTCATCTACCATGCATTTATAAGGAATCAGTTTCTCATCCTTCGTTTGGTAGTCATCATTTACTTGGTTGATGACCAGTTGGGAGTCACCATAGACTTGAAGCTCCTTGATGTTCCACCCAACTGCTAGCTTGATGCCAATGACTAGAACCTCATATTCTACTACATTGTTAGTGCAAGGGAACATTAATCTGTATGACTTTGGAATAATATCGCCATTAGGCATGATCAACAAGATACCTGCCCCCGATCCATGCTGAGTGTAGGAGCCATCAAAGTACATTTTCCAATTTGCTGTGTTGACGTGGAAGATAGACTCATCTGGAAATTCAAGGCTTAGGGGGGTTATCATTTGTTAAAGGTGCCTCTGCTAGTTGATCTGCAAGCACTTGTCCTTTTATCACTTTTCTATCCACATATTCTATGTCGAACTCACTGAGAAGTATGACCCATTTGGATAATCTACCTGTTAAGGCTACCTTGTTGAGTAAGTATTTCAGTGGGTCAATCTTTGCCACCAGTTTAACAGAGTGTGACAGCATGTAATGTCTCCATTTTTGTGAGGCAAATACAACAGCTAGACATGCTCTTTCTATTGGTGTGTATTGCAACTCATATCCGACGAGTGTTCGACTAATGTAGTAGATAGCCTGTTCCTTTCCATCATAGTTCTGTTGAGCAAGGAGAGCTCCCAGAGCTGTTGGTGTAGCTGAGATATATAGTAACAGAGGCTTGCCTTGAATTGGTGGCATTAATACTGGTGGCTTCATTAGGTATTCCTTTAGCTGTTGAAAAGCCTACTCGCATGACTCATTCCATTTGAAAGATACATTTTTGTGTAGCAGATGAGAGAATGGGTGGCACTTATCTGCCAGTTGGGAAATGAACCGTCTAATAGACTGAAGTTTACCTTGTAGGGATCTTAATCGAGTCAAATTTTTAGGGGGTGGCATCTCCATTATGGCCTTCACCTTAGCGGGATCAACTTCGATACCATTAGTAGATACTATGTAGCCCAGCAGTTTTCCTGATGTAACCCTGAACACACACTTTTTTGGATTAAGTCTCACATTGAACTTTTCCAGTCTGTTAAAGATCTTGTCCAGTACCGCTAGATGCCCTTCTCTTGTGAGAGACTTTGCTAGAATGTCATCGACGTAGTCTTCCATGGTAGTATGCATCATATTGTGGAAGATCGTCGTCATGGCTCTCTGATAGGTTGCCCCAGCATTTTTTAGACCAAATGGCATGACGCACCAATAGTAGGTGCCCCAAGGACATGTAAATGCAGTTTTGTGCTGGTCTTTTGGTGCAATCTTTATCTGGTTATATCCTGAGAAACCATCCATGAGTGACAGCATAGTATGCCCTGCTGTGAGATCTACAATCATGTCAATGTTGGGCAAGGGGAAGTCATCCTTCAGACAAGCATTGTTTAGGTCCCTGAAGTCATTGCAGATTCTGACCCTCACATCTGGTTTAGCCACTGGTACGATATTTGAGACCCATTCAGGATAATCTATGGGTTTGATAAACCTAACATCTAGCAGTTTCTTCAGTTCTTCCTTCACCATGAGGGCCACCTGCGGATGCATCTTTCTGAGCTTTTGTTTAACAGGCTTAGTTCTTGGAGCTAAAGATAAGTGATGCATGATGAGATTTGGATCAAGCCTTGGCATGTCGGCATATGTCCATGCAAAGTTGATCTATTTTCTTCTGAAGAAATCTATGAATGCTAGTTTTTCATGCTCTGTTAGAGCCTTTGCCATGTGGACCATTCTGGGATTATCACCTATGTTGACATTGACTGCTTCTGTTGGTTCTATCAAGATGGATGATCTTTCCTGATGTGTAAGATTGGGGAGAGAGTCAAGCCTTCCATCCTTCGGCACCTCAGAGAGGTTTTCACCATTGGATGCGTCTTTATTTTTACTATTTTGATGATCTAACACTGCCGCAGAGTGGTTTTCACCGTTAGATCGTTCTTTTATTTGGATGTTTTTGTGACTGAAAGGATTGGCTCTCTCTCCAAAATAGGCCTTCTCATTGAGTTCAATAGCATAGCCAGCTCTGTGGTCTCCTGCGGGTAGATGATCCCTAAGCTCAAGAAAATCTATGATGGCATCGTCATTTTCAAAAGTATCAAGCTCAAGGGTGGTGCCTTCGAGGTCCCAGTCTATAAGTTTAGGGTGTACGAGAGGTAAGGGGTCATGAGGTTGGTTGGATTCAACAGAGTTGATGGTAAGGACAGAATTGTTGAGGGAATGAACAAAGTCTGCGATGGTACTCACTAGTAGGGGATTCGTCGAGGGAGGTATCATTCTTTCCTCACGATTGTCACTATTGTCATTATGCGGAATGGCCTCTAGCGGTCTAGCTCTTAGACCTTGTCTCTCATTCGCAGGGGTTGGGTCATACTCATGGATAATGTCAATATCCTTTTCATCATAAGACAGCTCAGAGAGGCTATCCCACTCGTATTCATTAGAATCTGTTTCACTCCCCAGTTGCATCCTCTGAATTTGCTCGACCATATTATTAGTGGCTACTTCTATTTGTTTTTCCTTATTTTTGTTGTTTCTTGGTGCTCCAGTGTAGCCTAGCCCTGTAGTGTCTCGAGCTGTTAAGGTATGAGGTCGGATGGGTTCAGTGATGCCATCCTTTCTTGATCCAAGCAGACCGTGTCCTTCATATCCCATTTTCTGTAGTATTTGGTAGCCTTGCCCATACTGTTCTGTTGGTATAGTGGGATGTTCATATTGCATTGAGGAGCTAGCTTCATCTTTGTACAGCCATTGTAGGACATCTTTTTCATCACTTTCATTATCTAGGCTTCCCCATTTCACAAATGGGCCTTTGGTTGGCTTCTTTGCTATGGGTGTTTTTAAGATAGGTCTCCCATAGGATCAAGGAGATAGAGGCAGTTGTGCCAAGCAGAGAGACTGAGATATCATGTACTCACCCAAACCTTTATCTTTGAGTTGGAGTTTAGGTGGAGGTGCCCCTGAAGAAGAAGCTAGTGTAGCTGGGTCAACATGAGATGACGAGGATGCAGAAGCATGGTTGTTAGGGATTACAACGTCTGGTTTGGACTTAATGGAGTTGTAGTACTGATAGGGGTTAGGATCACCAGGGATGGTGATCTCTTGTCCTTCATGTGTGAACTTGATGCATTGATGGTATGTAGAAGGTACTGCTTTCAAAGCGTGTATCCATGGTCATCCCAGAAGAATGTTGTATGCTAACTCCATTTCAAGGACTTGACAAGCCACATCTTTCACTACGAGGCCCACTCTGATCAGTAAAGTAACAATCCCTTTAGACATTCTTTCTTCCTCATCATAGGCTTTTATGGTGATTTTCCTTTTCCGATCTATAGCCTTCTCTGAAAACCCCAATGTAAGGACTAGCTTCAAAGTGTAGATATTCAAACCAGCCCCTCCATCAATAAGGACTCTTTTGATCTTGTGCTTGTGTATGAAAGCTTCAATGTGAAGGGAGGCGTTATGGGGTTGAGTGATAGACATATCATCCTTCTTAGTGAATGATAGGGAGTGTGGTGAGGTGATGTTACCGACCATGTTTTGGAATTGCTCCTCAGCTAGGTTCATGGGAACGGAGGCTTCCGCTAAGGCTTTGTTGAGTATGGACCTATGAGAAGGAGACAGACGCAGAAGTTCTAACATGGAGATGTGTGCTGGTGTTTTGTGGAGTTGATCCACGGTACTGTATTTACTCGATGGAGGAACGGAAGCTCCTCTTAGGGTGACTCTGTTACTATGGGTAGTAACATTGCAGTCTGGATTTTTGTTGATAGTGATCATATTAATGTGTGAGTCACTTTCATAGATATGGTTAACAACATAGTCATATCTGATATTCGTGTAATTTGCGTTGTTAGAGCCACAGTTATTTTTGTTGGAAGGTCATCCTTGCTCGTAGTTATGAAGAGAATCCTTGAATGCCTGATGATCGCTGTTTGAGGTATGCCCCTTAACAAATATCTTGTTTTGATCTATTAAGTCTTGGACTATGTGTTTGAGTGCGATGCAATCATTGGTCTTGTGCCCCCTATTTCGGTGGTATCCACAAAAGTCATTGTCATTCCACCAATGGGGTTTAACCTTTGGTTCGTATTCTCGTGCCGTGGGAAGCATTATGATATTGTCGGCAATTAGCTTTCGCAAGGCAGTTTCTAAAGTATCATCCAAAGGTGTGAACTTTCTCCTAGGATGAAAGTTGCTGAACCTAGATTCGGTATTTCTTGGTTTGTTTTGTGGGGGGTCATTTTGTGGTGTTGATAAATTGAAAATTGGTTGTTTAGGAGCCTCATTTTTGGCATCCACCACCCCGTCATTTACAACATTCTTGTTTTTTATCTAGAATCTAGGTTTGTCATTGTTGGTGTTGGTATTGGGAGAGTCTTTGTAGATTTTGATTTGGCCCTTCACAATGAGAGCTTTCTCTATGATGAGGCCCATTTCAATGACCTTGATAAAAGATGTAGGACATTGTATTTGGATCTGGTAACTTAAGTCCATTTGCAGGTTGTGGACAAACATCTCTAGCATCTATTTCTCTGATATTTGGTGTGGGCACTTGCTTGCCAATTGTCTCCATCTCTGTAAGAAGGCAACAAAAGATTCTCCTCCTTTCTGTTTGGTGTTATAGAGATCTAATATTGAGATGTTGTTTTCAATATTGTATGAGAAGTGGGTGACAAATTGGTTGACAAGTTCATTGAATGTCTTAATACCAGGTGGTAGTCTAGCGAACCAATCCATGGCTTGTCCTCCCAAGCTCCGTGGAAATAGTCGCATAAGGTATGTGTCGTTATGTGCGACCTCTAGACAAGCAGCATTGAACTCTCTGATATGATCTCTTGGATCGCCCTTCCCTCGATACTTATCAAATTTAGGCACCTCAAATCTTGAGGGGAAAGGAATCATGATTAAGGACCTATCAAAAGGATACAGTGAAATATCCTCTAGGGTGTAGTTTTTGGTTGATGTTCCTGCTTTCATGTCTAAAATTTGTTGTTTGAGAGTTGCGACTTCTTGGCTTACTAGGCTTAGGGCATCTAAAGAGTTAATTGTTGTTTTGCTCTTTTCTATGGGTATTTCACCTTGTCTACTTCCTTCAGGGACTCTCTCTTTGTCAGCTTCTTTGAGAGCTTCCATGTCATAATCCTTAGGGAGTTTGGCTCCTATACTTGCTAGATATAAAAAGAATTTTGATGGGTCTTGGGCAAGCACCCCTTCAAGTAGTCGTTGAGATTTTGGGTCATGCTGCATATGGAGGATCTTGTCCACGGAAGGTTCGTCGTCATTGTCAAAAATACTTTTCTCTGCCATTTCTAATTGTTTTTGTTTTTGTTATCTTATCAAGACCATGCAAGGTGGTAAAGAGATGGGATGGAGTGAGATTGGAAGATTTTTTGAGCAAGATGCTATTGATGAAACAAGGTTTTAGCAAGGTTCCTTCTTATATCTAGATGGTGTCAAACAAGGTGGGTATACAAAAAGTGATAGTCTAAGTAGGGATGTTATAAATCCACCTACTTGATATTGACTAGCCTTTGCACAAATCCACTAGTGGAGTTTCGATAGAGAAGGATAAGTAATCCTTGATACTTGGAGGCTCACTAGGTCTTGTTTGAGATTTGATTTTGATCAAGAAAATTTGACTATAGTCTTGTTGGAAATTTGGGAAAAGATTTGGTGAAATTTTGGATGAGTAAGTAGCTATGGTGCGGATAAGAGAGAAATGGTGAATTTTGCAAGGTCTTTGATCAGATTCTAAAAACTAGAGCAAGTTTAAACTAGTTTTTGAAAAGTATTTTGACAAATTCTCTTTGGAAGATACTGGATTTTTTGCTCTCAGATTTAAATGTGCAACAACAAGAGGTATATGCGCAATAGGTCGACACGCATGCGCAACACTAGTTTTTCAAATGCGCAAGGATAGAGATCAAATGTGCAATTATGACAGATGCACAAAACGTCAGTTCAAATGTGCAAAACGTTGGTATATATCGCAATTCTGGCTATTTTTTGCATTTTTCTCTAATTTTTGGAATTTTTGGATCGTTTCCAGGATTTTCATTGTTTTTGGTTTGGAAAAAATTGGTGCTTCTAATGAAGTTGATGTTCAATTATGGCATAAACATAGCAAACACATAGAAGTTTTCCATGATTTTTATCTTTTTTAGATTTTTTTGTGTTTTTGGACTATTATGACTCAAAACAAGTACAACTTAGGCAAGATGGGACAATATTTGTTGAATCCTCTAGCTATGCTACTCAAAGCATGTAGCTTAAGGATCTGGTAGCACCGGCTCCCCTCCACAGCACTCACTTCTCACACATACCATATCCAGGTTTCCTTAGGCTCGTACCCACACCAAACCTTAGGATTGTCCCTGCTACCTCTACTAAGAGTCACTTGAATCGAGGCCGCTTCAAGGGCTCCGCCCTTTGCATCAACAAATAGGGGTTTTTGGTTTGCTATACACTTGGTTCTTAGATAGGGCAACCGTTTGAGTGGTTACACATGCGGCGGCACTACTCTCCGTTATGGAGTCTCCCAGCCTCAAAGGGTTGCGCCTATGAGGGTTTTGGGGGAGGTTGGCCATCGGTGTAACAGAGTAGCACTCGTTGCTTGAGGTTTTCACCCCAAGCACAATTTATTTTAAGTGGCTTGGTAGGGCTTGGCTTTATCCTATTACCGCTCAGGGTCATTCCCACTTGGACAAACGTGCATCCAAGGGCAGGCCCCCCTAAAGGTTTGACAAAAAGAATAAAAAGTCTAGCACTTTGATCACCCAATTAAGGGGAGAGCATAAGCCTGTTGTCATTCGTAATCATAGAAAACATTTGTGAATCCAACCTAGTTAAAGGTAGAAAAACTATATGAGTTAAGCTACTTGTGCACTCACACAATTGTTAACTTTGAATAAGTGATTAATCATTGCATTGTTCATTCCGTTTGTTAACTTTGAAAGTGATTAATCATAGCATTATTCTTTTTCCCTTTGTTAACTTTGAAAGTGATTAATCATAGCATTATTCTTTTCCCGTTTGTAGAAGATAGCAGTGATTAAACTAGAAAGTAAATTCACAATGCAAGATAGCAATTTAGTCCAATTACTTCCTTCCTACTTAGGGACTATGTGTAGTTTTGTCATGAAATGCACTTTGATTACTTCTCCCCTAGTTAGGCTAAATGAACTTAGCAAAATAACTAGATGAACTAATCCAGCCACTACTCCTACAAAACCGACGTTAGCTCAACATGCAAAGATCAAAAACCATACAACAACAAAGCAGGAAACAGATGCGCAACACTGCAGCCTGAATGCGCAGAAATAGGGAGTGTATGCGACTATTAAATGAATGTGTAAATACAGAGAATGAATGCGCAATTTGATGAGGTATATGCGCAATACTAGTATATGCACAAAAATAGAGGACAAATGCACAACGTCACAGAGTGAATGCGCAAATTAGATGGATGTGCAACAATATAGAGTATATGCACAAATTAGGTCTAGTTTCCGCAGTCAGGATTGGATGCGCAACTGTGGAGTATGAATGTGCAACTTAGGAGTATGCGCAACTGTGGAAGATGAATGCACAACTATAGAGGTTAAATGCGTAGAATGATTGTATGCACAACTGCGGAGGACAAATGCGCAACTTTGGAGCGTGAATGCACAAAATGGACAAATGCGCAACTGCGGAAGGTGAATGCGCAGTTGTGGAGGTTAAATTGGTCATATGCGCAGCTGCGGAAGACAAATGCGTAACTGGGGAGTGTGTATGCACAAAACTATTGCCAAAAACCTATTCTTCACCTTTTCTCCTGCACAGACCTGCAAAAAGAAAACCTGCGCGAACCTGCAACTAAAACACTCATTTTTTTGATTAGTAGAGGGGCAAGGGCCCCACAGTGGGTGCCAAAATGTGAGGGAGAGAATGAGTTAGATTCAAATCAATGAAAACACAATACCCAAACACAATAGAAGTTGAAAGTAAAGAGGAATCAAACCAAACAAGTAGAAATACTTACAAAACCCATTTACCTATCGTTTTCCATTGTTGCCTATCTTGCTTTGATCTTGATTGAAGCCCTCAGAAGCTCTTTTTAGCTTGCTTGCTTGTTTGAAGATGCCAAAGTAAGAATGGCTATTGATACCTTGTGTGGTTGAAGATGAGCTTCAACACACAATAATGGAGGTTACTTAGAAAGTGGAATGAAGAGAAAAATGAGAGAATTTTGAGTACAGATTTGATGCAATATTGAATCCCCCAAATGGCTTAGAAGAGGGTTCTATTTATAGATTTTCTGCAAATAGAATGGAGGGTGAGGATCAATTGATGAGATCAATGGCTAGGAATAAAAGTGAATCTTTAATTCATAATGGGTGAATTAAAAATCATTTATTTGAAAATAGTGGATTATGACAATTGAATTAAATATTCAATTGGTGAAGAGGAGTGGGGAACATTGAATTAAATATTCAATAGTGGGAGACAGTGGATTATGACAATTGAATTAAATATTCAATTGGTGAAGGCTAGTGGGGAACTTTGAATAAAATATTCAATTGGTGAAGGCTAGTGGGGAACTTTGAATAAAATATTCGATTGGAGGATAGGAGTGGGGAACATTGAATAAAATATTCAATTTGTGGAGGATAATTGATTTTAAGATTTATTTTGGAAAATGGAGGATATTAGCTAATTAAATATTAAGAATATTTAATTATATGTGCAACATGGTGAGGTGGAAGAGATGAGGTGGATTGATGAGGTGGATTGGTGAGGTGGATTTATGGAATCTAGGACTTAGGATAGAGGAATTTATGATTAATTAAATAATGTAGGATTATTTAATTATGTGAGACATTAGAAAAATTAGGGAATTTAATTAAATAAATTGATTTTATTTAATTATGGGATAATGAAACAATCAAATAAGTTTTGAATATTTATTTAATTGACAGAAGAAAGTAAGAATTAAGATAAATATTAAATATTTACTTAATTCGACCCAAGCCAATTTTAGGTGTATACTGATATCATATTAGAAAGGATAGATGATAGACATCAAAGATATATTATATCATCCAACATGAATAGAAGGAGATCTATGCATCAAGAAAGTCCCAAGAAAAACAATCTCAAGTGGACAGACAAGCATGGACCCCCTCGTGGAAAGAACAATACAAATAGGGGTGAAGCAGTACCCAAATAGCCCAAAGATAATGTAAACACATTAGAATAGCCCTTTATAGTATTCAACTCCCCAATATACAATGATGGTGGAAATCCCTCAACACCTCCTAAAAAAATCAATACAAATGATAACATCCTCAGTTATAGGACAAATTCTCAAGAAGCAACTAAATTTGAGGAGAGGATGAATGAAGAAAGGAGGCAGAAACAAGAAGAGTCTGATAAGAGATTTCTATCACAACAGGGAGAAGAAAACCAAGAGGGGTATGTAGACCATATTGTTGATTTTGATGCTATGAGTAATCAGGAGATTGAAATACATTTGGAGTGGCAAAGACAACAACTTAGGAGAAGACAAAAGATGATACAAGAAAGCCATGAGATAAACCAACAAATGGCACAATTAAAAATCCAAATAGCAAAACCTCCAAGATATGTCCCTCCACACAAACAAGGTAATAATGCTAATTCACATGGGATATCTTAGAATACAATTGTTCTGGGTTCTTCAAGAATGCCTCATAATGCAGGAGGTAATTTAATGCAATATGCTAAACATAGTATGTCATCACAAAGACCCCAACCCCCTGATACTGGCAATATTCCCCAATATCACCCACCACCAAGTCATCATGGCATCCCACAACCTCAGCAACACATACAACAAAATGCTCACCATCAGCCTCCATATGGCTACCAATATTACCCCAATCCACCTGAGAGGAACCTCCTGCAACAATATAATGAAAATTACATGAAATAACAAAAATAGATATGAATAATAGAAACACAGAAGGAATTTATTGATCGCAGGCCACTTTGAGGGGGCAACCTCCTTTGAGCAAGCTCAATATAATAAATTCATGGATGCCTTCATTGGCCTCAACATGTACTTATATACTAAGTCTAATCTAAACAACTATTACTTCCCATGAATGTGGGATAATACAATATACTCATAGGACAACTTACAAAGCATATGCATCCAACAACAATATACTAACAAAGTAAAGAGAATGGTTAAAGACGGGTTCCTAACATCCCTTCCCTCTTAGAAAAGATTTGTCCTGAAAGCTTAAGATGTGCAAATTGTTTCTGAATCTGAAGGATTGGTTCCCATGTAGCATCCTCTATTTGCATTTCGTGCCACTGAATTAATACATCTATGATGGATCAAGAGTGAAGCTGATGAGTGCGCCTATCAATGATTGCCTTCGGCTCCAAAATAACGAATCCTTCGTTATCCAATTCTGGTAAAATAGTTTGTGCTCTAATGTTGGTGCCAACAACTTTCTTTAGACAAGAGACATGAAATACTGGATGAACACGAGGAGGTGATATAGGGATGGCTGAGGGCACAAAAATGACTATATTTGGAGAGTCAATCAACCACAACCAAGATCACTGTCTTCCCTCTAGATTTAGGGAGCCTCTTAATGAAATCTATAGAAATATCTGTCCAAATCCATGTAGGGATGGACAAGGGTTCGAGCAATCATCGTTTCACCCTTGTTGCATTGGCATGTATCACATTCAACCACCATCTGTTGAATTTCCCTTTTCATTCCCTTCCAAAAGAAGTTACGTCATGCCCTCTCATAAGTTTTGAGGAACCCAAAGTGCCCTACCAATGGAGAAGCATGGAGTTCATAGAAGACAACTTATTGAAGATCTATTTCCTGGGGAAGCACCAGACGACCCTTGTATCTCAGAGAAGCACCATCACAAGAGTAATGTGGTACAGTAGAAGGGTTATTGGCCAATTGCTGGATGATTTGAGATAATGAAGAGTCATTGACATAGCCTTGCTGGACAGATTCCAACCAATTTGGAACAAGCATAGAAATAGTTGAAAGAGAAGCTTGGTCATCAAATGTGCGAGAAAGAGCATCTGCCACAATATTGTCCTTACCCTTCTTGTAAGTGATCTCATAGTCATAACCCATGAGTTTGCTAACTCATTTCTATTGTGTTGGGGAGGAGACCCATTGTTCTAGGAAATATTTCAGAATTTGGTGATCAGTCTTGATGCAAAAATGATTCCCTAGTAGGTATAACCGCCACTTCTATACTGCATGCAAAATAGCCATCATTTCCTTCTCATATGTAGAGAGTACTAAATTCTTACCAGAAAGGGATTTGCTGGTGAATGCAATGGGATGTTCATCTTGAAGAACATCACCAAGTCCATTTCCGCAAGCATCACTCTCAATACTGAAGGTATTGGAAAAATCTGGCATAGCTAGAACAGGTGTAGTACACATAGCTTGTTTCATTTTTTCAAATGCACACTCAGCAGCATGTGTCCATGTAAAAGCATCCTTTTTCAACATAGGTGTTAATGGAGCTGCAATCTTCTCATAATCCTTGACAAACTTGTGATAGTAGCCAGTCAGTCCCAAAAAGCCACAGAGGCTCTTGAGTGTCTGAGGATGCGGCCAATTTTTCATGGCATCTATCTTGGTAGGATCCACTCGAACCCCTTGGGCTGAAACAATATGCCTGAGATACTCCACTTCCTCCTACCCAAAAACACATTTAGACTATTTTGCACAGAGATGATGATTAGAGAGAAGTTGTAGTACAAGATCCAGATGTTTGAGATGCTCATCCCATGTTTTACTATAGATGAGGATATCATCAAAGAAGACAAGAATAAATTTCCGCAAGTAGGGCCAAAATATTTTATTCATCAATGCCTGGAATGTGGAAGGAGAATTAGTGAGGCCAAAGGGCATGACCAAAAACTCATAGTGGCAATCATGCATGCAGAAAGCCATTTTAGGGATATCATCCTCATGAACCCAAATTTGGTGATACCCAGAATGAAGATCCAACTTGGAGAAAAAATGAGCGCCATGAAGCTCATCAAGAAACTCATCAACAATAGGAATCGGAAACTTATCCTTGATTTTGATGTGATTAAGTGTTCGGAAGTTAATGTAGAGGTGCCATGACCCATCCTTTTTCTAGACAAGAAGAACTGGCGAAGAAAAGGAACTGGTACTAGCATGAATAATACCTTGCTTCAGTAAGTCCTGAATGAACATCTCAATCTCTGTCTTTTGGTGAAATGGGTAGCGGTAGGGACTAATGTTGGGAGGAATGCTTCTAGGAAGGAGCTAAATATGATGGTCTTCTAGTCATGAAGGTGGCAATCCCACTAGTTTGGCAAATACACATTCATATCTATCCAAAATTCGTTGTAGAACTGAAGGAGTAGTGGAGACTGCTGATGGTTGCATCTGAATGGAATGGAGCTAAGAGATAACACCATGTGAATTCTTCTTAAGGAGCTTTTCCATGCAATGTGAACTGATGATGCTGAGAGACACTAGTTGTAAGCCCTTCAATGTGTGTTTTTGCCCATTGTCTGAAAACTACATCCAAAGTTTAGCAAAATCCCATAAGATGGGTCCAAGTGTGCATAACCATTGAGCGTCCAAAACCACATCACATTCACCTAAGGGCAAGGAAAACATGTTGGAGCACAAGTTATAATTTCCCATAGAGATACGCACATTGCAACACTTTCATTTGCAAGGTAATGTGCCCTCATTGGCAATCATGACTTCAAAGCTGGAACAAGGATGGACAAAACAATGAACCTGTTTGGCGATCTAAGGGTCAATGAAGTTATGAGTGCTACCAGAATCAATGAGTATTGTAAGAGGAGCTTCTTGAAGTAACCCTTGACCCACATGGTTTGTGGGGTGGTGACTCTTGCTAAAGCATGGAGAGAGATCTCTGGGTGGTCTTCCTGAGAAGTAGGGTCAACCTGTGGCTTCTGAGTTTTGACCTGATCATCTACTGTATCCTGAGCATCTTCATAAACTTTAGTTGCAGGCGGAGAATCCACATCCAAGAGATAGAGCTTTTGCTCAACACATCTATGTCCCCGAGTGAATTTCTCATCACAATTATAACAAGACCCTTTTTCTCTACGTGCTTGCATCTCTGCTTCAGACAAATGCTTGATAGGAGTTTTTCTAGGAGCTGGCATGATTGGAGGTCTTTGGGAAACCATATTTCAGAATAGAACAAAAGTGGATTTAGAGCGTTGTTGAGCTGTGATCTTGTCCTTCGCCAACTTAGCCAACCTTAGGGCTTACATCATTGTGCTAGGATGAAACATTTTAACCTTAGACCAGATTGCATCCTTCAGACCACTGACAAAATAACTCCTAAAAAATTCATCAGACAATCCCTCTGTGTGATTGCCCAGTTTCTCAAATTTTGTCTGATATTCTCTCACGATGCTAGTTTGGCAAAGTTTAGTGAGTGCTCCTGTGAAGTCACCAAAAGCACTAGAGCCAAATCGTTGCAAAATGAGTTTGCAAAAATCTGTCCATTTTGGCTCTTCATGAGCCTTGATGTACAAACGGAACCATTAAAGGGCTTCATGTTCCAAATGAAAGGATGCAAGTGGGACTTTGTTGACATCAAAAGTATTATGTAGACTGAAATATTGTTTTTCTCGGTATATCCATCCAGTCGGATCATCACCATTGAATGCAGAAGACTCTGGCTACCATCTATTGTTCATGGTTGAATGCTAAAGATTGAGGCTGAGAACTTTTTCATCCAGATATTGGAGTTTGGTCTTCAGAGCTGCAAGTTCATCCTCCATGTTTTTTGCTCCTGCATGGGTGACAACCATAACCAGGAGTTTTTTTTTTTTTGGGAATGGGTAGAAAAACAAAAACAAAAACTTTTTTAGTAAAGGAAAATTTGGATTTGGGAAAAACTTGGATGGCTAAGTGGGGTTTGACTAGGTTTTGGACACTTTTTGAGGGAAAGGGGAGAAGAAAATGGGGATTTTAGAAGCGGGGTGAAGGAATGGGAAAATTTGTCCAAGAGGGACAAAGGAGTAGAAATAGGAAATGAACACTGTGGCAAGATTTGAAGGCTATTGGGTGAGAATCGAAGAAGTTATGGCAAACCCTAAAAATAGACAAATATGGGATTTTTGGCTTCGATAAGTGGAATTTGGGATAGGGTCCTCAAGGAATGAAATATGCAAAATGGAATTTTAGGGGATCTAGCAGAGTTTGAGGGAAAACGGGGCTAAAGAAAGGAAGATATGGTGAAAAAATGAAGATTTATTTATTTATTTATTTATTTCTAGAAATGATCTACAACGGTATCTGAAATGGATGTGGACAGATTCAATCTACGATTTGTCGTCTGGCAATAGATATGGGCCCCAGGTATGTTCAGCTACCTAAAGGTTCAGGGGAGTCACTCGGCCACCAATGTTGTCTAATGACTTGCATATTGGGGTAGTACCCCTCACTCCACGGCTCAGGTAAAACTGATAACCACTTTTCCACAAATGACAACTCTTGGTTTACCTCACAGATGGGAACTAGTCAATTAGGTAGGGGTCGTTGCCCTTTTTGCTGGCAGGTCGTCTCAATGGGCCAGCTACTTTGGGGTTCCTGTGGTACTCCTCACAATGAGTTTTAGGGCTATGCCCAGGCACTTCCCACAGTTAAGTGGATATGGATTATTCCCTGATCCAAATCTACAATTGAAATAAATAATACATATGTAAAAAAGAGAGAACTATTGCAATAATCACAGCGCCTGGAGGCCATTGCAGAAAAAAAATTTGGTAGAAATTCCACCCAAGAAGCCTAAGAAAGCACTCTGATACCAGATGAGAGGAACCTCCTGCAACAATATAATGAGAAATGCATGAAATAATAGAAATAGATATGAATAGCAGAAACACAGAAGGAATTTATTGATTGCAAGCCACTTCGAGGGGGCAACCTCCTTTGAGCAAGCTCAATACAATAAATTCATGGATGCCTTCATTGTCCTCAACACGTACTTATATATTAAGTCTAGTCTAAACAACTATTACTTCCTGTGAATTTAGGATAATACAATATACTCATGGGATGACTTACAAAGCATATGTGTCCAACAACAATAAACTAACAAAGTAAAGAGAAGGGTTAAACATGGGTTCCTAACACCACCACCTATGAATCTGCCTCCACAAAACCTCATGAGTGTATGTAGGCAATTTGATTTAACAGGATGTTAATTATATCCATACCCTATAGACAGAAACTAGAGAAATATGGTCCCCAAATTCACTGGGAATAATGGGATATCAGCTGAAGAGCACATTAGGAATTTCAATGCATTTATACAGGACATCGGTATGGAGCATGAGGATGTAAACATGAGATTATTCATGATATCCCTAACTGAAGAGACAAGGGATTGATTTAATGGTTTACCAGATGCCTCAATTTATTCTATAGAAGACTTCCATGACCAATTCAAAGAACAATATGGAAATCAATATGCCCCTAAATTTGCCCTGCATGAACTAATAAGCATCCAAAAATACCAGAATGAGTCAGTATATGACTTCAATCCAAGATTCTCCAAATTGCACAATAAAATACCACATGGATCCAAATTGACCGATTTAGTAGCTCTGATTATCTATCTAAAGGATTTTGATCTAAAAACTAGGTATGAACTCAGGAATAAGGCTCCCACAACCTTGACAGAGGCACAAAAGGCAGCTATTAGTATTGAAAATAATAAGGCTGCAAGGATGACTGGCAAAAGGGACAACCTTAGAATGCCCCAACAATCTAACAACCCCCAAAATAAGAAGGAATACCAGTATAGGAATGAAAAACTAAGGTTACACGATATGCCCTATAATACCAATTGGAAGGATGGAAGACCTTTAGACAACAATAGAAAGCAAAATTATGGGAAATACACTCCTGATCCTCTTAAAAGAAATGGAACACATGTAGTGGAAAATAATCCATGGTGCTTGGTGTGTAATCTGCCTCACTCACTTGATTATTGTGTGGTGGCACAATAAATATAGGAAGATGGAACATCCTATCAGTAGGAAAGAGACAACCATACTGTAAACATGCTTGAACTTAGACCCCATCAGATTGATGAAGAATATTCATCCATGGAGGAGGATGGATATGAATATGATGTGATAAATTAGAGGTATAATATCAATATTGGGAGACAATAGGTGTTTTCAGATCAAGAAGATAATTATGAGGAAAATGTTTGTGATCATAATGGGCCACTACAAAACCAATGGATGAAACCAACCAAAGAAGAAAGAAAGGCTCTTATAATGGCTGCGGTGGCACAAGCAAACAATAATTATAATATGAGAAATAGTATAGTCAATGCAGATCAAGGAACACCTAGAAGTATGTTCATAAAAGACCAAAGTCATAATAAGGACAATATAAAAATACATCTAAAGAGCCAGCTAAGATTGAGCAAAATAAGATAAACGATAAAATACCAGCTGAAGAAAAGGGGTATAACAAAACATAAAAAGATGATCAAATAATGACTCCCTCGTTTGACATAGCCCAAGTAGTATCCCAAGTCAAAATATCAATACCATTACTTGAAATGATGAAGGTAGATCAATATAGAAATACACTCGTCAAGATGATTCCAGATGTAGCAAAAAGGAAGCAAGAACATGAAGTCAAAATAAACAATGTTTGACAAGAAACTTCTAAAACTCCAAAAGTGTATTAGGGTGACACTTTAACAAGGAATCCCTCTCAGGTAGATCCTTTTTACACTACTTTGCTAATTAAAAACATGCCAGTGAGAAATTGTATGATTAATTTTGGAGCAGCTATGAACATCATGCCAATAGCAGTCATGAAGGAGTTAGGAATGTGGGTTGACACCACATATGGCAAATGCTATGCAATGGACAACAGGTCCATCCCAATCACGGGTATTATGAAGGATGTAGAGATAAGGATGGCTACCTACCCTGAAGCAGCATATAAGATTGACATCACTGTAGTGGACATCCCACCCTACTATGGAATGTTACTATCTAGACAATGGACTGCAATAACCAGAGTAAATGTCCAGTTGGATCTATCCTATTCCACTATACCAGTGGGAGAAAATGAAATTAAGTTGTGCGGAGAACCAAGGTATGAGAACATCATAGAATGCATTGACCAGAATCAAGTAAATTTCTTTTGTGATATAGACCTTGGTACATTTAGAATTGAGAAAAGTTAACTAGAATTATAGAACACTGACCCAATACACCAAGAATCCAAAATTGATGAATGTGGTGTATGGAAAATGTATTTTGATGGTGCGTGTAGCAAGCCTAGTAATGGAGCAGGATTATTGTTTATCTCACCAACTACTAAAGTTTTCAAGTACTCATTCCTGCTAACATTTGAGTGTACCAATAACATAGCAGAATATGAAGCATTTCTCATTGGCCTGAACATTGCCATAAAGTACAAAATAAAATGCCTTGCTGTGTATGGGGACTCGAAATTGGTTATATCTCAGGTTAGAGAGAAGTATTCATCCAAGAACAAAAGATTGAAACAATATAGAAATGTTGTCTGGGATGATATTGAATTATTTGATGCTTTCTCCATTAACTGGGTAGACAGATCAAAAAATATAATGGCAGACTTCCTAGCAAATATAGCCTTGAAAAGGGATGATGTCACATTAGCAGGCATTACTGAAGTTGAGTTTAAAAGTAGACCTGCAATCCCAGACAATGTCTATAATTGGCAAGTTTTCAATGATGACATTGATTTGATTAAATTCTTACAGTGTATTGACCAATATGAGGCCCAAGAGATTGACTTTAATGCATTTGTGGAGGAAGTAGATGGCAAGCAAACTTTGTTTGGTAAAGAAATCATCCAGCTTAAGACTAACAGGATTCATAAGGGTCTTGTGGCACTAGAAAGGGTGTTTGATGGACATGACTGAGCCCTTATGAAACAAACACCAGTAAAGAAGGAAGACCTTCATGAAATTAACTTGGGCACTGAATTGGCACCAAAAAGGGTGTATATTGGGAAAAAGATAAGCCCTGCAATCAGAAAAATGTTGATTGCTCTATTGAGAAAATATAAGCATGTCTTTGCTTAGTCTTATGATGACCTTAAGGCATATAGAGAGGATCTATTCTAGCATGAAATCCCACTCAAACCTGATGCAAAACCTTTTAGATAAAAATAGAGACCAATTAACCCAACCTTGCAGCCCAAAATGCATGAAGAACTTGTGAAGCTTAGGGAGGGAGGTATTATTAAGCCTATTAGACATTCTCTGTGGGTCTCCAACTTGGTGCCAGTCAAAATAAAGAATGGTGACATAAGGTTATGTGTAGATTTTAGAAATCTAAATATCTCATCCCGTAAAGACAACTATCCACTTCCAAATATGGAGGCAATTCTACAAAAGGTCACATGATGTGAGTTGTTATCAATGCTGGATGGATTTTCGGGTTATAATTAGGTGAAAGTAAAAGAATCAGAACAATATAAAACTACATTCACTACTCCTTGGGGCACATATGTATATGTTAGAATGCCATTTGGACTTACAAATGCTGGTGCAACTTTCTAGAGAGCCATGGATGTTGCTTTTGCTAAACTGATTAATGTTATAATGGTGGTTTATCAAGATGACCTCATTACATACTCCAAGAAAGTGGAAGATCATGTTGATCATCTTGAAAAATATTTGTCAAAGCTTTGGAATATGGTATTTCTTTGAATCCAAAGAAATGTCATTTTGGAGTGACAGAAGGCAAATTACTAGGACATATAGTGTCCAAAGATGGGGTTAAAATCGATTTGGAAAGAGTGGAAGCCATAGACAAGATCCCTATTCCTAAAACAGTTAAAGCCATCCAATCCTTCTTTGGGAAAATAAATATTGTAAGAAGATTTATCCCAAACTTTGCTAAAATTGTCAAACCCATTTCAAAAATGTTGAAGAAGGCGGCTAAGATAGATTGGTCTGCACATGCACTAGATGCATTTGTAGCCATAAAGAGAGCAATTAAGGAGGCCCCAGTATTGAAATCCCCTAATTTCAG
This sequence comes from Cunninghamia lanceolata, assembly GCA_027924645.1. NCBI lineage: Eukaryota > Viridiplantae > Streptophyta > Pinopsida > Cupressales > Cupressaceae > Cunninghamia > Cunninghamia lanceolata. The sequence continues at coordinate 3,931,654 of BSBN01000725.1, forward strand.
TAAGCCAGTTCAAGTCTTCTCATTTGCATCATACCATACTATTGCCACAGTAATGCTGCAAAAGAACGATGAGGGATATGAACAACCTATATCATTTTTCAGTAAATCCCTCCAAGGGGAAGAATTGAACTATGATATTATAGAGAAATAGGCATATGCTTTGGTGAAAGCAGTGAAAGTTTTTAGACCCTATCTGGTAGGGGCAAAAGTGATTGCATATGTTCCCAATGCTGTGGTTAAAGATGTGTTTGTACAAGCAGAAGTTATTGGGAGGAGATGTAGATGGATCAATAGAATCCAAGAGTTTAACATAGAGATCCAAATCACCAAATTAGTGAGAGGACATGGTTTAGCTAAACTGATGGTTGAATCAAATCTGGAGGCCTCTCAAATTTACAATGTGGGAAAAGAAGAGATCGTGATTGCAAGCATTGAAAAAATAGCTTGGTACACTGCCATAATATATTACTTGAAAAAATAGAAATGTCTTGAACATTTGAATGACAATCAAAAGAGACTTTGAAACTAAATGCCTCTAAATATGTTTTCCTAGATGGTGACTTATATTGGAAGAATAGAGATGGGATACTACTACTATGTCTGGATGAATCCCAGGAAAAAAGAATATTGAAAGAAATGCATGAAGGAGTTTGTGGAGGACACTTTTTCAGCAAAACTACTGCCCATAAAATTTTAAGAGCTGGTTATTATTGGCCGAGAGTTTTCAATGATACTTTCACATATGTAAGGAAGTGTGAAGCATGTCAAAAGTTCTCAGGAAAGATGAAATATCAAGGAGCACTACCACTCAAGACAATGCAAGTTGAGGCTCCTTTTTACCAATGGGGAATCAATTTTATTGGAAAGATATCAGAAAAATCCAGTGGAGGTCATAAGTGGATATTGGTAGCAACTGATTACTTCACAAAATGGATAGAAGCCATACCAACTAAACAAGCAACTAGCAAGGTTGTAATTAATTTCTTGATGGATAACATCATTACAAGGTTTGGGACACCTGTCAGGATAATCACAGACAATGGAATGTGTTTCAGAGCAGATGAATTCAAAAAATTTTGTGAATCATATGGTATTGTGATTTCATATGCCTCACCATACCATCCATAGGTGAATGGACAGGCTGAGTCAAGTAATAAGAGTATCCTAAAAATTATTAAAAGGATTTTGGATAGAAATAAGAAGGCATGGGATTCTAAATTAAGGATGGCAGTATGGGTAGACAGAATCACTATAAAGAAATCAACTGGTAAATCACCTTTCGAACTAGTTTATGGAGCACAGGCTAGAATGCCCATGCAAAATTTGCTACCTATCTACAAAATTATACTTCAAGAAGATCTGGATGTCCCTGAACCAATGGAAGAAAGAATGAAACAATTGATAGAATTAGATGAGATTAGAAGATTGGCCCAAGAACAGAATACTAAGATGCAATCGCAAATGAAGTATTTATTTGAAAAAAGGGAAAAGGATAGAAAATTCAATGAAAATGATATGGTCCTACTATGGAATGTAAGGTGCCAAGATAAAGGGAAACACAGAAAGTTTGAAGCTCTTTGGATTGGGCCTTTTGTCATTACTGACAAAGGAGGAGAAGATTCATATTATCTACAAAATATGTTAGGAGAAGAACAGGAATTGCTAGTGCATGGACAATTCTTGAAACACTTCTTTTCTTAAAAACTTCCATGCACAGTAGTCTAGGAAAAGGCCGAGAATTGCCAGCGCATGGACAATTCTCAAAATTGCCTTTTTACAATATGTTTTCCATGCACAGTAGTTAGGATTTCATTCCACTTCCATTACTCATCCATACCAACTCCCAATACATTCCAATTTCCATACCATATGGTCTACTTCCCAGAGATCTTTCTAGATTCTTGCAATGATCTCATGCTCATTCATCCCCAATCAGAGCCACTGTTAGAACTGAAAAAAGTTTCACATTTTCCATTAACCACCACTCACTTGTCCTCCACATTTTCCATCAATCTTATGATTAATACATATTGATAAAATTTGTGTGACAAGATCCATATTGTAGACCATGATGACTAATGATCCCATAAATGTGACCTTTGAGAATAGCATTTCCCTACTCGTAGTTGTGCAAAATGAGCAATTGATCCCTATCAGCAAAGTCATATGCATGTCTTTCTAATCAAATAAGCATAAATCTCTAATGAACATTTTCATTCATATCAGGAAGACCTAAATGGAGTTACATCGATCAAAGAACCCAGAGGTAACAACTATACAACAATCGGGAAGACTACATATTGTGTTGCTAATCAAAAGATTATCAAAAAGAGAGATAAAGTCAGAGTGAAAATTTTAGACTACACCAATCTCAGAAGTCATACCGATGGACATAAGTTCGGCAAGAGATATATGCACTCTCACCGATGAGTCGATGCACTAGTTGTATCGACGTGACATAAACCATCATAATGGATTTTTTATATCTTTCTGACTATGCAAGTCACCCTGATGAGAGGGTATTACAAAGGTCAAAGAGAGTCCCACCAATGTTCCCCATGGACAAAAGATATAAGAAAATACTATCGGTGAGACTTAATGTATCGAAAGAACATTCTGTTCTCTTGGCAATAGTGATTGTCAACTCGATGGCTACGAGATAACTACTGCTCGTCAGGAAAACACTCGCCGATGTCCAAAAGCAACTTTGATAGTCAGGACCACCTTGATGTTGGGACAAAATCTATAATGTCTTCCTGAAATATTGAGAACATAAAAAAGTAAGAAATGGGGATCTGAGCAAAATCGATGAGTCTCCCCGACAAGATAAGAAAACTAAAAGAACACCTCCCATCAAAGAGACATTAAGATAGTCCTGGCGATTGATTGGGAATGTATAAACAAAAGATGGCACCAAAATAAACATATAGATTGGCATGATGTTAAAATATTCTTCCCAACACAATTCATTATATCGATTTGACATTTTCGGAGCCTGAGAAGCCTGCTGCATTCAATTCCAGTGGCCAACATTAATGGCCGCTTGAGCATAATCTCATACAAACTGCTCTGATTCATAATGAATTGAAATTAAAAGAAATATTTGAGGGTTGTAGTGGAAGAGTAGGGAATTCACCAAGAGACCAAGAAATTCATGATGCCGAGCACATACAAGTAAGCATTGCAAACCTTCCTATTGCTAATAGATTATACTGGTTAAATCCGGTGACTAGCAGAAAGAGAAAATGGAAGGTTCTTTGAAAACAAAAAGAAAACAACAAACTGAAACTAGCCAAACCAAGATCAAAAAGCAAAAGATCTAAATAGGGAAGGGAGAAAAAACACAAGAAAGAAAGCTCAACCAAGACCTTATAGACCAATTGCCTGGTTCAAGCCCTAAGGCTAGAAGAACCACACAATTAAGGGCAGACGTAGAGAAATTGGAGGACAAATATAAACATGTGGGGAATATATGGACCCCTATTAGGGGATATGAACTTTTTATGTTTCACTATTGTAGATAGAATAGGTTGGAACCTATCTGCAACCCATGGAACCTTAACCTAGGGAGGTTAGTCGTCATGGATGCCTTTGTAAATATAGACCTCATAAAACTTTTGGCCTACCACTATAACCCTAACATGAAATCCATCTGCAACCTACAAGGGGAACCATTATTCATGTGTCCAAGAATGTAGTGTGTGAAGTTTTTTCCCTAGATGACACATGCAATACTCCCATAATATATGAAGATTTAAAAAAAGGAGTACTTGAGAATGGATACCACTTATAAGGGTTGGAGATTGCCATTGCATAGACCCAGAGAAGAAGGGAATTTGATGCCACTCGAGGAAGGTGATGGACCTCCTTTTCATGTTGATTTGTTTGAACCCTATATGAAATATACATATTACTCAGTGGGACAAGTATTGGGAATAGAGGTCCCTGAATTCATGTCCATAGCACCCATGGTCATCTCTACAGATATCCAATGCCATCATGCAAGAACTTTTGACTATGCCTCCCACATCTCTAAGGGGATTGAATCAGGACTGATGGCCATAAAAAATGGCTCTCCAATAATAAGTTTCAAGCATTACTCTGCTCTTATGCATATGGTGTTATACTATGGACAAGAATTAACAATGTGGCCACAATAATTCAAAATTACACAAGTTGATAAGAACAGTCAACTGCTACCCATACAATTATGGACTTCCATATGGGATAGTAGGTTTGTGAATTCCAGTTATGTGCATTTCAAATAATTCTTTGTTAAAACACTGTACAGATGTTATGGATATCCATGTAGTTATTCCTTGTCAGATGAAATCAAAAAGTTTTTAAGGCCTAAGGATTTCAGTGGACCACCGATTGTGAACCACAACTGGGGTGATTGGTATTGTTTCCTTGATTCAACCATGATTAGAGTATACAGTTTTGAAGATACACCATTCTTGTTACCTAAAACTATACCAGATAGAATAGCATACCTTGAAATTGTCAGGCAATTGGATTACTCAAATGTTATGAACTTGAGTGCCTATGATAAACAATATTTTATGCCAAGCACATTATGTTTTGGAGATTTTACTGTGTTGTCCAGGGAAGGTTATGACCTCATCCATGACAAACTGCTGCATTTTAATTTGAGAAAAGCAATATCAAGAAAAGGGTTTGACTCTAAAGGGTTTATTGATTTTGCAAGAAGAAAACAAAATCTGATTGGATATACTCACGTTCCATTTCCTCATGATGATGTTATCAGAAACATGGAGGAGGCAGAGGCTGAATTTGCCATTGATGAATATAACCAAGAAGTTGAAAAAAGGAAGAAAGAGATGCAAGAGGTAGAGGTTTTATCCTCTGACAGTGAAGGATCTCTTGATAAAAGATCCCAAGACCAGCCTGACATAATCCCCAAACTCAGAATTGAAGAATATAAACCCCCAGACAGAGATTTAGAGGCTGAGGAGACCTCTGATACTGATGCCAAGTAGTTGGCTTACAAATCTTTCATCTCAGATGATCAGTTCATTCAATCTCCTGAATTCAAATCTTTCTTATATAAACATAAGGGCAAAGTGATCAGAGAATCTATTTCAGATATCACACCAAATAATGAAAAATAGTTGTTGAATACTTTGAAAACAAATGTTGAAAATGAAATAAAAAATATGACTCTAGAAAAGGGGAGGAAATTCTTAGAAGAAGCTGGTGTGATGATTTTTTCAGGTTTAGATTTAAAGTCTTCTTTAGTTTTTGATAGTTTTTTGCACAATGATGATGCCAAACATAAACTTGGCTTAGAAGGTGTGACAGAAGTGTATACTGGATCGCGATATAATCCTGATGAAGAATCACTTATGATATGGGCCTTGTACCCTCCACACCAAAAGCTTTCCATTATTGACACAGAGAAGGCATTTGGGCACGTGATGACACTGAAGGTAGGGGAAACTGATCCTGTGGTCAATGCAGACATTGGTATTAATGTTGCTAAGTTAAATAAAGCACAGATTCAAATGCTGATTTGAAAAAGAGATATGTATAAATTGCACTGTGAAAGAATGCACAAAGAAAATGATTTCCTGAAAGATTCTATCCCTACCAAGATGCTAACCCAAGGGGAAAGTTCCTAGGCAAAGAGTAAGAATGAAGCATCACAGGTAAATACTCAGATAGCTCAGGCCATATTCAATGCACTTGCCACAATATTTAAGAGAAGACATGCCAATCTGGTGACAAGGAAGGATAAGTTCTGGGTTACACACTCCAAGAATAAAATTGCCCTCCAAGAGTATAAAAGGTTAGCTGATAGACTCCAAGAGAAACTCCAAGAAATACAGAACAAAGGCACTCCTTATACTGAAGCCATTACTAATGCAAAGGACTTAATTAGGACACATACAGATTTTCATGAGGATCTTCAAGCAGAAGCTAATGAGTTTATTGATGCTTCCCAGAAAGGAACACCTGCATTGTTCAATGATGACAAAAATCTTAGAAGCCAACAGGATTGGACAAAGGAATGCCAACTAATTTTACACGAAGCCATGGAAGCTGTGAAAATCAAAGATCCAACATTAGAGGAGGCTTGTGCTTGCATGGAGAAAATGGTTGTCGTGGAGTTTGTTGCAAAGAGCACTGTAGAGTGTGCAAATACTCATTTAAGCCAAAAATACTTGGATCATATTACTAAAATTCATTTATGGCTTATTGGAGCCTAATGATGATTTGTTTGTTGTTATTAAAATTCCAAAAAGACACTTGTGAAGGGGTACATCCTCTTCAAAATATAGTTATATAAGCCAAGAGAGTAGGAATGAAATAGGATCATGACCATTTTCATTTATAGGTAGGGCATTAATAAGAAGATATATTGCATCCATCCCATCCATCCATTTTCATATTTCAAAAGGCTTATGCAATTACTATATATTATCTGAAACAATATAATGGAGTAGACTAATCTTATGTGGTGATGTATTTTCAATGTTCAGCAGTTGTGTGGATTTATTTTGCTCATATGTTATTTAGCTGTCTCCAAAGTGGTTGTTTATATTATTCAGATTAAGTGTGAGAATACATTTGATTTGTCAATACACATTTGTTGTAATTGTGTGATTCTATTGATTGGTTTCTGTGTGCAGAAGGATTAAATTACCTTATGAGAAATCTAATTTGATTGGTTCTTGTGTATGGATTAAAATCCTTTTAAATAGATTGTCTTAATTGGCTTCTCCTCACATTTGAATTAAAATCCTTTCACAACCTCACAGTAACATAAGGGGATATCATTGGGATCATTAAGAAGAGTTTGAATAACTATTATACTTGTATGTCTGTATAAGGTACATACATTCAAAAGTGGCCAACTGTTAGAGTTAAGCTGAGAAATAAATCTGCCAATCCTACACCCCTGTCTCCATAATCATCATCTCTCCATTGACTCCATCCACCCAATAGATTAGGCATTGATTAATTTTAGAACTCTTTATATAAAATATAATTCACATCCTTCATACTTCAAGATTTTATTAGGAGTTCGTAAGTAAGCTTTGCAATTATCTCACACTTATGTGCCATAGTGAGTAAAATTGCCTGAATCAGAATCCACTTAGATTTTAAATCTTCCTTATCGTTTAGGTGCACCCACCTAGGTCTAGCCGAACCTAAAGAGTAGGGTGTTTCTAATTGCGTAAACCCTGTCTTGTTGACCAAAAACGTACGAGAGTTTGGCACCCTCTTGTGGTTTAAAACCAACATTTTTGAGACCCAACATACCTGAAAGAATATTCTTTTAAGATATTTTGAAGCAACAGCTGGCATAAGAATTTGAATTTGAACCATTGATGGTTTTGTGATCGTAGCAGGGGATTTTGAGTCTATATAAGAGACTTTGATATGTATATTTTAAAACACACGGCTGGCATAGAAAAGTACTAGAGAATTTTCAAGAGAAGTGATTTTGGGAAAATACTTTGAGCATAGGGAGTCGAGTTAGCATTTTGCCTGTCTATAGCAAAGCATATGTGGAACATCCTGCTTTCTTGTTATATCTGTAAAAACTTCTGTAAGTTCTGGTGATTTTGTTGATATATTCAGAAGGTTAAAGTCATGAAATATTGTAAATGTGAAATGACTATCATATATCAGTAAATACAAATATTGAATTTCTGCATCTATTCTAGAGTGTTATTCAATCTATGTGTTCTTTTGATATACTTCCTTGAAGATTGCAATTCTATATGTTGATTTGTGAAATGATCTGGATTGACATATAAGAGTTTATGTGCTTCTGAATTGTCCAAAGTTATCTAAATTTATCCAAGTGAGTAAAAGAGCATCACATTTGTTTAAAATCATGTTTCTAAACCTTATCTTTTATCTTTCTACCAATAGTATAAATAGTATCCAAAACACAGTTAATCCAAAGGAAATTGTTAAAGATTCTGGTAAATACATGGACATGTCAATGATCTATTAGATTTAGGGCAGACAACTGAGAGGGGGGGTGAATCAGTTGTACAAAACTTTCTTCCAATTTAAACACTTAACTCCACATTGTTATTTAGCAGCATAATAGTAAATCAATCATGGAAACACAATGCAACAAATCAAGAGCAGAAACACATTAACACATGAGACATCAAGATTTTGATGTGGAAAACCCAGTTAAGGGAAAAACCACGGGGTGATTAACCCAAGATTGTATTCTCTATTAGAAGAATAGAAAGAACAATATGGCACATGCCAATTAGGGCTTGCTGCCCGAGCACACTGCTCACAAGAGGCTCACTGCCTACAAGAGACACACTATTTACAAATAAGTATCAACTACTTGAACTGGAAAATAGCATCTTCACCATGCTTGAATCAGTTCTATTTAAGCCCAATACTTCTGCTCTGCCTTCACTGTCTTCCTCGCTACCACACACTCATCTCCTCTAGGATATCTTCAAAATGACTTTGCAATCCCTTATTTATACAAGACACCAACTTAGGAATGATCATCTAAGTCAGCAAACATCAACAAGATCATCCACAGGATATGTAACTCATTTGGTCGGCCAATCTCAAGAAGAACACCATCATCCGGAAGTTATTCTTCAATCGCAAGCTCCAACTCCAATGTAGACCACCAACACAAATTGGACACGATCCAAAGACCTCCACAAGCTTGCCTGAATCACTAAGAACATCCACACTTCATCTGCTTACTAAAATCCTTCTCTTCTTCATCTAGAACCTCAACAACACAGTTTGTCATTACTGTCGCAAAGGAATAGATGCTTGTGGACCTTCAAACCACGAACCAATTGAGTTGATGCTTCACAAAGACTTCCTCAACACTCCCTCAAATCCGTAGAATAGGATAATGCATTTCTGGATCTCACTGGACCTATCTGTATCACTCTGCCACCACTGAACATCTGTCAGAATTGGTTTTACTTGAGCGGCCACAACTTCTTCAGATCTTCATGTGGACCTCTGAAATCTCTACTGAACCATCTTAAGACACATATCTACAAACCCTATAAATCGTATCGTCTGATCCTCATCCTATCTTTGGAATTTTGTCTTACTGTCATCATTGTTCTTCACTGTTCCTAATTGAGACTAATTTTCTCAATATCCTCAGCACACAGTTCATCCAATCCTTATCATTAATGCAACAAGAGTATGTTGACATCAATGACAACACAGGTTAGGCCCATACTTGCAACAATCTCCCCCTTTGTCATTGATGGAAACATATGATGTGAAAAACTATTTTAACCATCAAGACAAGAACTTCTCCTCACTATCACAACTCCCCCTATTAGCAACAACCATTCACATGTCTTCTCTCCCTTTACTACTCCCCCTTTGATCAGCAACCACTTGTTTTTCACATGTCTTCTCTCCTCCTTTGACATCAATGGCAAAGAGCACATACTTACATTTCTACCACTTTAGAATCATACCTGCTGTTCCCCCTGAGTAGCAGCTCCCCATCATTAATCCAGACCACAAGATGTGACTGTGATATCCACCAGATTGATGCACAATAGTGCACCTTAGTTCAACACCGGAGGGGAAATAACCCCTAACTTCTCCCTGAGATACTCAAAAGAGTCCTTAGGTAGAGGTTTAGTAAAGATGTCTGCAATCTGATCCTTGGAAGGCACAAACTCCAATCTGACTTCATTCTTGTTCACTTGTTCTCTCAAAAAGTGAAACTTGATGGATATGTGTTTAGTCTTTGAATGCAACACCAGATTCTTAGATATATTTATTGCACTTGAATTATCACAGAAGATTGTGATAGGTTCCTCATACTCCACTTTGATATCTCTTAGCATCTGCTTCATCCACAAAACTTGAGTGCAACTACCTGCTGCTGCAATATATTCTACTTCAGTTGTAGACAGAGATATTACCTCTTGTTTCTTTCTTAGCCAAGAAATCAATCTCTTCCCCAAAAGGAATGATCCACCACTGGTACTCTTTCAGTCATCCACATCTCCTGCCCAATCCGCATCTGTATATGCATGAAGAGAGAAATCATGATCTCTAGGATACCACAAACCATACTCAACTGTCCCTTTTAGATATCTAAAAATCCTCTTGATTGCCATGACATGAGATTCTCTAGGATCAACTTGGAATCTAGCAACATGACCAACAGCTTGCATAATGTTTGGTCTAGTTTGAGTGAGATACAATAGTCCTCCAATCATTGACCTATACTTTGTCTGATCAGCCTTAGGAGAATCATCATCTTTGCTCAATTTACATCTGGTTGCCATGGGAGTGTTCATTGGTTTTGAGTCTTCCATCCCAAATTTCTTCAACAATTCTTTCACATATTTGGTCTGAGAAATGAAGATTCCTTTCTTTGTTTGAGTGATTTGTAGACCCAAGAAGAAATTCATTTCACCAAGCATGGACATCTCAAACTCACTTTTCATTTGATTTGCAAAAGTTTTACACATACTATCTCTTCCTCCAAAAATGATATCATCAACAAACACTTCAACAATCAAGATGTTTTCATGATCAATTTTGAATATAAATTACTGTCAACAGTACCTTTGTTGAAACCAATCTTCAAAAGATGCTTATCCAATCTTTCATACTAGGCTCTTGGGGCTTGCTTCAGTCCATACAGTGCCTTCTTCAACTTGTAGACTATATCACCATGATCAGACAATTGAAATCCATCCAGTTGCTCAATGTACACTTCTTCTTCCAAGTCACCATTCAGGAAGGCAAACTTGACATCCATCTGATATACCATGAAATCCTTGAAAGTAGCAAAAGCAAGAAATAATTTGACTGCTTCAATTCTTGCCACCGGATCAAAAGTTTCTTCAAAACCAACTCCTATTTGAGAATAGCCCTTGTAGACCAATCTGGCTTTATTTCTGATTACTTCACCAACTTCATTCAGTTTGTTCTAGAAGACCCATTTTGTTCTAATCACATTCTTGTTTTTAGGTTTGGGAACAAGATCCCAAGTGTGAATTTTCTCAAATTGCATTAGTTCTTCCTCCATTGCTTTAGTCCAGTTTTTATTATTGTAAGCTTCATTCACTGTCTTAGGTTCAATCTTTGAAATCAGACAATACTCTTCTGAATCTTGAGCAATCCTTTTCTTGTTTATACACCTTTGCCTTTATCACCTATGATTTGATCTTCAGAGTGGTTCAGTCTTACATACCTAGGAACTTTGGGAGTTTTTTGCATTTTTGCTTCTTGATCAGGCTCATTAAAACTCATCTCTTCTTCCTGATTTACCGGATCAGTTTGAATCTAACTTTCAGAAGAGACTTGAGCTCCTTGAATCAGAACACCATTCTGATCATCTTCATCATATTCATAAAACCTTGAGGGTTTCTCAATTCCCTCATCAACCTTTGCATTTGTACTTTCTATTATCTTTCTCAGTCTCTTGTTATAACACTTGTATGCTTTGCTTTGAGTGGAGTAACCCAAGAATACTCCTTCATCACTTCTAGCATCAAACTTTCCTAGATCTTCATCTCTTTTAATGTAGCATTTGCTACCAAAAAATCTGAAATACCTCACAGTAGGAGTGATGTCAAACCAAAGTTCATAAGGAGTCTTACCGGTATTACTTCTGATTTGAACTCGATTGAGAGTATAGACTGCAGTGCTGACAGCTTCTCTCCAATAGATCTGAGGAACATTTGCTTCCATCATCATTGTCCTAGACGCTTCCTGGATGGTCCGGTTCTTTCTCTCCACTATTCCATTCTGCTGTGGAGTCCTAGGAGTAGACAACTGTCTCTTTATTCCATGTTTCTCACAAAACTCTAAGAACTCACCGGATGTGAATTCTCCACCTCTATCAGACCTCAGACATTTCAATTTTAATCCAGTTTCATTCTCTACCATAGCCTTGAGAATTTTGAATTTCTCAAGAGCTTCTGACTTCTCTTTTAGAAAGGTTACCCACATCATCCGGGAATAGTCATCAATTAGTAACATGAAGTATCTATCACCTTGCACACTCCTAATTCTTGCCGGACCACAAAGATCAGTATGAACTAAGTCCAATAATACGGTAGAAGATAGTTCCTTACTCTTGAATGTGACTCTGCTCAGCTTACCCAATTGACATTCTTTACACAAGCTATTTGTGGGTTTCACCAATTTTGGAAGATCTCTTATAGCTTGAGTATTGTTTATCTTGATGATATTATCAAAATTCACATGACACATTCTCCTATGCCAAACCAACTCTGATCAACTTGAACAAATAGGCAACTTTTACCAGTACTAGCCAAGTGGAAGATATTACCTTTAGTTTGGGTACTGGATGCAATCTCTGTTCCGGAGCTTTCAAAGATCTTGCATTTTCCATTCTTGAATCAGAGATCATAGCCTTTGTCCACCAACTGTCCAACACTAAGAAGATTATGCTTCAATCCTTCAACATATAGTACATTACCAGTTTTGTTCCTTCCATCAAAAGAAATAGTTCCTCTGATTCTACCAGCAGAATTATCACCAAACTTTACCACTCCTCCTTCATACCTTTCCAAATCTATGAATTTGTTTTTGTCACCTGTCATATGGTGAGAGCATCCACTGTCAATGACCTAGTCATCCTTTTCTTCAACTTGGGCAGCCAGAGCTTTTTCTACAACATTATGATTGACAGATATAGAGAATATTGGTTCTTCATCCTTGATGGCAATAAACACCCATTCACTTCCCGATTTGTTTCATGTCTCTGATTCATCAGCTGTTACTCCTTCATTATCATCTTCTTCATGAACATAGTAACAATTCTTTTGGAACCTTGATCTGTTAGGATTTGGCCTTGAAAATCTTTCTAGACACATTGGGGCAAAATGACCAATCTTATTGCAGTTAAAACACTTAAAAGATAATTTTCCTTCATACTTACTGGATCCTCTTGGTAGTCTTTTTGCTATAAGGGCTTCAAGTTGAGCAGTTTCAGCTTCTTCTTCTTGCAGGCCTTTTCTTGCTTTTTCATACCATGAAAGTTTCCTTGATGAGTTCTCTCCCATATCAAACCTTTGTTTACCTTTTACAGAGGCACTGGCTTTGAATGCAGAATCAGTCTTGGGGGGTCATCTCCAAACTCAATCATTTCAAATGCAGCCAATTTGCCACCAATTGATCTCTTGTGACAGTTGTATGTGCTCTGAATTCTTCAATGGAAGCAACCTTGATTTTATAAGAAGTAGGAAGGGATCTGAGAATTTTGCTAACAATCTCATTTTCATCCAAGACTCCACCAGCATTTCTAATTCCACAAACAATCTCATTTACTCTTGGCATAAAAGTAGTAATATTTTCATCATCTCTCATCTTCAAATTTTCAAACTTACCTTTCAACTCTGTAACCTTGCACATTTAACATACTTGTCTCCTTCATGCAAAAGTTCCAATTTTTGCCAAATCTCAAAAGCAGTTGGCAGGTCAACAACATTTGAGAGCTCTGAATCAGATAATGCGCTTAGAAGAGCTTCTATAGTCTGTAGATTGTTTTCAGCATCTATAATTTCATTTGGGGCTTTCAGACCACCCTGTGGACGTGTATACTATGTTGTAGCCATGGTCCAGTATGCCATTCACATACATTGCAAGTGATATTTCATGCGACCTTTCCAAAGATTAAAATTGGTTCCATCAAACTTCAGACTATCCTTCTTGTACGACGACATCTTGGATCTCCTCAAGCGGTTAAGCTCCTTTTAGAGGAGCCTTTCTCTGATACCAATTGTTAGATTTAGGGTAGACAACTGAGAGGGGGGTGAATCAGTTGTACAAAACTTTCTTCCAATTTAAACATTTAACTCCACATTGTTATTCAGCAACATAATAGTAAATCAATCATGGAGACACAATGCAACAAATCAAGAGCAGAAACACATTAACACATGAGACACCAAGATTTTGACGTGGAAAACCTGATTAAGGGAAAAACCACGAGGTGATTAACCCAAGATTGTATTATTTGTTAGAAGAATAGAAAGAACAATATGGCACATGCCAATTAGGGCTCATTGCCTGAGCACACTGCTCACAAGAGGCTCACTACCTACAAGAGACACACGGTCTACAAATAAGTATCACCTACTTGAACTGGAAAATAACATCTTCACCATGCTTGAATCAGTTCCATTTAAGCCCAATACTTCTGCTCTGCCTTTTGCTCTCTTCCTTGCTACCACACACTCATCTCCTCCAGGAAATCTTTGAAATGATTTTGCAATTCCTTATTTATACAAGACACCAACTTAGGAATGATCATCTAAGTCGACAAACATCAACAAGATCATCCGCAGGATGTGTAACTCATCCAGTCGGCCAATCTCAAGAAGAACACCATCATCCGGAAGTTATTCTTCAATCGTGAGATCCAACTCCAATGCAGACCACCAACACAAACTGGACACGATCCAAAGACCTCCACAAGCTTGCCTGAATCACCAAGAACATCCACACTTCATCTTCTTACTAAAATTCTTCTCTTCTTTATCTAGAACCTCAAGAACACAGTCTGTCATTACTGTCGCAAAGGAATAGATGCTTTTGGACCTTCAAACCATAAACCAATCCTGTTGATGCTTCAAAAAGACTTCCTCAACACTCCCTCAAATCTATAGAACAGGATAATGCATTTCCAGATCTCACCAGACCTATCTGTATCACTCTATCACCACTGAACATCTGCCAGAACCGGTTTTACTTGAGTGGCCACAACTTCTTTAGATCTTCATGTGGACCTCTAAAATCTCTATTGAACCATCTTAAGACACATATCTACAAACCCTTTAAACTGCATCCTCTGATCCTCATCCTATCTTTGGAATTTCATCTTACTGTCATCACTGTTCTTCACTGTTCCTGATTGAGACTAATTTTCTCAATATCCTTAGCACACAGCTCATTCAATCCTTATCATTAATACAATAGGAGTATGTTGACATCAATGACAACATAAGTTAGGCCCATACTTGCAACATGATCTTTAATGATTTTCATAAAGTTTGAAGTATGAAGTTTGTTTCTGTAAAATTCATGAAGAGTTTGACTTGAAAGTTATAAATATTTGCAAAGAGTCTATTTCTTTAGAAGTATTTTGAAGTTATTTGCAAAGAATGAGTGACAATTACCAGTAATAAACATTTAAATCATGTCAGGCCCCTTGAACAAACAACTTCACATTAAACATTGAGTAAGTTCAATACAACCATGATCTGGTTACCGTAGACTTGGAATTGAAAACTAATTTCTAATAATTCTCCATATTCTTCAAGATAAGACAAGATTCTTTGTCAATTTTATCTATTGTTGTTTTTGAATAAAATCATCATCAACAATTTTTTGGCACTAGAAGGAGGGCCTAGTAGGATTTAAAGTGAGCTTTGTGCAAACTGGCTAATAACACTAGTTGGACGACCAGGTCTAGGTCAAATCCAGGGGATATTTTTGTATAATTACCTAAAAAATGATAAAAAGGTATAAATAATCCCTTAATCTTGAGCCCTAAAATCTTTCAAGTAGGAGGTTCATCAAATACTTCTCCAAGTCCAAGTTCACCTTTGGTTATTCCTAACATAGTAGGTCCTAACATTTCTGCATTCAGACCATTGAATTTTGGTCTAAATCCTTAGAATCAACCAAATTTTGGTTCAATTCCACCTAGAGGTCCTACCATGGCATTCTTCAATGTAGATTCACTTGTATTCTTTGGTGTATATAATGATATGCCAAAGAATCTAGACAAAATTTGTCCTAAGTATCAATTACATCAGGATGCCGAAGATCACATCAGGATCTTCAAAGAAACTTGCTTCAGGGCAAGGCCAGCACATGAGGATGTGGTATGTAGATTATTTCCTTTCACTTTCAATGAACAAGCTTATAAATGGTATGTCAATTTGCCTAATAATCACATTACAAGTTGGGCTATTATGGAAGAAAGCTTCTTGTCTAGGTTTAGAGGTCTAGTAGAACCAACATCTTTGTATCATAGATTAGTAGAGATTGTTTCCAAAAGGCTTATTCAAGGTTAGTTTCTCCTTACATTGTAACCGATGATACAATATTAGCAATGTATTATGCTTCTTTAGATCCATTAACTGCAATTTTTGTCAAGAGACAACTACCTGTCATAGCAAATGTGTCAGAAGATTATAAAGAGGCAGTGAAAATCAATCAGGAGATGAGACAAACAACTTATGGTCCTTTAGTGAGTCTAGGAAATGCTATAGTTCCCAATCAAATGCAGAAAGTGAATGGTGCTCTAATGCACCATACTCCAATGTTCAATTTAGTACCTACTCATGCACTAGTATACAATCTAGTCCCCACTCATGCTATAGTTCCATACACGGGCAATGTTGCCAATGATAACTAGTTCAATGGCCAGTCATTTTTCCAAGCTCCTTAGAAGGAAATTACTGCTCACCTAAGAAGGTTAACAACTGAAATGACTCAGTTGAGGAATGATAGTTTCTATGGCTAAAATCCTCAAAATTTGAACAAAAATCAAAACCAAGGCCAAGGATAAGGATCACAGAATAGAGACCATAATGGAGATAATAAAGCATATAGAAATGATACTAGAAATTCAAATCAGCCTAGGCCTCCTAGAGTATGGAACACAAGACCGAATAATGGTACTCTGGCCACTCCATTTGAGAATCTAGAGAATCATGAGTCTAAACAGCCTGCTAGGATACAGGTAGCAAATGTAGCCCTTAAGAATTGGTGCAGAATCCATAATACTAGTGCGCATGCTGAACTTGATTGTCCATAGTTCCACTTAGCGGCTAGTATCTTCAAAGTAGAAGTGTAGACCCCTACATCTAAATTCTTGATTCCTAAAAGAAATGAGATAGTGCCTTTAGGATAAGAACAAGAGTATTGAATAACCTACAAGTACTAATGTAGTGATGTATACAGAAAAGAAGGAATCTCATACTTTCCTGTTGACTTTAAGAATTTTTGGAAAAAACTTACATAATTGCATGGTAGATTTTGGAGCTTCGGCTAATGTCATGCCATTGGGAGTGTGTAAGTCTTTATGACTGACAACTACAAAGTTAGCCAAGATTGTAACTCAACTGGATAAATCTAAGGTAAATGTGGTAGGAGAGTTGATGCATATTCAAATACAATTAGCCTCTGATCCTAGGGTACACCAATATATTGACATTCAGGTAGTGGACATTCCTGTGAACTACGGTATGTTATTAAGTAGAGATTGGTCCAAAACTCTAAATGGATATATGGTGACTGACTTTTCACACATGTGGTTGCCTTGGAGAGGCATTCCTAACTATATTAGGATTGAAGCAGAACCAAAGATGAAGCATATGATAACTGAGTACAATAAAACAAATGAAGTATTATACGCTGCAGTAGAACCAGGTGTGTATAGAGTTTCCAATCGAGGAGTTCAGATAGAGGAAATTTTAGCCTTCAATTTTGAAGAGAACCTGTTAATAATGGAACCAACTTACTCATTGAGTCTAATCATGATTCTTCTAATGAAGAAGAGAACACTATGAGTATGTTCAATTGAATCATGAATGAGGAAATTCAAAAATGCATTCATCAAGGGACATGTATTTGGGATGTTTATGCAATGGATGGTGCAGAGTTCATAAAATTACACATTTTGAGGAAAATTGTGGGATATGTAGAGAAATAATTGAGTGTCAACATAGAAAATGGATGACACAAAGTGAAAACTAGGAAAGTGGACCTATTGTTGATAGTCATAAGTTATTGGTACATAAGAATGTTGGTGCCATACCAAAGGATTCAAATGATTATGTAAGATCAACAATTGATAAACATCTGATCACACATAGACCTATAAAAACATTGCAATACCTATAAGTCAAACAAAAATGCATAAGAATATGTATACTCCTGCAAAACATGAGGTAAAAGAAGTACTTCCTATAAAAACAAGAAATCCAGTAAGGAACAAGAATAACATGTGGATTTTAAAATGTGATGGATCAAAATCCAAACATGGAGCAGGGGTAGGAATAGAGCTTATTGATCCTGATGGTAAGTCATTTTTGGCAGCTTTTTAGATTACAATTTCCCTGTACTAACAATGTAGCTGAGTATGAAGCATTACTACATGGATTGGTAATGGCCATCAAGAAGAAGGTGAGAGTTCTCTAAATTTTGTCTAATTCTAAATTGGTAGTCAGGCAAGTTAGAAAATTATATGCCTGCATTTTTTAGAAAATGGTGAGTTATAGGCATAGAGTCTGGGATTTGATTGAGTCTTTTGATGCTTTTAATATCATACAATTTCCAAAGAGTTAAATCAATGTTCAGATGCCTTAGTAGTTGTAGCTAGTACTCTTGAACCATTAACTTTGTCCGGGTTGAAGAAATTTGCAGTAGAACTAATGTCTATTCCAAGTATACTTGATAATGTGACAAATTTTCAAGTATTTGAAGGTGACCAACAAATCCTTGATTTTATAACAAGCCATGATGTCTTTGAAGCATAGATAATAGATGAACAGGATAGACCAGAAGTATCTTGGGATTAAGAAGACATTGTTGACTTGTAAAGTAATTCTTTACCAACAAGAGTTATTGAGTTAGAAACAATCTTTGACTTTGATGAAGTTGTTAGACAAATAAACCATCCTAAAATAGATGGAGGTAAGTGTTACCCTTTTAACTTAGGTACTGACAAGGATCCTCAAAATGTGTTAATTGGTAAGACTTGCTCCTCTGAGTTGAGGGATGATATAATTGCTATGCTGAAAGCTTATAAACATGTGATTGCATGGACATATGAGGACCTTAAAACATATGATACATCTATCATTACTCATGTGATTCCATTGAGACCAGGAGTAAAACCATTCAGGGAGAAACAAAGACCAGTGAATGCCATATTAGAGCCTTTGATCTTTAAAGAGGTCAAGAAATTGCTATCTGCAAGGATAATTTTTCTTGTAAGACATTCTACTTGGGTAGCTAACCTAGTACCTATGACAAAGAAGAATGGAGACATAAGACTCTGTGTTGACTTTAGGAACCTTAATAAGGCATCAGAAAAGGATAATTATCCTTTACCTCCTTTAGATGAAGTTTTGTAGGTAGTTAATGGTGCTAAGATGATGTCCTTCCTTAATGGATTTTCAGGTTATAATCAAGTTTTAGTAGATAAAGAAGATAGGTTGAAAACCACATTCACATGTAAATGGGGTAATTATGCCTATAGAAGAATGCCATTTGGTTTAATCAATGCAGAGGCTACCTTCCAAAGAGCCATGGATATTTCTTTTTTGTGGATTAACAGGAAAATGCATAGTGATTTATATGGATGATTTAACAATTTTTTCTAAGGATAGGTCTAACCATGCAGATGATTTGAGAAAAGTATTGCAGAGATGTAAAAAGTATGGTATATCTCTGAACCCAAAGAAATGTGTCTTTGGGTTGACAGAAAGTAAACTATTAGGATATATTATTTCTAAAAATGGCATTTCCATTGATCTAGATAGAGTGGAAGGATAAATAAACTATAGTTGCATGCTAACTTAAGAAGGAACTGAAGTCATTTTTTGGTAAGATAAACTTTGTGATGAAATTTATCATTGGTTTTGCTGAGATAGTATAGCCTTTGAATGCTATGCTTAAGAAGGATGCTTAGTTAGAATGGACACTAGTGGCTAGGGCAACGTTCAAAGATATAAAGGAAGCTATTGCCAATGCTCTTGTATTAACGAGTCTAGATTATACTAAGCCATTCTTTATATATTCTTTTGCATCTAAACACTCGTGTACACCAACTTTAACACAAAAGGATGAGGAGAATGAGGAAAAGCCAATAGCATTTATGAGTGCTCCCCTTAAAGGTGCAGAGTTAAAATACCTGGATACTGAAAGGTAGTCTTTTTCCTTAGGGAAGGTAGTAAAGAAGTTTAGGCATTACGTCTTGAGGAGTCAAGTTAAATCTATTGTGCTCGATGCTATAGTAAAGATGTTACTAATGTAAAATAAGCCAGGAGACAAAAGAACAAAATGGATCACTATGTTACAAGAGTTTGATTTGGAAATCATTCCAATGAAATTGGTTCAAGGTTAAGCTCTAGGTCAGACTATAGCGAATACAGACCCCAATATTTTTCATCAACAATATGTTGTGCATACTAGTACTACGGGTGGATGGTATGATGATCTTAATTCATTCCTGATATTAGGAAAATATCCTAGTCACATGAAATCTTCATAGAGAAGAGCACTAGGGTTAAGAGCTCATAAATATATGATCTAGGGAGGTATATTATTCAAAAAGAATCATGAGGGAATATACCTGAGATGTTTGAATAGAGAGCAAGAAGATAAAGTGATGTCAAAATTACATGATAAATATGGGACAGCCCATGGGTCTCATTTGGCTACTACACATAAAATTTTGAGGGCTGGATATTACTGGCCTACCATGTTTAAAGACACTGAGGAACACATTAGATGCTATCGTATATGTCAAACCACTGCTAATAGGGGAAGAAATATGACTCATCCATTGCAACCTGTGATAGAAACTAGACTGTTTGCACAATGGGGGCTAGATTTCATTGGAGTCATTAACCCTCCATCTTTTGTTGGACATAAGTTCATTCTATAGTGACAAACTATTGCACCAGATGGACAGAGGCTACTTGCTATAAGTTATCTACCACTGAGGTTGTCATCAAATTTTTGGAGGAAAATATCATAACCAAATTCGGAGTACCCTATTCACTGGTATGTGACAATGGCCCTACATTTTCTTCTTTAAAATTTTCAAACTGGGCATTTGATTATGGCATTGTTTTAAAATTTTCATCAAACTATTATCCACAAGGGAATGGTTCAGCAGAATCCAATAACAAAATTTTGTTAGATATCATTAAGAAATTGATTGCAAAAAACCCTAGGGAATGGAATACCTTATTAAAATATGCTTTATGGGTTGATAGAACAAAAGTTAAGGTAGAACTGGGAAATTCACCATACCATTTGGTATATGGTACAAATGCAATTTTGCCTATTAATTTGAGAATACCAACCTAGAAGTTTGCTAATGAGTACTTAGGTTTTGATAACCAAAGAGAATATAGGTTAGTTCAATTGCTACACCTGGATGAGAAAAGGAATCAAGCCATAGATAGTTTTGCAAAACATCAAGCAGTAGTAAAAAGATGGTTTGATAAAAGAACTAGAGTCAAAACTTTCAAAATCTCAGACTTGGTCTTATGCTGGGATAAAGCACATGAGAAAAAGGGAAACCATGGGAAATTTGATAAGTTATGGATGGGTCCACTCCAGATCGCTGAAATTATAGGAAACACCACATTTAGGTTGAAGACTTTAACTGGTGAAGATATTCCATTACCTGTCAATGGCCAATATCTTAAATGTTACTTTTAGGCCTAAAAGTGTTGAGTTGTGTCTTACTATGTATTATATTATAAATATTGTACAGTCTTTTGGTTTGTTTTGGTGTGTTGTTTTGTTTGTTTGTTTAGTGGTTTGTTTTGGTTTTGTTTTGTTTTTTGGACGTGTCTTTGTTTGTTTTTGTGGGGATCTTCATTTTGAATGTGGATATGCAGGAGTAGGCTACAACTTTAGAAAACAATGGAATTTATAGAACTGAGAAAACCATTTGAAATTTATGTATAAGTTGTGACGTTTATAAATGTAGTTTGTTTGTTTGGTCTTTTAAAGATTTTATTCACCATCATCAAATTAGAATGTTCAAGGAATCAGACAAATACATATCTTTAAAATTCTAAGGGTAGGTTTGGGGGATATTCGACACTTGCATTAAGTGAAAAATCTAAAGGTTTGCCTTTGCTACCACTATAATCTCCACCCTACATATCATGAATAGGATTCTATTATCTGTTAAATATGAGCTTTGTTGCAATATCAAAAGTATTAATGATGAATACAAAACTAATGACCAAAAGAAATCATTTGAAATATATGTGGGCTACCAGATAACTCCATCGGGGCTATGGATGCTTGCTAGTAGTGGGGCTCTATTTGGGGAGATTATAGGTGATAACCTTGTTAGGGCTATGGATGTCTCCATGGTAGCAAGGCTCTATCTAGGTTGGATTAGAAGGTTAAATCCATCTATGTAGTTTAATGCAAATAGTTGTTGTTTAATGAGTTTGATCCAAAGAATGGGAATGAATCAATTGCACACACTTAAATTCCTTTGGAGAATTCTTTTGGTGTGAGTGAATACATTCTTTCTAAGATTAAGCAGCATCTTGCATGTAAAGAAGTTGGAAATTTATGATTTATTTCATCTTGTTCCTTGAGTTTTGTTGAATTTGTTTGTTTTATTTGGTTGCTAGTTGTTGTGATGCTCACAACACACCCCATTTTACCCTTTAGCAAAATGAGGACCCCTACTGTAGCTTTTGCTTTCTAGCTTGCGGGTTATACTTTCTTGGTGGTATAGGTAAAATGTCTTGGATGCTTGAAATTTGAGTTATAGAATGCTTGGGTATGAATGGTTGTTATCAGTAGAATCTGTTAGACGTAGGGCACACAACTGAGAGGGGGGGTGAATCAGTTGTCCAAAACTTTCTCTCAATTACACAATTAAATCCTCTTAGTGATTAGCAGTATATTAATCATGAAACATAATGCACTTAAATCAAAAGTAGAAACACATAAACACATAAGACACCAAGATTTTGACATGGAAAACCCGGTTAAGGGAAAAACCACGGGGTGATTAACCCAAGATTGTATTCTTTGTTAGAAGAATAGAAAGAACAGAATGGCACATGCCAATTAGGGTGCACTGCTCACAAGAGGACCACTACCTACAAGAGACACACTGTCTACAAAAGAATAAGTATCACATACTTGAACTGGAAAATAGCATCTTCACCATGCTTGAGTCAGTTCCATTTAAGCCCAAAACTTCTGCTCTGCTTTTCACTCTCCTCCTTGCAACCACACATTTTTCTCAACAAGGACACCTTTGAAAATGACTTCGCAACCCCTTATTTATACAAGGCATCGACTTAGGAGCAATCATCTAAGCTGGCAAACATCTACAAGAACATCCGCAAGATGTGTAATACATCCGGTCGGCCAGTCTCAGGAAGAACATCATCATCCAAAGGTTCTTCTTCAATTACAAGCTCCAACTCTAATGCAAACCACCAATACAATCTAGACATGATCCAAAGACCTCCACAAGATTGCCTAACTCACCAAGAACATCTGTACTTCATCTGCTTACTGAAATCCTTCTCTCCTTCATTCGGAACCTCAAGAACATAGTCTATCACCACTGTCACAAAAGAATAGATGCTTGCGGACCTTCAAACCATGAACTAGTTGAGTTGACACTTCACATAGACTTCCTCAACACTCCCTGAAATCCACAAAATAGGATAATGCATTTTTGGATCACACCGGACCTATCTGTATCACTCTGTCACCTCTGAACACTTACCGGAACTGATTTTACTTGAACGGCCACAACTTCTTCAAATCTTCATGTGGACCTCTAAAATATTTACTGGATCACCTTAAGACACATATCTACAAACCCATTAAACCGTATCCTTTGATTTTCATCTTATCTTGGACTTTTTCCTTACTGTCTTCACTGTTCTTCTCTGTTCTGATTAGGACTAATTTTCACAATATCCTTAGCACTCAGCTCATCCAATCCTTTTCATTAATGTAACAAGAGTATGTTGACATCAATGACAACACCGGTTAGGTCCATACTTGAAATAGAATTTGCATGAAAAATCAGCTAGGGTTGCCTTTTGAACCATTTGAAAATTTTGCATATTTTGAGAATTACGCTTGTTCTTGTGAAAAGTTAACTCTAGACAGATGGTGGTCAATGTGTATCTGATATACATGGTCATTTGCATGTATATGTTATTCTTTTGTTCTGTCAGGTCACTTTATTCATCATGTTTTAAATCGTTTGATGTATATGGTATACATAAAATATTCAAGTCTGGACCTGATGGCATTTTGTGGTGAGCTGTATAAATGTTGATACATCTGCAGTAGTATTTGTATATTACCACTCATGTATTAGAAATACAAACATAAAAGATGCATAGGCAGATGTCAAAATAAGTTCAAAGTAGTGTATAAGGTCGGTGACATATCCTGCATGTATGTTAGATACAATGTTTTTTGTATGCTAGATACATTATTTTTTTTATTGCTTTTTATACAAATGCAGATCTGGACCTGAAGGTAAAATTCAATTGAATTCTGGAAATAAAAAGTGGTGCACATCTTTGTATGTATTGTTGTATGTATAATTGCATGTATCTTATATACAAATACAAAGCCAAACGCGACTAGGAAAGTTAAACAAAATGAACTATAAGTGAGGTCCGCATTTGTATATTCGGATGCATATATTGGAAATACAAAATTAAAAGATGCTTTTGCGGATTTGAACCTAGGATTAAGTATGGAATAAAGTGCATTTATTCATAACAAAAGATAGAGAATCAACATCACAGATATTTGTATATGCACATGTATATGATATACATGGAGATATATAAATGAATTATATGAAAAACCCGATGCAATTAAAGGTTGAACATTGTATACTTCGGGTGGGGTCCACATCTGTATGTATGGGATACATGAACATGATATACACAAGGGTGATACAAAGGACTTAGATACAAAGTCAAACTCAAAACTAATTCCAATGTGTTTTATAAAACCTGATGGAGTCCGAGTTTGTATATTTCGATGATTGTATAAGATATACATAAGGATATACAAAACCAAATATACAAAAAAGTAAGAGAGAGAAACTATTAAAGAGCATGAGGACTTATCATGCATGTATGTAAGATATATATAAAACTCAAAAGTACTGAGAACTAACATTTACAAGATTCAAAATATGCATTGAAATGGAAAAGTAAAACACAAATTGAATTGTATGCATTAACTATAGCATTTAATGCTCAACTGCCACTGAAAAACCTAAATTCAAAAGGGTAAAAAGGAAATTCAATTATGTTAATCTTCACAAATGCATTCATAGTTAAGTTGTAAAGCATTTTATAGAGCTAAGGTGAAGGGCGATTCAAAGGTGAATTAAAATTTGAGAATGGTTGCAGTGAGTTGGAAACGTAAATCGCTCTTGTCAATGGTATAAATTCAACAATTGTGATTTAGGTATGTACCAAAAGACTCTTACTTGTGATTAACAGAACATGATTTCGGTAATTTTATAGTAGCTGTAGTAAGGTAATGGAATGGGTTAAAGTTAGTTAATTACTGTATTGTGATAAAATCGTAAATTTAAACACCGTAAAGTAAATATGCATAATTCAAAAGAAAAGAGGCTTAGGGTAAAAATTAAATGGTAAAAATGTATGGTAAAACCCTAGAAAATGTTAAACATGGTTGTTAAAAGATAATTTATTTGACAGGATGACACCCAAATGAAAGACAACAGTGAAGGCAGTTGGGAAAGAAATGAAAACAAAGGTGAAGAAGAAAGAAGTGATCAAAGAAGAGTTTCCACACAAAGGATACAAATCCCAAATTTATCCTAGCAGAGGAATAGTGATTGATACACAGATTGGGGATTTTGATTCCACCACACTTTTCCAAAAGATCAAAGCACCTGGGGCATCCCTCGCGATGAGAAATATATTGGATGTTGGGTTGTACAAAGTTGTTGGGTTCTCGTTGGTGATGGAGGCCAGGGATCTAGTGATGAGTGCATTCAGAAGTATGATATGAATTCAAGGAGGGTAGTGTTGCAAGGTGTGACCCTTGGTCTTCTTGTTCAGCGCTGCGCTGTGGTAGTTTGTGACAAGGGCTTAACTACCTCCCGTGCTTGTTAAGTCAAGTGGTTCTATCAGGCATTAAAAGGTCGATCTTTTGGTGCAATGACAGCTAACAGTTGGTATCAGAGTTGAGGTCACGGGTTCAAACCCCACGCTTGCACTGGGGGGGATTGTTGCCAGGTGTGACCCTTGGTCTTCTTGTTCAGTGCTGCGCTGCGGTAGTTTGTGACAAGGGCTTAACTGCCTCCCATGCTTGTTAAGTCAAGTGGTTGTATCAGGCATTAAAAGGTTGATCTTTTGGTGCAATGGCAATTAATAGGTAGTACATAATGGTGTGGTGTATGTAGACTTATCAGTTGAAGGCATTGCTAGAACCTTTGGTTTACCACTTACCAAGGAGATGAGAGAAATTGATGAAGATCAATATGCAACAAACATTAAAAATAATGAAGCCTTGTGTAAAAGCACTATATTTTATGAGTGGTATCTACCAGATAGGAAAATGAAGGTAGCAGTTCGAGTGCCCAAGACACTATAAAGAATATATTTTTAGGAGGAGATTCACATCATGATTACTCTATTGAGCAGGGTAATGTGACTGGAAGATGCTAGTAAGTTTGAAACATGGATGTTCTCAGTGATCCAGTTTATCAAGAAGGAGATAGGGGTAATTCATTGGGCCCATGCTATCAGCAACACCATTTTCAAATAGGTCATGAGATGGGGCAAGCACAAAATGTTCTTCATGGCGTCATATGTCCTATACTCCTATGCAGAAAACATGAAAATAAATGGAATACCAAGAGCTAGCACGTTGGGAAATGGCCAGGGGCAAGTATTAGTATATGATCATTACCCTGACCTACAGGAAAATAATGCAATGCATAATCATGTTAGGGTGAATAATGTTTTCTACATGTATCTAGTAAGAATATTGACATGTGATAAGGGTAAGAGGTTGTCAAAGCAAGCATGAAGTGCCATAAACCTCCACAGTGCTTGGTATATTCAATTTTCCACTTTTATTTACATAAGAACTGAAGGATTTATGGGTGAGCCATTTAGGCTACCAAGATTCCCAACAGATAAGATGATATTGTTGGAGTTCACTAGGCAAATATTGAATATTCATCAAATCTACAAGAATAAATTTGGTAGAGGAATTGTTAAATTCCCATTTGGTATTGGTAGGTACATTTGTGTAAATGAAGATACAAAAAAAGCATCAGAATCAGAGTTGCAGTATCTTGGTTTCCAGACTTTTGATTTGGCTAGATCTTTTGATCCTTTTGGAAGAATTCATAACTTTGTTAATAAGAAATTCAAACATCAACCACATATTGAAGATTATTGGGATGATTATGATAATGAGGCCGAAGTTAAGAAGAGGGCCTATCAAATATTGACATTAGATCAAATAAGAACACTAGGAGTACTAGAAGTACCCCAAGAAATAAGGAAAGATGATGAAAATGTCTTATAGGAGAGTTATGATTTAAATACTATGGCTGAGGAGTTCATTGTAGAGCCAGACCTTACTTAGCCTAGGGAAGACTCAATTGATAATATATCACAATCAGTAATGGCCTTATCAAATGCATGGATAAATGAAAAGATTACAGAGTTGGAGGCCTAGGGAATAACAGTCACCCTATCAAAGAAAGGTAAGAAGAGGATTTTAGAAACTGAAGCTAGTTTTGATGATTTCCTATAAAAGAAAAGGAGAATAGTAGAAGCTCAAATAGTAAAGGTAGATACAGGAGCCACCTTACTGGATCCCTATGCATTAGGAGTGACAATGGCTATAACTTCATAAGTTGCCACATCTACAGAAGGAGAAGAATCAAGTGCAGTTAAGCTAGAAGGGCAGACTCTTGAACAATCACCTACAAATGTGCAACAAGACACAATTGTTCAAACATTGTAGGTATCTCAGCAAACCCCCACAGTTATAGAACAAACCCAACAAGAGAAAATACAAGGGTTTATACTGGTAAAACAAGAGGTGACCAAGGAGATGATAGAAAAGTCATTAATTGCCCAAGCATCCACTAAGGATAATGTAGAGGTAGTGGATGTAGATAAAATTGAAGATGTGGAAGATGATGAATAGGAAGGTGAAGATGAAGGCAGTGATGATAGCCTTGAGATGAGTAGTGAAGAAAAGGAAGACAGGCAAATACCAAAATCTCATCTCTTGCTTGGAGCTTTTGATGCAAGGGAATCACATCAGGCTACCACACAATTAGTGCAAGATGTCGAAATGATTGACCCTTTTGATAATTTAGTGCCCAGGAATATCATGGAAGAAGTTAAAGAAGCGACCAAGGAGATATTGAGAAATCAAGCCGAAGAGGAAGAAAATATAAACATGGGAAAGGTACAGGATGCTCAAGAAGAGGCTAGTCAGGAAAATGTGCCTGTAGCTCAAGATATGGAGATTCCTAATCCTGAGGTACCCCATGGTGAAGAATAGCATAATGTAGAGAATATCCAACCAGGACAACAACAACTTCCTCAACAATTTCCCCCACAACAATAGCATGATCAACAACAACAAGAGCAAGAACAAGAAGAAGTACTCATAGAAGGAGCTCAGGAAGAGGTGATAAATGAGAAAGCTACAAATACAGATCTGAATAAGGAGGTGCCATCTTGGCTGGGATCTGAAGTAAGACAAGATTCAACAATCCAAGTGGCACCAATTGATATTAAAAGTTTGTTAGCTAGTGAGGTTGTAAAGAGAGGCAAAAGGAAGGCTAGAACCATGTCAGCTATAAAAAGGGATCCCTATGGGGCTAGAATTGTACAAGTGGCAATCCCTTAAGATAATAAGGAAAAAGGGGAAATAAGTGTTGAGGAATACAAGGTTATTAGTGTGGATATTATTCATGTCAATAGAGAACAACAAATTGAAGAATTGCAGGAAATGACTGAATTAACTACAAGTAAAATGAGAAAAGATTTGCAAAAAATAAAAGATTTGAAAGGGCAAATTAACCAGTACCAACAATTCATTCAAGGGATATTTGATCCAGCACAGAGTATACCAGAATTATCTTCTGATTTAACTATTCTTTCTAAGGAATAAATAGGAGAGATAGAGAATAAAAAACATGAAGGTAATATGCTGGAGGACTTTGTAAAGGCATTTATTCATAAAGGAGAGGAAGTAATAAAAATTGTAATTAGCAATTGGAGTATTACGCTAAGAGAAATAATTGTGCTAACATAATACAGAGATACCAAGCAAGAATAAAGCAAAACATGGATGAATTGAAGAAACTCAATGCTTTGGAAGGACATGCCTAGTCCTTGGTAAATGAAGGCATTATAACTCCACAATGGTGTTTCAAATCCCTAAAATGAAGATGGAACTGAAGTTTGAAGAGGGGATACTAAGGCCTTGCTTGGCCAATGTGCAAGAATTAGAAAGAACTATCCAAGATTTGTTGAAGAAGCATGTGAAGATAGTTGAACATCCAGTTAAGCATCCATGTCCTCAAGTTCAAGTATTTGATGTAGGCACATCTATAAAGGAATTCAAGAACAACTTCCAGCCATGCATTGAAGATCCTGTCAACCAGTTAGATGAAAAAGCAATGGAAAAGATGATGGAACCGAGTGCTAAGATTAGAAAATATCATAAGAGGAGAGAAGATAGAGGAAAGAGAGCACAAGCATTCAAGACAAGTGTTGAAATGTAGTAGTACACCTGGGATGCTTCTCAATGAACCAGTCATGCATCCATATCCACCATAACTGAAAGATTCACACATTATATGAGCAAGAAGGGGGATATGCAGATAGAGGATGCTAGGGATAGTGATTAGGTTGCTTGTTCATTATTTGTTTCATGTTGTACTTTGTTATGATTTTGTACTGGTTAATGGTCAAAGTAAAGTCAAATATTTCTAAAAGATTCTAAAAGGCATCTTTGCATCTAAGAGAATATTCTTTTAAGATATTTTGAAGTGACAGCTGGCACAAGAATTTGAATTTGAACCATTGATGGTTTTGTGACCATAGTAGGGGATTTTAAGTCTATATAAGGGACTTTCATATGTATATTTTAACACACATGACTGACATAGAAAAGTACTAGAGAATTTGCAAGAGAAGTGATTTTGGGAAAATACTTTGAGCATAGGGAGTCGATTTAGCATTTTACTCGTGTTTATAGTAAAGAATATGTGAAACATCTTGTTTCCTTGCCATATCTCTAAAAACGTCTATAAGTTCTGGTGATTTTGTTGATATATTCAGAAGGTTAAAGTCATGAAATATTGTAAATGTGAAATGACTATCATATATCAACAAATACAAACATTGAATTTTTGCATCTATTCCAGAGTGTTATTCAATCTATGTGTTCTTTTGATATATTTCCTTGAAGATTGTAATTCTATATGTTGATTTGTTAAATGATCTAGATTAACATATAAGAGTTTATGTGTTTTTGAATTTTCCAAATTTATCTGAATTTGTCCACGTGAGTAACAGATCATCACATTTGTTTAAAATCATGTTTCTAAACCTTATCTTTTATCTTTTTACCAGTAGTATAAATAAGTAGCCAAAACACAGTTAATCCAAAGGAAATTTTTAAAGATTCTAGTAAATACATGGACATGTCTGTTGATATGCCCCAGACAACTAAGAGGGGGGGTGAATTAGTTGTCTAAAAACTTAAACACTTCTACAATTAAACATCAATCATTTATCCACAATTATTATGATTTAACAATGAATGCATGAAATTAGAAACTTAACCACAGATACAACATCAAACACAAGAGACACCAGATTTTACGTGGAAAACCCCAAGGTGGGGAGAAACCATAGAGAGGATTAGCTCTCAATATATATTTCAATCTTGAAATAATGATGTTTAGGCTTGGTCACTCTACGGGCCTAAACATACTGGCTCACTTCCATGAAGAACAACTAGGTCTAGCAGGCTCATTGCCTTGACCCTAAACCTAGCAAGATTACAATAAGGGCTGTTAAACCCTACTGGTGGCTCACTGCTAGGCTCACTACCATGATCAACACGTTTTTATGTCTATGATTGAAGTACAACAATTCCTTTTCTTTGCTTTGCCTCTGTTCTGCTCTGCCTCTTCTCTGCGCTGCCTTTTGGACCTTTCTTATTATCTTTCCATTCTCGCTCAAGGACATCTTTTCCACAAATTGATTACAAGTATTTATACACTTCAACAACCTTGGAATGATCATCAAGGTTGGCATTACAATCATCAACCATTGGAACAATCTCCAAGGTCGGTATTACAAAGATTTACAAAATAGGTCTTGACCTATTACAACATTATGTAAAGGGGATGAAGTAGAAGTGTACACAGATCATGCCATGCCTTAGCTAGGACTCAAACACAATCTTCTAGAGATCTCCGTAACCACTGGGATTAACCAAGTCGGCTAAAACTGGTTACTTAATACGCTATATGGGAATAATCTTCAAACACCTTCATAATTATTCCACACCGACCAATGTAATGATAGGAACATGATCAGGAGGCATCCACAAGCATGTTTTAATTCTCAGGATCAATGTGCCCACAAACCTTAGCCACTTTAACAATAGGATCTTCACACTGGAACACATGAACTTGACTGTCTTCAACTGTCATAAGAGAAAGATAGCTTGCGGACCACCAGAACATGAACCACTATAATTTTAGGCACTTTTCATCATCCCAGATTTCCCTCTAGAACCACAGAGCAAAATACTTTACTGCAAAGAAATATGGAGCATAATACTTTCTCCCTATCCCAACTAAACTTATAGAAAAAGTAGGTTTTACTCTAGTGAATGCAACTCTCTCAATTCTTCACATCGGAGGCTCAAACTCAAGATTTAGCATCTTTAGACATCCCTTTGAATAACTTCCAATTTGCAGACCTAGACCTATAAGCAGAAGGAAATGAAAAGCAATCTACCAGACTATTCTTCAGCTTATAATTCTCTATCTATCCTATACTTCACTGTAACTCACTTGATTCTTCCATAGAGGCCAATTTTCTCAATATCCTCAACACACAAGGCTTCTAAACAAGTATTAGAATAGAACATAGTTGACACCAATGACAACAAATATATGTTTAAATCAATGACAACACCAATTAGGCACATACTTGCAACAATCTCCCCCTTTGTCATTGATGGCAACATATGATGTGAAAAACTGCAACAGTCATCAAGACAAGATTCTCCCCCTTCCTCTTTACATACTTGCACTCTTTCTCTATCTAAGTTTTTCACATGACTTCTCTCCCCCTTTGACATCAATGGAAAAGGGCACATACTTGCACTCTTATTCTCTGATCCAATCTTTCTTCTAAACTCTCTGACTACTCCCCCTAAGAAGTAGCCTAAAAGGCAACAATCCAGATCTTTGAGCACCTCTGGACTGATGCACTATTGTGCATCTTAGTTTAGAGAATGAGGGGTGATAACCCCTAACTTTTCTCTGAGATACTCAAAGGTATCCTTAGGCATAGGATTGGTGAAAATGTTTGCAATCTGATCTTTGGTAGAAACATACTCCAACGTGACTTCATTCTCTATCACCTTTTCTCTTAGAAAATGATACCTAATGGATATGTTCTTTGTCCTTGAATGTATCACTGGATTCTTTGATATGTTTATGGCACTTGTGTTGTCACAAAATATTGCGATTGGATCCTCATACACAAATCTGATGTCCTTCAAAGTTTGCTTCATCCATAACACTTGAGTGCAATTGCATGCTACTGCAATGTATTCTGCTTATGTAGTAGACAGGGATATTGAATCTTATTTCTTGCTCAACCAAGATACTAACCTTCTTCCAAAGAAGAATGCACCTCCACTTATACTTTTTCTATCATCCACATCTCTGGCCCAATCTGCATCAATATATGCACTGAGAGTAAAGTCACTATCCTTAAGATACCACAAACCATAATCCATTGCACCTTTTAAATATCTCAAAATTCTCTTGACTGCCATCACATGTGATTCCTTAGGATCTGCTTGAAATATTTCCACAAGCCATACTGCATGCATTATGTTAGGTTTGGTTTGAGTTAGATAAAGTAATCCTCTAATCATAGATCTATACCTTTTCTGGTCTGCCATGGGTGAGTTATCATCTTACTTAACTTACAACTAGTTATCATAGGTGTGCAAACTGGTTTAGAGTCTTCCATCCCAAATTTCTTTAACAACTCTTTCACATACTTAGACTGAGAAATGAAGATACCTTTATCTGATTGACTTATTTGTAGATCTAAAAAGAAGTTCATCTCTCCAAACATGGACATTTCAAATTCACTTTGCATTTCTCCAGCAAAAACTGAGCACATAACTTCATTGCCTCCAAAAAATAATATCATCAACAAAGACTACAACAATTAGGATTTGTTCATCATTGATCTTGAAGTAGAGATTGTTGTCTGTAGTACCTTTACTAAACCCTAGCTGTATTAGATACTTGTCCAACCATGCATACCATGCCCTAGGGGCTTGTTTTAATCCATACAAATCTTTCTTCAATCTACATACCATGTCACCCTAATCTGATGACTGAAATCCTTCTAGTTGTTCAATATAGACTTCTTCTTCCAAATCTCCATTTAAGAAAGAAGACTTCACATCTATTTGGTAAACCTTGAAATATTTGTAGGTTACAAAGGCCAAAAACATCCTTATTACTTCAATCCTTGCCACTAGAGCAAAAGTTTCTTCAAAGTCTATTCCTTCAACTTGAGCGTATCCTTTGCATACCAACCTTGCTTTGTTTCTTACCACTTCACCATTCTCATTCATCTTGTTTTTGAAGACCCACTTTGTGCCAATAACATTCTTATCTGTTGGTCTGGGAACAAGATCCCAAGTCTAATTCTTCTCTATCTACATCAATTCCTCTTCCATAGCCTTTGCCCAATTCTCATCTTTGCAAGCCTCATCCACAGTTTTAGGTTTAATCTTTAAAATCAGACATAAATTTACTTGTTCCTCTACAACTTTTCTTCTGGTTTAGATCCCTTTGCTCTTATCTCCTATGATTTGATCTTCAAAATGATTGAGTCTTACATACCTTGAAGTTTTGGTAGCACTTACTAGAGCTTGTTCTTCTTCATCTGAGTTGTCTTCATGCTGCACCACTTCTAAAACATCTGGCTCATCTGATTCATAGCCACCTCATTCTGAAGACCTTTCCTTACATTCATCAACTTTAAAATTTGCACTTTCAATGATCTTATTTAGCCTCTTATTATAGCACTGGTAGGCCTTGCTCTTAGTGGAGTAACCATGGAAGATTCCTTCATCACATCTAGCATCAAACTTGCCTAAATCTTCTTCTCTTTTGATATAACATTTGCTACCAAAATCTTTGAAATATTTCATAGTAGGAACTTTACCATGCCACAATTCATAAGGAGTCTTAGAATTGTTACCTTTTACTTGGACTCTATTTGAGATATATACAGCAGTGTGAATTGCCTCTCTCCAATATGCTTCTAGAAGATTAGCTTCCTTCATCATGGTTCTAGCATCTTCTTGAACTATTCTATTTTTCCTTTCAACAACTCCAATTTGTTGTGGAGTTCTAGGTGCAGATAGTTGTCTCTTTATTCCATATTCTTCACAAAAGAGATTGAATTCATTTGATGTGAACTCTCCTCCTCTATCAGACCTTAAGCATTTGATTTTCAAATCCATCTCATTTTCAACCATTGCCTTAAATGCCTTGAACTTAACTAGAGCTTTAGCTTTTTCTTTCAAAAAGGTGACCCAAGTCATTCTAGAATAATCATCAATAAGCAACATGAAATACCTGTCTCCTTGCAAACTTCTTACTCTAGTAGGTCCACACAAATCTGTTTGCACTAGCTCAAGTAGTCCTCCAACTAATTGGTCCTTGCTTTTGAAACTTGTTCTTGTTTGTTTCCCAAATTGACACTCCTTGCAAATAGGATTAGCAGGCTTCACAAGCTTAGGCAGATCTCTAATAGCCTATGCAATACTTATCTTCATAATGTTATCAAAATTTATGTGACACAACCTTCTATGCCATAACCAACTCTCGTCAGTCTGAGACAACAAACAATATTTATTAGTTCCTTTTGTCTACCTATGAAAATGATACCTAAAATGGATGCAAATTACACCTAAATGCATCCAATCTCAAGTTCAAGGGACCTCAAGATTGGACTAAACTACTAACAAACTAAACTATCTAATTGCACCCTAAAACAACCTATTAGTAGTGATATGCCCTAAGATATGAAATGCTATTACTAAACTATGCTAGAATTGAACTAATTCTATATGTTGAGCACTCAAATTGACAACATAACATTGGATAAAATGACTTGTTCCAAATGGGAGGTGGAGGCCTCAATTTATAGATTTTTGGACATTGGATTGGAGGGCTAGGATCAATTTGAAGGATCAATGGTTGAGATTGCTTGAGGAACCTCAAGCAAGGAGAATTGGACAAATGGCATGTTTAGATTGGATGAGAATGTTGCCCCAAGATTCAAGGGATGATCAATGGATGAGAATGCAAGTTTGAATGGATGGATGGCCAAGATTGAGTAGGTGTATGACATGTAAGGACTCATTTATGAAAAGGTAAAGCTTGGACTTTGTGAGGAATTTTAAATTCCATGGAGAGGACAAGTGGAATTTAAAATTAGAAGAATAGTGTTCAAATAGTGCCACATGGAATTTTAAATTAGAAGGAATAGTGACACATGGAGTGGGGTGGAATAAATAGGACAAATGTACCCATTTTGGAAGATTTGCCCATGCTTCCAAAGTACTACTTGTCATGTACATGTGTGTACATTGGATGACAAGTGGACTTATATAAACATGGGGGTTTGAAATGATGAATTAATTAAAATTAATTCATGTGCACATGGATTAGAAGAAAATAATTATGATTACAAAAAGTAATCAAAAGTGAACAAAATAGGGAATTAAATAAATATGATAATTTATTTAATTTTTGGAATGAACTATAGTAAAAAATATTTAATTTTCAAACTATA
Source organism: Cunninghamia lanceolata (assembly GCA_027924645.1). Lineage (NCBI taxonomy): Eukaryota > Viridiplantae > Streptophyta > Pinopsida > Cupressales > Cupressaceae > Cunninghamia > Cunninghamia lanceolata. The sequence continues at coordinate 3,967,572 of BSBN01000725.1, forward strand.
GTAGAGGAATTTGATTTTTATGACATGATAAAGGTGCAGAATAGATTAATTAAATAATTAAAAAATTATTTAATTAATAATCAGATCAGATGAAGTGATGCAGGTGGATTAGGGTTAAATGTGTGAGTGGATGAAGTTGGTTGTGACCATTTTTCACGTGTCTACATTTTGCCCCTCTTTGAGATGATGTTTGAGATAATAAGATTTGTGTCGAGTAACATCATTTCAAATAAGATAAGGAAATGGATAGAGGAACAGGATAATAATGGGATGATGATACCATCTCGAGAGGATAAGCGGGTTGGACAAACATGGGCTTGCTCTCAAAAGGGAATGTATCGGTCAAAGGTGAAAGAGAAGGGAATGGATATTGAATGATGAAGCTATGAGTAGGATGTGATTATGATATGATGTAGAATGACAATAATAATGATTAGGATGTCGATTAGAATGAAGGTGTCACAAATGAATGTGTTGGTGGGAATGTGTGGAATGGTTAGAATGAGGGATGACTAGGAGGATCTACTCCCTTTCTCTTCTTTTACAATTGTGTCTTTACCAAATGAGACTTGTGAATTGTGGGATGCTGTGGGGATGTCAATGGAAGGTGATGAGGCCCAGACTATGATAGAGGCTAATGATATTAGTCTTCAAAAAGTCTAGCTCCAAGAGGGTACTCTCGTCTACTAATGACCTTTCAAAGTACAAATTGGATTTGTCAAGACCTTAAGGTGTAGGAGAAATGATTGGTTAAAGTAAACCCATGAGTTTCAGAATTCACTTGGAAGGATGGACTTAAACTAGCCTTGGAGTATTAAGCCCAAGTTGTGATTGATGTGAAAAAGATGTCAAGGTCTCTTGGTCCATAGATTTTTACTTGTGATACAGTCAAGCTTCGACTGTTTCTTCCTATGTTTCAACCTTAGGAAGACTAATGTTTAGGGTCATCTATAGATGTCAAGGGCTAAATGCTAATGAAATGTAGTGATTAAATTTGATTGTAAAGGAATGGAATCAGATATGTAGTGGGTGATTTTGACACAGTCGCAATCAGATTCGATAGGGAGAGTAGATACTCAAAGTTTTCCCTAGGGTTGTGGTGTATTGTGATTGAGAATGATTTGATTGGATTGGAATGAAGATGATGATGTATAGTGACGAGATTGGTTGGTTTAGATGGATTAGGAAGAAGTGAATTGGATTATGAATGCTGATGATTAGGGTTTTGATGACTTGGATGGTTTAGGATGAGATGTGAAATGATTAGGTTTTTGAATATGCTATGATAAGGATATGGTGGAATGATTTGAAATGATGACTAGGATATGATGAAGATATGATAAGGATGAGGTGTAATGACTAGGAATGTGATTAGGAAGAAGCTGACAAGGGATGATGATGATATGGAATGATTAGGATGATGTTAATTGGATGAAAGAGGTGATTTGGATGAGTTGGAAATGGTTAGGGTATGATTAGGATATGATTAAGGTATGAGTAGGATGATGATTATGATGAGGTGGAGTGGTTAGGACATGATGACTAGGTTATGATTATGATGATTAAGATGATGGTGATTAGGTGAAAGAGATGATTAAGGTTTGATAAAGATGACTTGGATTGATTAGAAGAATGATTAGGATGATGAATGGGATACAATTAGATGAAATGTAATGATGAAGATATAATGAATATGATAATTTGATTTGGATGAAATGGGTTGGCTTAGGAGGGTGATTTGGAATGATTAGAATGTGATGGTTAGGTGGTGGTTTGACTTGGAATGATTAGAAAGGGGATAATGTGGAACGATGATAATGTAATTAGGATGTGATTAGGATGAGGTGTAATGACTATTAGGATATGGGTTATGTGAATGATAAGGATTATGGGATGACAAGGATGAACATGATTAGGAAGAGTGATTGGGATAATGATTATGTTGAATGATAAGGATATGGTATGAATGTAATGATGATTTGATGACTTGGAATGGACATGTGGACTAGGGTGTTACGTGGAATGATTAGGGTTTAACTTGGAAGAAGGTGATCTGGAATGATTAGGGTTTGAATTATGATGACTTGGATATGACTAAGATATGAAGTGGCTAAGGATGATGATTATGATGTGAAGGTTGAATGATGGAAGATATGAGTAGGAATGTGATTAGGATAGGATGAGTTGGCATGATGATGACATGGAATGAATGTGTGGTCAAGAATGTTTGGGATGATGACTAGGAAAGCACACACATCAATCAAGAGGAGCACCGAGCTGAGCGGGTGCAGGTAGGGGGAATGCCACGAGTTGCGGGGGTGGAGGGAGGAAAATGTGGATTAGCACGCAAAATGAGTGAATGAGTGGGTGTTAGTTTTTTGAAAAAAAATTTGTGTTTTGATTTTTTTTATTTTTGTGTATTTTTTTTTTGTGAAAAAGTATTTGTTTGATTGTTTTTAGTATTTTTATGTTGTGATTATTTGTTTTTATTTTTTTATTTTTTATTTTTTTAATTTTTATTAGATTGGTTTTTATTTAGGGGGTTTTGAATTTTTGATTATTTTATTATTATTATTGTGATTTTTGTTTATTGTTATTATTATGATGTATTTTTATATGTTTATTTTTTTTATTGGTTTTTTGTCATTTTTAATGTTTTTATTATTGTTTAATTTATTATATTTGTTGGTGATTGTGGGTTTTTTGGCAAGAGGGGTGTAATGTAGCACCTAAGTAGCGCGGGGGGTGGCAGTTGGTGTTGAACAGGTGTGGGGGTGTACGCTAGCACCGAGGCGGTGGAGGGTAGAGGAGGTGAGGGTTAGGCGGAGTAGGGGGGATGGGAAATGTTGAGGGGATAGGGGGTATCGACGCTTTAGCGCCGGGCCAGGTGTAGGTTTTTGGATCAAGTACGAGTAGGGTTAGGTGGAGTGGAGGGAACATGTGTTAGGAGAAGGGGGTGTAGGGGAGTGGGGATGACCGAGGCGCGTGGTAGCACCGAGGGGACACCAGGGTTAGGAGGTAGCGCCCATTGGGCGGTGGGGGATGGGGTACAACATCTATTGAGCGCTGGGGGATGCGGTGTAGCACCCTTTGGGCGCTATTTTTTTTTTTAATTTTATTTTGGATTTTGAAGTTTTGATTTTGATTTTTGATTTTTAATTTTTAACTTTTGATGTTTGATTTTTAACTTTTGAGTTTTGATTTTTATTTTTTTGATGTTTGATTTTTTTATTTTTGATGTTTAATTTTTAACTTTTGATGTTTGATTTTTAATTTTTGAGTTTTGATTTTTTGATTTTTGATGTTTGATTTTTTTGTGATTTTTTGTAATGTTTATTATTATTATTATTATTATTTTTTTTGTAATGTTTTTTTTTTTATGGTTGCTCACGGTGGGGGGGATGGTTGCGCGGGGTGGGGGGAATGGTAACAGGTAAGGTTAATCAGAGAAAGGAGAGGGCGAGGAAGGGGGGTTGTATTTGCCTCAGGCCATGAGGTCATAGGAGGGGGAGAGGCCATAGTTGTGGTGTTCATTTGTTATGTATATGTTTATGATGTTTGAGAAGTGAGATGTTTTGACATGTGGTTGGATGTAGGATGCATCGTATGCATATATGGGTGAGGATAGATGGATTTATGTATAATGTAGATACATGATAGTATGATATATGATGGTATGATACATTCTAACACATTTGTGATGTACGATGGGCTACTGACATGCATGTGACACACCGATAGAACCCTAAAAATGGTCACAAAATGATGGGAAATGAGTGGATGGTAGAAAATAGGGGGAATGTAACTGTAAGCGCTAATGAATCTTAAGGCAACAGGAGAGGGATACAAGTGCAAGTAGCAACATCATATTAAGATATTCTACCAATGATAATAAAATTGAGTGCTTCTGTTGATATAGCATGGAATGTTATGCACCAGGGTAGGTGGAACCAAGGTGACGAGGCATCCATGCATAGGACTTGACTCTACAAACAATAGGATGAACCCATACATGCCCATAATAGTACAACCTTCTCTAGACGAGGGAAGGGGACTCATAGCATAAGCCCTTACTACACCAAAGATATGAAGAACCTTAGATGCAGAAGGGGAGTAATATGCTAGAACCAACCCTACTATCCACAAGATATGAATACTAAGACAAAGTATTGAGAACTTCCCACAAGCACGACATACAAAGCAATGACCATGCCCCATTCTGGATTGTTCACCACATGCCATGATATAATAAGATTAAGGTAGCTTTGACATAGTCCAAGAATGATGCATAAGATAAAAATCAAAGACCAAAATATTGACTAACCCAAAACACATAGCCATTGTATCTCTTGCCAAAGGATGGATGGAGGATTTGATGATTTTATCCATTGTAGGAAGGATGCATCCTAGGACAAGAATCGATGATGGATTAAACTAAACTAAGGATAGGCGGAGGGATACGTATTGCAAGTTATGGAAAAGCCAATATGTTGGTGAAAGATTTTTTGTGAGTGTTATGCTTTGATAATATGCCCAACAAGTATAATCAACAAGCTCAGGGATGTGGGACCATCCAAATGGGTTGGATGGGTGCATTGTATGTACCTGCATACTAGATACTTCCTTCATACTCCAGATTGCCTACATACCCTGTATCCCTGGGATCAAGGCACATTACAATGCGGGTTGAGATGATATGTAGTTCTGGGAGACTTGATGATGTAAGGATAGGGGTTGGTTCATGTGGAATGATGAGACATGGTTTAGTGGATGTGGATGTCAATTGTTCGATGGGTAGCATGGTGTAAAAACTATGATAGGTAGGGAATGGTGTTGGTGTAGTAAAGGGACGTGATGTTTGTGTGAAAATGTTAAAGGGACCAGGTTTATGGATGAATATGAGGGTCAAGCGAGTGATGTAACATTTATGTGGAAAGATGGAAATTAAGTAATTGGTAGATGAGAGATATCTTGGGAATGATGGACAATGGAAGCTCATATGATGGGTTTATTCTGAAGCTCATATGAGGGAATATGTGGAGTGGATAGTGCAGATGAAGATGGGAAGGTGGTTTGAACAATGGATCTAGATTGAACCTACACATGACACCTGTAAGCAAGTTTTCATCATGGTACTTATCTAAGGTGCCACAAGGATTGGTTTTCACCATAGGATGGATTATTTCTCTTTACTATTTTTTTTGTAATTTTTTATATTTTTCTAAATTTTTTTGTATTTTTATTTTTTTGCCATAGGGTAATTAGCAGGCTAACTATGAAACTGCTTCAAGTGAATAATATTCATGGGCTCATCAAGTTCTTCTCCTTCAAGGGTGGAGAGGCAGTATGCTCCACAACCATACTTTGCAGTGACAATGTAGGGTCCTAGCCAATTAGGCTCAATTTTTTCTTTCTTTTCTCACTCAGATAGATTACTTTGATTTTCTTTTAGGACCAGATCTTCTACTACAAACTCCCTAGCACAAATCTTATTGTTGTATGATCTGTAAAGCTGATTTTGGTATGCTTGGAGGTGATTAAGGGTGTTGAGGCGTCATTCATCCAACAACTCGAGCTCTTGGAGGCGTGTAACACGGTATTCTTCATCAGTGATGACATTATGCAAGGAGATGTGCAAGGAGGGTAATTCAATCTTGATTGGTAGGATGGCTTCCACTCCAAAGACAAGGGAGTATGATATAGCTCCTGTAGCTGTGCAGATACTAGTGCGATAGGCCCAGAGGGCGGGGTGGATATGGAGGTGCCAATCGTGGCCAATTTCATTGACAAATTTCTTGAGGATTTTGACTAAGGTTTTATTAGTTGCCTCAGCCTGTCCATTACCTTTTGAGTAATATGGAGTGGACCAATGATGTTGAATGTGGAATTGTCCACAAAGGTCCCAAACATCATGGTTTTTGAAAGGTTTACTGTTGTCAGTGACAATGGCAGATGGGATACCATTGTTGGCAAGAGATTCTGATAGGCATGTCTAGTGTTGTCATTGATGGAAACTGAATGTATCTTACACATCCGTATTACATTAGTGGATCATACCAGAAGTTAGATTGCAGATCTATCTAAGTTTGGATAGACAAGAATAGAGCATATGATAGGGTTCAACATCTTGGTCCGCAATTCTACACAGATAATTATATTGAGTTGCAGATCTAAGGGAATGTTAAGGGATGTCAGGGTTACCTAAATCCAAGATTTTAGCCTCCGGTGATAAAGGGATTGAAAGTTACAAGCATCTGAGTACCAGGTTCTGGTTAAACAGTTCAGTCTAGTGAAGAACATGCCAACTTGATGTTTGATCCTTGTGCGGATTAGGAAAAGTTGTTGGTTGAGTAATTTGTGAGATCTAGTGGTATTGTCCAACATGTAAGGTGACTTGTATACATAGATTTTGGTCTGTATTGATATTTGTGCATGGATTCAGCTGACATAACAATGATCTTGAAAAAGCTTGTAAGTTTTCTTGAGGCTGACTACAGTTGATGAAATCTCATGTTGCAGCTACATATAATCGATGGATTTGAGCATTTTGGTGTGTGAGTGTGTGAAGATGACGTGAGAGGTGCAAATTGTGGTAGTAACAAGTGTGAAGCAAGGAGATCTAAGGTTTAGATCATGGCATAATAGTGAAACATGGTAGTAAAAGATGAAGTGTGTAAAATTAGTATATTGAGCTTAACCGGAAATGTACTCTTGCATTATTAGATGTTGTTCTTCAATTCAAACATTCAGTGAACTCTTGTAATTGATCTTTTAGGTAGTGAGTGAGCCTCCTTTGAACAGTGAGCTCTGGGCAGTGCGCCTCGAAGGCATGTTCCTTCCCCATTTGTAATACTTTTAACAGAGTATAAATTCTTGTGGATTAACCCCCACTATGGTTTTTCCCTTAACTGAGTTTGCACGTAAAAATCCTGGTGTTCATGTGTCATGATCTTGTTGTTTCTATTCTTATGTTCATGCTTCTATCTTTTGGATGTATGTGGTAAATTATTAAAGGAACATAATACTAAGTTTTTTAGAACACTGATTCACTCCCCTCTTAGTGTTCCTTAATTTCAACAATTGGTATCAAAACCTGGTTCCTTAGAAGAAGTTTAACAACTTGAGTAAGATCTGGGAAGGTGTTTTCAATGGGTTCATTCAAGCATTTTGATGGTATCAATCAACAACTTCAAGTAGCTTGAGAAGATATTGACCTATCCAGAGCAGAAATTAGAGATTTGCAAGAGAACCTTAAAGATGCTAAAGATTTCATTGAGACTTTAAAAGGACAACTGAGAAAATCTAATGAAAAGAGGAAGGAGCTACTTCACTGACTAACAAATCAGAATGAAGACAATGGCATGGATGAGGTTCTAAAGGAGAAGACAAAGGAATGTGAGAAGTTGGCAAAAGAAGTTGTTGTCCTAAAACATGAGATGGATTCCAGGGTAATGAAGCTAACCAAGGAAATTGAGGAAATGAAGAAAACTAAAGAAAACTTGAATCAGAGTTTGAAAGAAAAGACATAAGAGTGATGTAGATTGGATAGAATAATTGGCCACTTAGAGTTAGATCTACAAGAAACCAAGGAGAATGAGGAATAACTTGAAAGGCAAATTGTTATTCTCAAACATGACCTGGAATCTACAGATGAGTACAAAGAAAAGTTCAAGATAAGCTCAACTAAACTTGAGGTGTTGCTTGACAGTTAGAAGAAGGTAGATGATAAGCATGGTCTAGGATATGAGAAAGGTGAAATCTCTAGATCTGGTCAAAGAAATTATGAATTAAGGAATCATAGCAACAGACCTAGAAGACCTCCAGATAGACAACCTAATGCTCAAAGGTATCCATCTTTCAATGGAAATTATTTTAATTGCAATAAATTTGGTCATAGAGCTACTCAGTGCAAAAGTAGAGTAAATCAAAGTGGTCCATCTTTCTCTAGTCAATGCTTCAATTGTAAAAGGTATAGTCATAGGTCAAATGAATGCAAAAGTATAATGATGAACTACTCTAACAACAAAAGAAATGTCAATTATTTTAATGGCAAATGTTTTGCATGCAATAGATTTAGACATATGGCTAACCAATACAAATCAAGATGAAATCAGGTAAATGAGCAAAGAAATGTTGTGTACTTTAATTGCAATAGATCCGGTCATATTGTAAGATTTTGCAGAAGAAGGAATGATGATAAAAGGGGTCTGGTAAATAGAAACTAGAATATGCAGAGACTGTTGGAATTAATCTAGACAACTAAGAGGGGGGGTGAATTAGTTATCTCTAAAAATTTTCTTATAACCTTTTTCCACTATTGTCAATTTGATTAATGATGCAAACATTAAAGCATATGATATTAATACTGAAGCATAAACATAATCAACACATTTGACAGCAAGATTTTTGATGTGGAAACATGGTTAAGGAAAAAGCCACAGTGGGGGTTAACCCACAAACATTAATAACCTGCTAAAAGTATTTTTACAAATGGGAATGAACATGCATTCAGGATCACTGCTCAAATGGAGGTTCACTACCTATGGAAATATTACAAGAGAATAACAGAGATTTGAATTGATTAATAGCATCTACCCATGCAAGAGTTTCAGTTCGGGTTAATTGCAAAAACTGATCTTACACATTTCATCTTTGCTCTTCTCTTCTTACTATTCTTCCTTCATTCACACTTTGGATTTTTTCTCTTCTCACATATCCCTTATTCGCACACACTACACACATTGAATCATCCAATTCCATTGGCTATATATATCTGCAACATGATCTACAATCATTTTACCAGTCGACTTCAAAAACATTTAGAACTTTGTTGAGTACTCTGCTCTGTTGGCTAGATCCATACATAATATGAGATGTGGACCAAAACTTGCACTCACAAATCATCAATTAGGTCAGCCACTATCATTGGTCATCACCATTTTCACAATAAACAAATTCTATACATCCGAAATTAAGATTATTAATAACGGCAACCTGTTCTTCTTTTGTCTATTCTGTCAAACTAAAACCTGATACTCAGAAGCTAATATCTTTTGAGTCCATCACTAGAGGACAAAACTCTAGATTTAGAGTGTCTTGACAATGCTTTTGATTACCTTAGATCTATAGGAAACCATGCCTTTCCACCGGAGAGATCCGGACCAAGATACCGGACCCTATTACCTGCTCTGTTCCTAATTGCCTGAACTTAGACAAATTTTGATTCTGACTTCTGGTATGAAAAAATTGTGTTATGCAGATGATTGGGATGATCTTAGTTACCATCAATGACAACACCTATCAATGCAAGTAGTGTCTCTTGCCAACAATTTCCCCCTTTGGCATTGATAGCAACACTTAGTGAAAAATGACTAAGTGTCTAATGTAGCTCCCCCTTACTCTATACACTTGTGCTTCTCTATTAGTTCCAAAGATCTCCCTTTGCTGGATTCCTCATTTTTCATTGATCTTCACTCCCCCTTTGACATCAATGGCAAAGGGTGGGGTCTACAAGCCAAAACTCTCCAAAAATTTTGTATATACTGCCGCATATATGTACAATTAATCATTAAGTTCTACTTACATAAACTTGAGAATGTCTACAAAGCTGGTTTTTATTTGCACAAGTTTAGAGGCCCCCAAGTACTCTTCATTCCATCCAAAATTAAGATGTGCCCATTCAACAGAAATGAATATGCTTCTGCCTTTGATAGATCTGATGGATCACTGATTTGAGCTACAGTCTGAGCTTTAGATAGGGCATTATACATTGTCTCTAACTTAGGGGCAATCAATCCTCGGAGCTCACACATTCTCTTCATAATGTTACCCTTCTCTTTAACAAGCCTCTTTATCTCATTTGTTAGGCTGATTACTTGACATTCTTGACTTATAGGCAAAACTGTTAGAGGATCAAAATTTTGAGAGAGATTTGACAATTTCTATTCTTGCTCCTTTATCTTTTTCTCAATATCCTCATTAACTTTGGGCCATGATAGACAAAATTTGTGCATATCACTTCCATCATTTAGAGTATTATGAATACTCTTTATGCTGATACCAAGTGTTCTTCTATCATTTCCTATCAGGTTCTTTATTCAACAAAATTTCTTAGCCAAGAATTCTTTCTAAACTTTTAGCTCTACAGACTTCTCAAAGGACTCAAAACAAGAATTTACAGAACTTACAAGATTTTTTAGATGTTCAGAGGGGGAATCAGATGGACTCTTTTGGTAGGTAGGCATTAATGGCTTATTTGCTTTTTGCACCTAATGCATATATTCCTTTTATGATGCATCTTCATCAGGTTCTTCATCATCATCACGATCTGCACTAGTATCATCACTTTCAAAATCTTCATCATCCCGGTGTGCTTCTCCTTGTACATGGACCTACATGGATGTACGTATATTTTCATATAACTATACTATTTTCTCTATCTCCCCACCATCTTGAGTTTCTGCTTTAATGGTGGCGTGCCTATGCATTTGATATTTGCCTCACAGATTCTCTAATTTACTTTTCCTACTGCTGGATGTCTCGTTATAATCCTCTGTCTTGAGCCTGATCCTCATGATCTTGTCCATGATTTCTTCTATCAGATGGTTTAAGGGATCATCAGCTACCTGTTGGAAGTTATTATGTAGAGCTTTGATTGCAAACTCCTCGTCTTGATTTTCTATCTTCCCTTCCACCTTCCTTTCCAGCATTTCCAAAATTTCTACCTCAAAAGACATCATATCATGTAGTTTCATGCTAATTTCTCTCAACTTATTATTGCACCATTTAAGTACATCAAATTCAAATTGGATGTCTTTATACCATATATCTATCAATAATGCACTATTGTTGTTTAGCACTTGGTTGCTTATGAGAACTTGAGGGTCAATTCTCCTTATCTCCTCCAAGATGGTCAAAATTTTCTCCAGCTGAAAAGACCTCTTCCTGATCTCCATCTACAATTTATCGACTTTTCTCCTAGAGACACTCAAAGAATTCCATCTTTTTAAAGAGGCTTTTACCACTTCCTCTGCATCATCAAATGTGGATAACATCCATTTTCTCATTATGGATGACTCATGCTTCATGAGATCCAACTTATTTACCTCCTCTTGGGAAATAGTAGTCAATGGGACTACATGATCATTTGAAGTATCCTCAGGGTTAATTAACCCTTTTATATATGTATGTAACTGAGCAATGTGCTCTTTGTGTTGCTTATTTTTATCCTTTTCTCTTTTGATTTTCTAGATCAAAGAATCAATTATGTCTTTTCCCTCTTGACCCTCCTAGTCTTCATTAGCAAACCCCAAATCCACTGTACTGATCTGGAATTCATCCAGAGTGAGTTTACCTTTCTCCTTATCTACAGTAGGGAGTGCTACCTGCGCTGTCCTCCTACCTATTGTAGGATCCCTTCTAATGATTGAGGCCAACCTGGCCTTCCTCTTGGGCTTTATTAATGTTTCTGAAAATAATGTAGACACATCAAATTCTTGAATTTCCATACCTGTTTCAGTGCCAAATTCTCTTTCCAACCACTGGGGAACTTGATCCTTTGTATCTTGGTTTCCTACATCATCATCATGATCATCACCTTGATCTCCCGTAAGTGCATCTGCGTTTGACAGAGAAGGTGATTTTCTTTGTTCTTCCTCATGATGCTCTTCATGAGAGTGATCTTTTGGTACATCTTCCTGATGAGGAACCTCTTTCTCTAGAGGGTGATCCTATTGATCATCATGAATATCATGACCCTAATCTTTTGCTTCCTCCATTCTAACTTCATCCACTTTATTGATTTCCTCATCTTGAGGTATGTTTACATCGATGAATATTATTTCATATACTTTAGGTGCCTCTTCTTGATCTTGCATCATATCTCTCTCTGTACCTGAAGTATACATGTCTTCCTGAGTTTTTAGATCATCATGATCTGACATTTCTTTATCTCCTGAAGTCTCTTGAGTTTGGAGGATATCCTCATTTGATATGACCTTTTCCTCCTCATCTTTTCCTCAGATTTCCACTATCTCAAGTTCACCAGCTACATCTTGTTGTGAGTGACCCAAATCTGGAGTATGCATTCCTACTTCAATCAATTTTATTTCTTTAGTTTTACTCACCTCATCAGGTGTATTAGTCTGATGCTGAGGACTCACATCCTTTATATATGAAAGGTCCACCACTTTAGGGCTGGTGACCTACTCAACTAACTCATCTAGCCCTATCTACTGTGCAATTTTCTCAGGGCTTCTTTCTTTTTCTTGTTCAACTTGTTTTTCCCTAGTTCCTTTTACTGATGGGGTCCCAAAGGGAGTGACGTGGGTGCCTGCAGCAAGTGTTTCCATTTGCTGAGCAGTTATATCTTTAACCACATCATCATCAGACAAATCTATGGTTTCCTCTAACAAGACAAGACCACCTAGAACTGCTCTAGAAGTTTCTTTGAATTGCTCTTCAGCTTGTTCAGTTTTGAATTTCACAATGGCAGGAAGTGGTACATTGTGTTCTAACTCCTTTTTAAAAACTTCACTACTTGCCCCTCTTAGCATAACAGGGCTTTGCCTTATTTCACCTCTCATGGATGTTCTTGTTTTCTTCGGTGTGGGGGCAATCACCTGAGGTGCCTTTCTTTTTCTCTTGAACAATACAGGGCCTTCTCCTTCATCAGGCTCCTCTTCCAGAGGGATGTCCTCTTCCATTTGTTTCTGTGAGGCTTCACCCTCTTCATAGGTCTCAGTAACCACTACATCAACCCTTTGTATTCTCTTTGACTTCGGAGGAGGCACAGATGATGCTGAAGCTTGGCCCGAAGCTGATGCTTCTCTTGATGCTGCCACTTCCTTAGCTATGGCTATTATTCTCTCAATAATGACCCCTTTGGGTTCTTTTGCACCTTTCTTGCCTCTAGGAGGTCTTTTGCTCTATTTTTGTTGAGGTGGCAACCTGTCTCCCTTAGATTTCCTCTTCTCATTCAATAAATCATCATACTCATCAGCAGAGAGCTCTTGTCCTTTCTTTTTTTTATCTATTGTAAGGGCCACACCTTTTTTCTTCAGTATATTTACTTGCTCATCAACCCAAGCTTGGGTTAGCTGTAATATCCTGCCCGTGAATGGATCCAAGGAGATGTCCTCCTGCATTGTAAGATCCGGGGCTGATAAGGTATCATTGTATATCTTCTTCTCTTCATATTCTTCAGCCATTATCTTTCCATCATCCTTCTTCATTTGTGTTGGGATGGAAATGCAACCAAAGGTTCTCATTTGGTTAATTGTTAACCTTTGATATCTTCTTCTTTGAGCTTCAGCCTCATCCTCGCAATCTGCCCAAAAATCTTCAAGATGCCTTTGATGAATGGGCTGTCCCATGATCTTCTACATCCTTCCGTAAGGATCATATGGTCTTATCAATGGAAATGGCTGTAACTTCATCATGGTTAAGCCAGCTATGGCTTTCTTAATATTTTCACTATCTGGGTACATATACCAGCCCATTGTTACTAGAAATAATACTGGAGGAAGCTTGTTATTAGCTTTGTAGGCATCCAGTATTGTTACAATCTGCCTCATGAACTCCATTAACACTATAGCATCAGTTGGATATCTTGGGAGCATGAGAGGGTAGTCTTGAATTCCTTCAACCCTAATGTATGAAAAGGTTGCAAATTGAATGAACCAGGCTCCATGCCTATATAATACCTCCTGAGCTTCCATGCTCATTCTCTTACTTCTGTCTTCCTCCATGGTCCTTACTAGATGCATAGAGAATGTATCATTCACCAATTTATAATCCTAGAGGTATTTTATCCTTTGTAACTAGGGATAATGGTCCCAGATGTGTGCATCATTAGTGTTGCCACCAATCTTCCCCTCTATAGTCAATTCATTAAATGTACCCTTATATGCACATGCATAAACATTGTATGAGGTCATATGGAAAGCACATTTTGTACCTCCCAAGTTTTTCAGTTGCTCATCCAGAGCTTCACTTATCATTTTGGCCCATAATGGTCTATTCTTAGTGTATAAGCACATTAGGATGACTCCATACATCCAATCTTTGAAACTTCCAGCTGTTGGCTGTCCTGTTACCTGACTGAGTAGTGTGATCATGAACTGATACTCATCATCAATGTCAAATTTATATAAATGAATAGGCAACTTGGTTGTGGCTATATAAGGACTTTTTTTAGTCCTCCATCCATACATTCTCTTCCTAGCAGCCTTCTTATTAACTTCATATTCTGTTTCCAGCTTCTTTAGGTCAATGCTGACAACATTCTTACACAATGGTAAATTGAACATGGTGGAAAAGCCCTTGATAGATAAGTCTGCATACACTCTCCCATGCTTCTCCACCCTTCTTGTCTGGGGATTATAATTTTTGGTACACTCAATAACTAGTTCAGGAGCTTGCATGGAGTATGGAAAACCAGCTGCATTCCACATCCCGGACACAAAAACGGCTTCAAGTAGAGCATCCTCATTATTAATGTTGTTCTTGTCTACCCATGCAACCAAATCTATATTACCCTAGTGAGTGTCACCAATAGTTCCATATTTGAATTGTAGACCTTCAGACTGTGCAAACATTGGCTTAACAAATTTTGCCTCGGACTTCATCAATGTTTTGTCCGCCCTGATTTCCTGTAATGCTGAGAACTGGTCTCAAGATTGATACTTCATCTCATGCATGCATATATATATATTCTACATCTTTATGGCATCATACATATGTTTATTAAACAGTTATTTCATCATGATATACAGAAATCCTAGCTTCAAATCAATGAACATCATTTTACCTGGATATGCATAGAATAACAGCAAGAGGGTTTCAATTACTTACCTGGTGCGCTTATCCCTTTGAATTACAATGATGATTATATGGGATAATCTTGATACTATTGATAATCATGCGCTTCATTCTGATTCAAGTTGTATACATCTGCAGGTGGTTCCTTGGAAGGTTTGAAAGCTCAACTCTGTATAAAACTAATCTTATCGCGAGTTAAGTGCATAATGACGTTAATTCATTCTAAACCCATTTATTTGGTTAGTTAGGGTACAATCTAATTAAATCTATCATATTCATTAAGTTTCCGCATGGAAACCTCCAAAGGTTGCGAGGTGTGACCATTGCGTTAACAATTAGCGAGAAACACCTACCGTATTAATGAGCATTCAATGTCGCACAGCAAGAAGAGGAGGATGATCTTTTGAAATATCAGGTGATGTTTTGAATATCAGGTGATATTAAAAATATTACTGTCTCGTAATATGACCATCCGCGTCTTAGCCGAAAACTTATGTCGGTATATCAAGTTATTTTCGGACCATCGGGTCATGTCATAAAAGATCAGGTGATGTTCAAAATATCGGGTGATATTTCGAAAAGGATGATGACTCTATACATTGCTTACATAGCCTCTCTCAGAATATCATGATGACATCACCATGATATTGGTTTAGTCTATTGTTGAAGCACTATGACGTCATCATCATGTTTTATGAAAGGGTGATTTTAGGAAATATACCTCCGCGAGGTAAAAAATGATAATGATGTCATCATCATGTTGATTCTCTTTATTATCGGGTTGGATGATGTCATCAGGATAAAAGTTCCAGGGTGATATTTGGTGACCGGATGATATTTGGAAGATAAGGTTATATTCAAAATATCAGGTGATGTTTCGAAATATCATCTTCGCAGAATACATGCTGTTATTTGACGGGTAAGTATCACAACCACCTAAAAAATGACATCCATAGGTCGCAAACAGATAATTTATCGGGTGATAAATTGGATTAGGGTGATATTTTGTAAGATAACTGATATTGGGAAATATGATGATGACTTACCTCCCCCCTTTATGAATATCAGGTTTGACCACGACTTTGACCGCTCATAACTTTTACATCCTAAGGAATATCAGGGTGATGTAAAAGGCAAACCTTCATGAAATTTAATGCTCTTTCCAAATACGAGGTTAATGAAATGAAATATGAACTTTGACAAACTAACCTCATGATGATGAGTTCCCTAGCCATTGTGCAGGATTATCTATATTGATTGAATTTTACCAGACCGCTAGCAAGAAAAACACACAAGCAAAGCCAAAAAGTTGGGTCCTCATTTTGCCAAGTCAAAATGGGGCGTGTTGTGTAACCACACAACAACTTGCCACCAAAGAAAACAACCAAATTCCAATGATTCAAGTGATGTGATCACATCTATATATAGTGTTTTAACTCTTTTTTAAGCACAAGCATCATAATCTTTCTGAATGATAAAATGTCCTCATGGTAACAATGCTAACTAAGTATCAGTAGTGTGCACATGATTAATTATCCTCATCTTGAAAGCAAGTTGAAACATGAGTGACTGGTGTTAAGCTACATAGTTTGAGATCATCCCTCATAGCCAACCTGGATAGAGCCTTGCTGCCAGCAGGCATCCATAGCCCCAGCAAGGTTATCTATACAATCTCCCTAAGTAGAGCCCCACTGCCAGCAAGCATCTATAGCCCTGATAAGGTTACGTAGATGACCTAATTTTATTATATATCTTTTTTATTATTTTCAACATTTATACTTTATATGATATCACCATGTAAGCTCAAAGTGCAAGGTATGGTCACTTGTTGTTTTAGGTTGGAGATTGCATTGGTAGCAAGGGAGTCCCTTTAGATTTTTCACTTAACACCTATACTTGTGTGTTCAACAAACCCAAGGCTGTTAGGTGAGTCATTGTGAAGAAATCACTTTGGTTAAGAAAAGGTATCTTGATGACAGGATATCACAGACCTGATCATGATGACTTTCTCAAAATGAGTCATAACCTATATATAAATGTGTTCTCATCACTTGAATCTTAACAATTTTGTTATTTTCTTAGGTGATGAGCTGCATCATCTTGACTAACCAAAACCAAAACTCAACAAGCAAACAAAGCAAAAACAAAACAAAAACACTGTACAAACAACTATACAAAATATACATTATGATACACATGAGTGACATGAAGCACTTAGGCCTAGAAATAATGTTTGAGGAACTGTCCATTAACTGGTAATGGAACATCCTCACCTGTCAAGTTCTTAAGCTTGAAAGTGTTGTCTCCTACTATCTCAGAAATTTGAAAGGGACCTATCCATAATTTATCGAACTTACCATGGTCTCCTTTCCTCTCATGGGCTTTATCCCACATCAGGACCAAATCAGATATCCTGAAGGCTTTAACTTTGGCTCTTTTGTCAAACCAACATTTGACAACAACCTGGTGTTTGGCAAATTGATCAATTGCCTGACTTCTTTTCTCTTCCAGGTGCATCAGCTGAAGCAACCTGACTTCTTGGTTATTGTCTATGCCTAGGTACTCTTGGGCAAACTGTAGGGTAGGATCTTTAGGTTAACATGGAGGATGGGATCCACCCCATAGACTAAATGATAAGGCGAGTTTCCTAATGCAGCTTTGTTTCTGGTTCTGTCTACCCATAAGGCATATTTGAGAAGTGTATTCAATTCCCTAGGGTTCTTGTCTACTAACTTCTTTATGATATTCAACAAATTTTTGTTAGTGGATTCTACCAATCCATTCCCTTGGGGATAATAATTAGATGAGAATTTCAGTATGATTCCATAATCAAAGGCCCAACTTGACAATTTAGTTGAAGCAAAAGTAGAGCCATTATCACTTACTAGCGCATAGGGAACCCCATACCTGGTGACTATGTTACTTTCCAGAAATCTGATGACATCTTTTGCACTGCAAGTCTTGCTACAAGTGGCTTCAGTCCACCTGGTACAATAATCAGTAATTGTTAGAACATACTTGTGGCCTGAAGATGATGGAGGATTAATTGGTCCTATGAAATCCATGCCCCATTGTGCAAATGGGTGTGCTTCCATCACTGGTTGCAAAGGTTGTGCAGCATATCTCCCTCTGCTGGCAGTAACCTGACATACATGATAGCACTTAATGTGTTTAGTTGTGTCCTTGAAAATTGTAGGCCAATAATATCCTGCTCTAAGGATAGCATGTGTAGTGGCCAAGGATGAGCCATGTGCTGTTCCAAACTTATCATGTAGCTCTGATAAAACTTTATCTACTTCTAGCTTCTCTAAGCATCTCAAATATATTCCTTCATAATTTTTCTTGAAAAGTACTCCTACTTTTATCATGTACTTCTAGGACTTTATTTTCAGGGCTCTTCTTTGTGAAGCTTGCAGTCTACAAGGACATCTCCCAGTGATCAGGATGTGCCTGATATCTGAGTACCACTCTTCACTGTCCTTCTCATTGATAACATACTATTGACTTACTATGTTTGGATCAATCTCTGTTATTATTTGGCTTAAAGCTTGTCCTCTTACCAATTTCATGGGTGTAATCTCCATGTCATATTCTTGTAAAACTGTGATCCACTTAGCCCTTTTTTCACCAGGCTCACTTTGCATTAACAACATCTTCACTGCTGCATCTGGCACCATAGCAATAACCTTGCTTCTCAAGATATAATGGCTGAATTTCTTTACTACTCTGACCAAAGCAAGTGCCTGCCTTTCAACATCTACATATCTCAATTCAACATCTTTGAAAGGATAGCTCATGAATGCTATAGGTTTCTCTTCCTTTTCTTCATTTCTCTAAGTTAGCACTACTGCAGAGGTATGTTCTGAAGAAAATGAATAAATATAAAAGTCTCTGGTGTAATCTGGACTGATAAGGACATGAGCATCAGAAATAGCTTTCTTTATGTCTTCAAAGGTTACCTTGGCTTCTGATGTCCACTCAATCTTTGCGTCCTTCTTCAGTATAGCATTTAAAGGTCTAACTATCTTAGTAAAGCCAGTAATGAACTTCCTGACAAAATTTATCTTACCAAAGTAAGATTTGAGTTCTTTCTTGCTTCCTGGAAGCTATAATTTCATAATGGACTCTACCCCGTCAGGATCAATGATAATTCCATTTTTAGTTATCAGGTGGCCTAGCAACTTTCCTGTTGTCACCCCAAATATGCATTTCTTGGGGTTCAAGGATATCCCATATTCTTCACATTTTTCAGTACATTTCTAAGATCTGCTACATGGTTGCCTCTCTTTAGAGAACACTGTTAGGTCATCCATGTAGATGACTATGCATTTTCCTATTAAGCCTCTGAAGGCTACGTCCATTGCACGCTAGAATGTTGCTCCAACATTTATCAGCCCAAATGACATACGTCTATAAGAAAATATCCCCCACTTTGTGGTGAAGGCAGTTTTTAGTCTGTCAATCTTGTCAACCATGACTTGATTGTAACATGAGAAGCCATCCAGAAAGGACATCATTTTAGCTCCATTTACAATCTGCAGAACTTCATCCAATGAGGGTAAAGGATAATTATCCTTCTCTGATGCTCTGTTCAGGTTCCTGAAGTCTACACACAGTCTAATGTCTCCATTCTTCTTTCTCACTGGCACTAGATTAGCCACCCAAGTGGAGTGCCTCACAGGAAATATGATCCTGGCATTTAACAGCTTCTTGACTTCTTCAAAAATTATTGGTTCAAGCAAAGCATTGACTGGCCTTTGCTTCTGTCTGAAAGGTTTAGCATCTGGCTTGAGAGGTATAGTGTGAGTTATGACTGATGTGTCATATGTCTTCAACTCATCATAGGTCCATGCAATTACATGGATTCAATCCTTAAGGGCCTTAGTTATTCCTTCTAACTTTTCTGGTGTGCAAACCTTACCAATCAAGGCATTTCTCTTGTCATCATTTTGTCCAATATTCACTTGTGAATACTGTCCTCCATCAGCTTTTGGAAGATCCCTCTTCTTTAGCATATTATCCAAGTCAAAAGCTCTTTCTAATTCAATCATACCTTTGGGAATCCTGTTGCTAGGAAACTCTAATATTTCATCTTCTTCCCAAACATGATCTTCCACATTGTTCTCATCTATGATCTGAGCATCAAATATGTCTATTAGAGATGAAATCAAGGATATGTTGATCATCATAAAAAACCTGGAGGTTAGTAACATTATCAGGTACTAAAGGCACTGAGATCAGCTCTACTAAAAACATCTTTAGGCCTGATATAGACAAGGGCTCTAACATATTGGTAGCCTGTGGTAAGGCATCTACCCTATGGTTCTGTTCTCTAGGTACATGGGTGATATTAAATGCATCAAAGTCTTCAATCAAATCCCACACTCTGTGTCTATAATTTGACAATTTCTTATAGTTGCAAGAGTGAATTCCTCTTACCTGTCTGACAACTAATTCTAAGTCTCCAAAGACATGCAGAATTTTTACCTTCCTCTTGAGAGCAAATAGTATCCCATGAATCAGAGCTTCATACTCTGTCACATTGTTAGTACAGGGGAACTATAGTCTATAAGCAGCTAAGTAGGATCTTCCTGATGGATCAATGAGATCAATCCCTACTCCAGCTCCTTGTTTGGACTTTGATCCATCAAATCTAAGGATCCAGGGTTTATCTTCAGTAGGAGGCTTAGCTAAACCTTCGTTCTTCTTTGCAGCTCTGGCAGCTGCACCACCTGATATCCATTTTAACTTAGGAATTTTAGCATTCTTAAACTTCATCTTTTCTTTCTTCTGGGAAGCTGATTTTTCTTCTTTCTTTTCGTCATCAGGAGGATGATCCTCTAGATCAGGTATTGTATGTCTCTTTAAAACATGTAAACATAGTGAGTAGGTAATTTCTTAGTGATGTGCCTCTGCAACCTACACCATCCCTCAGTCAGTGCATCCTGTGGCATTTTCTACTGTTCTTTCATCCTTTTAATTTCTCTTGATAAAAACTCCTCAAATTTTGTTAGGTTACTGCCTCTGTCTTCGTCAAATAATTCATAATCTGACTCCATCAGACAATCACTCCCTGGGGTGATATTCTCTTTCTTCTTAACATTTATCTAGTCATATACTAGAATTTCTTCTGATCTCAAAATTTGATCTCTGTCATGATCTATCACCTTTTCTGTGGTTGTTGCAAAGGACAAACAAGAATCAGTATCATCATCACCATTAGATGCAGAACTTACCTTAGAATATAATGATGATGCCTCACTGTATGTCTGCTCCAGCTCCATCATATCTAAGCATGTTTCACAAGTTTTCTTTGAATGTGCCTCATTGTGTAATCTGCACCAACCATCAATCAAAATGTCATGAATAGGTATACTCAACAATTGACAACATTTTACCTGCTTGGACAGATGCATCTCAAAGTTTCTGAAGCGATCTATTTCATTTTCATTCTTAAAATCACTATCTGGTTCTACAGTCAGTATGTCCTCCTGATGATCATCATCATGATGATGAAAGTCAAACATCAGGATCTCTTCTATCCTAATAGTCTGCGGTCTAATGGCATAAACTCTGGGTGCAACATTCACATACATGATCTCATTTGTTTTGTTGTACTCGGTGATCATGTGCTTCATCCTAGGCTCAACATCTATTCTTATTTGGTTGGGTATCCCTTTCCAAGGTAACCACATATGACTGAAGTCAGTAGACATATATCCATTGAGAGTTTTAGACCAGTCTCTACTGAGCAACATCCCATATGTATCAGGTATATCTACTACCTGGATATTGATGTAGTACTGGATCCTGGGATCAGATGCTAGTTGCATGTGGATATGAGTTAATTCACCTACCACACTTACTTCTGTTTTATCTAGTTGTGTCACCTTGTTTAGAGATTTAGCAGGATGTAGCCCTAAAGCATTGCATATAGACAGATGCATGACATTTGTAGATGCACCTAAATCTACCAAACAGTTGTGCAAATTCTTGCTAAAAATCCTTATGGTAAGGAGGAAAAGTGGTGACTCACTTTTCTCCCTGTACAAGGTCATGTGGGAGGTTTCTGCAGCTTGGACTGTAGCTGGCATTTTATGTTTGACAGTGTTATCTTTAGCAGCATGATCCCTATTGCTAGGCTGAAATGGGGAATGACTATCCTCTTTAGGAGCAGGATCATCTAGTGATTTCATGAACGCCTTCTTAATTGCAAGATTTTTCAACAACTCTGATAGAGATAGGCTAATCTTTACCTTCTTCATCTCATCTGCTAGATATGTGACTAGTTTGTCAGACTCATGAGGTAGGCCAACATATTTTGATACTATATTTTGTGGTGACAGATATTGTACATTTACCTTTGGAAATCCTAGATTATTACTTGTCTTGGGATTAGGAGGTGTGTTAAAATTATTCGGAGGCAAGGAACTGGTTAATGGACCAGTAGGTCTATTGGAGTTACTTCTCAGATTATAATTGTGCTTACCCTGATATTGCTGTTGGTAAGCATGCACCTCTTCAGGCTCATTTGAGGGCTCGTTCTCATCTTCAAAGGGGAAAACATAATTTGACTCAAAAGCCATGGCAGACTCTTCACATTCCAGGTTGTAATTCTAGTGGGATGACACAGTCTGTTGATGATGCTGATCAGTATAGCTTTCTAATACAAATGCAGAGTCATATCCACAAGGAACAATTTCATTTCCTTCCACCTGAGGTGGGTTTCCAAAAGTATTAGACACTTCTGTCTGGAAAATGCTAGCAGAAATTCTAAATTATGGACAGTCTAATTCTGCATGAGCATTTGTGTTGTGTATTCTACACCAATTGGTGAGGGCTACCTTAGCAAGATTGACTCTATTGGTCTGTTTGGCTTCACCAGGTGGCTGATTATCTAAGGGTGATGGTAGTGAGCCATTATTTGGCCTGGAGTTCCATACTCTAGGCTACCTGGGAGGATTGTTATTATTTCCACCACTATTGTTGAAATTATTATTGTTGTACCCCCTATCAGGATAACTAGGTCTGTCATTTTTATAGCCTCTATTTTGGTTAGGCTGAGAATAGAACTTCTGATTTCTTAGATGAGTGACCTCTGTAGTTAGTTTTCTTAGTTGAGCAGAGATTTCTTTGATCTCTTCTTTCTCCTCTTGAGCTTTAGCCACTACATTTTTAGTTTGAGGCTTGAAGAAAGAAGATCCAATGTTATTGTTCTGATCTACACCTTGAGGTGTCGGTGCTTGTGCAGGATACTGAGGCACTTGACCATTCCCATTGGGAGGAGGAGGCATGATACTCAATGGAGATATCTACAATGGTGTTGGCATTACTGCTGGAGGCATCATAGCTCCATTAGACTATGGTTGGGGAGGATATTGTGCAGGATATGTCAGATACATGCCAGGCAATGTAGGGAATGCAATATTTGGAGTAGGAGCAGGGACTAACTACTGATTCACTTTGATAGCTTCTTGAAAAGCTCCTATCAAGGTTGTGATTTTAGGATGTGTTCTCCTGATGAACATGGAAGTCAATGGATCCAAAGCTGAGTAATAGATACTCCTGGTAGTAGCATCTCCTACAGTATATGGGGTAACTAACTTGGATAGCATTTTTTGGAACCTAGCATTGAAATTGGCAATAGGTTCTCCCTCAAACCGCTTGATTGTGACAAATAGGTGATAGTTCATTGAAGGATCAATAGGTACTTTGAACCTATCAGTAAAATCTTTCTCTAGGACAGCCCATGAACCAACAGAACTCTAACCAAGACTAATAAACCAATTATAAGCCTCTTCCTCTAAGGAAAAAGGAAATAATCTACATACAACATCCTGATGTGCTATTTTGGCTTGACAGCAGGCTTCTTTAAAGGTCCTAATATGATCATCAGCATCTTGATAAGGATGATATTTTGGACAAAGTTTGTCTGGATTCTTTGGAAAATCGTGATATACAGTAAAAGTCAAAGGTGATTCTGCTGCAAAGGATGACATTGCAATTGGAGGAGGCTGAGCCTATGGTACAATCGGTTGAGATTGGACCTAGGGTTGAGGTTGGATAGGAGGTGTCACAGATAATCTAGAAGGTATTTGTAAACCAATAGGAGTTATAGGAGGAGGTTCTAGTGAAGCTCCTGATGCACTAGACCCTAGAGTGTGATGGATATCTACGGTTCTAGGTCTGAACCCTCTAATAGGTAATTCATCAAAAGGTCCATAGGATCATGACCTGGTATTATCCTGTGAGCCAGGATTTCTCAATTTTGAGGCAAAATGGCTAGTACTTTGTAAATATCACATGGAATATACCAGCAGTATTTATATTTATGGTCAAGATTGGAAATTGACCTAGTATTTATGGAATATTTGCAGCTATACTGCAAATAGGAGGTGATTTTTGGTTTGGCAACACTTAGCAGGTTGATATCGGGTTTCTAAAGTAGGATACCGCAAAGTTTGGTCGAATTTACCCAAAATAAGGCTGATCTTTGCAAATACATGTTGATCTACTGTAAAGTTTGCAATATTTATGATTGATTTCAAAATCTTTACACAGGATTAGTGTATATCGACTTAGAACAACAAATATTTATGTCTAGCTCTAGAAATTTAGGGGTGTTTGAGTGTTACCTTACAATCTTTATCATCACCTAAAAGGCTGATGATGATCCTCGTCCTATGGCCCTCCTTCTAGCACCAATTTATGTTGATCATGATATTAGTCATAAACAAACATAGAATAAAAGTACACATTAACCTTTATTCATCTTGAAAGATACAATGAATTCAAAGAATTAATGATCCCAAGTCTCTGATGATTAGTTCTTAATCTTCCCGTTACTCAGAAGTTGATGTGTGTTGTTGTTTCCATTTTGGGGTCTTACGCAGATCTCATCAGTAAGATAATGTTTCTTGTAATGATGCTGCACAGAGAATTATTTCTACACAGGATATACTTCAAATATTGTGTCTATCTTTAAATCTTTGCATGATATTTTTCATTTTGACATGCTTTAACCTCAAATATGCTAAATATGTTCAGTTATCTACAAGATGTCTGCATATTTGTACTTGTTTGCTTAAGATTATCAATTATTTACAATTATGATGGTGAAATGTTCTAAAATTGAAAGAAATTGGAAGAAAACTTCAAATTAATGTCGAATCTTCAGTTATTGATCCACATACATACTTGATACTATCATTAGGAGAAGAAATCAAACCATATGTTCACCAGGATGTTCCACAGCTAGATACAGTTGATGTAAACTTCAAAGGATGATGAATGAAAACAATATATGCAAAATGATGAGCACTCCAAGGGACGCAGCAAATCAAAGCACATATCCAGAATTCAGACGCAGATTACTCAAGATTTATGAAGACTTGTAATTGAAATGCTCTTCTCTTTCATTAAGTATGCAAAAGACATGTACATATACAATAGGTTTGAAATGAGTCCTAAATACTTCAGCAAATAGATTTCAATTAAGTTTCGAATGTTTTAAAACAAGGCATCCCTGCACCTTTTATAGAACAAGGTGAGGGATATGTTACAATTGATCTATGATCCAGATTTATCTATTACAATCTACAGTTCACATTCATTGACCAAGTCAATTCTTTCCACATGGCATAGGTTGCCACCTGGCAACCATCTAGACGGCTTATTTTCTTTTTGCACCTGATGCATATATTCCTTTTATGATGCATCTTCATCAGGTTCTTCATCATCATCATGATGTGCACTAGTATCATCACTTTCAAAATCTTCATCATCCCGGTGAGCTTCTCCTTGTACATGGACCTGCATGGATGTCCAGATATTTTCATATGACTGTACTATTTTCTCTATCTCCCCACCATCTTGAGTTTTTTCTTTAATGGTGGCATGCCTATGCATTTGATATTTGCCCTGGAGATTCTCTAATTTACTTTTCCTGCTATTAGATGTCTCATTATAATCCTCCATCTTGAGCCTAATCCTCATGATCTTGTCCATGATTTCTTCTGCCTGACGGTTTAAGGGATCATCAGCTACCTGTTGGAAGTTATTATGTAGAGCTTTGATTGCAAACTCCTCGTCTTGATTTTCTATCTTCCCTTCCACCTTCCCTTCCAGCATTTCCAAAATTTCTACCTCAAAAGACATCATATCATGTAGTTTCATGCTAATTTCTCTCAGCTTATTATTGCACCTTTTAAGTACATCACATTCAAATTGGATGTCTTTATACCATATATCTATCAATAATGCACTATTGTTATTTAGCACTTGGTTGCTTATGAGAACTTGAGGGTCAATTCTCCTTATCTCCTCTAAGATGGTCAAAATTTTCTCCAGCTGAAAAGACCTCTTCCTGGTCTCCATCTACAATTTATCGACTTTTCTCCTAGAGACACTCAAAGAATTCCATCTTTTTAAATAGGCTTTTACCACTTCCTCTGCATCATCGAATGTGGATAACATCCATTTTCTCATTATGGATGACTCATTCTTCATCAGATCCAACTTATTTACCTCCTCTTGGGAAATAGCAGTCAATGGGACTGCATGATCATTTGAAGTATCCTCAGGGTTAATTAACCCTTTTATATATGTATGTAACTGAGTAATGTGCTCTTTATGTTGCTTATTTTTATCCTTTTCTCTCTTGATTTTCTGGATCAAAGAATCAATTGTCTTTTCCCTCTTGACCCTCCTAGTCTTCATTAGCAAACCCCAAATCCACTATGCTGATCTGGAATTCATCCAGAGTGATTTTACCTTTCTCCTTATCTACAGTAGGGAGTACTACCTGCGCTCTCCTCCTACCTTTTGTAGGATCCCTTCTAATGGCCGAGGTCAACCTAGCCTTCCTCTTGGGCTTTATTAATGTTTCTAAAAATAATGTAGACACATCAAATTCTTGAATTTCCATACCTGTTTCAGTGCCAATTTCTCTTTCCAGCCACTGAGGAACTTGATCCTTTGTATCTTGGTTTCCGGCATTATCATCATGATCATCACCTTGATCTCCCGTAAGTGCATCTGCATTTGACAGAGAAGGTGATTTTCTTTGTTCTTCCTCATGATGCTCTTCATGAGAGTGATCTTTTGGTACATCTTCTTGATGAGGAACCTCTTTCTCTGGAGGGTGATCCTGTTTGATCATCATGAATATCATGACCCTGATCTTTTGCTTCCTCCATTCTAACTTCATCCACTTTATTGATTTCCTCATCTTGAGGTATGTTTACATCGGTGAATATTATTTCATATACTTTAGGTGTCTCTTCTTGATCTTGCATCATATCTCTCTCTGTACCTGAAGTATACACCTCTTCTTGAGTTTTCAGATCATCATGATCTAACTTTTCTTTATCTCCTAAAGTCTCTTGAGTCCGGAGGATATCCTCATTTGATATGACCTTTTCCTCCTCATCTTTTCCTTAGATTTCCACTATCTCAAGTTCACCAACTACATCTTGTTGTGACTGACCCAAATCCGGAGTATGCATTCCTACTTCAATCAATTTTATTTCTTCAGTTTTACTCACCTCATTAGGTGCATTAGTCTGATGCTGAGGACTCACAACCTTTATATATGAAAGGTCCACCACTTCAGGGCCGATGACCTACTCAACTAACTCATTTAGCCCTATCTGCTGTGCAATTTTCTCGGGGCTTCATTCTTTTTCTTATTCAACTTGTTTTTCCCCAGTTCCTTTTACTAATGGGGTCCCAAAGGGAGTGATGTGGGTGCCTGCAGCAAGTGTTTCCATTTGCTGAGTAGTTATATCTTTAACCACATCATCATTAGACAAATCTATGGTTTCCTCTAACGAGACAAGACCACCTGGAACTGCTCTAGAAGTTTCGTTGAATTGCTCTTCAACTTGTTCAGTTTTAAATTTCACAATGGTAGGAAGTGGTACATTGTGTTGTAACTCCTTTCTAAAAACTTCACTACTTGCCCCTCTTAGCATAATGGGGCTTTGCCTTATTTCACCTCTCATGGATGTTCTTGTTTTCTTTGATGTGGGGGCAATCACCTGAGGTGCCTTTCTTTTTCTCTTGAACAATACAGGGCCTTCTTCTTCATTAGGATCCTCTTCCAGAGGGATATCCTCTTCCATTTGTTTCTATGAGGCTTGACCCTCTTCATAGGTCTCAGTAACCACTACATCAGCCCTTTGTATTCTCTTTGACTTTTGCTTATCCAATGGAGGAGGCACAGATGATGTTGAAGCTTGGCCTGAAGCTGATGCTTCTCCTGATGCTGCCGTTTCCTTAGCTGTGGCTATTATTCTCTCAATAATGACCCCTTTGGGTTCTTCTGCAGCTTTCTTGCCTCTAGGAGGTCTTTTGCTCTATTTTTGCTGAGATGGCAACTTGTCTCCCTTGGATTTCCTCTTCTCATTCAAGAAATCACCATACTCATCAGCAAAGAGCTCTTGTCCTTTCTTTTTGTTATCTATTGTAAGGGCCACACCTTTTTTCTTCAGTATATTTACTTGCTCATCAACCCAAGCTTGGGTTAGCTGTAATATCCTGCCCGTGAATGGATCCAAGGAGATGTCCTCCTACATTGTAAGGTCTAGGGCTGATATGGTATCTTTGTATATCTTCTTCTCTTCATATTCTTTAGCCATTATCTTTCCATCATCCTTCTTCATTTGTGTTGGGATGGAAATGCAACCAAAGGTTCTGATTTGGTTAATTGTTAACCTTTGATATCTTCTTCTTCGAGCTTCAGCCTCATCCTCGCAATCTACCCAAAAATCTTCAAGATGCCTTTGATGAATGCACTGTCCCATGCTCTTCTGCATCCTTCCATAAGGATCATATGGTCTTATCAATGGAAATGGTTGTAACTTCATCATGGTTAAGCCAGTTATGGCTTTCTTAATATTTTCACTATCTGGGCACATATACCAGCCCATTGTCACTGGAAATAATACTGGAGGAAGCTTGTTATTAGCTTTGTAGGCATCCATTATTGTTACAATCTGCCTCATGAACTCCATTAACACTATAGCATCAGTTGGATATCTTGGGAGCATGAGAGGGTAGTCTTGAAATCCCTCAACCCTAATGTATGAAAAGGTTGCAAATTGAATGAACCAGGCTCCATGCCTGTATAATACCTCCTGAGCTTCCATGCTCAGTCTCTTAGTTCTGTCTTCCTCCATGGTCCTTATTAGATGCATAGAGAATGCATCATTCACCAATTTATAATCCTGGAGGTAATTTACCCTTTGTAACTAGGGATAATGGTCCCAGATGTGTGCATCATTAGTGGTGCCACCAATCTTCCCCTCTGTAGTCAATCCATTAAATGTACCTGATGCAGAGGCATCCACACTATAACCTTCGCATATAGCATGAACGTCTGCAGACCAACCTCATCATCATCATCTTCGCCATCATCATCATATTCCCTAAAACTACCAACATCATCATATTTCGGCTTTACTCTGTCAGCATCATGTTTCTTAAAACCAACAGCATCATCATATTGCGGACGATCGCAAACATCCGCCTGCCGACTACTGTTCACCTCCGCTTTCCTTCTAACATCAACATCATGATGTTCAGCGGGCGCACACATCCTCCGGTTGCACTGTTCATCGGGCTCCGAACTCCATCGTCATCATCATATGCAACACTTCCTTCGTCAGCAGGATATTCAACATCCGGTTGTCTCAAATATCCTGATGACGTTCACCTTCAGCAGCTTACCTTCGATGCTCCGCTACCCGACGACACAAGCAACAGCATCATGATATAAATTATCTGGTTCTCTTCGAAACCTCCTGATGATGATGTTAACACAACTTCCTGCTACGGACTTCCGCCGATACCTTAGCACCTTACGACAGCAGGATGAACTCGCACAAGGGGATATCTCAATATCCTGATGACGATAACGTCATATCCTGATGACGATGACGTCAGCCAATATCCTGATGACCTTCTCAATACTTAGTCAAAAATCCGAACTCTCTCTCCCGCATCTACTCGCGATATGCGGATGTTTGGCACTCCCAATATGATGATCCTGATGCCGATACGCTCCTCAGCTCCTCCTGCTGATGATCACCCCGACGAACTTGCACTTCATGCACTCGAAAACATCATGCTCTCCTTCACTTATCCGGATGATGATGCCTAACCCGACTGCAGGATATTTGCATAAATATCCTGATGATGCTGTTTTCGCGAACTTCTTCACTTAGTGAAATCTCCCTTCGCCGATCCTCCAGGGATGACCCGATCCCGTCTCAGGGTGATCATCCAACTCAAACTTCTCAACTTGACCTAGCACATGAGGATGCTAGGGTCTTCAACATCTCTTGACCGTGATCCTGCACACCTACATGCAAACAGAAAACAACCTACAATCTAACCTACTGTACATTGCCATTCCACCGATCAGATGAGTCAACCGGTGGAATGGATCAGTATATCCATGAAAACCTCTCAAACCAGCAATCGATCAAGCAATGGAATGCAACAGAGGATGAACACAAACAGGAATACTTTATTCGATTTCAAAAGATGCAACTACAATATGATGTTCCTCTCGCTCTGTCTCACTCTCGCAAAGTCTGATCGATGATTTACAATCAACCGATCCCATGCTTATAAAGATTTCCCTATGAGTACTACTGACCCGACTCCAAGCGGCTGGGAACTCTCCAGGCGGCTGGGAGATCCCACCGAACATACATCATGACAGCTGTTATAACTAACTAGCTAAAAATAGCCAAAGCCTGGTCAGCATGATCTTATCCTGATCAGCATGACCTTATTACATGCATTTGGTCTAACAGACCTTCTTGGAAACACAAACAAGACCTAAACTATTAACTGCCTTATCAAGACCAGCTGTCAGGTAGGTGCTCCTGCACCATACTCCCCAACAGAAAAGAACTCATGTCCCATGAGTTTAGTATGGGGAAGTCCTCCACCGTTACACTTTGCTTTGTCAGTCTTCTGACCTGCTCCAGCTTTGTCTGCTGCTGTCTCTTGGCTGCTCCAAGACTTCTGCACTGTAACTTGCTTTCGGGCAAGTAAATCATCATGCCTGTTGATGTAGGCCTTCTTCTCACATACCCTGTGTTTGTCAGGTTGCCTGACCAGAACCTCTGGCTGAACTGCCTCTGTGGTGTTCAACTGTACCTTTCTTTCAATCTTCATAGGACAAGCAATAGTCCCAACTATGACAACATCCTTGTCATTCCTTTCAACTGATGGTTGGTTGCACCCCTATTTCTGAACCTGCTGCTGACCTCTGTCAGTCACAACTGAAACTGTCTTCAGCTTGTTGTCTGTAACAACTCCTTTCTCTGCAGTGTCCTGAACTGCCTTCATGCCTGCTCCTCTAGGCATCTGCACAAACTCCTTCTTTCCCATTAAAATGATTTGAGCTGCCTTCTGTACTGCAGCTTTTGCCTGCAATGGCATCAACTTGATAATCTTCCCATCCTTCTGGATAGTGTAGGTATTAGCATACCCATCATACAGTACCCTTCTGTCAAATTGCCATGGTCTACCTAGCAGTAGGTGACAACATTCCATAGGCAATATATCACACAAAATTCTATCATGATATGGTCCAATCTGGAAATCCACATATGCCTGTTCAGAGACAAAAAGTGATTGCCTATCACTCACCCAAGATGCCTTGTAAGGGTGTGGATGTGGAATCCTTTCCAGCTTCAGTTTATCCACCATTTCCTGAGATACCATGTTGTCTGTTGAACCAGTATCAATGACAACTTTACATACCTTACCTTTGCTCTTACATGTGGTTTTGAAAAGAGCTCTTCTTTGCATCATATCCTTTGATGCCTGCAAACTAATTCTCCTTAACATCAATGATTCTCCACTCTCTGGATATCCAACATTATCAGGTTCTCTGTTTGAACTCTGTGCACTTTCTTCTTTCTCTTCTTGCACAAGTTGTACTCTCTTGTCACTTGTTCTATCATTTCTGGATGATGAACCTTTGTTTTCTAGACATTTGAAAGATGGATGACCAAACTTTCCACAGGTGTAACACTTTCCTGAAAACGTAGTAGAACCTCTACCACCTCCAAATCTTCCTCTATTACCTTTCCATCCACCTCTGAAATCAGACTGTCCCTGTCCTTTACCAGTGTCTTCTTGACCCTCATTGGTTTGCTTTTGTGCAGGGGCTGCTCCTCTTCCCCTATTGTTTCCTCTTCCTCTCATGGACTTATCATGTCCTCTATTCAGCTTTTCTTCAATCCTGATTGCCATTTGATAACAATCCTCCACATTCTTAGGGTTAGCTAAAAATAACTCATCCTGTATGTTAAACCTTAAACCAGCCAAGTACCTAGCCACCTTTTCTACCTCATTCTCATGATGACCAGATCTCATACTCAACAGATAAAATTCCTCAGTATATGATTTCACATCCCTGTCTTTCTGCTTTAAAAATTGCAGCTTCTTAAACATCTGGATTTCATAATCCCTTGGCAAGAATTTACCCTTGATCCTTGCTACCATCTTATCCCAAGAAGTGATCTTAGACTTCCCTTGCTTCCTTCTCTCAGATTGTACATAATCCCACCATACCAAAGCATGACCTCCTAACTTGGTCTTTGCAATCTTGACTTTCTGATCCTCAGCAACATCTTCACATTCAAAGTGATTATCCAGTGCAGCAATCCAGTCCAACAACTCATCTTCATTGAAGCTTCCAGTATACTTGGAAACATCAACCTTTACCTTAGGGTTTTCACTCTGCACTGCCTTTAACAGTTTTGCCAATCTCTGGTCTTCAGCATCCAGATCTTCAGCTACCTCTTCATACTCTTCAACAGTATCTGCATCTTCTTCAGACTCACTGTCTTCCACTTCCCTCTTTTTGTTCTTTTCCAGGGCTGTCAGCCTGGCTTGAAGTGCTTCAGCAAGCTCCTTCATCTTCCTCATCTCTCTAGCATGTTTCTCCTTCAGTTCCTGCAATTCCCTTGCAGTACCATTACCTTTTGGAGGCATTTTGTCAACCTCTCAATCAACACACAACACAATCAACTCTATCTCTACCTCTGCCCTTTCGGTGACAGAATCAACACACAACAGCCCAGACCTTTTGCTGAGCTCTGATACCACTATGATGCAGAGGCATCCACACTATAACCTTCGCATATAGCATGAACGTCTGCAGACCAACCTCATCATCATCATCTTCGCCATCATCATCATATTCCCTAAAACTACCAACATCATCATATTTCAGCTTTACTCTGTCAGCATCATGTTTCTTAAAACCAACAGCATCATCATATTGCGGACGATCGCAAACATCCGCCTGCCGACTACTGTTCACCTCCGCTTTCCTTCTAACATCAACATCATGATGTTCAGCGGGCGCACACATCCTCCGGTTGCACTGTTCATCGGGCTCCGAACTCCATCGTCATCATCATATGCAACACTTCCTTCGTCAGCAGGATATTCAACATCCGGTTGTCTCAAATATCCTGATGACGTTCACCTTCAGCAGCTTACCTTCGATGCTCCGCTACCCGACGACACAAGCAACAGCATCATGATATAAATTATCCGGTTCTCTTCGAAACCTCCTGATGATGATGTTAACACAACTTCCTGCTACGGACTTCCGCCGATACCTTAGCACCTTACGACAGCAGGATGAACTCGCACAAGGGGATATCTCAATATCCTGATGACGATAACGTCATATCCTGATGACGATGACGTCAGCCAATATCCTGATGACCTTCTCAATACTTAGTCAAAAATCCGAACTCTCTCTCCCGCATCTACTCGCGATATGCGGATGTTTGGCACTCCCAATATGATGATCCTGATGCCGATACGCTCCTCGGCTCCTCCTGCTGATGATCACCCCGACGAACTTGCACTTCATGCACTCGAAAACATCATGCTCTCCTTCACTTATCCGGATGATGATGCCTAACCCGACTGCAGGATATTTGCAGAAATATCCTGATGATGCTGTTTTCGCGAACTTCTTCACTTAGCGAAATCTCCCTTCGCCGATCCTCCAGGGATGACCCGATCCCGTCTCAGGGTGATCTTCCAACTCAAACTTCTCAACTTGACCTAGCACATGAGGATGCTAGGGTCTTCAACATCTCTTGACCGCGATCCTGCACACCTGCATGCAAACAGAAAACAACCTACAATCTAACCTACTGTACATTGCCATTCCACCGATCAGATGAGTCAACCGGTGGAATGGATCAGTATATCCATGAAAACCTCTCAAACCAGCAATCGATCAAGCAATGGAATGCAACAGAGGATGAACACAAACAGGAATACTTTATTCGATTTCAAAAGATGCAACTACAATATGATGTTCCTCTCGCTCTGTCTCACTCTCGTAAAGTCTGATCGATGATTTACAATCAACCGATCCCATGCTTATAAAGATTTCCCTATGAGTACTACTGATCCGACTCCAAGCGGCTGGGAACTCTCCAGGCGGCTGGGAGATCCCACCGAACATACATCATGACAGCTGTTATAACTAACTAGCTAAAAATAGCCAAAGCCTGGTCAGCATGATCTTATCCTGATCAGCATGACCTTATTACATGCATTTGGTCTAACAGACCTTCTTGGAAACACAAACAAGACCTAAACTATTAACTGCCTTATCAAGACCAGCTGTCAGGTAGGTGCTCCTGCACCAGTACCCTTATGGGCACATGCATAAAGAATGTATGATGTGATATGGAAAGCACATTCTATACCTCCCAGGTTTTTCAGTTGCTCATCCAGAGCATCACTTATCATTTTGGCCCATAATGGCCTGTTCTTAGTGTATAAGCACATTAGGATGACTCCATACATCCAATCTTTGAAACTTCCAGCTATTGGCTGTCCTGTTGCCTGACTAAGTAGGGTGATCATGACCTGATACTCGTCATCAAAGTCAAATTTATATAAATGAACATGCAACTTGGCTACGGCTGTACAAGGACTATTTTTAGCCCTCCATCCATACATTTTCTTCCTAGTAGCCTTCTTATTAACTTCATATTCTGTTTCCATCTTCTTCAGGTCAATGTTAACAACATTTTTACCCAATGGTAAATTGAACATGGTGGAAAAGCCCTTGATAGATAAGTCTGCATACACTCTCCCATGCTTCTCCACCCTCCTTGTCTGGGGATTATAATTTTTGGCACACTCAATAACCAATTCAGGAGCTTCCATGGAGTATGGAAAACCAGCTGCATTCCACATCTCGAACACAAAAATGGCTTCAAGCAGAGCATCCTCATTATTAATGTTGATCTTGTCTGCCCATGCAACCAAATCTATATTACCCTGGTGAGTGTCACCAATAGTTCTGTATTTGAATTGCACACCTTCAGGCTATGTAAACATTGGCTTAACAAATTCTGCCTCGGACTTCATCAATCTTTTGTCTGCCATGATTTCCTGCAATGCCGAGAACTGGTCTCAAGATTGATACTTCATCTTATCCATGCACATATATATATATATATATATATTCTACATCTTTATGGCATCATGCATATGTTTATTAAACAATTATTTCATCATGATATACAGAAATCCTAGCTTCAAATCAATGAACATCATTTTACCTTGATATGCATACAATAACAGCAA
Organism: Cunninghamia lanceolata; assembly: GCA_027924645.1. Lineage (NCBI taxonomy): Eukaryota > Viridiplantae > Streptophyta > Pinopsida > Cupressales > Cupressaceae > Cunninghamia > Cunninghamia lanceolata. Next base: position 4,003,050 of record BSBN01000725.1, read on the forward strand.
GAGGGTTTCAATTACTTACCTGGTGCGCTTATCCCTTTGAATTACAATGATGATTATATGGGATAATCCTGATACTGTTGATAATCACGCCCTTCATTCCGATTCAAGTTGTATACGTCTGCAGGTGGTTCGTAGGAAGGTTTGAAAGCTTGACTTTGTATAAAATTGATCTTATCGTGAGTTAAGTGCATAATGACGTTATGAATTCATTCTAAACCCATTTATTTGGTTAGTTAGGGTACAATCTAATTAAATCTATCATAATCATTATGTTTCCACATGGAAACCTCCAGAGGTTTCCAGGTGTGACCATTGCATTAACCATTAGCAAGAAACACCTATCATATTAATGAGCATTCAATGTCGCGCGACAAGAAGAGGAGGATGATCTTTTGAAATATCGGGTGATGTTTTGAATATCAGGTGATATTCAAAATATGACTATCTTGTAATATGACCATCCGCATCTTAGCGGGAAACTTATGTTAGTATATCGGGTTATTTTCAGCCCATCGGGTCATGTCATAAAAGATCAGGTGATGTTCAAAATATCGGGTGATATTTTGAAAAGAATGATGACCCTATACATTGCTTAAGTAGCCTCTCTTGGAATATCATGATGATGTCACCATGATATTGGTTTAGTCTATCGTTGAAGCACTATGACATCATCATCATGTTTTGTGAAAGGGTGATTTTTGGAAATATACCTTCGTGAGGTAAAAAAATGATAATGATGTCATCATCATGTTGATTCTCCTTGTTATCAGGTTGGATGATGTCATCAGGATAAAAGTTCCAGGGTGATATTTGGCAACTGGATGATATTTGGAAGATAAGGTTATATTCAAAATATCGGGTGATGTTTCGAAATATCATCTTCACGGAATACATGTTATTTGACGGGTAAGTATCACAACCACCTAAAAAATGACGTCCGCAGGTCGCGAACAGATAATTTATCAGGTGATATTTTGTAAGATAACTGATATTGGGAAATATGATGATGACTTACCTGCCCCCTTTATGAATATCAGGTTTGACCACGACTTTGACCATTCATAACTTTTACATCCTAAGGAATATCAGGGTGATGTAAAAGGCAAACCTTCATGAAATTTAATGCTCTTTCCATATACGAGGTTAATGAAATGAAATATGAACTTTGACAAACTAACCTCATGATGATGACTTCCCTAGCCATTGTGCAGGATTATCTGTATTGATTGAATTTTACCAAACCGCCAGCAAGAAAAACACACAAGCAAAGCCAAAAAGTTGGGTCCTTGTTTTGCCAAGTCAAAATGGGGCGTGTTGTGTAACCACACAACACTACTATGTGGTGGAGAATATCTAAAATGGTTTGTCAAATTCAGGGGACTTTAATATAGGAGCTTCTTTGATTGCCTTTTTAATAGCTCCAAAAGCTTCAACTGCATCCTCTGTCTATTCCACCTGTTCACCCTTCTTTAACATCTTGGAAATAGGTTTTACTATTTCAGTAAAATTTGGAGTGAACCTCCTAACAAAGTTGATTTGGCCAAAGAAAGATTGTATAGCCTTCACAGTTTTAGGGATGGGGATCTGGTCAATGGCTTCCACTCTTTCAGGCTCTATTCTTATTCCATCTTTTGAAACTATGTGGCCAAGCAACTTGCCCTCTATTACAGTGAAATGACACTTTTTAGGATTCAACGAGATCCCATATTCCAAGACTCTAATAAAAATTGTCTCCAAGTGTGTACAATGATCCTCAGATTTCTTGGAATATGCTGTCAAGTCATCCTAATAAACCACCATAATTTCATTAATTAAGCTAGCAAAAGCCACATCCATTGCCCTTTCGAATGTTTCTCTAGCATTTTTGAGCCCAAATGGTATTCTTACATAAACGTATGTTCCCCAAGGTGTATTAAAGGTAATTTTGAATTGTTCAGATTCCTTAACCTTTACCTAGTTATATCCTGAGAAACCATCTATCATGGACAATAGTTCACAACCTGTGACTTTTTGCAGTACTACTTCCATGTTAGGAAGGGGGTAATTATCCTTAAGTGAAGATTTATTTAAATTTCTAAAGTCTACATAGAGTCTAATGTGCCCATTTTTCTTCTTGACAGGCACCAAGTTTGAAACCCAAGAAGTATGTCTAATGGGTTTGATAATAACTCCATCCCTTAGTTTTGTGAGTTCCTCAAGCATCTTAGGGGCCAATGTGGGATTGATAGGTCTCTTCTTTTGCCTAAATGGTTTGGCATTTGGCTTCAGTGGTATCTCATGTTGGAAAAGATCTTCTTGGTATGCTTTGAACTCATCATAGGACCATGCAAATACGTGTCTGTACTTTCTAAGTAAATCAATGAGCATGCTTCTAATTTTTTGATTTAGTTTCTTCCCAATATATGCATTCTTTGGGGTTGTTTGTGTTCCCAAATTTATTTCTTCAAAATCATTTTGTACTATGGGTATGCTTTTTGTCTTGAATCAGTCATGCCCATCAAATACTCTTTCTAATGCTATGAGACCCTTAGGTATTTTATTTATTTTTAACTAAACTATCTCCTGACCAAAGAGAGTTTCTTTTCCATCTACTTCCTCCACAAACACATTGAAATCAATTTCTTGGGCTTCATATTGATCGACACAGTGTAGGAATTTGATTAGATTTGTGTCATCATTAAAGACTTGCCAATTATGGATGTTATCTAGAAACATTGGTCTAGTTTTGAATACTACTTCAGTAATGCCTGCCACTATGATATCATCCCTTTTCAATGCTATGTTTTCTAGGAAATCGACCATTATATTTTTTGACTTGTCTATCCAGTTAATTGAGAAGGCATCAAATAACTCAACATCATCCCAAACAACATTTCTATATTGCTTCAACCTTTTGTTCTTGGATGAATACTTCCCTTTGACCTAAGATGTAACTAATTTAGAACCCCATATATAGCAAGACATTTTATTTTATGCTTTATGGCAATGTTTAGACCAATGAGCAGAGCCTCATATTTTGCTATGTTGTTAGTGCATTCAAATCTCAACAGGAATGAGTACTTGAAGGTCTTACTAGTCGGTGAGATAAATAATACTCCTACTGCATTACCAACCTTGCTACATGCACCATTGAAATACATCTTCAATACATCACATTCATCTTTTTGGGCTTCTCTATGTATTGGATCAGTGTTCTATAATTCTGGCTAGCTTTTCTCAACTCTGAATGCACCAAGGTCTGTATCACAAAACAAGTTTATTTGGTTTTGATCTATGTGTTCAATGATGTTTTCATACCTTGGTTCTTTGCATAACTTAATTTCCTTTTGTCCCACTGGTATTGTGGCATATGATAAATCTAACTAAACATTCCCTCCTGCCATTGCTACCCATTGTCTTGATAATAACATCCCGTAATATGGTGGGATATCAATGACAATGATGTCAACATTATATGTTGCTTTAGGGTAGGCAACTAGCTTTATCTCTACATCCTTCATAATGCCCACAACTGGAATGGACCTATTATCCATTGCATAACACTTGCCATATGTAGTGTCAACCCACATTCCCAGCTCCTTCATAACTGCTACTGGCATAATATTCATTGCTGCGCTTGAGTCAATCGTGCAATTTCTTACTAGTCTATTTTTGATCAACAAAGTGGTGTAGAAAGGATCTACTTGTGAGGGATTTTTTGTTAGAGTATCACCCAGGTATACCTCAGGAATTTTAATAGTCTCCTGTTGGACATTGTTTATTTTACTTTTAGATTTCTATTGTTCTTGATTTGGTATATCTAAAATTATTTTGACCACTGTATTTTTGTATTTGTCTACCTTCATCATTTCAAGGAGTGGTACTAATATCTTTACCTGAGATATTGCTTGGGCAATGTCAAATGAGGGAGTTATTAGTTGATCATTCTTTTCTATTTTCATATGCCTTTTTTCTTCAACTGGCATTTTATCCTTTGTCTTATTTTGTTCAGTCTTTCCTGGTTCTTTATGTGAGGATTTCATGTTATTTTTATTATAATTTTGATCTTTTATAAAGACACTCCTAGGTGTTCCTTGATCTGCATTGACTGTCCTATTTCTTAGATTATAATTGTTCTTAGCCTGGGCCACTGTAACCATTGTAAGAGCTCTCCTTTCTTCTTAGTAGGTTTTCTCCATTGACGATGTGGTGGCTTGTTAGGATTATAAGTACTTCCCTTGTAGTTGTCTTCTTGATCTGAGAAGACTTCTTGTCTTCCCATATTAACATTATATTTTTGGTTCCCTACATCATACTCATACCCGTCTTCTTCTGCAGAAGAATACTCTTCATCTATCTAGTAAGGTGTAACTTCTAGCATATTTATGGTATGTCTGTCTCTTTCATAGCCATAAGATACTTCTTCTTGTTGTACTGATTGGGCCACTATACAATATTTAGGTGAATGGGGAAAATTACATACCAAGCACCATGGATTATCTTCTACCACATGTGCCCCATTTATTTTTAGAGGGTCAGGAGTATCCTTGCCATAATTTTGCCATCTGTTATTTTCCATAGGTCTTCCATCTTTCTAATTGGTATTATATGGCATTTCATGCAACCTTGGTCTTTCATTTATGGAATGACTCTCCTACTTATTCTAGTGATTATTAGAGTTTTGAAGAACTCTGAGGTTATCTCTTTTGCCAATCATCCCTGCAGCCTTCCTATTATTTTCAATACTGATAGCTACTTTTTGCACCTCTGTCAAGGTCATGGGAGATTTATTCCTGAGTTCATACCCAGTCTTTGGATCAAAAGATTTTAGATATATACTCAGAGTTGCCGAATCAATCAATTTGGATCCATGTGGTATTTTATTGTGCAATTTGGAAAATCTTTGATTGAATTCATATACTGACTCATTGTAATTTTTCTAGATGTTTATTAGCTCATGCAGGGCAAATTTAGGGGCATATTGATTTCCATACTATTCTTTGAACTAGTCATGGAAATTTGCTATAGAATAAATTGAGGAATTTGGTAAATTATTAAACCAATCCCTTGCATCTTCAGTTAGAGACATCATGCATAATCTTATTTTTACATCCTCATGTTCTATACCAATGTCTTGTATAAAGGCATTGAAATTCCTAATGTGCTCCTTAGCTGATATCCCATTATTCCCAGTGAATTTGGGGACCATATTTCTCTAGCTGTTGTCTATAGGGTATGGATATAATTGATATCCTATCAAATTAAATTGTCTACACACACTCATGAGGTTTTGCGGAGGCATATTCATAGGTGGTGGATAGGGGTAATACTGATATCCATATGGAGGCTGATGGTAAGCATGTTGCTATATGGGTTGCTAAGGGTGTATATTCTGAGGTGGTATATGCTGCTAATGTTGTGGAATGCCATGATGACCTGGTGGTGGGTGATATTGGGGAATATTGCTAGTATTAGGGGGTTGGGGTCTTTGTGAAGGCATACTATGTTGAGCATATTGCCTTGAATTACCTCCTGCATTATGAGGCATTCTTGAAGTACCCAGAGCAGTTGTATTCTGAGATATCCCAAGTGAATTGGCATTATTACCTTATTTGTGTGGAGGGACATATCTTGGAGGTTTTGGTTTTTGGATTTTTAATTGTGCCATTTGCTAGTTTATCTCATGACTCTCTTGTATCATCTATTGTCTCCTCCTAAGTTGTTGTCTTTGCGACTCCAAATGTATTTTAATCTCTTAGTTACTCATAGCATCAAAATCAACAATATGGTCTACAGACCCCTCTTGGTTTTCTTCTTCCTGTTGTGATAGAAATCCCCTATTAGACTCTTCCTGTTTCTGCCTCCTTTCTTCATTCAACCTTTCCTCAAATTCAATTACTTCTTGAGAATCTATCTTGTAACTGAGGATATTATCATTTGTATTGATCCTTTTAGGAGGTGTTGAGGGATTTCCACCATCATTGTATACTGGGGAGTTGAATATTGTAAAAGGCTATTCTGATGTGTTTATATTGTCTTCAGGCTATTTGGGTACTGCTTCACCCTTATTTGCATTGTTATTTCCTTGAGGAGGTCCCTGCTTGTCTGTGAATCTAACATTATTTTTCTTGGGACTTTCTTGATGCATAGATCTCCTCCCATTCATGTTTGATGATATAGTATACCTCTGATGTCTATCATCTATCCTTTCTGATATGATATCTATTTGATCATTCATAACATTCTTTTAGAGTCACCACTTATTTTCAGTGAGTAAGAAGAAATGATTCTGGTTCTTCCCAGTGGAGTCTTGAATATGTTATAATATTGTGATATGACTCATATGATGGAAGGCTCAAGTTTAAATTAAGTTGGTCCCTAGTAGAGTTGCCAATTCTGTTAGGTCTCAAAAACGTAGGTTTTTACACCTTAAGAGGTTTCCAAGCTCTCTTCATGCTTTTGGCTAACATGCATAAGGATAATACCTTCTTCACTTTAGGTTTTGGTAGACCTAGGTGGGTATACCTTTCACAACTAATGCAGATTTTTAATATCCTTCATGGTGGCAAATAGGTGTGAAGTAGCTAAAAAGATAACTATTCTTACTCCTAATGTTAATGTCTTAGATATGAATACTTGAATAAAACTATGTAGAATTTCTAGAATGAATTTGGAATGACCAGTGCCTACCCTATTGGGCTATTGGAGTCAGTGGCTAGGTTAATGGAAACAAATATATATGATAGGTGAATTTATCTCCTAGCTTAACTCTAATAGTTGGGCACTTTCAAATGTCATCTCCTTATGCAGACATGCATGTCTGTAAGTTATAGTACTCTTCTTACTAATCCCAGTGTTATCCTCCTAAATTACTGTGAAATTGTGAAAGGAAATTTAATTCTCAGATTGATGGAAACTGATCAAAATAATTTCTCCAAAAGGATTTTAATCTTTGACAAGAACTAGTTAAAGTCAATTATCTAAAAGGATTTTTTAATTCACATCAACTAGAAACCAATCAAAACTCCACACAGGAACAACAAATGTGTTCTGACAAATAATGCAAATTTGAACAACTTAAAAGGACCACTATGGATACAATACAATAACATGTAATCAATAAATTTAACCAATAGTTGAACATTAGAAATAGATCACCACATGATAATATTCTACTCCATTATATTCTTCAGATAATATATAGTAATTGCATAAGTTTTTGAGATATGAAAATGGATGGGTGGAATGGGTGCAATCTATCTTTCTTACTAATGCCCTACCTAAAATGGTGATGGAAGATAATAATCCTACTGCTGATGATCCTTTAGACCATCATATGTTTAACTTTTATAGAAATAATTATGAAGAAGACATATCTCTTCATAGTGTCTTTTGGGAATTAACAGAATTAACAAAGATAATTAACACTAAGCTCTACTGAGCCACAGGTAGATCTAAGCAATATGATCTAAATACTTTTGGCTCTGATGTTTATCAGCAAATTCTATGGCATTCCTTGTGACCACCTCTATCAAAACCATCCTCTCCAAGTGTTTACAAGCCTCCCAGGATGCTGAGTCTTTATCTTTGATAGTCTCTAGAGCCTCTTGTAATATTGCCTGGAATTCTTTAGTCCATTCATCTTTGGTTTTCAACTCTTTCTCATTTTTGAATAATACAGGTACACCCATCTTGGAAGCATCAATACACTCCTTTGCATCAGCCTGAAGCTTGTCATGATATTTCTTATGTTGCTTGATCAGATCTTCGGCACTGGAGATGCCTACACTATCAGGGGTATCTTTACTTTGTATCCCATGGAGCTTCTCTTGGAGCCTGCTATTTAATCTCTCATGCTCTTGGATAACTTTATGATTCTCAGAGTAGACATCCTAGAATTTATTCATGCAATGCATCATATGAGTATTCTTGCTCTGTAGTACTATAGCAAGTGTGTTAATTTGGATTTGAGCTATCTGATCATTCAATGGTGGTTCAGTACTCTTTGGGCTCTCTCCTTGGGATAATCTCTTAGTTGATCCTCCAAAAGCACCTTTGACTGTATCTTTCAAGAAATCATTCTCCTTTGTCATTCTCTCACAATTCAACTTATACATGTCTCTTTCTTTGATCAACATCTGGATTTGGGCCTTGTTCAACTTTGCCACATTAATCCCATTATCAACAGTGATTATGGGATCTGTTTCTCCCGCCTTCAATGTCATCACATGCCCGAATGCTTTTTCAGTATCAATGATTGCAATCTTTTTGTGAGGTGGATACAAAGCCCAGATCATAAGTGAGTTTTCATCATTGTTATATTTTGTTCCCATGTTCACTTCTGTTACCCCTTCTAGAGTAAGCTTATATTTGTCATCAGTATTATGTAAGAAACTATCAAATACCAATGCAGAATTTATATCCAATCCTAGAAATATCATCACACCAGCGTCTTTTAGTAGCTATCTAACTTTATCAGGGGTCATAATCCTCATCTCATTATCCATGGTTGTCTTTAGTACACTTAACAATTGTTTTTCATTATCAGGTGTGCCATTTTCAACAAATTCCCTAACTTATTTTCCTTTGTATTTGTACAAAAAGGACTTAAACTCCAGAGATTGAATAAATTGGTCATCAAAAATAAATGAATCATATGCCAATTGTCTGGCATCTATATCAACTAGTTCTTCAACCTCATGTTCCCTACGAGGCTGGTATTTAATTCTATGTTTGGGAATTATGTCAGTTTGTGCATGGGGTTGATCTTCATCTGAAGATTCTTTACCACTAGAGGATAGCAGTTTCATTTCCTATATTTCCTTCCTCTTCTGATCTATCTCTCTGTTATATTTATCAATAGCTAATTCAACCTTTGCTCCCCCCATATTCCTTATGACATCATCATGTGGATAAGGTATGTGTGCATACCCACTAAGATTCTGCTTCTTCCTTGCATAATCTATAAAACCTTTGGGATCAAACCCCTTCCTCTGTTCTACATATTTCATGTTGTAATGTAGCAATTTATCCCGAATGAGATCATACCCATCTTTTGACTCTATGGTGAAATCTCCAAAACACAATGTGCTTGGCATAAACGATTGTTTATCATAAGCATTTAGATTCATTACATTGGAGTAGTCCATTTGTCTGACGATCCCCAAATATGCTATCCTATCTGGAACAATCTAAGGTAAGAAAAAAGGTTTGTCCTCAAAGCCATAGACTCTAATCATGGTAGAATCAAGGAAACAATACCAATCTCCCTAGTTATGTGTCATAGTTGGAGGCCCAATGAAGTCTTTTGGCCTCAGAAATCTCTTAATTTCATCAGACAAAGAATAATCACAAGGGTGGCTAAAGAATCTGTACAAATTTTTTACAAAATACTCCTCAAAGTAAACATAATTAGAATTGGCAAATATGCTATCCCACACACTAGTCCATAACTGCACAGGTAATGGTTGTCCCTTCTCATCTAATTGTGTGATTCTCAACTCTTCTGGCCACATCCCAATTTCCTGACCATAATATAGTATCATGTGAATAAGCAATGAGTAATGTTTGAAGTGTAGTGTGGGAGAGTTGTTTTTAATAGCCATTAACCCAGAATCAATTTCCTTGAAGACATATGTAGCATAGTCAAAAGGCCTGGTGTAGTGCCCCGCAATGGAAACCTTAGAGGACAACACATTTATGCTATGCAAAACGGAAGATTTTTTTTTTTGTAACAGTAATAGGGTAATGTTGAACAATTTAATACACATCATTGTCTACTAAGGTTCCATGGTTGCATTACTTGTCCTAATCTAACATACATTGTTAACTAACATTAGCAGTTCATTCTAAAACTATTGCACAATGATTATACAGATACATCTCCATTTCATGCCATAGTTAGATAATCAACTTGATCAAGGTTACATGTAAATAATCAAAAGTTTATACATAAGAGTACATCATCATGTAGTTTACATTAGCACTATCTAGATTACATCTGAATACATACATTATGAATCAACTGCTGCACGGGCTAGTACATGAGCATAGGAACTGTCTTCATAAACAAGTACAAGATCTGAAGTCTGATACACAAGATATATCCTCCTCACTCACGAACAACGGCAAGGGAAAACCAATGGATAAATCTCTTCCACCCAACCATGTGGAACCCTGAGGTCCACCCCCCAAGCTAGGAGTTAACATAAGGTCCCCACTACAACATACGGTCAGGTAGACAGTAGGCTATGAGACAACACATGACTCCAACATCACAAGTCACCATCACAAAACAACACAACAGTACTTCCAGAGGCAACACTTAACAAATGGGGAGAGTACAACTAGGGAGTGCTAGGCTGTAGTAAGGAGAGTGTCATCGCATGGTCCTAACATGGGTTACCTAGGCAGTCTCTCTCTAGACACCGGCCCCATAGGATGACACATGCGGAATCAACCTTCCTTTCGTGATGACAAGGAAGTAAACCTGCCAATCTCAGCCTTCTCCCCTCATCCTTAGTCTGAACTAGCACTACAGGCATGAGTGAGGAAAATCTTATTATCTTGTTAGTGTGAGAACTACCCAACCCTTAGGTTTATTATTATGTTATCACTGAATTACCAACTCCCAGTGGGTTACCTTGGCTAGCCACTTGGCACCGGCCCCCACCATGAAAGCCACTCCCTTACCTACAACTAGAAAACCCTACTCAACAAGCATAGCAGACATCACAACAATGAGGGTACAGGAACCATGCAAGGCATTGACCATCTTGCATAACAACTATCCTTATATCAACATGTATATAACAATGCAAGGCATCAACCCTCCATAACATAAACATAAGGGCAGGACTCCTAGACCATTGCCCATATCAACACATATGCATTACAACTCTATGATCTCCATGCCACCCTGTTCCATAACTCACCACAAACCTGGATACAAGACTAATACAACTAGTTGGATAAAAATACATCCACAAGGAAGTGCATTTATCTTTCCCCTTGTCTTTTAGTCCATACATATCTAGGGACGACATACTTCATAGACCATCATGATCTCAAGACATCAATCAACACAACACATGAAATCAAGACATCCCAAGATAAGCCTCTGGAACTCTAGCCACATGGGTAGATATGGAATCAAAAGACCATATGAATGGGGTTATGCCCCACAAATAGAATTAACATATTACGAGAAATTTAAATCTTACTTTCTTTACAACTAATCCACAAAAGCAGATTGCAATTGACTAAGTTATTACAATAGTATACTAATCATTAAAATTTAGCTTGTCATTTGATTGTATTCGTATTAAGAAAAAAATCTATATTTACAATAAAGTAAATATTTATTAAATAATCATTTAATTTAATTTACAAGATGCAAATATCATTAACATAACTAAAGTAGACAACTATTGTCAGTGTTATAAATCAAATTGATTAAATGATAATAATATAATTTTGAATTTAACTCATACGGATAAATTTGAGAGTTCCGATCCAATTTATAACCATATATAAAAATAAAAGAAACAATCGTAATTTCATCTACGTAACAACAATTACAAATGCATATAGATCAAATAACATTGGTCTAATTGTCATAACATTTATGAGGAATTAACACATGAACGGGTTCTAGTTCAATAAGTCATTTTTTTTTAAGAGAAGGTGATAGAGTTTAATACTACACTAAATTTCATTTATCCAAACTATTATTACACATATCGAGATTTATTTCAATCTAATATGCCATCTTCCTTATCATGATCCAATTACATACTAAGTTTAATAAATAATTTGATCACATAAATTCCCTTAACTTATTTAAACGAGTCACGTGACCAACATATTACTAATAATAATAATAATAATAATAATAATATTCCACAAATCACTTGGTAACAATTATTTTCATCTGAGATCATTAAATAATTAACGTTACCCCTTTTTAACACATCTACTATATTTAAATAATCCAACTAATAAAATTATAAAATTGTGTCAACACAACATAATTATAACAACCACATTCCATGACAGAACAATAATCTAATAAATTTAATCCCGTAATATTTCAAAACTTGATCTATTTGCATCAAGTAATTAGTTATAATTTTCATCTCATATTGATTTGAACTAAATTTCAATACTAATAAAAAAATCAAGTAAGACTCAAAACCTAACATTATCACTCAACTTGAACCTCCATTAAACCTATTTAAATTTATGCATATGGAGCAATATATATATATAACATCATACAAAGAAAATAATTACAAAGCCTACCTAAATACATTAATTTTGTATCTTCTAATATTACTCTTCATCACCAAAACCCTAACTACGAATTATTAAGGAACCCTAATTAATATTTATTACAGAAAACCCTATTTACTTAGGCCCACAATTAGCTGCTGACCTTCTCGAAGAATCCCTAACATGTCATTGACATCCACTACTCCTTTCAATCATAGAGTAATATGTAGAGAGGCAATGGAGGAATGAGACCAGACCGATCTCTTCAAAGGGTGTAATCTCTCAGAAAGCAACGAGTGCAGGATATGTACAAGACGGATTTGGGTGGGACGATTCACTGCTAAAGGATAGCATCCAAGCATTACCACAGCTGCAAGGTCTAAGGCAACTCTCCCAGATAATATGTTTGGAAATGCTCAGAACACAATGTAGGCATTGGTAGAGCGCATACCTTTTGGATAGACATAGCAATACTGATAACAATGTTAATGGAAAAATGCAAAGCATGATTGCATTGATTGTCAGAGACAATACTTGCATAATGATGTAATCGGCTCATGGATAAGACCCCAGAGAACTTTGTGCAATGCAAGGCATTCACTGACGGAATGAAACTAGCTTTAATCATGAGGACTTGCGACATCATGCCAGAGGATAATAGCAATATGTTGCTGTGGTTAATAGGTTGTCACCAAATAATGGCGAAGACTGTAGAAAGCACACAATGGGTGTCGAGATAGGCATTAGGCTTATAATGAATCTTCACCTTTTAGTTTGTTAAAGTGAATGCAAGGATTACTAGACTGAGTTCTCAAGAAGGAGGACTAGAAACTTCTAAGCAACTGCAACAAATAAGAACTCATGGCATTGTATGGGATTCTGTCTAAAACTCAAGGTGTTAATCTTGCCAAAATGAGAACTGCCAGGGCGGATAGCTAACAGCCAGTGAGTAAGGAACAACATCCAAGGTTTCGAAGTGTCTGACAACTGACCACCCTAAAGTTGCCCCCAATATTTCTAATTTGCAGACTTAACAATGACATTTCATTGAGGCCAAGATTAGAATGTCCACAAATATATCAACAGGTTAGGAGATAAATTGCGACCATAGCCAAGAGCCAAACTAGAAAATAAAAAAATGGCATGATCGCTCAGCGAGATTTAAAGCAAATACCAACTGGGAAGAATCGATAGGTTGCAGCTAGCATAACGCTTCACAAAGGTGATGAAAGACCCACGGATGTGGATAGCTGTAGGATTCTGAAAAGCAGGATGTTCTTCCTCCATTACTTCGATTCCACAGGTAGACATAGGATTACAATATGGATGCAGAATTTCGCAGAGAGAATATATTGTTAGGCTCAAGGATCTAAAAGCAATTTCATTGATAGAAGTTTATGCATATGTATCTCTGCATACCTTTTTATATATTTATATGAATATACAGGGCCGACATGAGCAATACACCAAGGTTCTGAGATAGAAATCAACGAAGACAATGCAAAGTTCTGTTTAAGCACTAGTCTATGCACCCTATCAGATGCACAGGTGCGATTTGTTTTGTTCGATAGAATATTAGGTAAAGAATTACAAAACACAGCAAGAGGTTTCCCATAGAAGGGGTACAGACTCAGTTTCCACAGAAGGATTTAACTCAGCATTCCAGAATATAAACAGGGGTAAATGGACAAGTCAGGTTCGAGACATTCGATTGTATCTGAGGCACATGGAGGATTGTGATAGGTCTCAAACTAGAGATAGAAAGAATTTAAATACCAATTCCTGAATAACTCCCATCAATGGAGGAAAACACAGTTAACCTAGTTCTATTACAATTTCATAAGAAATAAGCATATTTACAGTGCATACCTGAAGTTTTTAAGCTTTTACAAGAGTCTTCTTTTCTCTCTGAATCCAATCCCCTTCTCTTCTCTTCCAGAATTCTTTTTCCCTCTACCAACCAAGACTTTGTCTCCTCAGATAAATGCAGAAGGCCTACCTCTCTTCCCGACAACCCACTGTCTCAAAACATGGGTCGATTCCTCGGGTAATTGCAAGAGACATGCCTTTCTTCTTCCAACATCCCACATTCTCGTGAGATTCTTCAATTTCACTTTACTGAGGGATTCCACACCTCAAACTTGCAATTGACGGCAGAAGACATTAGTTTTGCTCATCTCCAAATATTGAACACATAAAACGAGGCGACAACCCTAATATTTAATCCTTAGAATAATTATCCTTATTACCGTCAATTCATTTAATCAAAATGGTAATTGTTTAATCATCTTACTTATGAATCTTATTTTCCTTTTTTTTTAATTTAATCCACTTACAACTTAGGACTTATTATTTCATTTATTCATTTATCTAGTTTATTATTTATTTACTATTTTTCATATTAGTTTTACCAATTATCAATAATTACATCATTTATAATTAATAAACCACACATAATTCCCGAACAATGTTTTTTTAATTTAAGCTTTAATTTAACCTTATTTAAACGAAATATTAATCATGCATAAATTGACACTTAAATTGGATATACCCTAACTTATAGGATGATACTTGACCCCAAGTGAAGCCACAGGACATGATGACAAAATGATGACAACAGTCCCACTGACAGTGACGATAGGATACAACACTGGAAACTCATCCTCCTTGAGGATGTTGACTAAATAGGGAACCTCATGTTAACTCTCATCCACAATTCCATTGGCTAGGGCACGCTCAGAGCTATTAATTCAGGTGGAGTCGATACCCAGTACTTGCATCCTGCAACAAACAACAAGGTTGTGCATATATCCATATATAATCATGTAGTCGCAGACACGATGAATGGAAATCGCAGCGTGGTAGGGTACTTGAACATGAGTAATGCGACACTGTTCCGTTCATGTAAACACATCATTAATTAAACTACATCCATTACCAGTTATACATCATAATCATGATCGAATAACTCATTAACTCAGAGCAACATGAATCTATAATCATCAAATATGTCCATCATGATCAAGGAGAACATAAACCATAACATGCTAGTCCAAATATCTTGAAACTGTAAACATGCAATATAACACTATCATCTATACCAGAACTATCATAGAAAACATGAAAATAACATCTATCACAAGCAAAAGGTGAGGGGCATTACATCCTCCCCCCCTAGAACTAGGCTTACTCTTGGAAGCCTGTAAATAAGTGAGGATATAACTCCCTCATTCTGGTAGCATCCTCCCAGGTAGCGGAGGTCTCATCATTAGGATCCCACTGGATCCTGACCTACTCCACGTCTCTACCCCTAAGAGCGAGTCTCCTGTGCTGAAGAATGCCTACGAGCTCCAAAGCCAGCTGCCCGTCCTCTACCTGTAGAGCAGTCCAATCAAGAATATGAGCAATATCTAGATAGTAAGGTCTAAGTACTGAAACATGAAACACATCATGGATGCGAGAAAGGATAGGCGGCAAAGCAAGATGGTAAACAACTAGACCGATCCTCTCCAACACCTCAAAAGGTCCAACAAAGCGTGGTGCTAGCTTAGAGCCCTTCCCATAGCGGATTGGACTCTTATGTGGTTGCACCTGCAAGAACACATGATCCCCAATAGAGAATTGATGACCGATCCTAAGAGCATCTGTGTACTTCTTCTGCCTATCCTGAGCCGCCACCAAATGCTCTCTAATCCTCTCAACCTACTGCTCCATATCTCTAAGCATATCTGGACCCAGAAGAACTCTATCCTCCAAATGATCCCAACTCAAAGGGGTCCTATAAGGATGACCATACAAGGCCTGAAAGGGAGACATGCCAATAGAACTATGATAACCATTATTATAGGCAAACTCTACTAGGTAAAGGTAGTCCTCCCAACAGCTCTGCTGATCCATAACATACATCCTCAACATGTCCTCGAGAACCTGATTAACCCTCTCAGTCTAACCATCAGTGTTAGGATGATAAGCTAAACTAAAGTTTAGTTGTGTCCCCAAGGCACGTTGTAAGGAAGTCCACAGGGTGGAAGTGAATACTGGATCCCTGTCAGAGATGATCCTATGAGGAATCCCATGAAGTCTGACGATGTCCTCCATGAACACTCTAGCCACCATAGAGGCATTGTAAGAAGCATGGACTGGAAAAAAGTGAGCTACCTTCATCAACCTATCTACAGTGACCATAATAGTGTTGTGTCATCAAGAGGACATTAGCAAACCAATAATGAAGTCTATCGAAATGATATACCACTTCCACTCAGGAATCAAATGAGGCTGCAAAAGACCTGCAGGGTACCGGTGTTCCGCCTTCACCCTCTGACACTCAAGACATCTCGACATAAAATCAGCAATATCCTACTTCATACCACTCCAAAAGTATAGTTGACGCAGATCTGTATGCATCTTCTTGACACCCGGATGGGCAGAATAGGGTGCCCGATGTGCCTCCAACAAAACTAGGGTGCGAAGACCCTCAGAATTAGGAACATAGATATAACCCAAATGTCGCAAAAGACCATCTGACTTAAAAGAATAACTGGAGAATCTACCTTCTAAAGGTCTACCTGACTCAATCTCGGTCCTCACCTCCTGGCACCATCTGTCGATAGGAAGAGCAGCGAGAATTTGACTTCTCAAATCAACTGTAAGAGAAACTGCTGAGATCTCATGCCTCTAACGGCTAAGAGCATCTGCTACCACATTCTCCTTGCCCTGAATATGTCTGACCTCAAAGTCATATTCATACAAGAACTCCATCCAATGCCTTTGCCTTGCATTTAAGTTTGGTTGCGTGAAAATATACTGTAAACTACAATGATCACTGTGCAGCTCAAATCGATGCCCTAGTAGAAAATGTCTCCATCTCACCAAGGCATGCACCACAGCTGCTAACTCTAGGTCATGAGTGGGATAGTTTAATTCGTGATCCTTGAGTTTGCGAGACTTCTAGGCAATCATGTGACCATCCTGCATTAGAACTGCTCCCAAACCCTCCAAGGAAGCATCGGTACAAACAACAAAGTCTCTGTCAGGATCAGGAACTGCTAATATAAGTGCACTGGTCAACTATTCCTTAAGAGTTTGAAAGGCTTCCTGACACTTCTCTGACCAAACAAACTTTTTCCCTTTCCTCTGAAGAGAAGTAATGGGATGAGTAATTCTCGAAAACCCCATGATGAAGCGACGATAGTAACCTGCCAACCCCATAAAACTACAGACCTCAGAAACATTTGTGGGTGTAGGCCAATCCATAATAGCTTGGATCTTCGAGGGATCTACCGCAATACCCTCTCTAGAGATAACATGACCCAAATACTTAACCTCTGTCTAGAAGAATGCACACTTTGACAAATTCGCATAAAGCTGATTTTCTCTTAGACACTGCAACACCTGATGCAATTGCTGCTCGTGTTCCTCCATAGTCCTTGAATAGATCAATATATCATCAAGAAATACAAGAACAAATCAGTCGATATAAGTGTGAAACACCCCATTCATTAAGTTCATGAAAACTGAAGGTGCATTCGTCAACCCGAATGGTACCACTGTGAACTCATAATGTCCATAACGGGTGCGAAATGCTATTTTTTGAATATTTGCCTCAAAAATCTGCAACTGGTGATATCCCAACTTAAGGTCAATTTTAGAGAATACCTTCGCCCCCTTAATCTGATCAAACAAATCATTGATCCGAGGCAAGGGATACCTATTTCTCACCGTTACCTTATTGAGCTACCGATAGTCGATACATAGCCGTAGGGATCCATCCTTCTTCTTCACAAAGATCACAGGTGCTCCCCAAGGGGAAACACTAGGTTGTATGAACCCTTTGGATAATAGCTCCTCCAACTGCAGTCGAAGCTCCTTGAGCTCCTGAGTGGTCATTTTGTATGGAGCTCATGAGATAGGCTTTGCACCGGGAACTAGATCGATCCTAAAATCAATGTCACGCTTAGGTGGCATCCCTGGAACATCAGAAGGAAAAACATCTGCATACTCTCTCAAGAGTGGGTGATTGTCAAGAGTTGCCTCTTGAATCTCCTCCATCTCCAAATCACTAATAGTCACTACAAAGAGCTGACATCCCTGACGCATACATCTCTTGAGCTGCATAGCAGAGACCATACATAGGGAAATACGTCTCTGAACTCCTACAACCTCAACCTTAACACCAGAATCATCCACACATCTAACCATTTTATGCTGACAATCTATCATTGCCTGATGGGCCTCCAGCCAATCCATCCCCAAAACTATGTCATATGAACCCAAGGGTAGAATGCGAAGGTCACAGAAGTAGATAGAGAGCCAATCTTTAATTTACACTCTAAAACTAGAGACTCAACTGCTACCTTAGCCCTGAAAGCTAACTCGGCCTGCCACCTATCATCTTGCTTTGTTGCCACTAAGCCACAACGCTCCACAAGGGAAGGAGATATAAATGAATCAGATGCACCAGAGTCAAATAGAATAGAAAAATCAATACCTTGCATGCGACCAGAAGTCTCTACCATGGTGCCCTAATGTTCTACCTGCCAGTCATCCACTGCTACAAAGACTCGGTGTGACCTGCCTGCATCACCAACCATTGGCTCAGATGCCACTGGTCGATGTCCAAATCCTGATGCACCCTTCTGCAGGCACTGTCTAGCAATATGGCCCTGTTGGCTGCAAGAGAAGCACCCTGTGCCTCTACCAAAACCATCGTTCCCCCGGAAGGTACTAGACTGCTGGAAACTACCCCTACTTATTGTAGACTGCGCACTCTGGGCTGACTGATCATAATGATTGCGCTTATTGCGCTGCCAAGACCGGTCTTTCTTGTTTTGAAACCTATTCCCTTGCTGATGCTGAGAATTCTTCAGTTTGGACTACAAATACTGCTGCTACTGACCACTCTTTGAGGGTGCATGAGAAAATGATGCCTAGGTGTGACCTCCTCAAGAACCATGTCCTGATGAAGGTTCACTGCCAATGCGCACACTTGTATGCCCACTGAGGGCCATAGCCAAGTTCTCCTCCACTAGCTGGGCTTTCTCCATGGCAACCTCCATGGTCTTAGGTTTGAATACACGAACCCCTCCACTAATCTAGGCATTCAAGCCCCTGATAAAATGCTGCACCAACATGGGCTTGTCATCGCCAATACCTGCATACTATTTGAGCTCATAAAATATGTGCTCATACTGCTCCACTGTCATGGCCAACTGCCTTAGCTCATGAAACTTGTCTACTCGACGCTACCTCTAATGGTCAGAGAGAAAGCGGGTTCTAAATCTATCTTCAAACAACTCCCAAGACACAGTGTTAATGTCCAAATGTAGTTTCTGCTCTTTTATTCTCCACCAAGTCGAAGCAAACCCTCAGAGATGCAGAATAGCACATCTGGCCTTTGTATTGCTGCTATACAGATGCATGGCGAAACATCTGCCTAAGTCCAATAGCCAAGTCTCTACCTCCAGTCCTCTACCAGTTCCATCAAAGATGGGAGGATGTGCTCTCAGTAAGTCCCTCATATGGTTGGCTAGTGTGGCCTCCTGCTCAGTTGTCAATTCCCTACGCCTGGGAGATCTCTCCCTCTCTCTAGGACCTGACTGGTCTACCTCCTGACCACCTTTGGGCTGCTCACCCACCTATTTGGCACCTAAACAGGCAAGGGCCTCCTCGAGAATCTATCTCAACTGGGCTCCATCAGGCCGACCCTGACCTTCCATGTTCTGACCCCCGCCTTCGTGACTACTCCCATGAGGAGAGTTGGGAGGAGGAATACTGCCACCACCTCTCCCACGACCTCGGCCTCTACGTCTAGGCATCTACCCTACACACAAAAAGGCAAATTGTTATATTTAAGAAAAAGGGTCGCAACAGGAGTTAAATTGTACTACAGAGTTTTTAGCACAAGGTTTCATAATGGGCTCAAATTTAACCAAGGTACCCAGTGTTTAAACCATGCTCTGATACCAAAGTGTAGTGCCCCGCAATGGAAACCTTAGAGGACAACACATTTATGCTATGCAAAGCGGAAGATTTTTTTTTTTTTTGTAATAGTAACAGGGTAATGTTGAACAATTTAATACACATCATTGTCTACTAAGGTTCCATGGTTGCATTACTTGTCCTAATCTAACATACATTGTTAACAAACATCAGCAGTTCATTCTAAAACTATTGCACAATGATTATACAAATACATCTCCATTTCATGCCATAGTTAGATAATCAACTTGATCAAGGTTATATGTACATAATCAAAAGTTTATACATAAGAGTACATCATCATGTAGTTTACATTAGCACTATCTAGATTACATCTAAATACAGACATTATGAATCAACTGCTGCATGGGCTAGTACATGAGCATAGGAACTGTCTTCATAAACAAGTACAAGATTTGAAGTTTGATACACAAGATACATCCTCCTCACTCACGAACAACGGCAAGGGAAAACCAATGGATAAAGCTCTTCCACCCAACCATGTGGAACCCTGAGGTCCACCCCCCGAGCTAGGAGTTAACATAAGGTCCCCACTACAACATACGGTTAGGTAGACAGTAGGCTATGAGACAACACATGACTCCAACATCACAAGTCACCATCACAAAACAACACAACAGTACTTCCAGAGGCAACACTTAACAAATGGGGAGAGTACAACTAGGGAGTGCTAGGCTGTAGTAAGGAGAGTGTCATCGCATGGTCCTAACATGGGTTACCCAGGCAGTCTCTCTCTAGACACCAGCCCCATAGGATGACGCATGTGGAATCAACCTTCCTTTTGTGATGACAAGGAAGTTAACCTGCCAATCCCGGCCTTCTCCCCTCATCCTTAGTTTGAACTAGCACTACAAGCATGAGTGAGGAAAATCTTATTATCTTGTTAGTGTGAGAACTACCCAACCCCTAGGTTTATTATTATGTTATCACTGAATTACCAACTCCCAGTGGGTTACCCTGGCTAGCCACTTGGCACCGACCCCCACCATGAAAGCCACTCCCTTACCTACAACTAGAAAACCCTACTCAACAAGCATAGTAGACATCACAACAACGAGGGTACAAGAACCATGCAAATTGACCATCTTGCATAACAACTATCCTTATATCAACATGTATATAACAATGCAAGGCATCAACCCTCCATAATAGAAACATAAGGGCAGGACTCCTAGACCATTACCCATATCAACACATATGCATTACAACTCTGATCTCCATGCCACCCTGTTCCATAACTCACCACAAAACTGGATACAAGACTAATACAACCAGTTGGATAACAATACATCCACAAGGAAGTGCATTTATTTTTCCCCTTGTCTTTTAGTCCATACATATCTAGGGACGACATACTTCATAGACCATCATGATCTCAAGACATCAATCAACACAACACATGAAATCAAGATATCCCAAGATAAGCCTCTGGAACTCTAGCCACACGGGTAGATATGGAATCAAAAGACCATATGAATGGGGTTATGCCCCACAGATAGAATTAACATATTATGAGAAATTTAAATCTTACTTTCTTTACAACTAATCCACTAAAGCAGATTGCAATTGACTACGTTATTACAATAGTATACTAATCACTAAAATTTAACTTGTCATTTGATTGTATTCATATTAAGAAATAAATCTATATATTTTTTTTTAAAATAAAAGTGGTGGACCACTGTAATTATATTAAATATAAAAATAATTACAAACCCTGGTCCGATGAGCATATTGGCAGGAAAGAACCAAGGGAAGAAAACCTCCAGTTATAGCTCGAGAATACAAAAAGCTCCAAACATTTCACAAAAATAGGAGCAAGATTTTACATATATAATTTTAACAAAATATTACATTTTGATCATCGAACTGATAAACCCAGGGAAGCAGAATCCCAAAAAACAAAGCTACTAGCTATCCCAAATTCACTTCAGTATTCAGATCCTGCACAAGATAATTCAGATCCCCCACAGCATGATCTTCAATAGGTGAGCCCAGAGGAGGAGGAAGAAGAGGATGAAATTGCACTAAAAACAACAGAGCTTGAAATTTTTCATCCACTCTATTAGATAAGCTTTCACCAATCTCATTACCATGAGCATGTAAAGAAAGATGTAGAAAATCTTCATCCTCATTCAACAGAGAAGAACGAACCGCACTAAAAACACAATTATGGGCAGGAGAGTGAAGAACTTGACATTTGGTAAAAAGGCCACCAATCAGAGCTTCTGAGCCAAATAAATCATAATTCTGAAAGGCTGCATCAACACTTTCATCAATAAAAAGGAAACAATGAACATACTTCTCAATAAGCTGACGAACTATGCCAATATCTTGTAATAAATCCAAAGCATTAGAAACAAAAACCATGAAGATCTGAGAAGGATAAAGAACTCAGACACGACCTTCAAGTATGTCTCTACCCACAACATATCTAATGGCTTCCTCCACCTCCAGGCTGTCTATAGCAAGGACAGATCTTAAGCCATCCAAAGACACAGAGCCAATGAAAGCAGACTCCCACTTTGAAACAGGAAAGAACAATCTGCGATTAAGCTGAATTTCCATTGCATCGCACAGAACAAAGAATAGTAAAAGAAGGATGGTTAAACATATAAATAAATAGCAATATATAGCCCAAAGGATCAATAGATTATAATTAGCAGGCATCATCACCCATGAAGGAAATGATTAGAACTTGTTGTGAGCCGACGCTATAAGAAAGCAAGGACAAAAAACTTACGGGGGATATGAATCAATGGACAACGAATATCACAACATAGAGTAACGACGCATGTGGTAATAATGACAACTCCAGGAAATAACTACTAAATGCCACATACATTTAACCACACAAGTGAGAATTAAGTCGCACACCTTAAAGAATCAAAATGTACTATATCCGCCAAATGTGGATGTTTGCCAACCAAGTCCTCATCAAAATAAGTTAGCAAGGATTCTAAATCAAAACCCAAGTTAGCTATAGCATCAGCCAATTTATTGCCCTCTCTAAGGGTATGTGAAATAATGAAGCTATCAAACAAATCCAAAAGATGCCATGCCTCTTGAAGAAGATAATCTAATTGCCAATTAAAAATATGCTACTTTTTCAAGGCATTAATAATTATTAATGAATCACCCTCAATATGAAGTCTAGAAACCTTTAATCTAATAGCCAATCTAAGACCCTTGATAAGAGCAAGGGTCTTAGCTTGGTTATTAGTTCCATCAGGAATTTTACCAGAGAAGGCTTTAAGAATTTCACCTTTCATATTTTGAAAAACCCCACCAATGGAAGAAGGGCCCGGATTGTCACAAGAAGCCCCGTCAAAATTGAACTTAATGAAATCATCAGAGGGAGGCAACCACTTTACTAAACTTCTATCCTATTGTACGACTGCAAAAGAATTTGAAAAAGAAAACGAACTTAAAGAGGGCCAATTTTCCAAAATAGAATTATCCCAAGAAGAGAAATGAAGATTAGAAGTCTTCATAGATTTAAGATAATTCAACACAACCTCTGAGATAGATTTTTCAATAATAAGGGAAATAGACTAAAAATCCTTTCATTCATTTCTAAAAATCCTTCTATTCCTTTCAAGCTAGATATTCCATATAACAATAGACGGTGCAACAATCCAAATAACAACAAAAGTAGAACCTTTAAATAAAATAGGCCAACTGTTAAAGAGATCCAACAGAGAATTAGGAAGAGGACAAGACCAACTTAATTTGGAAAAAAGCCATGTCCAACAAGAAAAAGCAAAAGAACAAGAAATAAACAGATTATCTACCTCTTCTTCACATAAGCCACAAAACACACAGCTGAAGGAGTCCATAATCCCCAACCTAGCCAATCTCTGACCCGATAGAATTTTATTTTTCAGAGCTAACCATGCAAAGGCTCCAGCTTTTTGAAGACAAGCAACATTCCAACACAACAGCTGAGGCCAATCCGGAACAGATGGAGAATCCAGTGAGGAAAGATATCTATAACCATCTTTAACAGAATAAGAACCAGTATTAGAGAAGGACTAAAATAAAACATCTTCTTTAGGTAAAAAACAAACCCTTCTTTTACTTAATATTTGCCTAAGAAGGATCTTCTGATTCTCAGGAATAGAACAAGTTGAAAAATCTTTCCAATTAGAACTATAGAAAGAACCTTCTTTAGTAACTGAAATATAGTCACTTACTCTAACACCCCAAGAAGAAGAAAGATAAGATTTAGCTTGAACCAATTCCTTAACAGAGGAGAGAGGAGAAAAACCATTCCAAGAGTCATCCCAAAAAGAAGCTTTAGAACCATTAAAAATTTTCCAAGATAGATGAGGTAAAAGAACTCTCCTGCAAGGAACTAAAAAATTCCAAATTGAAGAACCCTTAGGAGGATTAGAAACTATAAAGATCCTATCAGGGGAAAGGGAATCTAAATATTTATATTGAAGGAATTTACACCATTTAAGATCCGGATTAGAAAACAACTTCCAAGCCAGCTTAGCACCCAAGGCTTTATTATGAATAGAGATATTATGAATACCCAAACCACCAGATAATTTAGGAACACAGACCTTATTCTAGGCAACTAAGGACACTTTGTGACCTTCATCTACAGAACCTTTCCATAAAAAAGAATTCAAAGATTTCTAAATCTTCTGAATTACACCTTTGGGAATATTTAGCACAGAAAGCATATAGATAGGAACAACAGTTAAAACAGATTTCAAAAGAGTGATTCTATCAGACAAAGTTAACCATCTAGCCTTCCAAAGAGCAATTTTATTATGAATAGAATGAGAGACCTTTGCCCAGAAGGACTTCTTTTTTGGACCAAAAAATAAAGGGATTCCCAAATAAAGACTAGGTAGACTCTCCAATTTGACTTTAAGGATAGAAACAATCCTACTTTGCAAGGAGGGTTTTGTATTAAAGAAATAAATTTTTGATTTGTCCAAGTTAACTGCTTGATTTGATGCAGAACTATATCTAGAAATAACCTTCTGAATACACTTAGCCTCTTTGATAGAAGGAAGACCAAACAAAAGAGTATCATCTACAAACAAGGTATGAGTTACCAAAAAAGGAATGCCTAGGATCTGAACCCCTTTCTAATTAGATAGAGTATTTTGCAATAAGATTTCTCTACTAAAAGTCTCAGCCATTAAAATAAAAAGAAAAGGAGATAAGTGATCCCCTTGTCTTATGCCTTGAGAAATTTGGAAAAAAGCAGAGGGACTACCATTAATGATAACTGCTGATCTAACACCTGAGATACAAGAATGAATCTATTTGCACCATTTTTTATCAAAACCAAATTTGAGAAGAACTTTTAATAAAAAAATTCCAAGAAACCCTATCATAAGCTTTCATCATATCTAATTTGAGCATCATAGCTGGAAATTTAAGATCTTTAATAGAATGCAAAACTTCATGAGCCAAAATTGCGCCATCCACCGTTCCTTACCAGGAACAAAACCTCCTTGTTTGGAAGAAATAATTCTAGGAATAAACATGGCTAGCCTCATGGAAATGGCTTTTGTAAAGATTTTATACATAGTGTTGCATAAAGAAATCGGCCTGAACTGAGAAAAAGAAGAGGGAGCAATGACCTTAGGGATTAAAACAATAAAAGTTGCATTCATTTCTTCTAGGATATTACTGTGTTTCCTTGATTCTTCCAAGACCAACCAGATATCCTTCCCCATAAAGTCCCAGCATTTCTAAAAAAATAGAGGAGTAAATCCATCTGGACCAGGAGCCTTATCAGGGTCAAAAGAGAAAACTACTCCCTTAACCTCTTCCAAAGAGAATTCCTTCATTAACATAACATTATCATCATCATTCATAAGCTTAGGAATATTATTTAACAGAGAATTACACAGCTCTTCAGAGGGTTCATTCAGATTTCTAGTTAACAAATTTGAGAAAAAGGAAATGGCCTCCTTTTGTAAAAAGATAGGATCTGATGTTGGGGACCCATTAGAATCAGAAATATGATGAATTTTGTTAACCTATCTATTCATTCTAACAGAAGCATGAAATAATTTAGTATTTCGGTCCCCAACTTGCAACCAAGTTTCTCTTGATTTTTGTCTCTAATACTCTTCTTCTCTAGCCAAGATCTCATCCAACTCTGACTGAAGCTCTTTTTATTGATCAAAGGTTGAACTATCCAAACCACAATTGACAATATGAGAATTTACTAAGAGAAGCCTTTTTTCAATAATCTCTTTCTCTTTAAAGATATTCTTAAAATGGGTAACATTCCATGATCTTATAAGCTTTTTTATTAAATGCAGTTTTCTAACAAGCTGAAACATTCTAGAACCTTCCACAAAAGGCATAGATTCCCACCAAGATTTTAATAACGGAAGAAAAGAAGGATCTCTGAACCACATTGATTCAAATTTAAAAGGCTTTTTCAAACTTGGTTGAAATCCCAAAACATCAATTTCTAAAAGAATAGGAAAGTGATCAGACCTTGAGAAAGAAAGAATCGAGGAAGAAAAAGAACCCTGAAAAGATAACCAAGGATATGACAATAAAAATCTATGAAGCCTTTTTGCTATACTAAGGAAGTCTTTCCTTTTATTAACCCAGGTAAATCTCCCATTTGAAGGTAGATAATCAATCAAACCATTATTACTAACAAATTCTAAAAAATCAATCATAACCTTCGAAGGGGGAATAATGTCACCTTGTTTTTCATTCAAATTTAAAATAGCATTAAAGTCCCCTCCTAAAATAAGTTTCTCCTTAGGTAAGGATTGAACAATATCAGATAAGGAATCCCATAAACATTTTTTATCTACTGATCAAGTAGGGCCATAGACATTAATTAGACCAAATTTCAAATGATTTTCAAAGCAGATTTCTACAAAAAGCCAATTAGTGGTTTTAGAAATAAGAGTCACCTCCACAAACCTTTTATCCCAAAGGACAACCAGACCCCCTGAGGCACCAATAGAAGAGGAGCTTAAAAAATTCCATTTCTTCTAAATTTTAAAAACTTTTTTTGCTGATTGGTCAGACAATTTAGATTCTTGAAGTAGAACTAAATGAGCACCTGATAAATCAATTTGATGTTTTATCAGGCATTTTTTGTTACAGGTATTAATGCCCCTAACATTCCAAGAAATAATCCTCATTTCACATGAGGAGAGCCCTCGGCTCTCCTCATTGCAGATCGTGTTAACATTTTTTTAAGTGTTTTTTGAACACCTACTTCAATTTCTTCCTGAGTGACCCTAACTTTCAATTTTCTTCCTCTAGTCTTAGGAGGGGAGGACAAAACCACAAGTGTTTCCAAAGGAGTTTGAGAAATACCTGAAACTGAGTCATTGGGAACATCAACCTCATTTAAAACATCATCAGCAATCTTTTCAATAAGTTCTTCCCCAACCTTAGCAACCACCTTATCAATAAAATTTTCTGCCTCTTGTAAAGAAAAAGGAAAAACCTCTTCTACATCTATTTGAGCTGCAGAGACATTACTAAAATCTTCCCTTTGATCAAAAACCTTTGTAGACAGAGGTGGTTCAGAAGGCAAATCTACATTAGAAGAAGACCTCAGATTAACTTCACCATCAATACAAGAAATAGGGTCCAAAAGAACTTCAGAAGATTGAGGCAAAGGTTCCTCAGGAGATATCCCAAAAACATGATTATCCATCAAAAAATTCTCTAGGCCTGAAGGTACACTATTAACACCTACATCTTCCGAAGTTTGGGCATTAACCAAATAATCCAAAGAAGGTTCAGGGGATACATCCGAAACACCTAACAAATCCTCATTAGAATGAACGCGGTCAATACAATCCGCTCTGCGATCCAAACCTTTCTGGATTTCATTAACAGAAACAGGAACACAATCATCCAAAAAATCAAAATCAAATCTATCTCTTGACAAAACCTCATTATTAACCTCAGGTAAATCAAAATCCTTACCCTGAGGACTAACCGAAGGAACCCCATGAGTAAATTGAAAAGAGGAATCTAAACATGATTTTCCCTTTTCCACCCATTCCTCTAAATCAATCAAGTTATCAAATTTAAAGATGGTTTCCAGATCTTCAAAAATGATCTTTTGGTTCCACGAGGATTTAGAGGTTTTCAAAGTGATATTGTCTGGGAAAGCATAAGAAGTATTTATAATCAAGCACATTCTAACTGGAAGCTTAGGGTTTTTAAATGTTAAAAGATCGTGGTTAATAAAAAACCCTAACCTTTGAGCAATGAATTTTAAAACACTTAAGTCTCTATATTCCAAAGGTAAATTACAGAAATTTACCCAAAAGGGGAAGAAATTATTGTTACTCTTAGATGGATTAAAATTTGGAAACCATGGTTGTAAATGAATACCCTTCCCATTAAAAAACTAGGATTTAGTTTCCAAAATTAAATTTTGAGCTTCCATAGATGAGAAGATTGCAACAAAAAACCCTAAAGACTCATCCAACATAATAAAATTTGTCACACCTTCCCAATTATCATCAACCCAAGACTCCAAATTCATAGAAACCAAAGAACAATTCCAGATCTTACCTATTAATGCTGTCTGAGTAAGATCCCGCACATGGGGATCAATAAGGTCATCTCGTAATTGAACCTCTAATTTAATACCTGATTGCAACTCGACATTTTTCTGAACTACCTTAGGAATCCAAACTTGTTTAATTAGAGGATTTTGTTGTTTGAATCGACGAACAACATTCCCAAACCTAGTAACCCTAGATCTGAAACCCTCACGACCAAAATTCACCTGTCTATTAAATCTCTGTCCCAAAGAGAAGACATCATGGAAACCATTCAAAGCCTTAATAAAATCTGCAAATAAAGATTCTTGAGACTGTAGTGGTCTCTACAGTCTACCCTCAAAATGCCGCTGCCCCCGCTGCCACCTCTCCATTTGAAATAAATCTATATTTACAATAAAGTAAATATTTATTAAATAATCATTTAATTTAATTTACAAGATGCAAATATCGTTAACGTAACTAAAGTAGACAACTATTGTCAGTGTTATAAATCAAATTGATTAAATGATAATAATATAATTTTGAATTTAACTCATACGAATAAATTTAAGAGTTCTGATCCATTTTATAACCATATATAAAAATAAAAGAAACAATCTTAATCGCATCTACGTAACAACAATTACAAATGCAAATAGATAAAATAACATTGGTCTAATTGTCATAACATTTATGAGGAATTAACACACGAACGGGTTCTAGTTCAATAAGTCATTTTTTTTTAAGAGAAGGTGATAGAGTTTAATACTACACTAAATTTCATTTATCCAAACTATTATTCCACATATCAAGATTTATTTCAATCTAATATGCCATCTTCCTTATCATGATCCAATTACATACTAAGTTTAATAAATAATTTGATCACATAAATTCCATTAACTTATTTAAACGAGTCATGTGACCAACATAATAATAATAATAATAATAATAATAATAATAATAATAATATTCCACAAATCACTTGGTAACAATTATTTTCATCCGAGATCATTAAATAATTAACGTTACCCCTTTTTAACACATCTACTATATTTAAATAATCCAACTAATAAAATTATAAAATTGTGTCAACACAACATAATTATAACAACCACATTCCATGACAGAACAATAATCTAATAAATTTAATCCCGTAATATTTCAAAACTTGATCTATTGGCATCAAGTAATTAGTTATAATTTTCATCTCATATTGATTTGAACTAAATTTCAATACTAATAAAAAAATCAAGTAAGACTCAAAACCTAACATTATCACTCAACTTGAACCTCTGTTAAACCTATTTAAATTTATGCATATGGAGCAATATATATATATATATATATATATATATATATATATATATATAACATCATACAAGGAAAATAATTACAAAGCCTACCTAAATACATTAATTTCATATCTTCTAATATTACTCTTCATCACCAAAACCCTAACTACGAATTATTAAGGAACCCTAATTAATATTTATTACAGAAAACCCTATTTACTGAGGCCCACAATTGGCTGCTGACCTTCTCGAAGAATCCCTAACATGTCATTGACATCCACTACTCCTCTCAATCACAGAGTAATATGTAGAGAGGCAATGGAGGAATGAGACCAGACCAATCTCTTCAAAGGGTGTAATCTCCCGGAAAGCAACAAGTGCATGATATGTATAAGACGGATTTGGGTGGGATGACTCACTGCTAAAGGACAATGTCCAAGCATTACCACAGCTGCAAGGTCTAAGGCAACTCTTCCAGATAATATGTTTGGAAATGCTTAGAACATAATGTAGAGGCATTGGCAGAGCACATAACTGTTGGATAGACGTAGCAATACTTATAACAACGTTAATGGCAAAATGTGAAGCATGATTACATTGATTGTCAGAGACAATACTTGCATAATGATGTAATCGGCTCATGGATAAGACCCCAGAGAACTTTGTGCAATGCAAGGCGTTCACTGATGGAATGAAACCAACTTTAATCATGAGGACTTGCGACAACATGCCAGAGGATAATAGCAATATGTTGCTGTGGTTAATAGGTTGTCACCAAATAATGGCAAAGATTGCAGAAAGCACATAATGGGTGCCGAGATAGGCATTAGGCTTATAATGAATCTTCACCTTTTAGTTTGTTAAAGTGAATGCAAGGATTACCAGACTGAGTTCACAAGAAGGAGGACTAGAAACTTCTAAGCAACTGCGATAGATAAGAACTCACGGCATTGTATGGGATTTTGCCTAAAACTCAAGGCATTAATCTTGTCAAAATGAGAACTGCCAGGGCAGATAGCTAACAGCCAGTGAGTAAGGAAACACATCCAAGGTTTCGAAGTGTCTAACAACTGACCACCCTAAAGTTGCCCCCAATATTTCTAATTTGTAGACTTAACAATGACATTTCGTTGAGGCCAAGATTAGAATGTCCACAAATATATCAATAGGTTAGGAGATAAATTATGACCATAGCCAAGAGCCAAACTGGAAACTAAAAAAATGGCATGATCGCTCAGTGAGATTTAAAGCAAATACCAACTGGGAAGAATCGATAGGTTGCAGCTAGCATAACGCTTCACAAATGTGATGAAAGACCCAAGGATGTGGATAGCTGTAGGATTCTGAAAGGCAGGAGGTTCTTCCTCCATTACTTTGATTCCACAGGTAGACATAGGATTACAATATGGATGCAGAATTTCGCAGAGAGAATATATTGTTAGGCTCAAGGATCTAAAAGCAATTTCATTGACAAAAGTTTATGCATATGTATCTCTGCATACCTTTTTATATATTTATATGAATATACAAGGCTGACATGAGCAATACACCAGGGTTCTGAGACAGAAATCAACGAAGACAAAGCAAAGTTCTGTTTAAGCACTAGTCTATGCGCCCTATCAGATGCAGAGTTGTCATTTGTTTTGTTCGATAGAATGTTAGGTAAAGAATTACAAAACACAGCAAGAGGTTTCCCACAGAAGGGGTGCAGACTCAGTTTCCACATAAGGATTTAACTCAGCATTCCAGAATACAAACAGGGGTAAATGGACAAGTCAGATTCGAGACATTCGATTGTATCTGAGGCACATGGAGGATTGTGATAGGTCTCAAACTAGAGATAGAATTTAAATACCAATTCCTGAATAACTCCCATCAATGGAGGAAAGCACAGTTAACCTAGTTCTATTACAATTTCATAAGAAATAAGCATATTTACAGTGCATACCTGAAGTTTTTAAGCTTTTACAAGAGTCTTCTTTTCTCTCTAAATCCAATCCCCTTCTCTTCTCTTCCAGAATTCTTTTTCCCTCTACCAACCTAGACTCTATCTCCTCAGATAAATGCAAAAGGCCTGCCTCTCTTCTCGACAACCCACTATCTCAAAACATGGGTCCATTCCTCGGGTAATTGCAAGAGACATGCCTTTCTTCTTCCAACATCCCACATTCTCGTGAGATTTTTCAATTTCACTTTACCAAGGGATTCCACACCTCAAACTTGCAATTGACAGTAGAAGACATTAATTTTGCTCATCTCCAAATATTGAACACATAAAATCAGGTGACAACCCTAATATTTAATCCTTAGAATAATTATCCTTGTTACCGTCAATTCATTTAATCAAAATGGTAATTGTTTAATCATCTTACTTATGAATCTTATTTTCCTTTTTTTTTAATTTAATCCACTTACAACTTAGGACTTATTATTTCATTTAATCATTTATCTAGTTTATTATTTATTTACTATTTTTCATATTCGTTTTACCAATTATCAATAATTACATCATTTATAATTAATAAACCAGACATAATTCCCTAACAATGTTTATTTAATTTAAGCTTTAATTTAACCTTATTTAAATGAAATATTAATCATGCATAAATTGACACTTAAATTGGATATACCCTAACTTATAGGATGATACCTGACCCCAAGTGAAGCCATAGGACATGATGACAAAATGACGACAACAGTCCCACTGACGGTGACGACAGGATACAACACTGGAAACTCATCCTCCTTGAGGATGTTGACTAAATAGGGAACCTCATGTTGTATAGCTCACCCTGCGGGTTGCATATAGCCTGAAGATTCTGATTCTAATGGGTGGCTAAGAGTTTTAGGACATCTATGTTTATAAACACATCTGGTACAACCAGTTTCCCCAAATTGAAGTTCCAAGGGTTGCAGATAGTTGCATGCCTAACTCTTCTATTGTAATGAAACTTAAACAATTCACACCCTTGGATGGGTTTCCATACATTGCCAATGTGTTTACATTTATCTTCTAATTTCTTTATATCAGCCCTAAGCTGTGCGGACCTTTTGGCCTTAGGACCTGAACCGGGTAATTGATCTATGAGGTCCTGGTTTAGTTTTCACTTTTTCACCTTCTCTTCTTGTCCCTTGTTTGTTTTTTGTTTCTTAGCTTTACTTGTTTCCCCTTGTTGTTTTCTAGCCTTTGTTTTTGTGGGTGTCTCCATTCTACCTACCTAGAATAACAAAGACAGACTTCAATTTATCAATCGCAGAGGAGTTTATGTGCTTACCCGTGATTGCAGAGATTGTTGAATTCTTTTGTCCTTTGTTTTACCCTTGTTCTTTCACTGTGCCTCCAGGAAATCTCCTCTAGTTTCAATTTCTTTTATTTGGAATGTTTTTCCAGGGGATTTTATTCAAGTGCCATTAATGTCTTCTCCTGTGAATTAACGTAGCCAGCTTTTTAAAATTTGAAATGTCAAATCGATACCACATTCATTATCGGTGAGACATTCCTGACTTTATGCCAATCTGTATGTTTCATCTGGTACCATTTTACTTATATGTTTCATAACTCAATCATTGTGACCAACCAAATGTCCTTTTGATATAGTTATATCACTATTGGGAAGACCCTTTAATTCTCCTACTGATAGATTTAACCCCTCTTCCTTTGCTTTCCAACACTTCAGGGAGACATTACAAGGCTTACCTGAAGCAGGAATGAGTGTTTGCATTGTCATCAGCTTCACTAGAACCATTGCTATGAGGTTATCATGTGGTTTCGATGTTTTGAGTTTCTCCGATAGGATCATTGCATTTACTTTATCAGAATGAAAGTGTGTGTCTCTCACCGAAAACCATTCATCACCATGACTAATGAACTCAGTGGGACATAAGAACTTTACTCTGATATATCTGCTTATACCGATGAGTTCCATTTGTTGTTTTATACATTGGTATGACTTTCTCTGAAGATTCTTTATGATCGCTGTGACTTACAAAGTCAACAAGACTTAAACCTTGTGCTCCAATGACACTAGTCTTCCTGATATACATAGTTTTTAATTATCATTTTGTTCTTTGGCAAGACTTTTGCCAAAAATGTTTACTTGGCTTTCACCATCGGAGTGAACTATGCTATCAAAGAGATTTCTGTGGTCTTTCCCGATCATATACTTCTTCTGGATGCAATTGTATTTAAATTCATCGGTGAGACCCAGTGCTTATCCCTCCGAAATATCTATCGGTATGACTAATGAGCTCGAGAGAACATAAGAGCTTCATCCCAATCCTTCTGCTCTCGCCGATACTTCAACTTGTGTTGTTTTTGAATTCTCATCGGTGAGACTTCATCTATCTCTTCCCGATTATGGACAAAATGTGTTTTGTATAGACATTGGTTCATGGATCAGGGAAATATGACTAGGGTCTTGCCAAAATTGATTAATCTGAGGTTTTTATCTACCATAATGAAGGAATTGGGATTATTGGTTAACAGAGGTCACAATATGGATCTTGTCACACAAATTGTGGCAATTTATTTTGATCACAGAGTTACATAGCGGTTGTATAATCTAATGGAAACTAGAAAATGTGAGATTTTTTATAGTCCCAATAGGAACAATATTAGAGACCCATTCTAGATAATCAATAGGGTAGATAAAGATGACATCTAACAATTTCTACAGCTCTTCTTTGACGAGCAAGGCAACTTGCGGGTGCATCTTACAGAGCTTCTGCTTAACAGGTTTTGCATCAAGATGTACCACAAGATGGTGAACAACCAAAAACATATCCAATCCTGGCATGTTGACATAGGACCAAGTGAATGCATCAAGTGTGTCATGAAGCACTATGGAGATGTTGGATTTTTCTTCTATAGTGAGACTTTCTGCTAGATGTGTGAGCTTAGGTGATTCTTGTGTACCGAGGTTGATTTCTTGTGTGCCTTCAATCAAAATGTTGGAATGCTCTTGCTAGTGAGATGGTATGGGGGGAAGATTAAGATCCTCATCTTCTACTGACTTAGAGAGGTTTTCACTAGGAGATACGTCTTTATTTTTCTCTGCCTCAAAGAGGTTTTCACTAGGGGATAATTTTCTATTTTCTAATTTTTGCTTTTTTGGACTAAGGATATCCTCTTCCCCAAAATAGGCATCAGTGTGCAAGCATATGTCATATTGTGAGGTGTTGCAAAGTTCTAGAAATGCGAAGAGAGCCTCATCATTCAGAAATATGTTGAGAAGCGGGGGTCCTTGACAATCCCAAGCAATGAGTTTGGGATGAACAAGGGGGAGGTCAATAACAAAGATGGCATTGTCGGGGAAGATGCAAGAAAGGTCCAGGTCTTCGTATGAAGCCATGATGACACTTGGCATGATGTTTTGACACTAGAAGAGGATTCCATTACCTGTACCGAGGTTTTAGTGGGTCCATGGATTGTCACAGTTGGTGGAGCATATCCTAAATTGAAGTATTGAACATATTTCTTGGGAGATGTAGGATCAACCGGTATGGGTTCTATAACACCTTTTTCATTGGCGCCAAGTCCTGTTCCATAGTAAGGCATTTTGGTACAAATTTGAAATGGTACGGGATATTTTTCTTTGAAGTATTCTGGATTAATAGGTGCTGGGGTAGTTTCATCATGGTATAGCCAATCATTTAGAGCTATTTCTTTGGCTTCTTCTTCTCTAGAGACCTGTGCTGGTACAAAGGGAATTTTATCATTGATCCTACGCTACTATTCTTTTTTCTTCTTCAGAAGATGACGACTGTGGGAGCGGGGGGACAATGGTAACTATCCTATGTGGAAGGCATTGTGAAGCTCATACTCACCACACCTTTTGTCTATGATCTAGACCTTTTGAGGTATATGGGTGGAAGATGAAGTGGAAGCTTGTGATTGTTCGATGGTGACTTGTGGCATGAATGACGATGTGGATGGAGTGGATGAGGGATCTATGACATGATCCCCATAGGTACTCGAATAATGGAATTGTCGATCATAGACAACCTCTAAGGCCTTGCAATATTCAAAGGGTTGTTGATAAGTGGGAATGGTGACTTCCACACCATTATGAGGGAATGTGAGGCATTGATGGTAGGTGGATGGAATGACTTGTATAGCATGTAACCATGGTCAGCCTAGGAGGAGATTATAAGGAAGGTCAAGATTAATTATGTGACATAGAGTGGGCATGGTGAGTGCACCTACCTTGATAGGGAGACATATAGTGCCTTCAGATTCCCTCTTGGTGTTGTCGTATGCCTTTATGGAGATAACCAAAGATTCCACGTCAGCTACTGAATACCCAAGGAGTTTTATGAATTTTAATGTACATATGTTCAAGCTGAATCCATTATCCAAGAGGACCCTCTTAACTCTATGGTTGGTGATTTGGACTTCAATATGAAGGGCTTTATTATGTGTGGGGTCAATAGGTGGCATGTTGGCATGACTAAAGGTGAGATGATAGGATGATAATTGAGCGACAAGGTTTTGGAATTGGGTGGGAGGTATGTCAGTAGGAACATGAGAGTCTTGGAGAGCCTTATCAAGTATTATCTAGTGGATGGTAGATGTCCTAAGGAGTTCCAAGATGGAGATTTGAGCGGGGGTCTTTCCAAGATGGTCAAGGAAGTTGTATTCGGAAGTAGTGGTGGTGGAAGATGGGGATGGTCCCTTCATAGTTATACACCCACCACGGGTGCTAACAACACATTTAGGGGTGGTATTTTTGAGTTTGATGGTGATGACACGAGTAGAATCAAAATCAATTCTACCCACTATATTATCATTGGGAGGCAGAACATTGTTGTAGTTGATGTTGTTGTCTTGGTTGTTAGGATTAGCATTGGAGGAAGATGGTTTGGATGTGGTTTGGTTATTATTGTGGTGGGAAAGAGGGTCTTGATAGACACCTAGGCCATCATTGGGTGATGTATTATCATGGTCTTCCATTTGGATTCCGCCACGTTCAACAAGGTCTTGGACATAGTTTTTCAATTTCATGCATTTGTTTGTGGCATGGCCCTTAATGAGATGGTAGTCACAATATTCATTCTCTTTGTACCACACGGGCTTAGGTTTTTTTTCATCAAATGATTTTGTTATGGGGAACTCAACCATGTGGGCACAAAGAAGCTTTTGGAATACAACCTCGAGTGGCTCACCCAAGGGGGTATATTTACGCTTTTGATTTTTAGGAGGATTTCTCTTTGGAGGGGCAGGCGGGACCTATACATTATTAGAAACATTTTGGACTACGTTTGTCTCTTTTGGTTTAGGAGAGGCGATTTGGATGTACTTGGAATTAGTAGCACCATCTCCTATGGTGTTCTTGTTTTTGCCCAAAATTTAGGTTTATCATTAGAGGTTTTGAGAAGTAGGAGATATTTTTCATAGCATGTCAAATTATGATATTGAATTTTAGCGTTTAACTGCGTAGTTTTTGGGTCATGTGTTTGACTCAAAAACTATGTAGTTAAACCCTAAAATTCAATATCATAATTGGATGTTTTGTCATTATCGTTCTTGTTGTAGATTTTGACTAGACCCTTCGTAATAAGGGCTTTTTCGATAGTGACCCCTTTTTCTATAATTTCATCGAAGGTTGATGCACAATGTACTTGCAAATGGAAGGTCATTTCTTGGTTGAGGTTTTGGATGAAAATATGGATGAGTTGTTTTTTGGGGGTTGTCCAAGGTAGCCTACTAGCAAGGGCTCTCCATCTTTGTAGATAAGTAGCAAAAATCTCACCACTTCATTCTTTGGTGTTGCAAAGGTCAAGCATAGTGATCTCATGTTCTACATTGTATGAGAAGTGGGCAATGAATTTCTTCAAAAGATCAGCAAAATTGGATATGGAACCATAAGGTAAGTGCATGAACCATTCTAGGGCTTGCACTCCTAGGCTTCATGGAAAAAGACAAAGGAGGAATTGGTCATCATAGGTGACTTCTTGGCATGCCATGAAGAAATCCTTGATGTGGTCATGAGGGTCTCCTTTTCCTTTGTATTTATCAAATTTTGGAATTTCAAAGTGTTGAGGAAAAGGTGTGATGGCAAGTTTCTATCGAACAGGTAGGGACATAAGTCTTCAAACTTATAGTGTTTCTTTTGGGTCCCTAGTTGGATGTTTTTAAGGGCATTTTTCATCTCTTTCCATTCTTGGTCAAAAGGATTAGCAAGAGGTGGTTGTGGTACTTGGTGGAGTGGAGGTTGTTGCATTGATCATTGTTGGTATTGAGGGTGGATGTATTGTTGTTGTTGTTGAGGATGGATGTATTGTTGCTGTGATGGCAATTGTTGGTGTTGGGGGTGGATGTATTATTGTTGTTGGTCATATGGTGGGGGACCCATAGTTTGTGTGTAAACATGGGATGTATAGGTTTGTTGTTGTGGGATGACTTGTTGATTTTGGGGTGGTGGTTGTTGTTGGGCGTCATAAGGAGGTTGCACCGATGGTCCATGGTGAGGTTGTCAATGCGTGAAAGATTGATATGTTTGCATGGGATTAGCATAGTTTGTCAATGGGTTTTGTGGTTGGTTGAGTAGATTCACAATGGGTGTTTGTGTCATGGGTGGTGCTACTATTTGTGTGATGATTAATCTTGGTGGAATGTTTAGTGGAGGGAGAGGTTGTGGTACAATCATGGTGGCTTCTTGTTGATTGTTTGGTGGAAGTGGTATGGCGGTGATGGTGACATTAGAAGGTACCCTAGAAATAGGTACATTGGAAGGTAGCATGTCATAAGGTAACCTGACAGGAGGATTAGATGCTTGTGGTTGTGAAATATTTCTAGCCCTCATGTTTTGTCCCAAGGTGTGAATGGTGGTAGTGTTGGTGGCATAGCTAGCCCAAGGATTATCGTAGATGGGTTTGTTAGGATTAGGGACACATCCCCATGGTTGATCATGGATGGGTGTTGGTGGTTTGTCATGAAAGATGGTTTTGAGTTTGTTGTGGTCATATGAGTATGGAAGACGTGCGCCATGTTCAATGAGACGTTTAAGGAATTCATCCTTATGGTTGTCAATGAATTGGTCAAACTTGTCATGTAACCCCTTTTCGTTAATGAACTTGACAAAGGTGGGAGAATAGGTGTGACGAGGATGAGTGGATGTTTCACCCATTTCGGGTTGGTTGACATATTCCTCCATGTTGCTCATGGTAGAGCCACTAGGAGAGAGGGGTTGGTAATGGGCATCCATTTTCTTAGCTTGTGATCACATGATGGGAGGCATAAAAGGTGAATTTAGGTCAAACTTAGATGATGAGGTGCTAATGATGAGGATAGGTACAAAATTTAGATCAAGATGATTAAAGGTCGATGGTTGTCCTATATACTGAGGGTAGACAAAGAGCCTAAGCAAAAGGACAATAGGATTATTTTACTTGGGGTAGACAAGATGCACCAAGCAAAATGGGATTCCTTGGAATCCACTAACTTAGGAGTCATCTAGATTCCTAAGCTAATTTATCCAAGGGGGTCGATGATTCTTAGTTTATACTAAATTCAAGACAAACAAAGTCTCAAGCCTAATAAAAACAAAAGGATAATTTTGATCTAGAGTTTTAACCTTAGGATTTGGATGCGGTTTGGATTTATCTGACAGATTTGGAGAAGGATCAATCATGGATGGGGATGAGGATTAGTTTGATTTGAGGATATTGATTGATTATTTGGATTGATAGATATTTATTAGGGATGGTGGGATCAATTAGAGATAATAGTGGATGGGAAATCAAAGATTTGACTAAGGGTGGATTATGGACTGGTATTGATTATTACAAGGATGATGCTAGACTAGTCTTAATTAACAATGGGTGACTTGGATAACCTTTAAATTAATGAGGATGATGACAATGATGATGATCGATGATTAGGATTGGATCACAAGCTAAGAAGGACAAATGGATGAAGATATGGATGAGGTGGCATGAAATGTCGATGGATGACGTGGAATGAGAATTGTGAAAGGAAGCATGGTGCATGTAAAATGCTTCCTACACTGATCTACTGAGGAAAGATTTATGCAAATTTTAACTTTTGTAGTTATAGATTATGATGCACATTAACAAAAAGATAACAACAACTTTCAAATGCAAACAAAAAACTTATAACACAAGATATATGTGGGGAAAACCCTTTTAGGTAAAAAACCCCACTCCAAATCTGCCCAATATATTATTCAGGAATCAAGAAGATTACAATATACTTGTAGAGCAAGCTTTTACAGGAGTATATCCAACTAGAGATCCAGGAGGTAATTCAACATCGATGAGATTCTTACATACAACCTCCATCTCAAGTTCCTGATATATAGGAGATACAATACAGTACATCGCCAACGGTAATTACAAAACCATGAGCTAAAACCACCCAAAAGTGGCACCCAAATTATCTCCAATCAAAGATACCTTTTGATGTGCCAAACCACACACCAATATGTGTAACTCTCCCCTTTACAACTCTTTTATGTGTCCAACATGTTTTTACATTTCCCAAAATAGAAGGTCCAACTTCCAGAGGCCATAACTTTTGATCCCGGTGTCCAATTGACAAACCGTTTAATGTGTCAGAAAGGTCGTGAAGAGAACTATCATCCTATAACCCGCTACACTGGTTATCACAATTTTTGGGATGTTTAGAGAAGTTTTGATTCTGGTAATTGAGTTCAAAGACTTTTTCTAGCAATTTCAAAAAATAGAAACTTTAATATCTCATAATCCTGATATGATCTTGAGACGAAACTCACCCGAGATGTTCACTTAGTTGTTCTGCACCTTCTAGGAAAAATTTTATGTTAATCCAAGCTTAATCGAAGAAATTACTAAAAATAGTAAGTCTCTCTATTTTTAGCTCATTTGGAAACTTTTGGAAGCTTTGAAAGTTTCAGACCATTATCTAAGATAAGGGTATCCAAAAAGACCAAAACTGGGAAAAATAGTAATCTTTCGAAGTTGCAAGGTTGAGACACTTTTCTTAACATTCTCCCACTTGTCGAACACCTTACAAGAGCAAAGGGAGTATCAACACCATGATTTAATTGCTAGGGGTCATGAGGCCCATAGACTCTAAACCCCATCTAAACTTCTCTGTGCTCACATGTTTTTTCAAGGAATCTGCAACATTTACCAATGTTTCAACTTTTTCCAAGTTTACCTTCCCATTGTCTACCATGTCACAAACAAAATGGTATTGGACATCAATATGCTTAGTCCTTGCATGGAAAGTAGGATTCTTCAGAAAACACATGGCACTCTGACTCTCACAACAAATAGTAATCTTCCCTGCATCAAACCCAACATCAGAATACAATCTCTTAAGCCAAATGGCTTCTTTACAAGCATGAGTTTCTACCATGTACTTAGCTTCAGTAGTGGACAAAGCGATCACAAGTTTCTGCTTACTCATCTAACTAATAGCACCACCAAACATAGTGAACACATAAGTGTTGGTGGATCTCCTACTGTCAATGTCACCTGCCCAAGCTAAATCCACAAATCCATGAATACAAAGTGAATAGGTTGAGGTCCTGTAGGATAACCATGATAACATAAGGAATACTTAGAAGTACCCCACAAATATCTAAACCCTCTCTTCACTGCATCCCAATGTACCCATCCTAGATTAGCCATAAATCGACTAAGGACTCCCATTGCTTGGGCAATGTCTGGTCTTGTACATACCATCGCATACATCAAACTACCAACCACACTAGCATAAGGAACTCTGCTCATATCCTCTGTCTCAGAAGGAGACTTTAGACAATCTTCAACAGATAACTTTGTCCCCATTGTAACAGGAACAGTCAAAGGTCTGTAATCCATCATGTTGAATCTCTCCAACATAGTATTAACATACTTACTCTGGCCTAACCAAAGTTTTATGTTTGCTCTGTCTCTTCTGATTTCCATTGCCAAAATGTACTGAGCTGTCCCTATATTTTTCATCTCAAACTATTCTAACAACTAAGACTTCAAATCAGAAATCAAACTTTTACCATTCCCAATGAGTAACATATCATCAACATACAATGCAATAACAAGAATGTGATCATTTTCAAACTTGTAATAAACACAATGATCTGATTTTGATCTTTGAAATCTAATACTCAACACAAAGGCATCAAACTTTTGGTACCGCATCCTAGGAGACTGTTTCAAACCATACAAAGATTTTTTCAACTTTCAAACCAAATTTTCTTTACCTTTCACCACGTAGTGCTCTAGCTGTGACATATAGATTTCCTGCTCCAAGTCACCATGAAGGAATGTTGTCTTCACATCCATCTATTCCACTTCTAGATCATATGTTGCTGCAAGAGATAACAAGAACTGAAT
This sequence comes from Cunninghamia lanceolata, assembly GCA_027924645.1. Taxonomy (NCBI): domain Eukaryota; kingdom Viridiplantae; phylum Streptophyta; class Pinopsida; order Cupressales; family Cupressaceae; genus Cunninghamia; species Cunninghamia lanceolata. The sequence continues at coordinate 4,045,453 of BSBN01000725.1, forward strand.
AGATGTCATCTTTGCAACAGGAGAGAAAATCTCACCATAGTCAATTCCCTCCACCTGAGAATACCCCTTCGCAACCAATCTAGCCTTATATTTCTCAACACTGTCATCTACACCGAATTTCTTTTTAAACACCCATTTGCATCCAACATGTTTTCATCCTTCAGGTAAAGGCACCAAGTCCCAAGTATTATTCTTTTCCAAAGAAGTCATCTCCTCTTCCATGGCTTCCTTCCAAGAACCTACATCTTTCGTACCCATAGCCTCTTTCACAATTCTAGGCTCATCAATGTTAGAAATCAAAGTAAAAATACAATTGGAATCATACAATGAATAACCAAACCTATCAGGTTGTTGCCTTATCAGCGTGGACCTCCTCAAAGGTTGAGGTTGATGTTCTTCATCTTCTTCTGAACTTTCAGAGCTACTAGAGCTCTCCTCATTATCAGGTCTAATAGATTTTTTTGGTTCAACTTTCTCAGGGGTGGAAGGAAGTTGAACCACATCATCTTTCTCCTCTTCTTTCTCTGGCTACAAGACAATAGAAGAAGGATTGAGCTCTCTAAAGATCACACTTCTGCTATACATAACTCTCTCAGCTACTGGATCCCAAAGCTTGTACCCTTTCACACTGATGTCATAACTGATAAAGATACACTTTACATCCTTGTTCTCCAACTTAGACCTCTTCTCCTTAGGCACATGTGCATATGCCTCACAACCAAATACTTGAATATGTCTTAATGAAGGCTTTTTACTAGAGCATACCTCCATAGTGTTGATGATGATTATTAGTCATAACAACTTGCATAAAAGTTTACACAACAAACCTTTATTACCTTGAAAAGTATGATCAATTTGGAATTAATTGATGACTCCAAGTCTCCGTTGATCAGGTCATGATTGTCTAACGTTACTTAGAGGTTGATGTGACATGCTATTTTCCATTCAAGGGACCTTACATTATTCTACTATCATGAACTGATGTCTTCACATTTGATTCTACACCTACTTCCTATAAATCTCTTCACAAACAAGGTTAATTCCACTATATTCTATAGATAATGATGATCTTTGATAAGTTTGATTAATTCTTCTGATCATCAACTATAATTGATTATTTTCACTTCCGTACTATGAATTTATTCAAATAATGTACCTATAAGCTGATATTTGCATGATTACTATTGTCATTTATATGCATTTGCATGATATCTTCAATTATACATGCAGATTAGTTCAAATATGCTATTGATGTTCAATTTCCTTTGGGATGTTAGCATATTTATGTATTTTTTTCTTAAGATTGTCTATGTACTTGCAATTATGGAGATGATTATAATGAAATTTAAGAAAATAAACTCAAACATTATAAATTTACAAAAATTAAATGAGTCTTTGATAGTCGATCCATATGCATCATTTAATATTTCACAAAATAGAGATGAAATCAAACCATGTGTTGCTAGGCCAGTCTACAACTTCACACAACTGATGCTAATCTTCTAGGGTAAATAATGACAACAATATCAACAAATTGATATGCACTCCAAGGGACGCAACACATCACAATGAAATATCCAGATGACATTCACAAGATTACTCAAAATTTACTATTGTATGTAATTTGATCTCTATTTCATTAGTATTCAAAAGCATGCATATTTACAATCTATCTTGAGAAAGTATCATCAAATTCAACAATCCTATCTCAATTAAGTCTCCAATCATTTGATATAATGCACACTCCATCTCCTTTTATAGGGAAAAGAGAGGAGGTGGTTACATTGATCCAACAATCAAGATTTGTCTACCTAAATCAATGGTCCATATCCTCTTTGACTTAGTCAACATATGTCAACGTGGCACAGGTTGCCAACTGGTAACCATCTGGTGGGACTCGATCAATTTTTGTCTCACTATGCATATGACTTTATCATCATGCATCTTTACTCACTCTTCATCTTCTTCATCTTCATTATCATCTACTTCATCTTCATCATCTTCTTCATCTTCCTCATCTGTATGAGGGTCATCTCCTACATGTATGATGATAATCTCCCTGATAGGTTCATACGCCTACATTATTCTTTCAATCTCTCCCCCATCTTGGACTCTATCTTTTACTGCAGCATGCTCCTGGGAATGGAATTGTGTTTGTAGTACAGACCATTTACTTTTTCTACTATTCAAGGTATCATTATATGCCTCCACCTTGGCCTTCATCCTCATAGCCTTATTGACTACATCTTCTATCATATGATGGAGAGGGTCATCTAATGCCTACTTGAAATTATTTTGGAAGGCTTGAATTGCAAAATTAGCATCCTAATTTTCTATCTTTCCTTCTACATTACCTTCTAGAGCTTCCAAGGTATTGGCCTCCGCAGCGATGAGATGATGCAATTTAACACTGACATCCCAGAGCTTTGCATTACATCTCCTCAGGATATCACTTTCAAACCTGATGTCTTCATACCATATGCCTAATAATTGGGCAGTGTTATTGTCAAATACCTGATTATATATGAGCACCTGCATGTTAATGCACCTCATCTCAATCAGGGCATCTAGATGTTTATCTACTTGGATGGATCTTCTTCCAACCTTCTTTTGAAGCTTATCCACCTTAGTCCTCAATGCACTGAGTAAGTCTAGTTTGACAGGGATGTCTTTATCACTTTTCCTGCTTCCGTCATGAAAAGAACAAACCAATTATCAACCACATGATCCTAATGCTTCATGATGTCTAGACTTGTGACCTCCTCCTGAGATATAATGGTCAAAGGAGTGGTTGTGTCAGTTGGCATGTGGTTAGGGTCAATTAACCCTTTTATGAGTGTATGCAATTGGGCAATGTGCTCCTTGTGCATCTTTATCTGTCTGGACACATATACCAGCCAATGAAGACTGGAAACAAAACATGTGGAATCTTTCCCTTTATAATATGAGCCTCCATTGATGGCAATATCTGTCTAGCAAATTCCATCAGAATGACTTGGTCATTTGGATTCTAGGTAGCATGAGAGGTTGCCCAGTAAATCCTTCTATTCTCATATATGAAAACATGGGGAATTGGATAAACCAAGCCCCATGCTTGTATATAATAGCTTGTGCTTCTACACTTAATCTTTTTGTTTTGTCTTCTTCCATGGTCTTGACAAGATGCATGGAGAAGGAGTCATTCACTATCCTATAGTTTTGGAGGGATTCTCTTCTTTTCAACTGTGTCTAATGCTCCCATATGTTCACATCTCCAGGGTTATCTCCCACCCTTCCTACTGTCTTCAAGTGAATGAATGTGCCCCTAAATGTACAGGAGTATACAACATAAGAGTTCATATGGAACATGTTCACCTTTCCTCCTAGCCTCCTCATTCCTTAACTAGGCTATCACTTAGGATTTTGGCCCATAGGGGTTTGTCATTTGTATGTTCTACTATTTGGATGATATTTTACATCTAATTCTCAAAGGCTCTAGCATTTTCAACTGAGCATTGTCATCATGTATTGATATTCGGAAGCAAAGTCAAACTTAAAGAGATACACAGGCAATTTGGCCGAGGCTTTATATGTGCTACTTTTGGATCTCCATTGATACATGATCCTTCTGGCCTCTTTCTGGTTGCTATGATATTCCTTTTCCAATCTACCTAGGTTTAATCGAACAACATTAGGTCCTCTAGGTAGATTAAAGGCTAAGGTGATGCCTGCAACTGAGAAATCTACATAAACTCTCCCATGCTTTTCTACCTTTCTTGTTTCTATATTGTAGTTTCATGCACATTCCACCACTAGCTCAGTGGCTTCCATCACATATGGAAATCCACTAGCATTCCACATCCCTAAGATGTATATACTCATGACCAGAGGGTTTCCACTTCCTTTCTCTAATCTTCTAGTCCATTTATCAAGATTAATATTCCCTTGATGTGTATCATTGATTTGTCCATATCTGAACATTGGTCCATCTGGCTACACAAACACGGGTTTCAAAAACTCAGTGTCAAATCTATTCTTTCTGATTTCCATTAGATCTAGCAATAAAAACATGCATGTCTTACCCTAACGTGTTGTGTGCAGTAGCAGTTTAGTAATTACGTGTATTTCATGGTGATAATCCTATCATTCTAGTTTGTTTTATGCATCATCATGTAAATCAAATCTATAAAAATGTTTTTACCTCATGATTTACCACAAACAACAAAAGGAGGGTTTCACAGTTACATATCTGATAATTGCTTTCCTTTTACTATATGGGTGATATCCGTATGAGTGCGATTGCGTTACAATTATCGTCTCCCATTCCATTTGAATGCAGGTCCCATTCCATTTGCAAGATATAGTGATGCTTTGATCTCCTAGAGCTCTGTAATTTTTTGCTTAAACGTATGGTAATTTCAAAATGAACCCCAAAATTTACTTTTTAACCATTTAACATAGTGAATTAGGGTGCAATTAGTGTCTTTTTGTTCTTGCCCATTGATCGACACATAAGGTTTGCAGATGTTGACAAGTGGCGGGTGTGTATTTGAGATTTCAAAGGCTTCACCTACTATTAGAATTGTATTTAATGCGAAGGGTGATCTTCACGGAGATTAGGGATGTTTGATAATATGACTAATATTTGGAACATGAGGGTGAGATCACCTTTAGGATGGTCAACAGTTGACCAATGATCGAGGTTGGGTCATTGCACCTTTGTAAATAATCATGACAACACGTTGTATCAATATGATCAGGTGGATATGCCACGTGGCATCGTTTGATTGGTTACTGGAAATCACTGCATCTTAGGTCATCTAAAGTCATCATGAGGGATATAAAGAAATATCTGGGTCCTTTAATACTACAAAATACCACCCTCATTGAGAATGTGAGGATGACGTCAGTGATTTATAAATCTTTGAAATTGTTTGGGAGAATGACGTTATCGTCATGTTAGTTAAGATTAGGGATATTTCGAAATATGACCCTATGAGTGTTGGACATACTAATGACATCATCGTCATATCAGGTTCGTTTGTAAATCAAAACAAAATGATGTCATGGTCATATTTGTGAAGGGTGATATTATGTAACATGACTGATATTCAGAAATATGACCCTCCAGAAATATGCATGAGGATTTGATAGGTATATATTCCCTTGCCCTTAACTTTGACATTTGCATATTGATGAATACGCGGATATCAGGTGATCTTCATATGTCGAGGTCATATAGAGAATGTGACTGATATTAACAAATATGATCCTATGGGAATATCATGTTTGACTAAACTTTGACTTAGCATAACTTTTTATCCTTAATGAATATCAGGGTGATCCAAAAGGAAAACCTACCTAGAATTTTGTATTCTTTTAGATTATGAGGTTGATAGTAGCAAATTCTGTCTTTGACAATGAACTTTCTCTTGTGAGGCACATGTAAGTGCAAGGGTGATATACTTAACTGACCTTTTGCCAAACCACCCCAAGCAAGAAAGAAAAACAAGAAAAAGCAAAACAAAGGTTGGGTCCCTATTTTGCTAAGGCAAAATGGGGCGTGTTGTGCAACCACACAACACATAGGTGTCTTATCAATGACCGCTGATGTAGGAGTCATGTTAACTAGGTAACAAGCAGTAGGAATAGCTTCAGCCCAGAACTTTTGTTCAAGACCAGCTCCACTTAGCATACTCCTTGCCCACTCCATCAACATTCTATTCATCCTCTCTGCAACTCCATTCTGTTGAGGGGTATATGGAGTTGTCTTGTGCCTCTCAATCCTCTGTTCTTTACAAAAGTTGTTGAAATCTACTAAATAGAACTCACCACCATTGTCAGTCCTCAAACACTTAATCTTTCTATCCTTTTGATTCTCTACAAGATCTTTGAACTCTTTGAATCTATTAAAGACTTTAGATTTACTTCTAAGGAAATACGTGTTGTGATGTTCACAACACGCCCCATTTTGCCCCTTAGCAAAATGAGGACCCCTGCTGTCGCATTGCTTTTTGCTTCTGCTTGTGTTTGTCTGCTTTCTGGCAGTTTGGTAAAAATGAGTCAGGTGCATCATCATCATGAAGGTCAGGATGAGGTACATCATCATCATGAGGTCAGTTTGTCAAAGTTCATATTTTGTTTCTGTGACCTCATATTTAGAAAGAGCTTGAAATTCCATGCAGGTTTCCCTTTTACATCACTTGAAAATTCGTCCATATGTGGAAGTTATGCACAGTCAAAGTTTTGGTCAAACCTGATATTCGCAAGTGATCATCATATTTTTATCCTCAGTCATGTTGTCAAGATCATCATGATCTTGATCTATCACCTGATAAAATCATGCAGTCGAAATATCTGGACGTCAATCTTAGGTGATAGTGCCCTTTACCCGTCACATGACCTTATGCGCATCGTGAGCATCATGATATTTTTTACATCACCCGATATTATAATATCATGCTGATGTTGTAATATCACCCTGCTTAGAAAATCCACCATCTGCATATTTGCATGCGCATGTCAAAATCCTGATGATCATCATCATCCTGATCTTTCAAGGGAGGGTCATATTTACTAATATTCGCCAATATGATGATGACGTTGTCATATCCTCCTGATCTCCTTTGCATGATCATGATGATCACCCTATCTTTTAAGGGAGGGTGATATTCCATTCCTCAACAGCATGATCATATTTTAAATATCACCCTAGCGCTAACCTGATGATGACCTCAACTCATCCTCATGCTCCGAAGACGAAATATGATGATTACGTCATCATGAAGGTCAGGATGAGGAGGATCATCATATTTTTATCCTGTCATGTTGTTAGGATCATCATGATCCTGTTTGTCTACCTGATATTTCGTAGTGTCCTCCTGCCGAGAAATATGACCTTTTGCAAATATCCTGATGACGTCATCCTGATCTGCTAGACGAAGGAGCAAATATTAATACGACATCATCATCACATTTCCCTTCGGCAGGATATTTTCCAAAACATGATCCGGTTCACGAATATGATGATGACATCATATTCTAAGTTCAACAAAAGCCGCGGATATCCTGATGATCATCATCATCCTGATCTTTCGAGAGGGTTACCTTGGCCGCAAAGGGGTCATATTACATTCACCACCTGATCATGCTCCTTAGGTGACCCGATATTGCATTTATCCCCTGGTCTTAACTAAATATGACGATGACATCATCATTTGCATTTTAATGAAGCCCGAATATGATGATGACGTCACCATCATATTCCTTTCCTCAGCAGCAGGATCATATCTCATATCCTCCTTTTTCCTTCGACATGATGATGATGATGATTGTCATTCTTTTCCCCATATACAGAAGCGAAACATCCTGATGACATCATCTGGACCTTCGGAAGGAAGAGCATCATATTTCCAAAATATCATGCAGACGAAAGTTTTAAGTCTTGCTATCGGTAGTATGTGAAATTGTCACCCCGATGGGGTATCTCTCACCGATGAGGAAGAATACAGGCCACTAGGGCTATATCAGCATATCTCACGCCGATGGCAGAAAACAAAGGAAAAGGGCATCGGCCAAACAGCGAACATCGGCCGACCGATTTTTTGACACGCCGATGGCGAATCTCACGCCGATGGGCGGGAATGTACATAGCGGTGGAGTTTTTAAGCATTTTTTGGTGCCCGTGGCATTTTTTCGGTCAGCGATGGTTGACCTGATGGGTTTTGAGCAGTCTGTATGCATTTTGAACGCGTTTTAAGAGTATTTTGGACCCGATTCCCACAATTTTGCACAGTCACCTGGATTTAAACGATTATTTTAATTTCCTACTGTTTATGTGATAAATGTAATACTTATTGCTTGTCTTGTCTTGCAGACTTGCAGTTGAGGAAGCAGCTGGAAATTCAACACAGTGACATCATGGAGGAAGAAAATCTAATCTCAGGAGCAGGAAGATAAGATGAAGTACGAAGAAGTCGAGGCCATTCAAATAAAGGACAAAGTTGCAGCTGAGGGTATTACTACAACAGACAAACAAAAGTTATTGCCAAGCTGCCGGAACTTCTTAGAAGGGGCAATATTTCACCCAGATTTGACACTGCTCAGAGATATTTTGAAGAGCTGGTTCACCTGTATTTATTGCTATAACCAGGGGTTTGAACCAGGGGTTCAGTTAGGTTTTTTTTGCTGTAGTGAGGACAACCAGAAAGTCTATATATTGTGCCTCTCTACACTGTAAATACTTTACAACAGGGGCTACAACAGAGATTTTAGTATTTTGCCAGAATTGTAGAGTCTTTCTTAGCATAGTTTAGAGGTAGAAGAAGGAGGTCGCCTGTTTGTCTGCAGTAAGGTGCGCGTGGAATGTCTGGCTACCTTACTGTATCTGTAAAGCTTGTAAGTCCTCTGTAGTATGATCAATGAAACTAAGAGTCATTCCTACATTGTAAATCATGTATGACTATTCATTTCTAATACAATAGAATCTGGAGTTCTGCATCTATCTTCTGAGTGTTCTCCTGCTCTTCTTTGTGTTTTGAAATATTTTCTTTGAGAGCTTGCAATTTTAAATGTATGTTTGTGAAAATGCTTAGAACTTGCATTTAAGGTTTTTACTGTGGATTTGATCAAATTACTGTGGTATTTACATAGTGCATAACAGAAACAATTAGATCCTTCGGTAGATTAAATGATGTATAGATTAGATCTTTCTAACTTTTCCCAACCCATCTGAAATATTTAGCTAAAAACGTAGAAATCTAAAGGAAATTGTCTCAAATTTGAAGAAGCATGCATAACAGAGCTATAAGCAGACAGTTTTCATAAATAGATAAAGAAGAAAGCTGCAAAAATTCAAGAAAACCATCTAAAACTTGCAGCACAGTAATACTTTTATGCAAAGGAATGAAAAATATTGACATATCTCATGATCTTTTTGCATATTCTTAGTCCAGTAAGCCACCAAATAAACCTAAACTACGTAAGGCCCCTTGAACATTACAGCTTCACATTGACCAACTGAACTTGACCAACCGAACCATTGTAGACTTGGGATTAGTTGAATCTCAAATGATTCCTTCTTATCTTTCAAGTATAGTTTCAGTTCATTATATGTGAATTTTAACTTATTGTTATGATTGCATCAAAACAATCATCAACAATACGCCCATGTCCTTCTACTGTAGTCATCAATGAATGAAACAAAGTAAACATATTTTGAAATTGAAGGAACATTAACATGACCAAACACATCAGAATGAATCAAGTCCAACACCTCAGAAGATTTGTGAGAACTGGAATAAAACTAAACATGGTTTTATTTTCCATAAATGTAATGTTCACAAAAATTGAACTCAAGGTTACAATCATTCATACCCTCAACAAGATTTTTAATCTTCAGGGTCCTTAAACCCTTTTCACCAATGTGACCAAGCCTTTGGTACCATAACATTGTCTTATCATTTGGAAGTTTCATCTCCATAGAATGAGCAACCTTAGGTACCCAGAAAGCTCGACCATCGGAAGTAGATGCAATGGTCTTTTTGGCTGCTGGTTCCAATGGTGAGGATGAAGACTCTGAAGCTCTCTTCTTTGAAACAAAGGCACTATTGCACTGAACTACACATGCATCAAGTTGAAATAGAGTGCCAATCCGAACACCCTTAGCCAACACCATAGATCCTCTAGTCATCTTGTATCCTCCATTCGAGAAAACAACCTACACACCCACATCATTCAATTTTCTTATAGAAAGAAGGTTCTATGTCAAACTAGGGATATGCAGAACACTATTGATTCCCTTTACTCGTCCATCAGGGAATCGAATCAAGACTCTTCCATGACCAACAGTATCCAGGTGAGAATCATCACCCAAGTACACCTTTCCACCATTGTATTCTTCATACTTCAAAAACTAGCCCCAATGCAAGGTCATGTGAAAAGATGCCCCAGAGTCAATAAGCCACACATCCTCAGATGCATGAGTTACCAAGGCAATGACAAATGCTTCTCCTTCATCTTGAGAGGACTTGTCAGAATCCAAATCATAATTCTTCTTCTTTTTCTTTTTCTCCTCCTTGTACTCCTTGCAGAAGTGACCAAGTTTGCCGCAATTCCAACATAGGGACTTAGACTTTTCGAGAGACTTAGATCTCCCACGAGATTTGGATCTTCCTTTTTCTTCCTTTTTCTTATCCTTTTTCTTTCCCTTCTCTTTAGATCTACCACAAACTGCAAGAGCCTCCTTAGTCAATTTGGAAGACTTTCTCTGTATCTCTTTAGATAATAGTGAAGAAACCACTTCATCCATCTTGAAGGTGGTATTAGTACTCCTAATGTCCATAATAAGGTGGTCCCATGAATCTGGTAAGGAATATAGTAATGTCATACATCGATCCTCCTCCTCCATCTTCACACCAACAAAAGTCAACTGGAAAATAAGCATATTGAATGTATTCAAGTGACCAGCGACAAATGCTCCATCTTCCATCCTCAAAGAATACAATTTCTTTCGCAGGAATAACTTGTTCACTAGGGATTTAGCCTGATAAACATCTCCAAGATTCTTCCAAAGTTCCTTTGCAATCTTCTCTTCGTGGATATTCAGGAGCACTGAATCAGCCAAATAGAGTCTTATCAAATCCTTACCTTTTTGATCTTTGAGATCCCAGTCTTCTTGAGACATTGCTGTTGGTTTTGTACCAGATATAGCTTCCCATAAATCCTAATCTACAAGCATGTCCTCCATTTTGAGTTTCCACAACTCAAAATTACTGCTATTAAACTTCTCTATCTCAAACCTCCAAGATGTGCTCACCATCTCTTACCTGCAACAAATATTTCAAAACCCTCTGTACAAGCTCCCACTCAAATAAAGATCAGCTCAAAAAACCCTCTACCCAACAACTAGAACCAAAGGTGATCAGGCTCTAATACCAACTGTAAGGAAGCACAGTACATGGAAAACGCTTCCTACATTGATCTACTAAGGAAAGATTTATGCAAATTTTAACTTTTACAGTTACAGATTATGATGTACATTAACAAAAAGACAACAACAACTTTCAAATGCAAACACAAAACTCATAACACAAGATATACGTGGGGAAAACCCTTTCAGGTAAAAAACCCCACACTCCAAAGCTGCCTAATATATTATTTAGGAATCAATAATATTACAATATACTTGCAGAGCAAGCTTTTCTAGGAGTATATCCAAGTAGAGATCCAGGAGATAATTCAACATCTATGAGATTCTTACATACAACCTGCATCTCAAGTTCTTGATATATAGGAGATACAATACAGTACACCGCCAATGGTAATTACAAAACCATGAGCTAAAACCACCCAAATGTGGTACCCAAATTATCTCCAGTCAAAGATGCCTTGTGATGTGCCAAACCACACACCAACATGTGTAACTCTTCCCTTTACAGCTCTTTTAAGTGTCCAACACATTTTTACATTTCCCAAAATAGAAGGTCCAACTTTCGAAGGCCATAACTTTTGATTTGGATGTCTGATTGACGAACTGTTTAATTCATCATAAGTCTACTGAAGAGATCTATCACGCTATAACCCACTACACTGGTTATCCCAATTTTTGGGACATTTAGAGAAGTTTCAATTCTGGTAATTGAGTTCAAAGACATTTTCTAGCAATTTCAAAAAACAAAAACTTTAATATCTCGCAATCCTAATATGATCTCGAGACAAAACTCACCTGAGATGTGTTGGCAAGAGACACTGTGTGGCTTCATAAGTGGTCATTGATGGCAACCAAGTCTATCCCACATATTTGCAGTACATAATATGTCTATACCAGAAGTTAGATTGGAGATTGTTTTGGTATGGTGAACAAGAACAGAGTATGTAACATGGTCTGACAATTAAGTCCAGATCTCTCAAATGGTGCAACTCAATAAGTTGCAGACTTGGACAAGTCAAGGGGGGTATCATGACTATTGTATTCTATAGATTTAACCTCTAGTGATAAAGCATGAAAAAGATATGAGCATCTAAGTGTTGGGTTCCAGTCAGGCAGAGCAGACAGAGGAAGAACTGACCGACAGAGTATTAGACTTCAATCCAGATGTGTAAAAGGTGTTGATCAAGCAATTTGTGGCATTATGTATTATTGACTGACATGATTAATGACTTCTATGCCTAAGTTTTTGATGCCCATCATTAATCAAGCATGGATTTAGCTGACACATCAACAACTTGTAAATATCTCAAGTGTTCTTATTGCCGACTAAGAAGTTGAAGGAAATTCTTAATGCAGATATATATATATATATATATATATATATATATATATATATATATATATATATATATATATATATATATATATATATATATATATATATATATATATATATATATATATATATCTGATAGATTCAATCTTGTGAGAGTGTGTGGATGATATGGTTCAAGTAGCAAGGTGTGAAAAATGTAGAGTTAAGTGTGTGGACAACACTTCAAGTCTGGAATATGATAGAATAGCAGCACTAAACATAGGAAGAATAAAATGTGCCAGATCAGTATATTGTGCCTAACCAGAACTAAACTCTTGCATATGTAGATGCTTCTCATCAGTTCAAATACTTGGATATCTTCTGTAAGTTCTGCAGATAGTGTGTCTCTTGTAAGCAATGTGCCTCTTGTGAGCACTGTGCTCAGACAGTGAGCCCTAACTGGCAAGTGCCATTTGTACTCTTTATTCTTTTAATAGAGAATACAATCTTGGGTTAGTCACCCTGTGGTTTTTCCCTTAACAGGGTTTCCACATAAAAATCCTTGTGTAATGTGTGTTGATCTCATTTCAGTTCTTATGGTTGTTTATGCTTCCATGTTTTGATATCACACTAATTGTTAATATAAGAAAAGAAGGTAAAAGAAGAAAAGTTTTAAGATAACTGATTCACCTCCCCCCTCTCAGTTATCTACATTGTTTCCAACAATTGGTATCAAAGCCAAGTTCCTCAGAAAAAGTCTAACAGCTTGAGGAAGATCCAGAAATCTCAATGGATGCATATGGTATGAAAGAACAACTTCAGTCTACCTTGGATGATCTTGAACAATCCCAGTATGAAGTTAACAATTTGAGAGAACGACATAAGGACGCTGATGATTTTATCAATGAGCTAAAAGAAAAACTTAGTATCTCCATGAAAAAGAGAAAGGAACTTCTTCAAAAGTTGGCAGATCAAAATGAAACCAATAATATTGATGAGGATCTAAATGAGAAAACCAAGCTATGTGAGAAGCTTTTAAAAGAAGTCATTATGATAAGACATGAAATGGAATCAGGGGTTATAAAATTCACCCAAGAAATTGAAGAGAAGAGAAAGACTAAAGATAACCTTAAACAATCCCTCAAAGAAAAAATAGAGGACTACCACAAAATGGATAGAATAATCAAACATCTTGAATCTGATCTTGAAGAAGCCAGATACAATGAAGAACAACTTGAGAGCCAAATTGACACTCTTAAACAAGATCTTCAATCTGCAAATGAATACAAAGAAAAATTCAAGATAAGCTTAGCCCAACTTTAAGTTCTTCTTGAAAGTCAAAAGAGGGTAGATGATAAGCGTGGCTTGGGATATGAGAAAGGTGAAAGCTCTAGATCTGGTCAAAAGAACTTTAGATCAGGAAGACAAAGAAATAGGCCTAGAAGACCTCTGGTAAGGCAACCAAATGCCCAAAGATATCCATCTTTCAATGGTTACTGCTTCAATTGCAACAATTTCGGTCATAAAGCAACTCAGTGCAGGAACAGAATGAATCAGAACAATCCATCCTTCTCTGGTCAATGTTTTAATTGCAAAAGGTATGGCCACAGATCTCATGAATGCAGAAATATGAAAATAAACAATTCTTTCAATGGTAGATGCTTTACATGCAATAGAATGGGGCATATGGCTAATCAGTGTAGATCAAGAGGATATCAATCAAATAAGGAAGGAAATGTTGTGTTACAATTGCAATAAATCTGGTCATATAGCTAGATTCTGCAGAAGTAGAAATCATGATAGAAAAGGTCCGGTGAAGCATGATCAGAAACAAGACAAAGGCAAAGGTAAAGTGAATGCAGATGAGATTCAGAAGGAGATGAGAAAGACTTGGGTAAAGAAGAATGTAATAAACATTGGTGATGGGTCCACACTGATAATCCTTCTAGAAATTAAAAAGTGAGCTCTGGCTCAGGGGGAGCTACAGAGAAAATCATTTTCCCCCAGCCAGTCGGTAAGTGCCTAGATTCAACACATTAAGTAAACATCTGAGGCTGCAGATTAAAGGGTTCCTAGAAAATCCTCCAAAGAACTTTCTATTAGAATGTGAGAGGTCCGCATGAAAGTTTCACAAGGTGTATGACCACTTGAGTAGATCTGGTTCTGGCATCCATCCAGTATTAACTGAGCAAACACAAATTGATCCGATATGATCTGAAATTACAATATTCTAACCTGCGGATCCAGAAGCAAGTCTATAAAGCTGATATGTGTTATCAAATCAGCAAGATACTTGGTTGAAAAATTTGCAAGTCGATTCATGAAAAGATCGCTTGAGAAACAGGGTAACCGGTTGACTTGAAAGGTTGTGCATTTATTACAATGACAAATTAGGTTTAGCGAAAGGATAAAAGAGTCTTCATTTGCCAATTATCACAATTTGCATTCAAAATGAAGAAGAGAGAAGAGCTCTGAGAAGAGATCCTATAGTTTACTCAAGTTTAAACTGAAGATCGAATTCAAACAGAAAATTGCTCCAACATTTGCTTGAAGCCCTAAGGCGTGAAAAGGTACTTTTCTTCTACAAATTCTCTCCAGATTTCTTTTCTAGAATGGCTACTCTAATGGTTGTTAATATCTCTAAAAGGCCAAGACCAAAATTCAAGAAACATCCTTACAAGTCACTAGAAGTTGATCCCTTGGGTGCGTTTTCTAGTATCCCACACAGTGTCTTGCATGTAGAAGATATTAGGGTTTATATCCATGCAAACATCAAAGATTTTGGAGACTCAAAGTTGATTGACATCTATCAAAAATAGTTAATAGATGAGAATTTTGAACTCAGACCTGAATTTAAGACTCTAAGGGATAAACACTTCGGACATTGTATACATTTTCCATCTTTTGCAGAAGATGAATGGGTCCGGTATGTTCTAAGTAGGATGCATGATAATTTTATGTGGCTAATGAGGCTGTTCAAGATAACCAAAGATGCCATCAGGGTTGTGATCAAACTGCATTCAACTGGTGGGTTACCCGCACTCAAATCTGTAAAGAACCAAATGGTAAGTGAAGCCACCAGATCCAAATTTGACAAAAGAGCAATGACTATAGATGACATCATAGATCTAGATGTCAAGTTTGCCTCAATGATAATTGGCTACAAAATCTACCACTCAAGTAGGGAAAATTATGTGTCTGGTACAATAATCTATGCTGCATATCAGATGCTAAAGGAGGTTGTAAATTATGATTTGTGTGAGCTTCTACTAAGTCAACTGATGGAAAACCTATAGAAGATCAAGAAATATAAGAAAAACTCTTTCAAATATGGCAGTCTAATATTGTGTCTATTTTTCTACTATATGAATGAGTTACATGGATCAAATGGTTGGGTCTGGAAAAATGATAAACCTATTGCAATTCAGATCAGAGATTACATGTATGGACTTGGTGATGCTCAAGCCCAAAATGTAGCTCTTTGGAGTTACTTCAAGAGTTTCCAAAGCATGATGCAAGCCAGAGAAAGGATACCAAAGTCAATAGTTGACAAATACTAAGACATAGTTTGCTTCATGGTTGATACAGATCAATGCCTAATGGAGGCAGTTGAACCAAGAACTATGTGGATAATGCTCATGGGATATGAGGTCGACAAAGACATACTGGAGGTACATGTTCAATACCTACTGAGTCAACCTAAAGACACTTAAGCAGAAAGGTTTGGTACCTTTGATGAGCTAAACATAAAAATACATATTGAATTGAGGCAGCTTGAGTCAAAGAGAAAAGTAAGAAAGGAAGTTGAAGAAATTGCCAAAAGGTTTGGCATATCAAAGGAGACATTAGATGCCAATAGAGAGAAAATAGAGAAGACAAAAAAAGAAAGACAAAAAGAAAAGAAAGAAGGTGTTCCGGTGGAAGTCTCCTCCCGAACAAGATCTTCTAAGAATTCTGCTCCTGTCACTTCTAAAAGCTCAAGGACTACCAAACTAGAAGTCAAGCCATCCAGAAAAGGCGAAAAGAGAATGAAGACCAAAGATGCAAGAACATATGTGAGCCAAAAGGATGATGAAGAGACAAAATCAGATGAGCAAATCAATAAAATGAAGAAGAAAAGAACTTCTGGGAAGTCCTCTAGTAGCAGAAATGAGGAAGAGAAAATAGGGGAATTTGTTGAAAAACCCACTCTCTCAATTGAAAACATCATCAAAGCAATCATTATGGATGGAAACCTGCAACTGGTGATAGAATTTTATGATGAATACAATGATGCAGACAAGAGAATACTTGAGGAGGGAACTGTCAGGTATTTGAACATCTATAACAAAGCCTTGATTGAAATAATTTCATTAATTCCTAAGAGCCTAGAAGAAGTATTGGAGCTGAGAAAAGAGAATGCTAAGGCAAAAGACTTGGAAATTCAGGAGCAAATAATGATACAACTATGTCCTTTTATCACTCCCAAGCAAATGAACATGGTTCTCAAGGGTAGTAAAGATGATTTCCAGAGCAAGTCTAGAATGAACAAACTCATGCTTGGAGAAACTGATAAAATAGCTGATGAGACAAAAGATATTCTCTGGGAAGCCTTGAAAAGGTTTAATCTTCCCATTGTAGAGGAAGCAAATGAAGAGTCTTCTAACATGGATGTCGAAGGATTAAAGAAAATTGAATCTTCTAACATGGATGTTGAAGGATTAAAGAAATTTAATGAAGAGAAATCTGAGGACTTAGACTCCTTTGTTCTAAAAGAGGAAGTTCACAAAGTAGAAAACACTGGTAATATCACTACTTCGGATCCCACAGTTGCCAAGATAAATATTTCAGGCACTAAAGAAGAAGAGGAAGGAAGAAGAGAAGAGAAGGAGAATCAAGAGAAAGAGGGTAAGGCAAAAAGAAGAAGAACAAACAGAAAAGAGTGGTGATGACTTATCCAAACCAGTTAGTCCTGCTATCTCCAAAGGAAAGAAGTCTGAATCACCAGTAAGAGACACTAGAGAGACAATACAAAATTTCCTAGACAAAGAAATGATGGAGCTGGATGAACCTGAGTTGATTCAAGGGCCACTAAATTTTGACTCTCTCTCTGGTTTAGATAATGAAAGTAGCATCTTTTGCTCAGGCCAAAGCAAAAGAGAAACTTCTAAAATCACACATGGAGGATAGTGAACTATTGAATATTGCATCTGGTGTACTAGAGAAGATCATGCCTACATATCAAAAGGATGCATCTGCCTCTCCATCAGGTAACTTGAAAAACTTAGTTAATTTTGTCAATTCTCACTTTGAATCTCTTGAAAAATCAGCAGAAACTAAGGTCCAGAAAGAGTTCTCTGAAAAAGGGTTTAGTGAGGTACAAGGACTAATTGACAATGATAGAAGAACCTTAGACATTGGAATAAAGAGCATTGAAAATGATTTTAAGGATGGAGGAGATATATATAAATTTAGTTTATCTTGGCCTAAAGTTTCAGTGGACATTGAAAAGAAGATGAAAGAACAAGAAGAAAAGTTGCTAAGCCTGTCCTAGAATTTTGATCCTCTTACCATCTCTCTGGTAAACCAAGAATGTCAAGAATTTGTTATCATAAATGAGATAAAGAAACTGGTTAAGGAGAAGAGGAATCTGATGGATAGAATGGGTGAACTTAGGGGAATAATCCTCCCTAAGTTAGAGGTATTACATGATGCTTTAACAGATGCTCAAAGTACAGCTCGAACCAGTAATCCAATAGATTTAAAGAGGATAGAAGCATATGCATTTTTATTAAGTGGACACATCTCCATTTTGGATAGAATGAAGAGGAGTTGGGCCACAAAAAATTGTATAGTTGAAGACAACCTTTGTGGATATATTTAAGTATATGTAAGTATAACGTACGATTTGTATATACATATGTGGCCATGTATATAATTATTTTTGCACAATTTTGGTATGCGGATTCCACCCTTTGCCATTGATTTCAAAGGGGGAGTGAAGAGCAGTGAAAAATGAGGAATCTAGCAAAGGGGGAGCTTCAGTAAAGCAGTGTAAAGAAACAGAGCACAAGCAAAGGGGGAGTTACTGCGACACTTAGTCATTTTTCACTAAGTGTTGCCATCAATGCCAAATGAGGAGATTGTTGGCAAGAGACACTATGTGGCTTCATAAGTGTTGTCATTGATGGCAAAAAAATCTATCCCACACATCCATAGTACATAATATGTCTATACCGGAAGTCAGATTGGAGATTGTTTTGGTCCTGTGAATAAGAACATAGTATGTAACATGGTCCAACAATCAAGTCTGGATCTCTCAAATGGTGTAACTCAGTAAGTTGCAGACTTGGACAAGTCAAGGGGGGTATCATGACTACTGTGTTCTAGAGATTTAGCCTCGGGTGATAAAGCATGAAAAAGATATGAGCATCTGAGTGTTGGGTTCCAATCAGGCAGAGCAGATAGAGGAAGAACTGACTGACAGAGTATTAGACTTTAATCCGGATGTGTAAAAGCTGTTGATCAAGCAATTTGTGGCATTATACATTTTTGGCCAACATGATTAATGACTTCTATGCCTAATTTTTTGATGTGCATCATTAATCAAGCATGGATTTAGCTGACACATCAACAACTTGCAAATATCTCAAGTGTTCTTATTGTCAACTAAGAAGTTGAAGGAAATTCTTAATGCGGATATATATATCTGATAGATTCAAGATTGTGAGATTGTGTGGATGATATGGTTCAAGTAGAAAGGTGCAAAGAAAAGCAGAGATAAGTGTGTGGACAACACTTTAAGTCTGGAATGTGATAGAATAGTAGCACTGAATAGAGGAAGAGTGAAATGTGTCAGATTAGTAAATTGTGCCTAACCAAAACTGAACTCTTACATATGTAGATTCTTCTCATCAGTTCAAATACTTGGATATCTTCTATGTGTCTCTTAAAGGTAGTGTGCCTCTTGTGAGGAGTGTGCTCAGGCAATGAGCCCTAATTGGCAAGTGCCATTTGTACTCTTTATTCTTTTAACAGAGAATGAAATCTTGGGTTAGTCACCCTGTGGTTTTTCCCTTAATAGGGTTTCCATGTAAAAATCCTTGTGTAATATGTGTTGATCTAATTTCAATTCTTATGGTTGTTTATGCTTCCATGTTTTGATATCACACTAATTGTTAAGATAAGAAAAGAAGGTAAAAGAAGAAAAATTTTAAGATAACTGATTCACCCCCCCCTCTTAGTTATCTACATTGTTTCCAATAAGATGTTCACTTAGTTGTTCCATACCTTTTGGAAAAAAATTTAGGTCAATTCAAGCTCAATCGAAGAACTTACTAAAAATCGTAAGTCTCGCTATTTTTAGCTTGTTTGGAAACTTTGAAAGTTTCAGACCATTATCCAAGATAAAGGGTATCCAAAAAGACCAAAACTAGGAAAAATAGTAATCTTTCAAAGTTGCAAGGTTGAGACACTTGTTTTAATAGATTGTTGATACCTTAAAGGACAAAGTCTTGAGTTTTTCAATTGTTTTGTCAATGGGTGTTAATGTAGATGACTGGGCATCGATTTAGAGGATTAAGCACTGATACAGAGGATTGGGCACTGATTTGGAGGATTAGGTGCTGATACAGAGGATTGGGCACTGATTTGAAGGATTAGGTGTTGATGCAGAGGTTTAGGTGCTGATGTAGAGGATTGGGTGCTAATGTGGAGGATTGGGTGCTAATTTGGAGGATTGGGCACTGATGTGGAGGATTGGGCGCTGATATATGACAATAGTGGTTTTATGCAAATTTTAGGCTTGGGATGTGATGTTTTGGGCTTTGAAGGTTAAATGATGTATTTGAGGTGTTGTGAAGTTTCAATGGTTTGTTTTTTCAAATGTTTGGGGTTATGTCCATGATAGTTTTCTTTGGCAAGTGATACAAACATTTCAAACAAGTGCATACAATGTCCAAAGGTTTTGTTATGAAATTAAACAATCATGCACAACCTATGGCAAGGCAAGGACAATACTTGTTGAGTTCCCACTTGGATTTCTCCAACCACACATACTTATGGTGTATAGCTCTAGGAACTTGGGGCATGGGCTCCCCCTTACAGTGCACTCACTTCTTAGGCACACCAAGTTCCAAGTTCCCAAGATGCGTAGATCTTGAGATACTTTGCTATCTCTACCACAAGCCATGAGAATATGGGATGACTATTAGAGATCTATCATCTGACCTCTTGTATGAACAAGTAGAGGGTTTTTAGCTTCTAAAACAAGGGTTCATAGTAAGTGCATTCATTCATGTGGCCATACGTGTGGTGATTCGCTTTGATTAGGAGGTCTCCCAAACTACAAAGGTTTCTCTCTAAAGGTTTTCACGCACCACAAGGGGTACTGAGGGAGACATTCATCGGTATGACATAACAACACCTGTTGCTTACAACTTTCGTTACAAACACATTATTTTATATAGCAGCTCTTAAGAGCTTAGCTTTAGCTTGTTGTTGCTTGGGTCATTCCCACCTTTCGAAGTGGGGTGGTGTTGTGTGGTTACACAACATGCCCCATTTTGATTTGGCAAAACAGGGACCCAACTTTTTGGCTTGGCTTGTGTTGTTTGCTTTCTGGCGGTTTGGTAAAAGTAAGTCATGTGCATCATCATGGAGAGTCAAGATGAGGTAAGTCATCATCATGAGGTCAGTTCGTCAAAATTTATATTTTATTTTTGTGACCTTATATTTGGAAAGAGCATTAAATTCCATGCAGGTTTGCCTTTTACATCACCCTGATATTCATCAGGATGTGAAAGTTATGAACAGTCAAAGTTTTGGTCAAACCTGATATTCGTAAGCAGAGGATCATATCCTATAACCTTAGTTATGTTACCGAAGATCACCCTGATCTAAATTTATCACTCGATAAGTCATGCAGTCCAAATAGCCAGACGTCAACTTTAAGTGATAATAAATCTTCCCCGTCAAACAGTCTTATATATCGCGAGTGTCATATGTCCAAATGTAACCTGATATTTCTTAATATCCTCCTGCCGCGAGATATCACCCTAAGCCAATATCCTAATGACATCATCCAAATCTGATAAATGAAGAAACTAACATGATGATGACATCATCATCACATTTACCTCTCGGCAGGATATTTCCTAAACATGATCATATTCGCGTAACATGACGATGACATCATGATGCCTTTCTGATATAATGAACGAATATCTGGATGACGTCACCCCAATATCCCGAAAGTTAGAAAAGAGTGACTTTGGTCATCATCATCATCTAAAAAAACACAGCCCAATATTTTTGAATATCATCCTTACGTTCAAAAACACAGCCTAATGGCGTAAACATCACCCTGATATCTAAGCATAACCTGACATTTTCAAATATCATCCTGTGGTTTAGATATCACCCCACTCCCGTTGCTGCCATTAACATTAAATGCACGTAGACATGGTAGGTGGTTCCCACCGACTATTAAACCTGATGGAACACCTGGCGAAATCTTGACTTGCCGTGCAGAAAATCAAGGAATAAAATCCAATTTGTCAGGATTTGCCTTAAATTTACTCTAATTACAAGGTTAAAAGGTAAATCTAACACCATTTCACATTTACCTTGCGAAGAAATTACTTTTACAGAGCACAGCTTCCATATCCTCCTGCAGGCGATACTACGACGAGCGAAGTTTGTAAGCAGCAGAAAGCGCGTGATCATCAGCAAGAATTAAAGGCACTTTTAGAATTTTATTGGTATAAAAAGAAATCAGCATAACCAGGTAAGTAAATGAAACCCTCATCTTGTTGTTTTTTGT
This sequence comes from Cunninghamia lanceolata, assembly GCA_027924645.1. Taxonomy (NCBI): domain Eukaryota; kingdom Viridiplantae; phylum Streptophyta; class Pinopsida; order Cupressales; family Cupressaceae; genus Cunninghamia; species Cunninghamia lanceolata. The sequence continues at coordinate 4,067,479 of BSBN01000725.1, forward strand.
AACAGTTAGGTATGATGTTGTGAGTTCTGGTTTATGCACCACCCATGATGGGCTTAGGTTGAATGAACGTAATATGCATAATGAATATTAAAGATCAATTGTTATATGCATGTATGTGTATACCCATTGTAAGATAGGATTTTGCTATTTGTAGGTACCCATGGCTGACAGAAGGTTCGCTAAGTGTCAAGAAGAATTTAGTAGGCCCATGTTCTCATCTCAGAGGGGGGTCCTTTTTAAATACGGTGCAATTACAGATACCCATCAGGGGAGCACCAATTTGGAGGCCTGGTCAGCTAGGCTGAATGATGAGAATAACAAGAGTCCTGTGCTGGATGCAGTTTTTGCATCTGGAATGTGGAACGCTACTAGTTTTCCATACTCCATGGAATCTCCGGAGCTCGTCATCGAGTGTGCCTGGAATTATAACCCCGAGACAAGGCAGGTGATGAAGCATGGGAGGATATATGCAGACCTATCCATCAAGGGTCTCTCCCGGACCTTTGGATTGCCTTTGGGTAGCAAGGTCAAAAGTGTGGACCTGAAGAAGTCTGAGAAGGAATATGAAAACAACAAGAAATAGGCCAGGAAGAACATGTATCAATGGAGAGTTGAGAACAGCACATATCCTGCAGCAGCCAAACTTCCTGTGCACCTATTCAAATATGATTTTGCTGATGAATATCAGTACATGATTGCACTACTAAACAGAGTAACAGGCTAGCCTGATGCTGGTAGTTTTAGAGACTAGATGTATGGTATAGTAATGATGTGTTTATATTTAGATATCAAGCCACTGTGGGGCCAGTTAATAAGTGATGCTCTGCATGAGCAGCTGATGAACCTAGGAGGTTCAAATTTTGCTTTCTACATGACCTCATACATTGTCTACTCCTGTGCTTACAAAGGCACATTTGATGCACTAGTCATAGATGGGAAAGTCATAGGAACAGTAAATGTTGTGCATATCTAGGATCATCATCCCCAGCTGCAAAGAGCCAATTACCTCCAAGACTACAAACTGGTCAATGATACATTCTCTATGCATCTGGTGAGGACCATGGAGGAAGACAGAATAAAAAGATTGAGCATGGAGGCTCAAGACATAATTTACAGGCATGGAGCCTGGTACATACAGTTTGCCACCTTTTCATACATAAGAATTGAAGGTTTTGAGGGACATCCTCTCATGCTGCCGAGGTATCCCACTGATGCAGTGGTACTAATGGAGTTAATCATGCAGGGCTCCACAACGATAAAAACATACAAGGATGCCAAGAAGCTGCCACCAATTTTGTTTCCAGTCACCATTGGCTGGTACATGTGCCCAGATTCAGAGCACATAAAGAAGGTGATGGTCACATTGAATAAAATGAATCTGGAGCCATTTCCATTAACAAGATCATATGATCCTTACGGCAGGATGCAGAAAATAATAGGGAAGCCTATTCATCAGAGGCACCTAGAAGACTTCTGGGCCGACTGTGAAGATGAAGCAGAGGTAAGAAGAAGAAGATATCAAAGGTTAATGTTGAACCAAATAAGAACCTTTGATTGCATCCCCATCCCCCAACAATTGAAGAAGGATGATGGTAGGATAATTGCGGATGAGTATGAGCAGAAGAAAATATATAACAATACCATCTCTACACCTAACCTCACCATATAGGAGGATATATCCTTAGACCCCTTCATTGCCAGGACCCTACAACTAACCCAAGCTTGGGTTGATGAACAGATAGAGGCATTGAAGAAGAAAGGCATTGCCATTACGGTGGACAACAAGAAGAAGGGGCAGGATATTCCCGGGGATGAATATGATGACTTCCTGAATGAAAAGAGGAAGACTAAGGGAGATAGACTCCCTCCACCACAAAAACAAAGCAAAAGACCCCCAAGGGGTAAGAAGGTAGACAAAGAACCCAAAGGAGTCATTATTGAAAAGGCAGTTTTTGTATCTGAGGAGAAAGCAGCATCAAGATCTGGATCAGAATCAGCATCCCCTCCAAGGACAAGACAAGGAAAGTCCAAGAAGAGTAAGACAGCATAGGCTAGAATTACTGGGACCCTAGAAGAGGGTCAATCCTCAAGAAAATAGGGAGAAGAGGATATCCTAATGGAGGAAGAGCCTGAAGAAGAGGAGGCTCCTTTAGTAATAAAGAGGAAAAGAAGAGCTCCACAGGTGGTGGTGTCTACCCCACCTAAGAAACTGAGAACCTCCATGAGAGGTGAAATAAAACAACCCCCTGCATTGTTATAAGGGGCAGGTAGTGAAGTACCTAGGGAACTTCAGCATGATGTTCCACTTCCTACCATTGTCAAGTTCAAAACTAAAATTATGGAAGAACAGATGAAAGAAACTTCTCAGACACAAGCAGGACACATCTCGCTAGATGAGACAATAAATTTGTCTGATGATGAAGTTGTACATGAAGTAGCTGCACAAAAGATGGAAACACTTACTGTTGGTACAAGCATGACTCCTCACAAGGCACCACCAGTTCAGACTATACTGGAGGAAATGAAGCAAGTGGAGGGAGAATAGGAAAAGAGCCCAGAATAGATAGCCTAAGAAATGGGATTAGATACATTAATTACAGAGGTGACAAGTCTTGCAATAGTGGACTTAACAGGGAAACAGGATGCAAGTCCTGAACATCCAGCAGAAGGAATAAAGATGACAGAACCAGAGGGCCATATTCCAGAATTGGGCCAACAAAGTCCACAGGATACATCAGCAGAACCTGCTATAGTGGAGGTTCAGGAAGTGAAGGCTGATGAAAAGGAGAAAATAATAGAAGATCCTGCGGCCAAGGCCCAAAAGGTTGATAGTATAGGCGCGGAACAAATAATGGCTTCAGAACAAATGCCGGCACCTCAAGCAAAATCCACAGTATCCAGTGTAGTGGATATGCAATGGGGGAAGAGTTGAAGATAGATGAAGTAATGACAGAGAAAGATCATGATCATCATGATCAACATATAGATGCTACACAAGATTCCCCACCCCAAGAAGATGCTCATCCAGAGAAAGAAGTTCCAGAACAGGAGGATGTGCCACAAGATCAACAACAAAGTGAGCATCAAGAAGAAGAAATGAGAAAATCACCATCTCCACCACCTCTACTGACAGAAACAAGAGACACAGGTGAACATCATGATGATGCGAAAAAACATGATCAGGTGCCTCCGTGGTTGGAGAAAGAGATAAATGAAGAAGAAGAATTGGAAATTCAAGAATTTGATGTCTCCACATTATTCTCTGGGGATATAATAAAACTGAAGAGGAAGGCTAGAATGACTTCAGCCATGAAAAGGGATCCAACAACTGGGAGAAGGACTGCACAGATTGCAGTTCCTACTGTGGAGAAAGAAAAAGGTAAAATTACCTTAGATGAATTCCAAATTAGCACAGTGGATCTGGGCTTTGCCAATGAGGACCAAGAAGGTCAAGAGGGCAAGGACATTATTGATTCTTTGATTCAAAAGGTGAAAAGAGAAAAGGAGAAAAATAAGCAACACAAAGAGCACATTGCTCAGTTGCATGCCTACATAGGGAGGCTGATTAATCCTGATAATACTTCAACTGAACATGCAGTCCCATTGACTGCTATTTCTCAAGAGGAGGTAAATAAGTTAGACCTCATGAAACATGAGGCCTCTGTGATAAGAAAATGGATGTCATCCACATTGGGTGATGCAGAGGAAATAGTAAAGGCCTCTTTGAAGCGGTGGAGTGCTCTCAGCGATTCTAGGACCAAAGTAGATAAATTGCAAATGCAGACAGGGAAAAGGTCCTACAAACTGGAAAAGGTACTAAATCTCCTGGGAGAAATAAAGAGGATAAATCCTCAACTGCTTATCAGTAAACAGGTACTGAACAATCATACTGCATTGTTGGTGGACATCTGGTATAAAGACATTCAGTTTGAATGTGGAGTGCTCAGAAGATGCAATAATAAGCTGAGAGAGATTAGTATGAAGTTGCACGATTTAATGGCTGTTGAGGCAGAAATGTTAGAAACATTGGAAGGAAAAGTAGAAGGAAAAATAGAAAATCAAGATGAAGAATCTGCCATCAAAGCTTTACACAACAACTTCCAACCAGAGGCAAATGGTCCACTTGTCCACTTGACAGAAGAAGTTATAAATAAAATAATGAGAATCAAAGTCAAGATGGAGAAATACAATGAGACACTGCAGGATAGGAAAGACAAATTAGATAGTAGTAGAAACAAATATGAGGCACACAAGCACGCCATCATCAAAGCAAAGACTCAGGATGGCAGAGCAATAGATCCAATTGTGCAGTCATATGAGCAGATCCAGAGCAGCGTGCAACCTCATATGCGGGGTCATCATCATCAGGATAGTGAAAGTTCAGGAAGTGATGCACATGATGATGATCCACATGAATCAGACAAGGAGCATGATGAGGATACTCCATAAAGGGACTGCGTAAATAATCCAGATAGTTGCCAGCTGGCATCTTGTGCCATTTTGTAAAGGTTGACAAAGTCAAAGACAATGGTGACCGTAGATGTGCATGGATAAATCAAGATCGTTGATCTTTTTGTAGCGGATTCCTCACCTTGTTCTATAAAAGGTGATGGAATGCCTTATTGCAAATATTCAAAACTTAATTGAAATCCGTCTGCTGAAACATTTAGAGGTCATTTCAAAGTTTTTGTATACATTTATATTTTTGCATGCTTAATGAATGAGAAGACTGTATCGATTGCAATTCATAGTAAATCTTGAGTAATCAGTGTATGAATTCTGGATATATGTGGTGATTTGTTGCATCCCTTGGAGTGCATGTCTACTTCCATATGTTGTCTTCATACAAATTCCTTTGAAGTTAGCATCAACTATATCTAGCTGTGGAATGTCCTGGTGAAAATATAGTTTGGTTTTCTTCTCTTCATGATAGTATCTAATATACATGTGGTTCAAAAGCTAAAGGTTCAACTTTAATTAGGAGCATTTCTTTAGTTTCTTTTAAATTTTAGAACATTTCACTATCATAATTGCAAACAATTGATAACCTTAAGCAAACAACACCGATATGCTGACATCTAGTAGATAATTGCAAATATTTAGCATATTTGAATACAGAGCATGCATAATTGAAAATATCATGCAAAGATTGAAGTATTTTTGCATCATTTTGCCAAATAGCTGTATAATATGACTTCTCTATAAGAATCTTTGCAGAAGTATTGTCATGATGATGAACTTTCACGTAAGGCCCCAAAATGGAAACATCAACTCACATTAACCTCTGAGTAACGTCAGACGATTAAGACCTAATCACCGAAGACTTGGGATCATGAATTCTCTGAATTCATCATATCTTTCAAGATGAATAAAGGTTAATGTGTACTTTTATTCTATGCTTGTTTATGACTAACATCATGACCAACAGGTGGTAGGCCCTCTAAAGGTTTAATAAAAGCAATACAAGTGCAAAAATACTTTTGATCCCCAAGTTCATACTGAGATGCGAGGGGAGATCATATGTATTTTTGGCTTGAGTCACACTAGACAAGATTCATTTTTAGTTCTTGGATTATGATGGGGGTGATTTATGCAAGTGTTGTGAGAAGTTTTTGATTTCCAAGATCACCAATGGTGTGAGGGAAGAGCATACACTTTCTCAACACAAGCAAAATCACAAAAACACTTTAAAAAAATTTGTTCTTTTTTATTGTTTAGATGAGTGAGGATGCAAGTTGTGTTCTTTTTAATCCAATGAATGAATATGCAAGTTGTTGTTCATTTTAAACCATATGAATGTATATGCAAGTTGTTGTTCATTTTAACCAATGAATGTATATGCAATTTGTTGTTCATTTTAACCAATGAATAAAGATGCAATTTGTGGTTCTTTTTAATTCCAATGAGTGTGAATATGCAAGTTGTGTTCTTTTTATCCAAATGAGTTATGTCTAAGATTAAACAAGTTGTTGACAAGAGACACTGTGTGGCTTCATGAATGTTTTCATTGATGGCAACAAAGTCTTTCCCACACATCTGCAGCACATAGTATGTCTCTACCGGAAGACAGATTGAAGAGTGTTTTGGTCTGGTGAGTAAGAATAGAGCATGCAGCAAGGTTTGACAATCAGGTCTGGATCTCTCAGAGATTGTAACTCCATAAAGTTTGGACTTGGGAAAGTCAAGAGGAGTATCATGACTACTATATTCCAGAGATTGAGCCTCCGGTGATGAATGAGTGAAAAGATATGAGTATCTAAGTGTTGGGTTCCTGACAGGCAGAGTAGACTGAGGAAGAACTGAACGGTAGAGCATCAGACTTTAATCCAGACGAGAAATTGATGGTGATCAAGCTATTTGAGGGATCATACATGGTTGTCTGACATGATTGATGACTTCTATGTCTATGTCTTTGATACGCATCACATATTAAGCATGGATTCAGCTGACAGATTAGTGTCTTGGAGATATTTTGAGTATTCTAGTTTCTGACTAGATAGATGTTGAAATCCTTGATGTGGATATATATACCAAATGGATTTTGGTATGAAGGTGTGTGTGTGATGATATAGTGTGCGAGGAAAGGCAGAGAGAAGTGTGGAAGCAGTAATACAAGTCCGGTATGTGATAGAACAGTAGCACTAAAGCAGAGGAAGAATGAAGTGCATTAGATCAGTATATTGAGCCTAACCAGAATTGAACCTCAGCATGTGTGGATGCCTCTCTTTAGTTCAAACACCTGGTTACCTTCTATAAACATTGTAGACAGTGAGTCTCTTGTAGACAGTGTGCCTCTTGTGAGCAGTGTTCTCAGGCAGTGAGCCCTAATTGGCAAGTACCATTTTGTATTTCTTATTCTTTTAACAAAGAATACAATCTTGGGTTAGTCACCCCGTGGTTTTTCCCTTAATAGGGTTTTCCATGTAAAAATTATTGTGTTATGTGTGTTGATTTTATTTATGCTCTCATGGTTATGTATGCTTATATGTTTTGATGCTGCACTAATTGTTAACAAGGAAAGAAAGTTAAAATATTTAAGATAACTGATTCACCCCCCCTCTCAGTTATCTACCTTGTTTCCAACAATTGGTATCAGAGCTAAGTTCCTCCAAACAAGAGCCTAACAACTTGAGGAAGATCTGGGAATCTCAATGGATATGTATGGTATGAAGGAACAACTTCAGTCTACCCTAGATGATCTTGAGCAATCTCACTTTGAAGCCAATAACTTGAGAGAAAGACTCAAACAAGCTGATGATTTCATAAATGAGCTAAAAGAAAAATTGAGTATCTCTGTGAAAAAGAGAAAGGAACTTCTTCAACAATTAGCAAGTCAAAGTGAAGCCAATGATACTAATGAAGATTTGAATGAGAAAAATAAGATATGTGAGAAGCTATCAAAAGAGGTCATTATGGTAAAGCATGAAATGGAATCAGGGGTTATTAGATTCACCCAAGAAATTAAAGATAATCTAAAACAATCTCTCAAGGAGAAGTCAGAGTACTGCCATAAAATAGACAGAATAATCAGGCATCTGGAATCTAATCTTGAAGAAGCTAGAGATAATGAAGAAGAACTTGAGAATCAAATAGACACTCTTAAACAAGACCTTCAAACAACAAATGAATACAAATAAAAATTTAAGATAAGCTCAGCTCAACTTGAAGGTCTTCTTGAAAGCCAAAAGAGGGTAGATGACAAGCGTGGTTTGGGTTATGAGAAAGGTGAAAGCTCTAGATCTGATCAAAAGAACTCTAGATTAGGAAATCAAAGAAACATGCCTAGAAGACCTCTGGTAAGACAACCAAATGCTCAAAGATATCCATCCTTCAATGGATACTGCTACAATTGCAACAACTTCGGTCATAAAGAAACTCAGTGTAGAAGAAGAATGAATCAGACTAATTCATCCTTCTCTAGACAGTGTTTCAACTGCAAAAGGTATGGTCACAAATCTCATGAATGCAGAAATATGCAAATAAATAATTCATTCAATGGTAGATGCTTTGCATGCAATAGAATGGGACATATGGCTAATCAATGCAGATTAAGAGGGTATCAGTCAAATATGCAAATAAATGTTGTTTGCTACAATTGTAATAGATCAGGTCATATTGCTAAATTCTATAGACGTAAGAATTAGGATAAAAAGGGTCCGATGCATCATAATCAAAATCAAGATAAAGGAAAAGGCAAAGTGAATGCGGATAAAGTTCAAAGGGAGATGAAGAAGAGTACAGAAAATGTTGGGGATGGATCCACACCAAAATCTAGTGCTGATATTTCTTCTAGAAACTAAAACAGATGAGCTCTGGCTCAGGGGGAGTCACAAAGGAAAGTAAAATCCCCCAGCCAGTCAATTGGTGCCTAAATTTGGCACATGGAGTGTTCTGGATTAAAGGGTTTTTAGAGAAATATCTAAATAACCCTCAGTAAAAATATGAAAGATCTGCAAGAAGTTTTGAAGAGTTTAATCATCCAAGATTGATCTGGTTTGATAGCCATCCGGTAAAAGCAGGATTTTCACAGTTAGATTTGGTATGATTCAAAATTAAAATATTTTGATCTGTGGATAAATGACATGATTGGAGGAAAGGAGATACATTGTCAATTATCACTAAAAATAATTCTAAGTGTATCTCAGTAATTCAGAAAGATCTCTCTCAGAACAAGGAAGAATAACGCAACCAGAATAACTTAAGTTGAGCATTTATTGCAATAGGAAATTAGGGTTTGCACAGAGATAAAAGGGTTTCTTTATTCATCATTTGCACATTTGCATTCGAGAAGAAAGGAAGAGCTCTGCATCAAGATTGTTTCAACCTTTTCAAAGATCAACCACAGAATCTGATTCAAGCAACGATCTTTTCAGCTCATTTTGTGAACCCTAGAAGTGTAAAAAGGTATTTCCATTTTTAAATATCTCTCTCTGAATCTTTTGCAAAGATGGATACTCCAAATGTTGTTAAGATCACTGATAGGCTGTGCCCAAAGTTCAAGAAACACCCCTACAAATCCCTAGAAGTTGATCCCTTAGGCGCCTTCTCAAGCATTCTGCATGGGGTTCTGCACGTAGAAGATGTTAGGATGTACATTCATGCCAATATTGAGGAATTTGGGGAATCCAAGCTGATGGATATCTATCATAAACAATTAATAGATGAAACATTTGAACTTAAACCTCAATACAAGGCCCTCCGGGGTAAGCATTTTGGATATTGCATTCACTTTCCCTATTTTGCAGAAGATGAATGGGTCTGGTATGTTCTTAGCAGAATACATGACAACTTCATGTGGTTGATGAAGCCCTTCAAGATAACAAAAGATGCTATTAGGGCAGTAACTGGATTGCACTCATCCGGTGGGTTGCCTGCTCTTAAATCTATCAAGAGCCAAATAGTAAGTGAGGCTACCAAATCTAAGTTTGACAAAAGAGAAATGACAATAGAGGATATCACAGATCTGGATATCAAATTTGCCTCTATGATAATTGGTTATGAAATCTATCACTCCGGTAGGGAGAATTCTATGTCTGGAACTACAATTTATATAGCATATTAGATGCTAAGGGAAAATGCTGATTATGACCTATGTGATCTTCTTCTGAACCAGCTACTAGAAAACTTGCAAAAGATCAAGAAGGATAGGAAGAACTCATTCAAGTATGGTGTCTTAATACTATGTCTGTTCTTCTACTATATGAATGAGCTACTCAGATCAAGTGGTTGGGTATGGCAGAATGATAGACCAGTTGCCATACAAATAAGAGACTACATGTACAGGCTTGGTGATGCCAAGGCTCAAAGTACAACACTCTGGGGATACTTCAAGAACTTCCAAAGTATGATGCAGGCTAGAAAAAGAATTCCTCAATCTCTAGTTGAAAAATACAAGGATACAGTGTGTTTTAAGGTAGACACTGATCAATGCCTAATGGAGGCAGTTGAGCCTAGACCAGTACATATAATGCCAATGGGCTACGAAGTAGATGAGAAAATTCTAGAGCTACATGTTCAACACCTGTTGAGTCAGCCAAAGGATCATGAGGTAGAAAGATTTGGAACCTTTGAAGAATTAAGTGTAAAGATACATGTTGCATTGAGACAACTAGAGATAAAAAGAAAAGTGAGAAGGGAAGTAGAGGAAATTGCCAAAAGATATGGCATATCAAAAGAAGCAGTTGATGCAAATAGGGAGAAAATAGAAAGAGTTGAGAAAGAGAGACAAGAAGCAGAAAAAGAAAGTGTTCCGGTGCAAGCCTCCTCCTGGACTAGATCCTCCAAGAGCTCAGCACCTGCCACCTCTAAGAGCTCAAGAGCCTCAAAACTAGAAGCCAAGACATCCAGAAAGGGAGAAAAGAGAATGAAAACAAAGGCCACAAGGTCCTACATAAGCCATAAGGATGATGAAGAAATAGAGTCGGATGAGGAAGTTAAGAAAATGAAGAAGAAGAAGAAAACTTACAGGGAATCCTTTGCCGGTAAAAACAAGGAAGAAGAGGCAAAAGAATTTGTTGAAAGGCCTACTCTCTCTATTGATGATATCATCAAGGCAGTCACAGTGGATGGGAACCTACAACCAGTCACTAAATTTTATGATGAATATAGTGATACTGACAAGAATATCTTGGAAGATGCTACAGTTAGGTATCTAAACATTTATAATAAAGCATTTATTGAAATCATCTCTCTAATTCCCAAAAGTCTAGAGAAGGTACTTGAACTGAGAAAGGAGAATGCTAAGGTAAAGGACCTAGAGATCTGAGAACAAATTACAATTCATCTCTATCCTTCCATTACTCCAAAACAAATGACCATGATCTTTAAGGACTGCAAGGATGAGTTCTGGAGCAAAGAAAGAATGAACAAATTTATGCTTGGACAGACTGATCAGGTAGAAAAAGAAATAGAAGACATCCTCCGGAATGCCTTCATGAGATTTAATCTTCCTATTATAGAGGAAATAGATGAAGAACCTTCTACCATGGATGTTGAAGGATTAAGTGCATCAAAAGAAGAATCCGCTGAGAAAAATGTAGAAGAGTCCAAAGAGATAGATGAGGAGAAATCTAAGGACTTGGATTCCTCTGATTTGGAAGAGGAAGTCCATGAAGAAGTTAACATCTCTCCTTCAGATCCCTCTGCAGACTCAAGTACTAAAGGAGAAGGAAGAGAAGAGGAGAAATTGAGTCAAGAAGAGGAGGTAAAGGGAAGAGAAGAAGATCAAACAGAGAAGACTCTTGATGACAGTTCTGAGGTTGCAAAAGGAAAGAAGACTCAGTCTCTGGCAAGAGACACTATAGAGGTAGTAAAGATCTTCTTGAACAAAGAAATGATAGAGATAGATGAACTAGAATTATTTTAAGTACCACTAAATTTTGATTCCCTTTCTCCGGTCCAGACAATGAAGATAGCATCTTTTGCTCAAGCTAAAGCAAAAGAGAAGCTTCTCAAGTCTCACATGGAAGATTGTGAGCTGCTAGAGATTGCATCCAGGATGCTGGAAAAGATCATGCCATCCTTCCAAAAGGATCCTTCGGCCTCTCCATCTGGTAACCTAAAATCTTTGGTTAACTCTGTTAGCACCCATTTTGATTCTTTGGAGAAATCGGCAGAAGAGAAAGTCCAAAAAGAATTTTTGGGAAAGAGATTCATTGAAATATAGGGACTCATAACTAATGACAGGAGGACCCTGGATATTGGGATAAAGAGCCTAGAAAATGCTCTTAAAGATGGTGGAGAAATGTATAAATTTTGTCTATCTTGGTCTAAAGTGACAGAGGATATTGAAAAGAAGGTGAAAGGACAAGAAGATAAACTGTCAAGTTTATCTCATAATTTTGATCCCCTCACCACTTCTATAATGAATCAAGAGTACCAGGCCATTGCCATTATAAATGAAATAAAGAGGCTTGAAAAGGAGAGGAAGAATATAATAAGTAGGATGAGTGAACTTAGAGGGATAATTATCCCTAAGTTAGAGGCCATGCATGAGGCCTTAACTAATGCTCAGACCATAGCCCGGACCAGTGATCTGGCAGACTTAAGAAGGGAAGAAGCTTATGCATTTTTGTTGAGTGGTCACATTTCAATTTTGGATAGGATGAAGCAGAGTTGGGCAATAGAATTTGTACAGTTGAAGACCACCTTTGTAGATATACTTAAGTAAATGTAAATATAACATGTTTATATACTTATGTGGCTATGTATAGGTTGATTTTTGCAAATTTTGGTTTGCAGATTCCACCCTTTGCCATTGATGTCAAAGGGGGAGTGAGGAGTAGTGAAAAATGTGAAATCCAGCCAAGGGGGAGCTCTGGTAAAAGTGTACATAAGACAGAGCATCAGCCAAGGGGGAGTTTGCTACAACACTTATTCATTTTTCACTAAGTGTTTCCATCAATGCCAAAGGGGGAGATTGTTGGCAAGAGACACTATGTGGCTTCATGAATGTTGTCATTGATGGCAACAAAGTCTTTCCCACACATCCATAGCACATAGTATGTCTCTACTGGAAGATAGATTGAAGAGTGTTTTAGTCTGGTGAGTAAGAACAAAGCATGCAACAAGGTCTGACAATCAGGTCTGGATCTCTCAGAGAGTGTAACTCAGCAAAGTGCAAACTTGGGAAAGTCAAGAGGAGTATCATGACTACTATATTCCAGAGATTGAGCCTTCAGTGAAAAGATATGAGTATCTAAATGTTGGGTTCCTGATAGGCATAGTAGATTGAGGAAGAACTAACCGACAGAGGATCAGACTTTAATCCGGATGAGAAATTGATGGTGATCAAGCTATTTGAGGGATCATACATGGTTGACTAACATGATTGATGACTTCTATGTCTATGTCTTTGATACACATCACATATTAAGCATGGATTCAGCTGATAGATCAGTGTCTTGGAGATATTTTGAGTATTCCGGTTGCCGACTAGATAGATGTTGAAATCCTTGATGCGGATATATATACCAAATGGATTTTGGTATGAAGGTGTGTGTGTGATGATATAGTATGTGAGGAAAGGTAGAGAGAAGTGTGGAAGCAGTAATACAAGTCTGATATGTGATAGAATAGCAACACTAAAGAAGAGGAAGAATGAAGTGCATTAGATCAGTATATTGAGCCTAACCAGAACTGAACCTCAGCATGTGTGGATGCCTCTCTTTAGTTCAAACACCTAGTTACCTTCTATAAACATTGTAGACAGCGAGTCTCTTGTAGGCAGTGTGCCTCTTATTTGTAGTGTGCTTAGGCAGTGAGCCCTAATTGGCAAGTGCCATTTTGTACTTCTTATTCTTTCAACAAAGAATACAATCTTGGGTTAGTCACCCCGTAGTTTTTCCCTTAACAGGGAATTCCACATAAAAATTACTGTGTTATGTGTGTTGATTTTATTTATGCTCTCATGGTTATGTATGAATATATGTTTTGATGCTGCACTAATTGTTAACGAGGAAAGAAAGTTAAAATATTTAAGATAGTTGATTCACCTCCCCTCTTAGTTATCTACCTTATTTCCAACACAAGCAAATTCATACAAAATGCATCAAAATAACATGTTTTTAACCTAGAAAATCCCTGCAAGGAACATGCTAGTAGTTTGATATGAGCTCCTTGACAGTCGAATGAGGCTGCAAAACCAAAATTTAATCAAAAAGCCCAAACTAGGACTAGGCGCCAATCTATGGGACTAGGCACTGATACAGAGGACGAGACACTGATCTGAGATAGACATCACCTCCTCCTTGTAAAATTGTTTTTTCCTACAAAACAGAGAGCTAAGGTGGCCAAAAAGTTAATAAAACATCACTTAGAACATCATACAAGCATATAATGCCAAGTTTAACCTAAAACCCATTAGAAATAAGTGATTTTACCTTATTTCTAGATGTGTACTGATCTATTAAGATGGGCGCTGATGTGACAGATAGGTGCTAATGTGCCAGATAGGTGCTAATGTGCCAGATAGGCACTAATCTACAGAAGTTTAGGCGCTGATATGACTTGTCACAAGAAAAAGCACATAAAACATGCAAATTTGTTAGCTAAAAGGTGGTGGGGGTCCCACCAAGCATGCCAAAATGTCTACCTATGAAAATGAGACCTAAAATGGATGCAAATTACACCTAAAATGCATCCAATCTCAAGTCCAATGGACCTCAAGATTGGACTAAACTACTAACAAACTAAACTATCTAATTCCACCCTAAAATAAGCCTATTAGTAGTGATATGCCCTAAGATATGAAATGCTATTATTAAACTATGCTAGAATTAAACTAATTCTATATGTTGAGCACTCAAATTGACAGCATAACATTGCATAAAATGACTTGTTCTAAATGGGAGGTGGAGGCCTCAATTTATAGATTTTTGGAGCTTGGATTGGAGGGCTAGGATCAATGGTTGAGATTGCTTGAGGATCCTCAAGTAGGGAGAATTGGATAAATGGCATGTTTAGATTGGATGAGAATGTTGTCCCAAGATTCAATGGACGATCAATGGATGAGAATGCAAGTTTGAATGGATGGATGGCCAAGATTGAGTAGGTGTATGACATGTAAGGACTCATTTATGAAAAGATAAGGCTTGGACTTTGTGAAGAATTTTAAATTCCATGGAGAGGACAAGTGGAATTTAAAATTAGAAGAATAGTGTTCAAATAGTACTACATGGAATTTTAAATTGGAAAGAATAGTGACACATGGAGTGGGGTGGAAGAAATAGGACAAATGTACCTATTTTGGAAGATTTTCCCATTCTTCCAAAGTACTACTTGTCATGTACATGTGTGTACATTGGATGACAAGTGGACTTCTAGAAACATGGGGATTTGAAATGATGAATTAATTAAAATTAATTCATGTGCACATGGATTAGAAAAAAATAATTATGATTACAAAAAGTAATCAAAAGTGAACAAAATAGGGAATTAAATAAATATGATAATTTATTTAATTTTTGGAATAAACTATAGTAAAAAATATTTAATTTTTAAACTATAGTAGAGGAATTTGATTTTTATGACATGATAAAGGTGCAGAATAGATTAATTAAATAATTAAATAATTATTTAATTAATAATCAGATCGGACCAAGTGATGCGGGTGTATTAGGGTTAAATGCATGAGTGGATGAAGTTGGTTGTGACCATTTTTAGGTGTCTACACCTTTCAAGTGATAGATATTACCTCTGGTCTTCTTACCAATTGCAATGACTATTTTGGAGCTTTCCCTGATCTTGCATCCATTGTCCTTGAAGCTTAAATCATAGCCCTTGTCACACATCTGACCCACACTCAAAAGATTGTTCTTTAATCCTTTCACATACAAGACATCTTCAGTATTATGCTTGCCATCAAAAGAGATAGATCCTTTTCCACAAATTTTACCAGTTGTATCATCTCCAAACCTAACCAGTTCACCATCATATCTTTCCAAACTCACAAACTTACTTTTGTCACCAGTCATGTGGTGAGAGTAGCCACTATCAATAACCCATTCATCCTTGTCCTTAATCACCTAAGCAGCCAAAGCACTTTCCACTAGTTTTTCTTCCTTCACACAGCTAGTAGAATTAGTAGACACGGGATCTTCCTTAATAGCAATAAACAAGCATTCATTTCCAGAAGTACTAGCATTATCCGGTTCACCATTATCTGATACTCCTTCATCATCATCAAAATTTTCAACATAATAACACTTCTTTTTGGTCCTAGGCCTATTCTCATATATTTTTCTATTTCTTTCAATTCTTTTAGTACATCTGGAAGCCAAATGACCTACTTTACCACAAGAGAAACATTTGAAAGGTAATTTTCCTTTATACTTATAGGATCCTCTTTGTAGTCTGTCCACAAAGTTGGCTTCAATTTCATCAAACTCATCATCAGATTCTACCTTCTACTTTTCTGATCTGGAAGTTCTTCTGGGAGTACTAGCTTTGAAGGTCCTCTCAACTTTCAGCAGAGCATCACCAAACTCTCTCATTTCAAAGGAAGTAAGCTTACCAAGTAGCTGATCCCTATCAACTTATTTTACTTGCATGAATTCTTCAATTGCAGCTACCTTGTGACAATAGGACTTGGGTAGAGATCTGAGAATTTTCATCACAGTTTCCTTATCGTCAAGAGTTCCCCCCATGGCTTTTATCCCTATGACAAGTTCATCAACTCTTTGCATAAAGGATGATACATTTTCATCTTCATTCATCTTCAAACTTTCATATTTCACTTTCAAACTTTGTAGCTTGGCTTCCTTCATAGAATCATCTCCTTCATACAGATTTTTCAACTTTTCCCATACCTCATTTGTAATTTTAAGATCCACAACTTTTGTCAGTATTGAGTTGGTTAATGAGCTTAGAAGAGCATCTTTTGCCTTGACATCCATCTCATATTCTTTGGTTTCATCTTCAGTTGTCAGACCATTTGGAGGCATGGTGTATTTTGTTTCTACAACTTTCCATACTTTGTAACCAAGACAAAAGATGGATTTTCATCCGAACCTTCCAGAGAGCGTAATTCATTCCATCAAAATGCAGCACTTCCTTCTTGTAAGACATTTTGGATCTTCCTCAAGCTATTAAACTTTCTTCAGAGGAACTTAGCTCTGATACCAATTGTTGATATGCCCTGCACAACTGGGAGAGGGGGTGAATCAGTTATCTCAAAACTTGAACACTTATGCAATTAAACATCAATCATTTATCCACAATTATTATGATTTAACAATGGATGCATGAAATCATAAAATTAACCACAGATACAACATCAAACACAAGAGACACCAGATTTTACGTGGATAACCCCAAGGTGGGGAAAAGCCACAGAGAGGATTATCTCTCAATATATATTGCAATCTTGAAATAATGATGTTTAGGCTTGGTCACTCCATGGGCCTAAACATACTGGCTCACTACCATGAAGAATAACTAGATCTAGAAGGCTCACTCCCTCAACCTTAAACCTAGCAAGATCACAATAAGGGCTGTTAAACCATACTGGCGGCTCATTGCTAGGTTCACTGCCACGATTAATGCATTTTTATGTCTATTATTGAAGTAGAACAATTCATCTACTCTACTCTACCTCTGCTACGTTCTGCCTCTTCTTTGCTCTTCCTTTTGGAACTTTCTTATTATCTTTCCATTCTCACTCAAGGACATCTTTTCCACGACTCAACTACAACGATTTATACACTTCAACAACCTTGGAATGATCATCAAGGTCAGAATTACAATCATCAACCATTGGAACAACCTCCAAGGTTGGTATTACAAACATTTACAAAATAGGTCTTGACCTATTACAACATTATGCAAAGGGGATGAAGTATAATTGTAAGTGGATCATGCCATGCCTTAGCTAGGACTCAAACACAATCTTCCATGCTTCATCATTCTTCCACAATCTTCCATAGATCTCTGCAATCACTGGGATTAACTAGGTCAGCCAAAACTGGTTACTCAACACACTATCTAGGAATAATCCTCAAACACCTTCACAATTCTTCCATACGAACCAATTTAATGATAGGAACATGATCAGGAGGCATCCACAAGCACATTGTAATTCTCAGGAGCAACCATACAAACCTTAGCCACTTTAACAATAGGATCTTCACACCCGAACACATGAACTTCACTATCTTCAACTGTCATAAGAGAAAGATAACTTGCGGACCACCAAAACATGAACCACTACAATTTTAGGTACTTATCATTATCCCAGACTTCCCTCTAGAACCGCAGAGCAAAATACTTTACTGCAAAGAAATGCGGAGCATAATACTTTCTCCCTTTCCCAACTAAACTTACAGAAAAAAGAAAGTTTTACTCTACTGAATGCAACTCTCTCAATTCTTCACACCAGAGGCTTAAACTCAGGATTTAGTATCTTCAAACATCCCTTTGAACAACTTCCAATCTACGGACCCAGATCTATAAGCATAAGGAAATGCAGAGCAATCTACCAGATTGTTCTTCAACTTACAATTCTTTGTCTATACTGCACTTCACTGTAACTCATTTGATTCTTCTGGAGAGGCAAATTTTCTCAATATCCTCAACACACAAGGCTTCTAAACAAGTAATAGAATAGAACATAGTTGACACCAATGACAACAAAGATATGTTGACATCAATGACAACACTGATTAGGCACATACTTGCAACAATGTCAATGATCTTTAATAATTTTCATAAAGTTTGAAGTATGAAGTCTGTTTCTATAAAATTCATACAGAGTTTGACTTGAAAGTTATAAATATTTGCAAAGAGTCTATTTCTTTAGAAGTATTTTGAGGTTATTTGCAAAGAATGAGTGACAATTACCAGTAATAAACATTTAAATCACATAAGGCCCCTTGAACAAATAGCTTCACATTGAACATTGAGTAAGTCCAATACAACCTTGACCTGGTTACCGTAGACTTGGAATTGAGAACTTTCTAATAATTCTCCATATTCTTCAAGATTAGACAAGATTCTTTGTGAATTTTATTTATTGTTGTTTTTGAATAAAATCATCATCAACACAAGAGATGCCCCCAGGTTTCTTAGAAACTATAACAATGTTGGAGACCCATTCTAGATAGTCAATAGGGTGGATAAAGCCGATATCTAATAGCTTCTGTAACTCTTCTTTGACGAGTAAGGAAACTTGAGGGTGCATCTTTCATATTTTCTTCTTAACAGGTTTTGCATCGGGGTGTACTACAAGATGATGAACGACCAAGGACAGATCCAATCCTAGCATGTTGGCATAGGACCAAGCAAACACATCAGATGCTTCATGAAGCACTATGGAGATGTTGGATTTTTCTTCAGTACCGAGACCTTCTGCTAGGTGTGTAAGCTTGGGCAATTCTTTTCTGGTGAGGTTGATTTCTTGGGTGCCTTCAATCAGAATGTTGGAACACTCTTGCCAGTAGGAAGGTATGGGAGGAAGATGGAGATCCTCATCTTCTAGCACCTTGGAAAGGTTCTCACTAGGAGATACGTCTTTATTTTTCTCTCTTGTGTCTGAAAGTGCCTCAGAGAGGTTTTCACTAGGGAACAATTTTATATTTTTATATTTTTTCTTTTTTGGACTAAGGATCTCCTCTTCCCTAAAATAGGCATCGATGTGTAAGCATATGTCATATTGTGAGGTGTCGCAGATTTCTAGGAATGTAGAGAGGGCCTCATCGTGTGGAAATACGTTGAAGGCAGGGGTCCTTGACAATCCCAAGCAATACATTCGAGATGAATGAGGGGGAGTGTGAGGCCTATTTATTTCACACCCTTATTTTTCTTATTTCGTATTTACAATTGATGACATTTAGACATTTGGGACTGTTGATTTTGATATGCAGACTTTCTGGACTCTATTCTCTTATTTTGATTGGCTATATTTAGTATGATGTGATGTGACTATATCCTGATTTTGATTTCACTGATGATTATTAGACATGTGACATGCATTTTGATGCTATTAGAGATGCTAGTTGTGAAATTATTAAATGGAATTGTTAAGTGATTTTGATCTTGAGATAGTGTTTAGAAATGCAGTTATAAATCTTATTTATGATGCTATGTGATTTTAATAATGTTTTAAATGATTATGCGATATCGTGAGTGCATGCATTTCCTTGCTTTAGCTATGATATATATGTTGGATTAACTTGTTTGTTCAAGTGCATAGGTGATTTTCTAGGCCATGGAAAATTGGAGATCAATCCCTGTGTTGGCAAGAGACACTATATGGATTCATGATTGTTGTCATTGATGGCAACAAAGTTCATCCCACACATCCGTAGGACATGGTGTGTCTCTACCGGAAGTTAGAATGAAGATTGTTGTGGTCCGATAAACAAGAACAGAGCATGTGGCAAGGTCCAACAGATTGGTCTGGATCTCTCAAGAGGAAGTATCTTGGTGAAATGCAGATTTGGAGAAGTCAAGAGGACTACCTTGAGTGGTATATTCCAAGGATTTAGCCTCTGGAGATAGATGAGGAAAAAGATATGAATAGTTGAGTACCAGATTCCTGAGTGACAGTGTGAACAAAGGAAGAACTGACTAACAGAACATCAGACTACTTTCCGGATGTGTTACTGATTGTGGTAAAGGTTATGAAGGCATGAAACATGTTTGGCCGACATGATTAATGATTTTTACAAGCATATACTTGATCCGCATTACTTGATGTACAAGGATTCAGCCGACAGATCAGAATTAGTGAAAAGATTGACTATTCCGGGTGCCGACTAGAAAGGTGATGAAATCACTTGTGCGGATATATATAGAAGATGGATTTAGTTGTGAGAGTTGTTGTTGTTGTTAGATATGTCTAAATAAAAGTAGAAGAGTAGAGCAGAAGTAGTAAGGAAGGTCCGGTATGTGAAAAGAAAATAGCATAAGTAAAGAGGAAAGATGAAGTGCAGCAGATCAGTGTACTGAGCCTAACCGGAACTGAACCTCAGCATATGTAGATGCTCCCGATCAGTTCAAGTATTGTATAACACCTTTCTGTAGATAGTGTGTCTCTTTGTAGGCAGTGTGCCTCCTTGTGAGCAGTGTGCTCGGGCAGTGAGCCCTAATTGGCAAGTGCCATTTTGTTTTTCTTATTCTTCTAACAGAGAATAATTCTTGGGTTAATCACCCCGTGGTTTTCTCCCTTAATAGGGTTTCCACGTCAAAAATATTATGTCATGTGTATTCTCCTTTTCATGGTTATGTTTGCTTATTTGTATTAATGCTGCATTATAATTAAGAAAGTTTAGAAAGAAGAAACAATTAGGATAACTGATTCACCCCCCTTCTTAGTTATCAACACCCTATTGGTAAACAGATTTGTCACCACGAAATAAACTTTGAAAATGTCTCGTTACCCTTAGAGCGGTGACTAAATTGTCCCAACAGTTGGAGAGATCATGACAGAGCAATGATCTTCCTTTGCATTTGAGAGGAGCAGCTCCCTCGTATGATGGGGGTATTTGTGGTTTTTGTGTACTTTTAACTTGAAAGTACAGAAAGGAAGAAAAGAAAAACTAACAAGACAAATGATTTATTATAACCCTAATAGTAGACATACAAATATTGGTTTGGATTTCACAAATTCAAGACAAATTATGAGGGGATTTCACCATAGAAATTAGAAACTACGTTCCTAAACCTATATGATGAATTACACAACAATAAGTTCTAATATGCAATGATGATGAATAGAAGATGGAGAATCTCAACATATGAAGAGATAGGTTTCTCCAACACATTCAAATCTAGATACCCAGAAATGTTTGTGCTTCATTACATCAATTGCACACTTAAATATTTCAAAGGATGACCTATGATTTACACAATGATACAGAAGTATTATCAATCTAACATATGAGAAATCAGTAACAATAACTTAGAAGTATCATTGGAACATACGAACCAAATGCACTCTTTATTATCCTTGTGAAATTATACAAGTTCAAAAGTCTTCATGTACAATGTGTTAGACCAAAGGTCTCTAAAAATATTCTCCATAAGTTCCCCTCTAAAAGTCTCCTCTGAAAAGTCCCCCTTTACATATGAGATAGCCTTGTATTTATAGGCTTCTCTCTATAACTACCTCATAACCACTTTGTAACTACCTAGTAACTACCTTATTGAAAATACAATAATTGAAAAATAAGATTTATTCTAGTTAGGTTTTACCTAACTTTTCTGGAAACAAAGCTCATTTTCTAACCCTCAGTTACAACATGTGACATAAGTCACTTTTACAAAAAGGAATTAGAAATTTGCAATTTCAAAAAGGAGACGAAGTATTAGTTTGTTGAGATGAGCTTCACTTATTCTTCTTAATCCATAATTCACTTGTTCTCCTACAATTTAACCACTTGGAAATGAGATATTTACATGATTTGATCCCACCATTTTGACATAAGGTCCCTTCACTATTTTAAAACTCTTTCTCAACTTGATGGAAAAAGATATCGCCAAGGGATATGAAGTTTAGTTTTACTCTCGCCAATTACATTTTCTTAAAATTGAAGAGACTGAAAGAAAAAGAACACCAAAATAATAACTTGTTTCTATTTTCATCACCAATTTTCCACCTTGAGATCGACCATCAACTGAGGGAGTTCCAAATGTAATGTCACTTTAGAGTTCAATTGAAAGGATATAACTACCATTTAACCTAGTTAATCTTCCAACGAGAACACTGCTCCCAATACTGAAGATGTGGAGAGATACATCTAATGACCCTCTGAAACAACAGCAACACCACTTACAATCATACTTAAATCCCATTCTACTGCATACCCATTCTCATTTGAACAACGACTTAAGACACATTGCTCATTTTGTCATGACATATCACTATTTGGTTCAATTTTGTTGTGCGAGAGAGCTAAGTCTATGCATCTGGAGTAGTAGTCTATTATCTTGTTCCAATCCTCATCTCAGAAGCATTTATTGGCTTTACTTCCGTTTCCATGGTAGAAAGTGAAGTATTGTATATTGCAAGTTGAACATCATCTCCATACTGGTCTTCTAAGATAGTCATAATACCTACTATCTTGAGTGTATCAGCACACAACGTTCTTAACAGAACATGGTCTTGATGATAGTTATTGATTTGAAGCTCCATTGCTCAAATGAGCCTAAGCCCTTTTAGTGTAACAGAAGGCCACCAACTGCCTTTGCTTTGAAAACCCCTGAAAACCTTTTCAACGAATCTATTTGTTTGTATCCTGGGTAAAAGAAAGAAGTTAGGTCCACATATAGGGGAAGTGTCGTGCAAAAAAAAATTCCGATAGGAACGAGTACCTGTTTTAAAGAAAATGGGTACCCGTTTAGGAACGGGCACTCGAGCCTAGAATAGGTACCCATTTTGTTTTATAAAACGGGTACCTATTATAGAACGGGTACCCATTTTATTTTTTATTATTTTTTAGAATGAGTACCCGTTTTGTTTTCTATTGTTTTCTAGAACGGGTACCCATTTCTCAAAATTTTGAATTTCACACCCACGCTTTTGGTTTCATTTTAGGCTTGAGAAAGGCATGGGTAGCCGACCTTGAGCCTTGGACCTGCAAGTATTTCTCTAAGTACAAAACCAGAGGAAAGACTAACTTCACCTATATGGTTGATATTTTTTTCTAAATTTTTTTACGAAATTAAAACCCATTACAGATCATAGTGTCTAGTTTTAAAATATGTAATTTTTTTTGGATTGGACTTGTTTTTCTATTTATTATTTAATTTATGAAAAAATTGGTCCAAAAACTTAAAATGACAGGTGTTTGTATTTTTTTAATAACTTTTAATTTTTAATTTAAAAAAAAATTATATGTCATCAATCTACACATCATTCTTTACACAATGAAATTTTTTTTTATTTTATGATTTTTTTTGCTCAAATTATGTTGGCCATACACGAGGGGTTTTCAAAAGTAGCAATTAGGCCTAATAAAAAATTAATTAAAAAAAAATTATTTGGAAAAAAATTATAAAAAAATATCCTTATCAAACTTCACTGTACTACACATCTTTTCGCAAAAGGATTTTGAAAAATAATTTTATTTAGGTCAAATTATGTTGGCCGTACATGTGCATGGTATGGTTAAAAAAAAGTGACTTTTAAATGGTGGTTTTTAGAAATGCCCATTGAAAATCAATTTGTATCATTTGGGTATTGAAAAAAATTACATATTTGGAAACTTGACTCTGAGTACTACATTTTATATTTAGTGACTTTTTTAAAGATTCCATCTCTAAGTGCTTCAAATTTTAAGGTCAAATGTGACAAATTCTAAAAATTAGGGAAAACACTTCCACTTTTTGGCCAAAAAGTGGACCCAACTTCTTGCACTGACCTTCCTGCAATCATGTAGTCCATGGGATGACCATTTATTTTAGTTATTTAGCCAAATGATTCATGCGCCATTCTTGAGACTATATTTCTTTCATGCATTTTCCCAAATGGTTCACATGCTTTATCTCATCCTTCCATATCTGTGTATATATCTACCAGAGTATTATAAAGATCTTTGAACAAATGCATCTTATTATGAGGTCCCATTTAATTGAGAAACTTTGTCAAACAACTCGCGAACTTTGTCTTCCACATTTTGCATGCATAACTACCAGAGCATTTATGACTATAATATTCCCCATTCAGTTTTGCTCTAACTAACATTCATGCAATTTTCCAATGCTCCCATTTTGGCATCTAAAGATTTGGATATACACAATCCAATTGCATTTTCTTGAAAAGATTCTAAATCTTTTTCAACAAATCCATTTTGCGTTTATATTGCATTCCATGAGACCACATTTCTATGAGGCAAAATTTTGAACAGTTCAGGCTCCTTGTATATTCTTTCATCTTTTGCATGCATGCCCACCAGAGGGTTTCCAACTATAATATTAGACAAAAATCCACTTTGAATTATTCTTTGATTGATGTCATACTCTTATCAAAAGTTCCATTCTGGTATGCTAGCAAGGAGCTGCTGCGGACATCATTTCATTGAAAGTTTCTAAAGCCTTTTCAATGCATCCATTCTGTATTTATTTTGTAACATTAATTTCCATTTGACCAAGTTTCTCTGATGCAGCCATTAAAACATCCGATGCACCTTGTCTGTGTATTCACATTTTGCATACATGTCTATTAAAAAGCCTTATAAACTTAATATCTAACAAAAAACATCCTTCCATTAAACTTTGATGTACGACCATATGCTTTTCAAAAGACTCTTTTGATGCGGGCTAGAAGGATGTTGGCAAAGATTGTGGAATTTAGCTTTACAACTGTATACACCTAAAAATGACATGACTCTGTCTAAATAAATATTTTAAATATTTATGTCATCTTAATTTTCTTCTATCAATAAATAAATAAATTTATTTATTTATTTGATTCATTTTCCTCCAATTAATTGAATAAATTACATTTATTTAATTAATTTCATCAATATAAACTCTATTCTTCTAAACAATTAAATAATTTTAATTATTTAATTAAAATAATTCATTCTCCCTAATTTAAATAAAATGCAAATTTATTTAAATTAAATCTCAGTCTCCAAAAATAAAATATAATTAAATATTTTATTTATTGTTCTAAATCTTGCACAAACAATTAAATAAATTTATTTATTTAATTTGCTTTCTTTTCTTCTAAAAATCTTCCAAATCTTCTAAAAATAAATCATCCTTGTCATGCAAAAGCAAAAGCTGAGTTAATTGATTTAAAGCAACTTTGTTTTTATCAACAAACTCTTAAATTAGAAAAATATATTCTAATTTATGAAATCAAAGCTCATCCTCATCAAAAAAGTAGTTAACTCAACAAAGCATCTTTTTGAATGACACACATCCTTCTTCTATTCACACACATTCCCTTGAACATCCTCTACCATTGATCTTCTTATTTCTTCTACACCGTTGATCTTCTCTCACAAGTCTATAAATACCATTCTATTCTTCCATTCTCATATCAAGAAGCTTTCAAGTAAGATTACTCTGTCGAATCCATAGCGTGACATTGGCACCCCCACTCTCACATCATTCATTATCCATTTCCCAATTGTGTTGAAGCTCATTGGTACAGGAGCACCAAGACATCTAGGTTTTACTTGATCTTCAAGTAGTTTGTTTTGTTTAAATAAGGTCCTTGAGACCATTCAATGTTGTAATAAGGCTTGGATGCCATGCTTGTAATAGGACTATGTCCAAATATCTAAAACCTATTCTCATGTTGTAAGTCCTAAAAGAGGACAGTCATGTGGTGAAAGGCAGTTATATGTTTCTTTATTGTTGTAGCCCTCCTAAGGTATGTAGGAGGAAATCCTATTGGTTGTTAGCATGTCAAAGGGTAGGAAGTGGGTTAAAACCTTGTCCAAGGTTAACCAAATGTTAAAGAAAACATTGTTAAACACAAAATAGTCGTTTCAGTCCAAGACAGGACAGTTACAAGACAATAAACAGTTGTAGGCTGGGCAGTTGATGGTTTGGGGATAGTTTCTACTCCCTCCATCGATTGCAATACCTCCAACATGTAGAAGGCATCAAGGCAGGCTTTAAGAAGCTATGAAGCTATTCATTTTGGGGTGGGAAGAAAGATTGAAATGAAATAAAATAGAAAAAAGTCCATTTTCCTATTTTCTCTATGTTTTATTGTTGTTTCCAGCTTGTACCCAACCCTATACAGAACTGTCATAGCCCATGAGCATATTGGATGAATAGTAGGAGGAAGTATCTTTGATTTGAGCATGGTTTGGAGTCTTGACACAAAACTAGGTGGGAGAAATCATTGGTTTCCCACAAACTGCCATAAAACCTAAGTTAGGGTTTTTCCTAAAGAACCTGATGGATTTCTCCTCATTCCACTGATCTTTTCTATTTTTGATTAGTGGAATGGGTTGTATAGTAGTTAATTTAGGGGCTTGTGATGGTTTTGGAGGTAGGAGAATGGCTTAAGGTGCATTTGTCATGTTGATGACTTTGCAAATCCATGTGTAGGGATTGAGTGTAGGACATCAACAGATAGGTGGTAACATTTGATTGTATTCAATGGACAATCTAAGAAATGCCAAGCATTGTGACCAACACAAAGGGCTCTTGATCTGACCATGGCCCTGTAACAAGAAGGAGGAAGAGACTTCTCTAAGAAATTAGTCCACTTTGCCTTATGCTATCTCTGACAGTCCACCCAGGAGACAGTCACCTCAAGGAAGGCACTAGGTAAGGTTGGCGTGTTATTGCTTTGTCAATGAAGGCATTAGATGTGTTTGACATGTTATTAATTTGGTATGTTGCATGAGATTGAGTTTGTCTCAATAGAAATCATCCAAAGGAGGACACTATAACTATCTCCTTAAGAAAACAAAAATGTGTGACTATCTTTAGAAGACATTGTTGAAGACTGCTATCTTGCAGACCCTGCACAGTGGGTTGGATGAAATCCTAGACTGAATTAGGAGGCCTGAGATAAGAGTCTTGAAGTCCCCTCACTTTGTGTCATGAACATGTTTGGTTTTGAGTTAAAACCCTGCCTTATGTGAAGTTTGATCTCTATCAAAGAAAATAGTGAATCTAGAGAGCCCATTCCATTGAAGTTTTGAAGTGTCTTTCTTAGTCCTTGATGCTCTGCATCATTTGTGGTATCAGAGCTACTAGCAGATCCTTGAGGGAGTAGTAGGATCTTGTGAAACAGTAAGGGTTTGTGAGAGTTGTAAGGATGCCTCCTAAGCATCAGATGGCTAGGGAGAACAATTAACTGAGGGAAGCCTTAGAGGCTAGAGAAAAAGAGTTAAGGGAGAGAAGAGAATAGGATGCTACAAGGGAAAGAGAGTTAAGGCAAGTGAGAAGAGAGAATGCATCAATCTTGGCAAGGTTGGAAGCATTGGAGAAGAATCCTAGAAGGGATGAGCAAGATGATCAAGAAGGAGATGAGGAGACAGATGAGAATCTTCCTGAGGATGAATTGGATCTTGAAGAAAAGAAATTTGTGAGATTACTGAAGGCAGTCCAAGGTAATGGAACAAAGGCAAACATAGAGTTACCTATCTATTAGGGGAAGATGTATAGTGAAGAGATATTAGGGTGGATAGATGCCCTAGAAAATTTCTTTGAGTATGAGGAGATGAGTGATGAGAATAAGATTAAATTTGCAAAAACAAAACTAAGAGGAACAACACTTACATGGTGGAGTAGTGTGCAAACAGAAAGAGTGGCTAGAGGTGGAACAAGAATCACTTCTTGGGGTAGGATGAAGGATATGATGAAGGATCAATTTCTTCCATCCAATTACTCCATTCAAACAAAGAGGATGAGGCAGAATTTGAAACAAAAGGACATGGATGTTATGTCCTATACTGAGCAATTTCATAAGCTTAGTATTAGAGGAGAATTGGAAGATGAAGAAGAGAAAGTGGCAAGATACCTTAATGGGCTTAGGTATAACTTGCAAGATGAGATTGGTTTGACAGTACCCAAATCACTTGGAGAATGTTTTCAGTTAGCCATCAGGGCTGAAGAGAGGGTGAAGAGGAAGCAAGAAAGACAAAGAGGTAGTGGAAGAGGATATAGAGGTAGGGGCAGACCTACTAATGAAGTACAAAACAACAATGAGAAAGGTAAAGATTTTTCTGCAGATCAGAGAGGTGGATATAGAGGTGGAGGTAGATTTGGATCAGGTAGAGGAATATTCACAGGCAGATTTTATCATTGCAATGAAGTGGGACACACATCTTTCAAATGTCCTAAGAAGGATGATGCTGATAAGAGCAAGGATAGAAGAGTTCATTTGGCACAAGAAGAGGAGAAGCAAGAAGAATAGGAAATGTCATTAGCCTCTCCAGTAATGGTTGGAGAAATGCTCATGGTGGAAAAAGGCAAAATGCAGCAAACACCACAGGTATCTATTTTTAAAACTAATTGTTTAAGCCATGGAAAAATATGCAAGTTGATTATAGATTCAGGTTCACATGATAATTTAGTCTCTTGGGAAATGGTGCACAAGTTGGGATTGAAGACATTTGGTCATCCTAGTCCTTATAATGCCACTTGGGTAAGTCAAGAACAACAAGTAATGGTTAATCAGAGGGCATATGTTGATTTTTCCATTGGTCCATATCATGATTTTGTTTTATGTGATGTCATTTCAATGACATGTGGGCATGTAATTTTTGGTAGACCATGGCAACACTTGAGGAGGACAATTCATGATGGTTATACTAATAACTATTTGGTGCATAAAGATGGGAAAAAGTTTAAACTAGTACCTTTACCTTGTGAAGACAAGAAGGAACATGTTACTATCTATTTTGGAGAGAAATTGCAGTTGAATGTGCAGGTTAAGGATGATGGGAAATAGCTGGAACAGTTGCAGCAGAGGAAGGTGGAAGACAGTCCTAAAGAATAGTAGGTTTGGGACTTGAGTTATGTCAAGATTGGGGACATTGACTTCCCTATAAGGAGGTAGAAGAAGGAAGGCAAACAATAGATAGTACAGGGAGGAATAAATCAGAACCTCCAGTTGGGAAGAACAGAAACATTGCAGCAGCAGGGTCCTAGGCAAGGACATCACAACATGTTTTATGGTCCTACACTGTTTATAGGAGCCATGAAGGCTGGAGAAGGAGGAAGATAACTCTTGGAGAGTTCATGTTTCCTGTCACCAGTCAAAGGAACATTCCAACAAGATTGAAGAATGTTTGGAGCAGATCCCATAACTCTTGGGACAAGAGTTTTCCTCATGCTGGGGAGTATGGTGCAGGAGCACCAAGACATCTAGGTTTTACTTGATCTTCAAGTAGTTTGTTTTGTTTAAATAAGGTCCTTGAGACCATTCAATGTTGTAATAAGGCTTGGATGCCATGCTTGTAATAGGACTATGTCTAAATATCTAAAACCTATTCTCATGTTGTAAGTCCTAAAAGAGGACAGTCATGTGGTGAAAGGCAGTCATATGTTTCTTTACTATTGTAGCCCTCCTAAGGTATGTAGGAGGAAATCCTATTGGTTGTTAGCATGTCAAAGGTTAGGAAGTGGGTTAAAACCTTGTCCAAGGTTAATCGAATGTTAAAAAAACATTGTTAAACACAAAATAGTCATTTCAGTCCAAGATAGGACAGTTACAAGACAGTAAATAGTTGTAGGCTGGGCAGTTGATGGTTTGGGGACAGTTTCTACTCCCTCCATCAGTTCAAATACCTCCAACATGTAAAAGGCATTGAGGCAGGCTTTAAGAAGCCATGAAACTATTCATTTTGGGGTGGGAAATGAAATAAAATAGAAAAAACATCCATTTTCCTATTTTCTCTGTGTTTTATTGTTGTTTCCAGCTCATACCCGACCCTGTACGGACTATCATAGCCCATGAGCATATTGGATGATTAGTAGGAGGAAGTATCTTTGATTTGAGCATAGTCTGGAGTCTTGACACAAAACTAGGTGGGATGATTAGTTTGGAAGATTAGTTTCCCACAAACTGTCATAAAACCTAAGTTAGGGTTTTCCTGAAGAACCTGATGGATTTCTCCTCATTCCACTGATCTTTTCTATTTTTGATCAGTGGAATGGGTTGTATAGTAGTTAATGTAGGGGCTTGTGAAGGTTTTGGAGGTAGGAGAATGGCTTAAGGTGCATTTGTCATGTTGATGACTTTGCAAATCCATGTGTAGGGATTAAGTGTAGGACAACAGCAGATAGGTGGTAACATTTGATTGTATTCAATGGACAATATAAGAAATGCCAAGCATTGTGACCAACACAAAGGGCTCCTGATCTGACCATGGCCCTGTAACAAGAAGGAGGAAGAGACTTCTCTAAGAAATCAGTCCACTTTGCCTTATGATGTCTCTGACAATCCACCCAGGAGATAGTCACCTCAAGGAAGGCACTAGGTAAGGTTGGTGTGTTATTTCTTTGTTAATGAAGGCATTAGATGTGTTTGACATGTTATTAATTTGGTATGTTGCATGAGATTGAGTTTGTCTCAATAGAAATCATCCCAAGGAGGACACTATGACTGTCTCATTAAGAAAACATAAATGTGTGACTGTCTTTAGAAGACATTGTTGAAGACTACTATCCTGTAGACCCTGCACAGTAGGTGGGATGAAATCCTAGACTGAATTAGGAGGCTTGAGATAAGAGTCTTGAAGTCCCCTCACTTTGTGTCATGAACATGTTTGGTTTTGAGTTAAAACCCTGCCTTATGTGAAGTTTGATCTCTGTCAAAGAAAACAGTGAATCTAGAGAGCCCATTCCATTGAAGTTTTGAAGTGTCTTTCTCAGTCCTTGATGCTCTGCATCACTCATCTTCTACACAACAAGTATCTGAGCCATTTCTCCTTTGTCATCTTGAGGAATCAAAGCAAGGGAGCAAGCTTCCAGAGGGCTACATTCATCACTAAAGATCAGATGAGAATAGGTGAACAATGGAAGCCGCCAGGTAACAAAGCACTATGAGTATTGTTTATTTGTTCTTAAATCTTTGTTATTTGCACATTTCATTGGAGTTATTGGGTTTTATATTCATTTAATTATCATCCAATTTTCCTGATAACATTTCTAGTGCCCACTGTGGGGCCCTTTCCCCAAATCTAATCCAAAATTGAGTTCTTGAGTGACAGGTTCTATATAGGTTATGTACAGTCTCCATATAGGTTCATTCTACACATCTAAACAATCCTGGTGTGCATATAATCACTGTTCCAGTGCATACAATCATTCAGTACATCCATCACAAGAAGCTGCACATATATCACCTATTTTGGCGCATACAATCTTACTGTGCATCTGTCTTCAGATCCTGCGCATATGACATATGATCCTACGCTTTTGAATGTTCTATGCATATACTCCTTTCTGCGCTTATAACTCATTATCCTGTGCATTTGTAATTGTTGCGCTTTTGAGTACTATTTCTGCACATTCAGTCTCTTAAGTTGCGCATATGATTTCAAGAGTCGTCTAGGGATTTCTTGTAGGTTTTCTAATGCTAACATTTGTCTTGCAGGATTGATTCTCTGGTTTTCATGCAGGGTTAAGAGTTGGATAGTTTCATTTTCCTTAAAACACACATCAGAGATTAACTAGGGGGAAAAGTAAAAAAAAATGTGTGCATGTAAATCTCACATAGTGCTTAACTAGGAGGGTAGTAACGAACATCATTGCTATCTTTGCATTACTATTATCTCTTTTATTTTAGAACATTGCTATCTTACAAAAGGAAAGAACCATTGCTATCTTTAATCACTTTAAAGTTAACAACTATGTGAGTGCCCAAGTAGATAACACATATAGTTTTTTTCATTTTAAATAGGATTGGATAAACCACTATCTACCGTGTCTATTTAATGACAATAGGCTTATGCTCTCCCCTTTACTGGGTGACTAGAACACTAGACTTGTCATTCTTTTTGTATAACCTTTAGAGGGGCCTGCCCTTGGATGCCTCCCTATCCAAGTGGGAATGACCCTAAGTGGCAATAGGCTAAAGCCAAGCCCTACCGATCCACTATAAATAAATTGTGCTTGAGGCAAAAGCTTCTTGTAACAAGTGCCGCTGTGTTACACCGACAACCAACCTCCCCCAAAACCCTCCAAGGCATAACCCTTGTAGGCTGGGAGACTCCATAATGGAGAGTAGTGCTGCCGCACATGTAACCACTTGAACGGTTGCCCTGACTACTTAGCCATTGTATAGTATACCAAAAACCTTCTATTTGTTGATGCAAGAGGGGACCTTTGAAGCCACCCCGATTCATATGATTCTTAGTAGAGGTAGTAGGGACAATCCTAAGGTTTGGTGGGGGGATGAGCCTAAGGAAACCCAGATCTAGTATGCGTGAGAAGTGAGTGCTGTGGAGAGGAGCTGGTGCTACCAGATCCTGGAGCTACACACTTTGAATATGCACAGCTAGGGGACTCGACAAATACTGTTTCTTCTAGCCTAGGTTGTAATTGTTCTTGTGTCAAAAAGTCCACAAAAATACAAAAAAATAATAAAAGATAAAAATCATGAAAACTTCTTTGCATTTTTTGTGTCTTTATCTGCCATAATTGAAAATCAAAAGCAAAAAAGACCAAGTTTGCAACCAAAAACATAATTTTTTAAAAAAAATGTGCCGAAGAGAAAAACTAAAAAAATAAACAAAAAACTAGAACTCCGCATACATCATGACCTACTGCACATTTGATTACTGTTGTTGCGCATACAAACTTTCTAGACTTGCGCATGTGCTTTGACCTGTTGTGCTTTTGCCTTCTATTCCTACACATTTACTACTGCGCATCCATTCCAGAGAGCTGTTCCATACCTTTTTGATAAAAAAATTTGACTTTTTAAACACCCATTTCAAACTTGTTTTAGTTTTCTCGACTTGATTAAAATCGTGCAAAACAGTCCTTTTCCACAACATAGCTACCTTTTCCACACCACATCATCCAAAACTTCGCAGAACTTTGCCAAAATCAAACCAGAGATCCAAAAAACTAGGTTAGTACCAAGCTATTCTTGATCCCATCAACCTCAAACAAAACTAGGGAGTCTCCACTATCAAGGATTAATCATCCTTTTCTCTCAGAACTTCGCTAGTGGTTTGTGCAAAAACTAGTCTACATCAAGTAACTGGATTTATATCATCCTTGCTTTTGACTATCATTTTGTTCCAACCAAACTTGTTTGACACCAATAGTGTTGCAAGGTGTGACCCTTGGTCTCCTTGTTTAGTGCTATGCTGTGGTGGTTTGCGACAAGGGTTTAACCACCTCCCATGCTTGTTAAGTCAAGTGGTTGTATTGGGCATTAATAGGTCAATCTTTTGGTGCAACGACAACTAACAATTGGTATCAGATCTGAGGTCATGGGTTCAAACCCCGTGCTTGCACTGGGGGGTTGTTGCAAGGTGTGACCCTTGGTCTCCTTGTTCAGTGCTGCATTGCGGTGGTTTGCGACAAGGGCTTAACCGCCTCCCATGCTTGTTAAGTCAAGTGCTTGTATCGGGCATTAATAGGTTGATCTTTTGGTGCAATGGTAGCTAACAAATAGATCTAAGGAAAACCTTGTGTAAACCTTGACATCTTCTATCACCTCTTGTTCAAAACTTTCAAACTCACTCCATCCCATCCCAAGTCACCTTGCATGGTCTTAACAAGATCCCAAAAAAAAAAGTAAATTGAAATGGAGGACAAAACTATTCCATCCCCTCATGAAAGTGATGAGGAAATTTCTCAGGAAGAGATTCTATAAACTTAGCAAGACCGAAGGTTTCAATGCATAATGGACAAGGTACTTGCCCAAGAACCTACTAGATTCTTTCTTCACTTAGCACAACAAAGAGTCAAGCTTCCTAAAGATTTTGATGTGGAAGCATTAAAAGACCCTGAGGAAGAAAGAAACCTTGAAGGAAGCGCACGAGAGGAAATGACCCCAGACAAAGCAACCATTGATTCTACAAATGCCCTAAGCTTAATAACCCAACAGATCTAAGCTTTACAACAACAATTCACAGACATGCAAACAAGAGCATCAACTAAGCATTATTCCCTAGAGGATATTTCACCATATCCTTTTGATAGGACCTTGATCATGATACCTTTCCCCTCAAAATTTGAGGCATCAAAATTTGACAAATATCATGGAAAAGGTGATCCAAGGGACCACATCAGGGAATTTAACGCTGCATGCCTTGAAGTCACCCACAATGATACTTATTTTATGTGATTGTTCCCAAGAAGCTTAGGGGGACAAGCCGTGGAATTGTTTTCTAGACTACCTCCTGGCATTAGAACATTTAATGGACTTGTGGACAAATTTGTTGCGCACTTCTCCTACAATATTTAGCATGATATCTCAATTTTGGATCTTTGTAACACCAAGCAAAAAAGTGGAGAATCTTTTTCCGCCTTCCTATAAAGATGGAGACAACTGGCAAGTAAGTGGCCACATCAAATGCCTAAAAAATAATTTTTGGAGATGTTTGTCCATAACTTACAAACTGACCTAAGCTACCACATACAAATCCAATGTCCTATTTCCTTTAGTAAGGTCATTGAGATGGGTCTAATCATCGAAAAAGCTTTAATCACCAAAGGTCAAATAAAGCTTTATAAGGATACTCCTAGTACCAATACCAATGGAGATAAACCAAGATTCTGGACAAAGAACAAGAACATTGTAAATGATGGGGTGGTGGATGCCAAAAATGTGGCACCAAAGCAACCAATCTTCAAGTTGTCAAACCCACAAAACAACCCCCCACCAAATAAACCAAGAAACACTGAATCATGGTTTACGAGGTATCAACCTAGGAGAAAATTTACACCTTTGGGAGAATCATTGGAAACCACCCTACGGAAGTTAATCACAAGTAAAATCATAACACTTCCAACAGTGCAGGAATATGAACCAAAAGTCAAACCTCCTTGGTGGAATGACAATGATTTTTATGAGTACCACCGAAACAGGGGGCACAAAACTAATGACTGCATTGCACTCAAGCATACTATCCAAGATTTAATAAATCAAAACAAAGTATCACTTGATGGACGCACCTCTAATAATGATCACTAGGCATTCAAGGATCCACTTCCCAACTATGAGCAGGGAGGGCCTTCCAATCAAAACAAGGGTGGAACTAATAACGCCAACTACACAAACGTGTCTTTTGACTATGTTGTTAATCACATCTCAGAGAAGGATTCACATGTCAATGTGAACACTGTAAATAAAGACTTGGATTGTAATGCTACCACCCGCAGTAATAGAGTCACTCTTAGAGGAGACCCAGTCCCTCCGGCTAATCAATATAATGTCCTGGATCAACTCCATAAGATACCTGCTCATATCTCCATCCTGGAACTTCTGCGTCTATCCCCATCTCATAGGGCCATACTTGACAAAGCTCTTTTAGAAGCCTCCGTTCCCACGAACCTTGCTGAAGAATAGTTTCAAAACATGGTAGGTCACATTACCTCACCTCACTCTCTATCATTCACTGAAAAGGATGATATGTCAATTACCCAACCTCATAACACCTCTCTTCATATCAAATCCTTCATCCACAAACATAAGATAAAAAGGGTTCTAATTGATGGAGGAGCCGGTTTGAATATTTGCACCTTGAATCTAATCCTTGCATTGGGGTTTTTAGAGAAAGCTGTTGATCCAAAAAAGAAAATCACTATCAAAGCCTATGATGAGGAGGAGAGAACTTCTAAGGTAATTGTGGTTTTACCAATTAGAGTTGGACCTATAGTAAAAGATGTGGCATGTCAAGTCCTTGACATGGAGCTAGCTTATATCATTCTTCTTAGGAGACCCTAGATACATGCTCTAAAAACGGTCCCTTCCACATACCACCAGTGTATTAAATTCCCCTATGAAGGCCAAGAGATCACCATCCAAGGTCATCCCAATCCATTTCAGTATTGCAACTCCATTCAATCTAAACCTGAAGTTGTGATTCCTCATAACTATGCTTCTGCTTCTTCTTCATCCCGAGTTAACCCAACTTCACTTGCTTCCACATCAACAACTTCGCAACCTGACCTCATACTCAAAGATAAGGGACTAGGTGAATACACAATCGCCCAATCCTTGTGCTTGACACAACTCCCTATATCTCCCAGATCGCATGGAAGGCCTTCCATGAACAAATCCCAGACAGTTGAAACTATCAAAGGTCCATTTATCAAATGGGGAAGCCTAGAAGATGAGAGTGATGAAAAGGATGTCCTTCAATGGTTGTTCAAGGATGAAGTTAGTCTATCAAATCAACAAGACCATCACTCCATGATACAAACTGAGAAATATGGTCAAGGGTTCCAAATGCTACAAAGAATGGGGTATGAAGGACATGGTCCCCTCGGTTTGAGAAAGGAAGGTATTACTGAACCCATCCAACCTCATACCTTGACAACCTAAGACACTACAGGGCTAGGTTACACAGGTACAACAAGAACCAACAGAGCAAACAAACATAAAGGCAAACAACCAGAAACATCTGCCACTAATCTAGTTGATCAAATTCACTGACTGCAAATACGGAGTGAGACTGACTCCAATGAATATGAATGGGATAGCCTCTTTGAGCTATCTTGCGATGAAAAAGAGATCAATGTGGTCCATGGGTATGACCCAACCCATGCAACTGAAGGATAAAGTTCAAGGGCTAGACCACTAGAGTTTGACCCATATACTAATGATAGTGAAATTCATGAGGAAAGAATGATACCCCCTTGACGGATCAACTAATGGAGAGTACCATCACAGGCATTGTCCATGCCTATAACGACCACCATAACACTTCTATCTTGACCATCAATACCATCAAACCAGACCAACCTAATGACCCTTTACCACTATTACACCCAAAACTCATAGATTGGGACTTGCAAGACACTCCCCCTAAGCTCGATACCTTCCAAAATGATGAAGCCATCATAGATTATCTTGAGCTCAGAGATCACATACTCGTAGGGGACCACAGAGCTTGCTATGCCATAGAACTCAATGACAAGGTCTATTTTGGAGAGAGTGCCAAGCTTTTCACTCTCAAAAATGTGAAAATGAAAGAAAGATCTAATGGTGAAAACCACTCTACGGCAGTGTTAGATTGTGAAAAAAGTAAAAATATAGACGTATCCAATGGTGAAAACCTCTCTAAGGTGCCGAAGGATGGAAGGCTTGACCCTCTACCCAAATTCACACATCAGGAGAGATCTTCAATCTTGATAGAACTAGTAGAGCTGATCAATGTTGGCGCAGGGGACAATCCCAGAATGATTCACATGGCACAGTCATTAACTGCACAAGAAAAGCCATCATTCACTGAATTTTTCAAGAGAAAACAAAACTTTGCTTGGACATATGTGGATATGCCAGGGCTAGATCCAAATCTCATAATGCATCACTTATCCTTAGCTCCAGGAGCTAAGCCAGTAAAGGAAAAACTCAGGAAGATGCACCTGCATGTAGCCCTCATGGTGAAAGAAGAGATGAAGAAACTATTAGATGTCAGCTTCATCAGACCAATTGACTATCCTGAGTGGATTTCAAACATAGTACCAGTTGCCAAACCAGATGGAAGAGTCTTAATATGTAATGACTTCAGAGACCTGAATAAAGCTTGTCCAAAAGATGACTTACCCCTGCCAAACATTGACATTATTGTGGATCTCATGGTAGGGCACACCATGCTGTCACTAATGGATGGTTTCTCTGGATACAACTAGATAAAAATTGTACTTGAAGACCAACACAAGACTGTGTTCACATGTCCATGGGGCACCTATTGTTGGTGTGTCATGCCATTTGGTTTGAAAAATACTGGTGCAACATATCAGAGAGCTATGACTACAATCTTCCATGACGTGATGCACACTATAATGGAAGATTATGTTGATGACATATTGGCAAAATCACTCACAAGAGAAGGACACTTGGCAGTATTGGATAAAATCTTTACAAGATTGGAACAATTTAATGTGTGCCTCAGCCCGAAGAAGTGCGTGTTTGGAGTAACATTAGGCAAGCTACTGGGATACATAGTGTCTGCCAATGGAATCAAAGTTGACCCATCTAAAGTAAAGGCCATCATGGAAATGCTGCCTCCTAAGAATCTCACTCAACTAAGGTCTCTGCAGGGAAAACTACAGTCTATCGGAAGATTCATTTCTCAATTGGTAGACAAGTGTCACCCATTTTCCCACCTCCTACATAAGAATGTCCCTTTCAAATGGAATGATTCATGTGAACAGGCATTTCAGCAGTTAAAAGAGTATCTCATGAAACCACCTATATTGATGCCACCGATTCAGGGTAAACCTCTACTACTGTATATCTCAGCCACACCAATAGCTCTGGGAGCTCTCCTTGCACAGCAAAATTATGAAGGAAAAGAACAAGTGATTTACTATATCAGCCAAACACTTGTTGGGTATGAACTCCAATACACACCAATTGAAAGAGCATGCCTCGCTATGGTCTTTGCTTCACAAAAGTGGAGACATTACATGTTGTCACATTCTATCAAACTAGTAGCAAAGATTGATCCACTCAAGTATTTACTCAACAAAGATGCCCTTATAGGTAGACTGTCCAAATGGGTCATGCTCCTCAGTGAGTTTGACATCGAATATATAGACATGAGAGAAATAAAAGGCCAAGTACTTGCAGATCAACTAGCAGAGGCACCTCTAGCAGATGATAACCCCTTGAGCTTCAAATTTCCAGATGAATCTATCTTTCACATAACCACAACAACCTAGAAAATGTACTTCGATGGCTCATACATGCAGCATGGGTCGAGAGTAGGTATTTTGTTGATCACCCCTAGTGGCGACACTATTCCTAAATCATATAGATTACTCTTTCCCTGCACTAACAACGTGGCAGAATATGAGGCCCTTGTCATTGGCATCAAGCTAGAAGTGGAATGGAATATCAAAGAACTTCAGATGTATGGTGACTTGCAATTGGTCATAAATCAATTAAACAATGACTACCAAACAAAAGATGAGAAATTAATCCCTTACAAATGGATGGTAGATGATTTCAAGGAATACTTTATCGAGATCTCTTTTGATTAGATACCAAGGATTGAGAACAAAGCCACAAATGCCATGGCCACAATTGTATCTCTCCTCGATATTCCAAATAAACAATCACGTTATGAGTTCTTGGTAGAGCCAGTGTCCTGTCCTACATATGACACCCCTGAATCCCATATCATTTGCCACATTGTTGGAACTGATTCCCCCTCTATGGAAAAATATTTGCCTATCTTAAAGAGAATACCCTCCCACCGGATCTCTCTAGCAACCAAAAATGAACCTTCATTCATCAGGCATCCCGGTATGCCATTGTTGCCAATACCCTATATCATAGAGGTCTCAATGGTACTCTCCTTAGGTGTCTCAATAGTGAGGAATATCAAACTGCCCTGAGCAAAGTGCACAATGGTATATGTGGGACCCACTCTAGTGATCCTACCCTAGCTAAGAAGCTCATACGCATGGGATACTACTAGCCAACCATGGAACAAGATTCCTATCATTTTGTAAAGAAGTGCAAGAAGTGCCAAATCCATGGGAACCTGATACATGCATCAGCACAAGAGCTGCAGCCATTAACGACTCCTTGGCCTTTCTGTCAGTGGGGACTCGACTTAGTGGGCAAGATCCAGCCTCCTTCATCTAGTGGCCATAAATTCATAATCACCACCACCGAGTACTTTATGAAGTGGATTGAAGCCATGCCCCTAGCCAATATCATAGGCAAGAAGATTACATCCTTTATCTTGAACTATATCATTTGTCGCTATGGTATCCCTTCATCCATTATCACGGATAATGGATGACCATTCAAAAATCAGGATGTTAGGCAACTATGTGACAAATTCCATATCCAGCACCACTTTTCTACCCCCTATTACCCCCAAGGCAATGGCCAAGTAGAGGCATCAAATAAAACTATATTGAAAACCCTGAAAAAGACTGTCAATGATGCCGGTCGTGATTGGCATATCTAATTAAATCCAGTGTTGTGGGCCTATCGTACAAGTATCCACACACCCATAGGTGCAACACCATACTCCCTGGTCTATGAATCTAAAGCCATCTTGTCCATTGAAGTCGAGATCCCATCCTTGCAAGTTTCGTTAAAAGGTCTCATATCTGATGAAGAGCATAGAGTGTCTAGACTTCAAGAGTTAGAGCTCCTCGAAGAGAGAAGGCAATGCGCCTTTAACCATCTCAAAGCTTATCAACAATGAATGTCCAAAAGTTACAACCACAGGGTAAAGCCCTGATTATTCCAAGTTGGTGATCTAGTCCTTAGAGAAAATCCCAGAAATCAACAAGATCGAGAGAAAAAAGGCAAGTTTAAACCCAACTAGCTGGGTCCCTATGTCATCACTGCGGCCTATGGATCAGGGGCTTATCAATTGGCTACATCTAAAGGTGAACTATTCAATGACCCCATCAATAGCATGCATCTTCACAAGTTATACACCTAAACCCCAATGCAAGAGAGTCAAAAATAGCAAAAAAAAAGTAAAAAAATGTCAAAAATAGCAAAAAAAAGTCAACAAAATGTCAAAAATAGCAAAAAAAAATCAAAAAATGAAAAATAACAAAAAAACATTAAAAAAATGGAAAAGTAATAAAAAAATCGTCCTCTAGTGAAAACCTGGCAAACAAGTATCATGCGTATTATTAGCTATTTGTGCAAATAAAAGTAAGTGGTGAAAACCTGGTAAATAGGTGCTATCTGTGACAAACCACTTCCTCCATCTGTTGTGACCTCATTTCTCTTGTGTCCATCATACTGTTCATCTTGAACTGATCCATTGAACCATTGTTGAACTACATTGCCTCTGAGTTATCATGTAGGCAAGGCCATTCTCAATGCGCCCCCAAGACTCTGCTCTGCTTCTTTCATTTCCATTCCTTCAAGTGTCATCTGTCTTGTTGTCCATACCAATCCTGCATCTTTTCCATTGCCTAGGTCCTAGGTCCATCAGGTTCACCCCGAACTACGTTGCCTCTGCATCATCATGTAGGCAATGCCATTTAGCAATGAGTCCCCAAGGCACTAGGTCAGTCCCTTAGGGTCTGTCTCTCTATATCTGTTTGTTGTGTCATCCATAATAAGTCGATCCTTTGTCTAAACTGGGGGCAACTCCCCACCCTGGTTGCAGATTTGGATTCTTGAATGTCACATGTTTTAAGAGGATACCAATAAAGGATTGTGATACTTTTCACTAGATAAGCGCATGCAACAAAGCAAGCTTCCCAAAACAGCAAAAATCTTGGCACATAACATTAACCTATCCAAAGTGAAGAAGAACATATACCTAAACACTCAAACTGATTCTATATCAATTATGGAAAGAAGATACATCTAATGCAAGAATGCTTTGGGTTTTGTATCGGTTAACTTATAAGGTTTTGAATTTTTGTCATTATTTCTTCCTATGCTACTCAAGGATGCCAAAGGCTAGAGATGCTATGATGGGGGCATAATCATTTTCTTTGTCTGCTATTTGTGGATCAAACTTTAGTAATGTGATGACTTGGGTCTAAAGATATGATCAGCAAAAGATCATTCAGGACTTTGAAGGTCTGAACATGAAAAGGGGAAATCCTTGTCTGTTGAAACACAAGAGGTACTCAGGTCATCTAGAGTCAAGTTTGACTAGATGCTTGTCTCAACTTTCTATATCAAAATCCATGTAAAGAATGCTCAGGTCGTCTCAGTTTAATTATACCAAGATGCTTGTACTTCCTTACAACATTTCAAAAAGAGAAAAGAAACAAAAAGTGCCCAATGATGAAACCAAAACACTTGTGATCTAATGATGACATGTCCACATCCATCTCATATCCAGACATTCATACCATCCCTGCAATAAGCAAATCCTACAGAGTATCAATATTGAAAGCCTGTGATCTTTTCATTTTTCTTCTCCCACCTGTCACTTTGTCATCTTTGTGTTGATTGAGTACATTTGGACATACCAAAAACATAGCATCAATTGCATATCATATCACATGAGATGGTCATTCACATAGTTAAATCATTTGCATACATAATAAGTGTATCAGGTCATCCATATGCATCCATATCAGTACATCATATCAACAACAAAATAAAAACATAGAGAAATACATATAGATCATCTAGCAAAAGATGCATAATCATATCAACCACATTCACATTTGCATTTGCATATCAGATCATTGTAATCCATCTAAGACTACATTAACATCATATAAACATAATCAAAATATGCATAATAGGTGAAAACATCATAAGATAGATCGCATCCATGGCATATAAACATAGAAACAAGTGCAAGTAGAAGATCAATAGCTACATCATCATATAAGCATAAAACATGTCCAAATGTACAATATATCAAAACATCTATCCATCTCTCAGAGTCGTCTCATGAAATATATACATAATTCAAAAGGATAGTGATACATGTCTCGGGACACAATAATACAAATCAGGCTATCTGAGCCATAAAAAATGTGTATACATAATGCCATAAAATCGGTACAAAAGCCAAAAATAAGCTAACCCTGATGTCATGGAGCACTGCTCCCTGCACGGCCCTCTCCTTTGTCACCCCCTGACTGTTAGGGGCCTCTCACTGATGCCCCAGATTGGGATCCACCTACTCTCTGTGAAGCCACAGATTGAATCCTATAGCTAGGTGCACGCTGGTCTGCCAACACTGCCCCATGATATAGTCCCCTGTAGTACTATGTCTGAGCCTGCACTCTAGCAAGCTCACCCTATACCTGTACTAGCTGCATCTACAACTGGTGGACCTGAGCTTGTCCCTATTGTACCTGTGTAACCAAAATGTGGTCGCACCAGCTATCCCCAAGGTTGCTAAGACTGAGTCCCTCTCCAACCTTAAGGACCCCGCACTTGCCAGTGCTGCATCTCTCTCTAGTCATCCCTAAGATGACACCTGCATCTATGGCCCTCCATGACTCTGCTGCTCTAAGGTGTGCCCTCAACTACCTCACCTGACCCTGTAGTGCAGTCATGGCCCACTGTTGTAAGTCAAGCTGTAGAACCTGCTATCCCTGCACCTACTATTGATGCACCTGTTGTGCTTGATCCTATCCCTCTACCTGATGTGGTGCAGCTGGCTACTGCCCTACCTACTGGGGCACTTGCTGTGGTGCAGCTGGCTGTTGCCCTACCTACTGGGGCACCTGCTGTGGTGTTGGTACTTGACTCTGTTGCTGCCCTACTTGCTGTTGACTTGGGGGTCCCTCTCCAACCCTCCTCCTCTACCTCTGTCCACCTCCTCCATCTTCTCCATCTCCCCCATCACCCCCATCCCCTCAGCCTCCTCTCCTCCTCCTCCATCTCCCCCGCCTCTGACCACCTTTGTCATCATCATCTGAATCCTCCTCATCTATCTGGGGAACTAGCTCTCCAGGCCCTGAGTATCTTGGAAAAGGATGGGCCACAAACCACTCCTCATAGTTAGGGGTCATCCCTGCATCAACTATCTCCCTCCACATCAGCCAAGCTGCATACAAAATTTGCTAAGGCCTCATCATATGATGCCACTAGACCCCACCTCAGCCTCTCTACATGGGTCCTCACAAATCGAGCTTGCCCTTGTGGCCTACCCTGTAGTCTACTAAACTGTCTCTACACTCTACTAACAATCTGATGCTCTAGTATATACCGTGTCCTACCAATAAGCCACTGAGTTTGGAAACAGTAAGGCAACTTGTCACCCTCATCATCCCATACCTTGCAGTCTAGGTATGGGCACCAGATAACTGCATCTACATTAGCTAGCGCGTGTCTCAAGTACTTGAGCTTTCCCAGCTTGTGCTGGGAAATAACTCATGCGTAACCATAATCATATGGATCTCCCCACTATCTCACGGAAACATAGATTGACCGTGTGATCACTATATGCTCCCACAACCAAAACTGCAAAAGAGACACACCTGCTGACAAGCTAGCTCCTCTGTGATACACAACCTAGTGCATATCCCTATACAAGTGTGCAAGCATGCACACACCCCATTAGTATCAA
Organism: Cunninghamia lanceolata; assembly: GCA_027924645.1. Classification (NCBI taxonomy): domain Eukaryota; kingdom Viridiplantae; phylum Streptophyta; class Pinopsida; order Cupressales; family Cupressaceae; genus Cunninghamia; species Cunninghamia lanceolata. The sequence goes on from BSBN01000725.1 coordinate 4,111,566, forward strand.
GTCCCATCAGTAATCATCCTCTCCATCACCCTCCCCCAGCCAATCAGAAACCTGTGTGATCTCCTATCAGGGCATACTATGCCGCCGATGAGTCTTGTCACTATCCTCGAGAAGTAGTCGTAACAGTCATGTATGTCCTACCATGAAATCACATGCTCATCAAGCTCTGGGTCATCAAACACGCATCTGCACTCTATCAAACTTGCATCACGCTGCGGATCATACTCAACCAACTCTCCCTGAATAGGAAGATGCAAAATCCTATATATGTCCTCCAAAGTGATCACCATCTCCCCGGTCGGTAGATGGAAAGTCTCTCCTCACTGTGGAATCGCTCCACTGCCGCAATCAATAGACCAAGGTTCGCGTGAACCTTGAGCATGAAACAAACATAATCCAACCCCATAGCACCAAGAGCCTCGTAGTCCATCTCTATAAGCATATACTACTGCAACAATGGCAAAGGGAATTGCTCCCATGACATCAGAATATCAGGAATATCTTCATGCAACCAAGCAAAGCATAGCGTCAAGCCAAAAAACCATATCTAAGAAAACCGACTCAAAGCAATCAAACTATCCTATCATTGACTTAACATATCAAATTAATCAAAACAACATATCATCTCTTGACTAGATTCCCATCAATCTCAAAGATCGCTTATCAATTAATGCATCGTTCAAGGTGCCAATTAGGTTAATTTCATTAAGTCAGCTGACTATCCCATTGCAAATGTGCTGAACCAGGTGGCAAATGCACCGATTCATATCAGATGCACCGAACCAGGTGGCAAATGCACTGATTCATATCAGATGCGCTGCTTCACTGTGAATGCATTGATCCTTGACATAAATGCGTCATTCTGGCACATGCGCCGATTCTCATGTCAAATGCACAGTTCTGCAGTGGATGTGCCAATTCCTAACCTATATGCACAAATTTATCATGTGCTGTAAGATTACTCAAATGTGTGGTTTCCCAGCATATGCGTCGTTTTGGAGCGCAGTTCGGTGCATCTATCCTAGCTATTTTTCCTAAGCATTTATTGCCCTAATAAATGACTTTAAGCAAGTTTTGTCGAACTACATACTGGTGGTCCTGCCTCGGGTGGCCGATCAAACCGTCAAACTCGCTCAAAGCGGTGCTCCTCGCGTGGAATATCCATATCTCTATTGACTGCTCTATCTCCTCTACTCTCCTAAGCTCTCAAAGGAAAATCAACTAAAGGCAAGTGTGCAAATGAATAGGACTTGTGGACCCAGCTCCTATATATAGAAAGTGAACCATAGCTGATTGTGTGACAATTGTGACTGTTTCTCATGCCTGTTTCTCCCTGTTTCTCCAAACCGTGACTTGTTTTCTTCAATCTAACCTATTTTTCACCTTCTTCTTCATGAGATTGTCCATCTCACGCCTCCTGCCTTCTTCCCGTCCAATCTCCTGAGGGGGCATCCTATCGTTAAACTTGTACCAGAGGCAAACTGGGGCATGTATCATTGTCAAAAATTCTTTTTCTTTGAAACAATGTGATAAAACACATTGCTTCAAAGAGGGGCAAAATGTATACACCTAAAAATGACATGACTCTGTCTAAATAAATATTTTAAATATTTATGTCATCTTAATTTTCTTCTATCAATAAATAAATAAATTTATTTATTTATTTGATTCATTTTCCTCCAATTAATTGAATAAATTGCATTTATTTAATTAATTTCATCAATATCAACTCTATTCTTCTAAAGAATTACATACTTATAATTATTCAATTAAAATCATTCATTCTCCCTAATTTAAATAAAATGCAAATTTATTTAAATTAAATCTCATTCTCCAAAAATAAAATATAATTAAATATTTTATTTATTCTTCTAAATCTTGCATAAACAATTAAATAAATTTAGTTATTTAATTTGCTTTCTTTTCTTCTAAAAATCTTCCAAATCTTCTAAAAATAAATCTTCCTTGTCATGCAAAAGCAAAACCTAAGTTAACTGATTTAAAGCAATTTTGTTTTTATAAACAAACTCTTAAATTAGAAAAATATATTCTAATTTATGAAATCAAAGCTCATCCTCATCAAAAAAGTAGTTAACTCAACAAAGCATCTTTTTGAATGACACATGTCCTTCTATTCGCACACGTTCCCTCAAACATCCTCTACCATTGATCTTCTTATTTCTTCTACACCGTTGATCTTCTCTCACAAGTCCATAAATACCATTCTATTCTTCCATTCTCATATCAAGAAGCTTTCAAGTAAGATTACTCTGTCGAATCCATAGCGCGCCATTGGCATCCCCACTCTCACATCATTCATTATCCATTTCCCAATTGTGTTGAAGCTCATCTTCTACAGAACAAGTATTTGAGCCATTTCTCCTTTGTCATCTTGAGGAATCAAAACAAGGAAGCAAGCTTCTCGAGGGCTACATTCATCACTAAAGATCAGACAAGAATAGGCAAACAATGGAAGCCACCAGGGAACAAAGCACTATGAGTATTGTTTATTTGTTCTTAAATCTTTGTTATTTGCACATTTCATTGAAGTTATTGGGTTTTATATTCAGTTAATTATCATCCAATTTTCCTGATAACAATGACCGCCAGCTGTATTTGCTTAAAAGTTTCATAGTCTTTTCAACAAATACATTTTGTGCATATCATGCATTGGTTACAAACCATGAGAAAAACACTTCTTTGAGGAAGGCTGCCAAACCGTTCATGTTCATTGTCTATGCTTACACATTATGCATACATATCTACTGGGGCACTTGCAACTACATCGATTGACAAAATTCCCCTTTTAATTATGCTTTAATGGCTATTCAAATCCTGTTCCAAAATCTTCCATTTTACCAAACATTGAGAGGATATTGGAAAAGGTTGTGGATATTGGCTTTACACCTGGAAAATGTATTTTAATGAAGTTTTCAAAACCTTTACAATGAATTCATTTTGCATGTATCTTGCAGTCGTATTCCATGAGATGATGTCTTCTTAAGGTGATTGTCAAATGGTTTACATGCCTCCTCTATGCTTCCACATTTTGTATACCAATCTACCAAAGCACTTCAAATTAAGATGGCACTTGTACCCATAGGAGGCTCAAGGAATATGCCGCTAGGAACAACATTCGGCATGACAATTTTCTAAGCATTATAATGCTCACATATAAAACCCATCAGCAAATCTTTGAGGCATTCTATCAAACAGTTTGTGTGCATTGTCTAAGATTCCATATTTTGCATACAATACTACCAGAATGATGACATTTATAATGTCTAATAAAAATCCTTGAAAGTCAGCTCAAAAACCTTTATTCCCAGCAAAGAGGATAGTGACAAAGCTGGTGGATTTCTGAATCCTGCAACAATGCATTCCATGAGACCAGACTTCTTTGAAAAACTCGTTCAAACAATTCATGGTGTTGTATATGTTTTCTCATTTTGCATACATATATGCCAATGCATTTCAAACTATGATATCTGACAAATATCTTTATTTCGTTACACTGATGGGCATGGACCAGGAGGGGAAAACTATTATATGAAAAATTAGTTCCTGAACTACCGTTTATCATGTCCCATATCATATGCAGGATAAAGAGGATGACTGAAACTATTTCCTTGATTGTAGGAGACTTTAGTTGTGTTGATTTGCTTCTCTGAAAGTGCAAGTGAAGTTTTTCTTTGTGAAACTTGAAAATCATGCCTTTTGTTTTGGTTAGCCAGAAGTGAAAGTAGATCTCTACTTTTCCAAAAGTGAAAGTAAATGTTCATTTAGCCAAAATTGAAAGTTGATGTCAACTTAGGAAAAAGTGAAAGTTGATGCGGGCTTAGGAAAAAGTGAAAGTAGACGCCAACTTCTATTTTTTTTTTCTAAGTAGACGTCCATTTGGCTTTTAAGCAAAGTAATTATAAGCCATTTCAACTTAGATTTTGACTTGAATTAATTTCTTCTTTTCTGTGGCTTGCCTTGGGCAATTTAGAAACTTATATTCGCACATGCAAAAAATATATCTTCTTTCACACGATCAAATGAAGTATTATATCATTTTTAATAAACTCCATCACACAAATATCAACTTAGTCAACCATGCAAGCGGGAAAAATGACAAAACTTGCATAACTTTTGACTGGAACATCAGATCTTTATGAAATTTTGGTCAGTTGTTGTTCATGAAGGTGATACAAGGCCATCGACAAAAGGATTCTTCTTGAACTTCAATAGAATTACCATTTTAATTGTTTCCGTAAACTATGCATAGAAAAATTAAAATTTTAAAATCTCACAAAGCATGAAGTGTATGGCTCTAAAATTTTTGCCATATTTGGAAAAATGGACATAACAACACCCTTGTAAGAGGATTTCCTCCAAGTTGCTTCCAATCTTTAGATTTAATCATTTTTGATAAATGCGGCAAATTGGATAAGTGCATCTTGGATCTCGAGTGAAACAATGGTTGTTCTTCCTCCAAAATGATTTTGTTGTATAAAGTTCAATGTGACAAATTGGAAATAAGTTATATCAATGACTCACACAAGAAAAATGTGATAGTGATGTTTTTTAATCGAAAGGTGACTTGGCAAAAAGGGTTGAAAGCATGGTTAGGTTTGTCTTTTGACACAACAAGTTTAAATTTTGAAGTGTAGAAACATGATCAACAACTAGCTCTAACTAGGGACGAGGACCTTGTGGATGTAGGATGAACCTAGAATCTCTGGAAAGAGTTAACACCTTAAATCCATTAGGCTATAGAGTCAGGAGATAACATAATGTACAAGGAGAACAAGGAGGCTCAAACAAGATAAAAGGACAAATGACAAAGACACACAAAGACGAGGAAAACAATGAAAACCAACAAAAACTGAAATAGGACAAACAACAAAAACTCCTAATTAATGTATGTACATGGTAGGTGACTCCTACCTCAAAAATGCTTTAGGATGATCAAGTAAAACCATTGACAGGTTGAGAAAAATAGGCAGTTGTACAAAAAAGAAATGTGCATAGATGAAATGCCTGTGAACTCAGTAACTTTCTCAAAATGATGAAAAAACTAAAATGCATGAAATATGAGGACTCCTTGAATAGTACACCAAACAACCATTTCTCATCACAAGTATATGAAGCCTCTTGATTTGCATTTACACTTCTTTGTCCAATCTTGTCTTCATGCACTACATTGAGCATACTAATATTCTCTATCTAAATATATCTTAAATTATTTGGATCAAAAGAAATCAAGTCATGAATTGGACATCCCATGTGCAAATTATGAGATGAGGAGTCCCCTTCAAGTCCAAATGATGAACTTTGTTTTTGAATATCAACTCCTCCTAGCATATGACTATTCCTCATTATAAAGTCTCTCTCTTCCTTTGACGTAAGAAACTTAGGCAATGTCTCGTCCAAAGATAATGAAAAGAGTGAAGAAGACAACCAATTTGTATCTTGTGACTAAACCATAGAAGTGATTTTGTCTTCACCATAATCGCCTGATCTAGCTTGTGCATTTACCTTATGAATAAAATCCTCCTTTATCATGGGATCACTTCTTGCAAATGAAAATTCCTTCTCTTTTATCACAACTAACTTAGAATACCCATTATCCAAAAATGGTATATGAGGAAGAGAAAGTAATGGATCTATCATACATTTTATCATCCTGAGAAGCCTCTTCTGCAATTGATGAGGAATAAATGATATTTTCATCTCTTGGACATAATGGAGGAGAAGAAGCTGAAACTTGTAGTTCCTCATCAATACTTTGCATGTTTGCAATTTCATTTTCACAAATATGAGAACTCTGTCCTCCTTTATCACTATTATAAACATTACTCTCACTATTGTCTTCAACATTATTATATGCAAAAAAAGGACTGGGATGTTCAATGAAATCACTTAAATAAAGATATTTAGGAACTAATTCATTTCTAACCTCTCTTTGTGTAGATTCACACCCATTATCCTTATGATCTTGTTGCATATTTGGAGTGAGAGTACTCAATGCTTCATCTTGAGTATTACCTTGAATTTCAATAGTTGAGTATTCTTCTTCAATAAATAATAAAGGAGAAAGTAAGACATCTTTATCACAAAGAAAATCATTGTCAAGAGTCTTGAGACACCAATCTGTGATAGAAACCTCATGAGAGAGTTCATGCAATGCCATTTCATTATCATTGTCCTCCTTCTCAGGTTGTATGCATGTCAAGAAAGCATTTTGTGACCCATCTTCATCTTCTAATTTGTTTACACTTTGGTCCAAAATTTCTTCTACATTCCCTCAGACATTAACTATGTCACAAAAATCTTTCTCAGAAGATATAGTTGTGGAACCAAAGCAAGCTATCATAAGAGGAGTGACATTCTCCAAAGAAATTGAGAATGTGCCATCATATAGAAAGACTTCTTCATTATTGCATGCTTCCATACACTTTTCTTTTTCTATCTCCATCACTTCTTTTTCATCTTCCTTAAGTAGACATGCATGTTCTGATCAGTCTCTTTCAGACACTTCCTTCAATACAGATTCATTTGTAGGAAAAACTTTTGCCTCTTCATTGCTGTCCTCATCATGCAAATGATATATATCAACATAATTTCTTTTATCTTCTGGTGCATAAGTCTCTTCTGATAGGGAGTTTTGATCATGAGCAAGAAAATGAGTCTCCTTCCCATCTTTTTGTTTAATCTTCTGCAAAGTTTGAAGCAAAGAAGGATGAACTTGATTTGAAGCAAATTGCATGCCACCGTAGAAATTTTTCAAAAATTCAACTTTCTTAGGATCATCAAGAACTTGATTTTGTTGAGTGGAGGATGTAGAAAAAGGATAATCTTCATCATCACTATCACTATCTGATTCAAGAAACTACAAGTTACGCCTCTTGATTCTTTGATACCAAACCATTTTTTAGGGTTCTTTAGATAGAGTCACCAACTTCTTTTTTGGGGGAGATACTTGTAGATTTCTAAGCAATAAAAGGCACCAATGCTTCAATCTTCCCCAGCGGAGTCACCAAAAATCTGTTGGTAAATAGATTTGTCTAAACTTTGAAAATGACCCGTTGCCCTTAGAGCAGTGACTAAATTGTCCTAACAGTTGGAGAGATTGCGATAGAGCAATGATCTTCCTTTGCATTTGAGAGGGGTAGCTCCCTCATATGATGGGGGTATTTGTGGTTTTTGTGTACTTTTAACTTTTAAGTATAGAAAGGAGGAAACTAAAAACTAACAAGACAAATGATTTATTAAAACCCTAACAATAGACATACAAATACTGGTTTGGATTTCACAAATTCAAGACAAATTACGAGGGGATTTCACCATAGAAGTTAGAAACTATGTTCCTAAACCTATATGCTGAATTGTACAACAATAAATTCTAATATGCAATGATGATGAAAAGATGGCAAATCTCAACATACGAAGAGACAGGTTTCCCCAACACATTCAAATCTAGATACCAAGAAATGTTTGTACTTCATTACATCAATTGCACAGTTAAATATTTCAAAGGATGACCTATGATTTACATAGTGATATAGAAGTATTAGCAATCTAACATATGAGAAATTAGTAATAATAACTTAGAAGTGTCATTGGAACATATGAACCAAATGCACTCTTTATTATCCTTGTGAAATTATACAAGTTCAAAAGTCTTCATGTACAATGTGTTAGACCAAAGGTCTTTGAAAATATTCTCCATAAGTTCCCCTCTAAAAGTCTCCTCTGAAAAGTCCCCCTTTACATATGAAATAGCCTTGATTTATAGGCTTCTCTCTATAACTACCTCGTAACCACTTTGTAACTACCTAGTAACTACCTTTTTGAAAATACAATAATTGAAAAATAAGCTTTATTCTAGTTAGGTTTTAGCTAAGTTTTCTGGAAACAAAGCTCATTTTCTAACCCTCAGTTACAACATGTGACATAAGTCACTTTTACAAAAAGGAACTAGAAATTTGTAACTTCAAAAAGGTGATGAAGTATTGGTTTGTTGAGATGAGCATCGCTTCTTCTTCTTAATCCATAATTCACTTGTTCTCCTACAATTTAACCACTTGGCAATGAGATATTTAGATGATTTGATCCCACCATTTTGACATAAGGTCCCTTCACTGTTTTAAAACTCTTTCTCAACTTGATGGAAAAAGATGTTGCCAAAGGATATGAAGTTTAGTTTTACTCTCGCCAATTACATTTTCTTAAAACTAAAGAGATGGAAAGCAAAAGAACACCACCAAAATGATAAGTTGTTTCTATTTTCATCACCAAGTTTCCACCTTGAGATCAACCATCAACTGAGGGAGTTCCAAATGTAATGTCACTTTAGAGTTCAATTGAAAGGATATAAATACCATTTAACCCAATTAATCTTCCAATGAGAACACTACTCCCAATACTGAAGATGTGGAGAGATACATCTAACGACCCTTTGAAACAACAACAACACCACTTACTATCATACTTAAATCCCATTCCCCTGCATACCCATTCTCGTTTGAACAATGACTCAAGACACATTGCTCATTTTGTCATGACATATCACTATTTGGTTCATTTTTGTTGTGTGAGAGAGCTAAGTCTATGCATCTAGAGTAGTAGTATATTATCTTGTTCCAATCCTCATCTGAGAAGCATTTATTGCCTTTACTTCCATTTTCATGGTAGAAAGTGAAGTATTGTATATTACGAGTTGAATAGCATCTCCATACTTGTCTTCTAAGATAGTCATAATACCTACTATCTTGAGTGTATCAGCACACAACGTTCTAAACAAAACACAGTCTTGATGATAGTTATCGATTTGAAGATCCCTTGCTCAAATGAGCCTAAGCCCTTTTAGTGTAACAAAAGGCCACCAATTGCCTTTGCTTTGAAAACCCCTAAAAACCTTTTCAACGAATCTATTTGTTTCTATCCTGCAATCATGTAGTCCATGGGATGATCGTTTATTTGTGTTATTTAGCCAAACTATTCATGTGCCATTCTTGAGACTATATTTCTTTCAAGAATTTTGCCAAACGGTTCACATGCTTTATCTCATCCTTCCATATCTATGTATATATCTACCAGAGTATTCTAAAGATCTTTGAACAAATCTATCTTGTTATGAGGTCCCATTTCTTGAGAAACTTTGTCAAATAGCTAGCGATCTTTGTCTTCCACATTTTGCATGCATAACTACCAGAGCATTTATGACTATAATATTCCCCATTCAGTTATACTCTAACTAACATTCATGCAATTTTCCAATGCTCCCATTTTGGCATCTAAAGATTTGGATATACACCAACCAATTGCATTTTCTTGAAAAGATTCTAAACCTTTTTCAAGAAATCCATTTTTTGTTTATATTGCATTGCATGAGACCACATTTCTATGAGGCAAAATTTTGAACAATTTAGGCACCTTGTGTATTCTTTCATCTTTTGCATGCATGCCCACTAGAGGGTTTCCAACTATACTATTAGACAAAAATCCACTTTGAATTATTCTTTGATTGATGTCATACTCTTTTCAAAAGTTCCATTCTGGTACGCTAGCGAGGAGCTGCTGCGGACATCATTTAATTGAAAGTTTCTAAAGCCTTTTCAACACATACATTTTGTATTTATTTTGTAACATTAATTTCCATTTGACCAAGTTTCTCTGATGCAACCATTAAAACAGCTGATGCGCCTTGTCTGTGCATTCACATTTTACATACACATCTATTAAAAAGCCTTATAAACTTAATATCTGACCAAAATCATCCTTCCATTATACTTTGATGTAAGGCCATATGCTGTTCAAAAGACCCTTTTGATGCGGGATGGAAGGATGTTGGCAAAGATTGTGGAATTTAGCTTTACGACCACCAGTTGTATTTGCTTAAAAGTTTCATAAAGTCTTTTCAACAAATACATTTTGTGCATATCATGCATTGGTTGCAAACCATTAGAAAAACACTTCTTTGAGGAAGGCTGCCAAACTATTCATGTTCATTGTCTATGCTTACACATTATGCATACATATCTACTGGGGCACTTGTAACTACATCGATTGACAAAAATCCCCTTTTAATTATGCTTTAATGGCTATTTAAACCATATTCCAAAATCTTCCATTTTACCACACATTGAGAGGATACTGGAAAAGGTTGTGGATATTGGATTTATGCCTAGAAAAATGTATTTTAATGAAGTTTTCAAAACCTTTGCAATGAATTCATTTTGCATGTATCCTGCAATCGTATTCCATGAGATGACGTCTTCTTAAGGTGATTGTCAAACAATTTACATGCCTCCTCTATGATTCCACATTTTGTATACCAGTCTGCCAGAGTACTTCAAATTAAGATGGCACTTGTACCCATAGGAGGCTCAAGGAATATGCCGCTAGGAACAACATTCGGCATGACAATTTTCTAAGCATTATAATGCTCACATATAATACCCATCGACAAATCTTTGAGGCGTTCTATCAAACAGTTTGTGTGCATTGCCTAAGATTCCAAATTTTTGCATACATTACTACCAGAATGATGACATTTATAATATCTGATAAAAATTCTTCGAATTCAGCTCAAAAACCTTTATTCCTAGCAAAGAGGATAGTGATGAAGCTGGTGGATTTCTGATTCCTACAACAATGCAATCCATGAGACCAGACTTCTTTGAAAAACTCATTCAAACGATTCATGGCATTGTAGATGTTTTCTCATTTTGCATACATATATGCTAGTGCATTTCAAACTATGATATCTAACAAATATCTTTTATTCATTACACTTATGGGCATGGCTAAGGAGGGGAAAATTGTTATATGAAAAATTAGTTCCTTAACTGCCATTTATCATGTCCCATATCATATGCAGGATAAAGAGGGCGACTAAAACTATTTCCTCGATTGTAGGAGACTTTAGTGGTATTGATTTGCTTTGCCAAAAGTGCAAGTGAAGTTTCTCTTTGTGAAACTTGAACATCATGCCTTTTGTTTTGGTTAGCCAGAAGTGAAAGTAGATCTCTACTTCGCCAAAAGTGAAAGTTGTATACGCCTAAAAATGACACGATTCGGTCTAAATAAATATTCTTAATATTTATTCCATCTTTATTCCTCTATCAATAAATAAACAAACAAATTTATTTATTTGATTCATATTCTTCCAACAATTAATAAAATCCTTTATTTAATTTAATTTCTTCCAAACAATTAAATAATTCTTAATTATTTAATTAAATCAAATCATTCTTCCAAATTTGAATAAATCAAATTAAATTTTTTAAATCCTTTCAATCTCCAAAAATAAAATAAAATAAAATATTTTATTTATTCTTCCAAATCGTGCACAATAATTAAATAAATTTATTTATCTAATTTGCTTTCTTATCTTCTAAATTAAATAATTCCAATTATTTAATTATTTCTTCCAATAATATCTTCTCTAAATTTAAGTAGATCAAGTATTTATTTAAGTTGTCTTTTTCTTCTAAATTGAATTATCTCTAAATATAATTCAATCTTTTTGCACATGCAATTAAATATTCCTAATATTTAATAAAGCAAAATATCTTCTTATTCTCATGCAACTCCCTTCTTCTTGTTTTAAATCGCTTAACTGATTATTATATTCTTTTAATTGCTTTAACTCATTCTTCTATTCTTGGCAAATCCTCTCATGTAAAAGAAAGCAAGACACATGTCTTCTTCCTATTCATTGCACGTTCCTCAACTGTTCTCAATCATTGATCTTCTCATTCTCTCTATACCGTTGATCTTATTTCTTCCAAGTCTATAAGTACAACCATGTTCTTTCATTTCATCATCCAAGCTTTAAGTATTGTTACTCTACAGGAATTACAGCGTGCCTTTGGCACCAATTCCTTCATTACTTGTGATCACATTCATTACTATGCACTACTACCATCGTTGTGAAGCTCCTCTTCATGGCAATATTATCATAGCCATTCCCAATTGACATTCTTGAAGCATAGCAAGGAAGTGCACTCTCTGAGGGCCCTATTTCATACATGCAAGATCAATTGTCATAGGCAATCAATGGAAGCTTGGAATTAAGGAGGTTTACTTTGTTGTTCATTGCTTTATTTGATTAGGTCTTCTTAGTTCACCATTTCATTGAGTTTTGGGTAACTTGATATTGATATTATTGATTATTCATTGTTGATCCAATTTTCCCTTAACAAAAGTAAATGTTCACTTAGCCAAAATTGAAAGTTGATGTCAACTTAGGAAAAAGTGAAAGTTGATGTAGGCTTATGCAAAAGTGAAAGTGGATGCTAACTTCTATTTTTTTTTTTAAGTAGACGTCCGTTTGGATTTTAAGCAAAGTAATTATAAGCCATTTCAACTTAGATTTTGACTTGAATTAATTTCTTCTTTTCTGTGGGTTGTCTTGGGCAATTTAGAAACTTATATTCATGCATGCGAAAAATATATCTTCCTTCATGTGATCAAATCAAGTATTATATCATTATTAATAAACACCATCACACAAATATCAACTTAGTCAACCGTGCAAGTGCAAAAAATGGTAAAACTTGCATAACTTTTGACTAGAATGTTAGATCTTTATGAAAATTTGGCCAGTTGTTCATGAAGGTGATACAAGGCCATGGACGAAAGGATTCTTCTTGAACTTCAATAGAATTACTGTTTTAATTATTTCCACAAACTATGCACAGAAAAATTAAACTTTTAAAATATCGCAAAGCAGGAAGCATATGGCTCTGAAATTTTTGCCATATTTGGTGAAATGGACATAACAACACCCCTGTAAGAGGATTTCCTCCTATTTGCTTCCAATATTTAGATTTAATCATTTTTGTAAAATGCGGCAAACTAGATAAGTGCATCTTAGATCTCGAGTGAAACAATGACTGTTCTTCCTCCAAAATGATTTTGTTGTATAAAGTTCAATGCGACAACTCAAAAATACATTATCTCAATGACTCACACAAGAAAAATATGACACTAACATTTTGTAATCGAAAGATGAATGGGCAAAAAGGGTTTAAAGCATAGTTAGGTTTGTCTTTTGACACAAAAAGTTTAAATTTTGAAGTGCAGAAATATGGTCAACAATCCCACACCTAATGTGATTCTCGTGTTAGACTAATCTAGTCCCAAGAGGGACCAAGGTCGTGTGAATGATATGATGCTTTCATAAATGTCTGTATTTTAATTATTTGGCTTAGGTCCACCTCTTTTATATTATTTACTTGAAGTGTTGTAAAAATATGTGATTTAATATACAACATTTGGTGTCTTTTATTTTGATGGCCATTTTAAGTGATTTTCTACTTCCTAAAGTGTTTATTATGGGTTAAAATTAATCCTAGGTGGTACCCCTAGGGTCTAGGGCCCATTTGAGCCTGTGAAACCCTAGGGTTACTGTAATGTCCCCCACTTAGCTCATCACTTTGGGAGATCAAGGTTGGCCTATCACTGGATTCCCGTAGGCTAACAACAGTGTTTAGGGAGTCAGTTGAGGACTTACTATTTATAGTAAGTCATGACAGAGCCAGTTTCCATATTTGGCAAGGCAGTGTAGGAGCCAGGGCACGAGATTTAGGACTCAAATCTTCTAAAGCTATGTCAATTTTATAAGTTAAATTAAAGATTTAACTTATTATATTTGTGGTCACTTTAAGTTATAATATAATTTAATGTTATAACATTAAGTTATAACTTAAAGTCTTAAAGGTGATGTGCCTAGTGAGGAGTGCCCACCTCATGGTGAATAAAGGGGATGTTTTAAAATGAAAAAATGAATTATATTTCCCTCTCTTTCTTGGGCATTTGATTTGAGGGGGTTATAAGGGAAAAAAGGGAGTTCATTTTCTTTATGCTTGCTAATATGATTTTTCTCTGATATTGAGTTGCTCTAGCACTTGGGGTTTTTGAGATTGGCTCTTTGGCTTTAATCTTCGATTTGTAGAGACAAAAACCTTTGCATTTCGCCTTTCCTCATGTATGAGAGAGTGCATCAGGAAGGGGTTGAGGAGGCTTCACCTAGGAGTCTTAGTTGTGCTTTCAGGAAACCATTTTTGAGGAGATTTGAGCATAGAATAAAGACATCTTTCTAAAGTTTCAATCTGCAGCTAAGGAAGAGTTGTTGATGGATAGATTTAGATCCTCGGAATGGAGTTTATAGCTATTTATGGTGCATTTATCCTAGCCGTACACCTAGCTGCAGGCCATACCATCTGTGCAAGGTCGTACTTCTTATAAACTATAGTTTTCTTCACTTTGAGTAGTTGCTTCAGTTCAAATAGGGTCAATTGGGGGTTTAGAAGATATTCAGTCCAAAATAGAAAGAAGAACAGTGATATTGTTGGAGTTTACTTGTTGTTATCATTGTTCTAGGGCCGTACATTGCTGATAGGGATGTGGGCTTATAAGCTTATTCATTTTGTGTTTTAGTGGCTCTTATCTCATCTATTCTAGGTGTTTGGAGGTCATACTACATCTATACCAGTTTGTATTGCAATATCATTCCAAACTTTGAAGTTGTACACATTTTTCTATAGTGATATGATGCTGGTTCAGCACAGGCCCGACGTGAAGTCTTGAATTTTGATATGGGTATGTTTCTATAATTCATATTTCAGTCAAATACCAACTGGGTTCTTGTTAGTATTTTGATATCTATTCTAGTTTTTCTAGGTATTCCATACATGTATTTTCCATGTCATTGTTGTAAAAAATTTACATGCAAACATGTGCAATGAAAACCTAAACTTCAAACTAGCAAAAACACAAAAAAATTAGTCAAGGGAAAACATATACAGAGGGGTGTATGTTACAGTGGTATCAGAGCAGAAAATCTTTCCATCTTGTGGGGTTAATATGACATGTAGTTGAAAAAATGAGACATGCGACCAACAGACAGATATCCTTTTAGAAATACCAGGGCAAGGAAAGCAACACAGGAAAGAGAAATACCACAGTTTGTAAAACCTAAGAAACCAATACCTATAGTAGATACATTTGAGGAAGAGATAGTGGTTGCAACTACTGATGAAGATTCCTTAATTTCACGTACAAACCCATTTTTAGGAGAGTTACCACTAGTTACAAAACCCACAGAAGAAATGGGTGATAGGGAGGTTGAGGAGCCTAGTTTACAAGAGATCCTGAATGTGCTCACCAAGAGCTTAGTATATCTAGAGAGAGAGTTGAGGGATTCTCGACAGGAGTTGAGGGACTCACAGGCAGAGATAGCACATGTCCTTGTGTAGTTGAGAGATAGAATGAATAACAGGGATAATCACAATGACAGGAATAGGCATAATGGTGACAGGAATAGAAACAACGATGGTGATAGACATAGAAACAATGCTGGTGATAGGAACCAAAACAATGATGGAGATAGGAACAGGAACAATGACAGAGACTGGAACAGGTAGAATGTGGGTGATAGACAATGGTGATAGGGATTAGGGAGATATGAATAATGGGGATAGATACGGGGATAATAGGTATAGGTACTAGGATGATGATGACGAGGCATTAGTTACCCATAGGAGGGCCTCATATTTTACAGCAGGAGATAGACCTGGCATACCCACCTTTGCTCCCAAGAACCAGGTTCCTGAATAGGACCCCACATAGGCAGAATTCCAGGATGAGATTCTAAGGGATTAGAGGGCCTCTAGTGCATAATTTAGAGCAGAGATGACTTTCATAGAGTATTCAGATGTCAGGATGAGGAATAGGCCATGCAGGGGAGGAAGACCTCAGAACCAAGAACTACAGAAAAAGGTAAGTAAAATGACACTTCTCTATTTTGATGGATCAAGAAAGACCACTGCTAGGGCTTGGGTGTAGAAGTTAGATAGCTACTTGCAGATAAGTCCTATGCCTGAAGGGGATGCCATCACTTATGTTGCATTACATTTGGAGGGAGTAGCACACAAGTGGTAGTGTAATGGGAAGGTCACATTGGGGCATGATCAGATTACTTCGTATGTGGAATTTACTGCTCGTCTAATCAATAGATTCAACATGAAGGACCTAGAACTTCCGTTTAAGGAGCTAGCACAACTTAGATAGAGTGGTTCAATAGATTCCTACATTGCTGAGTTCCAGGACCTATCTATTATGGTTCCAAACATTTCAGAGCACAGACTTGTTATTCTCTTTATTGATGGACTATCAGACCCACTTCGAGGATGGGTAAAGGGTTTTGAGCCCGCCACACTCCGGGAGGCCATGAAGAAGGCTCAAGACATAGAGTCATTAGTATGGAGAAGTAAATTTTAGACCAAGGGGTTTTCTCACAAGAGGGACAAGGAGAAGGAGAAGAAACCCTTCTAAAGAGATGTTGATCAGCACAAGGATAGATCCAATAGGTTAACAGATGATCAGTTGAATGAGTACAGAAGGAAGATGTTGTGCTTTCATTGCAAAGAACCATGGGATCCTTTGCATAAGGCTAAGGCCAAACTAATTGAGTACTATTCAGCTGAGGAGTCACAATCAAAGGCATCAGACACAGAGTCAGATTAGCATTCAGAGCATGGTGGTAGTGGGGATGAGAGAGCTTCACATCATAGTGCTGATAGTGGAGGTGTTATTGCACAGTTGTTGAGTTTTCAAAAGGTTGGCTCTTTCAGGGTACGTGGTGTACTAGGTGGGCAGTGTATTATCACCCTTATCGATATAGGAGCCACTCACAATTTTATTGATGAGGGGATAGTTGCTCACAGGGGACTAAAAATAGATGAATTCAAAGGCTTTAAGGTAATGGTGGCCGATGGATTCAAAATGCATTGTACTAGGAGAATATCAGGGCTGAAAATCATCATGGGTGATTATGAGCTAGTCGATGACTTCTATGTAGTTGGTATTGGGGATATGGATGTGGTACTTGGCATATAGTGGATGAGCCAGTTGGAGGAATTCACCATGAATATTAAGAAGATGGAAATGAGATTCAAGTATAATGGGAGGAAAATATGCCTTAGGGGTAATTCAGATGGTGGACCTCAAGTTGTATCACTGAAGAGAATGGAGAGGCTCTTGAGACATGACTAGGTTGAGTGGGCAGTAGAGTGCCTTATTATGCCAGAGTCCCCACCACGATAGAAGGATAGCTATCATCTAGACATCCAGAAGTTGCTAACTAAACACAGTAAGGTGTTTGGGGACATACCACCTAGAGTGCCTCCTGATAGAGGCATAGAGTACGTCATTGAGTTGGAGGATGGGACTAAGTCCATCATGATCACACCATATCGCCACCTGAAGAGGTTAAAGGATGAGATTGAGAAAACCATTAAGGAGCTTCTGGAGATGGGACATATTACGCCCAACAAAAGCCCATTCACTTCTGTAGTTGTGTTAGTCAAAAAGAAGGATGGGAAAATCAAAGTGTGTGTAGACTACAGGGCCTTGAACAAGAAAACTATAAAAATAGGTATCCAATTTCCAGGATAGATGAATTGATAGATGAGCTACATGGTGCCTATTATTTTTCTAAGAATGATTTGAGATCTAGATATCACCAAATTAGGATGTGGGCAGAGGACATTGAGAAGACTGCTTTTAGATACCACTACAGTCATTTTGAGATTTTAGTCATGCCTTTTGGTTTGACTAATGCACCTGTTACTTTCCAGAGTTGTATGAATCAAATTTTTAGGTAGCAACTCAGGAAATTTGTTTTGATTTTCTTTGATGATATTCTGATATTCAGCAGGACTTGGGAGGACCACTTGAGACATCTAGATGAGGTTCTAAGCATCTTAGAGAGTAATTTGCTCTATGTTAAGGAATCTAAGTGTGATTTTGGTATGATAGAATTGCTTTACCGTGGCCGCATTATCAGTGCAGAGGGAGTTAGAGTGGATCCAGAGAAAATTAAGGCGATACTTGATTGGCCTCCACCAACAAACCTCACACAACTTAAGGGGTTTTTCAGGCTTTGTGGGTTCTATAGATAGTTTGTTAAGGGGTTTTCATAGATAGCAGTACCATTGACTGATCTTACGAAGAAGGGAGCATTTGAATGGAGTGACACAGCCCAACAGTGCTTCGACAAGTTCAAGCACTTGATGTCTACATGTTTGGTATTAGTGATCCTTGACTTTGCTAAACTATTTGAGTTATAGTGTGATGCTTCTAGAGAGGGGATCGAGGATGTGCTTATGCAAGAGAAGCACCTGATAAATTTTGAGAGTAGAAAACTTCAAGGTGTGGAGAGGAGCTACTCGGTATATGACCGAGAGATGTTGGCCATTATGCATGCATTGGCCAAATTTAGGTAGTATCTGGTTGGGGGTAGATTCATAATCAGGATAGATCATAACAGCATCAAATACTTCATGAACCAAAAAGACCTGAATGACACACAACAAAATTGGGTCAGTAGATTGTAAGCGTATGATTTTGAGATCGAGTATGTCAAAGGAAAGAAAAATCTAGTTACAGATGCCTTATCCAGATGACCTCACTTGTGTTTGGTTGGGGAGATCATTGTTGATTGGAAAGAGGAGATCATGGCAGAGTATGTTATGGACTCTTGGGCTACAGGAGTCATTGAAGGCATAGTCAGAGATGAGAGATATTTGGTGGTGAGTGATTTGATTATTTACAAAGACAGGATATTTTTGGTACCCAATTCACAGTTTAAGCAGAAGATTATCAAAACTTTCCATGACACACCAATGGCTGGCCATCCTAGATTCTTCAAGACATACAAATAGATTTGGGAGAGGTTCACGTGGAAAGGACTGAAAGATGAAGTGTAGAAGTATGTTTGGGAATGTCCAATTTGCCAATAGAATAAGCATGAACATACCTTTCCTGCAGGTTTACTACAGCCATTACCCATTCCCAATTCAGAAGTGGGAATGTATCTCCATGGATTTCATTACAGGGTTACCAAAGGTACAGGGTAAGGATTGCATCTATTTGGTGGTTGATAGACTCACCAAATTTGCACATTTCTTTGCTATTTCAGCGACCTATACAGTTGCTGAGGTGGTTGATCTATTCTTCAGGGAGATATTCAAGTTACATGGGGCACCCAGAAGCATAGTTAATGACAAGGACAACAAGTTCGTGAGTATATTTTGGCAAGAGTTGTTCAAGTTGTGTCATACAAAGTTGACTCCTAGCACTAGCTACCACCTGCAGACTGATGGACAAATAGAGCTGGTAAATAAATGGTTAGAGGGGTACCTGCGTAATTATGTTTCGGGGCAACAAAAGGCCTGGATCAGATGGTTGTACCTAGGGGAGTATTGCTACAATACTACACATCACATGTCTATTCAGATGACTCCTTTCAAGGCACTATATGGCTATGATGCCCCATGCTTTGTTGATTTAAGGACATACAACTGAGATGGGGGGGTGAATCAACTGTCTCAAAAATTATGTTCCTTATTTATTTAAAACCTTCTTTTATTTCAACAGCATATCAAAGATTCAATCATGGAAGCATAATGCAATAATTCAAGAGCAGAAACACACTTAACACAAATAACACCAAGATTTTGATGTGGAAAACCTGGTTAAGGGAAAAACCACGGGGTGACTAACCCAAGATTATATTCTTTGTTAAAAGAATATGAAGAATGAAATGGCACCTGCCAATTAGGGCTCACTGCCTGAGCACACTACTCACAAGAGGCCCACTACCTATAGGAGACACACTGTCTATAGAAGAGAATAAGTATTACAACTTGAATTGAAAGTTAGCATCTTCACTATGCTTGAGTCAGTTCCATTAAAGCTCAACACCTCTGCTCTGCTTTTTGCTCCTCTCCTTACCACCTTCTCATCATGACCACATAGATACATTTGAACAACCTCGCAACTCTTATTTATACATGACATCAACTTTGGAATGATCATCAAAGTCGACACTACATACACTTATTTTATTACAGAGCAATTACAAAAATGCATCTTGACTCATTACAAAAACTTCATGAGCATTACTATACTGTTGGCCACACATAGCTCGAACTTCAATCTTCTTTGAGGAACACACCATGCTTCGTAAAACATCTTTAAGATTATCCACAACATGTGCAAATCATCTAGTCAGCCAGGACTAGGAAGAACACCATTACCCAAAGGTAAATCTTCAATTACAAGCTCAATCTTCAATGTGAACCACCAACATGAACTGGACACAATATGGAGACCTTCACAAGCTTTCTTGAATCACCAAGAACATCCACACCACTTCTACTTACTGTAATCATTTGCATCTTCATCTAGAATCTCAAGAACACAGCAGATCATCACTGTCACACTAGAAGGATCACTTGCGGACCTCCAAACCACAAACTAATTGTTTGGAATTAAGGTGTCTCAACCTTGGTAATTCCTTACATTTGTAATGTTTACATTTATTATTTAATTTCCTATGTTGTAAATGTTTGTAAATTCCATATTGTCATATTGTGGGATGTGGCATGGTGATGTGTCGATCCTACATGGAATATCACAACTTGTAATTTTGTCCTCACATGAGGAGATAGGCATCCCACTTTGTGGTAGGAGCATTTTTCCATGTGTCAGCATCTTCCATGTTGTGTAAGGGAATATTGACCGAAATAGTTATGATAGATTCCTATGACAGAATCTATGACATGTAAGAGTCAAAAATAGAATTTTGTAAGACAAGTGATGACATGTGTCATGAAGCATCTTTGAATAAGGCATATTTGGGCACCCCAAGGTGGAATATGACATGTTGTAAGAGAATATGCTATTTATAGCATGTGTATAATAGATTCTCTTACAACTATAAGTTGTAACCGCTATGATAGATTCTATGACGATCGTAAGTGTCGTATGAGCATCAGTAATAGCCCATTTTGGAAATAGGTGACCTCTTTGGGATGGGAGTTGTGGACAAGTGTTAGGCACATTCTACAATGTTGACCAAGTGTCCTTAGGCGTGGGTTTTGGTCCATGAAGCCATGTTGGATGCCCATTCCAAGATAGGTCCAATATTGCCCTGTATTTCTTATATAAATAGGTGCTTGGAGATGGAGTTTGTATCATAGGTTTACAGGTACTGTTATGCTGCTGGATTGACTCCAGACATGAGTGTCAAAGACCATTGAAGCTTTCATTGTAAGTGTATTATAAACAATTTTCAGATTTGTTAATACATTGTGCAGGTTTCTGAGTGTGGGTTTTTCACCCGATAAGGGTTTCCCCCACCGTATATCTTTGTCTCTCTTCTTCTGTCTTCTTTCTGGTTCTTATGTATTGCTGTAATAACTCTGTTAGATGTTGTATGTTTCTATAGTGATAAGGAATAAATTGAATTTGTATATCTCTCCCCTCATTATATTAGTGTAGGAAGTGATTTCTGCACACCTAGCTTCCTTTCAGTTGGTATCAGAGCCTGGCCAGTTTTGGTCTTAGCTATTGGGTAGGGGTTTTTTGAGCTGATCTTAAGTTGAGTGGGAGTTTGTGTAGAGTATTCTAATTTCTATTGCAGCAAGGAGATGGGAAGCACATCAAGAAGGTTTGAAGTGGAGAAGTTCAATGGCAGTAATTTTGAGCTATGGAAGCTCAAGATGGAAGACATGCTTGTTGACCGAGACCTTTGGGAAAGTGTTAATGGAACTAAACTAGCTCCAATGTCACAAGATGAGTGGGATCTCAAGGATCGAAAGGCTAAGGGTCTCATAAGACTTAGTCTTGTTGATTATGTGTTGTTAAATGTCCATGAGGAGACTACTGCAAAACTACTTTGGAAGAAGTTGGGAGATGTGTATCAAGCAAAATCCCTAGTTAATAAACTTTTTTTGAGAAAGAAGTTGTATTCTTTTGGAATGGAGGATGGAGGATCCGTTGCTAAACATATGAATGCTTTTAACATGCTAGTTGCACAATTGACATCTATTGGTGTAAAGATGGAGGAGGAGGATCGATGTATGACCTTGCTTTGTTCCTTGCTGGACTCATGGGATCATCTTGTCATGGCTATTGGAAGCACCACATCCACATTCAAAATAGAAGAAGTGGTTTCTTCGCTATTGTTTGAAGAGATGTGGAGAAAGTCTTTTGAGGTAGCTAAAGAGGCCCTTGCAATTCATGGAAGACCCAAGGAGAAAGGGAAGAAGAAGGACAAGAAAGCTGAGAAGGGTAGCTCCAAATCCTGTGGGAGATCTAAATCTCCTGGAAAGTCCAAGGCTCTTTGTTGGAACTGTGGCAAAACTGGGCATTTCTGAAAGGAATGCAAAGAAGAGAAGAAGAAGAAGAAAGCTCCTGATTCAGATTCTGATAAGTCACAAGATGATGGTGATACTTTCATCGCATCCCTCGCAACCCATGCATCTGATGATGTGTGGCTGATTGACTCTGGTGCATCATTTCACATGACCTCACATCAAGACTAGTTCACTAAGTATAAGGAGTTCGATGGTGGAAAGGTGTATCTGGGTGACGACTCTCATCTGAAGATTGTTGGTCATGGAAGAGTCTCTATTCGATTCCCTCATGGTCAAGTGAAGGGGATCTCTGGGGTTATGCACATCCCAAGCTTAGCATGGAACCTGCTTTCTGTAAGTAGTTTGAATGATGCAGGTGTACAGGTTGTCTTTTTGAAAGAAGGATGCAAGATGACTAGAGGAGCTATGGTGCTTGCTAAGGGTACTAGGAGAGGTACTCTGTTTTAGTTGGAAGCATGCATTTCACAATGCAATAGTTCTTCTGACTCAAGCAAGAGGGCAGCAGTCACTTCATCCCCACCATCTGAACAAGCAGTGAAGAAATCTATTGTTTCTAGTCTTGATGGTTGTAATTGTGCATTGGAAGTTAAACTTCCTACTGAAAAGACAATGTTATGGCATAAGAGATTTGGCCACATTGGTGAGAAGGGTTTGCATACCCTAAAAAATAAGAACCTCATTGAGAGGTTAGATGATTGTAATCTTGAGTTCAACTTTTGCGAACATTGCATTTATGGTAAACAAAATTGTGTTCAGTTTTACTCGAGTTCTCATAAGTCTTCTAGTGTGTTGGACCTTATCCATTCTGATGTATTTGGTCTTGTTAATGTTCCTTCATTATCAAAATCTATATATATTGTATCTTTTATAAATGATTACAGTAGAAGGACATGGATTTATTTTCTCATAAGCAAATTTGAAGTCTATAGCAAGTTTAAGGAGTTTAAGGCCTTTGCTGAAAATCAGACTGGTAAAAAGATTAAATGTTTGAGAACTAACAACGGTGGTGAATTCTGTTCTACAGAATTCGATAAGTATTGCAAGGAACTTGGGATTGAAAGACATAAGACAACTCCATACACCCTGCAGCAAAATGGAGTTGCAGAGAGGATGAATAGGACATTGATGGAGAAGGCTAGGAGTATGCTTAGTGGAGCTAGCCTAGAACAAAAATTTTGGGCTGAAGCTGTTGCCACTGCTTACTATCTAGTAAACAGATATCCTACATCAGCTCTTGTTGGAAAGACACCCATGGAGGTGTGGTCTGGTAGAAAGCCTTCAATAAGGCATCTTCATGTTTTTGGTTGTGAGGCATATGCACATGTGCCTAGGGAGAAGCGATCAAAGTTGGAGAACAAGGCTGTTAAGTGTATCTTCATTGGCTATGGTGTCGATGTGAAAGGATACAAGCTTTGGGACCCTGTGGCTGAAAAAGTTATATAGAAGAAGTGTTATCTTCAGAGAGCTTACACCTTCTTCCACTATCTTACAGCCAGAAGAAATAGTAAAGAAAGAGGATGTTGTTCAATTTCCTGCTACCCCTAAGAAGACTAAATAGAAAGACAATGTTAGACCTGATGATGAGGAGAGCTCTGGCAGCTTTGAAAGCTCAGATGAAGAAGCTGAACCTAAACCTCAGCTCTTGAGGAGGTCTCCATGGATAAGAAAGCAACCTGAAAGGTTTGGTTTTATATTGCTTGATTCTAGTTGTGCTTATGCTTTGGTTACTAATAGTGATGAACCTAGAACTGTATCAAAGGCTATGGACATGAAAGATGCAGGTTCTCAGAAGGAGGCCATGGAAGATGAAATGGATTTTTTGGAAAAGAATCAAACTTGGGACTTGGTGCCTTTGCCTCCTAGATGGAAACCTGTTGGATGTAAATGGGTGTTCAAGAAGAAATTTGGTATAGATGGCAGTGTTGAGAAGTATAAGGCTAGATTGGTTGCGAAGGGGTATTCACAAGTGGAGGGTATAGATTATGATGAGATCTTCTCTCCCGTTGCAAAGTTGACATCTATTCAATTCATGTTGTCTCTTGTAGCAGCTTATGAATTGGAGGTAGAAGAGATGGATGTGAAGACAACTTTCCTTCATGGTGACTTGGAGGAAGAAATCTACATGTCACAGCTAGAGCATTACATGGTGAAAGGTAAAGAAAATTTGGTTTGCAAACTTAAAAAGTCTTTGTATGGTTTGAAGCAATCCCCTAGGAGATGGTAATTGAATTTTGATGCCTTTGTGTTGTCAATTGGATTTGTGAGATCAAAATTAGAACACTGTGTGTATTATAAGTTTGATGGTGATCGTATTCTCATTGTTGCACTGTATGTTGATGATATGTTGCTCATTGGGAAGGGTAAGAATATGATTTCTGATTTTAAATCTCAGTTGTCAGCATAATTTGAAATGAAAGATTTAGGGGCAGCCAGGTACATTCTAGGAATGGAAATCAGAAGAGACAGAACCAACAAAAAACTTTGGTTAAGACAAAGTATGTGAAGACCATGTTGGACAGGTTTAGCATGGCAGATTGTAGACCATTGTGTGTTCCCGTTTCCTTGGGCACAAAGTTGTATGTTGAGGATTGTCCAAAATCTCCTGGTGAGGTGGAGGACATGAGCAGAGTACCTTATGCTAGTGTTGTTGGCAGTTTGATGTATGCTATGGTCTGCACAAGACCAGACATTGCCCAAGCAGTGGGAGTCCTTAGTCGATTTATGGCTAATCTTGGATGGGTTAATTGGGATGTAGTTAAGCGAGTGTTCATATATTTGAGGGGTACTTCTGAGTATTCCATTTTGTATCATGGTAATGTTTCAGGACCTCCGCATTCTATTGATATTCATGGATTTGTGGATTCAGATTGGGCAGGTGACATTGATAGCAGGAGATCCACTAGTGCTTATGTGTTTACACTATTTGGTGGTGCTATTAGTTGGATGAGTAAGCGACAACATGTTGTTGCTTTTTTCAAGATAGAAGCTGAATATATGACAGAAACTCATGCTTGTAAGGAAGCCATTTGTCTTAAGAGATTGTGTTCATAAATTGGTGTTGATGCAAGTAAGATCATGATCAGTTGTGACAGTCTGAGTGCAATTTGTCTTACAAAGAATCCAACTTTCCATGCTAGAACAAAACACATTGATGTTCAGTTTCACTTCATGCGAGACATGGTTGAGGATGGAAAGGTAAATTTGGAGAAGGTAGATACTTTGAAGAATGTTGCAGATGCATTGACAAAACCAATGGGCACAGAGAAGTTTAGATGGTGTTCAGAGTCTATGGGCCTCTCGACCTATAGCAATTAAATCCTATTTTTCTATTGGCTCTTACAAGGTGTTTGACAAGTGGGAGAATGTTGAGAATTAAGGTGTCTCAACCTTGGTAATTCCTTACATTTGTAATGTTTGCATTTATTATTTAATTGCCTATGTTGTAAATATTTGTAAATTCTATATTGTCATATTGTGGGATGTGGCATGGTGATGTGTCGATCCTACATGGAATATGACAACTTGTAATTTTGTCCTCACATGAGGAGATAGGCATCCCACTTTGTGGTAGGAGAATTTTGCCATGTGTCAGCATCTTCCATGTTGTGTAAGGGAATATTGACCCAAAACGGTTATGACGGATTCCTATGACAGAATCTATGACATGTAAGAGTCAGAAATAGAAGTTTGTAAGACAGGTGATGACATGTGTCATGAAGCATCTTTGAATAAGGCATATTTGGGTGCCCCAAGGTGGAATATAACATGTTGTAAGAGAATATGATATTTATAGAATGTGTATGATAGATTCTCTTACAGTTGTAAGTTGTAACCGCTATGATAGATTCTATGACGGTTGTAAGTGTTATAAGAGCATTTGTCATAGCCCATTTTGAAAATAGGTGACCTCTTTGGGATGGGAGATGTGGACAAGTGTCAAGCACATTATACAATGTTGACCAAGTGTCCTTAGACATGGGTTTTGGTCCATGAAGCCATGTTGGATGCCCATTCCAAGATAGGTCTAATATCACCTTGTATTTTTTATATAAATAGGTGCTTAGAGATGGAGTTTGTATCATAGGTTTACAGGTACTATTATGCTGCCAGATTGACTCCAGACATGAGTTTTGAAGACCATTGAAGCTTTCATTGCAAGTGTATCGTAAACAACTTTTAGATTTGTTAATACAATGTGCAGGTTTTTCACCTGTAAGGGTTTTCCCCACTGTATATCTTTGTCTCTCTTCTTTTGTCTTCTTTTTGGTTCTTGTGTATTGTTGTAATAACTCTATTAGATGTTGTATGTTGCTGTCGTGATAAGGAATAAATTGAATTTGTATAGCTCTTCCCTCATTAGATTAGTGTAGGAAGTGATTTCCGCACACCTAGCTTTCTTTCACCAATTGAGTTGTTAATTCAAATTAGCTTCCCAAACATGCCACCAGGTCCACAGAGCATGATATTGCATTTCCAGATCTCACCGGACCTATTTGTACCACTCTGTCACCACTGAGCAGCTATTGGAACAAGTTCTACTCATATACCCATAACTTCTTCAGATCTTCATGTGGACCTCTGAAATCTTGACTGGAAAACCTTCAGACACATATCTACAAACCCTTTGATCCATATACTTTGATCTTCAACTATTTGGGATCTTTGCTTCATAGGACCTCACTGTCTTCACTGTTCTTCTCTATTTCTGATGGGGCTAATTTTCTCAATATTCTCAACACATAACTCATCCAATTCTTGACATCAATGCAATAGGAGTATGTTGACATCAATGACAACACCATTTAGGGTCATACTTGCAACATGCTTCACCGATCTCTTGCTTGGTGACAGTCGAGTGCTTAAGGCTAGGGATCTTTTGTAGGATAGTCAGGACATTCTCAAGGAGCTTAAGGAGAATATGCAGTAGGCATAGAATCAGTAGAAGTTGTATACTGATAAGCACTGAATGGAGAGGAGTTTCAAGGTTGAAGACATGGTGTATTTGAGGCTCCAACCCTATAGGTAGTCCACTCTCAAAAAGAGTAGAGCCGAGAAGTTAAAACCTAGGTTTTATGGCCCTTTCAAGATTATCAGGTGAGTGGGTGAAGTGGCTAATGAGCTTGAGCTACCATCAGATAGTAGAGTACACAATGTATTTCATGTTTCTAGATTGAAGAAAGCTCTTGGCCACAATATAGTTCCTTCTGCAGAGCTTCCACCATTAGATGAGTAGGGTAAATTGATCCTAGTCCCTGAGGCTATCATTGACACCTGGGAGAGACATTTGAGGAAATGGGTTATCAGAGAACACTTGGTTAAGTGGAAGAATCTACCAGTTGAGGATGCCACATGGGAGGGTGAGTAGATATTGTAGCATCCAGAGTTGAGGTTGCTTGAGGACAAGCAATCTTGGGGAGGGTGGACTGTAATATCCCCCACATAGCTCATCACTTCAGGAGATCACGATTGGCCTATCACTAGATTCCAATAGGCTAATGACAGTGTTTAGGGAGTCAGTTGAGGACTTACTATTTATAGTAATTGATGATAAAGTCAGTTTCCATATTTGGTAGGGAACTGTAGGAGCCAGGGCACGAGATTCAGGAGTCAAATCTTCTAAAGCTATGTCAATTTTATAAGTTAAATTAAAGATTGAACTTATTATATTTGTGGTCACTTTAAGTTATAACTTAAAGTCGTAAAGGTGATGTGCCTAGGGAGGAGCACCCACCTCATGGTGAATAAAGGGGATGTTTTAAAACAAAAAAATAAATTATATTTCCCTCTCTGTCTTGGATGTTGGGTTTCAGGGAGTTATAAGGGCAAAAAGAGAGTTCATTTTCTTTATGCTTTCTAATGTGATTTTTCTCTAATATTGAGTTGCTCCAACACTTGGGGTTTTTGAGCTTGGCTCTTTGGCTTTAATCTTTGATTTGCAGAGACGGAAACCTTTGCATTTCACCTTTCCTCATGTATGAGAGAGTGCATCAGGAAGGGGTTGAGGAGGCTTCATTAGGAGTCTCAGTTGTGCTTTCATGAAACCATTTTTGAGGAGATTTAAGCATAGAATGAAGATATCTTTCTGAAGTTTCAATTTGCATCTAAGGAAGAGTTGTTGATGGAAAGATTTAGATCCTTGGAATGGAGTTTATAGTTGTTTATGGTGCATTATCCTGGCTATACACCTAGCTGCAGGCCGTACCATCTGTGCAGGGCCGTATTTCTTATAAACTATAGTTTTCTTCACTTTGAGTGGCTGCTTTAGGTCAAATAGGGTCGATTGGGGGAATAGAAGATTTTTAGTCCAAAATAGAAAGAAGAACAGTGATATTGTTGGAGTTTACTTGTTGTTATCACTGTTGTAGGGTCGTACATTGCTGATAGGGATGTGGGCTTCTAGACTTATTCATTTTATGTTTTAGTGGCTCTCACCTCATCTATTCTAGGCGTTTGGAGGTCATACTACATCTGTACTAGTTTGTATTGCAATATCATTCCAAACTTTGAAGTTGTAAGCATTTTTCTATAGTGATATGATGATGGTTCGGTATAGGCCTGATGTGAAGTCTTGAATTCTGATATGGGTATGTTTCTATAATTCATATTTCAGTCAAATACCAACTGGGTTCTTGTTAGTGTTTTGATATCTATTCTAGTTTTTCTGGGTATTCCATACATGTTGTATTTTCCATGTTATTGTTGCAAAAACTTTACATGCAAACACATGCAATGAAAACCTAAACTTCAAACTGACAAAAACACAAAAAAATCAGTCAAGGGAAAACATATACAGAGGGGTGTATGTTACAGTTACCTTTGTCTAGTCACTTTAACTTCAGCCTGAAGTAAAGTGACAAAATTCAAACTTGAAGGAGTGGAGGATGAGTCATGCCTTGAAACATGACCTATTTCTCTTTCCAAGGCATGGATTCCCATCACCTTGAAGACTTGGGAAGTCTTCAAGACCCCCAAGTGTGTGGGACCTTCCTCCAATGCTCTCACACATGTGTGAGAGCATCTTGGAGTGATTGGGCCTCCTTTAGAGAATAAGGTAATGACACGTGTCATTCCTTATCCTCTTAGAGCCCATCTTGAGTGATGCCACCTCCCCACCTTTGCTCTCACACATGTGGAGAGGGAGAGGTTTGGATGGATGGGAGAGTGACACATGTCACCTTCACATTCCATGATCCTTGCAAGTAGACTGGGAGGAGGAAGGAGAAACTGATATGTGTCACCTTCTCATTCCTCAAGGCTTTGAAATGAAGCCTATATTACTTCCTCTTTTTGAGAGGAAGGGGGTTCTTTTCTTTTTACTATTTTTTGCCTATTTTTGGAGGTGTTTTTGGGAGAGCAAGTGAGTTTGGAGATCTTGGAAGGAAGGCTTGAAGGAGGAGGTGGGAGAGCTCTTCTACAACTTTCTTCCATTGTTGGGATAACTTAGGTAAGCTTCAAGGCATGAAGCCTTTTCCCATGTATTTAAATTTCTATGTGTGGTTGAAGTTTCTTTGTGTGTTGCATTGTTTGGTGTTGTTGGGTTTCATTTTATGGGTGTTTGAACGAGACTACCATTCTTGGTGTGTCCATTCATGTAAGGGGTGGGAGAGGAGTGAACCTCCTCAAGGTCACCCTCTTTGTATTGGCATATTGTGGCTTGAGGGCAGTTTGGAGAAATTTTGGTGATTATTTCTATGGCATGAGTGCCTTGGAGTGATATATATTGTTCATTGAGGTATTTTAGGCTTGAGGCCTTGTTTTGGAGTATCATGAGATTATGGTTTTGTAGGAGTGAACCTCTTGAGTAGAGGGAGTCCACTCTCGTACCCCCTCAAATCCATTTTTATGGATTTTGTGTTGTTAAACCTTGGTGGGTGTTATTTATTCATGTTGAGTGTTTGTATTTTGTGTTTGTGGTGTGCACCCCTGTGTGAATCGACCTCCAAGCTCAAGCGTGACCCTCTTGTGGGTCTATGGTAGGGTGGAGAGCATTTGTGGGCTTGGAGAAGTTTCCCTTGTTTTCATTGCAGGATTTGGCATTTGGAGCTTAGTGGGAGTTCAAATAAATTATGTTTCATGTTTTGTTGGCTGTTTGAAGAGCCATGGCCTTTTGGCCTTGTTGTATTGTTTTGTGAAAGTGAACCCTCTATGTTATGTTGTAATAGAACAATACTTTATGTTTTCAAGTATTCCTCATGTGTTGTTGCTGCCAATATTGCAATGGTTGTCATGCAAGAAAATGTAATTTGTAAATTTGCATTTGCATTGGTTTAAGAGAAATAAAAGAAGGTTGTATTATTTGGTGCTTGTGTAAAAAGAAAAGAAAAGGAGAATATATGTGTTGCTAGTTGTTATCATTATTCTATTCTATTGTAAGAAAACTATATTTGCTTTGTATTGTAGTGCAATGTATGAAAGAAAGAAAATAATTACCAATACCTTATGGTTGTTGCAAATAAAATAGTTTATTGATTCTACCTCATTGTTCAAAAAAAAGTATACATGTTACTGTTAGGAATAATATTTTGTTGCTTTCAGTTCAAAAAAAAATTACATAAAGAGGATGGGTGCATCAGTCTGTATGGTATATTGTGAATATGATTTCAAAATATTATTCTTATGGTTTGTTGTTGCAAATCTTGGCTCTTATTATTTTCCTTTCAACAGAAAAACAAAATTTAAGTAGAATGAATAGTGTGTATATATATATGTATGTAGATATATGTATATATGTATATATATGTATAATGCCTTAAAAAAAAAGGAGAGATTTATTTAAGTTATTGGTTTAATTATTTAATTGAGGTATCTTGTAGAAAAAGTTCTTGTATCTAAATATATTTTCTTAAAAACTATATATATATATATATATATCCTATCTGTTCTTACCTTTATTATAAAAAAAAAGAAAAGATCAATAAATAAACACAAAGTATTTTATATATATATAATTATAAAAACTTTTTAGAATATTCTTATCCCTCACTATTTTCTTTAGGATAGGAAGTTTTTAATAAAAGAAAAACATTTTTTTTTAAAATATTGTAGCAGCGAATACATTGGGGGCCTATTTGTTTAAGGGCTTAGTGGAGAGGGCAGCGACATGGCCGCTACCACTAAGGGTTTAAAGAACAGTGGGGAGGGAGGGGGCCGAGCCCCCACCTCCACCACTTTGTACCAAATGGCACCCTACGCCTTGAAATAGCCACGACTCAGCCGCTCTCCTCATACCGCCCTACCTCACCGCCACACTTATATCCCTACGATTCGGCCACTGTTTGGCCTTTAACCTGCATGAATACCTTTTGTTTAATTCTTATTTTTTGTATATATATATACATACACACAACACTACTCCTGTAGACACCCAAATTTGTCCCAAAATTTGTGTATGTCTAGCAACACCTTGTCAAAAACATTATCCTAGACATCATGTAGCATTTTGTCCTAAATCCCACTCTTAATCCCATTTATCCATAAGCCAATTAATTAAATAAATTTTATTTATTTAATTAAAATCCTATTTAATCCCATCCTCATCCTACTTAGCCAATTAATTAAATAAATTTTATTTATTTAATTAATTTCCCATTCATATCCCAATCATATCCTATCCCACATCCCAATTAATTAAATAAATTTTATTTATTTAATTAATTTCCACATCATATCTTATCCCATCCTATTCATCTTTCAAATTAATTAAATAAACTTTATTTATTTAATTAATTTCCAACTATATCACAACTAATTCAAATATTTTATTTGAATTAAGCCCTCATCTTTTACCACATTCCAACACTTGTCCAGTCAATCATGTGTTACAACTTTTATCTTTCACATGCACAACTAATGGGACCTAATTTTAGTATTTATCTACACAAGCACACCTAAGCCTTATCTTCCCTTGCCACATGTCAATTGACTACAATTTCTTGATGTGCAAGGAAACCTAACTTAATCCTATCCATCCATTTCATCTAAAGCCCTAATTGATCCTAGCCATCCATTGGAACCAAGCCTTTCCTATAAGACAAGCCTCTCTTGAGCCATTAGAGGAGAATGGAGGATTCTTCTTCATGCAACCTCACTCTGCTGAATTTTCATCTCAAGCCATTATCCATCATCTTCAATCCATCTAGCTTGCATCTATCATCTATCAATCATCCATCATTTATCTTTTTATCAATGTTATGCTATGGAATTGAGCAATCAACACAACAAAGTGATCATTTAATCGAGCTCATCTTGCATCTTCGAGGTATTGAATTATTTGGGTTTAGGTTATGCATTTCAATTATTTGATCATTTCCATTTATAAATCCAATTTTTTTTATTATACATTCTGGCACGCCCGGTGGGACTCACTTCGCTTGATCTTTTTTGCAAGTTTTTGTAATAAAAATTTGCATTCATATAACCCCCATTGTTGAGTTTTGCAGGTTTAATTAACTTTTTGTTGCAGATCTGCTATTTTTTGGACAAAACCCTAGGTTTTAAAGATTTCATCATATCTTCCAAACAGCTATGAATTTTTCTACAAGATTTTAGTAGAAGTTTGTCCATGATATAAGGAAGCTACAGCAGAAACATTTCGGGTTTATCATGATTTTTGTGGGATTTATCACATTTTTATGTTTTTTCATAAAATCACAATTCTAGGTGCAAATCAGTGAATTTTCTAGAAATTTTTATATTTCTGAAAATCTCTCCAAATTCTAATGGGGGTCTATGTTTTACAGATTTAATTTGGAGCTCATTTACAGTGCACAAAAATTAGATCTTTGCCAACTATACTATTTCCATGAATCTGCGTTTCTAGGCGCAAAACGAGGAATTTTTCTAATTTCTTTACATTTTCAGAAAGCTCTCTAGAAAATAATAGGGGTCTCTTCTTTTATTTTTTAATTTTTGAACTAAAAATATATCAAAATAATCAAATCTAATTCGGCTATGCATCTAAAATTACAATTTTCCTTGCTTGATGAGCCTATTTTTTATGCCTACATTATAATATCATTTTTTTATGTTGTAGGTGATCATAAGGAGCTAGAGTAGCATTGGCATCATCATCTAGAACAAATTTGGACAACAAAATAATCAGGTGCACTCATTCTAATCTTTCATCTTAATCATTTTTTGAATCACACATTTCGATTTGGGCTTAAAATGAACAATTGTTTACAAATTCACATCAAAAAATTGGGCTAAAACAAACCATTGTCTTTCATCACATTTAGATTTGGGCTTTAAAACAAACAAGTGCTTGCATTATCTTCCACACATTAAATTTCTAAGGTTAATGAACCCCATGCGAGTGCGACCAAGTAAATGTGTATGCTCTCTCCTCGCGTCCCAACACGAACTTAAAGATCAAAAACATTTACTTGTGTTGCTTTTGTTTACCTTAGAGAGGCCTACCTTGGTATCCACCCTAAGGGAATGACCTCAAGCAGTACTTTCATCTGGTCTGCTATAAAAATCAGAGGATAAGGTGAAAGCCAAGTCTAACTGGTATTAGCACTCACCATATAGTGCTAACTCGAAAGGAGGTGTACCTTTGTGTCTATTAAAACTCCTAGTAAGGTTAGTTAAAGTCTTAAGTGGCTTGTTGGATTCTCATGGGGTGCCGGTCCCCCAGATTTTCACTAGAACCTCCTTGTGATAGTGGCCTTGCCTTGACTAGGACTTGTTGAAGTGTCTTCACGTGCTTGCTTAACCATCATCACATTCTTCCAAACTAAAACTTGCTTATGTGTCTTGTGTGAGTAATTCATGTGTGTATATGCAAAATCATTTATTTGAATATTGCCATATCAAGCTCTAAACACCCAAACACATAAAGACAAGTCATCCTACACATTCTTCCAATAACATTCAAACCCAATCACTTTCATCCCAAACATAGCCTAGTTATCATCCAACCCTTCATAGCCAAGTCATCCAAACAAGCCACATCATCATCCAAATCCCTAAACAAGCACTTGTTAAAAAGGACTTTAGACAAACACTTGGGTGACAACATGTTTACACCAGAGGACCTAAAAATCAAATTCCAAAGATTCCTCCAAAATATTTATCAAGGATCACAACCCCTAAACCAAGATGCCATTGAAACATTACAATTCTTCATCCAAAGAGCTCAACCCCATGCAAGCTAATCACCTCAACTGCAACACTTTCTGGCCCAAGTCCAACACCTTTTAGCCACTATTCAAGCCCAACAAGCACAACAATCCTTAACCATTCACTCCCAACCTAATCCATCTTGCCACATGTCATATCCATCCACTTCCTATCAACCTAATCTATCTAGTCACATGTCATATCCATCTACTTCCTATCAACTTAATCCACCTATCCACCAAGTCAATGCCACATCAACCTATGAATATCCACCTCAAGCTTATTCAATCCCTCATGCCACCATTCCAATGCAATACCAGGCCCATCCACAAGGCAATCAAGTGATATCACAAGAACAACAATCAAGTCCAAATGGCCTTTTGTATATAAATCAAGTGAGCACAAGTCAACCTTGCCAACAAGATCAAATGCCTGCATCTTTGGGTTCACCTCAAGATATTTTGTCTACATATCCTACCATTACACCTAGCTACCAAGACCATCAATGGCCTTCCCAGCAAGCACAAGTGAGTTCAAGCCCACCTTTACAACAAGAAGCACATGCAACTCCAAGTGGACCTTTGTACATAAACCATGCGAGCCTAATGCAACAAGACTTAATTACCTTTGACAAGGGAGGTACCAATTCATCCTATGAATACCCTCCATCATCCAATCACATGCTGACACCTGAGCCAACAGGTCCTATCCCAACACCACCATGTGATCCCATTCCTAGTCCATTAATCCCTCAACCTTCCAAACCACCAAGCCCTTCATTACCTTCATCACCATGTCATTCTAATCCTTCACCAAAGGATGCGGCTGAGATAGTTTTACAAAGAATGCTTGAAGCAAAACTCATTGAACTTCCTAAAGTTAAACCATGTGAAGAAAGTCCATATAATGAACATGATTATTGTGCATACCATAGGACCAAAGGCCATAATACAAATCAATGCCCAATATTTGTCCCAATTGTTTATAAGTTGTACCCACCTATAATGGGAAATCATGCCACATCATTCAAATCCCATGTGTCACCCCCATCTAGTCCAAATCCTAATCCACCCAGTCCAATTAGCCCCCAACCTAATCCTAGTCCTAAGCTTGCAACACCATCTACTATTATCATCCATCCATTATATTGCCCATCCACTCATACCCTTGTGAAGGATGTGATCCATTGGCTACTAGCTAGGAATAAACTACCCCCATGTCAAGCACCCATTCATGAGCCTACCAATGAACTTCCAAAGGTCATGTCCAATCATATAATCTCATCATGTGGTTCACATATCCTTGAGCCTCTTCAAGAGCCTTCCATTAACATACCTAGCCCTTTGAGCACATCATGTGACCTACAAGCCAACAAGTCTATTCAAGAGTCTCCAACCACAAGCCTAAGTAAAGAGCCATCATGCCCTCATGTCGATAACTATCAAGAGCCTATCAAGTCCACTCGAGAACCTTCCACTTTCATCCAAAGTCAAGAGGTATGTCAAGAGCATAATCTTAAACATGTGGAAATATTAAACCCTAATATTAATCAAGAAAAAAGCACCTCTAAGTTCCACCTATCTATGACATACTTATGGGTTGCCCTTAAGCTATTAGCCATCACCATGACCTTATTCATGAGAAAATTTATCACTTTATAGCCCACTTAATCCTCTTTTTTCTCATATTTTTGATCAAGGTTCTATCTAAGATCATGAAAACCATGATGATCCATTTGGCCAAACTTTATCTATCTCATTATCAAGATGATATCTATGATGAAGAACCTATTCAAAAGCACCTTGATCATATCCATAATCTTATAACCATCCATGAGCAAGATATCCAAATTGCTCCTAGTCATCCTCCATCTAGCCCTATCCATAATGAGCAAACATCCAATTGTCACGATGAGACACTTGTCCCCCAAGTAAGCATAAAAGATCAAACAAATAACTTGGATCTTAGCGAACATAATTAACATAATCAAGATCCTAATGATCCTCCTTCCACATCCATCATCGATTCCACTTCAAGTCCACCATCATGTCCACTTGGTCTTACCACCCTTATACATGTGTGCTCTTCTTTAGGACAACAACAACTTTTATCCACGTCACCTTCTTCATCCAATAATGAGCTCAAGTCTAATGTTCAAAGCACACCAAGTCCTATAGTCCATCGCATGCTCTGAAACATGAACTACCAAGGTAAAGGTCTAAGCCTTTATGAACAAGGTATTTTGGAGCCAAACCATGTCAAGATCCCTCCATGCTCATATGGCCTTGGATACACACCCCAAGGTAAACAAGGCCAAGATGTTGGTAATCCTTTCATGCATCCTAAACCTACAACTTTCCATCGCACCCCCCATCATCTACCCAAAACATATGTAGACATTTCACCTCCATCATCCTATAAATGTCAAAAGCATGTGACCATACACCTTCTACCATCCACTTTGCCTCCACTTTTACTAACTCCAAATATCCCTCCATCCACCTTGCCACCATTGCTTCCATCACCTAACATACCTATCATTCATAAGTATCCTTACATCCCTAATCATGACCAACAAAAGCACACATCGTTTAAGCATAAAGCTTCCAATCATTCCATCCACTCCACCCATCCCATGGGATTCAAAAGAAAAAATTTTGATGCCTCTACTTATAAAGCTAAAAATCTTACCAAAAATCCTAAAGGTCTTCATACCTTAGGACATAAAAAATCAAACTCAAAGAAAAGTTCATCTAGGCAGCCATCTAAACCCTTACCTCCAAATACAAAGCCCAAAAGCAAAATGATTTGGGTCCCTAAGCAAATATCTAGCAAGTCAAATGAGGCATCCTCCTCTACATCTCAAGAATCCCAATCACCTATCTCCATCCAAGAGCCTACTTCCATCCAAAACTTCTATTCCCTTAAAAAGTCTCACAAGCAAAGCAAAATCACTAAAAATACTAAATCTATGTGGGTTCCTAAATCACTTCATCAACCATCTCCTAAGAAAACATCTCCATTGCTTCCTACACCACCATCTCACCAAAAGCTTCAATGTTTATCATGGTGTGTGCAACCGTTGGCCATGATTCCCTTCCACTCCGCATCACCTCCACATAACTACATCTCCCCATCTTCCATCCATTATCCTACATATCTCCCCCATGCTAACCCTATGGTCCATGCTTTGGCATAAAATTTTCATCCATCTTCATTCCATAAGCTAATATAATCCACATCATAGTCCACTATCCTCATCCATCTATCCTTGCATGAACCTATTGACTCTAGGGCATACAACTGAGAGGGGGGGGTGAATCAGTTGTATAAAATCTTGCTTATATTTTTCAAACACTTGATTCATCTTGTTAGTTAACAGCATATCAATTAATCATCCATGAAAGTAAAATGCACAAGCTCAAGAGCAGATAAACATCAACACATTGAACACCAAGATTTTGACGTGGAAAACCTGGTTAAGGGAAAAAGCATGGGGTGATTAACCCAAGGATTATTCTCTGTTAAAAGAATAAGAAAAGGAATGGCACTTGCCAATTAGGGCTCACTGCCGAGCACACTGCTCACAAAGAGGCCCACTGCCTACAAGGAGACACACTGTCTACAAAGTGATAAGAATCACAGTCTTGAACCTAAGAATGACATCTTTACCATGTCCAGATCAGTTCCATTTAAGCCCAAAACCTCTGCTCTGCCTTTCGCACTTCTCTTCGCTACACCACTCTCATCCACACAATCCACACTTCAAAATGAACTCACAAACCTTTATTTATACAAGACATCGACTTAGGAACAATCATCTAAGTCGGAAATCAACCATAAGAATATCCGCAAGATGAATAACACAACCGGTCAGCCACCACAAGAACATTCGCAGGATGAACAACTCATCCGGTCGGCTAGTCAGAACAAGAACTTCATCCGGAAGAATTTCTTCAATTCTGGGCTCTACTATCAATGTGGACCAACAACACAACCTCAACATGATCCAAGAACCTTCACAAGCCTGCCTGAATGACCAGGTACATCCACACTTTCTCTACGTACTGGAATCTCTTCTCTTCCTGATCCGGAACTTCAAGAACACAGTCTGTCGCCACTGTCACAATGCAAAAGGTACTTCCGGACCTCCAAATCATACACAGCTTGAGATGACACATCACAAGGACATCCCAAACACTCCTTCCAATTCGTAGATTAGGATTATACAATTTCAGACCTCACCGGACCTTTCTGTGATCCTCTGTCACCTCTGAACACTTGCCGGAACCGGTTCCACACCGACAGCCACAACTCCTTCCGATCTTCATGCGGACCTCTGAAATCTTAACTGAAGCATCTCAAGACTCATATCTACAAACCCTTTAATCCGCATCCTTCAGTTCACATCCTATACAATACATTTGTCTTCTTCTCATCACTATTCTTCACTGTTCCTGACTGAGGCTAATTTTCTCAATATCCTCAGCACACTGGTCATCGAATCCTTCTTGTTAATGCAATATGAGTATGTTGACATCAATGACAACACTGGTTCACCTCATACTTGCAACAGAACCTTCCATAATCCACATCATAATCCACTATCCACCTAATCCATCTCCCATCCATGCATCAACATCTACGAGCACACTTGACATGGTTCATGCGAAGACATCATCAATCTCTAAAGGGACACTATGAACCTTCATAGTACTAGCCACTTGAGTCACTCCTATCTATTACCATGGTGAAAACCTGGCAAACAGGTGCCACGTGTAATTGTCAACCCATCTAAAAGCAAAAAAAAAAGCAAAAAAGCAAAAAAAAATCAAAAAAGTAAAGAGAAATCCCTTCATCCAACGGTGAAAACCTGGTAAACAGGTGCCTTGGATAAGTACCATGATGAAAACCTGGCAAACAGGCATCATGTGTAGGTTGATCTTCTATGTCACTTACACTTGGGGGCACATTGTCTCATCCAACCTATCCATTTCTAAACTATTTATCCCATGATATCATTTTCCATCTTACCATGTCCTATCTTGTGTTATACTATCCTAGCCTACTATCCATAGCCATTACATCCATATACCTATCTTATTGAACCCATTTATCCATCCTTCCGCCTTTTGATCTTGATGAAGACATAGGGGAAAAATGTTGAAACATGTTTGCATATTTCTTGACATACCTTCTTTCCAAACCAAGTCCTATCCATTGACCATTTACCCATCCCATTTAAACCAATCCATCATGTCACCCTATTTTCATAAGCTTTGTCATGCAAATAATCCTAAGCATTACCACCTAGAATGGGGTAAGTTCTTCCTATGTGACATAGCCTTTGAAGATCACATCGTAGATCCCTTATGATCCATCCACTATGGTGTATCCTTATCATGAGCTTTCCATCTTATAGCTTATCCCCATCTGTTTATCATGCCCTTTCCACTATAGCCTACCTATCTGTTTATCATGAGACATGCATCCATCCCTTATATGGCCTATCCTCTCTTATCTATCTATCCAACTCTCATGAACCTTCCTTCCCATCCATATATCATGATCTTGCCATCACATTTACTATGAGCCCATCCTTTTATCCATCCCTTGCACCTAGACTTGGTCTTCCCTTGTCATTGGTATCAAGCAAAAAGGCTACCCAAATTGTAAATCCATTGGCGTTTCCCAAAACATTCAAAACACAAAAAAAAAAAAAAACTACAAAAAAATCAAATATTCTCAAAAATCCAAAAAATCAAAATATTCTAAAAAATCCAAAAAAATCAAAATATGTCGAAAAATCCAAAAAATCAAATATCCAACGAAAAATCCAAGTAATAAAACCAATCACATCACAATCCACTCCATCAAAATCAATCATCATCATCCTCATCAATTCTTTCTATCAATAACATTCATTCATCCATTTCAATCAATCACTTCTTCCAATCATATCAATCAAATCAATCTGAGCAATGATCTTAAATCCAAGTCACACTAATCCATATCAAGCAAGCTAATCA
The DNA here is from genome assembly GCA_027924645.1 of Cunninghamia lanceolata. Taxonomy (NCBI): domain Eukaryota; kingdom Viridiplantae; phylum Streptophyta; class Pinopsida; order Cupressales; family Cupressaceae; genus Cunninghamia; species Cunninghamia lanceolata. Next base: position 4,151,941 of record BSBN01000725.1, read on the forward strand.
ATCAAGGAACATTATCCAATCAAATCAACAAGGTTTTGATCCTAATCTTGCCATGAGCCCAATCAAACCTCATCAATGGGATATAGCATTCCCACATCCTTGTGTTGATCTAGGGATATAGTTTTCCCCACAGTGACAACACTATCATCATCAAACAAACAATCAATCATTGGTTTATGACTTGATAGGGGCAATACCTTGTTTGTTTTGTATCCTTTGAGCACACTGAGAACACTTGCTTATGCTTAGATTGAGTGGACACTCTCATCATCACACCATCACTATCATCATTCAAAACAATCCAATCATCAAAACAATCAACCTAGCAATAGCAAACATCACAACCAAAGCACATCAAGCCAACTATCAAAACAAATCCTATCAATCATCTGCATCAACACCAAAGCAAATCAACCAAAGCACATCAATCCAACCATTGGAATAAATCCAAATCAAAAGTAGCTCAATCCACCACATATCATCACATCATCAACATCTCATCAATCCCAATCAATCAATTTTTCATCATCTCATCAATAAAACAAATCAGAACTACATCTCATTTCCATCGTTAAGTGCCTTGATCCCATGGATACAGGGTATGTAGGCAGTCTGGAGTACAAAGGAAGTGCCCAGATTCAGGCACAGGCAATTTTCCTCTTTCTCCTCTCATCATTTCATCTTATCATCTATCTTCTACATCATCAATAAACGACTTCTTCCAATCAATCTATCATTCAATCAATCCATTTCCTTCAATCAAATCATCCATTTGTATCAATTCAATTTACTTCAATTCAACATTTCATCAAATCAATCTTCATCCATCATTTCATCATCTTCAAATCAATCAAAGAAATGATCCAAATGTAAGTCATCCTTAACGCTATACCAATCAAGTTAATCAATCAAGCCAAGTTATCCAATCGCAATCCATGGTCTTAATCCTAGCCTTGTTGTAAGCCAAAGCAATCAGCCAACCAGCCAACCAACTCAACAAACAACCTTGTGTTGATCTAGCGATATAGCTTTCCCCACAATGACAACACTCTCAACTATCATCATCAATCAGCAATCAATCATTGGTTTATAGCTTGACAGGGGCAATACCTTGTTTGTTTTTATATCATTTGTGCATGCTTGCTTGTGTGTGTTATCATTTTATCTTTCATTTGTATCAAATCCTTATCATTTCGAGCTAATATTCATATCTTGTGTATGTTGGAATAGCTTTTTGCACTATCCTTTGCATGTAAGGTCATATTATACCTTTTGTACATTAGGACTTTAATGCTCTAAGTTTACTTCCTCATACGTTAGACAAGGTTGTATTATGCTGGGGCACAAGACACATTGTCACCCTGGTTCTTATACCTTGGTGCATAACGTCTAGTACTATATCAAATATCATGGTTGCTCACTTTCATTGCAGCATAACACATCATCATTTCTTGTATCCATTTCCCTATCTTATCATTCTTGACCAAGCCATTTCCTTTTGAGAGCCTACCTGTGTTTGTGCGACCCGCCTAACCTCTCAAGGGGGCATCATCATCCTATCTTTCCATCATCATCATCATCCTCATCATATCCTTACATCATCATCCCATATCCTTTTCCTCTATCCATACCTTAGCTTCTTTGAAATGATGTTACTCGACGCAAATCTTATCATCTCGAACATCATCTCAAAGAGGGGCAAAATGTAGACACCCAAATTTGTCCCAAAATTTGTGTATGTCTAGCAACACCTTGTCAAAAACATTATCCTAGACATCATGTAGCATTTTGTCCTAAATCCCACTCTTAATCCCATTTATCCATAAGCCAATTAATTAAATAAATTTTATTTATTTAATTAAAATCCCATTTAATCCCATCCTCATCCTACTTAGACAATTAATTAAATAAATTTTATTTATTTAATTAATTTCCACATCATATTTTATCCCATCCTATTCATCTTTCAAATTAATTAAATAAACTTTATTTATTTAATTAATTTCCAACTATATCACAACTAATTCAAATATTTTATTTGAATTAAGCCCTCATCTTTTACCACATTCCAACACTTGTCCAATCAATCATGTGTTACAACTTTTATCTTTCACATGCACAACTAATGGGACCTAATTTTAGTATTTATCTACACAAGCACACCTAAGCCTTATCTTCCCTTGCCACATGTCAATTGACTACAATTTCTTGATGTGCAAGGAAACCTAACTTAATCCTATCCATCCATTTCATCTAAAGCCCTAATTGATCCTAGCCATCCATTGGAACCAAGCCTTTCCTATAAAACAAGCCTCTCTTGAGCCATTAGAGGAGAATGGAGGATTCTTCTTCATGCAACCTCACTCTACAAAATTTTCATCTCAAGCCATTATCCATCATTTTCAATCCATCTAGCTTGCATCTATCATCTATCAATCATCCATCATTTATCTTTTCATCAATATTATGCTGGGGAATTGAGCAATCAACACAACAAAGCGATCAATCAATCGAGCTCATCTTGCATCTTTGAGGTATTGAATTATTTGGGTTTAGGTTATGCATTTCAATTATTTGATCATTTCCATTTATAAATCCAAATTTTTTGATATACAACTCCATTCTGCAATATTTTCATTTAAAAAAATATTTATAATTGCAGAGATAAATATATATAACTCAAAAAAAAAGAGGTTAAATTTATTATAAGAGCTATATATTCTATGTGTACACCTCCTCTATATCTCACTCCATGGCTGCCCATTTTTAGAATACCTGCAAAAAAAAGAGGAAAAAAAAACAAGATATTAGGGTTAGAATGGAAGAAGAGAATGAAAGCATAAGATAGTAGAAATCTATGAGAGAGGAGGATATGGAGAATAGGGTTAGGGTTGGCTTGGAGAGTTTTGGAAAAACAAATATAATAATTGATTATGTTTTTAAGGTTAAGGAATGAGGGGGAAATAACAAAAAGAATTAGAATTTTCATTTAATCCTTGTGCATGTGATTTTAACTTTTCCACTTTTAGTTTTGAATCCTTGGTCCTTGGCTTAACCTCCCTTTTCTAGAATATGAGTTAATCTTTTTTTTGAAAATGGGGTGAGTTTTTTTAATTATTTTGACCTCGGTAATTATACTTTCTCTTTAACTAGAGTTATAAATTGTCTTGGAGGCAAATTTTTAATGGGGATTTAAATCAATGTGTTGGATTAAATGTATGTGATTAGGTTATTATAATTTAATGTAATATTTTTAATCATGGGAACTATTCTAGTTATTTTATTATCCTAGGCACTTAATTGGTAACATTAATGGGAAATGGGTTTAGTTAGGTGGGAATATTTAACATTTAATTTTTTTAATTTTGGAAAGCATGGTAGGAATTTATTTTAAAATTATTTTCCCATGTATGCCGAAGAGGCGTTATGCTATTGGATTTTTTTGGATTTCTTGTATGGATAGATGAAAGATTTAATTATGCATTAATATTTATTTTTAATTGCTGAGGCATATATTGTGGTTTTAATCATGACCTAGAAGAGTTCAATTAAATTTATTGTTTCTAGTTCCTAGGGGTTGATTTTGACACATGTCAAAATCACTGCACTTCATTTAGGAAATCTAGGGTTAGACTCAAATCAATTCTAACCCTAATGGCGATGCTCCTCACATTGCATAAACCCACTTAGTAGGCTACCACCTCATAGGGGTTGAAAAATGTATTCGTATTACTTTGATGCTTGCATGACATTTTTACCCCTTATGTGTATTGCCACCGAGCACGCCGATGCATGCGAGGGGGTTTCTAGGGAAGCATGGAAAATTTTTTGATATTTCGTGTCATGACCACATGACAAATGTGGACATAACACATGTGTAGCGTGTTGTGACCACATGAGAAATGTGGGCATGACATTTGGTATCAGAGCCTAAGTTTAAACACTAGGCTTGTTTGGGCACATTATTGATTCTGCATTTTTGATTAATTTGTAAATACCTTATTCTTGTAGGATGCCTCCTAGATCAAGGTGAGGGCGTTCACACACCAATAAGTCTAGAGGAGTTGAGATACATAGTGATTTATCATCCAAGGGTCAAGCACCGCCAGCATCACAAGGACTGCAGGCACCACAAGCACCTGATTTAGGGCCACAGATTCTTTAGGCATTACAGGTAGTCTTAGAGAGCTTACCACCGGCCATAATAGATCCATGTGTAGAGCCACTTGTAGAGCCACGTGTTGAGCCACATGTAGAGCCACATGTCGAGCCACGTGTTGAGCCACGCATGGAGCCATGTGTCAAGCCACATGTAGAGGTATCTGACACCACAACAGAGGAGGTCACTTCATCACATAGAGCTCGCAACATGAGTCCTCTGCATCAGGCGAGGTGCGAGGAGGGAGTGAGGATAGAGTAGATCTACCATGGGCCTTATGATTATGGATGGCAAGATGAGGTGGATGTACCTTTCAAATAACATAGAGACCATGGGGACCCTATTAGGGATCTACTTAGACTTAATCCACCCACTTTTGTAGGGACTGTAGAGGGTGTTGAGGTAGAGGCCTGGCTCATTAGCCTTGATAGGTGCTTCGCGTTGCATCCCTATGGGAGCAACACGAAGGCATGAGTCACAGTTCACTTATTACTAGATGTAGCAGCGACATGGTGGCACACTAAGGAGCACAAGCATTATATTTCCTTAGACATGCTCACATGGGACACATTTCTAGAGTGCTATAGGACTTGTTATCTCTCAGAGCATTTTGGACAGCACAGGATCAATGAGTTTCATGATCTGCAGCAGAGGGGCTTTATCATTGCATAGTATGAGTACAAGTTCATGGAGCTATCACAGTATGTTGAGTACTTGCAAGATGAGAAGCTCCTAGTTAGTCACTTTATCAGAGGGCTTAATCCTAGCATTGTCAGACCTATTCACATGTCAGACCCATAGACGATGAGTGAGGCTACCGAGAAGGCACTCATTGCAGAGGAGGTATATGGATGGAGTCATGGATCATGACCTCCATTCCAAGATTGTAGCCATCATTAGGATCAGGGTTTTAGGCCCCAGCCACCTCATAGGGGTGGTTTCAATTCTGTACTGCTACCTTCCAAGCCTCCATAGCAACAGCAACAGCATCAGCAAAGGTCCAGGCCCCAACAGAGGGCACATGGGGGTCATAATTGTGGATGGCAGCAACAGGGTCCACGTAGAGATTGGTGATAGCAGGCACCTTCTACAGGGCCTGCTAGATCACATTAGTGATTCAGAGGTTCACAGGGTTCCATGGGTCAACCTGGATAGCAGTAGTCGAGCAGGGCACAGTTGGGACAGGGCAGGCTTGAGGACCATGTTGTGTATGTGGTGAAGTAGGTCATTTAGCCAGAGAGTGCCCATAGGGCTACATAGCAGGGGGACAGCCTCATGCAGGAGGATCTAAGCAGACAGTTGGGGGTGTGGGTAGGTCCCACCGCATGTTTGCAGTGGTTGATAACCACCAGGACAACTTTTAGGCCTCTATGATTGAGACCACAAGTACGATTGGGGATGTCCCCATTGCTATTTTATGACTCTGGTGCTACAGATTATTTTATCTCTCCATCGTTAGTGGAGCATTGTAGGCTGGTGGCCTCTAGGCAAGACGGTAGGTGGGAGGTTGAGTTGGCCACTAGTGCCAAGATGGTAGTGGATGCATTGGTTCATGATTGTGAGATATCATTGGGAGCCTTCACTACATTAGTAGACCTTAGGGTTATGCCCTTAGGATCCTATGGTGTGGTGTTAGGCATGGATTGGCTTGCAGCTCATAGAGCCAAGCTAGTTTGTCATCGGAAGGCAATTGGTTTCTTAGACAACCATGGCACGGTAATGAGATATTGGGCATTCATAAGTCCACAATAGTTCGCATGATCTCTGCTCAGTAGCTTAAGTGTTGCATGCGGAAGGGTTGTCAGATGTTTTCCATTACTATCAGTGATAGGTGAGAGGATGACCTAGAGACATCATTAGATGATCATCCCATTTTGAGAGAGTTTGCCAATGTTTTTCCACTTGAGTTACCAGGGATGCCACCTACTAGAGAGGTGGACTTTCACATTGACCTTGTGCCAGGTACTGAGCCAGTGTCTCATGCACCCTATAGGATGACTACCCATGAGCTCATGGAGCTCAAATTATAGTTGGAGGTGTTGCTCGAGAAGGGGCACATTCGACCTAGCATTTCAGCTTGGGGCGTGCCGGTCATCTTCGTGAAGAAGAAGGATGGGTCTCTTCATCTGTGCATGGATTATAGGTAGTTTAATAAGGTGACGATGAAGAACCATTATCCTCTGCCTATGATTGATGATCTTTTCGATCAGATGCAGAGAGCTAGGGTGTTCTCTAAGATTGACCTGAAGTCTGGTTATCACCAGTTATGCATCACAGAGGTAGACATCTATAAGACCACCTTCTGGGCTCGATATGACCACTATGAGTTCACTATGGTACCCTTCATCTTGATGAATGCCCCTGCAGTGTTCATGAGTCTCATGAATGGGGTGTTCTGTACCTATTTGGATTGGTTCATGATTATATTCTTAGATGATATTTTGATCTATTCGTGGACTGAGGAGGAGCATGAGGAGCACTTATGTTAGGTTTTACAGTGCTTGAGAGAGCAGCATCTTTATGGCAACTTGGGAAAGTGTGCCCTTTTTAGATTAGAGGTATAGTATTTGGGGTACATCCTATCTGGTGATGGTATCTCCATAGATTGATTGAAGATTAGGGCTATCAGGGATTGGCCAACATCCACCAGCATGACAGAGGTTAGGAGTTTCATGGGGTTAGCTGGGTATTACCAAAGATTTGTTGAGGGCTTCTCCAAGATAGCACACCCCATCACTTCCCTTCAGTGGAAAGGGAAGAGTTTCACATGGACTGAGCAGTGCAAGAGGGACTTTGGGGTCCTTAAGGAGCATCTCACTAGTGCTCCTATCTTAGAAGTTCTTGATCCAGTAGCTGATTTCATGGTTTTCACAGATGCTTCATTAGAAGGATTAGGAGCTATACTTATGCAGGATGGTCAAGCGATTATGTATAAGTCATGAAAGCTCAAAACCCATTAGCTGAACTACCCTAGACATGACTTAGAGATCGCAACGGTGGTTCACATTTTTGTTCATTGGAGGCACTTTCTATTGGGATATCATTTCAAGATACATTCAGATCATCACAGTCTACAATACATCTTCACACAACTGAATCTAAATTCCCACCAACAGTGTTGGATGGAGTTCCTTTGTGAGTACGACTTTGATGTTCTCTACATCAAAGGGAAGGAGAACATGGTTGTTGATGCATTGAGTCGGAGGTGCCACGAGATCCTAACCTTGACACTAAGTGTAGACTTGAGAGGACGCATTTTACAGCATCTGCCAGAGGATGAGTGGTTTCTTGAGGTGCAATAGGAGATCCAGTCATAGATGGTCCTTGTGGGCAAGTTTGTAGGTTATTCTCTTGAGGTAGATGGGCTCCTTAGACATCAACAGAGCATCTATGTACCCATGCAGGTGATCTACGTACAGTAGTTTTATTAGAGGCTCACAAAGCACCTTATGCAGTACATTCGAGGATGAAGAAGATGCATGCTGATTTGCGATAACTGTATCACTGGGCAGGTATGAGATAGGATATTGTAGAGTTTGTTGCTCGATGCCTTGAGTGCCAGAGGGTCAAGGCTGAGCATCAACATCCAACAAGTCTTTTGTACCCTCACAAGACACCAGAGTGGAAATGGGACACCATTTCCATGGATTTTATTGTTGGTCTTCGTATCTCATCTTGTCACCATTATGTCATCATGATGACGGTTGACAAGTTGACCAAGGTGGCATACTTCTCACATGTATGCACAATGTACAATGCACCAGTAGTTGTGAGAGTATTCTTGGATGACATTGTGAGATTACATGGGGTACCTCGCCGCATTAATTCTGACAAGGACTCAGTTTTCACATCAACCTTTTGGAGGGCATTGCAGCAGGCGTTGGGCACACAGCTTAATTTCAGTTCCATTTATCACCCTGAGATAGATGGTCAGACAGAGAGGGTGAATTAGGTACTAGAGGATATGCTTTGCATGTACATGAATGACCACTAGTCTAGATGGGAGGAATATCTATATCTGGTTGAGTTTGCCTACAATAATGGGCATCACAGCTCGTTGGGTATGCCTCCTTATCAGGCCTTGTATGACAGACCTTGCAAGACACCATTGAGTTGGGACCATATAGAGGATAGGGTTGCTATTGGGTCAGAGCTAGTGCAGGATATGGAGTAGTAGGTGGCCTTGATTACACAGAGACTTCAGGAGGCATAGAATCGACAGAAGAAGTATGTTGATGCAAAGAGACTAGATCAGAGCTTTTCAGTCGATGACATATTTTTCTTGAGAGTGCGGCCGCATAAGAGTCCAATTTGTTATGGAAAGGGCTCTAAGCTTGCACCATGGTTCATTGGGCCTTTTAAGATTCTAGAGCAGATAGGAGCTGTAGCCTACCGTCTAGCCTTGCCACCTAGTCTGTCATGCGTCCACGATGTGTTCCATGTGTCTGTTTTGTGATGATATATATCTAATTTATCTCATGTATTGGACTGGAGTGCTCTATAGGTAGAGGTAGATGGACAGTTGGCTTTGGAGCCAATTCACATATTGGCTCGTTGGACGTTGGGCCTTTAAGGTCGAGAGTTGGACCAAGTTAGGGTTCAGTGGGACAGATATGATGAGGTCATGATGACATGGGAAGATGTAGCTAGATTGAGGACCCTTTATCCTCACCTCTTTGATGACTTCCAGAAGGAAGTTTAGTCTTATGGGGGAGGATGTTAGGCCTGTTGATAACTGAGAGGGGGGTGAATCAGTTATCTTAATTAATTTACCTTTCTATTCTTCTTTAACTAGTGCATCATCAAAGTAAATAAGCATTCATAATCATGAAAGCAGAAACAAAGTCAAGATACATAACACAATGATTTTGATGTGGAAAACCCTATTAAGGGAAAAACCACGGGGTGACTAACTCAAGAATGTATTCTCTGTTAGAAGAATAGAAATACAAAATGGCACTTGCCAATTAGGGCTCACTGCCCGAGCACACTACTCACAAGAAGCTCACTGCCTACAAGAGACTCACTGTCTACAAGTTATAAGAAGAGTAACAAGATACTTGAACTGAGGAGATGCATCCACATATGCTAGGGTTCAATTCTAGTTAGGCTCAATACACTGATCTACTGCACTTCATTCTTCTTTTCTTTGGTGCTGTTGTCCTATCACATACCAGACCTGTCTTACTGTCTTCACACTTCTCTTCTTTTCTTCACACTATATCCTACACCACACACACCTTCACATCTAAATCCATTTGGTATATATATATATATCCGCACCAATGATTTCAACACCTTTCTAGTCGGCATCCAGAATAGTCAATATTTTCCCAAACTCTAATCTGTCAACTGAATCCTTACTTATCAAGTGATGTGTATCAAGGAGATGTTATAGAAGTCATCAATCATGTCAGCCAATCATGAATGATACCTTAAGAAACTTGATCACCATCAACAACTCATCTAGATTAAGGTCTGATACTCTGCCGGTCAGTTCTTCCTCTGTCAACTCTGCCAAACAGGAACCCATTACTTAGGTGCTCATTTCTATTCACTCTTTTATCACCAGAGGCTCAATCTCTAGAATGTATCAGTCAAGGTACTCCTATTGACTTCCCCAAGTCCGCACTTTACTAAGATACTTCCTCTGAGAGATCTGGACCTAACTATCAGACCTTGCCACATGCTCTGTTCTTGCTTACCAGACCACAACACTCTTCAATCTGACTTCCGGTATAGGCACACCATGTCCTACGGATGTGTAGGATGAACTTTGTTGCCATCAATGACAAAAATCATGAAGCCACAATGTGTCTCTTGCCAACAATCTCCCCATTTGGTATTGATGGCAACACTTAGTGAAAAATGACTGTGTTATACTGCACTCCCCCTTGGTTGATGCTCTGTTCTAATGTACACTTTACTAGATCTCCCCCTTAGCTAGATTCCACATTTTTCACTACTCCTCACTCCCCCTTTGACATCAATGGCAAAGGGTAGGGTCCACACACCAAAATTTCCCAAAAACAATCTATACTTAGCCGCATAAGTATATATACATGCTATACTTACATATACTGAAGTATATCTACAAAAGTTGTCTTCAGCTGGACAAGTTATGTTGCCCAACTCTGCTTCATCCTATCCAAAATTGAGATGTGACCACTCAATAGGAATGCAAAATCTTCTGCCTTCTTAAGATCTATCGGATCATTGGTTCGGGCTGTGGCCTGAGCATCAGTTAGGGCCTCATGCATGGCCTCTAACTTAGGGATGATGATCCCTCTAAGTTCACTCAACTTGTTTATTCTATTTTTCTTCTCCTTCTTAAGCTTCTTTATTTCATCTATGACTATAATAGTCTTACATTCTTGATTTACTATGGAGGAGGAGAGAGGATCAAAACTTTGAGATAAACTTAACAGTTTATCCTCTTGCTCTTTTACTTTCTTCTCAATATCCTTGGTCACTTTAGGCTAGGATAAACAAAATTTATAGATATCTCCATCATCTTTAAGAGCATTTTCTAGGCTCTTTATTCCAATATTCATAACTCTCCTATCATTTGTTATTAGACCCTGTACTTCGAAGAATCTTTTTCCCAAAAACTCCTTTCGGACCTTTTCTTCTGCTGACTTCTCTAAGGAATCAAAATGCAAATGAATAGAATTTACAAGAGACTTTAGATTACCAGATGTGGAGGCCGAAGGATCCTTTTGGAAGGATGGCATGATCTTCTCCAATACACTAGATGCAGCTTCTATGAGCTCACAGTCCTCCATGTGAGACTTCAGGAGTTTTTCTTTTGCCTTTGCTTGAGTAAAGGATGCTAGCTTCATGGTTTGAATCAGGGAGAGGGAATCAAAATTGAATGGACCTTGAAGAAGTTTTGGTTCATCAAATTCCATCATCTCTTTGGTTAAGAAATCTTTGACTGCTTCTACTATGTCTCTTGCCAATGACAGGGTTTTCTCCCCTTCTCTAGTCTTAGCACTGTCATCTGTGGTCTTTTCTGTTTGACCTTCTTCTCTTTCCTTCACCTCTTTTTCTTGACTAATTTTCTCTTCTGATCTTTCTTCTTTATGGACTTCCTCTTCTAGAACTGAGGAATCCTGGTCCTTGGACTTCTCCTCACCTATCTCCTCTGTATCTTCTGTAATCTTTTCTGCAGGATCTTCCTTTGATGCACTTTGTCCTTCAACATTAGAAGGTTTATCACTCATGTCCTCTATAATGGGAATGTTGAATCTTTTGTATGCATTTTGGAGGATCTCTTCTGTTTCTTTTGCTACTTTGTCAGTTTCTCCAAGCATAAGCTGATTCATTCTAGCTTTTCTCCGGAACTCATCCTTGCAATCTTTGAAGATCATATTCATTTTCTTCAGAGTGATTGAAGGAAAGAGATGAATAGCTATCTATTTCTAGATCTCAAGATTGTTTGCCTTAGCATTATTCTTTCTTATTTATAATTCCTTCTCTAGGCTTTTGGGAATGAGAGGTATAATTTCAATAAAAGCCTTATTATAGATATTCAAATACCTTACTGTAGCTTCTTGCAAGATTTTCTGGTCCGCTTCATTATACGCATCATAGAACTCAGTCATTGGTTTTAGGTTCCCATCTACAGTAACTGATTTGATGATATCATCAATGCAAAGAGTAGGCCTTTCAACAAATTCTTCTGCCTTTTCTTCCTTGCCTTCATGGGTAGAGGGTTCACTAGATGTTTTCTTCTTCTTCTTTATTTTCTTGATTTCTTCATTAGATTCTGTTTCTTCATCATCCTTTTGGCTTGCATAGGGTCTTGTTGCCTTTGTCTTAGTTCTCTTCTCTGCTTTACGGGATGATTTTGCTTCCAATTTTGATGCCTTTGAGCTTTTAGCAGTTGCAGGTGTAGAGCTCTTAGAGGATCTAGTCCAGGAGGGGGCTTTTACTGGAGCACTTTCTTTTTCTACTCTTTCCATCTTTTCTCTGTGGGCATCAAGTGCCTCTTTGAGATTCCATGCCTCTTGGAAAGATCTACTTCCCTTCTTACTTTTCTCTTGATCTCTGGCTGTCTAAGTTCAACATGAACTTTTACACTCAGCTCTTGGTAAGTTCCAAATCTTTCTGCCTTGGGATCCTTGGGTTAACTCAGCATGTGTTGAACATGTAGCTCTATAATTTTCTCATCTACTTCATACCCCATTGGCATGATCTAGACTGTCCTTGGCTCCACTGCCTCCATTAGGCATTGATTAGCACTTGTCTACCATAAAGCACACTGTATCCTTGTATTTTTCAACTAGGGATTGGGGAATTCTTTCTCTAGCTTGCATCATGCTTTGGAAGTTTTTGAAGTAACCCCATAGTACTGTGTTTTGTGCCTTGGCATCAACAAGCCCATGCAAGTAATCTCTAATTTGAATTGCAACGGGTCTATCATTCTTCCATACCCAACCACTGGATCCGGGCAACTCATTCATAAAGTAGAAGAACAAACACAGTATTAGCCCACCATACTTGAAAGAGTTCTTCTTGTCCTTCTTGATCTTTTCTAGGTTTTCCATCAGTTGGCTTAGAAGGAGTTCACAAAGGTCATAATTTGCATTCTTTCTCAACATTTCATAAGCAGTGTAGATTACTGTTCCGGATATAGAATTTTCTCTATTGGAGTGATATATTTTGTAGCCAATAATCATGGAGGCAAACTTAATGTCTAGATCTGTGATATCCTCAACTGTCATTGCCCTTTTATCAAATTTAGATCCAGTAGCCTCACTCATAGTTTGGTTTTTGACTGATTTTAGAGTAGGTAACCCACCGAATGAGTGCAATCTAGTTACTGCCCTAATTGCTTCCTTGGTTATCTTAAATGGCCTCATCAACCACATAAATTTGTCATGCATTCTGCTCAAGACATACCGGACCCAATCATCTTCAGCAAAATAGGGGAAATGAATGCATTGTCCAAAATGTTTATCCTGAATGGCCTTATACTGAGATTTTAGTTCAAATGATTCATTTATCAGTTCCTTGTGGTAGATATCCATCAGCTTGGATTCACCAAATACTTCAATGTTTGTGTGAATGTAAACCCTAACGTCTTCTACATGTAGAATTCCATGTGGAATGCTAGAAAATGCACCTAGGTGATCAACTTCTAGGGATTTATAGGGATGTTTTCTGAATTTAGGGCACATCCTATCAGTGATTTTCACCACATTTTGAGTAGCCATCTTTCAAAGATTCACAGAGAGATTTTCAAGAATAGAAAATACCTTTTACGCTTTTAGGGTTCATGATGTGAACTGGATCAGATTGCTAGATGAATCAACTTCTGCAGTTGATCTTTGATGGGCTTGAGGCAATTTGTTACAGAGCTCCTTTTCTCTTCTTCTTGAATGTAAAATGAGCAAATGTTCAATAAGAGAACCCTTATATTTCTTTGCAAACCCTAATTCCATATTGCAATAAATGCGTAACTCAAGTCATTCCAGTTTGCCTTGTTCTCCTTGTTCTTAGAAAAATCTTTTCTGGATCACTAAGAAGCATTTAGAGTTGTTCTTGGTGATGATTAATAGTCTATCTTCCTTTCCCCAAACATTTCATCTATCCACAGATCAAGATTCCTTAGTTTGAATCATATCAGATCTAACTGTGAAAAACCTACTTCTTACCAGATGATTGTTGAACTAGATTAGTCTTGGAAGATTAACCTGTTCAAACCCACTTGCGGATCTTCCATCTCTTTACCAAAACTTATTTAGATGTTCCTCTGTGAATCCTTTAATCTGCAACATTCCTTGTGCCAATTTCATTCACCAATTAATTGGCTGGGAGAAAATGTTTTTACTTGTGTCTCCCCCTGAGCCAGAGCTCACTTTTTAATTTCTAGAAGGAATATCAGCACCAGATTCTGGTGCGGATTCATCCCCAACATTTTCTGTACTCCTTTTCACCCAAATCTTGTTCATCTCCCTTTGAACTTCATCCGCATTCACTTTTCCTTTTCCCTTGTCTTGATTCTGATTATGATGCACCGGACCCCTTTTATCCTGATTCTTGCTTCTACAGAATTTGGCAATATGACCGGATCTGTTGCAATTGTGGCAAACAAAATTTCTTTGCATTTTTGACTGATATCCTCTTGATCTACATTGATTAGCCATATGTCCCATTCTATTTCATGCAAAGCATCTACCATTGAATGAATTGCTCATTTGCATATTTTTACATTCATGAGATTTGTGACCATACCTTTTGTAGTTGAAACACTATCCAGAGAAGGATGAATTAGTCTAATTCATTCTTCTTCTACACTAATTTGCTTTATGACCAAAGTTATTTCAATTATGGTAGTATCCATTGAAGGAAGGATATCTTTGAGAATTTGGTTGCCTTACCAAAGGTCTTCTAGGCCTGTTTCTTGGTTTTTCTGATCTAGAGTTCTTCTGACCAGATCCGGAGCTTTGACCTTTTACATACCCCAAGCCTTGCTTGTCATCTACTCTCTTTTGGCTTTGAAGAAGAACTTCAAGTTAAGTAGAGCTTATTTTGAATTTCTCTTTGTATTCATTTGTTGTTTGAAGATCCCTCTTAAGAGCGTCAATCTGATTCTCAAGTTGTTCTTCATTATCTCTAGCTTCTTCAAGATCAGACTCTAGATGCCTGATTATTCTATCCATTTTGTGGCAGTCTTCTGATTTCTCCTTGAGAGATTGTCTTAGATCATCTTCAGTTTTTCTTTTCTCTTCAATTTCTTGGGTGAATTTTATAACTCCTGATTCCATTTCATGTCTTACCATAATGACCTCTTTTGATAACTTTTCACATAACTTGGTTTTCTCCTTTAGATCTTCATTTGTATCATTGGCTTCACCTTGACTTGCCAATTTTTGAAGTAGATCCTTTCTCTTTTTCATAGAGATACTCAATTTCCCTTTTAGTTCATCTATGATATCATCAACCTATTTGAGTCTTTCCTTCAATTCATTGACTTCGGAGTTAGAATGCTCAAGATCATCTAGTGTAGAGTGAAGTTGTTCCCTCATACCATATACATCTATTTGAATTCCCAAATCTTGTTCAGCTCCCTTTGAACTTCATCCACATATGCTAGGGTTCAGTTCCAGTTAGGCTCAATACACTGATCTACTGCACTTCATTCTTCTTTTCTTTGGTGCTGTTGTCTTGTCACAAACCGGACCTATCTTACTGTCTTCACACTACTCTTCTACTTTTCTTCACACTATATCCTACACCACACACACCTTCACATCGAAATCCATCTAGTATATATATATCTGCACCAATGATTTCAACACCTTTCTAGTCAGCATCCAGAATAGTCAATATTTTCCCAAACTCTAATCTGTCAGCTGAATCCTTACTTATCAAGTGATGCATATCAAGGAGATGCTTATAGAAGTCATCAATCATGTCAGCCAATCATGAATGATACCTTAAGAAACTTGATCGCCATCAAAAACTCATCCAGATTAAGGTCTAATACTCTGCCAAACAAGAACCCATTACTTAGGTGCTCATATCTATTCACTCTTTTATCACTGGAGGCTCAATCTCTGGAATGTATTAGTCAAGGTACTCCTCTTGACTTCTGCAAGTCTATACTTTACTAAGATACTTCCTCTGAGAGATCCGGACCTGACTGTCAGACCTTGCCACATGCTCTATTCTTGCTTATTAGACCACAACACTCTTCAATTTGACTTCCGGTATAGGCACACCATGTCATGCAAATGTGTGGGATGAACTTTGTTGCCATCAATGACAACAATCATGAAGCCACAATGTGTCTCTTGCCAACAAGGCCTATTTATTTCACTCCCTTATTTTGCTTATTTCATATTTATAGTTGATGATATTTAGATATTTGGGACTATTGATTTCGATATGCAGACTTTCTGGACTCTATTCCCTTATTTTGATTGGACATATTTAGTATGATGTGATGTGCCTATATCTTGATTTTGATTTCACTAATGATTATTAGACATGTGACATGCATTTTGATGCTATTAGAGATACTAGTTGTGAAATTATTAAATGGAATTGTTAAGTGATTTTGATCTTGACATAGTGTTTAGAAATGCAGTTATAAATCTTATTTATGATACTATGTGATTTTAATAATGTTTTAAATGATTATAATTGTGCAGGTGATTTTCCAGGCCACGAAAAATTGAAGATCGATCCCACACCTAATGTGATTCCCGTGTTAGACCGATCTGGTCCCATCATGTGTGAATGATATGATGCTTTCGTAAATGTATGGATTTTAATTATTTGTCTTAGGTCCACCTCTTTTATATTATTTACTTGAAGTGTTGTAGAAATATGTGATTTAATATACACCATTTGGTGTCTTTTATTTTGATGGTCATTTTATGTGATTTTCTACTTTCTAAAATGTTTATTATGGGCTAAAATTAATCCTAGGTGGTAACCCTAGGGTCTAGGGCCCACTTGAGCATGCCAAACCCTAGGGTTACCTCTGTCTAGTTGCCTTAACTTCAGCCTAAAGTAAAGTGACGAAATTCAAACTTGAATTGGAGTGAAGGATGAGTCATGCCTTGAAACATGACCCATTCCTCTTTCCAAGGCATGGATTCCCATCACCTTGAAAACTTGGGGAGTCTTCAAGACCCCCAATTGTGTGGGACCTTCCTCCAATGCTCTCACACATGTGTGAGAGCATCTTGGAGTGATTGGGCCTCCTTTAGAGAATAAGGTAATGACATGTTTCATTCCTTATCCTCTTAGAGCCCATCTTGAGTGATGCCACCTCCCCACCTTTGCTCTCACACATGTATGAGAGCACATGTGGAGAGGGAGAGGTTTGGATGGATGGGAGAGTGACACATGTCACCTTCACATTCCATGATCCTTGCAAGTAGATTGGGAGGAGGAAGGAGAAGGTGACATGTGTCACCTTCTCATTCCTCAAGGCTTTGGAATGAAGCCTATATTTCTTCCTCTTTGTGAGAGGAAGTGGGTTCTTTCATTTTTATTGTTTTTTTTGCTGTTTTTGGTGCTGTTTTTGGGAGAGCAAGTGAGTTTTGAGATCTTGGAAGGAAGGCTTGAAGGACGAGGTGGGAGAGCTCTTCTACAACTTTCTTCTATTGTTGGACTAACTTAGGTAAGCTTCAAGGCATGAATCCTTTTCCCATGTATTTAAATTTCTATATGTGGTTGAAGTTTCTTTGTGTGTTGCATTGTTTGGTGTTGTTGGGTTTCATTTTATGGGTGTTTGAACGAGACTACCATTCTTGGTGTGTCCATTCATGTAAGGGGTGGGAGAGGAGTCAACCTCCTCAAGGTCACCCTCTTTGTATTGGCATATTGTGGCCTTGAGGGCAATTTGGAGAAGAAAATATAATCTGTAAATTTGCATTTGCATTGGTTTAAGAGAAATAAAAAAAGGTTGTATTATTTAGTGCTTGTGTAAAAAGAAAAGAAAAGGAGAATATATGTGTTGCTAGTTGTTATCATTATTCTGTTCTATTGTAAGAAAACTACATTTCCTTTGTATTATAGTGCAATGTATGAAATAAAGAAAATAATTACCAGTACCTTATGGTTGTTGCAAATAAAATAGTTTGTTGATTCTGCCTCATTGCTCAAAAAAAATATGCATGTTGCTGTTAGGAATAATCTTTTGTTGTTTTCAGTTAAAAAAAAAATACATAAAGAGGATGGGTGCATTAGTTTGTATGGTATATTGTGAATATGATTTCAAAATATTATTCTTATGGTTTGATGTTGCAAATCTTGGATCTTATTATTTTCCTTTCAACAGAAAAACAAAATTTAGGTAGAATGAATAATGTGGCTATATATATATATATATATATATATATATATATATATATATATATATATATATATAATGCCTTCAAAAAAAGGGAGAGATTTATTTAAGTTACTATTTTAATTATTTAATTGAAGTATCTTGCAGAAAAAGTTCTTGTCTATAATTTTTTTTTTAAAACTATATATATATCCTATCTGTTTTTACCTTTATTATAAAAAAGAAGAAAAGATTAATAAATAAATAGAGAGTATTGTATATATATATAATTATAAATTTTTTATAGAATATTCTTATCCCTCACTGTTTTCTTTAGGATAGGAAGTTTTTAATAAAAGAAATTTTTTTAAAAAAAATTATTGTAGCAGTGAATACGTTGGGGGCCCATTTGTTGAAGGGCTTGGCGGAGAGGGCGGCGACATAGTCACTACCGAGGGTTTAAAAAATAGTGGGGAGGGGGGGGGGGGGACGAAGCCCCCACCTCCGCTACTCTGTACCAAATGGTGCCTTGCGCCTTCAAACAACCTTGGCTCGGCTGCCCTCCTCGTGTCGCCCTACCTCGCTGCCACACTTATATCCCTGCGATTCAGTCATTGTTCAGCCTTTAACCTACATGAATACCTTTTGTTTAATACTTATTTTTTGTATATATACACACACACACACAAAACACTACTCCATTCTGCAATATTTTCATTTTTTAAAAAAATATAATTGCAGAGATAAATATATATACCTCAAAAAGAAGAAGGGGGTTAAACTTATTATAAGAGCTATATATTCTATGTATACCTCCTCTATATCTCACTCCATGGCTGCCCATTTTTGGAATACCTGAAAAAAAAAAAAAAGAGGAAACAAAAAAAACAAGATATTAGGGTTAGAATGGAAGAAAAGAATGAAACATAAGATAGGAGAAATCTATGAGGGAGGAGGTTATGGAGAATAGGGTTAGGTGATGCAGAGGCATCCACACTATATCATTCGCATATAGCATGAATGTCTGCAGACCAACCTCATCATCATCATCTTCGCCATCATCATCATATTTCCTAAAACTACCAACATCATCATATTTCGGCTTTACTCTGTCAGCATCATGTTTCCGAAAACCAACAGCTTCATCATGATATGCAACGCTTCCTTCGCTTTCCTCCTAACATCATCATCATGATGTTCAGCGGGCGCACACATCCTCCGGTTGCACTGTTCATCGGGCTCCGAACTCCATCGTCATCATCATATGCAACACTTCCTTCGTCAGCAGGATATTCAACATCCGGTTGTCCCCAAATATCCTGATGACGTTCACCTTCAGCAGCTTACCTTCGATGCTCCGCTACCCGACGATACAAGCA
Organism: Cunninghamia lanceolata; assembly: GCA_027924645.1. Classification (NCBI taxonomy): domain Eukaryota; kingdom Viridiplantae; phylum Streptophyta; class Pinopsida; order Cupressales; family Cupressaceae; genus Cunninghamia; species Cunninghamia lanceolata. The sequence goes on from BSBN01000725.1 coordinate 4,171,274, forward strand.
ACAGCATCATGATATAAATTATCCGGTCCTCTCGAAACCTCTTGATGATGATGTTAACACAACTTCCTGCCACGGACTTCTGCCGATACCTTAGCACCTTACGACGGCAGGATAAACTCGCACTGGGGGATATCTCAATATCCTGATGACGATGACGTCATATCCTGATGACGATGACGTCACCCAATATCCTGATGACCTTCTCAACACTTAGTCAAAAATCCGAACTTTCTCTCCCGCATCTACTCGCGACATGCGGATGTTTGGCACTCCCGATATGATGATCCTGATGCTGATACGCTCCTCGGCTCCTCCTGCTGATGATCACCCCGACGAACTTGCACTTCATGCAATCGACAACATCATGCCGATCTTCACTTATCCGGATGATGATGCCTAACCCGACTGCAGGATATTTGCAGAAATATCCTGATGATGCTGTTTTCGCGAACTTCTTCACTTAGCGAAATTTCCCTTCGCCGATCCACCAGGGATGACCCGATCCAGTCTTAGGGTGATCTCTCTCAACTTGAACTTCTCAACTTGACCTAGCACATGAGGATGCTAGGGTCTTCAACATCTCTTGACCGCGATCCTGCACACCTGCATGCAAACAGAAAACAACCTACAATCTACCCTACTGTACATTACCATTCCACCGATCAGATGAGTCAACCGGTGGAATGGATCAGGAAATCCATGCAACCACTCAAACCAGCAAATTGATCAAACAATGGAATACAACAGAGGATGAACACCAACAGGAATACTTTATTCGATTTCAAAAGATGCAACTACAATATGATGTTCCTCTCGCTCTGTCTCACTCTCGCAAAGTCTGATCGATCGATTTACAATCAACCGATCCCATGCTTATAAAGATTTCCCTATGAGTACTACTGACCCGACTCCAAGCGGCTGGGAACTCTCCAAGCGGCTGGGAGATCCCACCGAACATACATCATGACAGCTGTTATAACTAACTATCTAAAAATAGCAAAAGCCTGGTCAGCATGATCTTATCCTGATCAGCATGACCTTATTACATGCAATTGGTCTAACAGACCTTCTTGGAGACATAAACATGACCTAAACTACTAACTGCCTCATCAAGACCAGCTGTCAGGTAGGTGCTCCTGCACCATACTCCCCAAAAGAAAAGAACTCATGTCCCATGAGTATAGTATGTGGAAGTCCTCCAAGCTTTATCTGCTGCTGTCTCTTGGCTTCTCCAAGTCTTCTGCACTGTAACTTGCTTTCTGGCAAGTAAATCCTCATGCCTGTCAATATAGGCCTTCCTCTCACATACCCTGTGTTTGCCAGGTTGTCTGACCAGAACCTCTGTCTGAACTGCCTCTTGAACTTCTGAAATGTTCAACTGTATCTTCCTGTCAATCTTCATAGGACAAGCAATAGTCCCAACTATGACAACATCCTTGTCAATCCTCTGAACTGGTTGCTGTTTGCACCCCTGTTTCTGAACCTGCTGCTGACCTCTGTCAGTCACAACTGAAACTGTCTTCAGCTTGTTGTCTGTAACAACTCCTTTCTCTTCTTGTACCAGTTGTACCCTCTTGTCACTTGTTCTATCATTTCTAGATGATGAACCTTTGTTTTCTGGACATTTGAAAGATGGATGACCAAACTCTCCATAGGTGTAACACTTTCCTGAAAATGTAGTAGAACCTCTACCACCTCCAAATCTTCCTCTATTACCTTTCCATCCACCTCTGAAATCAGACTGTCCTTGTCCTTTACCAGTGTCTTCTTGACCCTCATTGGTTTGCTTTTGTGCAGGGGTTGTTCCTCTTCCCCTATTGTTTCCTCTTCCTCTCATGGACTTATCATGTCCTCTATTCAGCTTTTCTTCAATCTTGATTGCCATTTGATAACAATCCTCCACATTCTTAGGGTTAGCTAAAACTAACTCATCTTGTATGTTAAACCTTAAACCTGCCAAGTACCTAGCCACCTTTTCTACCTCATTCTCATGATGACCAGATCTCATACTCAATAGATAAAATTCCTCAGTATATGATTTCACATCCCTGTCTTTCTGCTTTAAAAATTGCAGCTTTTTAAACATCTGGATTTCATAATCCCTTGGCAAGAATTTTCCCTTTATCCTTGCTACCATCTTATCCCAAGAAGTGATCTTAGACTTCCCTTGCTTTCTTCTCTCAGATTGTACATAATCCCACCATACCAAAGCATGACCTCCTAACTTGGTCTTTGCAATCTTTACCTTCTGATCCTCAGCAACATCTTCACATTCAAAGTGATTATCTAGTGCAGCAATCCAGTCTAACAACTCATCTTCATTCAAGCTTCCAGTATACTTGGTAACATCAACCTTTACCTTAGGTTTTTCACTCTGTACTGCCTTTAACAGTTTTGCCAATCTCTGGTCTTCAGCATCCAGATCTTCAGCTACCTCTTCATACTCTTCAACAGTATCTGCATCTTCTTCAGACTCACTGTCTTCTACCTCCCTCTTTTTGTTCTTTTCCAGGGCTGTCAGCCTGGCTTGAAGTGCTTCAGCAAGCTCCTTCATCTTCCTCATCTCTCTAGCATGTTTCTCCTTCATCTCCTGCAATTCCCTTGCAGTACCACTACCTTTAGGAGGCATTTTGTCAACCTCACAATCAACACACAACACACACAATTCCACTCTACCTCTGCCCTTTCGGTGACAGAATCAACACACAACAGCCCAGACCTTTTGCTGAGCTCTGATACCACTATGATGCAGAGGCATCCACACTATATCATTCGCATATAGCATGAATGTCTGCAGACCAACCTCATCATCATCATCTTCGCCATCATCATCATATTTCCTAAAACTACCAACATCATCATATTTCAGCTTTACTCTGTCAGCATCATGTTTCCGAAAACCAACAGCTTCATCATGATATGCAACGCTTCCTTCGCTTTCCTCCTAACATCATCATCATGATGTTCAGCGGGCGCACACATCCTCCGGTTGCACTGTTCATCGGGCTCCGAACTCCATCGTCATCATCATATGCAACACTTCCTTCGTCAGCAGGATATTCAACATCCGGTTGTCCCCAAATATCCTGATGACGTTCACCTTCAGCAGCTTACCTTCGATGCTCCGCTACCCGACGATACAAGCAACAGCATCATGATATAAATTATCCGGTCCTCTCGAAACCTCCTGATGATGATGTTAACACAACTTCCTGCCACGGACTTCTGCCGATACCTTAGCACCTTACGACGGCAGGATAAACTCGCATTGGGGGATATCTCAATATCCTGATGACGATGACGTCATATCCTGATGACGATGACGTCACCCAATATCCTGATGACCTTCTCAACACTTAGTCAAAAATCCGAACTTTCTCTCCCGCATCTACTCGCGACATGCGGATGTTTGGCACTCCCGATATGATGATCCTGATGCCGATACGCTCCTCGGCTCCTCCTGCTGATGATCACCCCGACGAACTTGCACTTCATGCAATCGACAACATCATGCCGATCTTCACTTATCCGGATGATGATGCCTAACCCGACTGCAGGATATTTGCAGAAATATCCTGATGATGCTGTTTTCGCGAACTTCTTCACTTAGCGAAATTTCCCTTCGCCGATCCACCAGGGATGACCCGATCCAGTCTTAGGGTGATCTCTCTCAACTTGAACTTCTCAACTTGACCTAGCACATGAGGATGCTAGGGTCTTCAACATCTCTTGACCGCGATCCTGCACACCTGCATGCAAACAGAAAACAACCTACAATCTACCCTACTGTACATTACCATTCCACCGATCAGATGAGTCAACCGGTGGAATGGATCAGGAAATCCATGCAACCACTCAAACCAGCAAATTGATCAAACAATGGAATACAACAGAGGATGAACACCAACAGGAATACTTTATTCGATTTCAAAAGATGCAACTACAATATGATGTTCCTCTCGCTCTGTCTCACTCTCGCAAAGTCTGATCGATCGATTTACAATCAACCGATCCCATGCTTATAAAGATTTCCCTATGAGTACTACTGACCCGACTCCAAGCGGCTGGGAACTCTCCAAGCGGCTGGGAGATCCCACCGAACATACATCATGACAGCTGTTATAACTAACTATCTAAAAATAGCAAAAGCCTGGTCAGCATGATCTTATCCTGATCAGCATGACCTTATTACATGCAATTGGTCTAACAGACCTTCTTGGAGACATAAACATGACCTAAACTACTAACTGCCTCATCAAGACCAGCTGTCAGGTAGGTGCTCCTGCACCATACTCCCCAAAAGAAAAGAACTCATGTCCCATGAGTATAGTATGTGGAAGTCCTCCAAGCTTTATCTGCTGCTGTCTCTTGGCTTCTCCAAGTCTTCTGCACTGTAACTTGCTTTCTGGCAAGTAAATCCTCATGCCTGTCAATATAGGCCTTCCTCTCACATACCCTGTGTTTGCCAGGTTGTCTGACCAGAACCTCTGTCTGAACTGCCTCTTGAACTTCTGAAATGTTCAACTGTATCTTCCTGTCAATCTTCATAGGACAAGCAATAGTCCCAACTATGACAACATCCTTGTCAATCCTCTGAACTGGTTGCTGTTTGCACCCCTGTTTCTGAACCTGCTGCTGACCTCTGTCAGTCACAACTGAAACTGTCTTCAGCTTGTTGTCTGTAACAACTCCTTTCTCTTCTTGTACCAGTTGTACCCTCTTGTCACTTGTTCTATCATTTCTAGATGATGAACCTTTGTTTTCTGGACATTTGAAAGATGGATGACCAAACTCTCCATAGGTGTAACACTTTCCTGAAAATGTAGTAGAACCTCTACCACCTCCAAATCTTCCTCTATTACCTTTCCATCCACCTCTGAAATCAGACTGTCCTTGTCCTTTACCAGTGTCTTCTTGACCCTCATTGGTTTGCTTTTGTGCAGGGGCTGTTCCTCTTCCCCTATTGTTTCCTCTTCCTCTCATGGACTTATCATGTCCTCTATTCAGCTTTTCTTCAATCTTGATTGCCATTTGATAACAATCCTCCACATTCTTAGGGTTAGCTAAAACTAACTCATCCTGTATGTTAAACCTTAAACCTGCCAAGTACCTAGCCACCTTTTCTACCTCATTCTCATGATGACCAGATCTCATACTCAACAGATAAAATTCCTCAGTATATGATTTCACATCCCTGTCTTTCTGCTTTAAAAATTGCAGCTTTTTAAACATCTGGATTTCATAATCCCTTGGCAAGAATTTTCCCTTTATCCTTGCTACCATCTTATCCCAAGAAGTGATCTTAGACTTCCCTTGCTTTCTTCTCTCAGATTGTACATAATCCCACCATACCAAAGCATGACCTCCTAACTTGGTCTTTGCAATCTTTACCTTCTGATCCTCAGCAACATCTTCACATTCAAAGTGATTATCTAGTGCAGCAATCCAGTCTAACAACTCATCTTCATTCAAGCTTCCAGTATACTTGGTAACATCAACCTTTACCTTAGGTTTTTCACTCTGTACTGCCTTTAACAGTTTTGCCAATCTCTGGTCTTCAGCATCCAGATCTTCAGCTACCTCTTCATACTCTTCAACAGTATCTAAGTCTATCAGAAGCTTCTATGGGACAAATCAAGTGTTTTACCTTATGTTGGGTTGGGCACTGATGTACTGGGTTGGGCGTTGATTCACTAGATAGACGCCACTTTGCACAAATTGTGCACTAATCCAACCTGTCACAAGAAAAACCACAAAAAACATGTAATTTTGTTAGTGCTAAGGTGGTGGGGATCCCACCAGGTGTGCCAAAAATGTCTACCTATGAAAGTGGGATCCTAAATTAGATGCTAACTATCCTAATTGCACCCAATCCCAAGTCCAAGGGACTTCAAGATTGTGCTAAACTACTAACAAACCAACTATGTAAATTGCACCCTATATAAGCCTATTAGTAGTGATATGCCCTAATACTATGATATACTATGCTATACTACTTAGAATTGCACTAATTATATTGATATTGAGCACACAATTGGACAGAGTTTCTTTACATATGATGGCTTGTTCTAAAATGAGAGGTGGAGGCCTCAATTTATAGATTTTTCGAGATGGATTTGAAGGGCTAGGATCAATTCAAGAAAGATCAATGGATGAGATTACTTGAGGATCCTCAAGCAAGGAGAATTGGACAAATGGCAAGCTAGGATTGGATGAGAAGTTTGCTTCAAGATTCAAGGGATGATAAATGGATGAGATTGCAAGTTTGAATGGATGGATGGATAGGATTGGGTAGGTGTATGACATGTAAAGACTCATTTATGAAAAGGTAAGGCTTGGATTTAGTGAAAATTTTTAAATTGGATGAATAGTGTTCAAATAGTGCCACATGTAATTTTAAATTTAGATGAGTAGTGGCACATGGAGTGGGGTGGAAGAAATAGGACAAATGTACACTTTATGGAAGATTTGACCATGCTTCCAAAGTACCACTTGTCATGTACATATGTGTACATAAAATGACTAGTGGACTTCTAGAAACATGGGGGTTTGTAATGATGAATTAATTAAAATTAATTCATGCGCACATGGATTAGAAGAAGATAATGATGATTATCAAAAGTGAACAAAATAAGGAATTAAATAAATATGATAATTTATTTAATTTTTGATTTATGAACTATAGAAAAAAATATTTAATTTTTAGACTATAGTAGACGAATTTGATTTTTAGGGAAAATGTGCAGAACAAATTAATTAAATATTTAAAACTTATTTAATTAATGTATGGAACAGATAAAGTGATGCAGGTGAATTAGGGTGAGACTACGTAGGTGGATGAAATTGGTTGTGACTATTTTCAAACGTCTACACCAGTTATCTAAAACATTTGGTCTTCTTTAGATCAACACTTCAGCATCTGTACAATGGGTTGACATCAATGACAACACCATATGCCATGCTTCCAACAATCTCCTCAATGACAAACAAACTTCCAATATGTATATGTCAATTCTAGAATACCATGCTCTTGGTTTTTGCTTAAGACCATACAAAACCTTTTTCAATTTGTAAACATAGTGTTCTTTAGAAGGTATTTCAAAGACTCTAGGCTATGTTACATAAAAGTTTTCATCAATACAACCATTCAATTAAATAGTCTTGACATCCATCTAATAAACTATCCAAGCTTGCTGAGCTACCAAAGTTAATATTAGTCTGTGCTACAAGTGCAAATGTTTTAGTGTAATCAATGCCTTGTTGTTGGGTGTACCCTTTGGCTATCAATCTAGCCTTAGTCTTATCAATGCTTCCATCAAAGTTATACCACGTGAAGTAAGGGATTCTATTTTCTTTCTTGAAGAACATTAACTCCTTGTGAATTTGTTCAGCAAAATAAGAGGAATAATCAAATTTTATGTTGATTTGATTATGTTGAATATTAGTTGCTATCATCATTAAATGAATTGGCATCTACTCCCTGTAATCAAATCTAAATACTTGGTAGAAGGAATAGTAGGCCATTCTGAAGTAATCCTCAAAGGTATCCCCATTGAAAGGCTCCATCTCATTGCTAAGAATCTACTCTAGTTTTCTACCCTTGAATATAGCATCCAATAAACCCTATAGTTGAAATTATCTCTCCTATACTCCTTGCATAATTCATTGAAATTGATATCAACATTTGCCAATGGATTGAGGGCAAATCCCCTTGTGATCAAATCCCTATTCATTGTTAGCATTGGGTTACTCACATGATCATATACATTCTTGTCATTGATCTTGTAATTACTATAGATGCCTTTGATTAGATCAATGTTTACAAACACATTCGAGACTACAAGCTTCCCCAAACCTAATGTCCAAATATTTGAAATGGGGCTCTCCATTGAATGGAAGTAATAGTAGAATTTGAACAATTCCAACCTTGAGGTGGGATAATATGATCCTTGACCATCTTAGCTTGGTAAAAAAATCCTCTTAGAGATGAGCCTTGTGTCCTCAGCATGTTTATATCCTTTTTCAAAACCAAGGAGTTGAATCATCAAATACTCCTCTAAACCTCACTTTGGCATACCATCTTGGTGTTAGAGTAGGTGTGTTGTACACCTTGCATAACATTGGTATTATTTTATTATGTAAAAAAATATTTATTTGTGGTGCAACATGTGATGTGTTTAGTCACATTAAATATGTATTTATTTGGTGCCACTTGTAATCATTATATGTAACATTGGGTTAATTATTTTATGTATGTGGGACACATAGAATAATTAATTATTTATTTGTAATTATTTAATTATTGGGAAAACTTAGTACCAATAATTAAATGTGGAGGTCAATGGTTTTGTAGACTCATGGTTTTTGGGAAGATGGTTTTACCATACCACATGTTGTATTTGTGTGAGATTACCTCTATAAAAGAAAACACGGGTAGTTTTTGAGGTTGGTTGAGTTGGCTTGTTGGTTGAAGGTTGGGTTTATCTTGTTTGAGCATCTCTTACAGGTTGCATTTGTGAGGGTTTAAAGCATGGCATTTGATGTGTGGTTACATGCTTGTTCACATGGAGTGCAAGTAGAGAGCTTGATGGTTCAGGGTATTCATTATGTATTGTAATCTTTATTGTTGAATAATACATGGGAGATGGATGTTTTTGGAGGTTGGGTTTTTCCCTCAATTAGGGTTTTCCTAGGGCATATCTTGTGTCACCTTTGATGGTATGATTGTCTATTTCTTTTACATGTGAATTTCTAGTTATTGTAGCATAATAATCTCCCATTGGGTTATGAGGAATTAGTCTATATGGCTGCATATTTCCAACTGTTTAGGGGAAAATTGGATTTGTTAATGTTCTAGTGTTTAGATGTTTAAATCCCCCTCTCCACTATACATTCAAGGATCTAGGGTCGAGTGGCGAGCACTATCATACCCTGGGTCACTTACAAATGTAGGGAAACTTGGATTAGGGAATTTAATTATTAATTTTCCTTCTCTTGTGCCCAATTAACCATTAAAACCCTAATTATGCAAATATGACAACAAATTGATGACTGACGGAAAAATCTCCTCTAGACAGGAGTAAAATACCAAATCATAGAATACCTATTTTCAGGGTTCTGAAGCGGAACAGTTGGGGACACTGGAGTGGGTGCCCAAGTCCAAGGTACCAGTTTCTTCATGGGATCCGGATCTCCTTCTAACACTGATCAACCCTGTAACTTCTATTTTCTGAAACTTAGATGCAGAGGACACTAGAGCAAGCACCCAAGTCCTGTAAGTGCTCCTGTGTCCTAGTTTTCTTCAGATCCTAAATCCTTGATGCTTGCCAATCCCTCCTACAACTCTACTTTTTCCCAAATGCGACACCTGTAACCTACAATCACAAGACTTGGTTTGGAGGTTGTGGTGTTTAGAGGCTTGCCTCAGTCAAGCCCTGGAGGACACTTAAGTCTCTAAACACTGTTGTCAGATAAAGAGTACATGCCCTTGTGAGGTAGAGGCAAAAACCAAAGGAATCAATGATGAAAACACAATATTATGTCACCTTGTAGTGAAGCTCTCATGGGAGGAAGATTCTCTTCATGCCATGAGGAAATTGATTCTCAAATCTACAAATATCAACACACAAAACACACAAGTCTACTCTTGCAACACAATAGAAGCCTTGAATCACCTTGAGAATGCATGAACATCACAATTTCTATCTAATTGAATCTCTATTTTTACAAAGGAATTCCTAAGAATACTTTTATATGCAACTACAAACACTCTTGCTAAGATTTTCGTGATTCAAACTTACCGTGTCGGCAAAGGACCCAAATAACGGTCATAAACCGACACCTAAAAATTAGGGCTGCCCCAAAATAGGGCAAGACTAGGGCATGGGCGCCCAAGTCCTCCCCCCCTATTTTGTGTAGGGTACAGTTTAAGGGGTCCTCCTAAGTCCAATTTGCCATGGAACCTAGGTCTCATTCTATCGGGATGCCAAAATATGAACTAAGATGTCCTAAATGCATACTAAAGACCTAGGAGCTAAACCTTATGAGGGAAAAGCCCCCAAGGGGATATTTTCTGATGTTACATTTAGCCCCCACTTTAATATACATATAAATGCAAGGCCAATACATGCATTAAAGTAAGGTCACAAACATAGCAAACACATCAAGCATGAAGAAGACATGCCAATCACATGGAAAACAATAATAGGCACACAAAACACAGAGAAGATAGTTATAGTCATGTAGAACACGGAGAAGACAATCAATGTATAGAAGACACATTAATGCATGGAAGACAGAAATGATAGATTTCTTTTCTTTTTCTCATATATATGAAATGCAGATGCAAGTACTGGAAAGTAAACAAACCTCCCATAATATAGGATGCACTCATCGAGAAAGTCTTTAGACTGTATATATGGGCAATACACATGCAAGACATGCAAAACCTCCCAAAATGTAGGATGCACTCATCGAGCAAGTCTTTAGACTACATATGGGGCAAAAAATATGCCACACAAAATAAGCACGCCAAAACACACACTTGAAGACACAGAGCAAACACGATAGACAAGCGATGGAGTGTACCTATTTCTAGGTCCAACACCATCTCAGGCACATTACAGGAACACACTGATGATTGAGCTTTGCCACAACAATTGCCGAAGACACGCTTAAGGGTTGAGTTAGTCACAGAACCACTCCGTGCCTCCGCAGAGGACTTTTGAAAATGACAGGATGATGCAATCTGCTCCAAGAAATACACCATCCCTACCTCCACATAAGGCTTAAGATAAAAAAGATATACATGATATCTCACCTCCATAGAGGGCTTACATGATTGATTGATTGATTGCAAACAAACTCAGGATGTAGGAAGCACTCATCGGGCTAGTCTGTAAACTGCATCTGAGGACAAGCACATAGCTAACATCTACAACAGATAGCTTACCTTATACATGCCCCCACCTTAAGGTGGTTGATATCAGTTATTGATATCAAGCACATTAAGGTAGGAAGAAAACACACAAGGGAACACCAACTTTGGCAAAGCCTATGCCCCCCGGAGGTGACATGTACTTTATGATTGCCAAATGTTCCCGCAAACACATCCCTGCAAGAAACATGTTGTAGACACCTAAAAATGTCTTCTACCATCAAACTAACTCAGGACAACCCTAAACACACCAATTTCCCTTCTAACCAATTAATTAAATTTTTATTTAATTAATTACCCCTTTCATTTTCCAAATTCACACCATTTTATCCCCAAAATTGAATTAATTTCATTAATTCAATAGTCCAAACCTTAGCCAATTAATTTAATAAATATGTAATATTTATTAAATCAATTTCCTCTTTTTCACTAAATCTAATTAATTAGTTAAAACCATGTTAACTAATTAATTCAGCCTATAATTAACCTATCCCTACCTTAGACAATTAAATAGCTATTATTTAATTGCCTACCCTAGCCTACCTCATCATAGCCCTAGGATTAATTAAATAAAACCTCTGTTTAATTAATCCTAACCCCTTCATTTGGGTGGTCAAACCTTGTTTAACACCCTTCCCCACATCCTCCAAATAAAAAATTAAATTAAATCCACATAAGTCAATTTTTTATTTAAAAACATCTCACATCACATTTATTTCTCCTTACAAACCCATACTCATTTATTTCCTCTCTTCTCCAAATAAATTTTTAATTCATTTACATTCCCCCATAGGAATCTTTAATTCCAAAATAATCCTTCACCCCCATGCTCATTAAATAACCCCTTTTCCCAAAATGAATAAAAGAATCACTTTTATTCCTAGCCCTCCACATCACTTTTATCCTCCACCCTTGATCTTCCAAATCAATCTCCACCCTTGGATCAAAATCCCTTCCAAAAATCTATAAATAAAACCTCTCCCAAGCCATTTTCATCATCCAAGTTTATACAAAGTTACCATGTCAAAATTGCTCTTGAGCTAGAATAGTGAGTTGTAAACTAGAGTAGCATTTCACATTCAAATCTATTGTCTAGGGATTATCTTTGTCTAGGAGCTTGTTTTGGGTGCAAAGGCTCCTTCCTCCCTTGATGGGATTGGGTTTGCATGTAAGGTATAACTTTGTGTTTATTGCATTTTGTTTAGTATTTCTACCTTATTTGCATATCTAATCTACATTGGCATGCCCGGTGGGACCCATAAGGTCCAAATCTAATCAATTGTTGTGAGTTTTTGTGTTCTAGACGTGTTTTTACAGGTGCATCGCCATTCACCCTGCACAGTGGCACTAACACTGGTGTATTTTAGCACTATACTCTATGTTAGCACTATTTCAAATAGCACATTTTCATTTTCAAACACACTCACATGTTTCATTTCTAACGGTCTCCTTGTTGTTTTCTGCGCCTAACTACTCTCTGTTCTACAGGAATAATAGGAAACACAAGGGGAAGTTATGTCAAATTTTTCATAAAATTCATAAACACACTTTGGCTTCTCTTTTGCCTTGTTTTCTACGTATCCATACTAACAATGCTAACATGAACATTTCTTAGTGTAGCCTAAGCTCTATTTCCATGAGGAAAAACCACTTTTTTGCAGATCAAACGCATTCAGTGCCATATCGGTGCTATCACCTAGATCAACGCTATCTGCAGGATAAACAGACTCTCTGGAAGGTTGCACAGTGGCACATTCATATACCTATAGTAGCACTATTACCTATTTTTTATGCTTTCCACATGATGTATTAGCGCTAAATAATTTATTAGCTCTTTAATTGTAATATTGTAGCGCTATCTTCTGTTTTGGCACTTTCAAGGTCTTTTATTAGCACTATATTTTTAATTAGCACCATCTGTTAAGTGTCAGGTTGTTCTATCTGCAATGGCGCTATGGTATCTCTATTTTAGTGCTCTTTGGAAAATTGACTTTGCTATCTGTGCAGGTACTGACAAGTGTTTTTGCAGGTCTTTGCTGTCATTTTGGAGATACTAACTAACCTTTTGCAGGGTGATTTCATTTATATTTTAATGAAAAAACACTTCAATTTGCAACTTAAAATGAACCCTTTACATGTTAGTTAGTCAAACACTTCAATTTGGTGCAATTAAAATTGAACAAACAAACAATCAAACAAACTTTTGTGTGTGCGTGTGTGCCCAAACATTTAACTTGATGTTCTAAAAATTACAATTTGTGTGCCAACAAATAAAACACTTCAATTTGGGCTTTAAAAAGAACCACAACTTGCATAAATCGAAAGCATTTTGGTTAAAAAGAACAACTTGCATCTTTCACGCATATAATCAAGATCATTTTTAATTGTGTGAAGTGTCTTGTGCTCTTTTTGCTTGTGGTGTGAAAAAGCGTATGCTCTTCCCTCGCACCATTTTGGTGACCTTGGGAATCAAAAGCTTCTCACGAAACTTGCATTAATCACACCCCATTTAATCCAAAGATCTAAAAATGAACCATGTTTAGTGTGATGCAATCATAGAAGATACGTATGCTCTCCCCTCACATCTTTGAATGAACTTGGGGATCAAAAGTGTTTTCATGATTGTATTGCTTTTGTAAACCTTAGAGGGCCTGCCACCCCGCTTCGAAAGGTGGGAACGACCCAAGCGACATCAAGCTAAAGCCAAGCTCTTCAAAGCTGCTATATAAAATAAGTCATTTGGGATGAAAGTCTCGAGCAACAGGTGTTGTGTTATACCAACAGCCAACCTCCCCCAAAGCCCTCCAAGGCGTAACCCTTGGAGGCTAGGAGACTCCATAACGAAGAGTAGCACTAATGCATGTATAACCACTTGAATGGATGCCCTTACTATGAGCCATTGTTTAGCAAGCCAAAATCCTTCTATTTTTTGACATAGAAGGGAAACCTTTGAAGCAGCCCCGATTCATGCGGTTCTTAGCCGAGGTAGTAGGGATAATCTAAAGGTTTGGTGAGGGACAAGCCTTATAAGAAACCTGGATCTTGGTATGCATGAGAAGTGTGTGCAATTGCAAGTAGGAGCTGGTGCTACCAAGATCCTGGAGCTACCCGCTTTGAATAGGCGCATCTAGGGGATTCAACAAATATTATCACATCCTCACCTTAGGTAGTTCAAAGTGCTTGTTAAATAAAATCACACATCTTTTTACAAAACAAAGCAACATCTTGATTATTGTGTGATTGTTGTGCTTGAAATGTTTGCAACAACATTGCCAACAGACAAACCAAATCATTTGATCACATTCCAAACAAAGAAAATCCAAAAATTGCCATAAAAAATCTGTCTTTTTAGGACCTCGACAAACACTGTCTTGTTTTAGCACCATATCTGTCTAATTGTGGCACCATTTCACCTGTGGATTGGCACTATTTTTAGATTGACTTGCCTAAAATAGAGACCTATCCAGTTGTGATATTCACCATCTACTCTGCCATAATCCACATTCACATTCCAAAAATCTGATAACAGTACATCCATTTTCTTCAAAAATTTTCCAAAAGCACACCTTATCTTTGACCTTAGAGGATTAATCACCACCATTGTTGGACCCTTTTGCTACATCAAACCTACCTCATTTTCATATCCACCTATTAGGGTAAAATAGGATCAACAATGAATATGCAATGATAAACAATCAAATACCCATAACTCAATAGAATAGTGAAACTAAGAAGATTGAATGAAATGAAGCAATGAATAAAACAATGCAAACCTTCCTTGAATCGAAACTTCTATTGTTGCCTATCAAGGTCGTCCTTGCTTGTGTGAAGTAGGCCCTCAGAGAGTGCATTCTTTTGCTATGTTTAAGGATGTCGATGGTGAATGGCTGTGATAATGAATATGCCAAGAAGATGAGCTTCGAAGCAACAATGGTGATCTCAAGCAAATAGTATTGGGGTGCCAAAGGTGCACTGGTGAATTTCTGCAGAGTAACAATACAAATAGCTTGGATGAATAGAATGGAAGAATAAGGTTCCATTTATAGATTTGGGAGGATGAAGATCAACGGTTGAGACGAAATGAGCAGATCAATGGTTGAGAATGGTTGAGGAATGTCCAACGAGTAGAAAGTGGACAAGTATCTAGGTTCCATCATGGAAGAGGGGATTTGGCAAAATTGATTGGAGAGTTAACTCCATTAACTGATCAGTTAACAAACTTGATTGATCAGTTAGTAGAATGGATTGTGGAGCTGACAGAATTGATTGAAGAATTAACTCAATTGACTAGTTAGTTAACAATTTCGATTGATGCGTTAACTAACTTTGATTAGAGAAGAAATAGGACATGTGGGTGAGGGAATATTAGCTAATTAAATATTTAAAATATTTAATTACATGTGCAACATGGTGAGGTGGAGAAGGGTGAGGTGGAAAGGTGAGGTGGATTGGTGAGGTGGAATTATGAAATTAGGACTTAGGATAGAGGAATTTGGATTAATTAAAAAATGTAAGATTATTTAATTGTGTGAGACATTAGAAGAATTTAGGGATTTTAATTTAAAAAATTAATTTTTATTTAATTATGGAATAGCGAATCGATTAAATAAATTTGGAATATTTATTTAATTGATGGAAGAGATTTGAAAGGGAATAAATATTAAGAATATTTTTTTAGAGTGAATCGTGTCATTTTTAGGTGTATACATTTTGCCCCTCTTTGATGCAATGCAGTTTATGGCATTGCTTCAAAGAATAAATAGTCTGACAATGATACATGCCCTAGTTTGCCCCTGGTACAAGTTTGATGACAGGATGCCCCCTCGAGAGACTAGACAGGGAAGAAGGCAGAAGGGCATGAGATGGACAATCTCACAAAGACGAAGGGTTGAGGTTAGGTTGGAAGAGAGCAAGATGTGTTTCATAGAAATAGGAAGAAAACTAGAAGAAAAATGGGTGCAGGAAGTAGTCACAGTCACCACCTAGCCAGATTAGGGTTTGCAAGCTATATATAGGAGCTGGGTCCACAAGATAAGTCATTTGTACACTTATCTAGATTTGTCTTGGAGAGCTTAGAGCAAATTTGGAGCAGCATGGTAGCTAGAGAGGCAGATATTCCATGTGAGGAGCACCGATTCAAGCGAGTCCGTTGATTTGGCAAGCCAGCAGAGGCGGGACCCCCGGTATGTATCTTAAAAATTTCCCCTAGGGTCGAGTTAGGGTGTCATAAATGCTAGGGAAAATTTAGGGAAATAGATGTGCTAAAACGCAGAACGGTGCATATGCTGCACGAAACGGTGCATATGCTGAATTGTGTGGCGCATGCGTGAAAGCTGCGCATATGTGGACTTTGGCGGCACATACGTGAATCCACAGCACATTTACTGAATGTGGCGGTGCATACATTAAAGCTACGCATATGTAGAATAGAGCGGTGCATCCATGATTCCACAGTGCATTTGCCGAATGTAGTGGCACACTTGCCAGAAGTGGCGCATGTCCAAAGAAATGGTGCATTTACCACCTGTGGTGGTGCATATGCCATAGATAGGTAGATTACTTAGTGAAATTAACCCGATTAGTTCCCTGCTTGACACATCAATCGATAAGCTATCTCCGAGATTACAGGAATCTAGTCGAGAGATGTAGTTTGTTGTTTTGATCAATTTGAAATGCTAAGTTAGTTGATATAGTTCTATAGATATGTTGAGTATGGGATTCTTCAGCTTGAGGTTGATGCCTTGCTTTGCATGCTTACAGGAGGAGATACGGGATATGCTATAGTCTAGGGAGCAGTTCCCTATGCCATTGTTACAGAGATACATGCTGACCGAGATAGATAGAGAGGTGCTTGGTGCCATGGGACTGGATTACGTATGCTTCATGCCTGAGGTTTAGGTGAACCACGGATTGTTGATGGCTACAGTGGAGAGATTTCACAGTGAGGATGGGACTTTCCACCTCCCTACTAGCGAGATGACCATCACCCTGGAGGATGTCTATCGGACTCTACACCTGCCCATTGATGGCAAGCTTGTGGAGTATGACCCACAAGGAGGTACGGGACTCGCCGAGTGCAAGTGAGTATTTGATGATCTAGGGTTGGTAGGATAGGTCATCCCGTGGCACGATTTTTATGACTGTTATGACTACTTCCTTGGGATTGTGGTAGGATTGATCGGAGGCATTCCGTGCCCGGACAGGAGATCGCATGGATTCCCCATTGGATGGGGTAGGATCATGGAGAGGATGGTGATAGAGGGCACCTGATATGTGTGGGGTGTTTATGTACTGGCTCACTTGTATCATGACATGCACCAGGTAGTATACCACTGGAGTACAAGCCTTTCGGCTGGTGTGTCACTATTACAGTTTTGGCTATAGGAGCACATAGCAGTCATGAGATCAATTTTTGTTTTTGCTATACAAAGAGGGGAGCCATACAGCTATGGCTATGCAGGGGTGATTTCCCAGCATAGGCTGGGGAAGCTAGAGTACTAGAGGCATGCTTTGGATGGGGTAGATGTGGTCGTCTGGCGACCATATCTGGATTGCGAGCCATGGGATGATGAGGTAGATGAGTTACCATACTACTTTCAGATGAGATGGCTGATAGGATGGACCTGCCACATACTAGAGAGGTAGATTGTTGGTGGAGTACTGAGACAGTTCGACCGGAGGCAGGGCATGCCATAGGGGTAGGCCTACTTTGCACAGACACATGCAGAGAGGGTCAGATGGGGGCCGATGGCATCCTATGAGGAGGCCCTAGTAGAGTTTCAGCAGACACCTTATGTCACCTGGGATATGAGGACGCAGATAGTAGATGTAGGGATGACACAGGATTATGAGGACTGGATTACTGCACACCCCTTTCTGAGATATTCATGGCCTAGGATGTTGGTGCCTCACATAGATGAGGCAGAATCAGATGACGAGGGCCAGGTGGGCCAGAGGAGGAGGAGGGGGAGGAGAGGAGGATGAGGGGTTGGTTGAGATGGAGGAGATGATGGAGGTCAAGCTCGACAGAGGAGGAGAGTTGAGTAGGTAGTGCCATCATAGGTTGCACAGTAGGTGCCACAGTAGGTGCAGATGACGCCACCTCAGCATGGACCTCTGCCATAGAGGCAGAGACAAGCAGAGGCAGCCCAGGGTCCAGTACAGTCATACGTGTAGGAGAGGGCGATATATACGCTCTACTATTTGGTATGATGCATTTGGGTTTTGCAAGGAAAGAGTTGCAATGCTGATAGGGGTCAGGGTCACCTTGAATGGTGACTTGCTTGCCATTGTGCGGGAACTTTATGCATTGGTGATAAGTAGAGGGAACAACCTTCATGGCATGAATCCATGGTCTCCCTAGAAGAATATTATAAGTGAGCTCCCTATCCAGGACTTGACACACAACATCTTTTATTACTGGTCCCACTTGAATGGGTAGGACTATTGTTCCCTTTGTGGTTCTTTCTTCCTCGTCATATGCTTTGATGGTAATTTTCCTCCTTGGATCAACTACCTATTCGAAGAACCCCAATGCAAGGGCTAGCTTTAATGTGCAAATATTTAAACCAGCACCCCCATCAATGAGAACCCTCTTGATGTGGTGCTTGTGGATGAAGGCAACGATATGTAGAGGGGTGTTATGGGGTTGAGACACAGAGAAGTCATCTTGTTCGGTAAATGATATGGTGTTGGAGGAGGTCAGATTACCTACCATGGTTTGAAACTTCTCTTGGACCAAATTAGTGGGGATAGTGGTTTCCACTAAGGCTTTCTTGAGGATCTCCTTATGGGATGGGGATAGACGCAACAACTCTAAGATAGAAATTTGGGCTAGAGTTTTCTATAATTGGTCTATGACATTATACTGGCAGAAGTTGGATGGAGAAGGTGATGACCTTGGAGGGGCGGTATTGAGCGTGACTTTACCACTGCAGGTAATGATACTACAACCAGGTCTGTTAGGTCCCGATTGTTGGTTGGGCGTGATGACATTGATTTGCGGGACATGCTCAAAAATGCAATTTATGGTATAGTCAAATGGCACACTTGCATAGTTGGCATTACCATTCCCACTATTTTGATTTGGCCTATTGCGATTGTTGTTGTTGTCATTATGGTGATTTCCATTGTTGTTATTGTTGTTGTATGGCCTGTTGTGATTTAGAAGTGGATCCCTATAGGCCACATGTGTCTCATTGGAGGTATGTTGTTGTGTTCCTCCTTGATTTTGATCAAGCACATCTTGGATAACATTTTTGAAGCAGATACAATTGTTGGTTGTATGCCCTCTTCCCCTATGATATTCACAATAGTCCATGTCTTCCAATAGGGAGGTTTGACTATAGGCTCATAGTCACTTGTTGGTGGTAGAGAGATTTCATTGTTAGCCAACAACTTCCTTAATGCAGACTCTTGAGACTCACCCAACAGTGTGAACTTTCACCGTGGATTTGAACTGAACCAAGGTCTTGGCTCCCGAGAGAATGGTTTGTTGGGCACAACATTGTTTGTTTCTCCTTTTAGAGTGAATATGGGTTGTTGCTTGGGAGCTACCGCCTTGGCATCCACTACCCGATCGTTGACAACATTCTTATTCTTGGTCCAAAACTTTGATTTGTCCTTTGTGTAATTGGAGTTTGGGGTGTCCTTGTATAACTTGATTACCCCCTTGGCGACCATAGCTTTTTTAATGAACAATCCCATTTCAATGACTTTTGAGAATGACGTAGGGCATTGTATCTGTATTTGATAGCTAAGATTGGTATTCAGGTTATGGACAAACATCTCCAATAGCTACTTCTCAGGTATATTGTAAGAACACTTACTTGCTAGTTGTCTCCATCGTTGTAAGAAGGTGGTGAATGACTTACCACTCTTTTGTTTGGTGTTGCATAGATCTAGCATAGATACCTTGTGTTCGATGTTGTAAGAGAAGTGCGTGATAAATTTGTTGACTAGTTCATCAAAAGTTTTGATTCCTGGTGGAAGCCGTGAGAACCACTCCATAGCTTGACTACCTAAAGATCTTGGGAATAGTCTCATTAAGTAGGTCTCATCATGAGCTACTTCCAAGCATGCCACATTGAATTCCCTGATATGATCTCTAGGGTCCCCTTTCCCTTTGTATTTGTCAAACTTAGGGACTTCGAACCGATAGGGGAATAGTTTCATGATCAAACTTTTGTCAAAGGGGTACAGTGCAATATCTTCCAAGGAGTAGTTTTTGGTGTTTGTACCCATCTTGAGATCTGATATTTGTTGTGTTAGGCTCTCAAGTTGTTTCCTCATTTCCTCCATAGGAGCATTTTGGTCCATGGTTTGCTTTCCTCTATCATTTTTATTTGGGTCTATGGCATTCTTTTCCTTTTCGTGATCATTTTCCATGGTTTCCATGATTGAGCTTATATCAAAATCCGCAGGGAGTTTAATTCCAAGACTAGAAAGATGATAGAAATACTTATGAGGGTCTTCATGGAGAACTTTCTCTATTAGGCATTGGAATTTCCAATTTTGGATACTTCCTTGATAATCTTCATAAGAGATTTCCTCGTCACTATCGTGAGGTGTGACGATGTAGTTGGATGAGCCGGCCATTTCAAGTTGCTTCTTGTACTGAGATCTGGTAAGGACCATGCAAGGTGATGCGAGATGAAGTGGACTAGGATTAGAAATTTTGGCAAGGTGCCGACTGAGACTGTTGTGAATAGGATACCTAGGACAAGACTTGGACAAAGGACTTTCTCGCTCAATGACTTTGTTGACTTTTTCCCAGACTGGATGCTTATTCCCAGATATCCCTACAAGGTAGCCATCAGTGATCAACAGGATCTCTGGGCCAGGGGGCCAACAGTGTAGGAGATAGACTCTATATTTTATCTCCTCTTCTTCTTCAGGCTCTGCATGACCTAGGGGGGTATTCCCTACTCAACATCCATGAGGATATGCATGCAAGGCTGGGATGTTGACAGAAAGCAGATAGTCCTCCTGTAAGTAGACCAAAACTGAAAGATAAGGGCAAAGGGGCTAGCTTTGGGCCTATTTGCAGTTGTAGACAGAGGACTGAGGTTCCTAAAACTAACTCTAATGTCCTAATGTTGGTTTTAGATTTTGCTTTGGAGTTTAAGTGTGGATGCAAAGCTGGATATGGTTATAACACAAAACAAAGCATGATTGGTGCCTATCCAGGGCCTGGAGTCAATAGACATACACCTGTGAATGATTAGCATAAACAACTAAAACTGGATTTCAAGGGGATATATGTGATACCTGCCTTACAGGCATCTCCCAATACAAAGTGTTAGGTTATCTCTACTTATGGTATCCCTACTGCAGTATACCCTTCCCAATGTTCAACCTGAAAACAGTTTAATCTACCCCTTGAGTAGAAGTCAGAAGATCAGACAGTCAACATAGGAATTCTATGTTCTAGAATCTAAACATTACCAAACATCCAGATTCAGAAGAAGAGTACATGCAATACTGGAGACAGAATTAACACAACACATGCCAAACAGCACTTCTCATATAAGTTAAATCATGAAATCAGTGGGTTCATGCCAAAAACAAACAACAAGAGATACATAAACTCACAGGTAAGCTGTACAGAGCAACCAGATCAGCTTGTCATGCATTACAGAGCCAAGATCATCAACTTTCAACAACCACAAATGAACAACACAACCTGCTTATAACAGCCAGGTAGGTGCTCAGCAATTAATTACATTGTTGACCAAAATTTTGCCAGATACACAGTATCATGAAAATGGCGCTCAAACACAACCGGATTGGCGCCCAAACTTGAATGCAGCAGGTAGGGGAGGAGACAGGAAGATTTCTCGAGCCCTGCGCTCCTGCCCGCTGATTGACACCTCCAGTCGGGTACAAGATCGACCCACGCCATCGCCCATACCCCTGCAACAATCGCCATTAATGGCGCACCAACCCGCAGCCTTGGGAAAATCATCAAACAGACTATCGCAAGCTTTTCCCGCCGAGACTCATCATCATGATATTTCGAATATGCAGGATCACATTATCCCACATGCACCCCGCAGCAACTTCCTTTGCACTTTATATACTAGGTCATGAGCATATATCATGTCGGTACTTTTGCTCCCGACGACACTTAGTATAGACTTCATCATCATCATCCTCCAGCAGCATGATATCCTGTTGTTCGAAATATCACCCTGACGTCATCATGATATTTGAAACAAATCCTTCATGATAATCGCCTTCATCGGCACAACCTGATCCATCGGAGGAACATCCTCCTGCTGAGCCGATACCAAAAGTCTGGCCGATGAACATCCTGATGACGTCATCATCATATCCTGCTGACGTCATCATCATATCCGCCTACTGCGCACCTCCTCACATCCGGATGACGTCATCATCATGTTTGTAAATATCAGGAGGTCTCTTCAAGATGATCAGTGTTAGAAATATGACCCCCGCGGACCTTGATGACGTCATCATCATGTTCACATCATCATGATATTCGGAAGACAACCGGATATTTGGAAATATCCTCCTGATGTTCAAATATCAGGTTGCACTGTAGCTCCTCTATAAGATTGGGGCGATAACTGAATATGATGATGCTGCTTGAAAAGATCACCCTCAATAGATAACACGCGAAACTAGCAGGCGGATATCTCCCTGATATCAACATCATCATGATGTTCGAACAAACATATATCCGGGTGATATGAAAATATCACCCCCTCCTTCGCGAATATCATGATGCAGATAGGCAGAAAGAAAAATATCACCCTGATATACGGATGACGTCAGCATCATCAGGATGAGAAACAAAGAACAAGAAGTGATACAACATCATCAGGATGATATTGAGTAAGATCATCCTGACGTTCCAAAATATGATGACCCTAGTGAATATCGGGTCGCAATTACAACTCTTCAACAACATCATCAGGATGATCATAACCAAGATCACCCGATGATAAAAATATCACCCCGGCGAAATATCATGAAGGCAGAAAATATGATGACCTCTACAAGCAGCAGGATGATAACTGGAAATATGATGATGATGAACACGACCCTTAGGAAAAAACAAGTTAGGTCGAGCAATTCAAAGAATAAGCAACATCATCATCATGCTCACGCAAGGTGATAAATGGAAGATCACCGGAGACTTTGAAACATCACCCTCGCAAGCAGATCAGGGCGCACTGTTGCTCGGCAGCATCATCATGATAAAAACCAAACATCACCTGACAGTTGAAATATGATGATGACGTTGAAAAACAAGTCGACGAGGAACATGATGATGCAGATCATCATCGAAGACAAGATGATGATGATGACCTCCTCCTCAGGAAAACATGATGCTGCAGTTAAAAAATGCTGAGGAGGTCCAACACTTAGAAAAAATGGGCAAGAAGATAAAGGCTTCAAATGAAGAAACCTCCTGATCATGATAAATCAACCCCTGGTCAAAATGAGTGTCAACAGACTTCAAGTAAGATGGTTGACACAAGACGGTAGCCACTAGTAAGGGTAGTCCATACCTGTCTTACTGTGTAGGGACTAGTCATGCAACAAGGCTACTAGTAAAGTTCTATGACCTACTAGGCTTACGTGAATTCACAAAGGATACGAAAAGGGGACCTATGTTGAACTGATATGGAATAATCTGACTTTGGGACAAGAAAGGTTTTGACAGAAGGTGAATGGGATGATTGACGGAAGAGAGATACTTGGATGAATTGGATGAAGATTGACTGCAAGGTAGAACCTGATCTCTAATTGTGAAGCTAGGCTAAAATGAGTACTCCAAACAAGTAAAATTTTTCTCTCAAAAATAGTGCAAGTACTCACTATAGTGGATGCACCAAAATAGATGCACAATAGAAATCCACAAGTGCACAAGAAGTTAGTGTATACGCGCTATACTGGTAAAATATGAATGAGCAGAAGCAATCAATAAATGCACAGCAGGTCGGCACAGATGCGCAGGAACAGAGGACAGATGCGCCGCTCTGGTTTTCTTCAGTGTTTTTGCAAATTTTTGGGATTTTCTATTGTTTTTGGTATTTTTAGCTAGAAAAAGGTCTTCTTGATCTGATTTTATGAATTAACAACAAGAAAACATAGCAAGCACAAAGAATATTTTATATTTTTCATTTTTTTTGCGTATTTTCTGACTCTATTTTGGACTAAAAGGAACAAAAGCAAGTACAAAAATCCTAGGCTAGAAATGGATTACAAGGGTTTTTGGCCACTAGAACAAGAGGTATTTAATGCAGGTAGCCGTTCAAGTGGTTACACATGTAGCGGCGCTACTCTCTATTATGGAGTCTACCAGCCACAAAGGGTTGTGCCTTAGAGGGTTTTGGGGGAGGTTGGCCGTCGGTGTAACATAGCAGCACTTGTTGCAGGAGGTTTTCACCTCAAGCACATTTATTTTAAGTGGATCAGTAGGGCTTGGCGTCTAGCCTATTTCCACTCAAGGTTGTTCCCACTTGGACAGGCGTGCATCCAAGGGTAGGCCCCTCTTAAAGGTTAAACAGATGGAATAACAAGTCTGGCATTTTGGTCACCCAGTAAAGGGGAGAGCATAGGCCTGTTGTTATTTGATAAGCACAAAAGACACTAATTAATCCAACCTAGTTAAAACTAGAAAAACTAAATGGGCTAATCTACTTGGGAAAACACAGAACTTTGAAGTGATTTAGCGAGATAGCAATGGTTCAGTTTTTAATATTTGCATACCTTTTGGACCAAACCAAAATCCTTGTCATAAGAAAATCATTCCAAAAATCCCCAAAATCTCCAAAATCAAAACATCATCAAAATCTGTCTTCCTCTTGAGCTAAAGTTAGATCTAGATTTCATCCTTCACATCATATCTTGCTTGGAAAGTCAATAGTCTACCTTCCAAGTGAAATCATTATCCCTCTTTGCGTAAGGTCATTAGTCTACCCCAAACAAAGAAAAAACCATCCATTCGTGCAACCACAAATCTAGGTCCTACCTAAGCTCAATTTGTTGACTATCAAAATCATCCATATCAAAATCAAACATCAACAAAATCTCTTCAAAAAAAAAAACATCATCCATCACCTATCTCTTTGGTCCAAAATTTGTGTAAAAAATCAATATCGCCCATGTATCACCCTTAGGTTAAAACCTTTAGAAAGAGATATCGATCTTCCACCACATCTTCTCCTCTACTTCATCTCACTACCACATCCATCCTTGGGTCCAACACAATCAATCAAATTCTCTAAGGTCTCCATCCCAATCTCACTCTATGTCTAGAAATTAACCCCATACGCGTGCTTGCCCACCACGAGGTTACAACACAAAAAGAATTGAGAAATGGCAGAACATTGGCAATTTAGCATGCCTAACACCGATAGCAACAACATACCCATCGCCCAAACATTTAACCCACCTACGTATTCTTACCTCCCCCCATATGGTCCCAATGAAAATCCCTTCAGTTACTTACAACCACGACCACCACCACCACAAAACATCCCTGTCCTATCCCAAGATGACCTAGATGTCTTGAGCTTTACACAAGACGCTAATAACATGGACTTACTTGATAAAATCCTAAGGTCAGACCCAAATAGATATCTTGATCATCTTCTCAAAATTGGTGCTCAACTCCCCCCCATCATGACATCATCATAACCATCCACCTCTACAATCGTCCCTACCCCATCAAATACCCAAGCATCTACATCACATACCCAACCTACCATCTCTCAAATGTCAACACCTACCGTATCTACCACCTCTACAAGCTCAACTGCTACCACATCTACAATTCCCACATGTACCGCCATCCCTACCATCTCCCAACCCATCATCACTTCTACTACCACAACTTCCATAAACCCCTCCACTTCACAAATCACCATGGGCATACAAGGCAACATCACGCAAGCAAGCACCTCCACGAGTGTGCCCCCACCCAACTCTCAAACCATTGCATACCTATGACAATTATTCTCACAAACACCTCACAACACGTCTAACCAATCCAACGTCCACATACCCAAAATCAATCCATCTAATGTCATGTACCCACATAATCCCAATCCCCAAATACCACCACATGTTCTCCAACAACTCTATGCACATCAACAACATTAGGCGCCAATCAACCCAAACACCAACCCGTAATACCAACACCTCAATCAAACACATCTCCAACATCAAATCCCACCCCATCTCCAACATCTCACCAACCAACAGGCATACATACAACAACCACAACAACCACAGGATATCACAACGGTTGTACAGACCCTGATCCAAAAGGTAGATGACCTACAAATTGGAGGCAAGAGAAAGTACTATTCCTTTAAGGATATTTGCCCCTATCCATTTGATCACACTTTGTACATGCCCCCTTTCCCCAAGAACTTCGAGACACCCAAATTCAACAAATACAAGGGAAAGGGAGACCCTAGAGATCACCTTAGGGAGTTCTACATCGCTTTCTTAGAAGTCTCTAATAATGATACCTATCTAATGAGACTATTTCCACGAAGCCTCGGTGGTCAAGCCACTGAATGGTTCGCACATCTTCCCCCAGGCATTAGGACTTCCCCTAAGCTTGTGAAGAAATTTGTAAATCACTTCTACATTTCGAGCATGAAATGTCTATGACAGAACTTTGTAACACCAAACAAAAGAATGGAGAAGCCTTTGCTTCCTTCTTACAAAGGTGGAGAGGCTTAGCAAGTAAACTCCCATGGCCCATTCCTGAAAAACAACTCGTCACCATGTTCGTGGCCAACTTCAATCAAGAATTAGGGTTTCATCTACAAATCCTTTGTGCATCTACCTTTAAAGAGGTCATCGACAAAGGCATCACTATTGAATGAGCCCTCATTGCCAAGGGCTCCATCAAACTATACGACCACAAATCCAACAATAACAACTACTACTACTATAAATCCAATAACAACACCCCCAATACAAACAACAATGCTAACATGCAATCAAACGACAAATCATGTTATTGGGGGAAGAACAAGAACAATCTGAGTGACGGTGTCATGGATGTGAAAGTCATCCAACATATACAAAACCAAACACCTGCGCATACATATGCAACAAATGTAAATAACCAGAGAGGCCCAACTAAACCACGCAAACCACACAGACAATTCACACCCTTAGGGGAACTCATCAAAGACATGCTTGACCGATGTCTCAAGCAAAATTTGATCACACTCCCACCCGTTAGACCCCATGAAGAGAATGAACTAAAAGCTGTGTGCTACAATGAGAATGACTACTATGAATACCACCATGTTGTGGGTCATAAAATAGCTGATTGCATGCAACTAAAACATTACATCCAAGACCTTATAGAACAAAATCTAGTCAACCTCGATCACAGTGCCCAACCATCACCAAACACCAATCTCAGAGCTTACAAGGATCCCCTACCTAATCATAACAAAGCCTCCTCATCTAACCAAGCATACAATGTCACCCCACCACCCATGTCCTACGACTCTATTGTAGGACGTATAGAAGCATCATCCCATCATGTCAACATAGTCACCATTTGGGCACAAGCACTTGATTGCGCTGTTATAACTCGCTGTGGCCATGTATCCATCCGTACAACCCCTCCCACTGAACAAACACCTACATCCACATTAGATCCCCTACCTCCTCATCCAACCACATGTCCATCACCTACTCACTAGTATAACCTCTTAGAACACCTAGGTAAGACACCTGCACAAATCTCCATCCTCGAGTTACTCTGCACATCTCCCCTTCATAAGGACATCCTCAATAAAGCGCTCTTGCAAACACAAGTCCCTGCCAACTTGAATGTAACTCAATTCCAAGCCATGGTAGGACACATCACCGCACCCCACCATCTCACCTTCTCAGAAAAGGACCTACCCGCCTCCGACCACATACATAACGATGCCTTGCACATCGAAGTCCACATCCACAAGCACACCATTAAAAGAGTCTTAATAGATGGTGGCTCCAGCCTCAACATATGCACTCTAAAACTGCTAAAACACTTGGGGTACTCTGATGTGGTTGTCGACACCAGCGAGTGCATCACAATCAAAGGCTATGATGACACTGAACGGCTCTCTGAAGGCACTATCAAGCTTCCCATACAAGTAGGATAGAAAATATTGCAAACTAAATGTTAGGTTCTTGATCTCAACCTCCCCTACAACATCCTTCTCGGCAGACCATGGATTCATGCCATGCAAGCCATCCCATCCACCTTCCATCAATGCATCAAATTCCCTCAGAATGGCATAGAAGTCACAGTCTATGCCGACCCTCGCCCCTTCCAATATTACAGTTTTCTAGAAGGCCACAACCAAACATTCTGCCCATATAATAAAGCCACCGTTGAAGCCAATCTAACAGCATCAAACTCATATGTCAACCCCACAAACATTGCCTCCACTTCATCCCAAGCAACTCCACCACCCGAGGTCTAGATCAAGCTATCTAACATGGGATGTGGGGAATATGACCTGCACGGCACCTTTTGTGTGGGCACATTACCCAATCCTAAGACATTTGGCATCCCAAAAATAGAGGCAGCTAATACAGTCATCATCAAGTGCAAACCCTCACCCATATTCAAGAAGAAGCACCTCCTAGATCAGGATGTAGTTGAAGATATCTCATCTTAGCTTTACAAGGATGAAAAGCCTGAGCAAGAAGCCCCCACAATCCCAACAGAAATCTATGGCAAAGGTTCTAAAATTTTCAAAAGCATGGGCTATAAAGGACAAGGCGGTATTGGCCTTCATGAACAGGGAATCGTGGAACCACTGCAAGAAAAAAAGAATCCCTATACTCAAGGGTTAGGGTACGGTCAACCACAACGCATCCTCACTACCAACGAGTGTATCTTAGCCAAGGTCGCTACTGTCTCCTTAGACGTCGACAATGTTAACGAAACGGGCTTCAAGACTCCTTTAGTGACTTCATCGACTTCTTTGACTCATTCATTTGTACCATCTACTTAGTCACCACTCTTGCTTCACCCTCCAAAGACTTGCCACTAGTTTACCCCGACCTCATTGATTGGGACCAACGTGGACCTCCTGTCTTCGACATCGCACCTAACGATGAGGCCATCGTTGAAATGATGGGGTAAGAGATCACTTCCCTTTGGGAGATCATTGAGCAGGATACATAATGGAACTCAATCCGGATGCCTATTTTGAGGAGACAACCCCTGCTTCCAGTCACAAAAACACAAAAACAGAAAATGGATCTGATGGTGAAAACCATTCTATGGCAGTATCAGATCCCAAAATAGTAAAAACAAAAGATGTATCTCCTAGTGAAAACCTCCACGAGGTGCCAGGAGATGGAAACATGGGCCTCCCTGAGATAGACAAAGTCTATCTAGACAGATCACCTATCTTGGTCAAACCAGCATAAGAAATGAATCTTGGGATAGAGGAAGAGCTGAAAATCACATACATAGCAGAATCTCTTAGCATATAGGAACAGGAGAACTTCTTGTCCTTCTTCACATGTAGAAATTGCAATTTTGCGTGGACCTATGTGGACATTGCAAGGGTAGATTCTGCTTTAGTGGTTCATCACCTTGCAGTACGCCTTGATGTAAAACCAGTCAAACAAAAGCTTAGAAAAATGAATCCTTAGGTTGCTCTCCTCATCAAAGCAGAGCTAAAGAAACAATTGGATGTTGGGTTCATTCGCCCAATCGATTACCCTGAATGGGTTTCAAACCTAGTACCAGTTGCTAAACCGGATGGCCGAATCTACTGTTGTACCGATTTCAGAGACCTCAACAAGGCCTGCCTGAAAGATGACTTCCCAATACCAAACATTGACATGATAGTGGATCTCACAGCAGGATATGAAATGTTATCCCTCATGGATGGTTTCTCAGGATACAACCAGATAAAAATCGTTCAAGAGGATCAGCACAAAACAACCTTCGTATGCCCATGGGGAACATACTACTGGGTGGTAATGCCATTTGGCCTAAAAAATGCAGGAGCTACCTATCAAAGAGCTATGGCTGTCATTTTCCATGACCTCTTCCACCACATCATGGAAGACTATGTGGATGATTTGCTAGGAAAATCAAAGACCACAGAAGAACACTTAGATGTGTTGGCCAAGATCTTTGATAGGTTAGAGCAATACAATGTCTGTTTGAATCCAAAGAAATATGTCTTTGGCATCACCTTAGGCAAATGTCTGGGATACATAGTCTCGAGAAGAGGCATCGAAGTTGATCTTGCAAAGGTCAAGGCCATCACTGAAATGCCACCTCCAAAAACACTCAAACAGCTGAGAAGCCTACAAGGAAAACTCTAGTCTATCTGACGATTCATTGCCCAACTTGCTGATAAGTGCCAACCATTCCAGCATCTGCTCTGAAAGGACATAGATTTCATCTGGAACACTTAGTGTTAGGATGCCTTTGACCAACTAAAAGAATACCTGGCTAATCCCCCTGTGCTAACTCCACCAAGGTAAGGTGAACCCCTCTTGCTTTACATCTCTGCAACAAGGACAACTATCGGAGCCTTGCTAGCACAACTCGATGAGCAAGGGAAAGAAAGAGCCATCTACTACATCAACTGCACCTTGGTCTCATATGAGCTCAACTACACACAAATTGAATGAACATGTCTATCCCTTGTCTTTATGTCACAAAAGTTAAGACACTATATGCTCAATCACAAAACCAAGCTCATCGCCAAGACCAACCCACTGAAGTACCTGTTAAACAGAGCTACTCTTACTGGGAGAATGGCTAAATGGGTCATGATTTTCATGGAGTTTGATATAGAATACACTGAGAGAAAGGCCATCAAAGGGCAAGTTATAGCAGATCAGCTGGCTGAAGCACCTATCCCGGTAGAACATCCTACAATAGCGGAGTTTTCTGATGAAGCTATCTTGACAATCACACTAGCCACAGACACATGGAAGATGTATTTTGATGGATCATACACTCACAGAGGCTCAGGGGCAGGCGTCCTATTTGTTACCCCTCAAGGCAACACAATTCCTAAATCCTTCAAGATCACATTTCCATGCACCAACAACATAGCAGAGTATGAGGCCCTTATCATAGGTCTTCAAATGGCCATCCAATGGAAAATTGAAAAGCTAATTATGTATGGTGACTCTCAACTGGTCATCAGGTAGGTCAATAATGAATACAAAACCAAGGATGACAAGCTCCTTCCCTATAAGAAGATGGTCAATGATTTCAAAGACTACTTCGAAGACATCCATTTTGAGCAAATCCCAAGACTCGATAACAAAGCAGCAGATGCCATGGCAACTATCTGATCTCTGGTAGACATGAAGAAGGACAGCAAGAAATGTGAATTCTTGATCGACGAACTCCCCATCCCAGCATATGATGTTCCTCAATCCGAACTAGTGTGTGAAGTCATTGGTCCCTTATCACCGTGGTACCAAGAAACATACTTATACCTCCACGACAACATTCTCCCCCCTAATCTGTCCACCTCACAAAGAAAATCATTCATCCATCAAGCATCCCGTTTCATCCTTGTAGGCGACACCCTGTACAAAAGGAGTCTTGATGACATGCTTCTATGATGTTTATACTCTAGGGAAGCCAAAGTAGCCTTGGAAGAGGTACACATAGGCATCTGTGGGGCACATTCAAGTGGACCCATTCTTTCTAAAAAGATGCTCAGGACTGGATATTATTGGCCAACAATGGAACAAGATTCCTATAGGTTTATCAAGAAATGCCTCCCATGTCAACAGCATGGAGATCTCATCCACACACCAGCACAGGAATTGCAACTGATCAGAATGTCATGGCTTTTCTCATAGTGGGGACTCGACATCATAGGGAAAATACATCCTCCATCCTCCAATGGCCATAAGTTCATTATCACTGCTACTGAATACTTCACAAAGTGGGTGGAAGCAATACCACTCACCTTCACCATGGGCATCCAAATCTTAAAATTCATCCTCCATTACATCATCTGCCGATATGGTATCCCCCATTCCATCGTCACCAACAATGGAAAGCCCTTCAAAAACCAAGAAGTTTGCACCTTGTGTGAAAAATTTAAAATCAAACACCACTTCTCCACACCATATTACCCTCAAGGAAATGGTCAAGCAGAGGCTTCTAATAAAACCATCCTCCACATTCTCAAGAAGACAATCAATGAAGCTAGCCGTGATTGGCACCTCCAACTCAACCCCACCCTATGGGCCTACCGCACAAGCATCCGCACTCCTACAAGAGCCACTCCATTCTCACTAGTATTTGGATCTAAAGCCATTTTACCTATCGAGGTCAAGCTCCCATCTCTCTGAGTGTCCTTGCAAAACATTATCTCTGATGAGGAATACCACGTCGCAAGGTTGCATCAACTAGAACTACTAGATGAGAAATTCCTGATTGCGTTGAATCACCTACAGGCATATCAAAACCGCCTCAGAAGAAGCTACAACAAAAGGATCAAAAACCAAAAATTTGAGGTAGGTGACCTTGTCCTAATGGAAAATCAGAAGAACCTACAAGAGCATCCTAAGCAAGGAAAGTTTGAACCCAATTGGCTAAGACCTTATGTCGTCACGGCCGATTATGGGTCAGGAGCATATCAACTTGCAACACCTGAGGGGTAGCCTCTAGATGAGCTGATGAACATCTTGCATCTCAAGAAATTCTATGCATAACCCATCTGGTACCCCAAGTCAAAAAAATTAAAAAATTGAAAACACCAGAAAATCAGAAAATCAAGAAAAATCAAAGTGCAATAAAAACTTCCAATGGTGAAAATCACTTTGGTGATGCCTTGGATAAGTACCATGGTGAAAACCTATTTCAGGTGCCATGCGTAATGGCCGGTTCTACCATCTAATAAGTCCTCTTTCTACCACACCACTCCATATCTCACGTATCCCATGGCTTGGAATTCTGAAACATCAAGTCCTATCAAACAACCCATCCTATCCCATCCCAAGGCCATCTCATGGAACAAGGATCCTTGTAAGCTCCCTTTGTACATACAAAACCCAAAAATCCAAAAACAGTCGCAAAATCAAAAAATCCAAAAATCCAAAAAACAGTAGAAAAACATAGAAAATCCAAAACAATCACCCCATACATCGATCTCGCTACAAATCACAATCATCAACACATACATAAAATCCAACCATCACAAACATCCCAAATCATTCCCACATCATCAAGTCATGCTAGAACTACATATTTATTTTGCCCACATCTTAAAAGTACCTTGATCCCGTGAACACAGGGTATGTAGGCAGTCTGGAATATGAAGGATGTTTCTAGTACTCAGGTATATAAGATGCACCCATCCAACCTGTTTGGATGGTCCCCATTCACTGAGCTTTTTGGATCTAATAAATGATACACACGCTACGTATACGCTTGAAACATGCTCCCTAGCGAAAAAATCACCAATCAACATACCAACCATAATCCTACACATGGCCAGACTATTCTTTTGCCCATCTCCCAAATATTTTACAATCAAACACCAACTGATCTGTGTCCTAGGATATATCTTTCCTACAATGGACAAAAATCTATCATTCTATCATCACGTCTCTTGGCAAGAGCACACAAAGGCTATTTGTATCTTTTCGTTGGTCTTTTTGATTATTGATTTTTATCTTTTTGTCTCACTCTAAGTCATCTCCAAAGCTACCTTGATCTCATTATATCATGGTAAGTAGCGGATAGCACCTAGAGTAGACATAGTCATTGTTTTTGTATGCTATGCTTGTGGGTTGGTTTCATTACTCCAAGAATAGTATTCATATCTTGAAGTCCAGGTCGGTTCTAGCATGATGTGTCCTATTTGCATATACAGGCATCAAAACCTTATATGCATTATTCACACTCATCGCTATGAGTCCCCTTCCTAGGCTAGACAAGATTATACTACATTGGGCATGCATGAAATCAACCTATTGTTTGTGGGTCTAGTCCATGCAATCGTAGGATATACATCATCACCTAGGTCATTTCATACCTTTGTGAACTGTATCCTACATTGCTACAGTAAACTAAGAAATGCTCTTAATTCATCTTTTGCAACTACTGTTACTAGCTCAAAATCATCATCCTAATCACTCATTCAGCTATTTCATCTCAGCCTAGATTTGATAATCACTTTCCCCACACTCACCACCAATCTAATCCCCTCACTAATCCCATTCCCCCACCATACTTCCACTCAACACATCCTGAACCGAAGTAAATCCCCCCTCAATGATGTGGTGTCTTATGACCTAAACAATCCTCTCGTCCTTCCACCACCAACCTAATCCCCTCTCCCACGGCCTCACCACTCAGGGTCAAACAAAGAACATCATGTGTATCAGGACTTGATCATCCCACCTATCACCTGGCATGCATACCGCGTATCACCTCACTACATATCATAATCAGTTAATCTCATTTAGATTCATTATAAATCCCTTTGTACATCAATTAGATTCATTTAGACCATTTTAATTGCATATCAATTAGATTCATTTAGACCATTTTAATTGCATATCAATTAGATTCATTTAGACCATTTTAATTGCATATCATTTCATTAAGGTTCACCATTAACAGCTAATAGTTTGCATAAATAATTAGGTTCATTCTAGAATTATTTAGTTGCACATTATACATCACATTTCATATCATCTCATAAACCACTTACTCACATTACATCATCATATAAATGCATTTAATAAACATCTAGCTGCATATGCATATTTTCATACATAAACATACATTTCCATAATAAATGTTTCTAAAACATTCATTTACATTAGACATCATATAGTCCATAAGATCACAAACACCATGCATGTATCACAACAAACCCATCATAAATGCATCCATAAAATCAAAAACATCATTGCATAAACATAACACATCCATCGCATATCAATCCATAACGAAATACTGCATCCATCACATAGGCATCATCATAATAGGGTATCATAATCATAAGCATCATAAAACATCAAAAAGCAT
The DNA here is from genome assembly GCA_027924645.1 of Cunninghamia lanceolata. Lineage (NCBI taxonomy): Eukaryota > Viridiplantae > Streptophyta > Pinopsida > Cupressales > Cupressaceae > Cunninghamia > Cunninghamia lanceolata. The sequence continues at coordinate 4,206,256 of BSBN01000725.1, forward strand.
CACATCATATATAATCACTGCAAAAAAATGTACATCGCTCATGTATACATCATCAAAAAATATATAGTGTCCAGATATAATGCCTCTAAGGGCAAACATGATATAACCATCACATTGAGGATCCTCTCTCTGAAGGAGTGGGAGACTTTGACCCTGGTCGAGGCTGTGATCCTGTCGGCGGCTGTGGCTATGGCTGTGCCTGCACCTGTGGAACCTACGAGGGCACATACGTGGGAGGAGGCATAGTCTGCTGAACCGACTGCACTAATCTCGATCTGTGAGACCTAAAGGCCCTCGATCTACTGACTTGGCTATAGCTCGGGGCACACTGCACTGCTGGCATGGCCACATAATACAAGCCCTAATAATACTCCACCCGTGCTCTGGCCTCTGTCAAATCCCCTTGTACCCTAGACAGCTACCCCTGTACCTGGCTCAACTATCCCTGTAACTGATACGCCTGTGTCTACGCCTGGGACAACTGAGCCTGCATCCCTATCAAAACTAGGGCAAGTCCACCACCTGAAGCCTGTAGACTACCTAATGCAGTCTCTGCCTGCTGTGCCCTACCAAGTGTTGTATCCTGCTCTCTGGTCAACACCTCTACCTCACCCTGAGCCTGGGCTAACTATGCCTGTAACACCACCACTTGTCCATCTGCCCCATCTAATAAGGCCAATGCCCCCTGCAACTGCACCAACTCTACCTCACGGATCTCCAACACCTCCTACAGGCTCACCACCTGAGCTCTCAAAGTCTCCATCTCCTCCTCCTCATCCTGTCACCTCCGACAAGGTGTAAGCCTCACACCCTCAGCCTCTCTAGCTGTCCCTGAGGGACCTACCTACTGCCCTGCTGCTTGCTGCCCTCCCCCAACCGCCTGCTGCTACGCTACCTGTGGTGGGGGTAGATCACCCCTATCCGCCCTCAGCTATCCCCCATGCCGCTGAGGTCCTCTAGGTTGTCACCCTAACCCAACCTGCACCTGCTCAACAGGAACCTGCTGCACAGGTACCTGCTGCCCCACCTGCCCCTGTCCTACTGCCACTGCTACTAGCACATCTATCGGCTGGCCATCCCTACCAACCAACCTCTCCTCTCCATCATCTCCAATCTCCATAAGGATATCCTCAATAATCTCCTCTGCCTCCCCCAAATAGTCATCCCCATCAGAGTCATCTCCATCATCACTTGAATCATCCCCCGTGAACCTACTGCCTCCTCCGTTGGATCTGTCATCTGAGTAGGCCGATGCATATGCCACCATATATCATACATAGCCGTAGTCCCTACATCTCTAACAGTGCTCCTCCAATCCCACCGCACTGGTCGTAGAGCCACAAAATTAGCTAAGGCAACCTATGGCTATATGGCTACAGGCCAATAGGTTGCATCTCGAGGTGTCCGCGCGAATATCGCCATCTATTACGGAGTGTCCTGTGCCAAACCAAATTGTCACATGACCTGTGAGGGTAGATACATATCTATAGTATGGCCTCCTTGACCCATAAGGTACCACTGCTGAAATGCAAAAGGGAGATGAATGTCATCATCTGGCCATGGCTCTACACCGATATATGGTCACAGGGTCACACTAATCACATCATCTAGCATCCTCCTCCAATGCTGCACCTGCCCAATATATGTGTACTTTACATCCTGATATAAAAACACAAAAGAATCAAATGGATGCCGATTATACCCACATGTCAACCTGGTAACTGGGATGTGCTCCCAAATCCATACATGAAGCAGAGTGACTCCGACTAACAATGTTCTATCATGCAGGTGGGCAACTGTATGCATCTCATGGTATAACTACCCCAACATCGTTGGTCCCCAGGCATAGACAATCTCATGCCCCACCATCCCCTCTACCATCCCGCTCCAGCCAACTGGAAAACCCCTACCTTGCCCCTCAGGAATCACAACCCCTCCAATCAAAGCACATAGGAATAAGGCAAAGGGATCTGCACCCACAACCAGTGTCCCCTTATAGTCCATCTCTCTCTCGTCTGCAGAGAGAACTAGGTGGTCTGCTCCAGACACTCTGATCAAGGCGTTCCACCCCATCCTCATGTCATATCAAACCCGCTGACCTCGAATAGGTAGCTTGAGGATGCGATAGACATCCTCAAGTGTAATGGTCAGCTCACCAGTCGACAACAGAAAACTGCAGGTCTCAGAACGATACCGCTCCACAATCGCTGTCATCAAAGCTCTATGAGCTCGCAGAACTGGCATCGAAGACACTGTCAGAAGCCCCAATCTCGCCAACCGCGCCCGCGTAGCATCATCAAAACCATCGAATAGTGCCATCACGGATGGAACTCGTTGCTCATGTGACTGCAATATAAATTGCTGTGTATCCTGCATACGCAATGTTATGGTTAGATGTCAACCTATCTATTTCTAAACCAGCCTTTTTCTTCTAAATGTCTAAAAAGCCTGCATCATTTGGCATGAAAATAGACAACTCCTTGTGCCATTTTTAAAATGGTGCTAAAATTTCCTTTAAATGGTGCTAATACAGAAAATAGCGCCACTGCGCATAACTCTTTGCGCCAATCCAAACAATAGTGCTACTACGCACTATAGATGGCACCATTTTTCTAAATGGCGGCACTATACCTTTTGGAGTTGATTAGCACAATAGCACTGATTAACCCAATTGCACTAATCCAGCCAATAGCAATAATCCCCTAAATCATGCTAAAATTAACCATAGTGCTATTCCCCAGGATGGCACTATTCCATAGAATAGAGCCACTTCCACCCCAATTTGGTGCTAAAATGCCAAATTCTATTCTTCTGGTAATTGTGCTAATCCAGAGGATAGCACTAAAAAACCTACCTAATGGCGACAAACTGCCCTACCCTACCCTAGCGGATAGCACCAATCCAGAGGATGGCGCTAATCCACCTTGCCGTTGGCGCTACGTGCTCCAATCCCTAATCCCAAACCCCAAAAAAGGCACAAAAAATGAAAAAATTACAAAGTCAGGGTTAGGACCTACCGGGGGTCTAGCGCTTGGTGCCCGGCCAAACTCTCAGAACCGCTCAGAGATGTGTCGAAGTCGTGGGAACTAGGGGTTATGGTTAGCCATCTCTCCTTCGTCCTTTCTCCTCCAAAGTTAAAAGTGTGCAAATGTGGCACTCTAAGGGCCCACTTTGCCTAATATAGTGAGACATGTCATACTTCCACCTCCTCCTTTGCCCTCCAGGGTGCAGATCTCAGCCTTTTCCTCTGTTTTTCTTCCCGTCATCCTCTTTTCCCATCCCCTATCCAACTTTCACTCCCGTCGCATCCTTTTCAAGAACTCACCCAGAAAAATTTTATTTTCCCGCCGACCTCTCGAGGGGGCATCCCTTATCCATCTCATACCTGACCGGCAGCTGGGGCATATTTTTCTTCGACCTGACACCACTTCCCTCCTAGGTTCAGATGCCACGTTAAAGAGGGGCAAATGTAGACACCTAAAAATGTCTTCCACCATCAAATTGACTCCTGACAACTCTAAACACACCAATTTCCCTTCTAACCAATTAATTAAATTTTTATTTAATTAATTACCCCTTTCGTTTTCCAAATTCACACCATTTTATCCCCAAAATTGAATTAATTTCATTAATTCAATAGTCCAAACCTTAGCCAATTAATTTAATAAATATGCAATATTTATTAAATCAATTTCCCCTTTTTCACTAAATCTAATTAATTAGTTAAAACCATGTTAACTAATTAATTCAGCCTATAATTAACCTATCCCTACCTTAGACAATTAAATAGCTATTATTTAATTGCCTACCCTAGCCTACCTCATCATAGCCCTAGGATTAATTAAATAAAACCTCTGTTTAATTAATCCTAACCCCTTCATTTGGGTGGTCAAACCTTGTTTAACACCCTTCCCCACATCCTCCAAATAAAAAATTGAATTAAATCCACATAAGTCAATTTTTTATTTAAAAACATCCCACATCACATTTATTTCTCCTTACAAACCCATACTCATTTATTTCCTCTCTTCCCCAAATGAATTTTTAATTCATTTACATTCCCCCATAGGAATTTTTAATTCTAAAATAATCCTTCACCCCCATGCTCATTAAATAACCCCTTTTCCCAAAATGAATAAAAGAATCACTTTTATTCCTAGCCCTCCATTCATTTAAGATTCAATCTAGGCCCTCCACATCACTTTTGTCCTCCACCCTTGATCTTCTAAATCAATCTCCATCCTTGGATCAAAATCCCTTCCAAAAATATATAAATAGAACCTCTCCCAAGCCATTTTCATCATCCAAGTTTATGCAAAGTTACCATGTCAAAATCACTCTTGAGCTAGAATAGTGAGTTGTAAACTAAAGTAGCATTTCACATTCAAATCCATTGTCTAGGGATTATCTTTGTCTAGGAGCTTGTTTTGGGTGCAAAGGCTCCTTCCTCCCTTGATGGGATTGGGTTTGCATGTAAGGTATAACTTTGTGTTTATTGCATTTTGTTTAGTATTTCTACCTTATTTGCATATCTAATCTACACATGTTAGTGTCTACAACATCATGATAAACAACAACATCAATGCATATGATTAACCACACAAAGAGCCAAGGTTATACAACAAATTTAGAGTTTGAGGATAACCGTAGGGATATATCATGAAGCTCTCTGAATCGAGTACTGCCAAGGCCAGATTCAAAGATGAATAAAGATGCATAGAGTAGCTCTATTGTTAAGATTTGTAAATGCGACAAAAATATCATGAAATTCACTACACGGAAAGCACGAGTGCTTCCACTAGCCAAGCATTAGATAAAATATACAACCCCATCGTCATATTAGGAAATAAGTCCATTTTTTGATTGCTCTCGAAAGGGACACTAGGTCCGCATCAGTATAAATGTTTGTCATCATCCGCCCACTAGGTGGAAACATTAGAGGAAGGGAAACACAAAATAAGAGAGGAGAAACAAGTGTCTTAGGGACAATCATGTAGGAGGGTACCCCCAAGTCACCAACTGCGACGCTATGTCCGTAAAACACAACACACAACAATGAAATTAGAGAGAGGCAATATAGAAGAATGATGATACAAATAGAAGGTCACAATAGAGGTAGTCTCCTGGTATGCCAAACCTTACAGGAGAATCCAAGGTCATTCCAGGAGGCCTAAACAACACATAACACATCACAGGGAAGCACATCATGAGAGAAGTAAAAGGTGAGAGATACTTACCTATAGGGCCCTTGTCGGGCTAGCGGGTATGATGAATCTTGATCTTTATCTTAATGGTTAAGGCGTTGTTACTTCTTCTCTGTTCCATATGTTCATGAGTTTGCGGGGGTAAGTATGTAGGAAAGGTTTCTCTTAATGATGGTTGAGAGGGGATGTTGCCATTGTCTGTGTCAGCTATAGGAGCATTCAAAATGTCATTTAATTGAGCTTGTGGAGGCATCCCAAAGATACCCATTTCAGTCCCTATATAGGGTGTTGGAATGGCTTGAGTAAGAGGCATAGCTTATTCTTCCACAACATGTTGGATTTCATTTCTTTCCAAAGTATGTGATGGTTCATGATTTATTTTCTTGTTTAGGATGTAATTGAGAATTTTTTGAACATCAGGTGGCAAATTACCATTAGATTTAAGCAAATGGTCACAAAGAGAATTTGCATCATCCAAAGCTTCATCCTGATTAGGGAGAGTGGGAATGGATGGCAGAGTAGTGTTGAGAAATGTGTCAATGATATATTTTTCTTGTGCCAATATATCCTCACCAAGTGGGGTTATGTTGGGACAAGTCTCTTTGTTTGATAGATCACCCATTGCTATTTCATTCTCATAGGTCTCAGAAAGGATTTTCATTATATCATCATGAAACAAAGGGAGAGCAGGAGTAACGTTGTCGCCACTACTTTTTGCACGATTGTTTTTAGCTAAAAAACTTTTGAGATTCTCCATGATTGAGGGAAAAACATCCATAGTCTCAAGAAAGTTATCGAAATAGGCTATTGATCGAAGAATATCACATGTAGTACTATTGGTCATGTCGATGCCATAGATGTATGTGATTTGATGCAAGACTTGAGGATGTATGCTAGTGAATTTGCAAAAATTATCATAGTTCACAATGTACTCATATAGGTCTTCTAAAGATGTACCCTTAGGAGAATCCATTAATGTAAAATATATGCAAAAATGCTTGATTTTTCTATATGTTTTCAATGCTAATGAATGAAACAAAGGGTGCTGTAAGGATTTCAGTCAAGGGTAAAAAGTTATTTGTTTGATATCAGTCCAAAATAGCAATAATATCACTCTCAACACACTCTTGATGCGATTTCAAGTTGATGCCAAGTCAAAATATAGTGAAAATATGTCAAAATAAGCACTTTTTTTCACCAAGACTTAATGCAAGAGAGCATAACAAAGGGTTTTGTGAGGACAATGATGATGGATAGAAAATAATATAAATAATAACAGTCACTTAGTGCCAAAATACCCAACACAACATGTATTTAGTGCCACTTAAGGTCAAACCCTAGTGAAAATATAGCAAAAATAGGCTATTTTTCAAGGTTTTTCAACTCCAAGACCTAGAAAAAGGGGTGTTGTAAGGAATTTTAGGAGGTACAATAAATAATATCAATAATATCAGTCACCTCAATCCATAAAATTGATCACAACATGGTTGGAGTGCAAACTAGGTCAAACCCTAGGGCAAAAATAGTCAAAATGTGTAGTTTTTCACCAAATTTTCACTACAAGAGCCTGATAAAAGGGTGTTGTGAACATTTTTATGAGGGGAAGAAAATTATTACCCTAAAATCAAGAAAATACTGCCAAAATACCTTTCACAACACACCTATCAAGTTTATAAAGTCGATAAGGCCAAATTTAGTGAAAATCATTATTTTTCGAAGCCCTAGGTTTGAGATCTTGGGACAAAATGCTATGCGAATGTTTTGAAGTCTGATTTAGGATGGAAATTGAATATTATAAGATTTGAAAATGATTTTCAAGCTTGAACATGCAAAATGCCCATGTAAATTTAATGAAAATCCCTCAAAATTGCTAGTTTTTGATGAAATTTTCTGTGCAAAATTGCAAATATTTTAAATCTAAATGCAAAGTTACATTAAAATGCAAGAATAAAGCCAAATGCTAATTTTAATGAGCCTCTAAAATTAGTATAAAAATTTGAGAAAAGATTTTGCCTACTAACCCTAGATTTTTGAATTACTAGGTTATATAAAATTGTCAAAATTTTCACAAAAACCTAGCAAATTAATGATGAAAATGCAAAGCAAAATTTTGAATTTTTGTATTTTTATGTAGTTTATATCAGATATGATGCAAAAAATTATGAATTAGAAAAATTTAGAAAGAATTGATGCAATTTAGTAAGCCCAACAATGCAATTTTTTTGAGTTTTCTAAAATTTTCAATTTTTTTGAATTTTTCACAATGCAATAAAATGAATGACTATATGAATGAATGAAATCAATTCAAATATAAAGAAACACACTCAAAAAGTTGCAATTTATGTCCAAAAACATGGGTTCACCAAAATGTTTAGGGGAAATTTGGATTTGTTAATGTTCTAGTGTTTAGATGTTTAAATTTGCCTCTCCACTATACATTCAAGGATCTAGGGTTGAGTGGCGAGCACTATCATACCCTAGGTCACTTAAAAATGTAGGGAAACTTGGATTAGGGAATTTAATTATTAATTTTCCTTCTCTTGTGCCCAATTAACCATTAAAACCCTAAATATGCAAATATGACAACAAATTGACGAATGACAGAAAAAGCTCTTGCACACAAGAGTAAAATACCAAATCAAGAATACCTGTTTTTGGGGTTTCGAAGCAAAATAGTCAGGGACATTGGAGCGGGTGCCCAAGTCCAAGGTACCAGTTTCTTCACAGGATCCGGACCTCCTCCCGACACTGATAAACCCTGTAACTTCTATTTTCTAAAACTTAGATGCGGAGGACACTAAAGCGAGTGCCCAAATCCTGGAAGTGCTCCTATGTCTTGCTTTTCTTTAGATCCTGAATCCTTGATGCCTGTCAATCCCTCCTGTAACTTTACTTTTCCCAAATGTGGCACATATAACCTGCAATCACAAGACTTGGTTTTGTGGTTGTGGTGTTTAGAGGCTTGCCTCAGTCAAGCCCTAGAGGACACTTAAGTCTTTGAACACCATTGTCAGATAAAGAGTGCATGCCCTTGTGAGGCAGAGGCAAAAAACTAAAGGAATCAATGATGAAAACACAATATTATGTCATGTTGTAGTGAAGCTCTCATGGGAGGAAGATGCTCTTCATGCCATGAGGAAATTGGTGCTCAAATCTACAAATATCAACACACAAAACACACAAGTCTACTCTTACAACACAATAGAAGCCTTGAATCACCTTGAGAATGCATGAACATCACAATTTCTATCTAATTGAATCTCTAGTTTTACAAATGAATGCCTTAGCATGCTTTTATATGCAACTACAAACACTCCTGCCAAGATTTTCGTAATTCAAACTTACTGTGTCAGCAAAGGACCCAAATAACAGTCATAAACTGACACCCAAAAATTAGGGCTGCCCCAAAATAGGGCAGGACTAGAGCGCCGACGCCCAAGTCGTCCCCCCTATTTTGGGTAGGGTATAGCTCAAGGGGTCCTCCTAGGTCCAATTTGCCATGGAAGCTAGGTCGCATTCCATCGGGATGCCAAAATATGAACTAAGATGTCCTAAATGCATACTAAAGACCTGGGAGCTAAACCTTATGAGGGAAAAGCCCCCAAGGGGATATTTTCTGACATTACACCAACATTTGGTATCAGAGCTTAGTTGCCATGATTTGGGAGGAAATCCTTGTTTGATAACCCTAGCTATGAGTGGATTTTTTGTACATAGTTGAATCCATGGACTTGCAAGAAAAGAATGAAGATATTGCAAGATATGAAGGATTTGTGCAGGTTTTGGTTTGCAAATTTAGGGTTTTGGGGTTGTAAAATTGTGGTTATTTTTTTGCAGATTTGGGTGTTGAAAAATCATGGAGAAAAGGGCTTGTTGTGGGTTTTCATCAAGAGGGTTTTGAAGAGGATATTTCATAGATAACCTCCTGGGACAAAATAGACCTCTCCATTGAGTTTAGGAGGTGCAAGACATGAATATTGACATAAAATTCAGCCTATTTTAGCCACTATGAAAAAAATGCAAATTTTTTTGCCCCTAGCCCTAGCTGTATGACCGAGAAGGCATCTGCAAGTACGAATAAAATAAAAAAATTCCTATGCTTTATTTTTAAAATCCTAATTATTTTTTTTTAAATGAAAAATGAAAAAAATTGCTACATAGGCGGGGGTCTGCAGACCCCTGTACCTGCATGGTTAGCAAAGGGTACTAACAGGGTACCCTATGACAGGGCCTTGTCAGTCCCTCCACCCTATTGGCAGCAGAGTTGCCATGGATAGAAAGTGCTAGTCGGGGGGCTTAGAACTCCTAGTCTGGCAGCTTGGCTAGCCCACCAACCTCTCTCGCAAGGGTGGTTAGAAGTCCGGCTAAGCTGGCGACCCAACCCCAACATGGGGATTTCAAAATTTTAAAACTATTTTAAAAACATTGTAAAATCTGCCACTTGTCCATGGCCCTAGTGCCGCTAGGGCATCACCCAAGCATTGCTGGTGGGATGCCCCTGGGCCACCCATAAGCTACCAAAGGGCCACTAGGGCCTATTTTTAAGCCTAGTAGGGCATGTTTTTCCAAGAGGCATAACTTGGTCCTACAATGTTATATTTTTAACTTATTATAGTCGATGAAAAGATCTTTCCATGTACTATGCTACATGGTATCAGAATTATTTCCAAATTTTTCCATTTTGATAGTGGTTTGTCTGTTGGAAGCTAGATGTGTGATTTGAGCTTTGACGGGGCATAACTTGTGCATAAAAAATCAGTCCATTGACTTCTTATAGGCGTTGGAAAGGTATTTTTGAGAACTATATAGTGGAACAGGTTTGGAGATGATATTCTGGGGTTTGTTTAGTTTGTATCAGTTTGAGCTAGTTTTGGTCTCTTTGACTTATGGTTCTTTTGTGAGTTGATGGAAAATCAAATCTAGGTGATTTTATGTTTAAGTCATTGCAGACTTACATGTTTATCTCTAATTTTCCTCATTTGACATGGTTACCAATGTAATTTTAATTTGCATGTTGCATTGTGAGATCTATAGGTTGTACAGTGTTGTAGGTTGTCTATGCTTACAGGTTGCATATATGACTTGGATGTGAGTTGTCTATGCTGAAAGATGTTTTAGTGTTGATGCAAATTTTGATTTGTGGCTTGGTTTAGTCACATGTTTCATTGGATTTCTTGTCATCATGAGAGAGAGATGGTATTACCTAATATGGTCATGAAATGGGACCTATGTTTGTTGACTATATGGTATAGTTGTCTGAGACTTGATGGGATTTTGGTGTAGGTACATTAGGTGGTGATTGTGGTGTCATAAACATTCCTTGTTTGGTTGTGACTTTGGCATGATATGATTGTTTTACAGGTGCAGTTTTGGTGGTGTTGGATTGATGTTTGGTTTACAAGTTGTGTTCATCTTCTTGGTTTGGAGATTATGCTTTACTCAACCTTTAGGGAGTTGTTGTCATTATAATGGGATTATTTTATTGTGTTGGGGTCATGGATGATCTTTATTTAGGAGATGGTTATCACGATGTCATGGATAGCTTGCTTACATGATTCAATGGGAACTTTTGACAGTGATGGTTTGATGTTTTTCATGTTGCCATGTATAGCTCAGTATCACACTTCAATGGGAGCTTTGGAAGGATATGGTTATCTTCATGTGATTTGGAGATGTTGATCCTTGGTTTAGAGATGTTGGTATTGTGTCATGATTTACTTTTGATTTTGCATTAGAGTGTTGGCATGATACAGGTTCTCTTAAGACAAGATGTGTGCATTAGTGCACGTGATCTTCCTTTGAGAAGATTATTAGATCATGATATTTTCCTTGGTTATGCAAATGTGTAGTTTTGGAGCTTTGACTATGATCTTGTTGGTTCTCTTGGTATTGGGTACATTAGTCATGTGCTTGGGAGCTTCATGATAGTATTGTGAACTACACTTGTAGTTTAGATCATGCAAGTACTTGTGGATACTTGTAGATTTAGGAGAGGCTTGAGTTCTCTTGGGATTAGAGACATGTGTTGAGATGGTTACTCTTTGATGAGTATTTCAATAGTAAGACCGAGGACCTACATGTTACATCCCAAACTTATTATTTAGGCTAATCTTGCTTCTCTGTGGTAATCAAGATGATTAATCATAGTTTAATGATTTGATGTTTGTAGAAAATATCAGATAGAATCATTGATTATATGAATATTGACTAAAGTTAGTTAGACATGAGATTACAAGTTGATACGATTATTCAATTATTATGATTTACGAATCAATAATGATACACGAATCATGGTTCTATGGTTGTGAGTGTGATCAGGAAAAGAATCTTCCTTCAAAAATGGAAGGAGAGTATCACCTAGAAGGAAGAGATAGATGTGGGAAAGGGTCAGATTTCCATCTGAGTATTGAATTAAGTCCCTCTGAAACTTTTCAAGGTAGAGTGAGTTTAAGTCTTTCCCTTGTTAATCGTTTTAATTTTTGTGTCAGCATGACAATTTGGGTTATCTCAATGTCATTTACGTCGATTCAACTAAACAATGTTCCTAGAATGTCAACGTAAGTCGAGAGATAATCTCGTCAGGTTGTCGAGGAATTTCTTGTTTCTTTATCTAATTCCTTATTAGGGTTTTGATTCTACTATTTCTTTTTATATATTACTTTTGATTTATGATTGATCGTAGGCCACTTCGAGGGGGAAACCTCCTTTGAGCAAGCTCAATTACAATAAATTCATGAGTGCCTTCATAGGCCACAACACATACTTAAATACTAAGTCTAACTAAACAACCATTACTCCCAATGAATGTGGGATAAAACCAAATACTCACAGGATGACTTACAAAGCATATGCGTCCAATAATAACATACTAATATAGTAAAGAGAAGGGCGAAACATGGGTTCTTAACATCCCCTTCCCCATAGAAAAGCTTTGTCCTCAAAGCTTAAGATGTGGAAATTGATATTGAATCTACAGGAGTGGTTCCCAGGTAGCATCCTCTGGTTGCATTCCGTGCCACTGGATTAAGACCTCGGTGATGGAGCGAGAGCGAAGCTGGCGGGTGCGCCTGTTGAGGATTGCCTCCGGCTCCAAAATGATGAATCCTTCATTATCCAGTTTAGGTAAAATAGTGTGTACTCCGATGTTGGAGCCAAGAACTTGTTTGAGGCAAGAGACATGAAAGACTGGATGAACGCGGGAAGAAGGAGGAAGCTCCAATTTATAAGCAACTGACCCAATCTTCTGAAGAACCTTATATGGCCCATAGAACTTGGGATCCAGCTTTTGACACCCTTTGAGTTTCAGGGAGGATTGCTTGGAGGGCTGTAGATGAAGAAAATCTATATCACCTACATGAAAAGTGCACTCAGAGCAGTGTTGATTGGCTTGTTGTTTCATGTGATTTCATGCTAGGTGAAGGTTGTCCTGCAAACTGCAAAGGAGCTGATCTCGGGTTCGGAGAACCGTGTCAACTGCCTGAACTGGTGAACTATTGGGGTGGTATGGAAGGAGCAGTGGCGGTGCCTGACCATAGACCGCTTCATATGGAGTCATTTTAGATGTAGTGTGGTAGGAGGTATTGTACCACCATTCAGCAAGAGGGAGCCACTTTGCCCACTGATGTTGTTGTTCAGAGGTGAAACAACAAAGATAAGTTTCCAAACATTTGTTGAGAACTTTAGTTTGACCATCTGTTTGTGGGTGATACCCAGAACTCATCTTCAATTTGGTGCTAGTGTGACGAAAGAGTTCGGTCCAAAAATGACTAGTGAAAGTGGCATCACCATCTGAGACAATGGAAGAAGGGATGCCATGAAGACGAAAGATCTGGTCCAAGAACATTTGTGCAACGGAGGAGGCAGTATAGGGATTGCTAAGGGCACAAAAATGACTATATTTGGAGAGGCGATCAACCACAACCAAGATCACTGTCTTCCCTCCCGATTTAGGGAGCCCCTCAATGAAATCCATAGAAATATCTGTCCAAATCCTTGTAGGGATGGGCAAGGGTTCAAGCAATCTAGGAAGGAGTGTCATTTCACCCTTGTGGCATTGGCAGGTATCACATTCAGCCACCATCTGTTGAATGGCCCTTTTCATTCCTTTCCAAAAGAAGTTACGCTGTGCCCGCTCATAAGTTTTGAGGAACCCAAAGTGCCCTGCCGATGGAGAAGCATGGAGTTCATAGAAGACAGCCTGTTGAAGATCTATGTTCTGGGGAAGCACCAAAAAACCCTTGTATCTCAGAGAAGCACCATCCCAAGAGTAATGCGGTATAGCAGAAGGGGTATTGGCCAACTGTTGGATGATTTGAGATAATGAAGAGTCTTGGGCATAGCCTTGCTAGACAGATTCCAGCCAATTTGGAATAGGCATAGAAATAGCTGAAAGAGAAGCTTGGTCATCAAATGTGCGAGAAAGAGCATCCACCACAATATTGTCCTTGCCTCTCTTGTAAGTGATTTCATAGTCATAACCCATGAGTTTGCTAACCCATTTCTATTGTACTGGGGAGGAGACCCGTTGTTCAAGGAAATATTTCAGACTTTGGTGATCAGTCTTGATGCAGAAATGATTCCCTACTAGGTATGGCCACCACTTCTGGACTGCATGCAAAATAGCCATTATTTCCTTCTCATATGTAGAGAGGACTAAATTCTTACCTGAAAGGGATTTGCTAGTGAATGCAATAGGATGTTCATCTTGAAGAAGAATAGCACCAAGTCCATTGCCGCAAGCATCGCTCTCAATAGTGAAGGTCTTGGAAAAATCTGGCATAGCTAGAATAGGTGTAGTACACATGGCTTGTTTCAATTTTTCAAATGCACACTCAGCAGTAGGAGTCCACATAAAAGCATCCTTTTTCAATAGAGCTATTAATGGAGCTGCAATCTTCCCGTAATCCTTGACAAACTTGCGGTAGTAGCTAGTCAGTCCCAAAAAACCACGGAGGCTCTTGAGTGTCTGAGGATGCGGCCAATGTCACATGGCGTCGATTTTGGTAGGATCCACGTGAACCCCTTGGGTGGAAACAATATGCTCAAGATACTCCACTTCTGTCTATCCAAAAACACATTTAGACTGGTTTGCATAGAGATGATGAGTAGAGAGAAGTTGCAGTACAAGATCGAGATGCTAGAGATGCTGAGCCCATGTTGTGCTATAGATGAGGATATCATCAAAGAAAACCAGAATGAATTTTCGCAAGTAGGGCCGGAATATTTTGTTCATCAATGCCTGAAATGTGGAAGGAGCATTAGCGAGGCCAAAGGGCATGACCAAAAACTCATAGTGGCCATCATGCATGTGGAAAGCCGTTTTAGGGATATCATCCTCATGAACCCGAATTTGGTGATACCCAGAACGAAGATCCAACTTGGAGAAAAATTGAGCACCATGAAGCTCATCAAGAAGCTCATCAACAACATGAATCGGAAACTTATCTTTGATTGTAAGGTGATTAAGTGCTCAGAAGTCAATGTAGAGGTGACATGACCCATCTTTTTTTTAGACAAGGAGAACTGGTGAAGAAAAAGAACTGGTACTAGGGTGAATAACACCCTGCTTGAGTAAGTCCCGAACGAGCAGCTCAATCTTTGTCTTTTGGTGAAAGGGGTAGCGGTAGGGCCTGATGTTGGGAGGAATGCTACTAGGAAGGAGCTGAATACGATGGTCCTCTAGACGTGACGGTGGCAAGCCCACGGGTTCTGTAAAAACATAGGGATATCTATCCAAAAGGGGTTGGAGATCCAAAGGACTAGTGGGGACCGCTGATGGTTGCATCTGAATGGAGTGGAGTTGAGTGATGACACCATGTGAATTTTTCTTAAGGAGCTTTTCCATGCGATGTGAACTGATGATGCTAAGAGACCCTGGTTGTAAGCCCTTCAATGTGTGTTGTTGCCCATTGTTGGAAAACTACATCCACAGTTCAGCAAAATCCCATAAGATGGGGCCAAGTGTACGTAACCATTGAGTGCCCAAAATGACATCACATCCACCTAAGGGAAAGGCAAACATGTCAAAGCACAGGTTATAATCTCCAATAGAGAGACACACATTTCAACACTTCCCTTTGCAAGGTAAGGTGCCCCCATTAGCAATCATGACTTCAAAGCTGGAGCAAGGATGAATTAAACAATCAGCCTGTGTGGCGATCTGAGGGTCAATGAAGTTGTGAGTGCTCCCAGAATTAATGAGTATGGTCAGAGGGAGCTTCTTGAAGTAACCCTTGACCCACATGGTTTGTGGGGTGGTGACGCCTGCTAAAGCCTGGAGAGAGATCTCTGGGTGGTCTTTGTGAGAAGGAGAGTCAGCATGCGGCTACTGAATGTCGATTTGATCATCTACCATATCCTGAGCATCTTTAGAAATGTCAGGTACCGGTGGGGAATCCACATCCAAGAGATAGAGTTTTTGCTGAACACATCTATGTCCTCGAGTGAATTTCTCATCACAATTGTAACAAAATCCTTTTTCACGATGTGCCCACATCTCAGCTTCCGACAAATGCTTGATAGGCGTTGTTCGAGGAGCTAGTGTGATTGGAGGTCGTTGAGGACCCATATTTCAGAATGGAACAAAAATGGATTTGGAGCGTTGTTGAGCTGTGATCTTGTCCTCTGCCAATTTAGCCAACCCTAGGGCTTCCATCATTGTGCTAGGATGGAACATCTTAACCTCAGAGTGGATTGCATCCTTCAGACCACTGACAAAACAACTCCAGAAAAAATCATCAGACAATCCTTCGGTGTGATTGGCTAGTTTCTCAAATTCAGTCTGATATTCTCGCACAGTACCAGTTTGGCAAAGTTTAGTGAGTGCACCGGTGAAGTCATCAAAAGAACTAGGGCCAAATCGTTGCAAAAGGAGTGAGCAAAAATCTGTCCATTTTGGCTCTTCATGAGCCTTGATGTACCAACGAAACCATTGAAGAGCTTCGTGTTCCAAATGAAAGGATGCAAGTGGGACTTTGTTGTCATCAAAAGTAGTATGTAGGTTGAAATATTGTTCAGCCCGGTATATCCATCCAGTCGGATCAGCACCATTGAAGCGAGGAAAATCAAGCTTCGGCCCACGAAAATGGCTGGGAGAAGAGGACCCAATGGCTACAGAAGCGGACCTATTGTTCATGGCTGATGCTGAAGATTGAGACCAAGAATTTTTTCATCCAGATCTTGGAGTTTGGTCTTGAGGGCTGCAAGTTCATTCTCCATGGTTTTTTCTCCTGTGCGTGTGACAACCATAACCAAGAATTTTTATTTTTATTTTTTAATAATTTTTATTTTTTTTTTCGGAAAGGGTAGAAAAACAGAAACAAAAACTTTTTTAGTAAGGAAAAATTGGGATTTGGGAAAAACTCAGATGGGTAATGGGGGATTGACTAGGGCTTGGGCACTTTCTGAGGGATGGGGAAGTAGAAAAATTGGGATTTCAGAAATGGGGTGAAAGAATGAGAAAATTTGTCTAAGAGGGACAAATGAGTAGAAATGGGAAAGGAACACTGTGGCTAAATTTGAAGGCGTTTGGGTGAAAATCAAAGAAGTTATGGCAAACCCTAAAAATAGAGAAATTGAGGATTTTGGGCTTCAATAAGGGAAATTTGGAATATGGTCCTCAAGGAAGGAATTATACAAAATGAAATGCCAGGGGTTCCAGTGAATTTTTAGAGGAAATGGAGTGAAAACAAGGAAGATATGGTGAAAAAATAGATTTTTTTTTACTTTTTCTAGAAATGAATGGAAATAGGATCTGTCTGCAACAAGCTCTGTTTTCTGGAAATGAACGGAAACAGGATCTATCTACAACAAGCTCTATTTTCTGTTTTCTAGAAATGATGGAAATAGGATCTGTTTGCAACAAGCTCTATTTTCTATTTTCTGGAAATGAGCGGCAACAGGATCTACAAAAAGCTCTGCAACAGGATCTGCAACAAGCTCTGCAATAATGGACCCAAGTTCAGCTTCCTAAAAGTTTAGGGGATTCACTCAGATACCAATGATGTCTAATGGCTTGCGTATTGGGGCAGTACCCCTCACTCCATGGCTTAGGTAAAACTGATAACCGCTTTGTGACAAACGACAGCTCTTGGTTTACCTCACGGATGGAAACTAGTCAATCAGGTAGGGGGTGCCCTTTTCACTAGCAGGTCCTCTCAATGGGCCAGCTACTTTGGGGTTCCTGTGGTACTCCTCACAATGAGTTTTAGGGCTATGCCCAAGCACTTCCCACAGTTAAGTGGATAGGGATTATTCCCTGATCCAAACCTGCAATTAAAATGAACAGAGAGATACAGATGCAAAGAAAAAAAAGATTACTGCAAGAAGCACAGCGCCTGGATGCTACTAAAAAAAAGGAAATTTTGACAGAATGTCCACCCAGCGAGCCCAAGAATTACAGTGCCTGGAGGCCACTGAAAAAAAAAATTGGCAGAATTTCCACCCAGCAAGCCCGAGAAAGCGCTCTGATACTAGATGAGAAGAACCTCCTGCAACAATACAATGAAAATACAACAATATAGCAAAATAGCAGAACTCAGAAGAATTTATTGATCGTAGGCCACTTCGAGGGGGCAACCTCCTTTGAGCAAGATCAATTACAATAAATTCGTGAGTGCCTTCATAGGCCACAACACATACTTAAATACTAAGTCTAACTAAACAACCATTACTCCCAATGAATGTGGGATAAAACCAAATACTCATAGGACAACTTACAAAGCATATGCGTCCAACAATAACATACTAATATAGTAAAGAGAAGGGCAAAACATGGGTTCTTAATAGGGGAGTGGTACTCAACCCCAAAGTCTCATTTTGGTTTTGTCACCCTATCAATGATGATGTCATTTAATGACATCTTGGAATTGTTTTGTTACCCTTAAACATCATGTAGATGCAAGGGAAACTTAATGTGATATAATTTTTCTAGCCTTTGTGATCGGGCACCTTATTAAATATTATTAATGTATATTCGACCACCACCTAGGGTGAGTAGAGGCTGATTTGAACCCATGTTTATCCCCACCCTCACTGTCCACTCCATGATGGCGGATAATAGACTATTGGAGCCCAAAAAGGCCGCGGGGTGCTGGAGTTGGTTATCTATTTTACCACTACGTGGAGCACAAAAGGTGGCAAACCTTATTGCATGCAAAGCATGCAAAAGTATCCATGATAGCTTTGTTTATGTGATGTGTTTTTGGTATGCTCAGGAAAGGAGAGAAAGTGGAGTTGGAGAATCGAGGTTTTCTGTGTGAAAGAGACTACTATAGAAGTAGCAAGCTAAGAACATGTAAGCTTGGGATAGAGCTATTGAATGACATTCAGGAGTGACCCTCGACAGGCTGACTCCATTGTATATAAATCTTATCAGGTATGAAGCATAGTCTTTGATAGAATCTTAATACTTGGCATAACAAGTAAATATTACTACTACTTTTGTATGAGGTTGACTATGTCAACATAGGGTAGTAAAAGACTATTGTGTTATTATTAGAGGCCCTCGAGGCTGAAGACTTTGCTATTATTAACTATGATACTTCATACCCTATGGTGTTATCTTTAAAGGCCTTCGAGGCCATAAGTGTATTTACATCGTGAAGCTTGTAAGCATTGTTGATATCTAAGCTGGCCATGGCCATGAGGCTGAGTCTATGCATTGCTATTGCATGCAATAAGTCTGTGTACCGTTATGGCCAGGGCTTAAAGATACATCTTATATTCCCTAAATCTTTGATTGTTATGTTCGAGCTGACTGTGCTCAATAATGAAAGTATAAAGAACCATTATGTCTGTGTATGTGTATTGTAAAGCTAGCTTGGGAATAGACAAGTGCCTTACTCAAGCCATGATAACATTTATCATGAATCTTTAACCTTTGATTGTGTACGAGGCACTTAGTAATTGGTCTTGTAGACTACAATAATAGTGCTCGACTGTTAATGATGGTTATTATGATAACCATGGTGCATCTTATGAATTTAAAAGAATATAACGACTCCTTGTTGAAGAAGGAGGTTTTGATAAGTGATAAATAGTATTGTTGTCTAGGAAACATTAAATGCATGCTAGGTCTATTGGAGAAATTATTCTTTCTTGATAATTATTTCCTTATGAGATTGAATACTAAGTTTGGTATGAAACTCTTGTATTTTAATATATATGGAAGCCATCTCTTTTCTAATGGCCATACTCCATGAATGGGGTATAAAATATAAAAAAAACTCATGTGGACATTTGAGTTAGGGTCTTTTTAATAAGACCGTCTTATTAGACTAATATGATGTAAGTCTTTGATAACATGAATTTGAATGTAAACCTTGAGATAAGGTTGTTACATCAAAAAATGTCCCCTTAGGGGATTTTCCCTCTTAAGGTTTAGCTCTCGGGTCCTTAATTTGTATTTAAAGCATCTTGTGTGATATTTTTGACTCCCGATGAGAAAACCCTGAAGTCTTATGGCAAATAGGACCTAGGGGGTGCTATTTTGATGATCATTGAACAAAAATAGCAGGGTTGACTTGGGTGCTAGCACCCTAGTCCTGCCCTATTTTTGTTCAATGATCATCAAAATAGCACCCCCTAGGTCCTATTTGCCATAAGACTTCAGGGTTTTCTCATTGGGTGCTAGCACCCTAGTCCTACCCTATTTTGGGTCTACCCTAATTTCAAGTGTCAGTTTTATGACCATTATTTAGGTCCTATGCTGACATCTCTTGTTTGAATTATGAAATTCTTAGTGAGAATCTTTGTAGTTGCATATATAAGCAAGATTAGGTTTCATTTGCAAACTAGAGATGGACTTTATGCATACTTGTGACTATAGAGCATTCAAAATATTCATTATGTTGTAGAGTAGAACATTGTTATTGTGTTTGTGTTTGCAGAGTTGACATCCATCTCCTCATGGCATGAGAGCATCTTCCTTCCATGAGATCTTCACTACAAGGTGATATCAATTATTTTTTCAATCATTTATCATTTGGATTTTTCCTCTATCCCACCAGGATAATTACTCTTATCTGACAATGGTGTTCAGAAGACTTAAATATCTATCCGGGGCTCGACCAAGGTAATCCTCTAAACACTACAACCCCCTCACACACTCCTTTGTGATTGCAAGTTACAGGTATTGAGTTTCATGGAGTGGAGTTGTAGAAATGGAGTGGAAGACATCAAAGATTTGGGATCTAAGAAGCAAAGGACTCTGATCAACATTCCTGGACTAGGGTGCTAGTCCCTATGTCCTCCAATTTTCCTGAGGCGAAAATGAAACTTGTAGTGCAGATCAATGTCAAGAGAAGTTCTAGATTTTGTGACAAAAAGTGCACCTTGGACTTGGGAGCTAGTCCCTGTGTCCCCAACTTTTTCACTTTCTAGACTTCAAAAAATAGTGAGTTAAATATCTTTGTCCTACACCTTGGTCTAAAATGATTTGATGTAATTCGATAATTTGCTTACTATTTTACATATTTAGGGTTTTAAGTGAAATTGAGCATTAAATTGAGATATTGTTTGACAAATCCAAGATTTTGCATCTTCCCAAGTGGTAACCCAACCTGATAGGTGAATCCTCTTGCACAAATTGGAGGTTCAACTCGGTTAATATGCCCTTGGAATGTTTTGTGTAAAAGGAAGATTTTGAATGAACCCTTGAAACTCAACATCCCCCTTTTCCTATAAAACATTTTGGTGAACCCATGTTTTTGGACTTTTTGGCTCCTTTCTAAGTGTTATTTGATAGATTTGCATTCATTCATCTTATTGCATTCAAAAAATTACAAAAAATTTGAAAATTTTGAAAAATTTGAAAAAATTTGCATTTTAGGCTTGCATTTTAGCATAATTTGAATTATTTGGCATTTAATTTCATTAAATTTCTATAATTTTCATTATATCTGATTTAAATTATATAAATTCATCATTTATTATTCACTTGCATTGCATTTTCATGCTTAAATTGATAAAAATTGCTTGAAATTGTGCATTTTTCATAAAAACCTAGTTTTGCATTAGCTAGGATTTATAGTCAAAATCTTGTTTCAGATTTTACTACCCTTTTCAAAAACTCATTAGGACTGATTTCTAATTTTAGTGTTGCATCCTAGTGGTCTTCTTGCAAAATTTCATGTTTAGGGTTTGAAAACCTTGCATTTTCACTAGATTTGGCCTTATCGTCTCTCTAGATTTGCATCACAAGCATGATGTAAGGGATTTTGCTGAATTAATTGGCTGTTATTAGGGTTATTATATTCTTCCCCTGCTCATATTCCTTACAACGCCCTTTCTACTAGGACTTTGCATTGAAAATTTTGCAAAATTTTGCATATTTTAGCTATATTTTCACTAGGGTTTGACTTAGATTGGCACTATAGGCATGTTGTGATAGATTTATTGCATTAGGTGAATGATATTAATGTTATAATCTTCTTTCCATTACAATTTTTCTCACAACACCCTTTCTATCACTCATTTGCATTGAGAATTGTTGAAAAAATGCATATTTCACCACATTTTCACTAGGTTTTGACTTGTCATCACCCTAGGTTTGCATCAAAAGCATGTTGTGAAGGATACTGCTACATAATTGGACTTTTATTAGGCATGTTGTTTGTTTTTCTTCTTGAAAATTTTTACAACACCTTTTCTCCTAGTGATTTGCATTGAAAAAAGTTGAAAAATCAAGCATTTTAGGTCATTTTCATACATACTTTTGCATTTGTTCTTGCATAAGTTTTGAAAATATTTAAAATCTGATTTGGCACTCATTTGAAAACATACACATGGCTTATCAATACAACAATACTTCTAGGCTTCCTCCTAGGCCTCAGTTGAAAAGAAGAGCTCCTGAACTTGAAATAACATTTACACCTCATGACAAAGAAATGGTAGATACTGAAGGGCCTCTTTATATTAGAGTGAAAATAATGGAAATACCTATGGATGGAACACTTATAGACCATAATTGCATGACTAATGTGATTACGAAAGATTTCCTTCTTAATCATGATTTGGTACAAAACTATTATGATCCATTAGATTTGAGAATTAAAACACATAATGGATCTTTGATGAAAAGGATTGATAAATTTATTAGTCTCAGTTTATGACAAATTTGTGGATCAATTATTTGATGTTATCCCCTTATCTGACCTCTTTTGTGTAAAACTAGGAAATCCATGGCTTAAGACTATGAATGTTGTTCCTTCAACTATTCACAAATGCTTAAAATTCCCTTTGCATGGAGAGATCCGTACTATCTGTTGTAATGTATACCAACCTCTAGCTAAGAGCAATAATTTCACCCTTGATTACATTTGGCCACAACCTAAAACAAAACCTGCGCCACGAAGAGACTAATCCTTCCTAAATTACAAATGATACAAAGCAAAACAACTAGCTAGATTGGCCAGGCCTCCTTTACAAACAATGAGGGAAGAACATGTGTTTGAAGATCCTCTTAGAGCAAAAGGAAAATGACAAAGTGATATAAGAATTACACAATACTACTATGAATATGATGAGATAATTGGCATGATAGATGTGGATAAGGAAAAGTTTCATAATTCACCTCATCCACGGAGAGATGGTATATATGTTGAGGTCCCTCCCCCATCATCCTTACAAGGATTGAGAGATTTTCATCGACAAAAAAACATTCCTACAAGACCAATGAAATTTGAACATGGTGCTTCCTCCTCTAATGTACAAAACCTTGTGGAAAAACATGATAATGCCTTTGAAGAGATAAGTGCTAAAACAAGAAGGAATAGACAAGCAAAATAAAAGAGGAGGAGAAGACAAGCTTTTTGCCAACGACTTGCTGCTCAACAAGAAAACATTCAACCTAACATTGAAACAAACATAGAAAACCTTAACACTGAACAATTGGAAGATAAGAACAAAAGTTGGGCTATGGTACCTTACACACCTCTTTCCTCTAGCATCTGAGATTGGGAAGAGGATAATTTTATCAATGACAACCCTTAGTTTGGTTGTCCCTATAGGTAAGTATTTCTAACCCTTTACCTCCATGATGTGTTTCACCCATGATGTGCTATGTGTTGTTTAGGTCTCCTAGGATGAACCTTGATACTCTTGTAAGGTCAAGGATACTGGGAGACCGCCTCTGTTGTGACCCTTCTTCTATTTGTATCATCATTCTTCTATATTGCTTCTCCTCTATTTTCATTGTTGTGTGTTGTGTCTTATGGACATAGCATTGCAGTTGGTGACTTGGGAACACCCTCCTACATGACTATCCCTAAGGCACTTGTTTCTCCTCTTTTGATTTATTGTTTCCCTTCCTCTATTGGTTCTATCTAGTTGGTGGATGACAAAAAACAAATTATACTGATGTGGACCTAGTGTCCCTTTAGCAAGTAATAAAAAAATGAACCTAGTCCATACATGACGATGGGGTTGTTATATATTATTTGACACTTGGCTAGTAGAATCACTCTATGTGATCTTGATATTTCCTCATCATACTTACAAAACATAACAATACTGCTACTTTGTGCACTTTGTATGTCTTGAATCTAGCCTTGTGGTGTTTAACATGATTATATGGATGCTAACACCTTTTATTGTAGGAAATTGTGTGTTTGTGGGAACATTTGGCAATCGTAAAGTACATGTCACCTCTGGGCGGCATGGGCTTTGCGAGAGCTCGTGTTCCCTTATGTGTTTTATTCCTACCTTAACATGCTTGATATCGTTACATGATATCAACCACCTTAAGGTGGGGGCATATATAAGGTAAGCTATTATATGTAGATCTTAGCAAGTGGGTTTATGAATCTTGAATCTATTGCAATCATTTAAGCCCTCTACAGAGACAAGATATCATGTATATAATTTCTATCTTAAGCCCTTTGGAGAGGCAAGGATGGTGTATTTCTTGAGGAGAGTGCACATCCTGTTATTTTCTAAAATCCCTTTGCAAAGGTGGGGAGTGGATCTAAGACTATCTTAACCCTTAAGTGTGTCTTCAACGATTGTTGTGGCGAAGCACAATCATTGGTGTGTACCTATAATGTGCCTAAGATGGCTACAAAACTAGCAATAGGTTTTTTCCATTGCTTGTCTGCCATGTTTTCTCTGTATCTTCCATGTGTGTGTATAGCGTGTTTGTTCCCAAGCATAGTCTTAAAGACTGGTGGCAATGAGTCCCTCCTATGCTTTGGGATTTGTTTGGCATACTTGATTTGTATGGTGTGTTTGTTCTCAAGTGCAGTCTTCAAAACTGGTGGAGATGAGTCCCTCCTGCACTCTGAGATTTGTATTGCATGTTTGTTTCCCTATATGCAGTCTTAAAAACTAGTGGCGATGAGTCCCTCCTGGATTTTGGGTTGTGTGTTTACTTTCCTTGTACTTGCATCTACATTTCACATATGAGAAAAAGAAAAAGAAAATAATCACTGCATTCACTATATTCACTATGTTTTGCATGTCTTCAATACTATCTTCTTCATGTTTTGCATGACTGTAACTTTCTTCTCTATGTTTTGTGTACCTGTTATTGTCTTCAATGCATTTGGCATGTCTTCATCATGCTTGGCATGTTTGTTGTGTTTGTTGACCTTACTTTAATGCATGTATTGGCCTTGTGTTTATACATACATTAAAGTGGGGGCTAAATGTTACATCAGAAAATTTCCCCTTGGGGGCTTTTCCCTCTTAAGGTTTAGCTCCTGGGTCCTTAATTTCCATTTAGAGCATTTTGTGTTATATTTTTGACTCCCGATGAGAAAACCATGAAGTCTTATAGAAAATAAGACCTAGGGGTGCTATTTTGATGATTATTGAACAAAAATAGTAGGGTGGACGTGGACTCTAGTACCCTAGTCCTACCCTATTTTTGGTCTGCCCTAATTTTAAATGTCAGTTTTATGATTGTTATTAGGTCCTATGCTAACATCTCAAGTTTGAATTACAAAATTCTTAGCGGGAATCTTTATAGTTGCCTATATAAGCATGATTAGATTTCATTTGAAAACTAGACATGGACTTTATGCGTGTTGGCAAGAGACACTGTGTGGCTTCATGATTATTGTCATTGATGGCAACAAAGCTTATCCCACACATCCACCGCACATAGTATGTCTATATTGGGAGTCAGATTAAAGAGTGTTTTGGTCCGGTGAACAGGAATAGAGCATGCAGCAAGGCCCGACAATCAAGTCTGGATCTCTCAAAGGATGTATCTTAGCAAAGTGCGGACTTGGGAAAGTCAAGAGGAATACCATGACTAGCACATTCCAGAGATTGAGCCTCCGGTGATGAAAGAGTGAAAAGATATGAGCACCTAAGTGTTGGGTTCCTGATAGGCAGAATAGACTGAGAAAGAACTGACCGGTAGAGCATCAGACCTTAATCTGGATGAGAAATTGATGGTGATCAAGCTACTTAAGAGATCAGTCATGGTTGGCTAACATAGTTGATGACTTCTATAACTATCTCTTTGATACGCATCACTTAGTAAGCATGGATTCAGCCGACAGACCAGAGTTTGGGAAAATCTTGAGTATTCCGGATGCCGACTAGAATGATGTTGAAATCCTTGGTGTGGATATATATACTAGATGGATTTCAATGTGAAGGTGTGTGTGTAGTGAAATAGTGTGCGAGAAAAGGTAGAGATAAGTGTGGAAGTGAATATCTAGGTCCGGTATGTGACAGAACAACAGCTTCAAAACAGAGGAAGAATGAAGTGCAGTAAATCAGTATATTGAGCCCAACCGGAACTGAACCTCAACATATGTGGATGCTTCTCATTAGTTCAAATACCTAGTTACTTTCTATAAACTATTGTAGGCAGTGAGCCCTAATTGGCAAGTGCCATTTTGTACTTCTTATTCTTTTAACAGAGAATACAATCTTGGGTTAGTCACCCCGTGGTTTTTCCCTTAATAGGGTTTTCCACGTAAAAATCCTTGTGTTATGTGTGTTGATTTCATTTCTGCTCTCATTTTCATTTATGCTTATATGTTTTGATACTGTACTATTGTTAAAGAAGAAAATAAAGTTTAGAAATTTAAGATGACTGATTCACCCCCCCCTCTCTATTATCTGCCTTGTTTCCAACAATTGGTATTGGAGCTAAGTTCCTCTAAACAGAGCCTAACAGCTTGAGGAAGATCTAGGAATCTCAATGCATATGTATGGTATGAGGGAACAACTTTAGTCTACCCTAGATTGTAACACCTAGTTTAGTTTTCACCCTAAAAACTAAGTTTTATCCAAAGGTAATAATTTTTTCTTGAAAGTTTAAAATAGAAAAGTAATTTGTTTCCAATGCTTATAACCAAGAAGAACATCCATCGACTAACAATAATCATGAATTTATAACTTATACAAAAGGATATAACCATCCATAACATTTAAACAGTATGTTGATAAAAATTACTTAGAACAAATCCAAAATAGGAACTTACCAAGTCACTGCATCTCGATTGTCGACCATCCAAATTCAAGTCTCGGCAACCTCAAGAATTAAGTAGAGAAAGTATCTTCAAGGAGCTTAACCTCCAACCACAAAGCGTCAGTCTCCCGCACTCCTTCCTATCTGGAAGTGGCCCTACCCTACTCAAAGAGGATAGACTTAGGATAACTAATGGTGTTTGCCATCTGAGTTCTGGTGTTGTGACCTATGTGACTTGTTATCATGCAATCCCCTAGATACCCTCTAGTCAAGCATGACCACTCCATAAGCTACGCCATCCAGTCACAATGAACAATCAATGCACTTGAGGGTCATGCATTACCTTGGCCAAAGGATTTGATTATAATTAGCATTGTATCAACGCATGTAATAAGTTCAGCCACCCCACTCAACTCAAATTAATCACAATCCTACAGTCTCCTATTTATAAGTTCTATATAACAACCTCGATAACCTCAAGGTGTTTGAAATTCATCATGCATTAACGCAAGGCATTGAGGTTTACTCTCTCTCTACAAGATCATGGAAACCTCTCCGTCTTCATGATAAAAGAATGGTTTCCTAGCAAATTGATTATTTGGATAATGCTAAAAGTTATTTCAATATTCTCTAAGCTAGCCCACTACTTAATTTATCCACTTAAGAGTGGTCACTAAAATCATCTTTGTTGTTTTGGAAGGGTTTCTCTAAAATCCAATATAAAGAATACAATGTTTGAAAACCCTATGTTAAAATTTAACACTCACAATATACTGCTTCGACGTGTCAAAAGCTTCGACATAGCTTAAATTTTGTCGATCTAAACATTAGAAAACCCTGTCATATCATTTCTTCTAGCAATTAGATTGCATGTAAATCTAAGCTTGAGACTTGACAAAAGACTCATTTCATTGTTGTAAAAACTCATAATAATAATTGGTATATCAATAAGGTCTTCTCTTGGAAAACCAATAGTTTAAATACTTCAATAGCAAAAGAATTACCTTCAAAAGCATATATTCTAAAGCTTATTAATATTCGCAGCTAGGTTAACAATTTCACCATGGTCGACCGAATAGTTTTAACTCAAAAAAAGAGGATAACTGTGAAGACTTGCATGTTTACGAATTGCACCTTTCACTAATAATAATCCTCCATCGATGGTTGACACTAACAAGTCTTTTACTCTAATACTAGCTGACCTTTAAATTTGACAGAGCCAAGGTTTTGTATTCGAGTGCCCAAAGATATCTTATTCTCTATCAACAAATGTTTTGCCACTGTAGCTTGAATTGACTGTGAGATGTTTTACATCCATACACTAGTCTCTAATGTGCCTAACACCAAACCAAATAAAATCCTAAGGAAAACATTACAATGATTTTAGAAGTGCAACTATGGTGCGGTGCAGTGCAGGAGATAATTCATTGATTCCATTTAGACAGTGATAAAACATAATGGTTACAGGTGGTATCAACTCACACCTTGCACCTTTAAGAAAACTAAGTTCTTTCGAAATGCAAGAAAGACATTACTTATTACAACACAACAGAAAACTACGACTGCGCAAGATGAAGTGAAGAGAACTTGAAGTTATTCACCAGTGTTCGATCTTCCTTTCGCCGATCACCTTGTTGCTCCTTGCTCAGTCTTCTTTCATTGCTCCTCCATGTTCTCCCCCCAATACTGACTCTAACTACTCTATATCTCTCCCGTTCACTGTGAAGGAATAATTGTCTCCTCCACTCCCCGACCATGCCTATCGATAAGGGTATCTTATCTAGCATGCAAAACGTTTTCCCACCTTATGCGACCTCAACTAGAAAATGGTTTGGCCACTCCCACAAATCACGATCATTCTCCAAGATGGAGCTCCACATAGGTGAGGTGGCAGTTGGCAGTTTTAACCAACTGTCTAACTACTCATATTTGCTATGAGTATAAATCAATGCAAAGGTTTTGAATTAAAAGCTATACCAATAATTAACAAGAGGTCTAAAGCTTGAAGGCAAAAAGACTATTCAAAAATAAAAGACATCTAGAAAGAGCTTAAGTGAGTTCCTCTCGAGCTTTGCCCGATTACCGACATCACTCAAGAATAAAGGAATTATCTCAAAATGACACTTAAATTATAACTAACAAAATATTACATATTCTAATACCTTACGACCAAGGGTACTACACACCATGGTCTCTAGATTTTAAAATATTATTTAAACCCTTGAGTATTCGATAATAGCCCAATAAAGAACAATTCAACATCCGCCGAATTTTGCAAGGAGACATTTATGTCATACGCTCATAGAGCTTTACGACGATCACGATGAATTGAGCACAAACGCCAAAACAAGGTTTGGAATTGACTTACGCACAATTTTATGACTTTTGCACCAATCCAAAAACAAGACAAGACTTACAATTTGACCACAAGTATATACATATGAACATATAAACAATATATCAATCATTCATGTTTGACGACACGATTCAGAGTTTTACGACACTGATGTCGATTTCCCATACTCAATACGATGACTTACGAAAGGAGAAAGACCTATTCTTGCAAATCTTGACTCTCATCTAAAAATGACTTAGCCCGAACTCAAAGATTAACTCAAAGCATCTAGGTACCTGATATGCATTTTTAGTGGCAAGCACCCATGGTTATTCCAGAGTCTATTCTCTCTTTCTCAAAGATACTTTCTCTTTTTCTTTCTTCCTAGCAAACATGATCCATCTATTCCTGTCATTGATAATCTCACATACAATTTTGTGGTCAAAGTACCAATGTTCTAATCAAAACATATTTATATCAAATCATTTCATTTTCATATCGAAATACATTCCAATTCATAACATCAAATTGATCATAACCAAGTAGATTCCATAATTTCATAAAATTAACCTTTTCTATTCATTTCATCAGTTCCTATGATGTTAAAACATATCCACATAACTGTACTAGTTAAGAAAAAGTAAATACTAATATTGAATCCAAAAAGGGGATGTAACATATCTTTCCCCTAAAGAATCATCCTCCCCAATGATTGAGTTTACCAAGCAAAATTTTAACATAAAACAAACTTTTATAATTTAACATTAATGTTTTTGAAAAGATAAGGAAATCTTTGGTAGATGTCATTATAGTCTTCCCAAGTGGCGCTATCCTCGCCATATTGGTCCCACTGAATTTTGCATTGCAAAATCTCTCGATTATGTAAACAAAGTTTATGCATTTCGAGCACCTTGAGTGGCTTGATCACAACCACTCTTGGTTCTTGTATTTGTAAAGAATTCCATTTAAGAATGTGGTCATTACCTACAAAATATTTCTTTAGGTATAAAACATGAAAAACATTATGCATTTTGGACAAGATTGGAGGTAGAGCAACTTTGTAGGCCACTAGATTGATAATCTCAAGGACTTCAAAAGGTCTGACATATCAAGGAGCCAACTTTGATGATTTACCAAATTTGATTGAGCTTTTATGGGGTTTCACTTGCAAAAGAACTTTCTCACCAACAGAGAAATGTCTAGGCACCCGTTTGTGATCTGCATAACTTTTTTGCCTGTCGTTGGCTTCTGCCAACCTCTTCCTAATCATTTTCACTTTTTCTTCCATATCCACAAGCATTTCAGGTCCAATGCTTATCCTATCTTCCATCTTATCCCAGCTTATAGGAGTTTTGCATTTCCTTCCATATAATGCTTCAAACGGTGCCATCTTAATGGCAGAATGATAGGAATTGTTATAGGCAAATTCAACAAGAGGAAAGTATTCCTCCCATCTGTATTGCTGATCCATGCAATACATTCTTAAAAGATCTTCTAAGACCTAATTAACCCTTTTTGTTTGTCCATCGGTTTCAGGATGATAAGCAGTGCTCACATTGAGTTTAGTCCCTAATGTTGAAAATAAAGTTTGCCAAAACAGAGAGGTTATTCGAGCATCTCTATCTGATATAATCTTTTTATGTACCCCATGCAATCTGAATATTTCTTGTACAAATTTCTGAACCAAAATATGAGCTCCATCTGTCAAATTTCTGGGTATAAAATGTGCTACCTTGGTTAGTTTATCTACAACAACCAATATTGCATCATGCCTATTCTTAGACATTGGTAACCCTTGAACAAAATCCATACTAAAAACCTGCCATTTCCATTCTGGAATATCATGCGGGTATAACAATCCAGCAAGATGTTGGTGTTCTGCCTTCACTCTCTGACACTCCAAACAACTTGCTATAAACCTTGCAGTGTCACTTTTCATTCCTTTCCAAAAATATAGCGGCTTGACATCAGCTAAAAGTTTTGTTACTCCTGGGTGTCTGGAATAAGGTGCACAATGAACTTCCTTCCAAACAAGGTTTCTAAGTTCTACAGAATTAGGACTGTAGATTATTCCCTTAAATCTCATCAATCCATCTGACTCAAAATAGAATCCGTCATATCTTGGATCCCTAGGGTTTAATTGCAGAGCTTGCTTCACCTACTCATAATATTCATCTCCAGATAAATTTTGCAATACTAACTCTTTAAAATTAGCATGAATAGAGATTATAGAAGCTATGTGTCTTCTTCTGCTTAAAGCATCGGCTACTCAATTTTCTTTACCTTTGATGTAAAACATCTCAAAGTCATAATCTAATATTAATTCTAACCATCTTCTTTGTCTTGCATTGAGATGAGGTTGTGTAAATATGTAACGAAGACTTTGATGATTTGATTTTAGTATAAAAGTCTTTCCCAACAAATAATGTCACCACATCTGAAGGGCGTGAATCATTGCTACCAGTTCTAAGTCATGAGGAGCGTAATTTTGCTCAGAGTTTTTCAACTTTCTTGATTCATAGGCTATTACACGCCCATCTTGCATAAGCACACCTCCTAACCCTTCTCCTGAGGCATCAGTAATAACCTCAAATTATCCTTCAGGATCAGGGACTTTCAAGATTGGTGTTGTTGTTAACTTTTCTTTTGACAAATCAAATGCCTTTTGAGATTCTTCAGTCCAAACAAATCATTTTCCTTTTCTCTGCAAGGAAGTAATTAGACTAGCAATACTTGAGAAATTGAAAACAAATTTTCTATAATATCCAGCCAATCCCATAAAACTTCATACTTCTAAAACATTGGAAGGTACAGGCCATTCCATAATACCCTTCATTTTAGCTGGGTCAACTGATATCCCTTCAGCTGATATTGTATGTCCCAAATACTGCACTTCTTTCTAAAAGAAAGTGCATTTCGAGAGTTTCACATACAATTTGTGTTCTCTTAATTGTTGCAAAACAATTTGAAGATGTTGTCTATGCTCCTCCTCATTTTTAGAATATATCATAATATCATCTATGAAAACTAGGACAAATTTATCAAGGCAATCTCTGAAAACACTATTCATGAGATTCATGAAAGTGGCTGGCGCATTAGTTAATCCAAATGGTGATACTATAAACACATAATGACCATATCTTGTTCTAAATGCAGTCTTGTAAATATCTTCATCTTTCAACCTCAACTGATGGTATCCAGATCTCAAAGCTATCTTAGAAAAGACTGATGCACCACGTATTTGGGCAAATAAATCATCAATACGTGGTAGTGGATACTTATTCTTTATTGTTTCTTTGTTTAGCATCTGATAATCTATAAACAGTCTAAGGGTTTCATCCTTCTTCTTGACAAAAATAACCAGAGCTCCCCATGGTGATACACTTGGCCTAATTAGATCTTTAGACAATAGCTCTTGCAATTGAGCCTTCAATTCCATAAGTTTAGTAGTGGTCATTCGATATGGAGCTTTAGATACTGGCTCAGATCCTGGTTTAATATCTATGGCAAAATTAAAGGTTCTTTTTGGAGGCAAGCCTGGCAGTTCCTCAGGAAATACATCACTGAAATTGCAAAGATATGGATATTTTTTCGCAAATGTTTGCTTCTCTAAGGCTTCCTCTACTAGGTCTATTTTGACTGCAAAAAGTTGACATCCCTTACGCCTAGCCCACTTTAATTGTTTTGAAGAAATAGATCTGATCCTTATTTCCCTTTGAATACCTTGAAAATTTACTATATTTCCTTTATCATCTAGACACTCAATTATTTTTTGAAAACAATCTACCTTGACCCTATGTCTCCACAACCAATTCATTCCTAAGATGACATCGTATGACCCTAAAGGTGCTACATATAAATTTACCTCAGTGGAGAAGTTTGAAATATCAATCTTAGCTTTGAACAAACATTTCTCTACCCGAGCCTTTGAGTGATTTGCATACTCAACTGTCCACAGTTTTGACATAAAACCAGCTCTTCTAGGAAATTTACTTAAGGCTCTAGATGACATGAAATTTTTTGTTGCACCAGTATCAAACAAAATAGAAATAGGAACTCCAAATAATGTACCTGTCATCTCAATGGGAGTAATCTGATACTTAGCTTGTCAATTGTCAAGGGTGGCATGAATCCTTTGTTGAAACGCTTCCTGCTGTGAAGGAAGTACCGCATTCCTTAGCTGCCCTTTCTGCTTTTTATTAGGACGACGGTTGGCATAATGATCTCCACCACAAGAAAAACATCCTCCAGTTGGTCCTCTCTTCTCAGATGGTCTACTCATAGCATCATCGTTCTTCTTAAAATTGTCACTTTTCTTATAGTCTTCATTTCTTCGTTCATTACCAACTCCCCCTTTGCTTTTCCTATTTCCTTTATCGAACCTCCTATTTCCATATCCTTTATCATTATTCCTTTTATACATCTGATCATTGAAGTTCTT
The DNA here is from genome assembly GCA_027924645.1 of Cunninghamia lanceolata. NCBI lineage: Eukaryota > Viridiplantae > Streptophyta > Pinopsida > Cupressales > Cupressaceae > Cunninghamia > Cunninghamia lanceolata. Next base: position 4,239,663 of record BSBN01000725.1, read on the forward strand.
ATCAAATCTCTTACATTTCTTTTCATGATAAGCAGAAATGGATTTGATCTTCTGTTCCTACTTAATTGCTTTCTCATACACCTAGTCCATTGTGTTTGGACCATGCACCTCCACCTCACCGCCAATATGAGGATTGAGTCCCATGATAAATTTTCTTATCCAAAATATTTCATCCTTTTGATATTGAGGAACATCAATAATCTAGTAAATTTTTCTGCATATTCAACCACAGACAGATCACCTTGCCTAAGGTTTTGGAAATCTATTAATTTTTTATCAAAATATAGTTGTGGTAACCACCTCTTTCAAAAAAGTTCCACAAATTCATTCCATGTCACCTTCAAGGGACTTAATTCTAGTTCCATTTTCTTGTTCATCCACCAAGTGGATGCTTCTCCAGATAACTGATATGCTCCCCACACTGCCTTTGTAATCTCAGTGTAATTTCTGATTTCAAAGTATTTCTCCATTTTTGTTAACCATGCTTCTGCTGCATCATCAGTTTTCGTTCCATCAAATTTGGGAGGGGTAATCTTTTTCATATCCTTAGATAGTTCTAGTGCAACTTTGTCTTTTGTCTCCCTCTAAGTTTCACTATCATCTTGGTTTTTACTTGACGTGCCAAGATCCCGTTGTTTACTTTTACTTGCGTTATTAGAATACTCATTTTCACCCTCTGTATTCCTAATTTCATTCACTTTCTTTTCCAATTTGCCCAACCTTTCCTTAGTTTCAGTAAGCATATTAATAATCTTGTCCAATTTATCGGTGGAGTTTTCCTGAGAGTTGTGACCTTCCCAATCTTCCCCCTCATTAAACTCTGATTAATCCATGATTGTTTGTTTTCTCTCCTGATTAAGCAAGTACTAATCATGTCTATGATTTATCATTTTGTATATTATCTAAGCATAACAATTTCTCATGACCATAGTTATTCTCAAACCAAAATTTGTCTTTATTATACTTTGTAAAACAATATATACATTCTTTAAAGATAGACATATCTCATGTTTCACTCAGTATTTACAAGTGGGGTGTAACCTTCAGATTCATTGTCCGACAAATATTCACGAGGTGTATAACCCTCAGACTCATTATTAGATGATAGTACAATGATTTCAGCTCTAGGTGGTATATAGGGATCCCTAGTGATCATTGGTACACTAATAGGTACACTAATAGGTACACTAATAGGGCAGCAATTGACCATGATTCGAGTTGCCATCCTACCTATCTCTAGGAGTTCTTTTTTCATTCATTTGAGTCGTGACAAGGCATTGGCAAAATTTTCCACATCATCTAGCCAAATGTCATTTTCATCATTCATTTTCTCAATAGTCTTGAGCATCACAAGTCATTTCTGCTTATCTTGCAGATAACATTCCTTACCAGTGAAGGACTTCCTTGCGGTTTTCTTGATACATACCATCCTGGCACAGTAAATCAAATCATTAGCTACCTGCATAATGTTGATTCCTAATTAAGTTAGTGGACTCATCAATCCTAGTGCTGAACCTAGTTAGCTCTAATACCATATGTAACACCCAGTTTAGTTTTCACCCTAAAAACTAAGTTTTATCCAAAGGTAATAATTTTTTTTTTGAAAGTTTAAAACATAAAAGTAATTTGTTTCCAATTCTTATAACCAAGAAGAACATCCATCGACTAACAATAATCATGAATTTATAAATTATACAAAAGGATATAACCATCCATAACATTTAAACAGTATGTTGATAAAAATTACTTAGAACAAATCCAAAATAGGAACATACCAAGTCACTGCATCTCGATTGTCGACCATCCAAATTCAAGTCTCGGCAACCTCAATAATTAAGAAGAGAAAGTATCTTCAAGGAACTTAACCTCCAACCACAGACTGTCAGTCTCCTGCACTCCTTCATATCCAGAAGTGGCCCTACCCTACTCAAAGAGGATAGACTTAGGATAACCAATGGTGTTTTCCATCTAAGTTCTAGTGTTGTGACCTACGTGACTTGTTATCATGCAATCCCCTAGATACCCTCTAGTCAAGCATGACCGTTCTACAAGCTACGCCATCTAGTCACAGTGAACAATCAATGCACTTGAGGATCATGCATTACCTTGGCCAAAGGATTTGATTATAATTAGCATTGTATCAACGCATGTAATAAGTTCACCCACCCCACTCGACTCAAATTAATTGCAATCCTACAGTCTCCTATTTATAAGTTCTATATAACAACCTTGATAACCTCAAGGTGTTTGAAATTCATCATGCATCAACGCAAGGCATTGAGGTTTGCTCTCTCTCTATAAGCTCATGGAAACCTCTCCGTCTTCATGATAAAAGAATGGTTTCCTAGCAAATCGATTATTTGGACAATGCTAAAAGTTATTTCAATGTTCTCTAAGCTAGCCCACTTCTTAATTTATCCACTTAAGAGTGGTCACTAAACTCATCTTTATTATTTTGGAAGGGTTTCTCTAAAAGCCAATTTAAAGAATACAATGTTTGAAAACCCTATGTTAAAATTTAACACTCACAATATACTACTTCGACGTGTTGAAAGCTTCGACATAGCTTAAACTTTGTCGATCTAAACATTAGAAAACCCTATCATATCATTTCTTCTAGCAATTAGATTGCATGTAAATCTAAGCTTGAGACTTGACAAAAGACTCATTTCATTGTTGTAAAAACTCATAATAATAATTGGTATAACAATAAGGTCTTCTCTCAGAAAAACAATAGTTTAAATACTTCAATAGCAAAAGAATTACCTTCAAAAGCATATATTCTAAAGCTTGTTAATATTCGCAGCTAGGTTAACAATTTCACCATGGTCGACCGACTAGTTTTAACTCAGAAAAGAGGATGACTGTGAAGACTTGCATGTTACGACTTACATCTTTCACTAATAATAATCCTCCATCGATGGTTGACACTAATAAGTCTTTTACTCTAATACTAGCTGACCTTTAAATTTGACAGAGCCAAGGTTTTGTATTCGACTGCCCAAAGATATCTTATTCTCTGTAGACAAATGTTTTGCCACTACAGCTTGAATTGATTGTGAGATGTTTTACGTCCATACACTAGTCTCTAATGTGCCTAACACCAAACCAAATAAACTCCTAAGGAAAACATTACAATGATTTCAGAAGTATGACTGTGGTGCAGTGCAGTTCAGGAGATAATTCATTGATTCTATTTAGACAGTGATAAAACACATTGGTTATAGGTGGTATCAACTCACACCTTGCACCTTTAAGCAAACTAAGTTCTTTTAAAATGCAAGAAAGACATTACTTATTACAACACAATAGAAAACTATGACTGTGCAAGATGAAGTGAAGAGAACCTAAAGTTATTCACCAATGTTTGCTCATAGACCGGTCCAAGGTGTTCGATCTTCCTTTCGCCGATCACCTTGTTGCTCCTTGCTCAATCTTCTTTCGCTGCTCCTCCGTGTTCTCCCCCCAAAATTGACTCTAACTACTCTATATCTCCCCCATTCACTACGAAGGAATAACTATCTCCTCCACTCACCAATCATACCTATCGATAAGGGTATCTTATCTGGAATGCAAAACAGTTTCCCACCTTAGGTGACCTCAACTAGAAAATGGTTTGGCCACTCCCACAAATCACGATCACTCTCCAAGATGGAGCTCCACATAGGTGAGGTGGCAATTGGTAGTTTTAACCAACTATCTAACTACTCATATCTGCTATGAGTATAAATCAATGCAAAGGTTTTGAATTAAAAGCTATACCGACAATTAACAAGAGGTCTAAATCTTGAAGGTAAAAAGACTATTCAAAAATAAAAGACATCTAGAAAGAGCTTAAGTAAGTTCCTCTTGAGCTTTGCCTGATTACCGACATCACTCAAGAATAAACAAAATTATCTCAAAATGACACTTAAATTATAACTAACAAAATATTACATATTCCAATACCTTACGACCAAGGGTACTACACACCATGGTCTCTAGATTTTAAAATATTATTTAAACCCTTTAGTATTCGATAATAGCTCAATAAAGAATAATTCAACATCCATTGAATTTCACAAGGAGATATTTATGTCATACGCTCGTAGCGCTTTACGACGATCATGAGAAATTGAGCGCAAATGCCAAAACAAGGTTTGGAATTGACTTACGCACAATTTTACAACTTTTGCACTGATCCAAAAACAAGACAATACTTACAATTTGACCACAAGTATATACATATGAACATTTAAACAATATATCAGTCATTCATGTTTGACAAAATGATTCAGAGTATTACGACACTGATGTCAATTTTCCATACTCAATACGATGACTTGCGAATGGAGAAAGATGACTTACAAAAGGAGAAAGACCTATTCTTGCAAATCACGACTCTCGTCTAAAAATGACTTAGCCTGAACTCAAAGCATCTAGGTTTGTCTACCTAATATGCATTTTCAGTGGCAAGCACCCATGGTTATTCCAGAGTCTATTCTCTCTTTCTCAAAGACACTTTCTCTTCTTCTTTCTTCCTGTCGAACATGTTCCATCTATTCCTGTCATTGACAATCTCACATACAATTTTGTGGTCAAAGTACCAATGTTCTAATCAAAACATATTTATATCAAATCATTTCATTTTCATATCGAAAGACATTTCAATTCATAACATCAAATTGATCATAATCAAGTAGATTCCATAATTTCATAAAATTAACCTTTTCTATTCATTTCATCAGTTCCTATGATGTTAAAACATATCCACATAACTGTACTAGTTAAGAAATAGTAAATAGTAATATTGAATCCAAAAAGGGGATGTAACATAGATGATCTTGAGCAATCTCACTCTAAATTCAATAACCTAAGGGAAAGACTCAAACAAGCTGATGACTTCATAATTGAACTAAAAGAAAAACTGAGTATCTTTGTGAAAAAGAGAAAGGAACTTCTTCAACAATTAGCAAGTCAAAGTGAAGCCAATGATAGTAATGAAGATCTAAATGAGAAAAACAAGTTATGTGAGAAGCTATCAAAAGAGGTCATTATGGTAAGACATGAAATGGAATTAGGGGTTATGAAATTCACCCAAGAAATTGAAGAGAATAGAAAAATGGAAGATAATCTAAAACAATCTCTCAAGGAGAAGTCAGAAGACTACCACAAAATGGATAGAATAATCAGGCATCTAGAATTTGATCTTGAAGAAGCTAGAGATAACGAAGAACAACTTGAAAATCAGATAGACACTCTTAAAAGGGATCTTCAGACAACAAATGAATACAAAGAAAAATTCAAGATAAGCTCTGCTCAACTTGAAGTTCTTCTTGAAAGCCAAAAGAGGGTAGATGATAAGCATGGCTTGGGATATGAGAAAGGTGAAAGCTCAGGATCCGATCAGAAGAACTCTAGATCAGGAAATCCAAGGTACATGCCTAGAAGACCTCCGGTAAGACAACCAAATGCTCAAAGATATCCATCCTTCAATGGATACTTCTGCAATTGCAATAACTTTGGTCATAAAGCAAATCAGTGTAGAAGAAGAATGAATCAGACTAATTCATCCCTCTCCGGATAGTGTTTTAACTGTAAAAGGTATGGTCACAAATCTCATGAATGTAGAAATATACAAATAAACAATTCATTCAATGGTAGATGCTTTTGCATGCAATAGAATGGGACATATGGCTAATCAATTTAGTTCAAGAGGATATCAGTCAAATATGCAAAAAAATATAGCTTTCTACAATTGCAATAGATCTGGTCATATTGCCAAATTCTGCAGAAGTAAGAACCAGGATAAAAGGGGTCTGGTGCATCATAATCAAAATCAAGACAAAGGAAAAGGAAAAGTGAATGTGGATGAAGTTCAAAGGGAGATGAACAAGATTTGGGTGAAGAGAAGTACAAAAAATGTTGGGGATAGATCCGCACTAGAATCTGGTGTTGATATTCCTTCTGGAAACTAAATAAATGAGCTCTAGCTTAGGGGGAGTCACAAAGGAAAACAATTTCCCCCAGCAAGTCAATTGGTGCCTCAAAATGGCACATGGAGTATTGTGGATTGAAGAGTTCTCAAAGAGATATCTAGAGTAATCCTTGGTAAAAATATAAAAGATCCGCAAGGAGTTTTGAAGAGGTCAATCATCCAAGATTGATCTGGTTTAACAGTCATCTGACAAAAGTAGGATTTTCATAGTTAGATCTGGTATGATTCAAAATTGAAATACCTTGATCTGTAGATAAATAGGATGATTCAAGGAAGGGAGATACATTGTAAGTTATCATTCTAAGTGCCACTCAGTGATCTGAAAGGATCTCACTCAGAACAAGGAGAACAAGGCAACCAGAATAACTTAAGTTGTGCATTTTTTGCAATATGGAATTAGGGTTTGCACAGAAATAAAAGGGTTCTTTTGTTCATCATTTGCACATTTGCATTCAAGAAGAAGAAGAAAGAGCTTTGCAACAAGATTGCTTCAACCCTCTCAAGGATCAACCGCATAATTTGATTCATCCAACGATCTTTTTGGCTCCTATCATGAACCCTAGGAGCGTAAAAAGGTATTTCCACTCTTGAATATCTCTCTCTGAATCTTTTGAAAGATGGCTACTCCAAATGTTGTTAAGATCACTGATAGGCCGCGCCCTAAGTTCAAGAAACATCCTTACAAATCCCTAGAAGTTGATCCCCTAGGCGCATTCTCTAACATTCCACATGGGATTCTGCATGTAGAAGATGTTAGGGTATACATTCACGCCAACATTGAGGAATTTGGGGAATCCAAGTTGATGGATATCTATCACAAGGAATTAATAGATGAAACATTTAAACTTAAACCCCAATACAAGGCTATCTGGGATAAGCATTTTGGACATTGCATCCATTTTCCCTATTTTGCAGAAGATGAATGGGTCCGGTATGTTCTGAGCAGAATGCATGACAACTTAATCTAGTTGATGAGGCCATTTAAGATCACAAAATATGCCATTAGGGCGCTAACTAGATTGCACTCATCTGGTGGGTTGCCTGCTCTCAAATTAGTTAAAAACCAAACTGTAAGTGAGGCTACTGGATCAAAATTTGACAAGAGGGCAATGACAATAGAAGACATCATAGATCTAGATATCAAAATTTCCTCCATGATAATTGGTTACAAAATCTATCAATCTAGTAGGGAGAATTCAGTATTCAGAACTGCTATATATACTGCATATGAAATGCTAAGGAAAAATGCTAACTATGATCTTTGTGAGCTTCTCCTGAACCAATTGTCAGAGAATTTACAGAAAATAAAGAAGGATAAGAAGAATTCATTTAAGTACGGTGGATTGATACTATGTCTATTCTTTTACTATATGAATGAGCTACTAGGATCCAGTGGTTGGGTATGGTAAAATGATAGACTAGTTGCCATACAAATCAGAGATTATATGTATGGGCTTGGTGATGCCAAGGCTCAAAGAACAGCTCTCTGGGGATATTTCAAGAATTTCCAAGGTATGATGCAGGCCAGGGAAAGAATTCCTTAGACAATAGTTGAAAAATATAAAGATACAATGTGTTTTATGGTAGACACTAATCAATGCCTAATGGAGGCAATAGAGCCCAAAATAGTCTGGATTATGCCAATGGGCTATGAGGTGGATGAGAAAATCCTAGAATTACATGTCCAACACCTATTAAGTTAGCCTAAGGACCCTAAGGTAGAAAGGTTTGGCACCTTTCAAGAATTGAGTGTGAAAATTCATGTTGAACTAAGGCAACCTAAAATAAAGAGAAAAGTTAGGAAGGAACTAGAGGAAATTAACAAGAAATATGGCATATCAAAGGAGGCAATTGATGCCAATAGAGAGAAGGTAGAAAGAGCTGAAAAAGAGAGACAAGAAGCAGAAAAAGAAAGTGATCCAGTGCAAGCCCCCTCCCAGACTAGATCCTTAAAGAGTTCTGCACCTACCACCTCTACGAGCTCAAAATCCTCCAAACTGGAAGAAAAGACATCCAGAAAGGGAGAAAAGAGAACAAAAACCAAGGCTACAAGATCCTACATAAGTCAAAAGGATGATGAAGAGACGGAGACAGATGAGGAGGTTAAGAAAATGAAGAAGAAAAAGAAAACTTCCGGGGAATCCTCTGCCGGTGAAAACAAGGAAGAAGAAGTAGAAGAATTTGTTGAAAGGCCTACTCTCTCCATCAATGATGTCATCAAGGCAGTTACTATGGATGGGAATCTACAACCAATGATAGAATTCTATGATGAGTATAGTGTGTGAATAGACACCTAAAATTGGCTCAAATTGAATTAAGTAAATATTCTGATATTTATCTTAATTCTTATTTTCTTCTATCAATTAAATAAATATTATAAGTTTATTTGATTGGTTCATTATCCTACAATTAAATAAAATCATTTTATTTAATTAAATTCCCTAAATTCTTCTAATGTCTCAAGTCATAAATCCACTCACAAAATCCACCTCACACAAAATACACCTCATCAATCCACCTCATCTCTTCCACCTCACCATGTTGCACATATAATTAAATATTCTTAATATTTAATTAGCTAATATCCAAAATTGAATTCTTAATTCAATTGTCCCCCACTATTATCCAAAAATGAATCTTAAATTCATTTGTCTTCCACCATTGAATTACAAATTCAATTATTTCTCCACTCATTGAATCTTAAATTCATTTGTCCTCCACCATTGAATCTTTAATTCAATTGTATTCCACCATTGAATTACAAATTCAATTTATCTTCCACCATGGAATTAGAAATTCAATTGTCCCCCACAATTGAATTTGAAATTTAATTATTCTTCCACTATTGAATTGAAAATTTAATCATGCTTCCACTATTTGAATTAAGAATTCAATTGTCATAACCCACTCTATCCTCCACTCTGAATTTTTAATTCATCCATTATGAATTAAAGATTCACAAAAAATGAGAGCCATTGATCTCATCAGTTGATCCTCACCCTCCATTCTATTTTTAGAAAATCTATAAATAGAACCCTCTTCTAAGCAATTAGAGAGACTTCTTCTGGCATCCTTACTATGCCCAAATTCCTCTAGGGAATCCTCTTCTTCATACCATCGTAATGCAAGAATCATTCTAGCCATTTCTACTTGTCATCTTGAGAAATCGAAGCAAGGAAGCAAGCTCCCTGAGGGCCCATCTTCATCATTCAAGATCAAGGAAGAATAGGCAAACAACAGAAGCTTTGAAATAGGGAAGGTTTGCATTGTTATTCATTTTCTTCATTTCTTTCTATCTTTCTTGTTTTCATTATTCTGTTGATGTTTGGGTTAATTTATCTTAATTGATCAATCTGATTTTCCCATTCACATTTTGGCGCCCACCGTGGTCTAATCCACTTTGTTTGTGAGATTTTGTCTTAGAGGTTTTGTTGCAGGATACAGGTGTTTTCTAGAGCGCATTCGGGCATCAACTTCTACAAATGATCTCCTACACACAAACCAAGCTCCTCATTGACTCCAAAAGGCTTTAGAGGTAAGCAATCACATATCATTCTCAGGTGATCATTCAGGATGGGACAAACATCAGGAGCAGCAAACACATCAATTTGGACAGCAATTTAATCAGGTGCATCCATTTTCATCCTTTATCTCTTAGTCATTGCTTGCTAACACACTTCGGTTTGGGCATAAAACAAACATTGTTTGATCATCACACATTGAAATTGGGCAAATCAACCAGTGTCTTCAATCACACTTTGAAATTGGGCTAAAAAGAATCATTGTTTGATGTGTTTTTCATCACATTTCAATTTCTAAGGGGCAATTAATCAATTGCAAGTGTGAATCAAGTGTGCGTGTGTATGCTCTCTCCTCGCACCACAAGGTGACCTTGGAGATCAAAAACACCTCACTTGATTCACTTTTGTTTACCCTTTCCTAGGAGGCCTGCTAGGGGATTTCATCACCCCTAGGGACGACCTCATCCAAGGCTGAATTGAAAGACTCCCTCATTGCAATTGGAATCTTATCACTCTTGGCTAAGCCCCAAAGAACTTTCTACCTTTGGGAGGTGAAGGTGAAGGGTGGGTTACCCCCTTCTCTTGGCTGTGTGACAAGATTTCACTTTCAAATCCTAGTCAACCTCGTGTAAACATTGCCCTAACCTAATTGGCCATACCCTACATCAAACTAGACATTAGGGCATGTTGATGTGTTTTCAAGTGCTTGCATAATCATCACATTTCATTTTCAAAGTCAAAACTTGCTTATGTGTCTTGTGTGAGTGACTCATGATTGTACATGTGTGATCATTGAACATTGCCACACCAATCAAAAACTAGAATTAGCACACTTGTCTCAACTTGTGACACATCTACACTCTATTCTAGCACATTTATTGCTGTGCATTCCAAACTAGTAAGCTTTTCCAGTCTTGTGTCAATGGCAAACAAATTAGAATATCTTGAACAAAAACTTCAATCTCTGAAAAGGCAAGTAAACTTAGGTCCCTCGCTCCAAGAGTGTATAGCAATTCTTCAACAAATGCAAGTCTTACGACAAGAATTGACAAGCTTGCAAGCTGAATGGGCCAGTACTAGCTATGCCTCGTCCCAAAACCATACCTTCTTTTCCCATCTTAATGATACTATTGACAAGGCAACCAATCGTATATCACCCTGTCTACTAGTCCTCCTTCACCATATTCTAAGACACCTATCCCAAAGCATACCAGTTCTACAACAACACCACCATCTAGGTCCTCAAAGTTTAATTGGGAAAAATATTTTCTAGATTTACACAGCAAAAGAAAAGCTAGGGAGAACTCTAAATCCACTCCTCCATTACCTCATTCATCTACCCATACACCTATGAAGGATGTGATCCAAGGACTACTAGCTGAGAGTCAACCATGTCCCCAAACTTCGGTCCTTGACCTAACCAAAGATTCTTCCCATACCATGTCAAATCGTCCAACCCCTTCATGTCATCTGGAACCCCTTGAGCTTATCAAAGAGCCTTCTACCATGCACTAGAGTCAAGGTCCATCACACCCTGATGTTGTTGACCAAGAGCCTATCCAAGAGCCCTCAATTAACATTCTTAGTTCTTCAAACCCATCATGTGACCAACAAGCCATCAAGCCTATTCAAGAGTCTCCTATTATGAATCCAAGTCAAGAGTAATCATGTTCTCATGTTGTTGACCAAGTGCCTTCCACTTCCATTCAAGCAACCCAAGAGGTATGTCAAGAGTTTAATCCTAAGCATGTGGAAACATTAAGCCCTAGTCCAACTCAAGATCAAATCCCTTTCATGCAACCTATCCATAATATGTATCTTTTCCATGATCAAGATGATAGCCATAATGATGAATCTATCCATAAGCCACTTGATCCTATTCATACCCCTACAACTACCCATGAACAAGACACCCTAGACCTACATGCTTTATCTAATTAAAGTCTTGTTGACCTACTTTAGCATTCACCCCGTTTCATGGCCTTCCTTCAAAGCAAAGAGATCTCTTCCTCTAGCCATGATCCCACAACATCCACTTGTCATGATGAGACACTTATCCCCCAAGTAAGCATAAAAAATCAACCAAATAACTTGGATCTTAGTGAACACAATGCTAATCACGATCCTAAAGATTCTCCTTCACCATCCATTTTTGACCATGCTACAAAGCCTCCACCATATATCCTTGGTCTTACTACCTTCATGCATGAATGTTCTTTCTTAGAACATGAGCAACCATTATCCACTATCTCACATTCTCCATCCAATAAAGAATTCGTGACTAGTGTTCCACCTACGCATAATCCCGCTATCCACCATATACTCCAGCATATGAACTATCAAGGTAAAGGCTTAGGCCTTCATGAACAAGGTATTTTGGAACCTATCCATGTCAACGTTCCTCTACCTTCATATGGCCTTGGATACATACCCCAAGGTGCACAAACTCAAGATGTTGGTACTTCCTCCACTCCTCCTAAGTCTACTACTTTCCATCGCAAACCCTATCATATCCCCAAAACATATGTCGCCATTCCACCTCCATCATCCTACAATTGTCAACAACATGTGACCATACACTTTCCACCATCCAAACTTCCTCCGCTACTTCCAACTCCTAATATTCCACCTCCCTTATCATACACATCCCAAAAGAATGTGACCATACACCTTCCACCATCCAATCTCCCTTCACTACTTCCAACTCCTAATATCCCACCATCCAATCTACCTCCGCTACTTCCAACTCCTAATATCCCCCCATGCCTTTTACCACCACTGCTTCCAACACCTTGTCCATCCATCTATAAATCCTCTAAATATCCCAATCATGGCTGACAAATGCACATATTGTCTAAACAAGGAGCTTTCACCAACCTCACTTCTACCATCCCACAGGGATTCAATGACAAATATGTGGATGCCTCTACCTATAAAGTCAAAAATCCTAAGAGTCCTCATGACCTACGATATAAAAGCCAAGAATCAAAGAATTATCCATATCAAAAGCTGCATACACCCATACACCTCAATGCCAAATTGAAACAGGTGTGGGTCCCCAAGCAACAAAGGATTACTCTAAAAGCTGCACAAAAGATGCATACACCCAAACCCATACCTCCATAGGTACTATCTAAAAGCAAAAAGGTTTGGGTACCTAAGAAAAAATCCCTCAAGTTACATGAGGCATCCACCTCTCAAGAATTCCAACCATTCACTTTCTCCCATTCCATCCATAAGTCTGAAATTCTTCCATCCCACATAGCAAGCAAAAATCAGAAAAATACTAAGGCTATGTGGGTCTATAAATTCCTAAATAATTCATCCACAAGAAAAAGTCTCTGTTTCCTCCTACACTACTTTCCCATCACCAGCTTCAATGTTTATCACGGTATGTGCAACCGTTGGTCATGATTCCCTTCCATTCCACAATATTTTCATATACCTCCATCCATTATCCTACACATCTTCCTCATCCTATGCGTATGGTCCATGCTATTGCATAAGCCTCCATTCCATATTCTGCATCATTATCCACTATCTACCTATGCCATATCACTTTCATACGATCCCCTACCAACATCTGTGAGAGCACTGGACATGGTCCATTCGAGAGTATCTTTCTAGCGGGACTATCCCCTTTCAAGGAACTATATGCTAATGTCTTTCCATATCTACCTTCTCCTATCTAAATATCCAAAAAAAAAATGAATGAAAAAAGTAAAGAGAAATCCCTTCGTCCAATGGTGAAAACTTAGAAAATAGGCGCCTTGGATAAGTACCATGATGAAAACCTGGCAAACAGGCGTCATGTGTAAAGTTGATCTTCCATGTCACCTACACTTGGGGGCACCTTGTCTCATCAGCATATCACTCTTCTCCTACCAGTTTCCTTTCATACCATTTCCTATCCTGTCCCGTCCATCCATCCAATCTTCCTTTCCTCTATTATTTGGTCTTGATAAAGATTGAGGGCACAATGTTGACAAATGTTCTAGATGTCTCTTGACATACCTTATCCCTCCAAACTAGGCAAACCCTTCATTATCCTCTCATCCTCCTATCGTCCTTAGCATTGCCATGAAAAATCCTAAGTATTCTACCTACAATGGGGCACGTTATTCCTATGCGACATAGTCCTTGGAGATCACATCCTTGGTTCCTTCTACCTGACCATCCGTATCTACTATCACCCATACATCTACCTATCTGTGCTGGTTCCTTGTCATTAGTCTTATCTGATCCATATCGGTTCCATATCGCATCTCATCCAATCCATCTCTTAGGTCCATTAGGGTTTACCCCAAACTACGTTGCCTTTACATTGTCACATAGGCAAGGCCATTATCAATGCACCCCTGAGGCTCTACTTCCTTATCTATCCCATATCTTGTTGTCTATCCTCTAGTCTATCCATGGTCCAAGTCCCGAACTACGCTGCCTCTGCGTTGTCACGTAGGCAAGGCCATTATTCTCAATGCGCCCCCGAGGCTCCACTTTCCCCTCCATTCCATGTCTAGTCCTTCTATCTGTCTGACCCTGCTCCATTTCCCGTCCATCCCATGTCTTGTCGTCCGTCTCACCAATAAGGATTGTGTAGTCTTCTCACCAGGTAAACAAGAGCAACAAAGCCCGCTTCCAAAACAAAAGTCTTGACGCAAAAAAACATCAACCTGTCCAAGACAAAACAAGAGTACCATATCAAAACACTCAAGCTAATTCTATCTCAAAGTATGGCAAGAAAAAAGACACATCTAAATGCAAGAATGTTTTGTGTTGGTTAGATTAAGAGTCTTGATTTATGCTATCATGCCTTTCTATGCTACTCAAGGATGCCAAAAGCTAGAGATGCTATGATGGGGGCATGATTATTTTCTTTGTCTGGTGCTTGTGGTTTAAACTTTAGTAATGTGACGACTTTTGTCTAACGACGTGATCGGAAAAAGATCATCGAGGACTCTGAGGTCTAAACATGAAAAGGGGCAATCCTTGTCTGTTGAAAAATGCAAGAAATACTGAGGTCATCTAGATTCAATTTTGGCTAGATGCTTGTATAAACTTGCTATATCAAAATCTGTGTAAGTAATACTCAGGTCATCTTGGTTTAATTATACCTAGATGCTTATATTTTCTTACAACATAATAAAAGCCCAATGATGAAAGCGCTTCAAAATACTTGCTATCTCAAGGTGACAAATATCCATATCCGTATCTATTCCATATCCAATTGCGTCTCATATCTATATCATATCCAATTGCAAGTCAATCCTTAATCCATGCCAATCATGTCAAATCCATCTTGTCAAATGATCCAATCACAATCAGTGGTCTTGATCCTTGTTCGGTTGTAAACCCTATCAATCAATCAATTGTCTTAGACAGGATGTTGCATTGTCAAAACCAGACCAACACACGAGTCTTATACGACATGCTTCATTTCTTGAAACCAGACACTATCCTTTGTGTTACTCTAGGGATATATCATTCCCCACCATGACAACACTATTGCATCAAATTTCTTAGACAGGATGTTATATTGTCAAAACTAGACCAACACACGCGTCTTATACGACATATCTCATTCCTGAAACCAGACATCATCGATCCATATCATTGGTTTACCACTCGACAGGGGAAATACCTTGTTTGTTCCTATATCATTTGTGCATACTTGCTTACTTGCTTGTGTATGTTATCATTTTTCTCTTGCATTCCATATCATTCATCCCTTTCTTCTACATCCAACCATTTCATCTCCTGTCAACATATCTTATCGTGAGATTGTCCGTCTCACGCCTTCCACCTTCTCCCCATCCAATCTCCCAACGGGGCATCCTATCATCATAACCTGTACTAGGGGCAAACTGGGGCATGTATCATTGTCAGATTATCTATTCTTTGAAGCAACGCCGTAAACTGCATTGCATCAAAGAGGGGCAAAATGTATACGCCTAAAAATGACACGATTCATCCTAAATAAATATTCTAAATATTTATTCCATTCTTCTATCAATTAAATAAATATTCTAAATTTATTTAATCGATTCACTATCCTACAATTAAATAAAATCATTTTATTTAATTGAAATCCCTAAATTCTTTTAATGTCTCACATCCTAAATGCACCTCACAAAATCCACTTCATCAATCCACCTCATCAATCCACCTCATCTTTCCACCTCATCTCTTCCACCTCACCATGTTGCACATATAATTAAATATTCTTAATATTTAATTAGCTAATATCCACTATTATCCAAAAATGAATCTTTAATTCAATTGTCCTCCACCATTGAATTGAAAATTCAATTGACCTCCACTATTGAATTACAAATTCAATTGTCCCCCACACATTGAATTGAAAATTCAATTGTCCTCCACCATTGAATTACAAATTCAATTATTCTCCACTCATTGAATTTGAAAGATGAGGTGGATTGATGAAGTGGATTTTGTGAGGTGGATTTAGGATGTGAGACATTAGAAGAATTTAGGGATTTTAATTAAATAAAATAATTTTATTTAATTGTAGGATAGTGAATCGATTAAATAAATTTAGAATATTTATTTAATTGATAGAAGAATGGAATAAATATTTAGAATATTTATTTAGGATGAATCGTGTCATTTTTAGGCATATACATAGTGACACAGACAAAAGGATCTTGGAAGAAGCTACAGTTAAGTAATTAAACATATATAATAAAGCATTCATTGAAATCATCTCTCTAATCCCCAAGAGTTTAGAGAAAGTACTTGAACTCAGAAATGACAATGCCAAGGAAAAGGATTTGGAGATCTAGGAACAAATAGCTATTCAACTCTATCCTTCCATCACCCCAAAACAAATGAACATGATCTTCAAGGATTGCAAGGATGAGTTCTGGAGCAAAGCTAGAATGAACAAGCTTATGCTCGGAGAGACTGATCAGGTGGCAAAAGAGACTGAAAACATCCTCCGAAATACATATAAAAGATTCAATCTTCCTATTATAGAGGACATAAGTGATGAACCTTCTGCCATGGATATTGAAGGATCAAGTGCATCCAAGGAAGATTCTACTGAGAAAATTGCAGAAGAGTCAAAGGAGATAGGTGAGGAGAAGACTAAGGACTTGGATTCCACTGTTCTGAAAGAGGAAGTCCATGAAGACGTAAACATCTCACTTCTGAATCCCCCAGATGACTCCAAAACTAAAGGAGAAGAAAGAAAAGAAGAGAAAATCAGTCAAGAAGAAGACGTAAAGGGAAGAGAAGAAGATCAAACAGAGAAGACCCTAGGTGACAGCTCTGAGGCTACAGAAGGAAAGAAGACTATGTCTCTGGCAAGAGACACTGTAGAAGCAGTTAAAGACTTCCTAACCAAAGAAATGATGGAATTAGATGAACCAGAGCTATTCCAAGGACCGCTCAATTTTGACTCTCTCTCTTTGGTCTAGACAATGAAGGTAGCATCTTTTGCTCAAGCCAAAGCAAAAGAAAAGCTTCTAAAGTCTCACATGGAATACTATGAGCTGATAGAGATTACATCCAGTGTGTTGGAGAAGATCATACCATCCTTCCAAAAGGATCCTTCGGCCTCTTCATCTGATAACTTGAAATCTCTTGTTAATTCTATTAGCACACATTTTGATTCCTTGGAGAAATCAGTAGAAGAGAAAGTCTGGAAAGAATTTTTGGGTAAGAGATTCTTTGAAGTACAAGGGCTAATAACAAATGATAGGAGAAATCTAAACATTGGAATAAAGAGCCTAGAAAATGCTCTTAAAGATGGTGGAGAATTATACAAATTTTGTTTATCTTGATCCACAGTAACAGCAGACATTGCAAAGAAGGTGGAAGAACAAGAGGGTAAACTATCAAGTTTATCCCAGAGTTTTGATCCTCTCACCTCATCCATAATGAATCAAGAGTGCCAGACTATTGTCACTATAAATGAGTTAAAGAGGCTTGAGAAGGAGAAGAAGAATAGAATAAGTAGAATGAGCGAACTTAGAGGGATAATTATCCCTAAGTTAGAGGCCATGCATGAGGCCCTAACTGATGCTCAGACCACAGTCAGACCAGTGATCCGGTAGACTTAAAGAGGGCAGAAGCTTTTGCATTTTTATTAAGTGGTCACATCTCAATTTTGGACAAAATAAAGCAGAGTTGGGCAATAGAATTTGTCCAGTTGAAAACCACCTTTGCGGATATACTAAAGTATATGTAAGTACAACTTGTATATATACTTATGCAGCAATATATAGATTGATTTTTGAAAATTTTTGGCATGCGGATTTCACCCTTTACCATTGATGTCAAAGGGGCAGTAAGGAGTAGTGAAAAATATGGAATCTAGCTAAGGGGGAGCTCCAGTAATAGTGTACATAAGACAGAGCATCAACTAAGGGGGAGTTTGTTACAACACTTAGTCATTTTTCACTAAGTGTTGCCATCAATGCCAAAGGGGGAGATTGTTGGCAAGAGACAATATGTGGCTTCATGATTGTTTTCATTGATGGTAATAAAGCTTATCCCACACATCCGCAGCACATAGTATGTCTATACCAGAAGTCAGATTGAAGAGTGTTTTGGTCTGGTGAATAGGAATAGAGCATGCAGCAAGGTTTGACAATCAAGTCCAGATCTCTCAGAGGATGTATCTCATGAAGTGTAGACTTGGGGAAGTTAAGAGGAATACCATGACTATGACATTCCAGAGATTGAGCCTCCGGTGATGAAAGAGTGAAAAGATATGAGCACCTAAGTGTTGGGTTCCTGACAGGCAGAATAGACTGAGAAAGAACTGACCGGCAGAGCATTAGACCTTAATCCGGATGAGAAATTGATGGTGATCAAGCTACTTAAGAGATCATTCATGGTTGGCTGACATAATTGATGAATTCTATAACTATCTCTTTGATACACATCACTTAGTAAGCATGGATTCAACCAACAGACCAGAGTTTGGGAAAATCTTGAGTATTCTAGATGCCGACTAGAATGATGTTGAAATCCTTGGTGCAGATATATATACCAGATGGATTTCGATGTGAAGGTATGTGTGTAGCAAAATAGTGTGTGAGAAAAGGTAGAGATAAGTGTGGAAGCAGATATCTAGGTCCAGTATAGAACAGTAGCTTCAAAATAGAGGAAGAATGAAGTGCAGTAGATCAGTATATTGAGCCTAACTGGAACTAAACCTCAGCATATGTGGATGCTTCTCATCAGTTTAAATACCTGGTTACTTTCTATAAACTATTGTAGGCAGTGAGTCTCTTATGAGCAGTGTGCTCGGGCAGTGAGCCCTAATTGGCAAGTGCCATTTTGTACTTCTTATTCTTTTAACAGAGAATACAATCTTGGATTAGTAACCCCGTGGTTTTTCCCTTAATAGGGATTTCCACGTAAAAAATCCTTGTGTTATGTGTGTTGATTTCATTTCTTCTCTCATGTTCATTTATGCTTATCTATTTTGATACTACACTATTGTTAAAGAAGAAAAGAAAGTTAAGAAATTTAAGATAACTGATTCACCCCCCCTCTCAGTTATCTGCCTTGTTTCCAACAATGTGTACTTGTGATTGTAGAGCATTCAAAATATTCATTGTGTTACAGAGAAGAACATTGTTATTGTGTTTGTGTTTGTAGATTTAACATCCATCTCCTCATGGCATGAAGATCATCTTCCTTCCATGAGATCTTTACTACAAGGTGATATCAATTATGTTTTCAATCATTTATCATTTAGATTTTTGCCTCTATCATGCTGAGATATGCACTCTTATCTGATAATGGTGTTTAGAAGACTTCAATGTCTCTCTGAGGCTTGACTGGAGCAATCCTCTAAACACCACAACCCACTCCCACACTCCTTTGTGATTACAGGTTATAGGTATCGAGTTTCATGGAGTGGAGTTGTAGAAAGGGAGTGGAAGATATCAAATATTTGGGATCTAAGAAGTAGGGGACTCTAGTGAACATTCTTGGACTAGGGCACTAGTCCCTATGTCCTCTAATTTTCCTGAGGTAGAAATGGAAGTTGCAGTGTAGATCAGTGTCGAGAGAAGTTCCAGATTTTGTGAAGAAAAGTGCACCTTTGTCTTGGGTGCTAGTCCTTGTGTCCCTGACTTTTCCACTTTTTAGACTTCAAAAAATGGTGAGTTAAATATCTCTATCCTTCACCTTGGTCTGAAAGGATTTGTCATAATTTGATAATTTGCTTATTGTTTTGTATATTTAGGGTTTTAAGTGAAATTGAGCATTAAATTGAGATATTATTTGACACATCCAATATTCCACATCTTCCCAAGTGGCAGCCCAACCTAATAGGTGAATCCTCTTACATAAATTAGAGGTTCAACTTGGTTAATATGCGCTTGGAATGTTTTGTGTGAAAGGAGGATTTCAAATAAACCCTTGAAATTCAACATCCCCCTTTTCCTATAAAACAAAGGTAAATAGGAAATTGTGAACTCAGGATGGTCATAGGTTAGAAAAACTTGATTTGACTATTGTCATTTTGAAAAGATGGGAATAGGGTGATGTAGAATCATAGGTTCCCCATTGTGAAAGCAACGTAACATAATTGAATTTACTCCCAAGATAGGAGTTGATTATCCTAGATTTGGATTAAGAATAAATTAAAATTAACTTTCCTAGACCTAAAAGAAGGTCGAGCTATGATAACTATAGGATGAGACAACTTCTAAGTCGAGTCAAGGTGGTGGACATACGACTACATTCATTACAAAACGTATATGTATGTAAATCTTTGGCTAAAGTAATGCATCTATCTCTGCATGCATTAGTCAGTCCATAGTGATCTAGATGGCATAATGTTTCCAATAGTGTCATACATAGTTAGAGTGGATCTATAGTTGTATGACCGAGAGACACTATGAAGGACACAACACAAGATACTCAAATGGCAAACCTAACAGTTCCTCATATCTCTACCCTCCATGAAGGGTAGGGCCGCTTCCAGGTAGGAAGTTGTGCAGGGGACCATCGATCTATGGTTGGAGGAAAAGCACTTGGGTGATGCTCTCCTTCCTAAGTAAAAGATAGGCTGAGGCTTATGAAGACAAATGTCAAAGTTCTGGATATAGTGTACTCTTTATATAACTTGATAGTCAGATATTATGTATATTTTTCTAATGATTCCATGAGCATGGATTTGTACATGTATAGTGAAAGTTGTTCACTAAAATGTTACCTATGGATGTTGCAAATCTAAGTTTTAAATTATTTAGGAAAAAATAGCATGTTTAATTATCATGATGATATTGATTCATTCTTGCTTAATACATGGACCTATGATCTCACTACAAAATGTTTTTCTTCTCCAACATTAACAGTTGCTAATGTTTGGATGTTCTTATGCTAGAATGGTAAGAATAAGAATGACACCCAGAAAGAAGCTAACAAGAAATGGACGTTACTTTAAGGCCTTGAGGGAGCGAGCCTCAAGAATGAATGACCTTGAACAAACTGGTTTCTTGGTAGGCGTAGGTTGGATGATAATGAAACCTTCACTGATGTTGTTAAACGCATCAAGTAGGAGATGAGGAAAGTAGTTAGGATTACTACTCTTGTCTTTAAAAATGAATTAGTGAAACCCTTTGCACCTAAGGAACCAAACTTGGAAAAAGATCATAAGGATCCTAATGATACTAGGGAGGTTGTGGATGAGTACCTGCGAGTATGTCCACCTCCTAAAACTAATTTGATAAATCTCAAGAATGAGAAATGAACTTGGGAAGGTATCCCAATCTGATAATGACTTGTAGTGGCAAATATGTAAAAAAAAATTTGTAATTTTGGATGGATTATATGTAATCCATGGAAAACTATAATACACTTAAAAAATTATGGCAAATCTTTCTTTTCTTGTTAAAGATTACATGAATGAGAATGGATTTATATTATGAATAAATTCACTGGTATGACAAACTAATCAAATGATTAATCTACAAACTTTAGGAGAAGTAGATTGCAACAAGGTTTAGATAAGAACTAGGATGGGAGATAACCAGGAAGAAGGGAAACCTTCAGGCCACTCCAAATATAAACTTGACTAGATCCTTGCTATGCTCCAAGAGACGAGAGAGAGAATTGGGACTCTCGAGTAGGAGGTCAAGGGTCAGCATGGACCCAGGCGAGAAGCCTATGATGGGAGTGATGACAAGTCATGTCATGATGACACCACCCATAGTGAATGCGGAGAGAGTAACTCTAAGGCCAGATGTGAAGAGGATAGAAGAAGCCACTTGAATTTGGAATTATCCTGAGACATGAAAAAGGTTATGCCTCCTAAATTTGATGGGTATGTATGTGGAGATGCCACGGAGGCATGGCTTACGGAGATGGAAAAATACTTTGAAATAAGAAATTATACTGATGTCACCAAAGTAGTATAGGGAGCACACCAGTTGGCAGGTGAAGCATCCACATGGTGGATGAATAAGAAAATGGAATTAGGCTTGACGTCTACAAGTCTAACCTGGGATAGGTTTAGGGAGCTCTTTAGGCAAAGATGGTTTCCTCAGTTATATTATGACCAAAAGCTTATAGACTTCCAAAATCTATGACAGCGAGATCTATCTATGAATGGGTATTGGGAAAAGTTCACTCGCCTACTCAAGTATGTGCCGTAATATCAGCAGGATGAGATATTTCACATCCATAAGTTTATTATGGGATTGAACACCCAGATTGGGGGTGAGATTGATGTGCATGGTCCCACTTCAATGGAATAGGTCTATGAGAAGGCCACCAAATAGGAACAAAAATTGAAAGTTGCATCTGCTTACAGGGAAAGGAATCGAAAAAGGTATAATGGGTCCCAATCCTCCCAATCTTCTAAGAAAAAGGGGAGAAAGAAGGAATTTTCTGAGAAAAATGATAAAGGGTCCAAGAATAAACAAAATGAATTCAGGGGGAAAAGAAGGGCAATAATAATGCCAAGAAAAATGGAGATAATTTTGGGAAACCTCAGGAGAGGCAAGGACCTGTGGGAGGGTGCTATACATGTGGCAGAGATCATTATGCCAACCAGTGTCCAAATAAGATGTAGGGAGCTCAGCCTCAAGGAAACCCTCTGCCCCTTCAATAGATAGCATTCTAGCAACATATGCATGTAGCCCTGAATAATAGGCAAGTGAAATACTAAATTACTCCCATTGGAACTACAGGTATTTTATTTGGTCTCCCAATTTTAGTTTTCATTGATACTGGTGCAACAGAATATTTTTTCTCCTTAAAAGTTTTAAGTAAAATTTATAGAAAAGCTAGATATATGGAAAACACTTGGTCAATTGAATATGCAAATTAGACCAAGGCTCAGGTAGAGCAATGCTTGTTTGAGGGTAGAGTTGAACTTCCAAGTTTCTCCACCGAAGTGAACCTTTATGTAGCCCCACTAGGCTCATACGATGTTGTGCTTGGGATAAATTGGTTATGGAGACATCGAGCTAAAGTGGACTATTATGCCAAAACAATAGAATGTCTAGATGACTTAGGGAACAAAGTCTTTCTACAGGGGAACCCTAGAGAAGTCAAAATAAGAAAAAAAAATTCCCTACAAATGAAAGGAGCTCAAAGAAAAGGATGCCAACTTTTTGTTGTCAAAATGGAAAAACTAAATGATTTTCCAACTTTTTGCTGTCAAAATGGAAAAACTAAATGGTTTTGAGGAAACCAATTTCCAAGATGATTTAATGTTTTATGAATTGCAGAAACTCAATGGAGTTGGGAAGAGGGAGTCCATAGATGAGGAGAGATAAGATATGGACAAGTACCCTTTTCTTAGAGATTTTAAGGATGTATTTCTAGATGAGCTACCAAGATTACCTCCTAAAAGAGCTTTTGATTTCTCTATAGATCTAATTCCAGGATCAAAACCTATATCTAAAGCTTCATACAGAATGACAACTACAGAGTTAATGGAGCTAAAGGCTCAATTGCAGGAATTGTTGGATAAAGGACTGATAAGACCCAGTGTGTCACCCTAGGGAGCACTAGTAATATTTGTGAAAAAGAAATATGGTACTTTACAGTTATGCATAGATTACCATATGTTAAATAAGGCAACAATTAAGATTAAATACCAACTTCCCCACATTGATGATCTTTTCAATCAAATGATAGGAGAAATTGTGTTTTCTAAGATCGATCTTTGATCTGGGCACCATCAATTGAGGTTAAAGGATGGGGATATCCACAAAACAACTTTCATAACAAGGTATGGGCACTATGAGTTTACTATCTTGCCTTTTGGATTAACAAACACACCTACAAGGTTTATGAACTTAATGAACAGTGTGTTCAAAGTTTGTTTGGACAAGTTTGTCTTAGTTTTTCTTGATGACATCCTAATCTACTCTAAGAATGAGGAAGAACACCTTCAACATTTAAGGATAGTTCTCCAAAGGTTGAGAGAACATAAACTATATGGAAAGCTCTCTAAGTGTACTTTCTTTCAAAAGGAAATGTTGTATTTGGGCCACATAATTTCAATTAAGGGAATAGCTATGGACCCAGCTAAAATTAAAGCCATTTTGGAATGCCGATACCAAGGAATGTACATGAGATCCGAAGTGTCATGAGCCTTACAGGATACTATAGGAAATTTATGAAGAACTTTTCAAAAATTATTTATCCTATAACTTCTTTGTAGAGGAAAGGCAAGAGGTTTGAGTGGTTAGACAAGTGCTAGGAGGCATTTGACCAACTAAAGGAAAAATTGACTTTAGCACCAATCTTAAAAGTACCTAACCCGGAAGGTCAATTTGTAGTCATTATCGATGTCTCAAGGGAAGGCTTAGGTGGTGTACTAGTCCAGGATGGACAAGTCATCATATATGAATCTCAAAAATTGAAAACTTATGAACAAAACTATGCCCCTCATGATTTGGAATTGGTAGAAGTAATACATGCTTTGCAAATGTGGAGACACTACTTGCTTGGGAAACCCTTTGAATTGAAAATAGACCATCAAGGGCTCAAATATATGTTCACTCAACCACATCTAAATGCTCACCAAAGAAGATGGTTGGAGTTCATCTTGGATTATGATTTCAAGATTAAATATATTCAAGGTAAAGAAAATCGAGTGGTAGATGCCTTAAGTAGGAGAAGACATATCTCCTCAATGATCTCCATGCATTCTGATTTTAAGAATCAGGTTCTACAAAAGTCTAAGGGAGTTGAGTTTTACGAGCAGGTAAAACAAACCCTTTTGGAGAATCCCCAAAATCTAAAATATGATGGATTTAACCTTGAACCAGATGGGTTATCAAGGTATAAAGGAAGGATGTATGTACCGAACTCCAAGGAGTTAAGGAATATGGTGTGGAAGGAGGTTCATTCTACACCATATTCGAGACATCCTAGAGTAACAAAGTTACTTGCCAATGTGAAATCTTTATATTTCTGGAAGGGAATGAAGAGGGATGCTACAAGGTTTGTAGCTACGTGTATAGAATGCCAGAGGGTGAAGGTGGAACACCATCACCCGGCAGGACTTTTATACTCTCATGAAATTCTAGAATGGAAATTGCAAATCATAAGCATGGACTTTGTGCAAGGACTTCCTATGTCAAGGAATAGGTGTGAGAGTCACTGATTGACTCAAGCCACCAGGATCACTTGTAAAACCTAAGATTTATCTTCCACAAGAGAAAAAATCAAAGAGGAATAATTTACACAATAAGGATGCAATTAATGAATTGGATTTATGAATTACATGAGAGAACTTGCTTTTATATTTGCAAGTTAGAGAAAAACCCTAATATGACTTAAGAATAACCTAAGACTAAAATTAGCCCTAAGTCAACTTAATAAAGTGTAATTAAATATTTAATTACACCAACACCCCCCCTTAAGTGCAACTTAGGGAGAAATGAAAAACATGCAACTAACACAAGAATGGGTCCCAAGTACAAGGCCATGTTAAGTACCCATGAACAACAAGAATCTCTCATAAAGTGGAGAAAAGGAGAAAAACCCAGTGGGAGAAAACTCTCCTCCTATAGAGAGAAAAATACATTAATAATGTGAACATGTGATGGAAAAAGAACTAACACTAAGACCCCCAAGAACTAAATTCATCACAAAAGTACAATTATGAATGCCCCCATAAGAGAGGAAGAAGAGAGAAGGTCTGATGACCCCCCAAAGCCCATGCAGCTACTCCTCAAGATGACTCCTACAGTGCTAGAAGATGCTCGACATAAAATAAAGATGAAGACCCATGAACGTTGAACAACATTCCTCCCCTTGGGAAGAAATAAAACTACATTTATATGTGCATAATGTCTTCCCATTATGGATAGGAATATACAAGAAGGAGGATAAATGTCTTTGAACTATGCACATAATCCAAAGACAACAATGATGCTCCTAAAAACTGCTCAAATGTCTCCAATCCTCAGCAAAACTATGACTGAATAGGAGGATGAAGAACAATCTTTGAAGAAGATGATGGTGATGCAACTCCATCGAAGCTGTCATCAAATAGAAGACAAATGTCCTCAATGTGGTCCTCCAAATCTGTAAGGTTAGACTCTATAAACAACAATGATATATCTAGTAGATGTGTGTCCCAATGAGCTATCTCTAGAAGACTAATAATGCCCTACTACAAAGAATCTGATGTAGCAATAGGTAATAAAGATGTGATTTTGATAAGAGGAGAAGGAGAAGCAAGTGAAGGCTCTGTGTCATCTGAACTAGAAAGACCTTTCAAATATGTAAGCTCCTCAACTGTATCATCATCAAAAGATATGCAATCTACATCATCAAGGGGTATGTGCAATCCATAGCAAGATCATTTTGGAATGGAGAGATATGTGGGTCTACATAGATCTCCCAAATGCTAGTCCAAAGACCACTTGGGCACTCAATATGTGAGATAGAACACATAGTGTCAAAATCAATACTAGAACCAATCAATCCTACAATATGATCAACATAATTTCCCCATGCAGATTTCCTCTTAGGTGTATCTAGTTTAGGTATGAGTCCATAAAGATAAGGCAAAAGATTAAGCCACCTGAGATGTGTCAAGATGCCCTTTTGCCAAGACTCATAATTATCCTTACCCGATGTTATCACAGAAGGGTGAATAGCAAAACCCATGATATCTCCTCAAATAAATTAGATCAAAGATCAAAAATCTAAATATGTATCTATTTAGTGGAAAATTGGATTTGTTAATGTCTTAGTGTTTTGATGTTTAAATCCTCCTTTCCACTTTACATTCAAGGATCTAGGGTCGATTGGCAATTCACTATCATACCCTAGATCGCTGTGAGATGTAGGGAAACTTGGATTAGGGAATTTAATTATCAATTTCTCTTCTCTTATCCTCAATTGACCATTAAAACCCTAATTATACAAATACAGAAATAAACTGATGAATAACAAAAAATGCTCTTGTAAATGAAAGTAAAATAGCAAATCACAGAATACCTATTTTTGGGGTTCCAAGGAGGAATAGTCGGGGACACTGGAGCGGGCGCCCAAGTCCAAGGTACTAGTTTCTTTGCTAGATCCAGACCTCCTTCTGACATTGATTAGCCTTGTAACTTTTGTTTCTAGAAATTTAGCTTTAGAGGACACTAGAGCGAGTGCCCAAGTCTTGGAAATGCTTTGGTATCCTGCTTCTCTTCAGATCCTGAATCCTTGATGCCTGCCAATCCTTCCTTCAACTTCACTTCTCCCGAATACGACACCAATATCCTACAATCACAAGACATTGGTTTGGGGTTGTGCTGTTTAGGAGCTTGCCTCAGTCAAGCCCCAGAAGCACACTTAAGTCTTCCAAACACCTTTGTCAGATAGAGAGAGCATGCCCTTATGAGGCAAAGTCCAAATCCAAATGAAACAATGATAAAAACCACAATGATACCACCTTGTAGTGAAGATCTCATGGGAGGAAGATGCTCTTCATTCGATGAGGAGATGAATGCTCAAATCTACAAATACAAACACATAAACAAAACAAGTCTACTCTTGCAACACTATGAAAGCCTTGAATCACCTTTAGAATGCAGGAACATCACAATTGCCATCTAGTTTCTAAATGAATGCCTAAGCATGCTTTTATATGCAACTACAAACACTCCTACCAAGATTTTCATAATTCAAACTTACTGTGTCGGCAAAGGACCCAAATAACGGTCATAAACTGACACCCAAAAATTAGGGTTGCCCCAAAATAGGGCAGGACTAGGGCGTGGGTGCCCAAGTCCTCCCCCCTATTTTGGGCAGGGTATAGCTCAAGGGGTCCTCCTAGGTCCCATTTGTCATGTTACCTAGGGCTCATTCCATCGGGATGCCAAAATATGAACTAAGATGTCCTAAATGCATGTTAAAGAGCCGGGAGCTAAACCTTATGAGGGAAAAGCCCCCAAGGGGACATTTTCTAACATTACATTTAGCCCCCACTTTAATGTATGTATAAACACGAGGCCAATACATGCATTAAAGTATGGTCACAAACACAGAAAACACACCAAGCACGGAGAAGACACACCAATCACATAGAAGATAGTAACAGGTACTTAAAACATGGAGAAGACAGTTATATTCATGAAAAACACAGAGAAGATAGTCAATGCATAGAAGACACATTAATGCATGGAAGATAGGCATGATTTCTTTTCTTTTCTTTTTCTCATATATATGAAATACAAATGCAAGTACTGGAAAGTAAATAAACCTCCCATAATATAGGATGCACTCATCGAGCAAGTCTTTAGACTATATATATGGGGCAACACACATGCAAGACATGCAAAACCTCCCAAAATGTAGGATGCACTCATCGAGTAAGTCTTTAGACTGCATATGGGGCAACAAACATTCCACACAAATCAAGCATGCTAAACACACACACTTAAAGACACGAAGAAAACACAGCAGACAAGCGATGGAGTGTACCTATTTCTAGGTCCAACACTAGCTCAGGCACACTACATGCACACACAGATGATTGCGCTTCACCACAACAATTGCCAAAAACACACTTAAGGGTTGAGTTAGTCACAGAACCGCTCCCTGCCTCCGGAAAGGACTTTTGAAAATGATAGGATGATGCAATATGCTCCAAGAAATACACCATCCCTGCCTCCACATAGGGCTTAAGATAAAAAGGATATACATGATATCCCGCCTCCGCAGATGGCTTACATGATTGATTGATTGATTGTAAATAAACTCAAGATGCAGGATGCACTCATAAGCAAGTCTTTAGACTGCACATGTGGACAATTACATAGCTAACATCTACAATAGATAGCTTACCTTATATATGTCCCCACCTTAAGGTGGTTGATATCAGGTATCGATATCAAGCACATTAAGATAGGAAGAAAACACACAAGGGAACAAAGACTCATAAAGCCCATGCCCCCCAGAGGTGGCATGTACTTTACAATCACCAAATACTCCCACAAACACATCCCTACAAGAAACATGTTAGTGTCTACAACATCATGATAAACAACAACATCAATGCATATGAAATTTGAGGTATGCAAGATTCAAGGTAGATAAAGTGCACAGAGCAGCAATATTGTTTATGATTTGTAAATGAGATAGAACACCATCAATCATCACTACTTGAAAAGCATGAGTGCTCCCACTAGACAAAGGTCGGATAAGATATAAAACCCCATCGTCATATTAGGAACTAAGCCCATTTTTTGATTTCTCTCGAAAGGGACACTAGGTCTACATTAGTATAAATGTTTGTCGACATCCTCCCGCTAGGTGGAAACACTAGAGGAAGGGAAACAATAAATTAGAGAGGAGAAGCAAGTGTCTTAGGGACAGTCACGTAGGAGGGTGCCCTTATGTCACCAACCGCAATTCTATGTCCACAAGACACAACACACAACAATGAAATCAGAGAGAGGCAATATAGAATAATGATGATAGAAATAGAAGTAGGTCACAACAAAGGTGGTCTCCTAGTATCCTGGACCTTACGGGAGTATCTGAGGTCATCCCAGGAGGCCTAAACAACACATAACACATCATGAGGGAAGCATATCATGAGAGAGATAAAGGGTTAGAGATACCTACCTGGTAGCACCATCATTAAGAACATACATATCTGTCATGTTGTATTGATCTTGTTGAATTAACATTAAGTTTAGGATGACGAAAAACTTTCTTTTCTTTGAAAGGATTGTGTCCAATGCCACTTGAGTAATGTGTTGAAGTGGTTTCTATAGGTACTCGAATCCCTTGTTGATTTACACCACATCCCTTACCTTCATATTCACAATTGTTATAAAGGATTTTAAATCCTCGACCATAAAGGGGTGTCATTTCCTTAGAAGTTCAAGTTGATAAACTGGAGTTGGAAGATCACCCTGAGATGGGATCGGGTCATCCCTGGAGGATCGGCGAAGGGAGATTTCGCTAAGTGAAGAAGTCTGTGAAAACGGCATCATCAGGATATTTCTGCAAATATCCTGCAGACAGTTCGGATATCGTCATCCGGATAAGTGGAGAAGATCGGCATGATGTTGTCGATTGCATGAAGTGTGAGTTCGTCGGGGTGATCATCAGCAGGAGGAGCCGAGGAGTGTATTGGCATCAGGATCATCATATTGGGAGTGCCAAACATCCGCATATCGCGAGTAGATGCGGGAGAGAAAGTTCGGATTTTTGACTAAGTGTTGAGAAGGTCATCAGGATATTGGGTGACGTCATCGTCATCAGGATATGACGTCATCGTCATCAGGATATTGAGATATCCCCCTATGCGAGTTTATCCTGCCGTCGTTAAAGTGCTAAGGTATCAGCAGAAG
Organism: Cunninghamia lanceolata; assembly: GCA_027924645.1. Taxonomy (NCBI): domain Eukaryota; kingdom Viridiplantae; phylum Streptophyta; class Pinopsida; order Cupressales; family Cupressaceae; genus Cunninghamia; species Cunninghamia lanceolata. The sequence continues at coordinate 4,269,971 of BSBN01000725.1, forward strand.
TCCGTGGCAGAAAGTTGTATTAGCATCATCAGGAGGTTTCGAAGAGAACCGGATAATTTATATCATGATGCTATTGCTTGTATCGTCGGGTAGCGGAGCGTCGAAGGTAAGCTGCTGAAGGTGAACGTCATCAGGATATTTGGAGCAACCGGATGTTGAATATCCTGCTGACGAAGGTAGTGTCGAAGGTCATGATGATGACGATAGTGTCTCGAGCCCGATGAACAGTGCAACCGGAGGATGTGTGTGCCCGCTGAACATCATGATGATGATGTTAGAAGGAAAGCGGAGATGAACAGTAGTCGGCAGGCGGATGTTTGCGATCGTCTGAAATATGATGATGCTGTTGTTGGTTTTAGGGAATATGATGATGATGGCGAAGATGATGATGATGAGGTTGGTCTGCAGACATTCATGCTATATGCGAAGGTTATAGTCTGGATGCCTTTACATCATAGTGGTATCAGAGCTCAGCAAAGGGTCTGGGCTGGTGTGTGTTGATTCTGTCACCGAAAGGGCAGAGGTAGAGTGGAATTGTGTGTGATGTGTGTTGATTGTGAGGTTGACAAAATGCCTCCTAAAGGTAGTGGTACTGCAAGGGAGTTGCAGGAAATGAAGGAGAAACATGCTAGAGAGATGAGGAAGATGAAGGAGCTTGCTGAAGCACTTCAAGCCAGGCTGACAGCCCTGGAAAAGAACAAAAAGAGGGAGGTAGAAGACAGTGAGTCTGAAGAAGAGGCAGATACTGTTGAAGAGTATGAAGAGGTAGCTGAAGATCTGGATGCTGAAGACCAGAGATTGGCAAAACTGTTAAAGGCAGTGCAGAGTGAAAAACCTAAGGTAAAGGTTGATGTTTCCAAGTATACTGGAAGCTTGAATGAAGATGAGTTGTTGGACTGGATTGCTGCACTGGATAATCACTTTGAATGTGAAGATGTTGCTGAGGATCAGAAAGTCAAGATTGCAAAGACCAAGTTAGGAGGTCATGCTTTGGTATGGTGGGATTATGTACAATCTGAGAGAAGGAAACAAGGGAAGTCTAAGATCACTTCTTGGGATAAGATGGTAGCAAGGATAAAGGGTAAATTCTTACCAAGGGATTATGAAATCCAGATGTTTAAGAAGCTGCAATTTTTAAAGCAGAAAGACAGGGATGTGAAAGCATATACTGAGGAATTTTACCTGTTGAGTATGAGATTTGGTCATCATGAGAATGAGGTAGAAAAGGTGGCTAGGTACTTGGCTGGTTTAAGGTTTAACATACAGGATGAGTTAGTTTTAGCTAACCCTAAGAATGTGGAGGATTGTTATCAATTGGCAATCAGGATTGAAGAAAAGCTAAATAGAGGACATGATAAGTCCATGAGAGGAAGAGGTAACAATAGGGGAAGAGGAGCAGCCCCTGCACAAAAGCAAACCAATGAGGTTCAAGAAGACACTGGGAAAGGACAGGGACAGTCTGATTTCAGAGGTGGATGGAAAGGTAATAGAGGAAGATTTGGAGGTGGTAGAGGTTCTACTACATTTTCAGGAAAGTGTTACACCTGTGGAGAGTTTGGTCATCCATCTTTCAAATGTCCAGAAAACAAAGGTTCATCATCCAGAAATGATAGAACAAGTGACAAGAGGGTACAATTGGTCCAAGAAGAGAAAGAAGAAGAAAGTGCACAGAGTTCAAACAGAGGTCCTGAGAATTTTGGCTATCCAGAGAGTGGAGAATCATTGATGTTAAGGAGAATTAGTTGGCAGGCATCAAAGGATATGATGCAAAGAAGAGCTCTTTTCCAAACCACATGTAAGAGTAAAGGTAAGGTATGTAAGGTTGTCATTGATACTGGTTCAACAGACAACATGGTATCTCAGGAGATGGTGGATAAACTGAAGCTGGAAAGGATTCCACATCCACACCCTTACAAGGCATCTTGGGTGAGTGATAGGCAATCACTTTTTGTCTCTGAGCAGGCATATGTGGATTTCCAGATTGGACCATATCAGGATAGAATTTTGTGTGACATATTGCCTATGGAATGTTGTCACCTACTGCTAGGTAGACCATGGCAATTTGACAGAAGGGTACTGTATGATGGGTATGCTAATACCTACACCATCAAGAAAGATGGGAAGATTATTAAGTTGATGCCATTGCAGGCAAAAGCTGCAGTACAGCAGGCAGCTCAAATCATTTTGATGGGAAAGAAGGAATTTGTGCAGATGCCTAGAGGAGCAGGCACAAAGGCAGTTCAGGACACTGCAGGGCAAGGAGTTGTTAAAGACAACAAGCTGAAGAAAGTTTCAGTTGTGACTGACAGAGGTCAGCAGCAGGTGCAGAAACAGGTTTGTACACAGCAACCAGTTGAGGGGCATGACAAGGATGTTGTCATAGTTGGGACTATTGCTTGTCCTATGAAGATTGAAAGAAAGGTACAGTTGAACACCACAGAGGCAGTTCAACCAGAGGTTCTGGTCAGACAATCTGACAAACACAGGGTATGTGAGAGAAAGGCCTACATCAACAAGCATGAGGATTTACTTGCCAGAAAGCAAGTTACAGTGCAGAAGTCTTGGAGAAGCCAAGAGTCAGCAGCAGATAAAGCTGGAACAGGTCAGACTATTGACAAAGCAAAGTATAAAGGTGGAGGACTTCCACATGCTAAACTCATGGGACATGAGTTCTTTTCTTTTGGGGAGTATGGTGCAGGAGCACCTACCTGACAGCTGGTCTTGATGAGGCAGTTAGTAGTTTAGGTCTTGTTTGTGTTTCCAAGAAGGTCTGTTAGACCAATTGCATGTAATAAGGTCATGCTGATCAGGATAAGATCATGCTGACCAGGCTTTTGCTATTTTTAGCTAGTTAGTTATAACAGCTGTCATGATGTATGTTTGGTGGGATCTCCCAGCCGCTTGGAGAGTTCCCAGCCGCTTGGAGTCGGGTCAGTAGTACTCGTAGGAAAGTCTTTATAAGCATGAGATCGTTTGATATTGCATAGACAGACAGATATCATCGATCGGCAGTGTAGTGTTGCATCAAGTAGAGGAGTTGAGTGTTCTGTGTGAGGAACATCATATTGTATTGCATCTTTGAAATAAATAAAGTGATCCTGTTTGTGTTCTTGCTCTGGTTGCATTCCATTACTTGATTGATCTGCTGGTTTGAGAGGTTTTCATGGATATACTGATCCATTCCACCGGTTGACTCATCTGATCGGTGGAATGGCAATGTACAGTAGGTTAGTAGATAGTTTGTTTGTTTGCATGCAGGTGTGCAGGATCGCGGTCAAGAGATGTTGAAGACCCTAGCATCCTCATGTGCTAGGTCAAGTTGAGAAGTTCAAGTTGATAAACTGGAGTTGGAAGATCACCCTGAGATGGGATCGGGTCATCCCTGGAGGATCGGCGAAGGGAGATTTCGCTAAGTGAAGAAGTCTGTGAAAACGGCATCATCAGGATATTTCTGCAAATATCCTGCAGACAGTTCGGATATCGTCATCCGGATAAGTGGAGAAGATCGGCATGATGTTGTCGATTGCATGAAGTGTGAGTTCGTCGGGGTGATCATCAGCAGGAGGAGCTGAGGAGTGTATCGGCATCAGGATCATCATATTGGGAGTGCCAAACATCCGCATATCGCGAGTAGATGCGGGAGAGAAAGTTCGGATTTTTGACTAAGTGTTGAGAAGGTCATCAGGATATTGGGTGACGTCATCGTCATCAGGATATGACGTCATCGTCATCAGGATATTGAGATATCCCCCTATGCGAGTTTATCCTGCCATCGTTAAAGTGCTAAGGTATCGGCAGAAGTCCGTGGCAGAAAGTTGTATTAGCATCATCAGGAGGTTTCGAAGAGAACCGGATAATTTATATCATGATGCTGTTGCTTGTATCGTCGGGTAGCGGAGTGTCGAAGGTAAGCTGCTGAAGGTGAACGTCATCAGGATATTTGGAGCAACCGGATGTTGAATATCCTGCTGACGAAGGTAGTGTCGAAGGTCATGATGATGACGATAGTGTCTCGAGCCCGATGAACAGTGCAACCAGAGGATGTGTGCGCCCGCTGAACATCATGATGATGATGTTAGAAGGAAAGCGGAGATGAACAGTAGTCGGCAGGCGGATGTTTGCGATCGTCCGAAATATGATGATGCTGACAAAGTAAAGAGAAATATGATGATGCAGTTGTTGGTTTTAGGGAATATGATGATGATGGCGAAGATGATGATGATGAGGTTGGTCTGCAGACATTCATGCTATATGCGAAGGTTATAGTCTGGATTCCTCTGCATCACCAGGAGGCCTAAACAACACATAACACATCATGAGGGAAGCATATCATGAGAGAGATAAAGGGTTAGAGATACCTACCTGGTAGCACCATCATTAAGAACATACATATCTGTCATGTTGTATTGATCTTGTTGAATTAACATTAAGTTTAGGATGACGAAAAACTTTCTTTTCTTTGAAAGGATTGTGTCCAATGCCACTTGAGTAATGTGTTGAAGTGGTTTCTATAGGTACTCGAATCCCTTGTTGATTTACACCACATCCCTTACCTTCATATTCACAATTGTTATAAAGGATTTTAAATCCTCGACCATAAAGGGGTGTCATTTCCTTAGAAGATGGTGAAGCCTCATAGGTGTCATAATTTGTGGTATAAGTGAGAGTATTATTTTTATTTTCTACCAAGGGGACTTTAGGTTTCTTAGGTGCTTCAAAAGATTTCTTAGGTGAGATCGATGCTACTTTTGATGTGTCAAGGCTATTAATTTTATATTCCCCTATACTGCAAGGATTAAAATCCAATGAGCCCCAATTATCACCAAAGAGTGCATTCGATGGTATAGAATCTTTTACAACATCATTCGTGGATAGAGGCTTTGATGAATTAGCTTATAAATTGTTTAAGCTCATATGATTGTAAATTGGTTTTTGTATTTCAATATGTAAATAGTTATCTGGTTCAAGATCAACATGAATAGTATGAAGTTTACCTTTGAATATAAATTTGATTGAATGATGTAGAGTGGAAGGAACTGCCCCTAATGCATGAATCCAAGGTCTACCAAGAATCATGTTGTAAGATAAAGAACAAGGCATGACATGAATTAGGGTAGGCACAAGAACATATCCTACTTGTATAGGTAGAGTTATAGTGCCCATGGATTGTCATCCAACATTATCAAAGCCATGAATACTAATGCCATTTGGTGTGATTTGTGATGTGTCAACCTTGATTTTGTGTAGTAGGTCAATGCTACAAACATTAGGAGCTGATCCATTGTCAATCATAACTCATTTTACCAACGTTTTGTTTATTGTGACAAAGATTATAAGAGGATCATATTGGTTTTGAACTTCAATTGACAGTAATTCTTGTGGTTGAAAGAGAATATCTATTTTTGTAACATGCATACTATCCAATACAACTGCTACATCATTAGGCTTAGTAGTAGGTGAGATAATCAACTTTTGCAAAGCTTCTTGGAGCATTCCATGGTATGTTGGTGATGTTTGTATTAAATCCCAAAGAGAGATCTTAGCCGGAGTAGCGCGAAGCTGTTTGACAAGATCATACTCTTGACCACTTTTATGAGTAAGATGAGGTGGTGGAGGGAGCATAGGTTGGGTACATGGAAGAGAGACAGGCACATGTGGTGCTTGCTTACTTTTCTTGTTATTATAGGTGTTATATCTGTGAGCAATCACATTGTGGTGTGGTTGTTGTAACACATTTTGAACACCTTGAACCGTAATCACTAGTTTGAAGCAAGAAGGTGCCCTAGGTGCCCCCTGCATTACCATCTTAGGAATATTGGTACCCAGTCTATTAATGATGATTGAATTAACATTGTTTCCCTCTTGATTGCACCTAACATCCATCCCTAAAGTATTTAATGTGAGAGACCTTTTCTCATCCACTAATGCTACATCTTAGCCAGGGAGAGAAATGGGATGAGAGTAAGGTACATCATAATCATCATCATCATCATCATAATCATACTTTAAGGTGGAAAAAGGATTTTCACTCTCATCTTTCTCATGAGTAATCCTAGAGATGAATTTAGTTAAATCTTCTAATATCAAAGGATGTTCACTCATGAGGATTAGGAATTTGTCAAAATCAAGATCTTTGAGAAATACATGCAGAGATACCATAGAAATATGACATGACAGTGCCATTGCATTGTTTTCAATGTAAAATCAGAATTTAAAATCTTTTCAAATTTGATACAAAAGACAAGTGCAAGGTTATATGCTAAAATGGCCTAAAATGCTTGATTTTTTGTACTTTTTCAATGCAAATGAATGAAATAAAAGGTGTTATAAGGATTTTGATAAAGGGAAGAAAATTATATGTCTGATATCAGTCCAAAACAGCAATTAAATCCTTCTCAACACACTCTTGATGCAAATCCAAGATAATGCTAAGTCAAAATATAGTAAAAATATGTCGAAATAGGCACTTTTTTCACCAAAACTCAATGAAAAAGAGTAGAACAAAGGGTGTTGTGAGGAAATTTATGATGGAAAGAAAATAATACCAGTAATAACAACCACTTGGTGCCAAAATACCCAACACAACACGCTTTTAGTGCCACTTAAGGTAAAACCCTAGTGAAAATATAGCAAAATATGTAATTTTTCACGGTTTTTCAATTCCAAGACCTAGAAAAAGGGGTGTTGTAATCAATTTTAGGATGTGAAGAAAATAATACTGATGATATCAGTCAACTCAATCCATAAAATTTTTCACAACACGCTTGGAGTGCAAACTAGGTCAAACCCTAGGGCAAAAATAGCCAAAATATGTAGTTTTTCATCAATTTTTCAATACAAGAGCCCGTTAAAAGGGTGTTGTGAATATTTTTAGGAGGGGAAGAAAATTATTATCCTGATAAAAGCCAATTAATTAAAAAATACTTTTCACAACATGCCTATGGTGCAAGTTTATAGAGTCAATAAGGCCAAATTTAGTGAAAATCAGTGTTTTTGAAGCCTTGGGTTTGAGATCTTGGGACAAAATGCTATGTAATGTTTTGAAGTATGTTTTATGATGAAAATGAAATTTTCTTAGATATGAAAATGAATTCCAAGGTTGACCATGCAAATTGCTAATGCAAATTTAATGAAAATGCATGAAAAATACTAGTTTTTGTTGAAATTTTCTATGCAAAAATGCAAATATTTTGAATCTAAATGCAAATTTACACTAAAATGCAAGACTAAAGACAAATAAAAATTTCAATTAGCCTCTAAAATTAGTAGAAAAATCTGAAAGAAGATTTTTCCTACTAACCCTAGATTTTGGAATTACTAGGTTTAATGAAAATTGTCAAAATTTCTACAAAAGCCTAGCAAATTTATGATGAAAATGCAATGCAAATTAATATATTTTTGTATTTTTCTGTATTTTATATCAAATCTAATGCAAAAATCATGAATTAAGAAATTTTAGAAAGAATTGATGCAATTCAGTGAGCTATATGAAAATGCAAGATAGGGTTTTCAAATTTTTGCAAATTTTTCAATTTTTTTTTGTAATTTATTCAATGCAATAAGATGAAAGACTATATGAATGAATTAAATCAATGCAAATCTGACAACAAACACTCAACAAGTTGCAATTTAAGTCCAAACACATGGGTTCACCAAAATGTTTAGTGGAAAATTGGATTTGTTAATGTCTCAGTGTTTTGATGTTTAAATCCTCCTTTCCACTTTACATTCAAGGATCTAGGGTCGAGTGGCAATTCACTATCATTACCCTAGATCACTGTGAGATGTAGGGAAACTTTGATTATGGAATTTAATTATCAATTTCTCTTCTCTTATTCTCAATTGACCATTAAAACCCTAATTATGCAAATACAGCAATAAACTAACAAATAACAGAAAATGCTCTTGCAAACGGAAGTAAAATAACAAATCACAGAATACATGTTTTTAGGGTTCTGAGGTGGAATAGTTGGGGACACTGGAGTGGGTGCTCAAGTTCAAGGTACCAGTTTCTTTGCAAGATCCGGACCTCCTTCTGACACTGATCGGCCCTATAACTTCTATTTCTAGAAATTTAGCTTTGGAGGACACTAGAGCGAGCACCCAAGTCCTGGAAATGCTCTGGTGTCCTGCTTATCTTCAGATCCTGAATCCTTGATGCCTACCAATCCTTCCTGTAACTTCACTTCTCCCGAATACGACACCTGTAACCTACAATCACAAGACTTTGGTTTGGGGGTTGTGGTGTTTAGGAGCTTGCCTCAGTCAAGCGCCAGAAGGACACTTATATCTTCCAAACACCTTTGTCAGATAGAGAGAGCATGACCTTGTGAGGCAGAGGCCAAATCCAAATGAAACAATGATAAAAAGTGCAATGATATCACCTTGTAGTGAAGATCTCATGGGAGGAAGATGCTCTTCATTCCATGAGGAGATGAATGCTCAAATCTACAAATACAAACACATAAACAAAACAAGTCTTCTCTTGCAACACTATGAAAGCCTTGAATCACCTTTAGAATGCATGAACATCACAATTGTCATTTAGTTTCTAAATGAATGCCTAAGCATGCTTTTATATGCAACTACAAACACTCCCACCAAGATTTTCATAATTCAAACTTACCATGTTGGCAAAGGACCCAAATAACTATCATAAACCGACACCTAGAAATTAGGGAAGGGCTAGGGCATGGGTGCCCAAGTCCTCCCCCCTATTTTGGGTAGGTTACAAGTCAAGGGGTTCTCCTAGGTCCCATTTGTCATGTTACCTAGGGCTCATTCCATCGGGATGCCAAAATATGAACTAAGATGTCCTAAATACATGCTAAAGACCTAGGAGCTAAACCTTATGAGGGATAAGCCCCCAAGGGGACATATTTTGATGTTACAGTATCAATGCTGATAAATAAAGCCCAAAAAAAAGAACTTCTCTAGGTACCAAAATGTCTAGAATATCAAACAAAAGCCATAAAATTGACAAATTGAATAAACAATACCTAGGGCAAAATCTAAAAGTTCATAGAAGGCTTTGTAGAACTCCTCAATACCTTTCCAACGCCGCAAGAATCGTGAAAATTGGAGATCGTTGCAAAAAGATATGAGCTCGTAGACCAAAAAGGGTATCTAGACTTCAAACAACAATAAATTGTATCAATCAGCAAAATCTGGAAAAAATACCTGCACCAATGGATTATTCTCAGAACTAGCTTTTTGATGCCTATTCGTTTACAAAAATTTGACTCTATATGCTAAAAAAAAGCATTACTAAAGCTCCTAAACGCCCATGTAACCAGGGGCTAAGTCTTTGGGGGCTGGTAGCAAAGGCACTTGTCACTCATATGACTAGGATCTAAGCGCCTAGGGGCTAGTGCCTGGAAGCTAGGGCTGGTTGTAACATCCAAGTTCCAAAAACATAGTAAAACCCAAAATTTACCATAGAGTAATTCAACAAGGTAAAAATGAGAGAGATTTTTTTTGTCTTTTATTTAACATATAATCAAGTACCAACAATTACAAGATTCCTCTTACAAAATACAGTAAATCATATTATCTTTCTCTATTACAATTTCTACAAAAGTAAATCAACTACATAAACAAATTTGGAATAATTATTGCTTCCAAATCTCTGACATCTTTATCACAAGCCCTGGCATGTTTTCTACTTGGAGAGAGAATCTTTCTAGTGATTTACCTCCATCCATAGACCGACAGTCTCCCACACATCTTTCACATAGAAAGTGGCCCTACCCTTCATAAGGAATATTAACCAATGGTAATTTGCCTTCCTGAGTACATAGTCTTGTATCCTACACAACTCTATCAACCATACAACCCTAGATACCCTCTAGCTAAGTATGATTTCCGATAGGCTATACAATCTAGATATAGTGAACCGACAATGCATGCAGAAAACCAATGCATTACTTTGGCCAAAGTTTCCATATCAATAACATTCATAATGAACGTGGTCATAGTGTTCACCCACCCCTACTTGACTTGGATATTGTCGTATTCTCACAGTTTATCCTCACCAACTATGTTTACTTAAATGGTTTTGTCATCTTTCTTGACCATAGTTTACTTGTTTTGGATAAGTCCATATGACATAACTAATCATTTGGTTCATATTCGAATCTAGGGTTTTCATAATAACCCTTGAATAATATATTTTATCGAACTAACCATATCTCATAACTTACAAGGCTAAGGTTTATAAATAGCCTTTGGTTTAACTCAACCATGATTAAGAATAATATAATTCTATAATAGATAATACCTCCTATTCAAAGGAGTATGAATACCCTCCTTAATGTGATATCATTGACAATCACGATATACACCTATATACGTTTCCCTACAAGGTCATTATCTAGTTAGATTTAGTCTACTTCCATCATAATGGATTTTCAAAGAATATTATAAACAAGAATGATAAATAGATAATAAGGATTCTCCTATAGACCTCAATATTACTAATTTACCATCATTCAATGGAATATTCAATAGTTTTCCAAAGATTTCTAAGAGTCTAACTCTCTTATGGATAGAAATGGTTTTTTCATAAACAATAGACTAATCCAAGAGTTGATTTTAAATGATAATAATACAACCTAATACTTTAACTGTATTGCTCATAGTTACTAAGTTTTCCTATCAAGTATCATTTGCACTAATTTCACCAGAATTCTATTACATGATTGGGTTTAAACTATAACATTGACTTGCCTCATGATGAAACTTAATCATAAGGCGACTGGTTTTCTAGGCACTTGATAACTACGATAAACTTCTTTGAGTATGTGATTGTAAAAGTCATTTGATTCTCCATAGGATAGTTTGACATATCAAATAGTTTAAAAACAAAAGCTATATTATTGACTTTGTGTACTAATGAAATAGAATTCATTTGTATTGCTTGCATCAGCCTTTTTAGGCTAAGTTGATGCTCTTTGGTTTCCACTAAGCTAACTATACATAGCCGACACAGTTAACTAAGTTAAATAGATGATATTCTATTCGACACAGTTGGCTCGTCTTATTTTGAATAGATTACACAATGAACTTAAAAGATAACCATACTGGTATAAATGATTGCCCAAGACAAAGCAATACAGAAGACTTAATAAACATTTGACTTCTTATCATCTTTCAATGCATAAAATGCAGAAATGTTATCTGGTAGCAGCGGTCAAAGCTGAGAAGGATTTGTAGATAGAAATACTTCTGTGGTTGCCTAAGACAATCCACATTATTTCCTTTCTCTAACTCATTATCCCTCTACTCACTGCAAACTCTTTTCCAAAACATATCCTTCCAATGATAATGATTATGCCAAAATAACATATCTCTTTCTAATCATGCCATAGACTTAGCTAAGTCGTGGCTATAAAGACTTGGTGAGACTCATAATGAGTCACCCCAACTTTCATTCCCCACTCTTGTAGTTTGAAAACACATTGAATTCAAAACAGTCCAGTTGATGATTTGGTTACAACTGATAGCTATTAAAATGCAAAACTCAACATATGTTGACAATGTGAATGCCCTTCGATGGGAGCTCATTGAATGTGGTTAGAATAACCACCACTCCACTTCCAAATAGGTTGACAAGACATAAAAACCAATGTTTGATCATTTATTAAACATTTAAAGTGATTCGATCCACCACTCATTATAATGAAGGTACTTCTATTAGTAAGCCTACAACTGTTCAAGTGAGTAAGTATTATTATCAATCATGAGGTATTATCCTCAATTTGATGATTACATATATATTTGTTTATATAAATAAATGTATTTAAACATGGCACCTATCCTATGTGATAGTTTATGCCTTGATTGAAATACTATAATAACAAAAAAATCAAAAGACTTACGAATACTATGGGAGGGTTGATCTTGTCTCTCGTACATAGTCTCTAGATAAATCACGTCATCTTATCTTGACAAGATCATCCTTGACGTTGAACGTCGACAATAAAACCTTAAGTGACTCAAGATTAATAACATAACTAGTTTACGACAATGACGTTGTAATATTCACGTTAATCGTAAATGGTCAAAGTTCTACTTAGATGACATCGTTTACTTTACAAATGACTATGTCGACACACAATGACTTGACTAGAAAAGAATCAAAAGTTATCAACTACCTGTCAATTAGATTCAAAACCATACTGACAAGACATGACTTACCTCTAACGATACTGGTTCACATTTTCATTAAACACTCATACTCATTTTGGAAAATGATCACTCGTAACCTAAGGTCTATATCTCTCTCCTCGAAAGATACTCTCTCTCTTTTCTCTGAGAGTCATCTAAAAAACCTGTAATCCTGTATAAGACTTGAAATCAATAGATTATGATCAGTGCATCATTATTCAAATAATAAACCAAATTCTCATAATGCAATCATTAAATCGATAATAACATATTCATTTCCATAATTCCATAAATGACATTCAATATAATCTATGTCTTTCCTTGTCATTAATCTAAACATCAAAATAGATTCACTTATATCAAAGTAAAAGTAAAAAGTAGTAGCAAGACAAAAATTGGGGATGTAACATATCCTTCCCCTAAAGATTCATCGTCCTCAATGATATAAAGTATCAAAATGTAACTAAAAAGCAAGTTCATTATTTTCAATTGGTAATAGTATTAAATAAATGAGGAAACTTCTGATAAAATTCATGGTAATCCTCCCATGTAGCATTTTCCTTAGCATATTGGTCCCATTGGACCTTGGACTGCAAGACCTCTCTGTTACACAAGTGGAGCTTGTGTGTTTCTAACACTTTGAGTGGCTCGATCGTGACCACCCCTGGGTCTTGCATCTGTAAAGAGTTCTAATTTAAAACATAATTATCACCTGCATTATATTTCTTTAAATAAGAAACATGAGAAACATTATGCATTCTAGACAAAGCTGGTGGTAGAGCAATTCTGTAGGCAACCAGATTGACCACTTCGAGTACTTCAAAGGGTCCCAGATAATGAGGAGCTAGCTTTGAAGACTTCCAAAACTTATTAGAACTTTTCTAAGGTTTGAATCTCAAGAGAACTTTCTCTCCAACAAAGAACTGTCTCGGTACACGCTTGGCATCTGCATATAACTCCTTTGTCTATCATTGGCTTCTGCCAATCTTTTTCTGATCAGCTTAACTTTCTCTTCCATTTCAGCTAGTATTTCTGGTTCGATGCTAATCCTATCTTCTAGCTTATCCTAGCTTATAGGAGTTAAACATCTTCTTCCATACAATGCTTCAAATGGCGCCATCTTAATAGAGGAATGATAGGATTATTGTAAGAAAATTCTACAAGTGGTAAGTATTCCTCCCACTTATATTGCTGATCCATGCAATATATTCACAACAAGTCTTCCAAAACCTGGTTAACTCTCTCAGTTTGCCCATTGGTTTAAGGACGATAAGTTGTACTCACATTGAGTTTAGTCCCTAGCATAGAAAACAAAGTTTACCAAAACCTTGATGTTATACATGCATCTCTTTCTGAGATAATCTTTTCAAGAAAACCATGCAATCTAAGCACCTCTTGTACAAATTTGTGAGCTAACACTGGTGCTCCATAAGTCAAATTTTTGGGTATAAAATGTGCTACCTTTGTGATTTTATCAACCATAACTAAAATGGAATTAGGTCTATTCCTAGACATAGGAAGACCTTGAACAAAATCCATACTAATAACTTGCCATTTCTGCTCTGGTACATCATGTGGATACAACAATCCTGTAGGGTGTTGATGTTCCGTTTTTACCCTCTGACATTCTAAACAACTTGCTACAAAGCTTGTAGCATCATTCTTCATTCCTTTCCAAAAATAAAGAGGTTTAACATCCACTAGAAGTTTGGTCACTCCTGGATGTCCAGAATATGGTGTAGTATGAACTTCTTTCCATACTAAATCTCTTAATCTAGCTGAATCAGGAACATACATTCTACCTCTATACCTCAATAGTCCATCAGACTCAAACAAAAACCTATCATACCTTGGATTTCTAGGATTATCTTCCAAAGCCTGCTTAACCTACTCATAATAATCATCACCAGAAAAATTTTACAACACCAAATCCTTGAAATTTCCATGAATAGAAACAATAGAAGATATATGTCTTCTACGACTCAAAGCATTAGCTACTCTATTCTCTTTTCCTTTGATGTAGTTTATCTCAAAGTCATAGTCAGATATCAATTCTAACCATCTCCTTTGTCAAGAATTTAGATGCGGTTGAGAGAAACTATACCTAAGACTTTGATGGTTTGACTTAAGTACAAAAGTTTTCCCCAACATATAGTGTCTCCACATTTGTAAAGCATGAGTTACTGCTGCCAATTCTAGATCATGTGGTGCATAATTTTTCTCATATGATTTCAATTTCCTTGACTCATACGCTATAACTCTCCCATCTTGCATAAGTACTCCTAATCCTTCTCTTGAGGCATTTGTAATTACCTCAAATTGTCCTTCGAGATCAGGGACTTTCAAAATAGGAGCTGAAATTAACTTTTCCTTTAAGAGATCAAAAGCATCCTGATATTTGTCTGTCCATTCAAATCTCTTTCCTTTCTTTTATAGGGAAGTGATTGGACTAGAAATACTGGAGAAGTTTAGAACAAACTTTCTATAATAGCCAGCTAGGCCCATGAAACTATGCACCTCATGCACATTTGTGGGTATAGGCCAATCCAGAATAGCTATGATTTTTGTAGGATCAACAGATATTCCATTAGCTGATATAATATGTCCTAGATATTGAATCTCCATCTGGAAGAATGTACACTTTGACCATTTTCCATATAACTTATGTTCTCTTAACCATTACAGAACCAATTGTAAATGTTGATGATGTTCTTCTTCATTTTTAGAGTAAATGAGTATCATCTAGAAAGACTAGAACAAACTTGTCTAAACAATATCTGAATACACTATTCATGAGATTCATGAATGCGTCAGGTGCATTTGTCAAACCAAATGGAAACATTGTAAATTCATAGTGCCCATATCTGGTTCTAAAAGTTGTCTTATGAATATCCTCATCCTTCAATCTTAACTGATGATATCCTGATCACAAATTAATTTTTGAAAATATAGCAGCTCCATGCATTTGATCAAAGAGATCATCAATACATGGCAAAGGATATTTGTTCTTTACCATTGCTTTATTAAGCATATGATATTCTATACATAACCGAAGGGTTCCATCCTTCTTCTTGACAAAAATAACTGGGGCACCCCAAGGTGAAACACTGGGTCTAATCAAACCTTTCGCCAACAATTCTTGTAATTGTGCTTTCAATTCTATTAACTCTGTAGTTGTCATATGATAGGGTGTTTTTGATATAGGCTCAGCTCCTAGTTTAATATCAATTGCAAAATCAAAAACCCTCTTGGGAGGTAGTCCTGGAAGTTCTTCTGGAAACACATCCTGAAAATCCTGAAGAAAGGGATACTTTTCTCCAAAAGATGAACTAGGGCTTTCTAACCCTTCCTCCATTTATTCCATTTTAACCACAAACAACTGACAACCTTTTCATCTCACTCTTTTCAATTGCTTAGTAGAGATAGATCTGATTTTAACTTCTCTTTGAATCCCTTGGAATTGTGATGCAGAGGGAGGTGGCTAACACTTGACTTGTACCAAATTTCACAACTTGACTTCTAGATTGGCCTCACAAAACCACACAAGGATTCTTCAATGAACTAGTTTCTAATGCCTTACAATGATCCAGACCTTCACCAGGGTATAAGAGACATCTAACAAGATTAAATCCACTACCCAATCACACCTAAATCACTCCAAGAATCAAGAGACTCCATCAATGCTCTTTTCCCATATAGGCTGCTCTATTCCTTGTAGCCCTCTAATTATGACTGTCGTTCTTTTATTCTCAGACCAAACACAAAAACCCAAGACCAATCCCAATTTTGGATACCCATTTTATTTTTCTAAAACATATTAAAAAATGGGTCATAGGTCTTTTGGAACACAGAGCTCAAAACTTGTTGTTTCAGTACAGGATTAGGCCTAATTAGGCCTTGGCTACAGCTAGGTCTTATTGATTCTATAACCTCTAGCTTCAAACTCCCTCAACCAATCCTTCAAACAATGTTTATTGGACCCACTTATGCTTATAAAACCATCAAAAGTCCAATTATCCAGGTAGTTTATCAAACCCTAAGTCCTATATCTCTTGACTGTTCTTAAAACTCTATTTTCTGACTGTACACAAAAATTGTAGACCTTTTTCGTCCAAAAACTAATAACAAAGAACCTTTCCTTGGTCTACACCTTTGGGGTATGTTAGAGTATGCAAAAATGAGTGCCTCCACCAACCTTAGGGTTCACCACTTTATTTGCAAACAGAGAAAAATGAATTCATTCACTCATTGTTACCCTAGATCAGGGTTTTGACAGTTTTTACAAGAATTGCAATATCTCTCTCAAATCCTCACCAATCTTCATGAAACAAAAATAAAATGGAAGGTGATTGATTAAACTATCACTTACAATCAATTTGGCACAAATCTTTTCCCATACAGGTCCATACAACAACTAAAAACAGTAAATTTCTGATGAAATATGTAGGAAACAATGGTTTTCATTATTCAACTTTCATTTCTTCAATCACCCACGAGTTCTCAGATGGTTAATACAAGGCCTTTTTAAAGGCACCAAAACATGTCTTTTTAGTTTTCAACTACCTTCCAATGAATTGGAAACTAATTGTCTCTTCACCTTCCCTCTTTGCAATTTTACATTTTTGTTTTAAAAGACAACTTTTCTTAGTTTGCAAAATGAACATAAAACTTGAACATTTAACACTCCTAACAACCTAGACACATGACAAATGACTTAATTGATCTCATTACAATGTTGAATCATCAAATTTTAATCTAATTCTAAAGACTGGTCTATGGAAGCATCAGTTTGTCAAGGTGCTCCTGCACCATACAACCAACCAACAAAGCTTTCCAAGTCCCTTGGAAACATATTGTATCAACTTTGCTTGTACCTGCAAAATAACTTCAAATCTACTTTGGACTACTTCTTCTTTTCTCTTAAATCTTCTGCTTGTCTTTGTCTTAGCCTTGCCTTCATTTTTGTCCTCAACTTTGTCTTCTGTCTTGTCATCTTCTCATCTACTCCCATCAATGGATTACTCTTCAGGCTGCAACCTCAAGTGATTCTTTAGTCAGGTATCCATCTTTCTCACTGCCTTATCACACAACTCACCAACTCAGCAACCATCCATCTTACCCAATAGTAGATCTTGGAAGATGCCTCACTTTCTTTTCCTTGCACCTTCTACCCAGCTTAACCTCCATTGGAGGATGGTGAACACAGACTCATCCTTGTCTGTAACCAACACACAACTTCAATTCTTCCTTACTGCAACTTTAAGATGGATCAAGCACATGCAACCAACAACTTGACAAACCAACTTCAACAATCAAACAACTCAACAAACCACCAAATCAGCTAGCTCTGATACCAATCTGATGCAGAGGGAGCTGCCTAACACTTGACTTGTACCAAATTTCACAACTTGGCTTCCAGATTGGCCTCACAAAACCACACAAGGATTCTTCAATGAACTAGTTTCTAATGCCTTACAATGATCCAGACCTTCGCCAGGGTATAAGAGACATCTAACAAGATTAAATCCACTACCCAATAACACCTGAATCACTCCAAGAATCAGGAGACTCCATCAATGCTCTTTTCCCATATAGGCTGCTCCATTCCTTGTAGCCCTCTAATTATGACTATCGTTCTTTTATTCTCAGACCAAACATAGAAACCCAAAACCAATCCCACTTTTGGATACCCATTTTGTTTGTCTAAAACATATTAAAAAATGGGTCATAGGTCTTTTGGAACACAGGGCTCAAAACTTGTTGTTTCAGTACAGGATTAGGCCTAATTAGGCCTTGGCTACAACCGAGTCTTATTGCTTCTATAACCTCCAGCTTCAAACTCCCTCAACCAATCCTTCAAACAATGTTTATTAGACCTACTTATGCTTATAAAACCATCAAAAGTCCAAATTTTATAGGTAGTTTATCAAACCCTAAGTCCTATATCTCTTGATTGTTCTTAAAACTCTATTTTCTAACTGTACATAGAAATTACAGGCCTTTTTCATCCAAAAACTAATAACAAAGTACCTTTCCTTGGTCTGCACCTTTGGGGTATGTTAGAGTATGTAGAAATGAGTGCCTCCACCAACCTCAAGGTTCACCACTTTATTTGCAATCAGAGAAAAACGAATTCATTCACTCATTGTTATCCTAGATCAGGGTTTTGACAGTTTTTACAAGAATTGCAATATCTCTCTCAAATCCTCACCAATCTTCATGAAACAAAAAGAAAATGGAAGATGATTGATTAAACTATCACTTACAATGAATTTTGCATGAATCCTTGCCTGTACAGGGCCATACAACAACTGAAAACAACAAATTTCTGATGAAATATGTAGGAAACAGTGGTTTTCTTTACTCAACTTTTATTTCTTCAATCACTCACGACTTCTCAGATGGTTATAAGGACTTTTTAAAGGCACCACAACATGTATTTTTAGTTTTCAACTACCTTCCAATGAATTGGAAACTAAATGTCTCTTCACCTTCCCTCTTTGCAATTTTACATTTTTGTTTTAAAAGACAACTTTTCTTAGTTTGCAAAATGAACATAAAACTTGAACATTTAACACTCTCAACGAGCTAGACACATGACAAATGACTTAATTGATCTCATTACAATGTTGAATCATCAAATTTTAATCCAATTCCAAAGATTGGTCTATGGAAGCATTAGTTTGTCAAGGTGCTCCTACACCAAATTGGGTCTGATTTCCCAAATCATCTAAGCATTCAACCATTTTTTAAAAATAGTCAACCCTTGCTCTATGCTTCCACAACCAACCCATTCCTAGGATTACATCATAGGATCCTAAGGGAGCTACATACAAGTTTACTTCAGTTGAGAAACTAGGGAGATCAATCTTGGCTTCAAACAAACATTGCTCTACCTAAGCCTTAGATTGGTTAGAATATTCTACTGACCAAGGTTTAGACATGTACCCAACTTTTCTAGGAAACTTATGTAAAATTCTAGGAGAAACAAAATTTTCAGTGGCTCTTGTATCAATCAAAATAGATATAGGGACTCCAAACAAAGTACCTGTCATTTCAATGGGTGTGATTTGATACTCTGCTTGACGATTGTTGAGAGCTGCATGAATTCTTTGATGGAATGCTTCTTGTTGAGTAGGTAGTGCAATATCTCTTTGTTGACCATTTTGATTCTTGTTAGGGCAATGATTAGCATAATGGTCACCCACACAAGTAAAGCATCCTCCACAGGTCCTCTCTTATCTAAATTCTTCCCATTGTTATCCTCATTCCTTTTGTAGTTACCATTCTTCTTCTCATTTCCAGATCCACCCTTGTTTTTCTGAGATCCTTTATCTTTTCTCTTGTTCTCATAACTCTTATAATTTCTTCTCTTGAATGGTTGGTTAGCAGGAGTTCCATTAAATCTCTTATGGTTTCTATCACGATAAGCTGAGATGGATTTTATCTTTTTCTCTTGCTTGATCGCCTTCTCATACAATTGATCCATTGTTGTGGGACCATGTACATCCACTTCTCCACCAATCTGAGAATTTAAACCCATGATGAATTTTTTGATGCTAAATCTCTTATCCTTTTGATACTAAGGCACATATTTCAGAAGTCAAGTGAATTTTTCTCCATATTCCACCATTGTCATGTCTCCTTGATGAAGATTTTGAAAATTAGTAAATTTCTGATCAAAATAAAGTTATGGTAGCCATCTCTTATGAAAGAGCTCCACAAACTCATCCCAAGTTACCCTTAGAGATCTTAAATTCAATTCCATCTTCTTATTCATCCACCAAGTGGATGGTTCTCCTGCCAGTTGATATGCTCCCCAAATTGCCTTGGTTACTTCCAAGTAATTTCTTATCTCGAAATATTTTTTCATTTCTATCAACCAAGCTTCTACTACATATCTAGTCACCTTTCCATCAAATTTTGGTGGAGTGACCTTCTTCATATCCTTAGAGAGTTCTAAGGTTAGTCTATCCCTTGCCTCTTTATGGGGTTTTGTACTCTTACTTTGATCTTCATGATTCTCTCCACTTTCTCCATGTGAGTTTTCACCTCCTCCCTCAGTATTCCCTTTATCATCCACTTTCTTTTCCAAATAACCCAATCTTTTCTTAGTTTCCTCAAGCATGGTTATGATTTGGTCTAGCTTATTATTTGGTGAGTGGTTTCCCTCTTCACTTTCTCCTTGGTTAGTTCTTTTCCTAACCATGTTTATCATTTTTCTCACACCTGAGAATATTGAGTTGTCTTATTAGTTCATGATTATAATGCATCCCATTAAATCAAAACATAATAAACTCAAATCAAATAATAGTTTGGTACAAAAACAACTCTTTTTATTTATTTCATTTCAAAAGTACAGAATATTCTTCATTTATACAAGAAATGACTTCAAAAGTCATGTTCAAGAGGAGTATATCCTTCAGATTCATTTTCAGATACACAATCTCAGGGTATATAACCTTCTGACTCACTATCGGACCTAACTTCTATGATCTCAACAGATGGGGGTATGAGGGGATCTCGCCTAACCATAGTTATTTCCTTATCTGACATATATTCTATGATTTTAGCAGTGATCTTAACTCTTTCAATGTTTTCCCTTCTCACTCGCTTGATTTGAGTTAAGGCAGTCGCTAGATTTTCAGTATCACTCAACCAAATGTCACTCTCATCATTAGTTCCCTCAAAGGTTTTGATATTGGCCTCACATTCTCTTTTTGCTTTAAGGAAATGTTGACTTGTGTTAACATACTTTCTCATTGTCTTCTTAAGATGTACCATCCTGGCACAAAAATTTTCAAACATTAGCTAACCACATAATGTTGACTATAGGTAAGCATAGTGGTCTCATAAGCCCTAGTGCTAAACCTGGTAGCTCTAATACCATATGTAACATCCAAGTTCTAAAAACATAGTAAAACCCAAAATTTACCATAGAGTAATTCAACAAGGTAAAAATGAGAGAATTTTTTTTTCTTTTATTTAACATATAATCAAGTAACAAAAATTACAAGATTCCTCTTACAAAATACAATAAATCATATTGTCTTTCTCTATTACAATTTTTGCAAAAGTAAATCAATTACATAAACAAATTTAGAATAATTACTGCTTCCGAATGTCTAACATCTTTATCACAAGCCCTGGCATGTTTTCTGCTTATAGAGAGAATATCTTTCTAGTGATTTACCTCCATCCACAGACTGGCGGTCTCCCACACATCTTCCACATAGGAAGTGGCCCTATCCTTCATGAGGAATATAGACCAAAGGTGACTAGTGGTAATTTGCCTTTCCGAGTACATAGTGTTGTATCCTACACAACTCTATCAACCATACAACCCTAGATACCCTCTAGCTAAGTATGATTTCTGATAGGCTATGCAATCTAGATACAGTGAACTGACAATGCATGCAGAAAATGAATGCAATACTTTGGCCAAAGTTTCCATATCAATAATGCTCATAATAAACGTGGTCATAGTGTTCACCCACCCCTACTCAACTTGGATACTGTCATATTCTCGCAGTTAATCCTCACTAACTATGTTTACTTAAATGGTTTTGTCATCTTTCTTGACCATAGTTTACTTGTTTTGGATAAGTCCATATGACATAACTAATCATCTGGTTCATATTTGACTCTAGGGTTTTCATAATAACCCTTGAATTATCCATTTTATCAAAATAACCATATCTCATAAATTACAAGGCTAAGGTTTATAAATGGTCTTTGGTTTAACTCAACCACGGTTAAGAATAATATAATTCTATAATAGATAATACCTCTTATTCAAAGGAGTATGAATAACCTCCTTAATGTGATATCATTGACAATCACGATATACACCTATATATGTTTCCCTACAAGGTCATTATCTAGTTAGATTTAGTCTACTTCCATCATAATGGATTTTCAAAGAATATTATAAACAAGAATGATAAATAGATAATAAGGATTCTCCTATAGACCTCAATATTACTAATTTACCATCATTCGATGGAATATTCAATAGTTTTCCAAAGATTTCTAAGAGTCTAACTCTCTTATGGATAGAAATGGTTTTGCCATAAACAATAGACTAATCGAAGAGTTGATTTTAAATGATAATAATACAACTTAATACTTTAACCGTATTGTTCGTAGTTACTAGGTTTTCCTATCAAGTATCATTTGCACTAATTTCACCAAAATTCTATTACATGATTGGCTTAAAATTATAACATCGACTTGCCTCATGATGAAACTTACTCATAAGGTGACTAGTTTTCTAGGCACCTGATAACTACGATAACCTTCTTCGAATATGTGATTGTAAAATTCATTTGATTCTCCAAACGATAGTTTGACATATCAAATAGTTTAAAAACAAAAGGTATATTGTCAAATTTGTGTACTAATGAAATAGAATTCATTTATATTGCTTGCATCAGCCTTTTTAGGCTAAGTTGATGCTCTTTAGTTTCCACTAAGTTAACTATACACAACCGACATAGTTCACTAAGTTAAATTGATGATATTCTAGTTGACATAATTGGCTCATCTTGTTTTACACAGATTACACAATGAACTTAAAAGATAACCATACTGGTATAAACGATTGCCCAAGACAAAGCAATATAGAAGACTTAATAAGCATTCGACTTCTTATCGCCATTCAATGCATAAAATGTAGAAATGTTACCTGGTAGCGGCGGTCAAAGTTGAGAAGGATTTGCAGATAGAAATACTTCTATGGTTGCGCAAGACAATCCACGTTATTTCCTTTCTCAAACTTGTTATCCCTCTACTCATCATGAACCCTTTTCCAAAACATATCCTTCCAATGATAATGATTATGCCAAAATAACATATCACTTACTGATTATCGACTTAGCTGAGTCATCGCTATAAAGACTCGACGAGACTCATAATGAGTCACCCCAACTTTTGTTCCCCCCTCCTGCAGTTTGAAAACACATTGAATTCAAAACAGTCCGCTTAATGATTTGGTTACAACTGATAGCTATTAAAATGCAAAACTCAACATATGTCGACGATGTGAATGCCCTTGATGGGAGCTCATTGAATGTGGTTAGAATAACCACCACTCCACTTCCAAAGAGGCCAACAAGACATTAAAACCAACATTTGATCATTTATTAAACACTTAAAGTGATTCGATCCACCACTCATTATAATGAAGGCACTCCTATTAGTAAGCCTACGGCTGCTCAAGTGAGTAAGTATTATTATCAATCATGAGGTATTATCCTCAATTTGATGATTACATATATATTTGTTTATATAAATAAATATGTTTCAACATGACACCAATCCTATGTGATAGTTTATGCCTTGATCAAAATACTATAATAAAAAAAAATTGAAAGACTTACGACTATTGTGGAAGGGTCGAACTTGTCTCCCCTACACAATCTCTCGATAAATCATGTCATCTTGTCTTGATGAGATCATCCTTGATGTCAAACATCGACAATAAAACCTTAAGTGGCTCAAGAATAATAACACAACCAATTTACGACAATGACATCATAATATTCATGTTAATCGTAAATGGTCAAAGTTCTACTCATACAACGTCATTTATTTTACAAACAACTATGTCGACACACAACGACTTGACTAGAAAAGAATTGAAAGTTATCAACTACCTGTCGATTAGATTCAAAAGCATACTGACAAGACATGACTTACCTCTAACGATACTAGTTCCCATTTTTTTTAAACACTCATACTCATTTTGGAAAATGATCACTTGTAACCTGAGGTCTATATCTCTCTCCTCGAAAGATATACTCTCTCTTTTCTCTAAGAGTCATATGAAAAACCTGTAATCCTGTATAAGACTTGAAATCAATAGATTACGATCAGTGCATCATTATTCAAATAATAAACCAAATTCTCATAATGTAATCATTAAATCAACAATAACATATTCATTTCCATAATTCCATAAATGGCATTCAATATAATCTATGTCTTTCCTTGTCATTAATCTAAACATCAAAATAGATTTACTTATATCAAAGTAAAAGTAAAAAGTATTAGCAAGACAAAAATTGGGGATGTAACACTGGTCCCCCATGCGACCAGCGGTTAAACCCTGGGGGCTAGCCCTCAAAAAATAAAAAAATTCCTTTTTTATTAAGAAATTAATAAAAAAAACTTAGTCGTACCTATGCACACAAATCAAGATGGCATGAAAATTAAGGTGGCACAAAAATTGAGGCAACACAGAAATCGAGATGGCACACAAATCGAGGCAACTCTATAATCAAAATCAATTTAGATAATAATGGCACAAAAATTGAGGTGGCACATAAATCAAGGTTTCGTACAATCGTATGGATTCCATACATGTCGTATGGATTTCATAGAACTAAGTTTCTTGAAACCCTAAAAAAACACCTAGAAATTTTCTATCACCAAAATATAGAGTGTCTTATATGAAAATAGGGGTTTTTGGGCCTTCTAAGTGCAATGGTGAGGTCCATTTTTCTTAAAATGAATCTTGCTAAATCTCTTGCCTAAAATTTTCCCAAAGAAGGGGCTTGCAGATTTGGAGTTCTATTACCATGTGAGAGTCACTGATTGACTGAAGCCACTAGGATCACCTACAAAACCTAAGATTTACCTTCCACAAGAGAAAAAAGCAAAGAGGAATAATTTACACAAGAATGATGCAATTAATGAATTGGATTTATGAATTACATGAGAGAACTTGCTTTTATATTTGCAAGTTAGAGAAAACCCTAATATGACTTAAGAATAACCTATGACTAAAATTAGCCCTAAGTCAGCTTAATAAAGTGTAATTAAATATTTAATTACACCAACAATAGGTACAATTCTATTTTGGTTGTGGTGGATAGACTCACCAAAGTGGCCCATTTTATACCTGGGAACTTGATAGATGGGGCACCCATCATAGCTCACAAATTTGTTCAAGAAATTTTTAGATTGCATGGTATTCTTGAGAAGATTATCTCAGATAGGGATGCTCAAATGACATCAAGGTTTTGGCAAACCTTGTTTTCTTCACTTGGAACCTAGTTAAATATAAGCTCTTCTTATCATCCTAAGACAAATGACCAAACCGAAAGGGTAAACCAAGTTTTGGAAGATTTGTTGAGAATGTATTGCATGGATCAATAATACAAATGGGAATATTATCTTCCTCTAGTGGAATTTGCCTATAATAATTCCTATCATTCTGCAATTATGATGGCTCCATTTGAAGCATTATATGGAAGAAAGTGTCAAACCCCTATAAGATGGGACAAGCTAGAAGATAGGGTTAGCCTTGGTCTAGAAATGTTGTCAGAAATGGCAGAGCAAGTCCATCTAATTAAGAAAAGGCTAACGGAATCCAATGATAGGTAGAAAAGTTATGCAGATGCTAAACGCATCCCAAGGCATTTTTCTTAGTGGGAGAAAAGGTCCTTCTAAGGGTAAAACCTCAAAATAGCTCCATTAAGTTTGGAAAGACATCCAAACTGGCACCTAGATATGTGGGTCCCTTCGAAGTTCTTGAAGAGGTCAACCTAGTCGCATACAGAATTGCTCTATTGCTAGCTCTTGCCATGATGCATAATATTTTCCATGTTTCTTATTTGAAAAAGTTTAATGAATGAGATAATCATATCCCTATTCTTGATTGGAATGCTATATAGGTGAAGGACCCAGGGGTGGTAGTGATCGAGCCCATCAAGGTGCTCGAAACACGTAAGCTATTATTACATAAAAAAAAAACTCAATGCAAGGTCCAGTGGGACCAGTATGTAGAGGGAAATGCCACCTGGGAAAACTATGAGGATATTTATGTAAAATTTCCCCCTCTTTTGAAAAAAAAAATTACTATGCTCACACAACACTTATCTTATTATGTTGATTGATTTTGAAGACATTTAATCATCGGGGACTATGATTCTTATGGGGGGAGATATGTTACATCCCTAACTTATGATTTAGTTTAATATTTCTCTTGTGTGGTAATCAGGATGTTAATCATAGTTTAATGATTTGATATTTGTGGAAAATATCAAATAAAATCATTGATTATATGAATATTGACGAAAGTTAGTTAGACATGATATTACATGTTGATACGATTATTTAATTATTATTATTTGTGAATCAAATGATGATACACTAATCATGGTTATATGGTTGTGAGTGTGATCAGGAAAAAAATCTTTCTTCAAAAACAGAAGGAGAGTATCACCTGGGAGGAGATAGATGTGGGAAAGGGTCATATTGCCATCTGAGTATCAGATTAAGTCCTTGTGAAACCTTGCAAGGTAGAGTGAGTTTACGTCTTTCCCTTGTTAGTTGTTTTCATTTTTGTGTTAGCATGATAGTTTGGGTTATCTCGACGTCATTTATGTCAATTTGACTAAACAATGTTCCTGAGTCAAGAGATAATCTCGTCAAGCTGTCAAGGAATTCCTTGTTTCTTTATCTAATTCCTTATTAGGGTTTTGAGTCTATTATTTATTTTTATATATTACTTAAGATTTATGGCGAAGAAGGGGGAGTGGTACTCAACCCCAAAGTCACATTTTGGTTGTATAACCCTATCGATGACGATGTCATTTAATGACATCTTGGAATTGTTTTCTTACCCTTAAACATCATGTAGATACAAGGGAAACTTAATGTGATATATTTTTTCTACCCTTTGTGATTGGGCACCTTATTATTATTAATGTATATGTCATATGTCAATAGGTCAACCACCACCCATGATTAATGGAATGAGTGGAGGCCAATTTGAACCCATCTTTATCCCCACCCTCGCTATCCACTCCATCATGGCAGATAATGGACTATTGGAGCCCAAAAAGGCCATGGGGTGGTGGAGTTGGTTATCGGTTTTACCACTATGTGGAGCACAAAAGGTGGAAAACCTTATTGCATGCAAAAGTATCCATGATACCTTTTTTCATGTGATGTGTTTTTGGTATGCTCAGGAAAGGAGAGCAAGAGGAGTTGGAGAATCAAGGTTTTCTGTTTGAAAGATACTGCTATAGAAGTAGCAAGATGAGAACATGTAATCTTGGGATAGAGCTATTAAATGACATTCGGGAGTGTCCCTTGACAGGCTGACTCCATTGTATATAAATCTTATCAGGTTTGAAGCATAGTCTTTAATAGACTCTTAATACTTGGAATAACAAGTAAATATTACTATTGTTTTTGTATGGGGTTGATTGTGTCGACATAGGGTAGCAAAAGATTGTTGTATTATTGTTTAAAGGCCCTCAAGGCTGAAGACTTTGCTATGATTAACTATGATACTTCATACCTTATGGTGTTATCTTTGTTGAAATAAAGGCAAACAACTGAGAGGGGGGGTGAATCAGTTGTCTCAAAACTTTTTATCCTTTGTTGCAATTAAACTTCTTTACCACTTACAAACAGATGAATGATATAACCATGAAAGCATTAATCAACAACACATGAGTAGAAACAAAATCAACACACATAACACTAGAATTTTTACATGGAAACCCGGTTAAGGGGAAAACCATGGTGGGGGTTAACCCACAAGATTCGTACCCTGTTAAAAGTACTTTAAAAGAAATGGGAAGGCACTTTCCTTTGGGTACACTTCCCAGAGCTTACTGCTCAAAGAGGCTCACTGCCTATAGGAGGCTCACTACCTACAAGATTTTATGTTTAATACAGAAAGAATGAACTGAGAAATCGCATCTTCTTCATGCCTGGTTCAATCCCATTGAAGCGCACAACTCCTCTGCTCTACTCCCACACTCTGCTCTACTCTACCACATCTTTTCTCACATCCACACATTTGATGACCTCACTTAGCTTATTTATATATGACATCAACTTTGGAATGATTATCAAAGTTAGCTTTACAAACATCTTATTACAATTGTTCTTTAAGCCCGACCTAACAAACTGTTACAATTACAAAACTTGATTTGATACAATGTATTACATATGAATCCTTATAGTATCAGCCAAACATTTTTTGGTACTTGAATCTTCTTTGACCAACACGCTACACTCCAAAGAATTGCTCTTAGATCATCCGCAACATGCTTGAATCATCCAGTCAGCCAAGACTGGGAAAAATAGCAACACCAAGGAAGAAATCTTCAACCACGAGCTCAATTCTCAATGTAGGCCACCAACATAGTAGGTGTATGATCCAGAGACCACCACAAGTACAATGATACTAAAAATGACACGATTCAGTCTAAATAAATATTCTTAATATTTATTCCATTCTAATTCCTCTATCAATAAATAAATAAATCAATTTATTTATTCAATTCACATTCCTCTAAGTTAATTAAATATCAAAATATTTAATTACCTCTTCAAAAGTCAAAATTAAATAAAATCCTTTATTTAATTAAATTCTTCCAAACAATTAAATAATTCTTAATTATTTAATTAAATCAAAATCATTTTTCCAAATTTAAATAAATCAAATCAAATTTATTTAAATCCTCTCAATCTCTAAAAGTAAAATATAATCAAAATATTTTATTTATTCTTCCAAAATCATTCTAAATTAAATAATACCAATTATTTAATTATTTCTTCCAATAATATCTTCTCTAAATTTAAATAAATCAAATGTTTATTTAAGTTGTCTATTTCTCCTAAATTGAGTTATCTCTAAATATAATTCAATCCTTGTCCACATGCAATTGAATATTCTAAATATTTAATTGAGTTAAAATATCTTCTCATCCTCATGCAATTTCCATTCTCTAGTTCTATTTTCTTAACTAATTGATCTATTCTTTTAATTGATTTAATCTCTTCAGTTAACTCATTCTTCTATTTTATTAATTCCTCTCATGCAAAATATAGCAAGACACATGTCTTCTTTCTATACGCCCACATTCCTCAACCATTCTATATCGTTGATCTTCTCATTCTCTCTATACCATCGATCTTCTCTTTCCCAGCAACTAATGGAAGTTATGAAGCTTTGAGGTTTGCAAAGGTTTTCGAAGTTCTTTTGTTTGGTTAATCTCTTTGTTTCTATATTTCGTTGAGTTGTGGGTATTTTGATATTGATTATTCATTTGAATCCAATTTTCCCTTAATATTTTTGGGGCCCACTGTGGGGCCTAGCCCCAATTTAACCCAAAAACTGAGTTTTTGTGTTTTAGAAAGCCGTACATTGGAGGAAATAGTGCATCTAACATATCCTAACATGCATTTATTGTTTGTTCTGGCACATACAGTCTCTGATCCCATACATCTATTGTCTGTTTTGGCGCATATACTCTTTTGGTGCATACATAATCTGTTACGGTGCATTTACCCTCTGATACAACGCATCTGTCATATTGGTGCATATACACTATTTTCCTGCGCTTTCAACCTTTGTCTTAGCACATATGTACTGTGACACTTCTGATCTATGTTTCTGCGCATTCAGTCTCTGAAGCTGCACATCTGATCTAGGTAGTATTTTTTTTAGGGTTTTTCTTGAAGTTTTTGCTAACGCTGACGTCTTTTTACCGAAACCCTCTTGATCTGTTTTGTAGGGTAGGTACTGGTTTAGAATCATATAGTTGTACTTGTTAACTCACACTTCAATTTCTAAACAGGAAAGTAAATGGATGCTCATGCAAATCTCACATAGTTTAACTAGGAAGGTGATAATTGAATCATTGCTATATTGCTACCTTTCAAAGTTAACAACTCATTGCTATCTGGATAAAATTGAACTCATCATTGCTATCTGGGTAAAACTGAACCATTGCTATCTCGATTATCACTTCAAAGTTAACAAATTCATGCTACTTGGATAAAATTGAACTCATCATTGCTATCTGGGTAAAACTGAACCATTGCTATCTCAATCATCACTTCAAAGTTAACAAATTCATGCTACTTGGATAAAATTGAATTCATCATTACTATCTGGGTAAAACTGAACCATTGCTATCTCGATCATCACTTCAAAGTGAACAACTCATGCTATCTAGATAAAATTGAACACATCATTACTATCTTGGTAAAACTAAACCATTGCTATCTTGTTATCACTTCAAAATTAACAAAATTCTATGCTTGCCCAAGTAGATAGCTCATCTAGTTTTTCTCATTTTAACTATGGGAAAAGAACCACTGTATTCTATGTTTTGGGAATGATACCAAGCCTATGCTCTCCCCTATCTTGGGTGACCAAAATGCCAGACATATCATTTTCGCATGTGTTTTTCCTTTAGAGGGGCCTGCTCTTGGATATCTTTCATCCAAGTAGGAACAACCCTAAGTGGTAACAGGCTAGACACCAAGCCCTTCCAAGCCACTATAAATAAATTGTGTTTAGAGTGAAAGCTTCAAACAATGAGTGCAGTTGTGTTATACCGACAGCCAACCTCCCCCAAAACCCTCCAAGCGCAACCCTTGCAGGTTGGGAGACTCCATAACAGAGAGTAGTGCTACCGCATGTATAACCACTTGAACAGTTGCCTTTATTACTCATCCTTTGTTTTAGTAGACCAAAAACCCCTATAATCTAGTGCAGGGAAGGGTGATTATCACCTCCCAAAGATGCTTCACTAGAGATAGTGAGAATTCAATTTTATACTATCCTTTGAAACCTAGGATTGTACTTGCTTTCTTTTTAGTCCAAAAAGAGTCAAAAAAATCACAAAAAAAATAAATAATAAAAAACCATAAAAACATTCTTTATGTTTGCTATGTCTTCTTGCCATAATTTTAGAAAATCAAATCAAAAA
This sequence comes from Cunninghamia lanceolata, assembly GCA_027924645.1. Classification (NCBI taxonomy): domain Eukaryota; kingdom Viridiplantae; phylum Streptophyta; class Pinopsida; order Cupressales; family Cupressaceae; genus Cunninghamia; species Cunninghamia lanceolata. The sequence goes on from BSBN01000725.1 coordinate 4,300,885, forward strand.
GACCTTCTTGCAACCAAAGTACCAAAGACATCAGAAAATTTTCCAAAAACTTGCAAAAATACTGAAAAAAACCAGAGTGGCACATTCGTCCTCTTCTGTTGCGCATTTGTGCTGACTTGCAGTGCATTTGTACTAACTTGGAGTGCTTTTACTACTTGTTATGGCACATTTAATTTTTACCAGTGTGGCACATTTGTCCTAACTTCCTGCACATTTACTAGTTTTTGTGGCACATCTATTCTAGCGCATGCATGACAATGAGCACTTCCACAATCTTTGAGAGAAAAATTTTGTCATTTTTGGGTACCCATTTCAGCCTAGTTCCAAATTTTGAGATCAGATCTTACCTTGCAGTCATTTTTGCCATCTATTTCTCATCAAAATCTCTCTTTCGTTGGTCATCTCATTCACCTTCTATCAGGTCTTTCTAATCCAAAGTCAAAGTATCCCATATCAGATCAGCATAGGTCCCTTTTTTGTATCATTGTGGATTCAAGTAACCCTAGTAAGTCATAGAACTTTGCTAGTGGTCTTGGTGCATGACTAGTCCCTACATAGTAAGACAAGTATCGAGTACCCTTACTAGTGTCTATCCTCTTGCATTGGCCATCTTACTTGGAATCATTGATCGAAAGAGTCCCTTGTCCAAATCTTGTCTTAAGTATCCTATTCTCAACAATCTCCATCAGCACCTTGCCAAAATCTCAAGTTTCATCCCACCTCATCCCACATCACCTTGCATGGTTCTTACTAGATTTCAATACAAAAAGCAACTTGAAATGGCCGGATTATCCAACCACATTATCACCCCTCATGATAGTGATGAGGAAATCTCTCACGAAGAGTATGAAGGAACCCTCCAAGATTAGAAATTCCAACGTTTGCTAGAGAAGGTGCTCCATGAGGACCCTCACAAGTATTTTTATCATCTTACAAATCTTGGAATTAAACTCCCCGCCAATTTTGATCTAAGCAAAATCCAAGAAACCGTAGAGGATAATCATGAAAAGGGAAAGAAATCCATAGACCCAAGCACTCCTATGGAAGAAATGAAGAAACAAATCGAGGGTCTAACACAACAAATGACAGATTTCAAGATGGGTACAAACACTAAAACCTACTCCTTGGAAGATATTGCATCGTACCCCTTTGATAAAAGTTTGAACATGACACCATTTCCCTTTCGATTTGAAGTTTCTAAGTTTGACAAGTACAAAGGGAAAGGGGACCCTAGAGATCACATTAGTGAATTCAATGCAGCATGCATGGAAGTAGCTCACAATGAGACTTACTTAATGAGATTTTTCCCTAGATCCCTAGGTAGTCAAGCCATGGAGTGGTTCTCACGGCTTCCACCAGGCATCAAAACTTTTGATGAGTTAGTCAAAAAATTCATCATGCACTTCTCTTACAATATTGAACATGAAGTTTCCATGCTCGACCTATGCAACACCAAGCAAAAGAGTGGTGAATCATTCACCTCCTTCCTCCAAAGATGGAGACAACTAGCAAGCAAATGTTCATATGATGTACCTGAGAAGCAATTAATGGAGATGTTTGTCCATAACCTCAACTCCGATCTTAGCTATCAGATACAAATTCAATGCCCTACCTCATTTTCAAAGGTCATTGAATGGGATTCTTCATTGAAAAGGCTATGATCGCCAAGGGGCAAATTAAGTTATACAAGGACACACCTACCTCCAACTACACGACTGACAAATCAAAATTTTGGACTAAGAATAAAAATGTTGTCAACGATGGAGTAGTTGATGCCAAGGTGGTAGCTCCCAAACAATAGCCAATACTCACTCTCAAAAGAGAGTCAAGCAATGTTACACCCAACAAAACATTCTCTTGGGAGCCAAGACCATGGTTCAACTCAAATCCAAGGCAAAAGTTCACACTACTGGGTGAGTCCCAAGAATCCGCATTAAGGAAGCTATTGGCCAACAATGAAATCTCTCTATCGCCAACAAGTGATTATGAGTCTCAAATTAAACCTCACTATTGGAAAGACACTGACTATTGTGAGTATCATAGAGGAAGAGGACATACAACCAACAATTGTATCCATCTCAAGCATGTTATTCAAGATGTGCTTGATCAAAATCAAGGAAGAACTCAACAACATACTTCCAATGAGACACATGTGGCTTACAAGGATCCACTTCTCAATCATAACAGGCCATACAACAACAACAACAACAATGGCAACAACAACAACAACTGCAACAAGTAAAATTAGAACAATGGGAATAGTAATGCCAACTATGCAAGTGTGCCATTCGACTATACCATCAATTGCATAATAGAGCACATACCACAAATCAATGTGGTTACACCCAACCAACAATCGGAGCCCAACAGAACTAATTGTAGTATCATTACCCGCAATGGTAAGGTAACATTGAATACCATTCCTCCAAGGTCGTCACCTTCTCAATCCAACTTCCATCAGTATAGTGTCATAGACCAATAATGGAAGACTCTGGCCCACATTTCTATCTTAGAGTTGTTACGTCTATCTCCTTCCCACAAGGAGATTCTCGATAAAGCCTTAGTGGAAACCACTATCCCCACTAACTTGGCCGAAGAGAAGTTTCAGGCCATGGTAGGTAATCTAACCTCCTCAAGTACCATATCATTTACCGAACAAGATGACCTATCAGTGTCTCAACCTCATAACACCCCTCTACACATTGTCGCCTTCATCCATAAGCACCGCATCAAGAGGGTTCTCATTGATGGGGGAGCCAGTTTAAATATTTGCACATTGAAGCTAGTCCTTACATTGGGTTCTCTGAAAATGTAGTTGATCCAAGGAAGAAGATAACTATCAAAGCCTATGATGAAGATGAGAGAACTACCAAAGGAATAGTGGTATTACCCATACAAGTGGGACTGATGATAAAGGATGTTGTGTGCCAAGTCCTAGATAGGGAGCTTGCCTATAATATTCTCCTAGGTAGACCATGGATTCATGCCATGAAAGTTGTCCCTTCTACCTATCACCAATGCATAAAATTCCCTCATAATGGCAAGCAAGTCACCATCCAAGGTGATCCCAACCCCTTTCAGCATTACAACTCTGTCTTTTCAAAACCCGATTATATCATACCCAACAACAGAGTATCTACATCCCCTACCCCATAGCATGATTCTACTTCTGAAGCTTCCTCATCAAAGCCCAAAGAGCAGAAAATTACCATCAAAGAAATAGGAGTAGGGGAATACTCCATTGAGCACAACCTCAATCTAGCCAAGATGCCTTTATCACCTAGATCCTTTGGGCGACCCAAGCATTTTCCAAAGCCATCTGCTCCTCCTACACCTCCCACAGCTCCCTTTGTAAAATGGGGGACCTTATCAGATGAAACAGAGGAAAGAGATAGCCTATAATGGCTTTATACTGAAGAAGAAGAGAGCACACAACAGGAACCACCTAAGCTCCCAATGGAAATCTATGGGCGAGGTGAATCTATCCTACATAGGATGGGTTACGAAGGACAAGGCCCCATCAGCCTAAGAAAAGAAGGAATTATAGAACCCATTCAACCTTCTTCATCCTCATTGGCTAGAAATACAAAAGGCCTAGGATATAAAGATGAGGGAAAAGCTAAAGCAAATGCTTGTCTTGTAGAAATGATCCATACCCTTCAAGAGAATAGTGACACAAGTTCCAATGAATATGAGTGGGATGAGCTGACATAACATTCCTATGATGACAAAGAGGTTGATACTGTATACGCCTAAAAATGACACGATTCATTCTAAATAAATATTCTAAATATTTATTCCATTCTTCTATCAATTAAATATATATTCTAAATTTATTTAATCAGTTCACTATTCCATAATTAAATAAAATCAATTTATTTAATTAATCTAAATCCCCCTATCCTAAGTTCTAATTTAAAAAATCCACCTCACCCGTACACCTCACTTTTCCACCTCACCTTGTCCACCTCACCCTGTTGCACATGTAATTAAATATATTAAATATTTAATTATCTAATTTTACCTCACCCACATGTCCTATTTCTTCTCTAATCAAAGTTAGTTAACTAATCAATCAAAAGTGTTAACTAACTAGTCAATTGAGTTAATCCCTCAATCAATTCAGTCAACTCCATAATCCATTCTTCCAACTGACTAATTAAGTCTATTAACTGATCAGTTAAAGGAGTTAACTCTCCAATCAATGTCAAATCCCCTCTTTCATGATGAAGGTGAGACACTTGTCATATTTCTACTGGTTGCACATTCCTCAACCATTCTCAGCCATTGATCTTCATATCTTCTCTCAACTGTTGATCCTCATTCTTCTGAGTCTATAAATGGAACCTCATTCTTCCATTTGAATCATCCAGGCTAGTCGTATTGTTACTCTGCAGAAATTCACCAGCGCAACTTTGGCACCCCAAATACAATTTGCTTGAGATCACCATTGTTGTTTCGAAGCTCATCTTCTTGGCATATTCATTATCATGGCCGTTTACTACCGACATCCTACAACACAGCAAAAGGAGTGCACTCACTGAGGGCCCAACTTCATTACAACAAGGATGGTTTTAATAGGCAAACAATAGAAGCTTTGAGTTAAGGAAGGTTTGCACTGTATTATTCATTGCTTCATTTCATTCAATCTTTCTTAGTTTCATTATTCTATTGATGTTTGGGTTTATTATTGTTAAATTGATTAATCCACATTTTACCCTAACATTTTGTGTCGACTAGCAGCACATGTGTTTAGACCTCCTACACATACATTTTCCACCATTACTGTGCATACATTGCGACTTCCTGTACATATGTTCATTTCTGTTGCGCATCTGTTTCAGTACATCCGTGACAATGAGTGCTTGCACTATTTTTGAGCAAACATTTTTACCTGTCTTGAGTACCCATTTTAGCCTAGCTTCACATTCTGAGATCAAATTCAACCTTGCAATCAGTCTTCATCCGTTTCACCCAAGTATCTCTCTTTCGTCTGTCGTCCCATTCGCCTTTTGTCAAAACCTCTCTTGTCCTGAAGTCAGTTTATCCTATATCAGTTTGACATAGGTCCCTTTTTCGTATCCTTTGTGACTTCACGTAAGCCTAGTAGGTCACAGAACCTTGCTAGTAGTCTCGTTGCATGACTAGTCCTTGCACAGTAAGACAGGTATCGACTACCCTTACTAGTGGCTACCATCTTGTGTCAACCGTCTTACTTGAAATCATTGAGCGAGAAAGTCCTTTGTCCAAGTCTTGTCCTCGGTATCCTATTCATAACAATCTCAGTCGGCACCTGGCCAAAATCTTTAATCCTAGTCCACTTCATCCCACATCACCTTGCATGGTTCTTACTCGATCCTAGTACCAAAAGCAACTAGAAATGGCCAGCTCATCCAACCACATCGTCACCCCTCATAATAGTGACGAAGAGTTTTCTCACGAAGATTACCAAGAACACATCCAAAGTAGGAAATTCCAACACATGTTAGAAAAGGTTCTCCATGAGGACCCTCATAAGTATTTCTATTACCTCGCTAATCTTGGAATTAAACTATCCACAGATTTTGATGTATGCACAATCCAAGAACATGCGGAAAATGCTCCTAAAAAAGGAAAGAAAACCCTAGACTCAAATGCAGAGGATAGAGAAAAGAAAACCATGGAAGACATGAGGAAATAACTTGAGTGCCTCAAACAAGAAATGTCAAATCTCAAGACAGGTACGAACACAAAAACTTACTCCTTAGAGGATATTGCACCGTACCCCTTTAACAAAAGTTTAAACATGGCACCCTTTCCCTTCCGATTCAAAGTTCCTAAATTAGATAAGTACAAAGGGAAAGGGGACCCTCGAGATCATATTAGGGAATTCAATGCAGCATGCATGGAAGTAGCTCACGATGAGACCTACTTAATGAGACTTTTTCCTAGATCTTTGGGTAGTCAAGCTATGGAGTGGTTTTCACGCCTCCCACTGGGCATCAAATCTTTTAATAAACTTGTCAACAAATTTATCACGCACTTCTCTTACAATATCAAGCACGAGGTATCTATGCTAGATTTATGCAACACCAAACAAAAGAATGGTGAATCATTCGCCACTTTCCTACAATGATGGAGACAACTAGCAAGTAAATGCTCCTATGATATACTGGAGAAACAACTAATGGAGATGTTTGTCCATAACCTCAATAACGATCTTAACTATCAAATACTAATACAATGCCCTACATCATTCTCTAAAGTCATTGAAATGGGATTGTTCATTGAAAAATCTATGATCGCCAAGGGGCAAATCAAGTTATATAAGGACACACCTACCTCCAATTACTCGACGGATAAATCCAAGTTTTGGACCAAGAATAAAAATGTGGTCAACGATGGGGTAGTGGATGCCAAGGCGGTAGCTCCCAAGCAACAACCCATATTCACTCTTAAAGGAGAAACAAACAATGAGATGCCCAACAAACCACCCTCTCAAGAGCCTAGACCTTGGTTCAATTCAAATTCTAGGAGAAAATTCACACCATCAGGTGAGTCTCAAGAGTCTGCACTACGAAAGTTGTTGGCTAACAACGAAATCTCTTTACCGCCAACAAGTGATTACGAGCCTATAGTCAAACCTCCCTTCTGGAAGGACACAAACTATTGTGAATATCATAGTGGAAGAGGGCATACAACCAACAATTGTATCCACCTCAAAAATGTTATCCAAGATGTGCTCGATCGAAATCAAGGAGGAACACAACAACATACCTCCAATGATACACATGTGGCCTACAGGGATCCGCTTCTAAATCATGACAGGCTGTACAACAACCATAGCAACAACAATAATAACAACAATAGGCCATACAACAACAACAATAATAGCAATAACAACAATTGCAACAGGCCAAATCAGAATGGTGAGAACAATAATGCCAACTATGCAAGTGTGCCATTTGACTATACCATTAATTGCATTTCTGAGTATATCCCACAAATCAATGTCATCACACCCAACCACCAACCAGGGCCTAACAGAACTGGTTGTAGTATCAATACCCACAATGGTAAAGTCACGCTCAATACCACCGCTCCAAGGTCATCACCTTCTCCATCCAAATTCCGCCAGTATAATGTCATAGACCAATTACCGAAAACTCTGGCCCACATTTCTACCTTGGAAGTTGTTGCATTTATCTCCTTCCATAAGGAGATCCTTGAGAAAGCCTTAGTGGAAACCATTGTCCCCACTAACTTGGCCCAAGAGAAGTTTCAGACCATGGTAGGTAATCTGACCTCCTCAAGCTCCATTTCATTTACTAAGCAAGATGACCTCTCTATATCTCAACCTCACAACAACTCTCTACATATCGTCGCCTTCATCCACAAACACCACATCAAGAGGGTTCTCATTGATGGGGGTGCTGGTTTCAATATTTGCACATTAAAGCTAGTCCTTGCATTGGGGTTCTCCGAACAGGCAGTTGATCCAAGGAGGAAAATTACCATCAAAGCATATGAAGAGGAAGAAAGAACCACAAAGGGAATAGTAGTCCTACCCATTCAGGTGGGACCAGTAATCAAAGATGTTGTGTGTCAAGTCCTGGATAGGGAGCTCGCTTATAATATTCTTCTACGGAGACCATGGATTCACGCCATAAAAGCTGTTCCCTCTACTTATCATCAATGCATAAAGTTCCCGCACAATAGCAAGCAAGTCACCATTCAAGGTGACCCTGACCCCTATCAGCATTGCAACTCTTTCCTTACAAAACCTGAATGCATCATCCCCAATAACCAAGCATATATATCCCCTATCCCATAGCATGATCATACCGCTGAAGCCTCCTCATCAAGGCCCAAACAACAGAAAATTACCATAAAAGAAAGTGGAGTGGGGGAATACTCCATTGAGCACAGCCTCAATCTTACCACTATGCCTTTGTCTCCTTGATCTTTTGGCCAACCCAAACATTTTTCAAAGCCATCTACTCCTCCCATAGCTCCCACATCTCCCTTTGTAAAATGGGGGACCTTATTTGATGAAACAGAGGAGAGAGATCTCCTACAATGGCTTTATGCTGAAGAAGAGAACACAATGCAAGATCTGCCTAGACTCCCAACAGAACTCTACGGGTGAGGTGAGACTATTCTGCACAGGATGGGGTATGAAGGACAAGGCCCCATCGGCCTCAGGAAAGAAGGAATCATTGAACCTATTCAACCTTCTTCATCCTCATCGGCTAGAAACACCAGTGGCCTAGGATACAAAGGCAAAGGCAAGGCTAAAGAAAATGCCTATCTTGTAGAAATGATTCAAACACTCCAAGAGGACAGCGATACAGATTCAAATGAGTATGAGTGGGATGAGCTAATAGAACATTCCTATGATGACAAGGAGGTTGACACCATTCAAACTTTTAGGCCCTACCATGAGGGACAAACGCTTTCGAATAGACCACTAGAGTCTGATTTGCCCATCCCTGAGATTATGGCTTTCAAGGAAAGTTTAAATTCCATTGTAATAAACAATTTGGAAGAAAGTACCATCCCGACCATAATCCCCACCAATGCTCCTAACATTTCCATTCATACCATCAACGAATCAAGTCTATCATTCAACTCCCTCCCCCTCGTGCACCCTGAGCTTATTGATTGGGATCTACGAGAACTCCCCAACTAGATATGTTCCAAAACGACGATGCTTACATTGATTATATGGAACTTAGGGACCACTTACGCAGGGGAGATCATAAAGCTAGTTTTGCTATTGAACTGAATACCATGGCTTACTTCAGGGAGGGTGCCAAGCCTTCCAGTCCCAAAAATATCAAGGTCAAAACTAGATCTAACAGTGAAAACTACATTGCGGCAGTGTCAGATCCCAAAACAGTAAAAAGAAAGGACGCATCCGAAGGTGAAAACCCAACTGTGGCACCTGACGATGGAAAGCTTGACACTCTCCCTAGTGATATGTACCAGGAAAGGTCACAGATTATTGTAGAACTGATAGAGCCCGTGAATATTGGAACAGAAGAATAGCCCAAGGTTATCCACTTTGCTAAATCTCTTACACCACCAGAGAAAATAGGTTTGTACCATTCTTTAAGAAAAAGAGAGGCAGCTTTGCTTGGTCGTATGCAAACATGCCGGGTTTAGACCCAAACTTAATTCTACATCATCTACCATTGGATCTAGGAGTAAAACTAGTAAAGCAGAAGCTGAGAAAGATTCATCCTCACATAGCACTTTTGGTCAAAGAAGAACTCAAGAAATTGCTGGATGTAGGGTTCATCAGGGCTATAGATTACCCAGAATGGATATCCAACATTGTGCCAGTGTCCAAACCAGACGGCCGAGTCAGATTATGTAATGATTTTTGAGACCTCAATAAAGCATGCCGCAAGGATGATTTTCCATTGCCAAACATCGATATCATAGTCGACCTAGCTGTAGGACATACCATGTTATCTCTCATGGACGGATTCTCAAGGTACAATCAGATCAAAATAGCACCAGAGGACAAACACAAGATAGCTTTTACTTGCCCATGGGGTACCTTTTGCTAGAACGTCATGCCATTTGGGTTGAAAAACGTAGGTGCCACATATCAAAGAGCTATGACTACTATATTCCATGACATGATGCATGTAACAATGGAGGATTATGTCGATGATATCTTAGCAAAATCTCTCACAAGAGACTCACACCTGGATGTACTAGAAAGAGTCTTTCAAAGATTGGACCAATTCCAAGTCAAGTTGAACCCCAAGAAATGTGTGTTTGGGGTAACTTTAGGCAAGCTACTGGGCTTCATTGTGTCAGTAAATGGAATAGAGGTGGACCCTACCAAGGTCAAAGCTATAATGGACATGCCAACACCCAAGACTCTAACTCAATTGAGATCACTACAAGGTAAGCTGCAAATAATCCGCAGATTCATATCATAGCTGGCAGACAAGTGCCAACCATTTAGCCATCTCCTACACAAGAATATCCCATTTAGATGGGATGAACGGTGTGAAGAAGCATTCAACAAGCTAAAAGAATACCTCATGAATCACCCATTCTCATGCCTCCGATCCAAGGGAAACTGCTAATTCTCTACATATTTGCTACACCTACTACTCTGGGGGCACTTCTAGCTCAACAAGATTATGAGAACAAAGAAAGAGCCATCTACTACATCAGCCGAACTTTAGTGGGCTATGAGTTACAATACTCACAAGTAGAAAGATCATGTCTTGTGGTAGTCTTTGCTTCACAAAAACTCTGACATTACATGCTTGCACATCCAGTTAAACTCATTGCAAAAATAGACCCATTGAAGTATCTCCTCAACAAAGCTGCTCTCATAGGTCGACTAGCAAAATGGGTAATGCTTCTCAGTGAGTACGACATTACAGAAAAGCCATCAAGGGACAAATCATAGCTGATCAACTAGCAGATGCACCATTACAAGACACCACGCCAATGCAGTTTGAGTTTCTAGATGAATCCCTATTTAATGTGTCAACATCTTCCTAGAAACTATACTTCGATGGGTCTTACACAAACCATGGATCGAGGGCAGGCATCCTGTTCATAACTCCTCAAGGCGACACAAGCCCAAAGTCTTACCGGTTGTTATTTCCATGCACCAACAACATAGCAGAATATGAAGCCTTAGTAATTGGTCTCAAGATGGCAAATGAGTGGAAAATCCAAGAATTGCATGTCTACCGTGATTCTCAGCTTATAATCAATCAGGTCAATGATGAGTACCAAACCAAAGATGAAAAGCTCATCCCATACAAACAGATGGTCGACGACTTCAAAGAACACTTTGGGACCATCTCCTTTGAGCAAATACCCAGGATTGAGAATAAGGCCGCAGATGCAATGGTAACCATCACCTCCCTTCTAGAAATACCTGAAAATGAGTCACGGTATGAGTTCTCAGTGGAAACTGTTCGGTAACTAGCTTATGATCTTCCTGAAACCCATTCCATCTGCCATCTAGTTGGATTTGATTCACCTTGGTATAGTAAGACTTACACTTACCTCAAGGACAACATTCTCCCACCTGACCTCTCTTCTAATCAGAGATGAACTTTCATACGACAAACCTCTCGCTACACCATCATAGCTGATACCCTATACCGACGTGGTCTCAATGGTACTTTGCTTCGTTGTTTAAAACGAGAAGAATCCATAACTACCTTGCAAGACGTACACGAGGGGATCTACGAAACACACTCTAGTGGTCCTTCCTTAGCCAAGAAACTCATGCGCTTGGGTTATTACTTGCCAAACATGGAAATGGATTCATATCAGTTTGTAAGGAAGTGAAAGCAGTGCCAAATACATGGGAATCTGATTCATGCACCAGCACAAGAGTTGTGACCTTTAACAACACCCTGGCCCTTCTGCCAATGGGGACTTGACCTTGTGGGAAAGATCCATCCGCCCTCATCCAATGGCCACAAATTCATCATAACTGCCACTGAGTATTTCACAAAGTGGATTGAAGCCGTTCCCCTCACCACCGTCACAGGTAAGCAAATTTCCTCATTCATCCTGAATTACATTATTTGTAGATATGGCATTCCTTCCTCCATTATCACGAATAATGGAAGACCATTCAAAAACTAGGATGTCCAAGAACTCTATGAATGTTTCAAAATCCAACACCATTTCTCCACTCCATACTACCCCCAAGGTAATGGTCAAGCTAAAGCATCTAACAAGACCATCTTGAAAATTCTCAAGAAGACAGTCAATGATGCTGGCCGTGATTGGCATGTCCAACTCAATCCCACTCTGTGGGCCTATAGAACCAGCGTACGCACTCCCACAGGTGCTACACCATATGCCCTTGTCTATGGTTCAGAAGCCATCCTTCCCATTGAAGTCAAATTACCATCCCTTAGGGTGTCGCTAAAGGGTCTCATATCAGATGAGGAATACAGAGTCTCTAGGTTGCAAGAACTAGAGTTGCTAGAAGAAAGGAGAAAGAAATCCTTTGATCATCTCAAAGCATATCAATAGATGATGTCAAGAAGCTATAATCACAAGGTTCACCCAAGAATCTTTAAAGTTGGGGACCTCATTCTCAAAGAGAATCCTTGCAATCAACAAGACAGAGAAAAGAAAGGCAAGTTCAAACCTAACTAGCTTAGGCCCTATGTGATTGTAGCTACTTACAGATTGGGGGCATATCAGTTGGCAACATTAGAGGGTGAGCTATTCGATGACTTAATCAATAGCATGCATCTTCGCCAGTTCTATACCTAGGAGAACCCCAATGCAAGGGGGCACAAAAATACAAAAAAAAAAAAAAAATCAAAAACATGATGAAAGAGAAAATACAAAAAAAAATTAGAAAAATAGAAACCTACAAAAAAATCGTCCTTTGGTGAAAACCTGGCAAACAGGTGCCTTGGATAGGTATCATGATGAAAACCTAGCAAACAGGCATCATGTTTACTTTCTAGCTTCTCGTGCAAATAAAAACAAGTGATGAAAACTTGGTAAACAGGCGTTACTTGTGATAAACTGCCTTCTCCATCTCTGGGAATTTCGTCACCTTGAGTCCATTCTTTTTCCACTCGCATCCCATTCGACCCATATCTATCCCATAATAAACACCTGGCAGTTACCTATCATGGCTTGATACTCTCCCTCTTTGTGGCCTTGTCAACCAAGCTTCTATCTCGTATCGTCTCCTCAATGTGAGCCTAGCATAGTGTCCCTCGTCAGTGTCCGTGGTCCGTGTCCATGAACTACGTTGCCTCTGTGTCGTCACGTAGGCAAGGCCATTATTCCAATGTGCCCCCAAGGCTTTCCATTCTCTCATCCATTCTGTGTCTTGTCCTTCTATCCAGCTGAGTCCATCTCCACCTTCTCTCACCTAGGTCTTAGGTTCATTAGGGTTTACCCTGAACTACGTTGCCTCTACGTCATCACGTAGGCAAGGCCATTTAGCAATGAGCCCCCGAGGCACTAGGTCAGTCCCTTAGGGTCCATCTCACCAATAAGGATTGTGGAATTCTCCCACCAGGCAAGCAAGTGCAAGCAGAACCCGGTCTTCAAGCAGAAATTTTGTCACAAGGCATCTTAACCTCTCCAAGGCAAAGTAGAAAAATACCCAAGGCCTTCTAAATGATTTTATTCGAATTACGGCAAGAAATAAACACATCTAAATGCAAGAATGTCTTGCGAATTGGAAACATGATTAAAAATATTGAGTCTTGATTTATGCTATCATGCCCTTATATGCTACTCGAGGATGCCAAAAGCTAGAGATGCTATGATGGGGGCATGATTCTTTTCTTTGTTCGCTATTTGTGGATTAATCTTTAGTAATGTGACGCCTGATCTAAGGACATGATCGGCAAAAGATCATCAAGGACATCAAAGGTCTAACATGAACGGGGGCAATCCTTGTTTGTTGAAATGCAAGAGGTACTCAGGTCATCTAGATTCAATTTTGACTAGATGCTTGTATTCACTTACTAAATCCAAATCCATGTAAGCAGTACTTAGGTCATCTCAGTTCAATTATACCTAGATGCTTGTATTAACTTACCACATTTCAGAAAAATTACTACAAATAAATTGCCTAATGATGAAATAAAGCACTCCAAAAAGCAAAGCACCCATTATTTATCCATATACACATCCATGCATCCATATCCCATACAATACTACCTTAACTATGTAGTGTAACAATATCAAGTAAATCTTCTAAATCTTTCTACCTCAAGTCATTTTGACAAGTCAAATTCCTCTATTCATCATCCTGTCATTCTTGTGTCGATAAAGTACATTTGGACATCACAAAAACAAAGCATATAGGTGCATATCACATTTGAGATAGTCATGAACATAATTAAATCAGTTGCATACACAATAAAATGCATTAGGTCATGTTGGTCATGATGTTAGTCATTCACAAACATAGAATAAAAGTTACACAACAACCTTTACTCATCTTGAAAGATACGATGAATTTAGAGAATTCATGATCCCAAGTCTCCGTTGATTAGGTCTTAATCTACTGACATTACTCAGTGGTTGATGTGTGTTGCTGTTTTCCATTCAGGGGCCTTACGTGTTTCTGCAAAGTTCATCATCATCATCCAAATATCCTGCTCTGTATGTCTGCTCTGCATAAATCTCCAACAATTCTACCTCTGCACTGTGAATTTAGTCAAATAATGTGCCTACAGGCTGATATTTACATGATTTCTACCATTATTTATGATTCTTTGCATGATATTTTCAATACTACATGCATTTAACTCAAATATGCTAATGATTTTTAGTTACCTACGGGATTTCAGCATATTTCTCTGTTCTGCTTATTATTTGTCATGATTTGTAGTTATGGTGATGAATTTATGAAATTAAAAAAAGGAAAAGGGTTAAAGAATAAGATTCCCAAAACTACTTGACTTAGATCACTGATCCACATACAAGCTCCCATACATGCAATGAAAAGAAGGAAACTAGAAATCATACTTCACCAGGACATTCCACAAATCCGCATGATCTAGTGCAAATCTTCAAAGGAAAAGTTGATAACAACATGTAATGAAATGAAAGCGCTTCTAGTTGAACACAGCATTCACCAGTACATATCTAGAAATCAACAAGAACATTATGTAAAATTTACAATCAGGATGTAATCAGAAACTTCATATTCATTCAGTATGCTCAAGAACAGGTACATTTACAGTGATCTGAAGAAAGAACCTTGACATTTCAACAATTCAGTCTTCATTAGTCTCAGTAATCTGATCTCCTAATTGATTCTACAGTAATTGGCCTTAATGCGCCAGATGCGTCTGTGTATTCCCGTATCTTTATTAATGTTACAGCTCAGGATCTGGCCTTTATATAGAGCAAATGCCAGAAAATAGTTACAATCATCCAAGGATCAGGATCCTCTCATAACAATCAACGGTCCAGATGAAAAGCACATGCTTCTCCAGTTGGCAAATGTACAGCTGGCCTAGAATATTCCAGCATCTTTGATTTGATTCGGTCTCCAGCTGGCAAACAACATATTTGACAATATCCTCCTCATTTCTGGTTCATGTTGCCTCCATGTGCAACCATACAATGCTCAGCTTCAGCAGCAGCATCATGACTTCCTGCAAGTAAACAGACAAACATTAAGTTCATCATCATGTGGATAAACAACAGGAATTTAAACATTTTATTAAACAAGCCTCCAAAATGTGCAGCTACAGGCAATCGAGCTTCAAATCAGTGGAAATTATGCACTAAATGCATAAACAGCATCAAAACACTCGGGCCAACCATCGTTGACTAGAAATCAACAATCGGGTCTTCAAATTTCCATCGCTTCATTTTCCCGCCCATTTTCTTGTATATCGGGCTCCAAATATGATCATGTATCTCAAAATATACAAGGAAATAACCGCTTTTAACAAATTATTTCAAATCCGGCTTTGCATGCTCTGTTTGTATGTTTCGGGTCATCATCATATTCGCATCGGTGTGACCACATATGATCGGGGTGACAAAATTAGACTTGGCCGATGGCAACAGTTATACCGACGCCAAAAATCATGATGATGCCCAACTCTATGTCTTCTATCTAGCTACAGGATATCATGAAATATGATGCTCCTCCCTTCCGAATGCTCTGATGAAAAGCACATCAGGATGTTTCGCTTCTGCATATTGGGGAAAGAAAGACATCATCGTCATCATCATGTCGAAGGAAAATAGGAGGATTTGGAATATGATCCTGCTGCTGAGGAAAGGAATATGATGGTGACATCATCGTCATATTCGGGCTTCATTAAAATGCAAAAGATGACGTCACCGTCATGTTTCGTTAAGATCAGGGGATAAATGTAATATCGGGTCACCTAAGGAAGATGATCGGGTGGTGCATGTAATATGACCCCTTTGCGGCCAAGGTAACCCTCTCGAAAGATCAGGATGATGATGATCATCAGGATATCCGGGGCCTTTGATAAACTTAGAACATGACGTCATCGTCATATTCGCGAACCGGATCATGTTTTGGAAAATATCCTGCCGAAGGAGAAATGTGATGGTGATGTCATCTTGATATTTGCTTCTTCGTTTATCAGGTCGGGATGACGTCATCAGGATATTTGCAAAAGGTTATATTTCTCGGCAAGAGGACATTACGAAATATCGGGTAGACAAACAAGATCATGATGATCTTGACAACATGACTTAGGAATGGAATATCACCCTCCCTTTGAAAGATAGGGTGATCATCATGATTGTGCAAAAGGAGATCAGGAGGATATGAAATATGATCCCGCCTTGAAAGATTAGGATGATGATGATCACAAGGACTTTGACGTGCGCATGCAAATTATGCAGATGGTGGATTTTCTAAGTAGGGTGATATTATAATATCAGCATGATATTATAATATCGGGTGATGTTAAAATATCATGATGCTCGCGATGTGCCTAAGGTCATTTGACGGGTAAAACACACTATCACTTAAGATTGATGTCCGAATATTGGGACTGCATGATTTTTATCGGGTGATAGACCAAGATCATGATGATGACCTTTCGCGATACAAAAGACCGCTCGACGGGGGAAACTTACTATGACTTAAAGTTGACGTCTGGATATTTCGACCTCAGGATATTATCGGGGGGCGTTTCAAATATCATGATGATGTTCTTCATATAGCAAAACTGAGTTTATAAAATATGACCCTCTTCTTGCGAATATCAGGTTTGACCAAAACTTTGACTGTGCATAACTCCCTCATATGGACAAATTTTCAAGTGATGTAAAAGGCAAACCTGCATGGAATTTCAAGCTCTTTCTAACTATGAGGTCATAGAAACAAAATATGAACTTTGACAAACTAACCTCATGATGATGACCAACCTCATCGAATATCATGATGATGATGCACCTGACCCCTTTTTACCAAACCGCCAGAAAGCAGACAACACAAGCCAGAACAAAAGTTGGGTCCCTGTTTTGATAATGCAAAAATGGGGCGTGTTGTGTAACCACACAACAACTTGCCACCAAAGAAAACAACAAAATTCAAATGATTCAAGTGATATGATCATATTCATCTATAGTATTCTAATTCTTTCTAAGTAAAATCATCATGATCTTTGAATGATAAAGTTTCATCAAGGTAACAGTGCTAACAAAGGATCATGTGTGTGCATATGATTAATTATCCTCATCTTGAAAGCAAGTTGAAAATATAAGTAACTGGTGTTAAACTACATAGTTGGAGATCATCCCTCATAGCCAACCTAGATAGAGCTTTGCTACCAGCAGGCGTCCATAGCCCCGGCAAGGTTATCTATACAATCTCCCTAAGTAGAGCCCTACTGCCAGCAGGCATCTATAGCCCCGGTAGAGTTACTTAGATGGCCTAAGTTTATTATTTATATATTTTTTATTTATATATCTGATATCATCATGTCAGCTCATTTGTACAAGGTATGGTCACTTGCAGCTTTAGGTTGGAGATTGTATTGGTAGCAAGGGAGTCCCTTTAGATTTTTCACTTAACACCTATACTCATATCTTCAACAAGCCCAAGGCTGTTAGGTGTTTCATTGTGTTTGATTCACTTTGGACAAGAAAAGGCACCTGATGAAAAGATATTATAAAACCTGATCATGAATATTTATCAGAATGAATTACAATCTATATCTAAATCTGATCTCATCACTTGAATCCTAACAATTTAGTTATTTTCTTAGGTGATGAAGTGCATCATCTTGACTTACCAAAACAAAAACTCAACCAAAACAACACAAAACAGAAGAAACACTATACAAACAACTAACCTACAAAAAGGAAACAACAGAAACAGAACAAGACAGCAAAACAAGCAGACTGTACAAACAACTAACCTACAAAATTATATACAAACCACTACTAGGCAAACAAGAACCAGAAAATGACCTAAGTACACCTGTATTTGCATACTTCTTTTGATTGTGCAGAAGTCTTAGGGTATCAGTTATGGTTCTCAACCTAGCAAATTTATCTTTATATTCTAAAAAATATTCTGGTATTCTGAATTCACTGTATTCACCAGAACAACTCTTGATGATCAGCAACTGAGGAAGCTCATCATGTTCATGATTAATCCATATGCATGTCTTATCTCCTGAATTTCCATATTTAAAATAGTATTCAACATCATTTACTGTGGAAAGGAGAAATACAACCTGGTGTATTTCTAATTTTGTTGGACATGCTTCTTCATTGGCAGTTGGTCTTCCATTTGTCATTATATTTTCACTGCTTGGCTCAGTGCCTGGTCTCTCTTCAAATTGAAGGATGTATGACTCTTGATGTATTAATTCTTCATCTTTATCCAGCCTTATCCCTTCATTCTGGATGTTCAGTTTATCCTCCAGTTCAGGAAACTTCTCAATATTTTCTGCAGTTTCCTGCACATCAGCATCTAAATGAGTATCTTTATTATCATAACCTGATATATAGAAATTTATCATTTCTAAATCATGTGACTGTAAAAGAGAAACAACTTTCACTTGATAAGGACACTCCCCTGTTTCATTTTCAAAATATTTCTGGAGTGACATCTGATTATGCACAACAACTCCAAAGTCTTCTACATCTTCATCTTTCAGGAATTGTTCATTAAATAATTCACATCTTCTATCTAGTAAAGGATCTGGTTCCATTAACCTGCAACATTCTTGCATTTGATCATTCAATTCAACCCAGTTAGGTAGTAAATCAGCATTTATTTTCTTTTCTATGACTTCCTGAATTACTATCATAGGAACTTTATCATCAGCAGTAGTGTATTTAAACTGCTCTACTATCTGTTTACACTTCTCTTTACCATAGAATGACTCCAGGAAAGATGTTTCATCTTCTTTATCAAAAGTATTAGGATCAGAATCAAAAATATTATCCTGATGAGTGGTTTCTTCTCTAAAATTTTCACAAGATTCATACCTGCATACTAACTGGTCCTTACTTGTATTAGGAAGTAGAGAACTCCTATCAATCTCACCATAAAATGAATCCAGGAAAGATGTTTCCTCTTCTTTACCTTCTGGAACTGACTCAGCTATTGTATTTTCTAGAATCTTTTTCAACATGACCAAGCAAGGGTAGCAATCTCTCTCTGAATGCTCTTCATCATGTAATTTGCACCAGCTTTCAATCAAGACATCATCAATGGGCAAACCTAATATTTGACTACACTATATATTTCTAGACAAGTATAATTCAAAATCTTCAGAACGATCCACTTCAGTGTCTGGACAATTAATAACTTCTGGTGCTACATCTGCTTGTTGCTCTAGAATTTCCTCATTTTCCTGGTAAATTTCAGCCCTGAACACATCCTGGAAGAATATTAGTCCTTTCAAATATAAATCCAACCTTGTAAGGAAAGTTAAACAATGTATTTCACTGTGTTCTACAGTCTGGTGTATCCTGCAACAGGTAGATAAACCAAAGTTAGACAAACTGTGAGGGTAAAGCTGCCTATTTAAAGTTTCCTGAAATAAAGGAATGTTAATTTGACAATTGCTTTCATATACATCTATCAAAACGAGACTCTATTTTTCAATTTTTAGGATTTTGAAATTTTAATGAGATCTATCATATCTCAGAATAAAACTTGAAAGTTCAGAAAATCAAACTAATCTTTGATGCTTTGGGCTAGATCTTTGCAAAGGTGCAACCAAAACATCTCAGATAAGAGATATTTGCAGACATTTAGCTGAAATGCTGAAATATTTATGCAATATTTGCAGAAATCCAGAAATTCACAGCTCAGGTCCTCCTTCTAGCGACAATTTATGTTGCGTTAGAAGCGAGGGGCCTGCATAAAATGAATGATGACTGAAGCAGTAGTGTCTTTTCCAGTTCTGCCCTCCTTCTAGCGCCAATTTATGTTGCGTTAGAAGCGAGGGGCCTGCAGATTAATTGCAAGACTTAGGGCAAGCGGCTATACTAAGGCAGGGGATATCACTTCAACTGAAAAGAATTTATTTGCTGAGAAACAGCTCAGCCCTCCTTCTGTTGATGATGCTCAGAAACAGCTCAACTGCCCTCCTTCTAGCGCCAATTTATGTTGGTCATGATGTTAGTCATTCACAAACATAGAATAAAAGTTACACAACAACCTTTACTCATCTTGAAAGATATGATGAATTCAGAGAATTCATGATCCCAAGTCTCCGTTGATTAGGTCTTAATCTACTGACGTTACTCAGTGGTTGATGTGTGTTGCTGTTTTCCATTCAGGGGCCTTACGTGTTTCTGCAAAGTTCATCATCATCATCCAAATATCCTGCTCTATATGTCTGCTCTGCATAAATCTCCAACAATTCTACCTCTGCACTGTGAATTTAGTCAAATAATGTGCCTACAGGCTGATATTTGCATGATTTCTACCATTATGTATGATTCTTTGCATGATATTTTCAATACTACATGCATTTAACTCAAATATGCTAATAATTTTCAGTTACCTACGGGATTTCAGCATATTTCTCTATTCTGCTTATTATTTGTCATGATTTGCAGTTATGGTGTTGAATTTATGAAATTAAAAAAAGGAAAAGGGTTAAAGAATAAGATTCCCAAAACTACTTGACTTAGATCACTAATCCACATACAAGCTCCCATACATGCAATGAAAAGAAGGAAACTAGAAATCATACTTCACCAGGACATTCCACAAATCCGCATGATCTAGTGCAAATCTTCAAAGGAAAAGTTGATAACAACATGTAATGAAATGAAAGCGCTTCTAGTTGAACACAGCATTCACCAGTACATATCCAGAAATCAACAAGAAGATTACGTAAAATTTACAATCAGGATGTAATCAGAAACTTCATATTCATTCAGTATGCTCAAGAACAGGTACATTTACAGTGATCTGAAGAAAGAACCTTGACATTTCAACAATTCAGTCTTCATTAGTCTCAGTAATCCGATCTCCTAATTGATTCTACAGTAATTGGCCTTAATGCGCCAGATGCGTCTGTGTATTCCCGTATCTTTATTAATGTTACAGCTCAGGATCTGGCCTTTATATAGAGCAAATGCTAGAAAACAATTACAATCATCCAAGGATCAGGATCCTCTCATAACAATCAACGGTCCAGATGAAAAGCACATGCTTCGCCAGTTGGCAAATGTACAGCTGGCACAGAATATTCCAGCATCTTTGATTTGATTCGGTCTCCAGCTGGCAAACAACATATTTGACAATATCCTCCTCATTTCTGGTTCATGTTGCCTCCATGTGCAACCATACAATGCTCAGCTTCAGCAGCAGCATCATGACTTCCTGCAAGTAAACAGACAAACATTAAGTTCATCATCATGTGGATAAACAACAGGAATTTAAACATTTTATTAAACAAGCCTCCAAAATGTGCAGCTACAGGCAATCGAGCTTCAAATCAGTGGAAATTATGCACTAAATGTATAAACAGCATCAAAACACTCGGGCCAACCATCGTTGACTGGAAATCAGCAATCGGGTCTTCAAATTTCCATCGCTTCATTTTCCCGCCCATTTTCTTGTATATCGGGCTCCAAATATGATCATGTATCTCAAAATATACAAGGAAATAACAGCTTTTAACAAATTATTTCAAATCCGGCTTTGCATGCTCTGTTTGTATGTTTCGGGTCATCATCATATTCGCATCGGTGTGACCACATATGATTGGGGTGACAAAATTAGACTTGGCCGATGGCAACAGTTATACCGACGCCAAAAATCATGATGATGCCCAACTCTATGTCTTCTATCTATCTGCAGGATATCATGAAATATGATGCTCCTCCCTTCCGAATGCTCTGATGAAAAGCACATCAGGATGTTTCGCTTCTGCATATTGGGGAAAGAAAGACATCATCGTCATCATCATGTCGAAGGAAAATAGGAGGATTTGGAATATGATCCTGCTGCTGAGGAAAGGAATATGATGGTGATGTCATCGTCATATTCGGGCTTCATTAAAATGCAAAAGATGACGTCACCATCATGTTTCGTTAAGATCAGGGGATAAATGTAATATCGGGTCACCTAAGGAAGATGATCGGGTGGTGCATGTAATATGACCCCTTTGCGGCCAAGGTAACCCTCTCGAAAGATCAGGATGATGATGATCATCAGGATATCCGGGGCCTTTGATAAACTTAGAACATGACGTCATCGTCATATTCGCGAACCAGATCATGTTTTGGAAAATATCCTGCTGAAGGAGAAATGTGATGGTGATGTCATCCTGATATTTGCTTCTTCATTTATCAGGTCGGGATGACGTCATCAGGATATTTGCAAAAGGTTATATTTCTCGGCAGGAGGACATTACGAAATATCGGGTAGACAAACAAGATCATGATGATCTTGACAACATGACTTAGGAATGGAATATCACCCTCCCTTTGAAAGATAGGGTGATCATCATGATTGTGCAAAAGGAGATCAGGAGGATATGAAATATGATCCCGCCTTGAAAGATCAGGATGATGATGATCACAAGGACTTTGACGTGCGCATGCAAATTATGCAGATGGTGGATTTTCTAAGTAGGGTGATATTATAATATCAGCATGATATTATAATATCGGGTGATGTTAAAATATCATGATGCTCGCAATGTGCCTAAGGTCATTTGACGGGTAAAACACACTATCACTTAAGATTGACGTCCGGATATTGGGACTGCATGATTTTTATCGGGTGATAGACCAAGATCATGATGATGACCTTTCGCGATACAAAAGACCGCTCGACGGGGAAAACTTACTGACTTAAAGTTGACGTCTGGATATTTCGACCTCAGGATATTATCGGGGGGCGTTTCAAATATCATGATGATGTTCTTCATACAGCAAAACTGAGTTTATAAAATATGACCCTCTTCTTGCGAATAGCAGGTTTGACCAAAACTTTGACTGTGCATAACTCCCTCATATGGACGAATTTTCAAGTGATGTAAAAGGCAAACTTGCATGGAATTTCAAGCTCTTTCTAACTATGAGGTCATAGAAACAAAATATGAACTTTGACAAACTAACCTCATGCTGATGACCAACCTCATCGAATATCATGATGATGATGCACCTGACCTCTTTTTACCAAACCGCCAGAAAGCAGACAACACAAGCTAGAACAAAAGTTGGGTCCCTGTTTTGATAATGCAAAAATGGGGCGTGTTGTGTAACCACACAACAGGTCATCATCATATAGTATCAACAGCAAAGAAATCAAAAACATATCTAAGTGCATCACATAAAAGTTGCATAACCATACAGAAATCATGTTGCATTTGCATACATTCGAAACATATCAGACCAAACGCTTATATCATATAGGCACCACATCGCATCATATCAAAAGCTGAAATAGATTAACATCTCATATAGCATAAAATAGAACATCTAAGTCTGCACATGCATCGCATCATACAATAGAAATGAATCGTCCTAGTTCTATAACATATAGAGCAAGTCACATAGTTGCATCCTCATATACATAAAAGTAAGTCCAAATGTACAATATCATAATTTCTATCTCTAAATCAATGTCATATACAAAATGCATCCAAAAGGATGGTGATACATGTCTCAAAAAGTACAAAGTCTAATACACGTCTACCCCTGCTGCTATGGACCACTGCTGCCAACCCCGGATTGCTGGGGACCCATCACGGAAGCCCCTAACCATGATGGACCTGCTCTCTGAGAAGCTGCCAACTAATTCCTGAAGCTCGAAGCCCTCTAGCTTGCTGGCACTGCCCCATGATATAGGCCTCGGTAATACTGCACCTGTGCCTGTGCTCTCGCAAGCTCTACCTACACCTGTGCTAACTATGTCTACAACTGGCCTACCTGTGCTTGTGCTTACTGTACCTACCCAACCAAAAAGGAACTGGTTGCCTCTATCCCCATAGCTGCCACTACAGTATCCTGCTCTACATGGATCACACATACCCGGGCGTCCACCATGTCTCTCTCACAAGTCAACCTTGCGATGACTGCTGCATCTGTCTCTCGTCAGCTGTCAGCCCTCCTAAGCTGTGCCCGCAGCTCTCTCACCTATCCCCTGAGGCTGGCTATAGCCCTCTCATGAGCATCTACCTACACTGACCCCTATGATGCCTCTACCTGTCCTAGCCCCTATGGTTGGGGCACCTACTATTGTGCCACCTGCTGGGGTGGCGGCATCTGCGCCTGCTTTGGTATCTGCTACTGTGCAGCCTATCTTGGCACTGCCTGCTCAGCCTGAGCTACCCTCCTCCACTGCCTCGGCCTCTCTCCATCATCTCCCCCATCTCGGCCACCACCCCATCCTCCTCTACCTCTCCTCTACCCTGGCCAACCTAGCCCTCCTCCTTTGAATCTGCGTCGTCAATACGAAGCACCAACATACCTGGCCCTGAATATCTCAGAAATGGATGTGCAGTCATCCAATCCTCATAGTCCTGTGTAATCCTTGCATCGACTATCTCTATCCTCATGTCCCATGCCACATAAGGAGTCTGTCAAAACTTTGCCAGGGCCTCCTCGTATGAAGCCATCGGCCCCCATCTAACCCGCTCTGCATGTGTTCTTGCAAATAGTGCCTACCCCTGTGGCATGCCCTGCCTCCTGCCAAACTGCCTCAATACCTGGCCTACCATCTGCCTCTCCAGTATGTGTTGCATCCGCCCTATCAACCACCTCATCTGAAAGCAGTAGGGCAGCTTGTCTCCCTCATCATCCCAGGGCTCACAATCCAGATATGGTCGCCAGATGACCACATCTACACCATCCAAAGTATGCCTCTAGTACTCCAACTTTCCCAGCCTATGCTGGAAATCACCCCTGCATAGCCATAACTGTATGGCTCCCCTTGCTGTCTCACAAACACACATTTCAGCCTAGTCACCGCTATGTGCTCCCACAACCAAAACTGTAACAGTAGTACCCCAGCTGATAGACTCGTGCTGCGATGGTACACTACCTGATGCATGTCGTGATACAGGTGAGCCAATATGCAGACACCCCATGCATATCAGGTGCCCTCTGTCACCATCCACTCCATGATCCTATCCCATCCAATGGGAAACCCGTGTGATCTCCTGTCGGGGCATACAACACCTCTGATCAATCCTGCCACAATCCTAGGGAAGTAGTCATAACAGTCATAAATCTCGTGCCAAGGGATGACCCGTCCAACTAGCTCAGGGTCATCAAATACTTGCCTACACTCGGCGAGTCCCCCATCGCACTGTGCATCATAATCCACCAACTCACCCTGAATAGGCAAGTGCAGTATCCTGTATACGTCCTCTAAGGTCACCGTCATCTCTCCTGTGGGAACGTGGAAGGTCCCATCCTCACTATGGAATCTCTCCACAGCAGCTGTCAGCAATCCACGGTTCACCCGAACCTCGGGCATGAAGCATACGTAGTCCAAACCCATGGCACCAAGTGCCTCTCTATCAATCTCCGTCAGCATGTATCTTTGCAATAGGGGCAGGGGGAACATCTCCCTAGACTGCAATGTCTCTCATATCTCCTCCTGCAAGCACGCAAAGCAAGGCGTCAATCTAAAGCCGCAAATACCATACTCAACATATCTACTGAACTATATCAACTAAAATTTAGCATTTCAAATTGATCAAACCAGCACACTACATCTCTTGACTAGATTCCTGCAATCTCGAAGATAGCTCATCGATTGCCACGTCAAACAGGATGCTTATCGAGTCAATTTTGCTGAGTAATTTGCTCTCTCAAGCAAATGCGCCACTACAGGTGGTAAAAGCGCCATTTATTTATGGATGCGCTGCTTCTGGTATATGCACCGCTACAATCAACAAAAGTGCCACCAAATCATAAAAGCATCATTTCATTCAACATATGCGCAGCTTTATCATATGCGTAGCAACAATCAGCATATGCACCGCTGAATCATGGAAGCACCGCCAGAATCCACGCATGCGCAGTTTTAACATATGCGCCACCAAATTAGGCATATGTGCTACAGAATGACAAATGCACTATTTCATGCTGCATATGCACTGTTCTACAGTTTTGCGCATCTGTTTACCCTATTTTTCCCTAGCATTTATGACATCCTAAATCAACCCTAGGGGAAATTTTTTGAAGCACATACCGGGGGTCCTGCCTCTGCTGGCCGCCCAAATCGACGGACTCGCTCGAACTGGTGCTCCTCGCGTGGGATGTCTGCTGCTCTGGCTGCCATGCTGCTCCAAGTTTGCTCTCAGCTCTCCAACTCAAATCTAGATCAACCAAGTATACAAATGAATTATCTTGTGGACCCAGCTCCTATTTATAGCTTGTAAACCCTAAATCTGGCTAGGTGATGACTATGACTACTTCCCGTGTCCATTTTTCTTCCAGTTTTCTTCTCATTTCTCTGAAACGCATCCCTTTTCTTCATCCCAACCTAATTATTCCCTTCATCTTCATGAGATTGTCCATCTCACGTCCCTTCTGCCTCCTTCCTGTCCAATCTCCCGAGGGGGCATCCTGTCGACAAACTTGTACCAGGGGCAAACTGGGACATGTATCATTGTCAGAAAAATTCTTATTCTTTGAAACAATGTGATAAAACACATTGCTTCAAAGAGGGGCAAAATGTATATGCCTAAAAATGACACGATTCATTCTAAATAAATATTCTAAATATTTATTCCATTCTTCTATCAATTAAATAAATATTCTAAATTTATTTAATCGGTTCACTATTCCATAATTAAATAAAATCAATTTATTTAATTAAATTCCCTAAATTCTTCTAATATCTCACATAATTAAATAATCCTAAATTATTTAATTAATCTAAATCCCCCTATCCTAAGTTCTAATTTCAAAAATCCACCTCACCCGTACACCTCACTTTTCCACCTCACCTTGTCCACCTCACCCTGTTGCACATGTAATTAAATATATTAAATATTTAATTATCTAATTTTCCCTCACCCACATGTCCTATTTCTTCTCTAATCAAAGTTAGTTAACTAATCAATCAAAAGTGTTAACTAACTAGTCAATTGAGTTAATCCCTCAATCAATTCAGTCAATTCCATAATCCATTATTCCAACTGACTAATCAAGTCTGTTAACTGATCAGTTAAAGGAGTTAACTTTCCAATCAATGTTGTCAAATCCCCTCTTTCATGATGAAGGTGAGACACTTGTCATATTTCTATTGGTTGTACATTCCTCAACCATTCTTAGCCATTGATCTTCATATCTCCTCTCAACCGTTGATCCTCATTCTTCTGAGTCTATAAATGGAACCTCATTCTTCCGTTCAAATCATCTTGGCTATTCGTATTGTTACTCTGTAGAAATTCACCAGCATGCCTTTGGCACCCCAAATATAATTTTCTTGAGATCACCATTGTTGCTTCGAAGCTCATCTTCTTGGCATATTCATTATCACAGTCGTTTACTACCGACATCCTACAACACAGCAAAAGGAGTGCACTCACTGAGGGCCCAACTTCATTACAACAAGGACGGTTTTAATAGGCAAACAATACAAGCTTTGAGTTAAGGAAGGTTTGCACTATATTATTCATTGTTTCATTTCATTCAATCTTTCTTAGTTTCATTATTCTATTGATGTTTGGGTTTATTATTGTTAAATTGATTAATCCACATTTTACCCTAACAAATACCATTCAAACTTATATCCCCTATCATGAGGGACAAACTCTACCGAATAGGCCACTAGAGTGTGATTTGCCTATCTCTAAGAATACAACTTTCGAGGAAGGTTCAAGTTCTATCGCAATAAACAACTTGGAGGAAAGTACCATCCTGAACACTCCCCCCACCAATACTCCTAGTATATTGTTGGTTATGATGTTAGTCATACACCAAACATAGAATAAAAGTTACACAACAACCTTTACTCATCTTGAAAGATATAATGAATTTAGAGAATTCATGATCCCAAGTCTCCGTTGATTAGGTCTTAATCTTCTGACGTTACTCAGAGGTTGATGTGTGTTGTTGTTTTCCATTCAAGGGCCTTACGTTCTTCAGTAGTTTCTGCAAAGTTCATCAAGATTCCTCCATATATCCTTTTCTTTCTATCTGCTCTGCACAAATCTTTAACAATTCTACCTCTGTACTTATGAATTTGCTCAAATAATGTGCCTACAGGCAGATATTTACATGATTTTTACCATTATTTATGATTCCTTGCATGATATTTTCAACAATACATGCATTTAATTCAGAATATGCTAAGGATTTTCAGTTACCTACAAGATGTCAGCATATTTCTCTGTTTCTACTTATTATTTGTCATGACTTGTAGCTATGGAAGTGAATTTATGAAATTAAAATAAAGAAAAAGGTTAAAGAATGAGATTCCCAAAACTACTTGACTGAGATCATTAATCCACATACAATCTCCCATACATGCAATGAAAAGAAGGAAACTAGAATCATACTTCACTAGGACATTCCACAAATCCGCATGATCCAGTGCAAATCTTCAAAGAAAAAGTTGACAACATGTAATGAAATGAAAGCGCTTCTATTTGAACACAGCATTCACCAGTACATATCTAGAAATCAACATGAAGATTATGTAAAATTTACAATTAGGATGTAATCTGAAACTTCATATCCACTCAGTATGCTCAAGAATAGGTACATTTACAGTGATCTGAAGAAAGAACCTTGACATTTCAACAATTCAGTCTTCATTAGTCTCAACAATTCGACCTCTTGTATTAAATTGACTTGGTCTGATTTTGAATAAGTGACCTCCTTCTCTCTTTATGACAAGTTCTGGCCCATTTATAGAACAAATGCCAAAAAATAGTTACAATGATCTAATGATCATGATCTTCTCATAACAATCAATGGTCCAGATGAATAGCATGTGCTTTGCCAGTTGACAAATGTATAGCTGGCACAGAATATTCTAGCATCTTTGATTTGATTCAATCTCCAGCTGGCAGACAGCATATTTGACAATATCCTCCTCATTGCTCAGGGTCATGTTGTCTCTACGTGCAACTTTGCAATTCCATCTACTTCAAATAGCTTCAACATCCTGTAATAGAAAAACAAGCAATAAACATCAGCTTCTTTTAATAACCAGTAGGAAGATAACAATTACATTAAATCATGCTGAAAATATGCAAGCATAGACAATCGGGTTCCAAATCAGTGAAAATCTATATCCTAACTGCATATATGGCATTTAAAACAGTTGGGTCAACCATCATTGACCAGCATCATGCTATCAGGCTCCAGATAACTTTAAAAAACCATCGCTTAATTTTCCCGCCATTTCCCTTTGTATATTGGGTCATGACTCCCTTTGTATATATCAAGTGACATCTTTTGTATATCGGGTGCACATATATCATGATCATGCAAAGATCAATATATAAGGATGAGGTCATCATCATGAACTAGCTTCGCTTAAATGGAGAAGGATGACATCATGGTCATGGTAAGAAATCAGGAGGATCTGAAATATGACCTCGATAATGGGAATATCACCCGCCAAATAGTATGATGTCATCATCATGATTGTTTCTTTGTTTATCGGACTTGAATGACATCATTAGGATAATGGCCTAGGGTGATATTTCGCAGCAGGAGGATATTGAGAAATATCGGGTTACATTGAGAAATATGATCCTCACGAAATACATAAGGCTGTTGACGGGTAAAGGTCACTATCACCTAAAATTGACATCCAGATATTTGGACCGCATGATTTATCAAGTGATAAATTAGATCAAGATGACCCTCTGTAATATGACTGATGTTAAGAAATATGATCCTCCCCCTGTGAATATCAAGTTTGACTCAAACTTTGACCATTCATAACTTTCACACCCTAGCGAATATCAGGGTGATGCAAAAGGCAAACCTGTATGAAATTTGATGCTCTTTCTAAATATGAGGTTACTAGAATGAAATATGAACTTTGACAAACTAACCTCATGATGATGACTTACCCAGCCTCTCTATGTATGATGATCTCCATGACTTATTTTACCAAAACTGCCAGAAAGCACAAAAACAAGCCAAGCAAAAGTTGGGTCCCTGTTTTGCCAAGTCAAAATGGGGTGTGTTGTGTAACCACACAACAACTTGCCACCAAAAAAAACAACAAAATTTAAATAATTCAAAAGGTCAGGATAAGTTAAAATATAAATTTCCAACTCCTATTGAGCATGAGCATCCTATTCTTCTCTAACTGGTATCATGTTCATCAATGTAACAATGAATTGATAAGGGATCAATTGTGTGCATGTGATTCATATACTCATCTTGAAAGTGAGTTGAATAAATCAGTGACTGGTGTTAGGCTACATAGTTTGGTTCATCCCTCATAGCCAACCGAATAGAGCCTTCCTGCCAGCAGGCATACATAGCCCCGGCAAGGTTATCATTACAATTCTCCTAAGTAGAGCCCCACTGCCAGTCAAGAGTCTATAGCCCCGGTAGAGTAACTTAGATGACTTAATTTAGATTTTAGTAAATCCATCTTTATTTTATTTTTTTTTATATTTTGCAAGAGATTTGATAAGATATAACAGTTATAGCTTCATGATGCAAGGAGTGGTCACTTGCTGAAATTAAGTTGAGAATTGCAATGGTAGCAAGGGCAACCTTTAGATTTTTCACTTAACACCTACACTGATATGTTCAATAAACCCAAGGCTGTTAGGTGTGTCATTGTGAGGATCACCTTGACTCAAGAAAAAGTAGTACTGATGAAAATGATACCAGAGACCTGATCAAGAATACCTACACTGATATGAGTTACAACCTATAGAAAAACTTATATCCAACTTTGAATTCTAACAATTTCTGCAGTGTTCTTAAGTAACAAGGTGCACCAACTTTGCCCAACCAAAACAAAAGCTCAACCCCGCAAAACAAAGCAACCTGTACAAACAACTAACTACCAAAAGGAAACAATAGAAAACAAAACAAGAAAGCAAAACAAGCAGACTGTACAAACAACTAACCTACAAAACTATATACAAACCACTACTAGGCAAACAAAAACCAGAGAAAGAACCAAAGACACCTATATTTGCATTCTTCTTTTGATTGTGCAGGAGCATTAGGGTATTAGTTATGGTTCTCAACCTAGCAAATTTATCTTTATATTCTGAAAAATATTCTAATATTCTGAATTCACTGTATTCAATAGAATAACCCTTGATGATCAGCAACTGATGAAGCTCATCATGTTCATGATTAAACCATGTGCATGTTTTATCTTTTGAATTTCCATAATCAAAGCAATAATCAACATCATTTATCATGGAAAGGAAAAATACAACCTGATGTATCTTTGGTCCTGTTGAACATGCTTGTTCATTGCCAGTTGATCTTCCATTTGACTCTATCTTTTCATTGCTTGGCTCAATGTCTGGTATCTCTTCATTTTGAAGGATGTATGACTCTTGATGTATTAATTCTTCATCTTTATCCATATTTATTCCTCCATTCTGGACATTCAATTCATCCTCTAGTTCAGGAAATGTCTCAATGTTCTCTTCAATTCTCTACACATCAACATCTAAATGAGTATCTTTATCATCATAACCTGATATATAGAAATTTATCGTTTCTAAATCATTTGATTGTACAGAAGAATTAGCATTCAACTGATAGGAATATTTCCCTGTTTCATTTTCAAAATATTTATGGAGTGATGTCTGATCATGCACAACAACTCCAAAGTCTTCTACATCTTCATCTTTCAGGAATTGTTTATTAAATAATTCACATCTTCTATCCAGTAAAGTGCCTGGTTCCATTAAGTTGCAACATTCTTATATTTGATCATTCAATTCAACCCAGTTAGATAGTAAATCAGCATTTATTTTCTTTTCTATGACTCCCTCAGTTACCATCATAGGAACTTCATCATCAGCAGTGCATTTAAATTGTTCTACTATATGTTTACACTTCTCTTTACCATAGAATGACTCTAGGAAAGATGTTTCAGCATCCTTATCCAAAGTATTAGGATCAGAATCAAAAATATTATCTTGACAAGCGGTTTCCTCTATATGATTTTCAAAAGACTCATACCTGCACTCCTCTTTTGAAGAACTCCCATCAATATCACCATAAAATGACTCAAGTAAAGACGTTTCACTATCTTTAACCTCTAAGACCGGTTCGACTATTGTATTTTCTAGAATCTTCTTCAACATGACCAAGAAAGGGTAGCAATCTCTCTCTAAATGCTCTTCATCATGTAATCTGCACCAGCTTTCAATTAGGACATCATCAATGGGTAAACCTAATAATTGACCACACTTTATATTTCTAGACAAGTATAATTCAAAATCATTAAAGCGGTCCACATCAGTGTCTAGATAACTAATAACTTCTGGTGCTATCTCTGCTTGTTGTTCTAGAATTTCTTCATTCTCTTGCCAGACTTCAACCCTGAACACATCTAAGAAAAATATCAGTCCTTTCAAATATAAATCCAACCTTGTGAGGAAAGTTAAACAATTTATTTCACTGTGCTCCACAGTCTGGTGTATCCTGCAACAACTAGATAAACCAAAGTTAGATAAACTTTGAGGGTAAAGTTACCTATTCAAAGTTTCCTAAAATAAAGGAATGTTAACTTGACATATGCATCCATCAAAATGAGACTCTGCTTCCAATTTTTAAGATTTTGAAATTTTAAGGAGATCCATCATATCTCAGAATAGAACTTGAAAGCTCAGAAAATCAAACAAATCTTTGAAGCTTTGAACTAGATATTTGCAAAGGTGAAACCAAAACCTCTTAGATAAGAGATATTTGTAGGCATTCAACTCAAATGATGAAATATTTATGAAATATTTGCAAAAATCTAGAAATTCTTTATGTTCAGGCCCTCCTTTTAGCACCAATTTATGTTGCATTAGGAGCGAGGAGCCTGTAGAAAATGTATGATAATTGAAGCAATGGTGTCTTTTCTAGTTCCGCCCTCCTTCTAGCACCAATTTATGTTGGTTATGATGTTAGTCATACACCAAACATAGAATAAAAGTTACACAACAACCTTTACTCATCTTGAAAGATACGATTAATTTAGAGAATTCATGATCCCAAGTCTCCGTTGATTAGGTCTTAATCTTCTGACGTTACTCAGAGGTTGATGTGTGTTGCTATTTTCCATTCAGGGGCCTTACATTCTTCAGTAGTTTCTACAAAGTTCATCAAGATTCCTCCATATATCCTGTTCTTTCTATCTGCTCTGCACAAATCTTTAACAATTCTACCTCTGCACTTATGAATTTGCTCAAATAATGTTCCTACAGGCTGATATTTACATGATTTTTACCATTATTTATGATTCTTTGCATGATATTTTTAACAATACATGCATTTAATTCAAAATATGCTAAGGATTTTCAATTACCTACGAGATGTTGGCATATTTCTCTGTTTCTGCTTATTATTTGTCCTGACTTGTAGCTATGGAAGTAAATTTATGAAATTAAAATAAAGAAAAAGGTTAAACAATGAGATTCCCAAAACTACTTGACTAAGATCATTGATCCACATACAAGCTCCCATATATGCAATGAAAAGAAGGAAACTAGAATCATACTTCACCAGGACATTCCACAAATCCGCATGATCCAGTGCAAATCTTCAAAGGAAAAGTTGACAACAACATGTAATGAAATGAAAGCACTTCTATTTGAACACAGCATTCACCAGTACATATCCAGAAATCAACATGAAGATTACGTAAAATTTACAATCAAGATGTAATCTGAAACTTCATATCCATTTAGTATGCTCAAGAACAGGTACATTTATAGTGATCTGAAGAAAGAACTTTGACATTTCAACAATTCAGTCTTCATTAGTCTCAGCAATTTGACCTCTTGTATTAAATTGACTTGGTCTGATTTTGAATAAGTGACCTCCTTCTCTCTTTATGACAAGTTCTAGCCCATATATAGAACAAATGCCAGAAAAATAGTTACAATGATCTAATGATCATGATCTTCTCATAACAATCAATGGTCCAGATGAATAGCACTTGCTTTGCCAGTTGACAAATGTATAGCTGGCACAGAATATTCCAACATCTTTGATTTGATTCTGTCTCTAGCTGGCAGACAGCATATTTGGCAATATCCTCCTCATTGCTCAGGGTCATGTTGTCTCTACGTGCAACTTTGCAATTCCATCTACTTCAAACAGCTTCAACATCCTGCAATAGACAGACAAGCAATAAACATTAGCTTCTTTTAATTACCAGCAGGAAGATAACAATTACATTAAATCATGCTGAAAATATGCAAGCACAGACAATCAGGTTCCAAATCAGTGAAAATCTGCATCCTAACTGCATATATGGCATTTAAAATAGTCAGGTCAACCATCGTTGACCAGCATCATGCTATCGGGCTCTAGATAACTTTAAAAAACCATCGCTTAATTTTCCTGCCATTTCCCTTTGTATATCGGGTCATGACTCCCTTTGTATATATCGGGTTACATCTTTTGTATATCGGGTGCACATATATCATGATCATGCAAAGATCGAGATATAAGGATGAGGTCATCATCATGAACTAGCTTCGCTTAAATGGAGAAGGATGACATCATGGTCATGGTAAGAAATCAGGAGGATCTGAAATATGACCCTGATAATAGGAATATCACCCACCAAATAATATGACATCATCATCATGATTTTTTCTTTGTTTATCAGACTTGAATGACATCATCAAGATAATGTCCTAGGGTGATATTTCGAGGGAGGAGGATATTGAGAAATATCGGGTTACATTGAGAAATATGATCCTCACAAAATACATAAGGCTGTTGACGAGTAAAGGTCACTATCACCTAAAATTGACATCCGGATATTTGGACCGCATGATTTATCAGGTGATAAATTAGATCAGGATGACCCTCTATAATATGACTGATGTTAAGAAATATGATCCTCCCCCTGTGAATATCAGTTTTGACTTAAACTTTGACCATTCATAACTTTCACACCCTAGCGAATATCAGGGTGATGCAAAAGGCAAACCTATATGAAATTTGATGCTCTTTCTAAATATGAGGTTACTGGAGTGAAATATGAACTTTGACAAACTAACCTCATGATGATGACTTACCCAACCTCTCTATATATTATGATCTCCATGACTTACTTTTACCAAAACTGCCAGAAAGCACAAAAATAAGCCAAGCAAAAGTTGGGTCCCTGTTTTGCCAAGTCAAAATGGGGTGTGTTGTGTAACCACACAACATATATCCATTCAAACTATTAATGAATCAAATCTATCCTTTGACTTCCTCCCCCTTGTACATCCTGAGTTTATTGACTGGGATCTACGATGAACCCTGCAACTAGATATGTTCCAAAATGATGATGCCTATATTGATTATATGGAACTTAGGGACCATCTACCTAAAGGAGATCATAAAGCTAGCTTTTCTATTGAACTTAATACTGTGGTGTATTTCAAAGAGGGTGCCAAGCCTTCTAGTTGCAAAAATATCAAAATAAAAACTGGATCTGACAGTGAAAACTGCTCCGTGACAGTGTCAGATCCCAAAATAGTAAAAAGAAAGGATGCATCTGATAGTGAAAACCCAACTGTGGCACCTGACGATGGAAGGCTTGACACTCTCCCTGATGACATGCACCAGGAGAAGTCTCAGATTGTTGTGGAACCCATAGAGCCTTTTAACATTGGAACAGAGGAACAACCTAAGATCATTCACTTTGCCAAGTCTCTAAACCCACTAGAGAAGACTAAGTTTGTACCATTCTTCAAGAGAAAGCAAGTCAATTTTGCTTGATCATTTGCAGATATGCTGGGGTTAGATCTAGACTTGATTCTACATCACCTTCCATTACATCCAGGAGTGAAACCAGTGAAATGGAAGCTTAGAAAGATGCATCCACACATTGCACTGCTTGTAAAAGAACTCAAGAAACTACTGGATGTAGGGTTCATTAGAGCTATAAACTATTTATAATGGGTCTCCAACATAATACTAATGTCCAAACCTGATGGCTGAGTCAGACTATGCAATGATTTTAGAGATCTAAACAAAGCTTGCCACAAGGATGATTTTTCATTGCCAAATATAGATATCATAGTTGACTTAATAGTATGGCATACCATGTTATCTCTCATGGATGGATTCTCGGGATATAATCAAATTAGGATAGCACCCAAAGACCAGCATAAGATAGCTTTTACTTGTCCATGGGGCACTTTCTGCTGGAATGTCATGCCATTTGGCCTAAAGAACGTAGGAGCCACATATCAACGTGCTATGACCACTATATTCCATGATATGATGCACGTCACTATGGAAGATTATGTAGATGATATCCTCACAAAGTCACTCACAAGAGAATCACGCCTGGATGTGTTAGAGAAGGTCTTTCAGAGATTAGAGCAATTCAAAGTCAGGTTGAACCCAAAGAAATGTGTGTTTGGAGTCACCTTAGGCAAGCTCCTAGGTTTTATTGTATCAGCAAATAGAATAGAAGTGGACCCCACCAAAGTCAAGGCTATTATGGACATGCCACCACCCAAGAATCTCACTCAACTAAGCTCTCTACAAGGCAAGCTACAAGCAATCAGTAGATTCATATCACAACTGGCAGACAAGTGTCAACCCTTCAGTAATCTCCTACATAAGAACATTCCATTCAAATGGGATGAGAAATGTGAAGAGGCATTCAATAAACTGAAAGAGTATCTTATGAATCCACCTATTCTCATGCCTCCTATCCAAGGGAAACCATTGTTACTATACATATCTGCTACACCAATAGCTCTTGGGGCTCTTCTAGCACAACAAGATTATGAAAATAAAGAAAGAGTCGTCTACTACATCAGTTGCACATTGGTGGGCTATGAGTTGCAATACTCTCAAATAGAAAGATCATGTCTTGCGGTAGTTTTTGCTTCCCAAAAACTTTGACATTATATGCTAGCACATCCAGTCAAACTTATTGCAAAAATAGATCCACTGAAGTACCTACTAAGCAAAGTAGCTCTAACAGGTCATCTAGCCATGTGGGTAATGCTCCTAAGTGAATATGACATTGAGTATGTAGATAGAAAGGCTATCAAGGGTCAAGTCATTGCTAATCAGTTAGTGGAGGGACCACTACAAGACACCACACCAATGCAATTTGAGTTTTTAGATGAATCCTTATTCAATATATCAACACATTCTTGGAAACTTTACTTTGATGGGTCCTACACAAACCATGGTTCAGGGGCAGGAATCTTGTTTGTAACTCCTCATGGCGACACCATACCAAAGTCTTACCACTTGTTATTCCCATGCACCAACAACATAGCAGAATAATGAAGCCTTAGTCATTGGTCTCAAAATGGCAACAGAGTGGAAAATCAAAGAGGTACATGTCTATGGTGATTCTTAACTAGTGACCAATCAGGTCAATGATGATTACCAAACCAAAGATGAGAAGCTTGTCCCATAGAAGCACATGGTCAAGGACTTTAAGGAATACTTTGTGATCATCTCTTTTGAGCAGATACCTCACATTTGAGAAAAAAGCACTAGATGCCATGGCAACCATTACCTCTCTTCTCGAAATCCTAGAGAATGAGTCATGGTACGAGTTCTTAGTGGAATCAATTCAGCAACCAGCTTATGATCTTCCTGAAACCCATTCCATATGCCTATTAGTTGGGTCTGATTCACCTTGGTACGGTAAAGTTTACACTTACCTTAAGGACAACACCCTCCCACCTGACTTATCTTCAAACCAACGATGAACCTTTATATGCCAAACCTCTCGCTATACCATTATTGCTGACACCCTATACCGATGTGGTCTAGATGGTACTTTACTCCATTGTTTAGAACGAGAAGAATCCCAAACTGCCTTACAAGACGTACACGAAGGGATCTGCGGATCACACTCTAGCAGTCCTTCCTTAGCTAAGAAACTCATGCGTTTGGGTTATTTCTAGTTGAACATGGAAACAGATTCATATCAGTTTGTGAAGAAATGCAAGTGGTGCCAGATACATGGGAACCTGATACATGCACCAGCTCAAGAGTTGAGACCTTTAGCGACACCTTGGCCCTTTTGCCAATGGGGACTTGACCTTGTGGGTAAAATCCAGCCACCCTCATCCAATGGCCACAAATTCATAATAACCGCCACTGAATACTTTACCAAGTGGATTGAAGCCATCCCTCTCACCACCATCACAGGTAAACAAATCTCCTCATTCATCCTGAATTACCTCATTTGCAGATACAAAATTCCCTCATCCATTATCACAGATAATAGAAGACCCTTCAAAAATTAGAATGTCCAAGAACTCTATGACCGATTCAAAATCCAACACCGTTTCTCCACACCCTATTACCCCCAAGGCAACGGTCAAGCTACAGCATCCAATAAGACCATCTTGAAACTCCTCAAGAAGATAGTCAATGATGTTGGTTGTGATTGGCACATCCAACTCAATCCCACTCTGTGGGCATACATAACCAGTATACGCACTCCCACAGGTGCTACCCCTTATGCCCTTGTCTATGGCTCAAAAGCTATCCTCTCCATAGAGGTCAAGTTACCATCTCTCAGGGTGTCGTTAAAAGGTCTCATATCAGATGAAAAATATAGAGTTTCCAGATTGCAAGAACTAGAGTTGCTAGAAGAAAGGAGACAGAAAGCCTTTGACCATCTCAAAGCATATCAACAAATGATGTCATGAAGCTATAACCACAAAGTTCGCCCAAGAGTCTTTAAAGTCAGAGATCTAGTACTTAAGGAGAATCCCCACAATCAACAGGATCAGGAAAAGAAAGGCAAGTTCAAACCCAACTAGCTTGGGCCTTATGTGATCGTAGCTGCTTACAGATCAGGGGCATATCAGTTAGCAACATCAAAGGGTGAGTTGTTCGATGACCTAATCAACAACATGCATCTTCACCGGTTCTATACCTAGGAGAACCCCACTGTAAGGGGGCCACAAAATACAAAAAAATCAAAAAATAAAAAAAATACAAAAAAATCATCCTTTGGTGAAAACCTGGCAAACAGGTGCCTTGGATAGGTATCATGATAAAAACTTGGCAAACAGGCATCATGCATACTTTCTATCTTTCATGCAAATAAAGGCAAGTGGTGAAAACCTGGTAAATAGGTGTTACTTGTGGTAAACCGCTTCCTCCATCTTTGGGAAACCAATCACCTTGTGTCCATTCTTCCTTCACTCATGTCCCATCTGATTCATATCTGTTCCATAATAAAATCCTAATGATAACCTATCATGGCTTGATACTCTATCTCTTTTGTTGCCTTGTCAACCAAGGTTTTATCCCATATCCTATCCACAGTGTCAGCCTAGCATAGTGTCTCTTGTTAGTATCCATGGTCCAAGTCCATGAACTACGTTGCCTCTACATTGTCATGTAGGCAAGGCCATTTTCAATGCACCCCCGAGGCTCCACTGTCCCATCTGTCGTAGGTCTAGTCCTTATATCTATCTGAGTCCGCACCACTTTCTACCGCCTAGGTCTTAGGTTCATTAGGGTTTACCCCGAACTACGTTGCCTCTGTGTCATCATGTAGGCAAGGCCATTTAGCAATGAGCCCCCAAGGCACTAGGTCAGTCCCTTAGGGTCCGTCTCACCAATAAAGATTGTGGAATCATTCACTAGGTAAGCAAGCGCAAACAGAACCTGCTCTTTTCAAGCAGAAATCCTGATGCAAGACCTTAACCTATCCCAAGCAAAGCAAACAAACACCTAAGGCATTCTAAATGATTTTACCTAAATTATGGTAAGAAACAAACACATCTAAATGCAAAAATATTTTATGGATCAGAAACATGGTTAATTTATAGCGTCTTGATTTCTACTATCATGTCTTTCTATTCTACTCGAGGATGCCAAATGCTAGAGATGCTATGATGGGGGCATGATTCTTTTTTTCTTTGTTTGTTGTTTGTGGATTAAACTTTAGTAATGTGATGCCTTGTCTAAAGACATGATCGGCAAAAGATCATTGAGGACATCCAAGGTCTAACATGAAAAGGGGCAATCCTTGTTTGTTGATACGCAAGAAATACTCAGGTCATCTCTGTTCAATTATACCCCGATGCTTGTATTAACTTGCTAAAGCAAAATCCATGTAAGTAATACTTAGGTCATCTCGGTTTAATTATACCTCGATGCTTGTATTTTCTTACAACATTTTAAAAGCCCAATGATGAAA
Organism: Cunninghamia lanceolata; assembly: GCA_027924645.1. NCBI lineage: Eukaryota > Viridiplantae > Streptophyta > Pinopsida > Cupressales > Cupressaceae > Cunninghamia > Cunninghamia lanceolata. The sequence goes on from BSBN01000725.1 coordinate 4,341,158, forward strand.
TAAGCACTTCAAAATACTTGCACCGTCAAGATGTCAAAAGCAAAACATCCATCATACATCCATTATACATCCATACACCCATATCCATCAATAAAGATCCTATGCAGAGTATCAATGTTTGCAAAAGCTTGTGAGTCCTTCTATCAAGTCTTTCTTCTATCAATCAGTATTCTATCTATCGTTGTGGTCCATTCTTCTCAATTTGGTCAACTCGAGCAATGATCAAAATGCAAGTCCATCCTTAATCCATACCAATCAAGTCAAGTCAATCTTGTCAAATGATCCAATCACAATTAGTGGTCTTGATCCTTGTCTGGTCGTAAACCAACTCGATCAGTTAATCAATTAATTGTCTTATACAGGATGTAACATTATCAAAATCAGACCAACACACGTGTCTTACATGACATGCTTCATTTCCTGAAACCAGACACTATCCTTCATGTTTACTGTAGGGATCTATCATTCCCCACCATAACAACACGCCTGCCGTGTTCATCTAGGGATATATCATTCCTCACCATGACAACACTGTCGTATATCATTATTAGTATATCGTTGGTTTACCTCTTGACAGGGGCAATACCTTGTTTGTTCTTGTATCATTTGTGCATACTTGCTTACTTGCTTGTGTGTGTTATCATTCTATCTTGCCTCGCGTATCATTTGGCTCTTTCTTTAACTAATTTCTTCACCAACCTGTTTCTCCTTCTTCATCGTGAGATTGTCCATCTCACACCTTCTGCCTTTTTCTCATCCAATCTCCTGAGGGGGCATCCTACCATCGTTAAGCCTGTACCAAGGGCAAACTGGGGCATGTATCATTATTCAACAATTGATTTCTTTAAAGCAACGTCTTAAACTGCATTGCATCAAAGAGAGGCAAAATGTATACGCCTAAAAATGACACGATTCGGTCTAAATAAATATTTTTAATATTTATTCCATTCTAATTCCTCTATCAATAAATAAATAAATCAATTTATTTATTTGATTCACATTCCTCTAAGTTAATTAAATATCAAAATATTTAATTACCTCTTCAAAAGTCAAAATTAAATAAAATCCTTTATTTAATTAAATTCTTCCAAACAATTAAATAATTCTTAATTATTTAATTAAATCAAAATCATTCTTCCAAATTTAAAAAAATCAAATCAAATTTATTTAAATCCTCTCAATCTCTAAAAATAAGATATAATCAAAATATTTTATTTATTCTTCCAAAATCATTCTAAATTAAATAATACCAATTATTTAATTATTTCTTCCAATAATATCTTCTCTAAATTTAAATAAATCAAATGTTTATTTAAGTTGTCTATTTCTTCTAAATTGAGTTATCTCTAAATATAATTCAATCCTTGTGCACATGCAATTGAATATTCTAAATATTTAATTGAGTTAAAATATCTTCTCATCCTCATGCAATTTCCATTCTCTAGTTCTATTCTCTTAACTGATTGATCTATTCTTTTAATTGATTTAATCTCTTCAGTTAACTCATTCTTCTATTTTATTAATTCCTCTCATGCAAAATATAGCAAGACACATGCCTTCTTTCTATTCGCACACGTTCCTCAACCGTTCTATACCATTGATCTTCTCATTCTCTCTATACCGTTGATCTTCTCTTTCCCAACTCTATAAATTGAACCTTATTCTTCCATTTCATTCATCCAAGCTTTAAGTATTGTTACTCTGTAGGAATTATAGCGTGCCTTTGGCACCAATTCCTTCATTGCTTGTGATCACACTTGTTACCATACTACTATCATTGTTGTGAAGCTCATCTTCATTACAAAGCACTATCATAGCCATTCTCCATTGACAATCTTAGAATCATAGCAAGGAAGTGCACTCTCTAAAGGCCTTATTCATACATGCAAGATCGATTGAGATAGGCAACCAATAGAAGCTATGAAGCTTTGAGGTTTGCAAAGGTTTTTGAAGTTCTTTTGTTCAGTTAATCTCTTTGTTTCTGTATTTCATTGAGTTTTGGGTATTTTGATATTGATTATATTGATTATTCATTTGAATCCAATTTTCCCTTAACACTAAGCATGCTTTTTCCATAGATGAGAAATTAAGTTCATATCCCACAAGAGTTTTGTTGATGTAGTAAATGGCTTGCTCTTTTCCTGAATCATCATGTTGAGCTAAGAGGGCACCCAATGCTGCTATTGTTGAAGAGATGTAGAGTAATAATGGGTGCTCAAGTATAGGGGGTACTAACACAGGAGGTGTTTCTAGGTATTCCTTTATTTTGTCGAAGGCCTGTTGACATTTTTCATCCCACTTAAAAGGTTCACCCTTATGAAGGAGGTGTTGAAAAGGATGACATTTGTCTGCTAGTTGTGAGATAAATCTACAAATGGATTGTAACCTTCCTTGTAGACTATGAAGTTTTTTCATATTTGATGGTGGAGGCATTTCCATGATAGCTTTTACTTTGTCAGGATCTACTTCAATTCCTCATCGAGATACAATATATCCCAATAGTTTACCAAATGTTATACCAAATACACATTTCTTTGGGTTTAGCATGACTTGATATTTTTCTAATCAATCAAATATTTGTGCAAGTACCTGTAGATGTTCTTCTCTTATTTTGGATTTTCTTAAAATATCATCAACATAGTCTTCCATGATAGAGTGGAAAAGGTCATAGAAAATAACTGTCATGGCTCATTGATAAGTAGCTCCTGTGTTCTTAAGACCAAAAGGCATTACAACCTAGCATTAGGTACCCCATAGACAAATGAATGATGTCTTGTCTTGATCTTCCTCTGCTATTTTGATTTGGTTATATCCTGAGAATCTATCCATCAAGGATAACATTTCATGTCCAGCTGTGAGATCTACAATGTTGTCTATGCTTGGTAGTGGAAAGTCATCCTTAGGGCATGCTTTGTTAAGATCTCTGAAGTCTATCTAACAGCGAACTCGTGCATCAGGTTTTGCTACAGGTACCAAGTTTGAAACCCATTCTAGATAATCAATAGGCTTTATGAACTTTGCTTCTACCAACTTCTAAATCTCTGCCTTGACCAAAAGAGTGATTTGTGGATGCATTTTGTGTAACTTTTGCTTAACCAATTTTGCATTAGGAGATATTTCTAGATGATGTACTACAAGTGAGGGGTCTAATCCTAGCATGTCAAAGTATGTCCATGCGAAATTGATAGCTATTTTTAAGAAGAATACTGTGAAATTTCTCCTTTCCTGCTCTGATAGTGATGCTGCCAAAAAAGTGATCTTCGGATTCTGTTCTGTGCCCAAGTTCATGTCTTGAGATTTTTCAACTAGCACTACTGATTTTTCATGATAGTCATTGTTGACAAGAAGATCAAATCCCTCATCCTCAGGCGCCTTAGAGAGGTTTTCACCTTTGGATACATCCTTTATTTTTACTTTTTCACAGTCAAGAGGCACTTTTCAGTTTTCACCTAGTGACCTATCTTTTTTTATTCTATTTATTTCACTTTTGCGACTAAAGGATTTGATACTTCCACCAAAATATGCTAGTTTAGGGAGATCCATCATGAAGCCTACTTTGTGATCATCCACTGGAATGCCTTGTTGTAAGCCCATGAATTCAGAAATAGCTTCATCATTTTCAAATGTGTCCAATATCGGTGCCCCCTATTGGTCCCAATCGACAAGGTCAGGATATATGAGTGAAAGGATAATGGACAAAGAGTTTTGGCTAGAGGAAGTTGCGGAGATCATGAAGATAGAAGTTTCATGAAAAAGATCTGTGATATGAAGGCATGAGTCATCAATGGTATCTGAATTAGAGGCCTCTCCTACCGAAGAAGGTCTAGCTTCCATATAGGAAATACACTTAATGTCTTTGGAAGGTGGTACCTCCAGCTTATAGCCAAGGCCTTGTTTATTAAGCTTCTTAGACACAACAATGGGTTCAATAGGTCCTTGTTCCTGTGATCCCAATCCGCCATGTCCTTTATATCCCATGTTTTTAATGATACGGAATCCATTGTTATATCTCTCCACTTCAAGTTGTACTTGGTCATTCTCATCAAAGAATATCCAAGAGTTGATATCATCAATGTCTTCATCATCAAGGAATACACCTTTTATGAATACTGTTGGTGGGGCTTTTATGACAGTGGCGGATGAAGATGGCTTGGATATGGAAGGTTTGCCATGAGATTTTGGAGATAAGGGAAGAGTGCCAACACAACAAGAGTCTTGCAATGCGTACTCACCCAGACCATGTTCAATATACTTGATATGGAGATTTGTAGAATATTGGCTAGATGATGACTTGAGTAGGGCAGACAGGTCCACATAGGATGAAGATGGATATGCCTCAGTGTTGATAGGAATACGGTTGGGGCTTTGATACTTAGCTTGAAAAGCATGAAAAAACTCAAATGGATTAGGATCAGCATAGATAATGACTTCAACACCATTGTGTGGAAATTTGAGACATTGACGGTATGTAGAAGGAACTGCTTTGAGGGCATGGATCCATGGACGACCAAGGATGATGTTATAAGGAAGGTCAATATCAAGGACTTGACAATGGGTATCAGTTGTGACAAGACCAACTTGGATAGGTAAATGGATAATCCCTTCAGTATCTCTCTCAACATCATCATATGCTTTGATAGTAATAACCTTGGAAGTGTCAATGTCTTTCTCAGAGTATCCCAATTGTTTTATTAATTTTAAGGAACATATGTTAATACCATCTCCACCATCCACTAAGATTCGTTTGATACAGCATTGGTTAACAAACACTTCTATGTGGAGGGCTTCGTTATGTGATGGATGTATGGATGGTCGGAGATCTTTATCAGGGAAAGTGAGATAGCAAGGGCCTGCAATGCTAGCTACCAGAGATTGGAATTGTGTGGTATCGATATTGTTAGGCACCAAAGATTCTTGTAATGCTTTGTCAAGGATAACTTTGTGGGTAGGGGAGATGCGAAGCAATTCTAGGATGGAAATATGTGTGGGTATTTTTCCCAAGTGATCAAGGATATTATAGCCAGAAGATGGTTGAGGAGGATTGATAGGTGCTCCGTGAATGGTAACATGGCCTCTTCAGGTAGTTACAACACAATTGGGTGCTTTGCCTTGGATTGTAATGGTAGAAATGCGAGCATGGTCAATGCGGCCAATCATGGATGATTCATAGGTGTAATGGATGGCATTCCTAGCATGGGGGTTGCTTGTCTTGTCATGAGATGGAAGTGGATTCTTGAAAGCATCTAGATCATAGTTTGATGTTGATTTTTGGGCCAGTTGTTATGCTGGTGGTGTGATTTTAATGAGGCCTTGATCAATGCAATCTTGAATGACATGTTTTAAGTGCATGCAACCATTGGTTTTGTGTCCTTTGACTAGGTGATATTCACAATATTCATTTTCTTTATACCATGGAGCTTTGAGGACTGGTTTGCCATTGGGTGGTGCTTCAGGCAATATGATATCTCCCGCTTGAAGAAGCTTATGAAAGACAACTTCCATAGGTTCCCCTAAGGGAGTAAATGGTCATTAAGAATTTGAAGTTTGTCTTTGTCAAGTTCTTTGAAAAGGTTGATTTGTTGTAGATGCAGCTTGGATATTGATAGGAGATTTCACAGTTTGGATGTTCTTTGCATCTACAACACTGTCATTGAGAACATTTTTGTTTTTGTTCCAAAAATGGGATCTATCATTTGATGATTGGGGATTGTCTTTGTTGTCTCTAAAAATTTTGATAGTACCCTTAGCAATTAAAGCACATTCAATAGTGGCTCCTTTGGATATAATCTTGTCAAAGGTGCTGGCACTTTGCAATTGTAGTTGAAAGGATAGCTCGGGATGAAGATTTTGGACAAATATATCAAGCTATTATTTCTCAGGTAATTACCATGATAGTTTACTAGCTATGTTACACCATCATTGTGTAAATGAGGAAAAAGCTTCACCATTGTGTTGTTTTTTGTTGACAAGGTCATTCATGTTCACTTCATGTTCAATGTTAAAGGCAAAATGGGATCGAAATTGGTTTGCCAATTCTACAAAAGTCTTAATTCCTGGAGGTAAGTGAGAGAACCACTCAAGAGCTTGTCCTGCTAAGCTTTGGGGAAATAGTCTCAAGAGATATGTATCATCTTGAGAAACATCAAGGCATGCAACATAAAATTCTCTAAGATGGTCATCTGGATTTCCTCTCCCTTTGTATTTGTCAAATTCTAGAATTTCAAAGTGTGGTGGAAAAAGTGTCATATTGGTGCAGGAGCACCTTGGCAAATTAATATTGCCCTGGACAAATCTTTGAGTCTGATTAAATTTGTATGCTTCCACATTGTAATGAGGTTTATCAGGTCATTTTTATGTGTTTAGGTCATTAGGAGTTTCAAAAATATAAAATATTGCAAACCATGTAAAGGTTGTCAATGTAAAATTGGAAAAAAGATGCAAAGTTAGAAGGTGAAGAAGAGTCATTTGGCTCTTGGTTTGCTCCAAATCAGTTATGAACTAAAGAGACATGTTTTAATACCTTTAAAAGGCCTTGTAACCATGAAGAATTCGTGGGTGGTTGAAGATTTGAGCATGGAATGAGAAAAAATAATGTTTTCCTGTATTTTCCTTCAGAAATTTGTTGTATTTTGCTATTGTATGGCCCTGTATGGAATTGAATGGATGCCTAATGGATTGCAAATGTTATATCCTTCAACCACCTTCCATTTTATTCTTGTCCCATGCATTTTTATTTAGTTTTGTGAAAGATATGAGTGTTTTATGGACTGTAATTTTCTGATTTTCCCTGCAACAGTCCCGTTACAGCGTTTGGTACGGTTTTGTACAAACATATACGGGAGCAAGCCATATATGGTTGGAACGAGTATTGAGTCTACTTTCTATTTCTTTTTGTTGCATCAAATTTCATTAATATTTGAATAAGTTATGACATTTTTGGTGAGGGCAGGTCTGAATGCTGCCTAGGGTTTGTAGTTTTGGGAAAAGAGTCATAACTTTCTCTCCTACTATTGGATCTTCATAAAAATTGAAGGAAAAATATGTATTAATGTTCTCTTCAACCTGACCAAAGAAATTGGATTAGTTCTTTGATTTGTTAATGTTATTGAGGATAGTTTTGGTCCTCCTACCTCTGCATCATTTTGGTATCAGAGCTGGCGAAAGATTTGGGTGGTGTGTATTTTTTTTTCCTGTCATTGAGAAGGCAGGTGAAGAGCGAGAAGATCTTGATTGTGTAGATAGATCACCAAGGGAGGCAATCTACACCTTTTGGATTTTGTGTTGCTCATTTGTTTGGTTGCAGGTGCTTATCCATCTAGCTGCAGAAAGATGTTTTCTGAGGTTGTGTGTGGGCAGACAAGATGAGGTCTGTCATGACCATTCTCCAATAGAGATTTGGCTGGAGAAGGATGCATAGAGAAACTACTAAGGAGAGAGTGGTAGGTGCATCACCAGGATCTGCTGTTGGGTGAGATGAACGGTTTGGTGAGTTGGTTTGTTATGAAGCAGTGAGAGAGATGGATACCTGAAGAAGCACTTGATGTTGCAGCCCAAAGAGTACTCCACTGATGGGAGTAGAAGGAGCCTGAGGATGCTCTGTGAAGATGGTAGTTTGTTTTGTTGGTTGATTGGTCACCATTTCTATTGATTGGAAGATTGTAGCTGAGAAGATTGAAGATAAAGATAGAGGAAAGAGACTTTTGTTACAGATACATTTCCAAGGGACTTGGAAATTTTGTTGGTTGGTTGTATGGTGCAGGAGCACCTTGGCAAATTAATATTGCCCTAGACAAATCTTTGAGTCTGATTAAATTTGTATGCTTCCACATTGTAATGAGGTTTATCAGGTCATTTTTATGTGTTTAGGTCATTAGGAGTTTCAAAAATATAAAATATTGCAAACCATGTAAAGGTTGTCAATGTAAAATTAGAAAAAAGATGCAAAGTTAGAAGGTGAAGAAGAGTCATTTGGCTCTTGGTTTGCTCCAAATTAGTTATGAACTGAAGAGACATGTTTTAATACCTTTAAAAGGCCTTGTAACCATGAAGAATTCGTGGGTGGTTGAAGATTTGAGCATGGAATGAGAAAAAATAATGTTTTCCTGTATTTTCCTTCAGAAATTTGTTGTATTTTGCTATTGTATGGCCCTGTATGGAATTGAATGGATGCCTAATGGATTGAAAATTTTAGATCCTTCAACCACCTTCCATTTTCTTCTTGTCCCATGCATTTTTATTTAGTTTTGTGAAAGATATGAGTGTTTTATGGACTGTAATTTTCTGATTTTCCCTGCAACAGTCCCGTTGCAGCGTTTGGTACGATTTTGTACGGACATATACGGGAGAAATCCATATATGGTTGGAAAGAGTATTGAGTCTACTTTCCATTTCTTTTTGTTGCATCAAATTTCATTAATATTTGAATAAGTTATGACATTTTTGGTGAGGGCAGGTCTGAATGCTGCCTAGGGTTTGTAGTTTTGGGAAAAGAGTCATAACTTTCTCTCCTACTATTGGATCTTCATAAAAATTGAAGGAAAAATATGTATTAATGTTCTCTTCAACCTGACCAAATCAATTGGATTAGTTCTTTGATTTGTTAATGTTATTGAGGATAGTTTTGGTCCTCCTACCTCTGCATCACATATGAAGTGACTTGTCAAACGGGTAAGCACATATATCCCCCAAGGAAAATGTCTTCTTGTTTTGTCCCATTGCTTTGTTAATCATTTGTTTGACATCCATTTGAGATAATTGCTGTTGTTGCACAAGGGGTTGATGGTTTGGAGGTGGAGTGTAATATTGCGTATATTGTGGTTGTTGTTGCGGAATGCAGGGGGACATGACCATTTGTTAAGGTTGTGTGCTCACATTATATGTCAACATATGACACATATATGTTTGAATATTTTTGTCCTTGAGACACAAGTGGTTGTTGGGTATAGTGAGATGGATTAGTGCCAGGAGTTTGAATCACATGGGATGTAGCAGATGGATTGATGTTGGTCGATGGTTGGGGGTTTGGATTCAGATTATAGTATGCAACAGAAGGATGGATAGTTGGGTTTGTGTTATGGACAACATGAGGAATGATAGATGAAGATGGATGAGCATTTGGGTTCATGTTTTGGACAATATGAGGATTGGTATGCGGCATGTGTTGTTGGGTTACATAAGATAGATTGACGGTTTGTGAAGGATTATACAGAGGTGGAGAAGGCGATGTAAGTTGATTAACATAGAAAGTCATGGTATTAGGATATGCCTGTGATATAGGAGGTTGTTCACTCATGTCAATGAGACTAACATTGGGATTATATGGTATATGAGATGGATTCGTGGAAATGGTGGTGACCATGTGAGAGGTGCTAGGGATATGAGCATGGGGTATGGTCTCCACATGTGATGCAATGGGAGTAGAAATGTGCAATGGCTGTGAAATTTGGGCTATTGGAATGGCTTGTGATCCTTGGGGTACTTGTGCAATTGATATGGCTTGTGAAACTTGTGGGATTAGTACTTGCAAAACATGGACAGCTTGGGATACTTGAAGCATGGATATGGTCATGGTAGATGCGGGAGTGTGTTGTGAAACATGGAAAGGTGGAAATCTCAAATTTTGTGATTAGAAAGGAAGCATGTTGGTTGGTGTTAGCAAAGGTTCAATGATGTACTCCTTACATGGTGGGCTTGATGGTGCAACAATATGCAAGGAGGGAGATGGGTTGGAAGGTGGATGAGATTGGATGGACATGTCATGAAATGGTGTGACAATGGTTGATGGTCCTTGTACAACAACAACAAGAATATTTAAATCTTGTTTACGAATGGAAGATAAGTCAAAATCACTTGGTAACTTGGCTCCCATGCAGGCTAGTTGCAAGAAATGACGGTCTGGATCAGATAGGATGAGTTTCTTAGCATGATCCCATATGTGTGTATCTCTAAATTTTGATAAGTCTTCTTGGGATTGCTCTTCATAGGTCTCAGAAAATGTTGGAGGTTGCACTTGTTGTGAGGATGATTGTCCCGCAGCGTATCCTTCGGGTACAAACATGTAAGAAGGCATACCGGTTGTAAATTGAGTCGCATCTTTAAGGGGTGTTGATCAGGATTGTTACATTTTGGCTTCTATTTTAGCTCTCAATTTTGCTTCCATTTCAGCTCTATATTGGCTCCTAGTTTGAGGCATGATGGTTAATGTTGAAAGTTGGACTTGGCTTGTCAAGGTTGAAACCCAAAAAGTGATGGTTGGTTGATTGCTTGGTTGTTTGATTGTTTGGTCATTTGGTTGCTTGGTTGCTTGGTTGTTTGGTTGTTTGGTTGCTTGGTTGCTTGGTTTCTTGGTTTCTTGGTTGTTTGATTATTTGGTTGCTTGGTTGTTTGGCTAAACTTCCCTAGAGGATAGCTCACACACTCAAGGGAAAAGCTGGTTGATGTTTTACTGGTGTTGGATTAGTTGGTTGATGTTTGATGTTGCTATTTTGGGGTCTCAAAAAGGATGGAAAGTACACAAAGTCCAATTGTTTGGTATGCTCAAGGCAAGGGACAAAGTCCAGGTAGCTGCAAATGATCAGAGGCAAGTCTAAAAACTGAGGCTGAAGTTAAGCAAATCTAAAAATGCTATTGGTTTGGCTGGATGTTGGGTTTTGCTGATAGTTAGCCAGAGGTAACGGATAATAACTCAAGTGCGACACAGATAAGGCCAAAGGCGATTACTAATAGCTCAAAAATGATCTAATTTTGTCTAGGAAGGCAAGGCACAGTGTTAACTAGAAGCGAGCCAATTTTGCAAAGGTGACAGGTCTCAGTTTAAAAGTGACTCACTGTTGTTTAAAAGTGACTCAAATCAGGCTAAAGGCACGCATCTTTTGTTCAAAAGTGGTTTAGTTTGTGCCAGAAGTGATTAATTGTTGTTTAAAAGTGATTCAAAGTCTGTAAGCGGGCAGTTAAGGCTCAAAAGAGGTTTGTGTTTGTTAGAGGATATAGTTGGAATGATGTTTTTGACAAGAAAATAATAATTTCAATCACTCACACTCATAACAATCACAAACTTGTACAACCTAGGCTGGAAAGGACTGTATTTGTTGAGTCCCTTGGTTGTGCCTATTCAAAGCAGATAGCTTCAGGATCTTGGTAGCATTGGCTCCTCTCCATAGCACACACTTCTCATGCATACCAAGATCCAGGTTTCCTAAGGCTTGTCCCTCCACTGAACCTTAGGATTGTCCCTATTATCTCTATTAAGAACCACGTGAATCGGGGTGGCTTCAAAGGTCCCACCTTTTGCATCAACAAATAGAGGGTCTTTGCCTACTACACAAAGTTTCTAACAAGGGCATCTGTTTGGGTGGCTATATGTGTGGCAGCGCTACTCTCTGTTATGGAGTCTCCCAGCCTTCAAGGGTTACGCCTTGGAGGGTTTTTAGGGAAGGTTGGCTGTTGGTATAACACAACAACACCCATTGTTTGTGGCTTTCGACACTAACACTTTTCTTATATAGCAATTCAAAAGGACTTGGCTTTAGCCCGTTACTACTTGGGTCGTACCCCTTCTCACACCGGGAAGGCAGGCCCTCTAAACATAATAACAAGTTCTCATGCACCCAAGATCCATTTGATAAGCAAGGGGAGAGGATACTTTTTCTATTAAATTTGGGTTACAATCATGCACATTCAAGCAATCAAGAGAGATAAAACAAACACAGAGCAAATAATGATTCTTTTTAAGCACAAAGCCCAAATGTTCCTAATTTAATGATAAATCAAAATCTTGGACCGATCAAAGCTGTAATAGATATGCTAGTAGTTTTATAGCCTCCTTTTCTTGGATGAATCGATAAGATGCTGCACAAAGAGATAATTAGTAGCCAAGAAAACCCAACTATAAAAGATAAAATTGAAAGCGATACATAGTTACCAGAGGCGATCAACTGTTGATCGGAAGCGATCCAGATTCTACCACAAGTGATAGGTTATGGCTTATAGGACCAGATGCAAATGGCTAAAGCTCAAAAGTGACACAGAAAACCCTCAGGTGAATGATTAAAGCTCAAAAGTGACTGCAATTTGTGAAAAATTAGATGTAAACAAAAAAGCCCTAATTTATAGAAAGCAGCTCAGATAGCTAAAAGTGATTATTTTTGGGTTAAAAGTGATACGAAAAATGTCACAGGCGATCACTGCTTGCTCATAAGTGATGCAAAAAAGGATAAAGGTGACTGTTGTATGCTCAAAAGCAAACCAAAAAACCCTAGAAGCAGCAGATTTAAGCTCAGAGGTGATTCGAATGATTAGTAAGCGACTGGTTTTCACTCAAAAGCAGTTGGAATTTGCTGTTAGCACTCAAAAATCTAAACTTCACAAAAACAACTTCAAACAGCAAAGTTAATCAAGGACGTGGGTCCCACCGGGCGTGCCAAATGTGATAGGTAAAAATCAAGTTAGTAAGATCAAGCATAACAATGAAACCCTAATCCTACCATCATCAAAGAATCGAATCTAAATGAAATCAAAAGCATGTAATTCAAGAACAATATCACCTAGATTGTATGATTCCTTATAGGAGATGTGGATTGCTTCTTCAATAATGAACAATTATGAAGATCAAAGCTGCCATGATGGATGGATGATAATGATAATGACAATAAGCTCAATGGATGCTAAAATGCTCAAGATGATAATGTAGATGCTATGAGAATGCTAGATATATGATATGAAAGGAGAGGGTGTTTATATAGCCTTAACCAAAATCAATCAATGGTTGAGATTTAGTGGCTATGTGAATGGCTAAGATTGAAGGATAAGCATAGGTTAATGTGAAGATGACAAGTGGAGGGAAGATAAGGCTTATGTGTGATCGTGTATATAAAAAGGTACTACATGTGAAAGATATTAAATAAAAGAGGTAGTACCACACATCTTTTTAAATGAAAGAGGCACACCTGTCAGCTATGTTAAATGATAAGAGAAATTAATTAAATAAAAGTATTTAATTAATTGGGAAGTGGGATTTGTGAAAGGAATTTTAATTAAATAAACAAAATTTATTTAATTAAAATAGATAGAAATGAAGACAATAAAATAATTAAAGATTATTTAATTATGGCTTAGAGAAAATAGAAGAAATAGCTAATGAATTAATTAAATAAATATAAATTTATTTAATTAATAGAAGAAATAAGGGGTTTAGATGGCTAGGGGATTTTGCTTCAAGTGTGTTAGACAAATGTAGATGCTAGGTAATGTGATATTTGATAGTAATGATAATGAGTCAATTTTGGGCATCTATAGCTCTGTTTACCCAACTGACATTCTCTACACATGCTATCAATAGGTTTCACAAGTTTTGGAAGATCTCTCACACCTTGGATAGAACTTATCTTGACAATGTTATCAAAATTCACATGACACATTCTTCTATGCCATAACCAACTATGATCAATCTGAGCAATCAAGCAACTCTTACCAGAACTACTTAAATGAAAGATGTTACCTCTAGTCTGAGTACCAGATGCAATTTTAGTTCTAGAGCTTTCCAAGATTCTACATTTTCTATCCTTGAATCGAAGATCATAACCCTTGTCAACCAACTGTCCAACACTGAGAAGATTATGCTTCAATCCTTCCACATACAAAACATCATTAGTGTTATTCTTACCATCAAAAGAGATGGATCCTTTTCCACGGATTCTACCAGCTGAGTTGTCTCCAAACTTCACAATTCCACCTTCATATCTTTTGAAACTTACAAACTTACTTTTATCACTGGTCATATGATGAGAACATCCACTGTCAATCACCCATTCATCCTTTTCTTCAATCTAAGCATCTAAAGCACTTTCCACATTCACATAGTCAATAGATTCAGTAGACACCAGATCTTCTTCCTTGATAGCAATGAACACCCAGTCATTTTAAGAGGTACTTCCTTTATCAGATTCATCATCTGTGACTCCTTTAGCTTCTTGGACATAGTAGCATTTCTTCTAACCCCTAGTTCTATTAGGGTTTGGTTTTGAAACCCTCTCCAGACATTTTGAAGCAAAATGACCAATCTTATTGCAAGAAAAAAATTTGAAAGGCAACATTCCTTCATACTTACCGGATCCTCTTAGTAATCTTTTGGCAATAAGGGCATCAAGTTGTTCAAGCCCAGATTCATCTTCATCAAGTTCCTTTCTTTTCTTTTCATATCTGGTTAATCTTTTTGAAGAGATTTCACCTGGATCAAATCTTTGTTTTCCAAAAACACTAGCCTTGAATGCAGATTCTAATTTAGGAAGAGAATCACCAAACTCACTCAATTAAAATGTTGAAATCTTGCCAACCAACTGATCTCTTGTAACTTTTGTAACAATCTTGATCTCCTCAATAGCAGCAACTTTATGTTTGTATGAATCAGGTAAGGATCTGAGCACTTTTGCAACAATCTCTCATTCTTCTAATTTTCCACCAGCACCCCTGATACCACACACAAGTTCATGTACCTTCTGCATGTAGGAAGTGATGTTTTCATCTTCACTCATCCTTAAACATTCATATTTGCCTCTCAGACTTTGTAACTTAGCACATTTGACATATTCATCACCTTCATACAGATTTTCCAATTTCTTCCAGATTTCATTAGCAGTTTTTAGTTCCAAGACATTTGTCATTTTTGTATCAGTTAGGGTACTCAACAAGGCTTCTTTAGCTCAAATGTTATTTTCAGTATTTTTGAGTTCATCTAGAGTTGAAGGACCTTTTTCGGGAGGCTTATACTCATCCTTAGTTATCAACCAATAAGCATCACCCATGCATTGAAAATGACACTCCATGCGACTCTTCCAAAGAGAGTAATTTGTTCCATCAAATCTCAGACTATCCTTCTTGTAAGTCGACATCCTGGATCTGCTCAAGCAGTCAAGATTCTTTTAGAGGAACTGGCTCTGATACCAATTGTTGAAATAAAGGTAGACAACTAAGAGGGGGGGTGAATTAGTTGTCTCAAAACTTTTTATCCTTTGTTGCAATTAAACTTCTTTACCACTTACAAACAAATGACTGATAAATGTGAGGCTGATTATTTTCCTTCCTTATTTTGATCATTTTACATTACAGTTGGTGACATTATTAGACTTTTAGAGACTAATGCTCCTTTATGCAGATTTGATTATATCTCCTGATTCTAGTTTTTCATTGATTAGACATGTGGTGATTTGATTTAAATCATATTTTGATGCTATGATGAGATTAGACATGCGAGATATATTAGATGATGATTATAGATGCGATTTCTAGTTTATTTTGTGGATTCATTAAGTGATGATGATTATGTGACATTAGGTAGAAAATGCAGTTTAATCTTGAATTATGTTGTGAATGAATAATATGCAATGACATGAATTTAATTTCAGTTGCTTCGGCTATGATTATTCATGATATGATTGACACTTGATCTAGTTGTGCAGGATTATATTCCCAGGCCATGGGAAATTGGAGGTAGTGTTCACACATATGTTATTCCCTGTGGAACCAATCCATTCCCAAGAGGGATGAGGATCATGTTTGATCGGATGTTGTTTGAGTACTTGCTTGATTTATTATTTTGGCCTAGTACCCCATTTTGTTAAATTAATTTATATCATGTGTTGTATATTTTTATTGTTTTACACCACTTGGTATTATTTTCATTTTTGGGCCATTTAAAGTGAATTTATGACTCCCTAGGTGTACCTTAGTGTCCCAAAACTTACCCTAGGTGGTTATCAATTTTGACTAACTAAACCTTGGGGTAACTCACTTTTGGTCACTCTAAACTAAGGTTTAGTCAAGGTGACGAATTTTGAAATGGCTAAGGGTGGGAGATGAGTCATGCTTTGGGAAAGACCCATCTGCCTTCCCAAAGTTTGGGGATCCCTTAACCAAGAGGACTTGGGAGGTCTCCAAGACTCCCAAGTGTGTGGGATCCCCCTCCAAGACTCACACACATGTGAGAGCATCTTGGAGGGAGATGGCTCTCTTGGAGAATAAGAGGATGCCATATGGCATCCCTTATCCTCATGGAGGCTTGAAGGGAATTGCCACCTCACCACTTGGTATCTCACACATGTGTGAGAGCACAAGTGGATAAGGTGAGGGATAGAATGGAATTGGAGGGTGACACTTGTCACCCTCACACTCCTTCTCCCTTGCAAGTGGCATGGGATGAGGAAGGAGAAGGTGACAAGTGTCACCTTCTCATTCCTCAAGGCCAATTTGGAAGGCCTATATTACCTCCTCTTGAAGAGGAGTGTGGGGTTCTTGCATTTTGCATATTTTCTTTCTATTTTTGGAGATCTTTTTTTTGGGAGTTAGAGAAATTTGGAGTTTGGGAGACTTGGAGAAGCTTGGAGCTCTTCACCAAACGTGCTTCCATTATTAGGGCATTTGAAGGTAAGCTCCATGGATATGGCCATTTTCCCTTGTTTATTTCATTATGTTGTGTTTATGGTTTTATGTTGTTGGTTGTTTTCACTTTGTGTGGGTTGGGAGTTTGGTGAGAGCGCCTCCATTTGGAGGTAAGGCTCAACTTGTTTGGGGTAGGGGAGAGTGAACCTCCTCGAGGTCACCTCCTTATTTTTGTGCTACTTATAGCCTTGAGGGCTTTTCTTTGATGTTGAGAGCATTTTTTATGGCAAGAGTGCCATGATAGTTTTTGTTGAGTTATTTGGAGATATGTATTTTGTGGTTGTGGCTTGAGGCCTTGAGATTTGGTGATTTGAGATCATGGAGTGACCTCTTGAGTTGAGGGGTCCACTCCCCTACCCCCATCAAACTCATTTTCATGAGTTTAGTTTTGTACAAACCTTGGGAAAATTTTATGTGTGTTTGGAGAATTTGCATTATTGGGGTGTGTGTGTCAAAACGTGTGAATCCTACCTCCCTAGATCGGGGGTGACCCACTACCGGGTCTATGGTAGGGAGGAGGGCTTTTCTTTATGGCTTGGTTTCCCTTTGTTGTGTTTATTGCAGGTGTTCTTGGGAGAAAATGGAGTTGGGAGTAGATCTTTTCACCTCATTTTCTATTTCTTTTGGTTGGTTGTTTTTGGAGCCATGGCCTTAGAGGCCTTATTATATTTTTGTCAAAAGATTACTATTCCTTGTGTTGGTTGTATTGGAAAATCTAATGTGAATAATCCTCATTATTTATAAAAAAAAAACTATCATTAATATATGCTGTTATGTTTTTATGCTTATGGAGAAAGGCAAGAGAAAATACATTTTGTTGTCATTTTACTTTAAAAAAAAAATGGGTTGCTGTTAGAATTTAGTGTATGTTGTGTGGAAAAATAAATGTACAATTTCGGTTAGGCTGCAATAAAATTTCATGTTTATTATTTTGCTGGTTGTGTATATGAGTTGTGAAAATATAACAGAAATGATTTTGTATAAACTGTCACTTTATACCTGAAAGGGAAAGAAAGAGATAAACTAGTTAATGTGTGATTTCTGCAAAAAAAAGAAGATAGTAATATTGTTTAAATCATATGCAAATATCCTATTGGTTACTTTATGCCTCAAATCTGGATATTCATCCCATTTTAAGGTTGTATATAAGTATATATATGATATAATATATATGTGTGTGTGTATACTACAATATATACACACACATATATATAGGATGTGTATATACTCTATTTTAATATCTCTTACCTTACCGTTTTGGGTTGAGCAAACTGTATACATATATGCCACTATGTATATATATGTGTGTGTGTGCATATGTATATATATACAGTTGGTTATAAGTATATATATATATATAAAATTATTGAACAAACTATTTTGTAGAGTAAACTGTACATATGTATATCACTGTGTATATATATATATGCAGTTAAATATACATATATATATTTAAATATTTTATACCAAATTGTATTGTGGAGAAAATTGTATATATGTATACCACTGTACACACACACACACACACACACACACACACACACACACACACACACACATATATATATTTAAACATTTTTTTGCAAACTGTACTTATGAATGCAATAGAAAATATAATTAAAAAAGGGCCAAACCCTAGAGATTTTTTTTGGACTGTGTTTTTGGTATGTTGCAAACAAAAAAAATACAGAAGGCGGTGGGAGGCAGTGCCGCCCACAGCCATTTGTTGCTTGAGGGGTGTGGGGAGGAGGCATTGCCTCCACCCACAACCCCTCCCTTCCCCTCTTTTGAGCCCACACTCCACGCTTACCCTCCCCCCTACACTCCATACTCCCCTCGCCTCCAGCAGCAGACCTCCCTCAAACGGCGGCGACGGCAGCACTTCCACCGACCCCTCTCCATAGCAGATTAAACCTCTGTGTATTGATTTTTACCTGCAAACAAAATATGATTTATATATATATATATATATATATATCAATTTAAATATAGTATTTTCTTATTCACTTCAGATCTACAATATATGCTTATATTTATTTAGAATATAAATGAAACCCTAGAAAAGTATGTATACACAAGGAATATACCTCAGAATGAAATCTCAAGGCAGCCATTGAAGAGGAATGAAAACTCAACTTGCAAACAAAAGAGGAGAAAAGGAAACAAAGAGAAAACAAATGAACAGATTAGGGCAAATTCATAAGGAAATGATAAAATATGATTAGGCCTTCTAGAGTGGAAAACAATAAAATATGGGAACTAGGGTTGAGTGGAGATTGTGAGGATATTAGATTTTGTTAATTTATTTAATTCTTTTAATTATTCCATGAGCATGGGAATTTATTTTCCCTCTCTTTTGCTCTTGAGTCATTTTTGGTTTGTTTGACTTTTATTGTGAGGATTTTAGTTAACTTAGGATTATTTTTTGGGGGGTTTTGATTTTGTGGAGTTTTAATTAGTGGGAGTGAGTTGTTTTATTTTCTAGTGGGATGCTTTATCCCTTGATAAGTGGATTAATTTTTGGACTTCATTTTAATTTCTAGTGCATTTTTAAAATTAATGTGGTGGGAAGTCCTTATGTTTAATTTAATTTTAATTTTAGTTGATCTTATCCCAGAGGAGATATTTTAATCTATCTTCTTTTTTTTATTATTTTTAACTTAGGTTTATTAATAAATGTAATTGATGAAATTATATTTATTAATGGACTTAAGTATTGAGTTTTAATTTGGTCGTCTATTTTAATTTAATTTTTATAATTTTGCTATGTGGCAACTTATTTAACCTTGAAAATTTATTTAATTTTACTTTTGTTTAATTAATTTAATTTTCGCATTAATTACTTCTTAGGGTTTTCTTTTTTTTTAAATTATATTTCTATTATTGAAAACGTGTTATGCTTTCAAATTTTTCCCAGATTTTAGGGTTTTATTTTTATGGCATTTTTGTGATATTAATTTTACCATCCCATTACATCATGTGACCACCATATCATGGATGCATTATTATATTCAATTTTATTTGTATATTAGAATTCGGGTTTGATTTCGATTTCGTCGAAATCATTTCACTCACCTAGGAAACTCAAGGTTTTGAATTAAATTGATTCTAACCCTAGTAGTGGCACTCATTGCGTCGCATAACCCCCTAGTCGGTTATCATCATGCAGGGGATGCATCGGTAAACATTCTTCCCCGGATCTGATTGACATGATTATGCCTTATGCGTATTGCCACCGAGCACGTTGACGCATGCGAGGGGGTTTCTAGGGACACGTGGAAAAGTTTTTTGTTATTTTGTGTCATGACCACATGACAAATGTGGACATGACACGTGTGTTGCGTGTTGTGACCGCATGGGAAATGTGGGCATGAAAATATAACCACGAAAGCAAGAATCAACAACACATGAGCAGAAACAAACTCAACACACATAACACTAGAATTTTTACATGGAAACCTGGTTAAGGGAAAAACCATGGTGGGGGTTAACCCACAAGATTCGTACCCTATTAAAAGTACTTTAAAAGAAATGGGAAGGCACTTGCCTTCGGGTGCACTGCCCAGAGCTCACTACTCAAAGAGGCTCACTACCTATAATATTTTATGTTTAATACATAAAGAATGAACTAAGAAATAACATCTTCTTCATGCCTGGTTCAGTCCCATTGAAGCACACAACTCCTCTGCTCTGCTCCCACACTCTGCTCTGCTCTACCACATCTTTTCTCACATTCACACATTTGATGACCTCACTTTTCTTATTTATATATGACATCAACTTTGGAATGGTCATCAAAGTTGGCTTTACAAACATCTTATTACAATTGTTCTTCAAGGTCGGCCTAACAAACTATTACAATTACAAGACTTGATTTGATACAAAGTATTACATGCGAATCCTTATAGTGTCAGCCAAAAATTTTATGGGACTTGAATCTTCTTTGATTAACATGCTACGCTCCAAAGAATCACTCTTAGATCATCTACAACATGCTTGAATCATCCGATCGGCCAAGACTAGGAAAAATAACAACACCAAGGAAGAAATCTTCAACCACGAGCTCAATTCTCAATGCAGACCACCAACATAGTAGGCACATGATCTAGAGACCACCACAAACACAATGAAATCATCAGGAACAACCGCACCGCTTCAGATCACCAAAATCACTTGCATCTTCATAGCGGAAGCCAAGAACATTGACTGCCATGACTGTCACACTAGAAATGTTGCTTACGGACCTCCAAACTATGAACCACTTGAGTTGAAGATGCACATCAACATCCCAAACACACCTCTAGATCTGCAGATCATAATATTCCAATGTGGATTGATCTAGACTAGATTACTGTCACTCTATCATCTCTGAACAACTGCAAAACCTAGTTTTACTCAGATGGCCATAACTTCGCCAATTCTCCATGTGGACCTCTCAAATATTGACTGGAGCAACTTTAGACAATCCTCTACAAACCCTTTAATCTGTAGACTCTGATCTTCATTTTACTAGGAATATGGAGCAATCTACTTCACTGAACTACATTGTCTTCACTGTTTCTGACAAAGAGATATATGACTCACTTGTTCCTTCTGGAGAAGCTAATTTTCTCAATATCCTCAACATTCCAGCCTTCTAAATAAGCAATAGATTAGGATATAGTTGACACCAATGGCAACAAGAATATGTTGGCATCAATGACAACACTGATTAGGCACATATTTGCAACAATATTTAAAGGCCTTCAAGGTAGTAAGTGTATTTATATCATGAATCTTGTAAGCATTGTTGATATCTAAGCTGGCCAAGGCCATGAGGCAGAGCCTGTTCATTTTTGTTGCATGCAAGAAGTTTGTGTGCAATTATGGCCAGGGCTTAAAGCTACATCTTATATTTCCTAAATCTCTCATTGTTATGTTTGAGTTGAATGCGCTCAATAATGAAAGCATAATGAGCCATTATGACTATGTATGTGTATTGTAAAGCCAGCTTGGGAGTAGGCCAAGAGCCTTACTCAATCCATGATAAAATTTATCATGAATCTTTAACCTTTGACTATGCTTGAGGCACTTAGTAATCAATTTTGAAGATTGTTGATAACAGTGCTCGACTGTTAATGATGGTTATTATGATAACAATGGTGCAGCTTATGAATTTAAAAGAATATAATGACTCCTTGTTGAAGAAGGAGGTTTTGATAAGTGATAAATAGTATTGTTGTCAAGCCAGCATTAAATGCATGTCAGGTTTATTGGAGAAATTATTCTTTCTTGATAATTATTTCCTTATGAGATTGAATACTAAGTTTGGTATGAAACTCTTATATTTTAATATATATGGAAGCCATCTCTTTTTGAATTGCCATACTCCATGAATGGGGTATAAAACATCAAAAAACTCATGTGGACATTTGAGTTAGGGTCTTTTTAATAAGACCATCTTATTAGACTAATATGATGTAAGTCATTGATAACATGAATTTGAATGTAAACCTTGAGATAAGGTAAACATGAAATTGTGAACCTAGGAAGGTCATAGGTTGGAAAAACTTGATTTGGCTATTGTCATTTTGAAAATATGGGAATAGGGTGATGTGGAGTCACAGGTTACCAATTGTGAAAGCAACATAATGTAATTGAATGTACTCCCAAGATAGGAGTTGATTGTCCAAGATTTGGACTAAGAATGAATTAAAATTATCTTTCATAGACCTAAAAGAAGGTCAAGCTATGATTACTGTAGGATGAGACAGCTTCTAAGTTGAGTTGAGGTGGTGGACATATGACTATGTTCATTGCAAAACGTATATGTATGTAAATCTTTGGCCAAAGTAATGCATTCATCAAGCTGCATGCATTAGTTGGTCTATAGTGATCCAAATAACATAATGTTTCCAGTAGTGTCATACATAGTTAGAGTGGATCTATAGTTGTATGACTGAGAGACATTATGAAGGACACAACACTAGATACTCAAATGGAAAACCTAATGGTTCCTCATATCTATACCCTTCGTGAAGGGTAAGGCTACTTCTAGGTAGGAAGTTGTGTTAGGGACCATCGGTCTGTGGTTGGATGAAGAGCACTTGAGTGATGCTCTCCTTCCCAAGAAGAAGACAAGTCAAGGCTTATGAAGACATATGTCAAAGTTCCAGATATAGTGTACTCTTTATATGACTTGATAGTCAGATATTATGTAAATTTTTCTAATGATGCTATGAGCATAGCTTTGTAAATGTATAGTGAAAGTTGTTCACTAAAAATTTATCTATAGATGTTGTAAATATAAGTTCTGAATTATTTAGAAAAAAGTAGCATGTTTAATTATCATGATGATATTGATTCATTCTTGCTTAATTGTGATTATGTTAATCATGATGTATACTCAACCTTAATTAAAATGGTTAATTTTGGGTAATTTGATATTGCATGTTACACTACACCTTGGTTGGACGTGAGTGCAACATGGACCTGTTGAGGAGATTGTTCTTGGAGAGAGCCTTTAAGGCTTGGTGAATCTTGGAGAAGCAATCTCATCCCCACTCTTGGTCCACTTGGAGGTGAATGATTTGATAGGTATGCCCACCTATTTTTCAAATGCATTCTTTCTTTGTATCTTATCTTCACATGCTTGAATCTTGAGCTATGGATTATGGTTGCGAGGACTTGTTTAAGGATTGGATGCATGGATATGATTAGTTATCTCCTTATGTTTGATCTTGATTTGTTAAGAGATCATTGTGTGTAATGGAGATGGTTAGTGGCTTTGGGCTTATTCCTATTTTTGGATGGTTATGAGTTTGATCTATCTTTGGTTTGAGAGGCTTGCATCTTGATGTTTGATGTTGAGGAGAGTTCTTATTTTGGGGTTGTAAAAGAGATCATACTTTTCATAGCTATAACACATTAGTGTGGATAGAAGGACATTGTTATGATTTTTTGGTTCTCTCTTGATTGGTCTTATTCTTCTTCCTGGATGTTTATGCTCACATGACATTGGAGTTGAGATGTGTATGGAGATTTTGAGTCTCTTTGACTTCTTTCTCTTATGATGTTGAGGGTTTGGGAGAGATATGGACTTGAGGTGAGAGTTATGTTGCAGCTATTTAGCTTGCAAATTTTGCATATCTATGTGTGTGTTCTTTGACACTTGTGATAGAGGATTTAAGCACACATTTTATGTGAGTGCTATTAATGGATCTTTGGATTCCTTGATCTATTTTTAGATTTGACATTCACTCATGTAGTGGGATTTCTAGGATGTATATGATTCCTTTGTTGGATGTTCTCATTATGCTGCAGTATGGAGGGTCTTGAGGTTTCTTATCACATGCTTTGTGTTGTTACCTTGGAGGACTTCTTTATGCAGGATTGAGTATATGCAGGGACTTGTTATCATTGTGATTTGAGTTGGATATGTTGATGGAATAAGGTCTACTTGTTATCATTTGTATACCTTGGTTTGGAGGTATGGTTATTTAATGCATTAGCAACTAGTTGTGGTTTCTATTTCAGATATGGTGATTGATTCTTGTCTGCTACTTAAGCCTATTTGTTACCATTGGATTTAGTGTTTGTGTTTAGATATCAGTTGATGCAGGTTTCTTGCTTCTACATGGTAGTTTAGTGTGGCATCTCTTTGGAGGATCTTATCCTTCATGGTTTAGCATAATGGAGGACGAGGGGATTATTGCTTGAGATGGTGGACAACTTGATTATTGTTGCTAATGTCAGGGATAAAAAAGCTATCAAACATGCAGAAAATCAGTGACAACAAACCCTAGCTCCCAATGGAGTGCAAACTAGCTACAAAATTAGTCAAATAAATAGCAAATAAACTATGATTCTAAGCTATGACTTGACTAATCTCCATTTTCTTCCTCAATCTTCCTTAGTGTTCTCAGATTTGCAGATTTACACTAATCTTGAGAAGCTCAAATGAGTGAAAATTTCAAGATGTTAGAGAGTGTAGAAAATATTTTTAGGGTTATGCTATGTTGAAATTGGTTGTAAAAAGATGTTTTATAGAAGAGCATGTTTGAATAGAGGGCCCAGATTTAAAGTTGACCTAGGAGAAAAATGAAGGGTGAAGATCAGTTAGGGTTTCCCTCCACTACAAGACAAGAGTGAATTTAAAATTCAAAAATATAATGAGGTGTGAGGGAATTCAAATTAAATAAATTTGCCCAATTTATTTAATTTATTGAGATAATGCCTATGAAAAGAGTATTTTGTCAATTAGGTGACGGGGTATTTAAACAAATGTTTATTTGTTTAAATTAATTGAATGAAAAGGGACAGTAGAGTGTGAGTAATTAAATAATTAATTAATTAAAATTAATTATTCAATAATAGAAGAAAATTAGGGAAAAATAGATAAATGATCAAAAGGAGGAAAATTGAATTAATTAAATAATTTAAATAATTTAATTAATAGTTGAATTATGGAATTTGAAAGAGAATTGTCCTGAAAGTGGCGTTTGTAATGCAAGTACATTTTTAGGTGCCTACATTTTGCCCCTCTTTGATACAATGCCAATTCTGATGTTGTGTCAAAGAAAAATCCAAAAATATGCCCCGGACATGTCCCAGCATGCCCTAGATGAAGCGGGATAACATGCCCCCTTGGGAAATTTGGCAAATTTTCAAAAAAATTGGGAAATTTCCTAAAAAGTATGCCATCATGGTAAAGTGAATAGAAGAAATGAAGATGTGAGAGAGAGAGATGGTGGAGGAATGAAGATTGCCTAGAAGAATGGGAATGAGATCTTGCTTTGATAGATTTTTGAGCTTCTCACTTACAGTTTCTGCTTATCATCATAGAAATTATTATGTTAAGGGACGACAAACACAATGACGTGACAGAGGCCAAAGTGCAAAAATGTGATCCCTTGCAAAATAGGCACATGACAGACAAGGAGTGCCTGACTCAAACTAGTAACCATGGTACCTTATCAAAACATGCGATGAGATAACTGTGAGGTATGTAAATCCTCATGCAAGGAAACATTTATTCTTTCCCATGTATAGGATGTCTTTGATTCACACCTAATGGAATCCTGATCACATGCAAGGAACCTAGTTGCCCCAGTTTTGTTGCCAAGACAAACAACAAACAAAAATAAATAAATAAAGGTCTCGCTCTATCCTTTCTTCTCTTCATCACTTAGGGACTGCCTTGAGAAACATAAGAATGAGATCAAACATCAATCCAATAAAAGATAAGACATACTAGACTTAGCAGAATCAATAGCCATTTGGATCTTTTGCCAAGTGAAATGTGTTTGTCTGATTGGTTATGATAGACTGAATTATGCCTAGTTTTAGGAAGGAAGCGTGTCATATAAGACATTAAGTCTAGTTTCAGTAATGTGACCACCTGTATAAGGCAAGTGATAAGATTTGTGGCACTTCATATAAGACATGTGGTCTAGTTTTGAAAATGCCACAAGGTGTAGAATGTTTGGCATATGATGATTGATGATGTCTAAAAAATGAAACATGTCATCTAAGGCATAAAGCTTAGTTTCAACTACACTCCACTCTATTTGGAAGACATGTGGGAATTGATGAAGATTATCTATAGTGATGTGCAATTATCACAATGTGAGTGATGAGGAATTATTGCTTGGTTGTTTTGATGAGTTGTCTTGTTGAGGTTGATCTCCTTGTGAAAAACTAAATGCTTTAGTTTGTTCAAAGTGTCCATCTCATTAAAGGATGACTTATTATGACAGTTGACTTGATGTGCCCTAAGGGACTAGCCTAATGTCTCGAGGGCTCATCAGAGATGACCTTGCCTATGTGATGTAGTGCAGAGACAATGTAGTTTGATTGGGTGGACTCTGTGTGACCTAAGACCTAAGGGTAGAATGCCTCGGGGGCTCATAAAAAATATCCTTGCCTATGTGAAAGCTTAGAGGTGACGTAGTTCAACCAAGGTGGGTTGACACTGGTTTTGTCGCTTGCAGTTTTTTTGGTTGGTTATGTGATTTTTTTATGGTTTTCTGACATGTTTTTGATGTTTTTGGATTTTTGTAGAATATTTGATGTTTTTGGATTTTTGAGAATATTTGATTTTTTTGGATTTTTGAGAATATTTGGATGTTTTTGGACGTGATTCACATGCAAGATAATGTGATAACACACAAAAGCAAGCAAGCAAGCATGCATGCACAAATGATTCAAAAACAAACAAGGTATTGCCGCTGTCAAGCTGTAAACCAATGATTAAGTGATTGATTGATTGATGATAGTGTCTAGTTTTGAGGAAATGAAACATGTCATCTAAGATGCCTGGTCTAATTTCAACAATGCAACATCCTGTATAATACAATTGATTGACTGATTGATACTAGAGTTGTTGGCCATGCAAATCAATGCCAGGATTTGATTAATTGATTGATTGATTGATTGATTTGGTTTACGTAAGATTAGGATCAAGAACATTGATGCAATTGGATAATTTGGCAAGATTGATTAGCTTGATTGGTATGGATTGAGGATGACTTACATTTGAATTTATTTCTTGGAATTTTTATTTGATGATGATGATTGTTTTTGTATTTTGAAATGTTTTGATTTTTTTGGATTTTGAAATATTGTGATTTTTTTAGATTTTGACATGTTTTTTATTTTTTGGATTTTTGGAATGTTTTGGGGAATGGCATTGGATTGAAATTTGAATAGCCTTTGCGTTAAATACCAATGACAAGAAAAAACCAAGTCTAGGTGCAAGGATGAATGTAAGATGGATAGATAAAAGGATAGGTGATAGTGGATGGAAATGATGTATGCATAAGAGAGAAAGGATGTGATCTCAAAGGCTATGTCGCATAAGAATAACATGCCCATAGTATGCTTAAGATTTTTCATGACCAAGCTTATGACAATAGGGATGATAATAGGATAGATTGGAAAGGATGAGGTGTATCAAGAGATAACCAAAACATTTGTCAACATTGTGCCCCCAATCTTTATCAAGATCAAAAGGAGGAAGAGAGGATGAATGGATTCAATAGGATAGGTATGTGTGTGTGGGTGTAATGGATAGGAATAGTAAGATGGTATGGAAATGGTATGATAGGATATGATAGTTTGGAATAGATGATACAATGTACCCCCAAGTGTAAGTGACATAGAATATCAACCTACACATGATGCCTATTTGCCAAGTTTTCATCATGGTACTTATCCACGGTGCCACCAAGGGTGGTTTTCACCATTGGATGAAGGGATTTCTCTTTACCATTTTGTTTTTTGTTTTCTTTTTGACTTTTTTGATTTTCTGAATGGGATAAGGTGAATATGGATAAGAGGGACTCAAGTGTTTAGTGCCATGAAAGGTGATATTTGTCCCATTAGAGATGGATGTCGTCGCATGGACCATGTCAAATCATTATGATCATTGATGTTGGTAAGGGATTACATGAAAGGGAGATGGATTAAGTGAATGGTGGATTATGATGTGGATTATGTAGGGAAAGATAGTGGATTATGATGGATGAAAGGCTTATGCAAAAGCATGGACCATACGAAGGTGATGGGTGAAATATGTAGGATAATGGGTGAAGGATGGGGAGATGGTGGTATGGAAAGGAATCATGAAAAATGGTTGCACACACCATGATAATCTTTGAAGATTTTGGTTTGGTGGAAGTGTAGGAAGCAATGGAGATGTTTGCTTAGGGGATGGGTGATGTAGGATTTTAGAGACCCACATAGACTTAGTATTTTTATGATTTTTGCTTTTCATGTAGGATGAAGGAATTTGAGTTTTTGGAATGGAATGGGATTTTTAGATGGAAGAGGATAGGGATTTTTGAGATGTGGATGCTTCATTTGATTTGACTTATTTTTTCTTAGGGACCCAAACCATTTTGTTTTTGGCATTTGCTTTTGGAGGTATGGGCTTAGGTAGATTTTTCGATGTACTTTTCTTTGACTTTTTGAATTGATGTCCTAAAGCATTAGGATCCTTAGGATTTTTGGTTTTATGGGTAGAGGCATCCAAATGTTTATTCTTCAACACCATGGGGTTAGTGGAAGCTTCATGTTTGGTTGATGTGTGCATTTGTTGATCATGATTAGGAATGTGAGGGGATTTATGGATGATAGGGATATTAGGCATTGGAAGCAATGGTGTTAAAGTGGATGGAGGGATATTAGGAGTTGGAAGTAATGGAGGTAAAGTGGATGGTGGAATGTGTATGGTCACATACTTTTGACATTTGTAGGATGATGGAGGTGGAATGGCAACATATGTTTTAGGTACATGATAGGATTGGTGATGGAAAGTGGTGGACTTAGGGTGCATAGAGGAAGTACCAACATGATTATTTACCTTGGATTGTATATCCAAGGCCATATGATCATGGAAGGATCTTGACATGTATGGGATCTAAAATACCTTGTTCATGAAGGCCTAAGCCTTTACCATGTTAGCTCATTTTTTGGAGGACACAATTGACAATGAGACTAGGTGTGTTTTGGACACTAGATGTGAGTTCCTTATTTAATGGAGAAGGTGAAGTGGATAATGGTTGTTGTTGTACTAAGGAGAAACACTCGTGGATGAAGGTGGATAGACCAATAGGATACTTTGGTGGACTTGAAATGGGAAGGACCATTAGGATCTTGACTAGCATTGTGTTCACTAAGATCCATGCTATTGGTTTGATCATCTATGTGTGCTTGGGAGTCACTTGTCTTATCATGGGGAGTGGATGTTTGTGGATAATGGATAGGTGGAGTGATAAGCTCTTGACCATGGAATGCATAAAGTTGACTTAGAGGATCATCATGGCCTTCTTGATCATAGGTAGGATCTTGATCATAAATGGGAGCTTGATCATGAATAGAATTAATTGTGATATGGATAGGTTGAATGGAAACGATTTGATCTTGATTAGAATTAGGAGCTAATGGTTCCACATGATTTGGATTAGACCCTTGACATATCTCTTGACTTGGAATGGAAGTGGAAGTGGAGGACTCTTGGAGAGGCTTGACATGTTGTGGACCAAATGGTGGGGTTGAAGGGATGGACATGATGTTTGAGGGCTCTTTTAATGGATTAAGGATAGGTGTTTGACATGGGGATGGCTTATTCCTTGCTAGTAGCCAATGGATCACATCCTTTGCAAGGGTAAGTGTGTATGGACAATATAGTGGATGGATAATAAGGGATGAAGTTGTAGGCTTAGGATTAGGATTAGGTTGAGTGGAAAGTTCCCATGGTCAAGGAATACAAGGAGTGGAATATGTTGTAGGATTATGATTTGGACTTTGATTAGACAGAAGGTCAAAGGGGTTGGATGAATTAGTGGATTTGGATGACTCCATAGGTTTACTTTTGTAATGTTTGAACTTATGACATGGATTTGATGGAGGATTAAATGGTAGAAGGTACTTATAAGGTGGATGCGCTAGACTAGTGTTCTCCTTGTCAAATGTGGCATTAGGACTCAAAGGTATTTGATCTTGTTGCAAAGGTGGATTTGGGCTCACATGTTCTTGTTGTGAAGTGAATTGATGGGGATGTTGGTTGGGGTTGGTTGATGTGGAATGAACTTAACATATGGATGGATTAATATTAGGACTTGTCTCATCATCAATACTAAAGAGATGGCATCCTCAATGTATGAACTTGGGCTTAGGATTGTGCATAGGCTTGTTAAGGATTAAGACCATTTTTACTAGTGATTGACTAGAATGAGAATGATGATGTGGAATGATTAGGATAGATAGGATGTGATTAAGATATGACAGGGATGATTAAGGTTTGATTAGGATGGAAGGTGATTGGGATGTTTAGGGTTTCGATTAGGATAGAATGACAAGGATGAATGTGTTGGTAAGAATGTTTAGAATGGTGTGTTTATGTGTTCACTATAGGGATGACTAGGAGGATCTACTCCCTTTCTCTTCTTTTGCAACCGTGTCACTACCATATAAGACTTGTGAATTTTGGGATGCTATTGGGATGACAATTCAAGGTGATCTATGTGACTAAGGTATGTTTTGGAGATTTTATGTTTCATGCAACTAGTGGATTAATGAGGATGGAAAATGCAACTAAGTTATGTTTTTGGAATTTTTTGACAATAGGTTATGACAAATGCAAATAATGGAAATTTTGGAGAATGAGGATGACAAGTGTAGCAAATTCTATGTGGGTAATGATGAAATGTCACTAATGCTATGTTTTGCGATTTTTGATAATGAAGCTATGACAAAGGCTACTAATGAGGGTTGAAGCTATGACAATGTCTAAAGCTAATTAGATAAGCAACCTTAAGAAATTTTGATAAAAGGATGCTTAGACACACTAAGGTGTACCCAAGTGACTAATTGAAATTGTTTAAGACCTTGCAAGTGTTGGGAGAATAATGATTGATTGAAGTGAGCCTCCAAACTAGACACATGAGTTGGAGACTCAACTTGCAAATTGAGGAAGATGGACCCAAACTAGACTTGTGAATTTAAAGTCCAACTTGTAAATTGATTTTATTGATGGGAAATGTCAAGGTCTTAGACACTTCAAGCTTGTAACTAAGGTAAGATCAAAGTATGACACATCTCCTATTTTCCAAGTCTTAAAGGTGACTTAATTTTCAAGGTTGATCTAAAGTGCAAAGGGCTAAATCAATGTAAGGATAACCTAAGTTATTGTAATAAGTTTGAACAATAAGGCAATGATTTGGAATGAACTAGCTATAGGATGATACCTAAACCTAATGGAATGAAAGGGATGTTTGGATGGAATATGCAAGTCTTAGGTATGTTGACACAATTGCAATTTGAGTTTGATAGGGAAGGTAGATGCTCAAAGGTTTCCCTACAATTGTGGTGTATTGTTTCTATGTTTTTTTGGGTAGTTTGTTTGAAAAATCAGAAGACACATCAAACATAGTAGACACTTGGAAATTAGATTGGTTATTTTGGTGAATCTCGACTTTGTAAGTGTATGTGTATGTTCAAGGGCTTTCCAACCCCAAATTTTCATGGGCTTAGCACAATACGAAAATAATTCACACACATAAGACACTTTCTATCCCTAAGGTCATTGGCCAATGGCAGCTTGTTCAAGTGCACAACTTGGAATCTTTGTTGACTCAAATGCCATTACACCTAGGATGGGTGTGTAAATTCTTTTGTCTTTGTGAGAGAGGATGGATAGGGATCTCCTGGAATGGAAGGATAACCCAATCACCCTTTCCCCAAAAGCTACATATATCTTATGCTAAGCTGAGGATTCCCATCTCATCTCAAAGGAGCCTTATGATGAGAATCTAGAGAGGATTATGTGTCCTCTTGCCTTGAACAAACTACCACAAGGTCAAAAAGGGTTGGCCTCTAACTAATTTATCTTCTAGTTGCAACTCGGGGCTTACCACCTCACGAGCGTCTAGGAAGCCACTTAAGGCTTTAACCAATCCTACTTGTGGTACTAAAAAGTACATCACGTGAATGTGGGTGGCTTGCACTTTTGGATTGGCACTGTACGGCAAAGGCTAATGGCAATTTAGACTTGTCTTTTGCCTTATCTATTTATATAGCGGCTTGAGGGAAATACCACTTGGGGTCGCCAATGAGTTCTCCTTGCGGATGTGTCTCAAAGGTAAGCCCACTCTAAAGGATAACAAAAGCGACACAAGTGAAAATGCTTTTGATCTCCAAGTTCATACAATGATGCGAGGAGAGAGCATATGCATTTGACTTGGCCACACTAGACAAAGTTCTTTTACCTTTAGAAATTTAAGTGTGTGGTGTGATTTATGAGAATGTTGAGAAGAGCTTTTGATTCCCAAGATCACTTAGAGTGTGAGGGAAGAGCATATAATTCTTCACAACATAATAAAATCACCAAACAAAGAATACAATGATGCAATTTGTTCCTTTTACCCCAATGAATGTGAAAGATGCAAGTTCTTCTTAAGCCAAATGAGTGAAATATGCAAATTGTTGTTCTTTTTAACCCAATGTGTAAGAGTATGTAGATTGTTGTTCTTTTTTACCAATGAGTGTGAAAGACGCAATTTGTGGTTCTTTTTAAGCCAATGAGTGTGGTTCTTTTTAAACCAAATGAATGTGGAGCAAACAGATTGTAGTTCTTTTTAAACCCCAATTAAAGTGTTCTTAATCTAACCACACACACACATGAAATGAAAGAAACCCTGCAACAAATAGGTTTGTGATTGTAAACAAAGGTTCTCCTCCAATGGAAGCCAAAAAGTTGTAGACCATAAATTAGTAACAGAATAAAACCCTTAACCCTACTATGCAAATAGAAACATCAAACATGAAAGCAACCCTAAAAACTCCCTATTTTTACTAGTTGTATGCGGTGTAGAACATCTCAGATGCATCACAGGGGATGGCGACTGCATTGTACAAAAGTGTGGATGCAATTGACTATTAGAAGAATGTGTCGCATAAGATCGTAGAAGTGTCACTCTGTCTCTACATGTCAAAAGAAACAAAAAAACCCTAATAGCAGATGAAAAAAGCACTTCAATGATAAATATAAAACCCTAGGATTACAGAGTTGCTTCTCTAATGCCAAAAAGATGAGAAACTTTTAGACATTCATAGGGAATACTCAAATGATTAAACAGGTTTACACAAAGCCTAGATAAACCCTTGAAATAATAAACCCTAATGCTTTCAAAAACCCTAATGAAATGAACAACTAAATAGAGGGTTAGCCAAGCAAATAAAGCATTAGAAAGTATGAGTAAAACCCTACAAAACCAAATGGGTAAGACTTGATTGAGAAAAAAAAGAGATTATATCTAATACATAGGTGAATGCATCACAAAATCTCTCTGAACTCTAGTTAATGCATTCCACCGTACTGCGCATGTGTCACCTAGAGTAGTGGAAGCATCAGACAGACTTGCAGATGCATTGCACTGTTCCTGCAAACCCTAAAATCACAAATTTGTAGAAAGTACAGACGATTCATGTTGGGTTCATCAAATGATATTGAAGGAAAACATTCTAAAACTTGTAAATAGTACAATGCATGCCCTAACAACCCAATGGAGTACTAAATAACCTAAGATCAAACAAATTCAAACATAAAGCATGAAACCCTATACTACTAGTGTCAATCCTCCATTGTTTCTCCCAAATTTTGCAGTACTTTGCTCTTAAATTTGTAGACCTACAAATACAATGAGAAGCTCAAGAGTATGATTATGGCAAAATTAGAAAGAGGATGCTCAAGTTATGCAAGTGGGAAGCGAGGAATGAGGTTGAAAGAGTGATTTTATAGAGGAGTAGGGTTTGAATGGAGGGCTATGATTACAAGTTTGACTTTTGATATAATATAAAACCCTAGGATTGTAGAGTTGCTTCCCTAATTCTAGAAAGATGAGAAACTTTAGACATTCATAAGGCATACTCAAATGAATAAACAAGTTTACACAAACCCTAGATAAACCCTT
Source organism: Cunninghamia lanceolata (assembly GCA_027924645.1). Taxonomy (NCBI): domain Eukaryota; kingdom Viridiplantae; phylum Streptophyta; class Pinopsida; order Cupressales; family Cupressaceae; genus Cunninghamia; species Cunninghamia lanceolata. The sequence goes on from BSBN01000725.1 coordinate 4,375,042, forward strand.
GAAACAATAAACCCTAATGCTTTGGAAAACCCAAATGAAATGAGCAGCTGAATAGAGGGTTATCCAAGCAAATAAAGCATCAGAAAGTATGAGTAAAACCCTACAAAACCAAATGGGTAAGACCAGATTGAGAAAACAAAGAGATTCTATCTAATATAGAGGTGAATGCATCACAGAATCTCTCTGAAGTGTCACAGACTCTAGTTAATGTGTTCAACCGTAATGCGCATGCATCACCTAGAGCGGTGCAAGCATCACACGGACTTGCATATACGTCACACTATTCCTGCAAACCCTAAAATCACAAATTCATAGAAAGTATAGACAATTCACATTGGGTTCACCAAATGATGTCAGGGAAAAACATTCTGAAACCAACAAATAATACAATGCATGCCCTAACAACCCAATGGAGTACTAAATAACCTAAGATCAAACAAATGCAAACATAAAGCATGAAACCCTAGACTACTAGTGCCAATCCTCCATTGTTTCTCCCAAATTTGGCAAAACTTTGCTCTCAGATTTCTAGACCTAAAAATATAATGAGAAGCTCAACTGTGTGATTATGGCAAAATTAGAGAGAGGATGCTCAAATTATGCAAGTGGGAAGTGAGGAATGACGTTGAAAGAGTGATTTTATAGAGGAGTAGGGTTTGAATGGAGGGTTGTGATTGCAAGTTTCACTTTTGATATGATGAAGGGTGTAGATTGATTAGGGTTTCCAACCACTAGAGGACAAAGGAGAATTTTTTATTTGAGGAAATGGTGAGCTATAATGTGACTTTTAAATTAAATAAATTGTATATGTAATTTATTTAATTTATTTGATGAAGGGGCTAATGTAATGTCATTTAATTAAATAAGTAGAACCTATTTAATTAGGGCAAGACCTATAATTTAAATTGTATACACCTAAAAATGACATGACTCTACCAAAATAAATATTTTAAATATTTATTTCATCTTAATATTCTTCTATCAATAAATAAATAAATCAATTTATTTATTTGATTCATTTTCTCCCATTAATTGAATAAATTATATTTATTTAATTAATTCCATCAATATCAACTTTATTCTTCTAAACAATTAAATAATTTTAATTATTTAATTGAATCATTCATTCTTCCAAATTTAAATAAAATGCAAATTTATTTAAATTAAATCTTAATCTCCAAAAATAAAATATAATTAAATATTTTATGTATTCTTCCAAATCATGTGCAAGTAATTAAATAAATTTATTTATTTAATTACGCTTTCTTATCTTCTAAAACATCTTCAAAATCTTCTAAAAATAAATTCTTCTTGTCATAGAAAAGCAAAAGCTGAGTTAACTGATTTAAAGCAACTTTGTTTTTGTCAACAAACTCTTAAATTAGAAAAATATATTCTAATTTATGAAATCAAAGCTCATCCTCATCAAGAAAGCAGTTAACTCAACAAAGCATCTTTTTGAATGACACATGTCCTATTCGCTCACATTCTCTCGAACATCCTCTACCATTGATCTTCTTATTTCTTCTACACCATTGATCTTCTCTCATACAATCCTATAAATACCCCTCTATCCTTCCATTTCAAAAAAAAACATCAAGCTTTCGAGTAAACTTATGCTACAGAATCCATAGCATGCCATTGGCACCCCCACTATCACATCCTTCAGTATCCATTTCATGTTGTGTTCAGGCTCACCTTCAACACTACAAGTATCCAAGCCATTTCTCCTTTGCCATCTGGAGGAATTAAAGCAAGGAAGCAAGCTTCCTGAGGGTTGCATTCATCACTGAAGATCAAATGGGAATAGGGAACAATGGAAATTACAAGGTAAGAAAGGTTGTAAGCATCACTTCCTTATTTTAAATCTTCTTTACTTGCACATTCCATTGATGTTATTGGGTTTTTATAATACATTTTATTATCCCATTTTACCCATTACATTTTTGGCGCTCACCATGGGGCCTTTGTCCCAAATCTAACCAAAAAATTGAGTTTTTGAGTGACAGGTTCCGTACAAGCTTCAAACAGGTTCAGTCAACACATCTGATCGATCCTGATGTGCATCTGAGCACTGTTCTAGTGCTTACAAACTTTCAGCGCATACATCCTCTAAACCGGTGCATCTACAACTTGTTCCAATGCATGCAAAGTTTTGGCACATACACTCTCTAAGCCGATACATATATAACCTATTTCAGCACCTGCAGTATTCCGGCGCATATATCCCCTGACACGACACTTATATCATTTTTAACAACACATCTGTAGAAACGGTGCATTTGTCTCCTATTCCTGCGCTTTTGACACCGGTCTTAGCACATTTGTAACATTGCACTTATAGTCTCTATTTCTGCGCATACAGACTATGAAGTGGCACATCTATTCTTCATTGTGATTTTAGGATTTCTCATGATTTTTTGGGTTAACGCTAACATTTGTGTTGCAGGATTAGGAGCTGGGTAGTCATTTAGCTGCACTAGCTAACTCATCATAGATTAATTAGGGGAAAAAGTAAAAAAAAAATGCACGCATGCAAATCTCACATAGTCCTTAACTAGGAGGATAGTAATGAACATCATTGCTATCTTTGCATTATTGCTATCTTTCTTAGTTTAGAACATTTGTTATCATACAAAGCGGAAATGAACCATTGCTATCTTTAACCACTTCAAAGTTAACAAATGTGTGAGTACCCAAGTAGATAACGCATATAGTTTTTTTTCATTTTAATAGGATTGGATAAACCACTATTTTCTGTGTCTGTTGAATGACAATAGGCTTATGCTTTCCCCTTTACTGGGTGACTAGAACGCCAGACTTGTTGTTCCTTGTGTATAACCTTTAGAGGGGCCTGCCCTTGGAAGCCCGCATGTCCAAGTGGGAATGAACCTCAGTGGAAATAGGATAAAGCCAAGCCCTACCAATCCACTTTAAATAAATTATGCTTGAGGCGAAAACTTCCTGCAACAAGTGTCGTTGTGTTACACCGATAGCTAACCTCCCTCAAAACCCTCCAAGGTGTAACCCTTGGTGGCTCGGAGACTCCATAATGAAGAGTAGCACTGTTGCACGTGTAACCACTCGAACGGTTGCCTTGACTACTTAGCCATTGTTTAGTATACCAAAATCCCCTATTTGTTGGCGCAAAAGGTGGAACCTTTGAAGCGGCCCTAATTCATGTGATGCTTAGTAGAGGTAGCAGGGACAATCCTATGGTTTGGTGGGGGTACGAGCCTAAGGAAACCTAGATCTGGTATGCATGAGAAGTGAGTGCCATGGAGGGGAGCCAGTGCTACCAAATCCTAGAGCTACACGCTTTGAATATGCATAGCTAGGGGACTCAACAAATACTATCCTTTCCAGCCTAGGTTGTAATTTTTCTTGTGTCAAAAAGTCCACAAAATACAAAAAAATAATAAAAGATAAAAATCATGAAAACTTCTATGCGCTTGCTATGTCTTTATCTACCATAATTGAAAATCAGAACTCAAAAAGACCAAGTTTTCAACCAAAAATAGAATTTTTTTGAAAAACATGCCAAAAACTCTACAAAATCAAAACTAAAACCTAGAACGGTGCATTTTCTTCAACCTGCGATGCATACACTTAGACTTGCTACGCATTTGATCACTATTGTTGTGCATATAAAATTTGTGAGATCTGCGCATTTGCTTCAACCTGCGACACTTTTACCTCCTGTTCTGGTGCATTTATTGTTGCGCATGCAATCCAGAGAGCTATTCCGTACTTCCTAGGAGAAAAACTGTCAACTTTTCAAAAACCCATTTCAAACTTGTCTCAATTTTCCCAAGATCTGATTGGAATCATGCAAGTCAACCATTTCACTCTTTTTCCACACCATAGCTGCTTTTCCCACATTGCATCATCCAAAACTTCACGAAAATTCTTCCAAAATCCAACAAGGTTAGAACCAATCTATTCTTGATCGCATCAAACCTCAAACAAACCTAGTGAGTCTCCACTATCAAGGATCAATCATCCTTTTCTCTCGGAACTCCACTAGTGGCTTGTGCAAAACTAGTCTACATCAAGTAAACGGATTTCTATCATCCTTACTTCAACTATCATTTGTACACCCAACTTGTTTTACACCAATTAGATCTAAGGAGAACCTTGCTTAAATCTTGACACATTCTAGCACCTCTTGTTCAAAACTTTCAAACTCGCTCCATCCCATCTCTAGTCACCTTGCATGATCTTAACGAGGTCCCAAAAATAAAAATAGATTGAAATGGCTGAGAAAACTATTCTGACCTCTCACAACAGTGATGAGGAAATTTCTATGGAAGAGGTTCTCCAAACACAGCAAGACCGAAGGTTTCAACGCATAATGGATAAGGTACTTGCCCAAGACCCTACTAAATTCTTTCTCCACTTAGCACAAAAAGGAGTCAAGCTCCCTCAAGATTTTGATGTAGAAGCTCTAAAAGAACCTGAGGAAGAAAGAAACCCTGAGGGAAGCACACATGAGGAAATACCCACAGACAAAAACAAAGCAACCATTGATTCTATAGATGCCTTAAGCTTAATGACCCAACAGATCCAAGCTTTACAACAACAATTCACAGACATGCAAATAGGAGCATTAACTAAGCATTATTCCCTAGAGGATATTTCACCATATCCTTTTGATAGAACCCTAATCATGATACCTTTCCCCTCTAAATTTGAGGTGCCAAAATTTGATAAATATCAAGGAAAGGGTGATCCAAGGGACCACATTAGGGAATTTAACACTGCATGTCTTGAAGTCACCCACAATGATACTTATCTTATGTGACTGTTTCCAAGAAGCTTAGGAGGACAAGCCATGGAGTGGTTTTCTAGACTACCGCCCAACATTAGAACCTTTAACAAACTTGTGGACAAATTTGTCACACACTTCTCCTACAATATTGAGCATGACACCTCAATCTTAGACCTTTGTAACACCAAGAAAAAAGGTGGAGAATCTTTCACCGCCTTCCTACAAAGATGGAGACAGTTGGCAAGTAAGTGCCCACATCAAATGCCTAAAAAACAAATACTGGAAATGTTTGTCCATAACCTACAAACCAACCTAAGCTATCAGATACAAATCCAATGTCCTACTTCCTATAGTAAGGTCATTGAGATGAGTCTAATCATCAAAAAAGATTTAATCACAAAGGGTCAAATAAATATTTATAAGGACACTCCTAGTACCAATACCAATGTAGATAAACCAAGATTCTAGACAAAGAACAAAAACATTGTGAATGATGGGGTTGTAGATGCCAAGAATGCGGCACCAAAACAACTAATCTTCAACTTATCAAATCCTCAAAACAACCCCCCGCAAAACAAACCAAGAAACACTGAATCACGGTTTACAAGTTTTCAACCTAGGAGAAAATTTACACCTTTGGGAGAATCATTGGAAACTGCCCTATGGAAGTTAATCACAAGTAAGATCATAACACTTCCTACAACATGGGAATATGAACCAAAAGTCAAACCTCCTTGGTGGAATAACAATGATTTCTGTGAGTACCACCGAAACAGGGGGCACAAAACCAACGACTGCATTGTGCTCAAGCACACCATCCAAGATTTGATCGAGCAAACAAAGTGTCACTTGACAGACATACCTCTAATAATGATCACTGAGCATTCAAGGATGCTCTTCCCAACTATGAGAAAGGAGGGTCTTCCAACCAAAACAACAGTGAAACTAACAACGCCAATTACACAAATGTGTCCTTCGACTATGTTGTTAACCACATCTTAGAAAGTGATTCACGCATCAATGTGATCACTATAAACAAATATTTAGATTGTAATGTTACCACCCACAGTAATAGAGTCACTCTTAGAGGAGCCCTCGCCTCTCCGGCTAATCAGTACAGTATCTTAGATCAACTTCATAAGACACCAGCACATATCTCCATCCTAGAACTTCTACGTCTATCCCCATCCCATAGGGTCATACTTGATAAAGCTCTTTCTGAAGCCTCCATTCCAACAAACCTTGCTGAAGAATAGTTTCAAACCATGGTAGGTCACATTACCTCACCTCACTCCCTATCATTCACTGAAAAGGATGATATGTCAATTACCCAACCTCATAACGCCTCTCTTCATATCGAAGCCTTCATCCACAAACAAAAGATAAAAAGGGTTCTAATTGATGGAGGAGCTACTTTGAATATTTTCACCTTGAAGCTAATCCTTGCATTGGGGTTTGCGGAGAAAGCTATAGATCCAAAAAAGAAAATCACTATCAAAGCCTACGATGAGGAGGAGAGAACTTCCAAGGGAACTATTACTTTACCAATTAGAGTGGGACCTATATTAAAAGATGTGGCATGCCAAGTCCTCTATATGGAGCTAACATATAACATTCTTCTTGGGAGACCATGGATACATGCTCTGAAAGTAGTGCCATCAACATACCACTAGTGTATCAAATTCCCCTACGAAGGTCAAGAGATCACCATCCAAGGTGACCCCAATCCTTTTCAGCATTGCAACTCCATTCAATCTAAACCTGAAGTTGTGATTCCTAACAACCGTGCCTCTGCTTCATCTTTATCCTGGATTGACCCAGCTTCACTTGCTTCCACTTCAATGGCATCTCAACCTAACCTTAGACTCAAAGATAAGGGCCTGGGTGAGTACATAATCTCTCAGTCCCTCTATTTGGCACAACTTCCCCTATCTCCCAGATCATATGGAAGACCTACTCTGAGAAAATCCAAAGCAGTCAAAACTACCAAAGGTCCATTTATCAAATGGGGAATCCTCGAAGATGAGAGCGATGAAAAGGATATCCTTCAATGGTTATATAAGGATGAAGGCAATTCATCAACACAACAAGACCATCACACCACTATACAAACTGAACAATATGGTCAAGGATTCTAAATGCTACAAAGAATGGGGTATGAAGGACATGGTCCTCTCAGTTCAAGAAAAGATGGTATCACTGAACCCATCCAACTTCATACCTTGACAGCCCGAGACACTACAGGGCTAGGTTACACTGGAACATCAAGAACCAACAGAGCAAATAAGAGTAAAGGTAAACAACCAGAAACATTTGCTAGTAATCTAGTTGATCAAATTCAACAACTGCAAATGGGGAGTGAGACTGATTCCAATGAATATGAGTGGGATAGTCTCTTGAAGCTATCTTGTGACAAAAAAGGTATCGATGTTGTCCATGAGTATGACTTAACTCATGCAAATGAGAGACAATGTCCAAGGGCTAGACCACTAGAGTCTGACCCACATAATAATGATAGTGGAAGTCGTGAGGAAAGAATGATACCCCCTTGATAGATCCGCTAATAGAGAGTACCATCACAGACTTTGTCTGTGCTTATAATGACCTCCACAACACATCTATCTTAACTATCAATACCATTGAACCAGACTAACCCAATGACCCCTTACCATTGTTGCATCCCGAACTCATAGATTGGGACTTACAAGATACTACCTGTTAGTGCCTGAATTGACTGGCAGTTTTTTGAGCAATTTTCATGCAGGCACTCTCCCTAAGTATCCAAAAAATGTTCTAAGTGTTGGACCTCCTTAGCATTTTTCAGCTGCAGCATCATATTTTCCTGAGGAGGAGGTCATCATCATCATGTTTGCTTCGATGAAGGTCATCATCATCATGTTTTCTGTCGACATGTTTCTTCATCAGGATCATCATATTTCAATATCGGGTGATGTTTGCATATCATCCTGATCCTGCTGATGAGCTACAGTGCGCCCTGATTTGCTTGCGGGGGTGATTTTTTCAAGTATCCGGTGATCTTCCAATTATCACCTTGCCCAAACATGATGATGATGTTGCCCCGATATTCTGAAGGGGTTATTCTTTGAGTTGTTCGACCTGACTTGTTTTTTCTTAAGGGTCGTCATCATCATCATATTTCCAGTTATCACTGTGTTGCTTACAGGGGTCATCATATTTTCTGCCTTCATGATATTTCGCCGGGGTGATATTTTTATCATCGGGTGATCTTGGTTATGATCATCCTGATGATGTTGTTGAAGAGTTCTAAGTGTGACCTGATATTCACTGGGGTCATCATATTGTGAACGTCAGGATGATCTTAGTCAATATCATCCTGATGATGTTGTATCACTTCTTGTTCGTTGTTTTGTCATCCTGATGATGTTGACGTCATTCTTATGTCAGGGTGATATCTATTTCTCTGCCTATCTGCATCATGATATTTCTGAAGGAGGGGATGATATTTTCATATCACTCAGGTGTATGTTTGTTCCAGCGTCATGATGATGCTGATATCAAGGAGATATCCGCCTGCCGGCTTCGTGCATTATCTAGTGGGGGTGATCTTTTCAAGCATCATCATATTCATCTATCGCCCCGATCTTATAATGGAGCTACAGTGCAACCTGATATTTGTACATCAGGATGATATTTCCAAATATCCGGTTGTCTTCCGAATATCATCCTGATGTTAATATGATGATGACGTCATCAAGGTCCAGGGGGGTCATATTTCTAACACAGATCATCTTGTGGAGATCCCCCGATATTTGCAAACATGATGATGACGTCATCCGGATATGAGGAGGTGCGCAGTAGGCAGATATGATGATGACGTCAGCAGGATATGATGATGACGTCATCAGGATGTTCATCGGCTAGACTTTTGGTATAGGCTCAGCAGGAGGATGTTCCTCTGATGAATCAGGTTGTGCCGATGAAGGCGATTATCATGCAGGTTATATTGTGATATGATGCTGACGTCAGGGTGATATTTCAAGCGACATGATATCATGCAGCTGGAGGATGATGATGATGAAGTCTTATACTAGTGTCGTCAGGAGCAAAAGCACCGACATCATATATGCTCATGACCTAGTATATAAAGTGTTAAAGAGGTCATCGCGGGGTGCATGTGGGATAATTGGTATCCTGCATATTTTCAAATATCATGATGATGAATCTCGGCGGGAAATGGTTGCGATGCAGAATTGATGTTTTTCCCAAGGCTGCGGGTTGGTGCGCCATTAATGGCGAAGGTTGCAGAGGTATGGGCGGATCTGGTACCCGATTGAAGGTGTACATCAACGGACAGTGGCGCAGGGCTCGAGATTTCTTCCTATCTCCTCCCCTACCTGCTGCATTCATGTTTGGGCGCCAATCTGGTAGTGTTTGAGCGCCATTTTCCTGATACTGTGTATCTGGCGGGATTTTTGGTCAACCATGTAATTAATTGCTATGGTACACTACCTGGCTGTTATAAGCAGGAAGTGTTACTCATTTGTGGTTGTTGAAAGTTGAGGATTTTTGGCTCTGTAATCCAAAACCAGCTGATCTGGTTGCTCTGTACAGCTTAAACTTGTGAGTTTATGTATCTCCTGTTGTACGATTTGGCATGAATCCACTGATTTCATGGTTGATCTTATATGAGTAATGCTATCTTAGCATGTGTTGTGTTAATTCTATCTCCAGTATTGCATGTATTCTTCTTCTGAATCTGGATATTTGGGTAATGTTTAGATTCTAGAGCATAGAATTCCTATGTTGAATGTCTGATCTTTTAACTTCTGCTCAAGGGGTAGATTAAACTGTTTTCAGGTTGAACATTGGGAAGGGTATACTGCAGTAGGGATGCCATAAGTAGAGATAACTTAACACTCTGTATTGGAAGATATCTGTAAGGCAGATATCACATATATCCCCCTGAAATCCAGTTTTAGCTATTCATGCTGATCATTCACAGGTGTATGTCTACTGACTCCAGGCCCTGGATAGGCACCAATCATGCTTTGTTCTTGTGTTATACACCATGTCCAGCTTTGCATCCAAAATTCAAACTAAAACATTTCATACTTCCACCTGTTAGTTGTAGGAGTAGGATTAGGAACCCCCTGCATGCTCTCATACCCAACCAGACATCATGTCCAAGAATGTTGCCAGCCTTGTGATCTATCATACAGATCTTGGTCCATACATGAGAGTATTCTACCTGTTGTTGTCAAGTTAAATCTTTCTATCTTTGAGCTAGTCAAGGTTACATCTTGAGTTATAGGGATACCCCCCTTGGTGCGGCAGAACCAGAAGTGAAGGGGAGGCAGCTCACGCAACCTCCTGTATTTAGTTGGCTGAATCTGCCTGTGCATTAGAAGTGGCAAACCCTAATGCTGATTCAGAAGAAAAACCAACAAATTGGCGACTCCGCTGGGGATGTTGATGAAAAGTGATATCCTGCAGTCTCTGGTGAGGTTTTGCTCTGCTGGTGGAATGAACTCAGAAACATATTTGATGAGCTTTCAGCTGCTGTAAATTTTGTCCTCTTTGGAGAGGTGGCGACTCTGCAAAAAAGATCCAAATGCACATGAAAGATAGATGTATGTTATTGGTTGAAAGATGTACATATTTCTGCATCTGTATGAGAAAAGGTACCTTGTTACTTTTCCTTTATATTTACTGTCTTGTGCATAAGTTAGATGCCAGGGGAAGCCTTAGGTCTTAGACAGACAAAGGATGTCTAAGAGTAGGATTTTTATGAATCCAAGTATGAATTATCCCATACTCAGTGGTGAAATGTTGGATAAAGGAATAGAAGAGATAAGAAATAGGTTGATATTCTTAGAGGCTGAGCAGGCCCAGTTAAAAAGCAGTAACCCTGTTGTGTCTGCCAGTCAGAAAGCTAAACCTCCTGTCAGCCCTTTTGATCCTTTGTATGACCAACTGGATTTGCCATGGGTGGATTATAAAGTAGAAACTATGCCTGCTAGGATATACTATCAGATGCCTAGATTTAGTGGTCACAATGTGTGTGATGGGAATGCACATATCCAAAATTTTCACAGTTTTATGGGAAAATATTCATTCAGAGATGAGGATATGTGGATGAGGTTTTTTGTTAGGTCCTTTGATGCAAAAGCAAAAGACTGGTATTTGAGCTTTCCAAAGAAATCCTTTGCCTGTTGGGATGAGCTTGCTGACTATTTCAAGGAAGAATTTGCAAAAGAACTGGCTGATTTTGTTGCAGAATTGATGAGAATCAGAAAACAAGATGAAGAGCCATGTGTTGTTTTCAGTCATAGGTTTGCAATAGCCCTTTCACAGATCCCAGAAGTCTTCAGACCTGATATTTCAGCCTGTGTTGGCATATTCTTTAAAGCTTTTGAGGAGGGCTTTAGTGCAATACTGAGGGATTTCAAGGTGACAAGTATGCAGATGACATACAGGTTCATAGAAAAGATAGAAAAAATCAGAAATGTGTACCTGCTGAAACCCCTGTCCCCAGGCCTTGGTGTGAGAAATGGTTATGAAGCTGCAAATGACCAAATGATTATGGCATCATGTGCAGATAAAAATGAAAATAAAAGCATAGAGGTTGAGACTGCTGTGTTTGAACATAATGCTAACAATACTGCTCAACTGGATTGTTCACCAGTTGAGGATGCCAGTGAAAGGACTAATGAGGTTTCCCATTGCAATGATGAGGCAGCTGACCATGAAAACAATAATGAGGTTGTGGACAGCAATGAGCAATTTTTGGAATGGACCTGTGGAGATAATTGTGAGTATTGTACTCAAGACAGAGAAGATATAAGCAAACAGAGAAGTAGTCCTATGTGTGACCCATTGCCTACCTTTCAAACACATGGAGATCATGAAGAGCAGTCAGAAATTGAAATAAGTGCTAGTTCAGAGCATGATTGTTTTTCATTTGATGGCTGTTTTGCTTATGACACACAGGCTGATACTCCTCCACAGAGTGAATCCATTGGTGATGAAGATGTGTGCTCTGCTGCCCATGAACAAATGGCATACTATGATGAAACTGATGCACCTGGGTCACCCATTTATGACACATATGGTGATGAGGATCTGTCAGAGTATGGTGAGGATCTAGACATTATTTTTGGCTTGGATTCTGTTTCTCATCCTGATGAAAGAGGAAACAACATGCATCAGGTAAGTGACTGTGAAAATGTGCCTGATTTAAAAGAGATGCCAGAGCCTAATCTTTTCCAGCCTGGTGCTGCTGATTGTTGTGTACATGATGTGCACAATTGTGATTTTGAAAGCTTTTCTTTTGATGTGCCAGCATATAATACAATGAGCCCTGATCTTCTTAGTTGTGTGGTGGACTCTGAGTGTTTCCTATTTGCAGTCCAGCTAGGAGATCATGTTGCAATGCATGATGATGATATAGATGATAAGTGCTATATGCCACATGAATATGCATTGCTTGATACATTCAACACCCACATGTCACATGATGCTGAAGGTTATCTGCACAGGTTTGACAATGACAAGCTAAATCAAAAGGTTGAGTGTGCAGATGACAAGGTTTGTTTGTGGGTGGATCTTTGTAGTATCTCCAAGCTTGACCCAGTGCATGCAGATGAAAACAAGATATTTGACAAAGGGAGATACATGTTTTTCTTTTCTTGGTGGCCTTAGGCCATCAAGTGTGTTTGGTGATGCAGGTCAGTGCAGTATTTGACTCTGTGCCCAATGGATAACGGACTGGTCTGCATCCCAGAGATCTGGGGTTCTCACTGCAGTCTTACACCTGCACGTCCCCAGACAGAGCCAGTGTTAGTGCCTGAATTGACTGGCAGTTTTTTGAGCAATTTTCATGCAGGCACTCTCCCTAAGTATCCAAAAAATGTTCTAAGTGTTGGACCTCCTCAGCATTTTTCAGCTGCAACATCATATTTTCCTGAGGAGGAGGTCATCATCATCATGTTTGCTTCGATGAAGGTCATCATCATCATGTTTTCTGTCGACATGTTTCTTCATCAGGATCATCATATTTCAATATCGGGTGATGTTTGGATATCATCCTGATCCTGCTGATGAGCTACAGTGCGCCCTGATTTGCTTGCGGGGGTGATTTTTTCAAGTATCCGGTGATCTTCCAATTATCACCTTGCCCAAACATGATGATGATGTTGCCCCGATATTCTGAAGGGGTTATTCTTTGAGTTGTTCGACCTGACTTGTTTTTTCTTAAGGGTCGTCATCATCATCATATTTCCAGTTATCACTGTGTTGCTTACAGGGGTCATCATATTTTCTGCCTTCATGATATTTCGCCGGGGTGATATTTTTATCATCGAGTGATCTTGGTTATGATCATCCTGATGATGTTGTTGAAGAGTTCTAAGTGTGACCTGATATTCACTGGGGTCATCATATTGTGAACGTCAGGATGATCTTAGTCAATATCATCCTGATGATGTTGTATCACTTCTTGTTCGTTGTTTTGTCATCCTGATGATGTTGACGTCATTCTTATGTCAGGGTGATATCTATTTCTCTGCCTATCTGCATCATGATATTTCTGAAGGAGGGGATGATATTTTCATATCACTCGGGTGTATGTTTGTTCCAGCGTCATGATGATGCTGATATCAAGGAGATATCCGCCTGCCGGCTTCGTGCATTATCTAGTGGGGGTGATCATTTCAAGCATCATCATATTCATCTATCACCCCGATCTTATAATGGAGCTACAGTGCAACCTGATATTTCTACATCAAGATGATATTTCCAAATATCCGGTTGTCTTCTGAATATCATCCTGATGTTAATATGATGATGACGTCATCAAGGTCCAGGGGGGTCATATTTCTAACACAGATCATCTTGTGGAGATCCCCCGATATTTGCAAACATGATGATGACGTCATCCGGATATGAGGAGGTGCGCAGTAGGCAGATATGATGATGACGTCAGCAGGATATGATGATGACGTCATCAGGATGTTCATCGGCTAGACTTTTGGTATAGGCTCAGCAGGAGGATGTTCCTCTGATGAATCAGGTTGTGCCGATGAAGGCGATTATCATGCAGGTTATATTGTGATATGATGCTGACGTCAGGGTGATATTTCAAGCGACATGATATCATGCAGCTGGAGGATGATGATGATGAAGTCTTATACTAGTGTCGTCAGGAGCAAAAGCACCGACATCATATATGCTCATGACCTAGTATATAAAGTGTTAAAGAGGTCATCGCGGGGTGCATGTGGGATAATTGGTATCCTGCATATTTTCAAATATCATGATGATGAATCTCGGCGGGAAATGGTTGCGATGCAGAATTGATGTTTTTCCCAAGGCCGCGGGTTGGTGCGCCATTAATGGCGAAGGTTGCAGAGGTATGGGCGGATCTGGTACCCGATTGAAGGTGTACATCAACGGACAGTGGCGCAGGGCTCGAGATTTCTTCCTATCTCCTCCCCTACCTGCTGCATTCATGTTTGGGCGCCAATCTGGTAGTGTTTGAGCGCCATTTTCCTGATACTGTGTATCTGGCGGGATTTTTGGTCAACCATGTAATTAATTGCTATGGTACACTACCTGGCTGTTATAAGCAGGAAGTGTTACTCATTTGTGGTTGTTGAAAGTTGAGGATTTTTGGCTCTGTAATCCAAAACCAGCTGATCTGGTTGCTCTGTACAGCTTAAACTTGTGAGTTTATGTATCTCCTGTTGTACGATTTGGCATGAATCCACTGATTTCATGGTTGATCTTATATGAGTAATGCTATCTTAGCATGTGTTGTGTTAATTCTATCTCCAGTATTGCATGTATTCTTCTTCTGAATCTGGATATTTGGGTAATGTTTAGATTCTAGAGCATAGAATTCCTATGTTGAATGTCTGATCTTTTAACTTCTGCTCAAGGGGTAGATTAAACTGTTTTCAGGTTGAACATTGGGAAGGGTATACTGCAGTAGGGATGCCATAAGTAGAGATAACTTAACACTCTGTATTGGAAGATATCTGTAAGGCAGATATCACATATATCCCCCTGAAATCCAGTTTTAGCTATTCATGCTGATCATTCACAGGTGTATGTCTACTGACTCCAGGCCCTGGATAGGCACCAATCATGCTTTGTTCTTGTGTTATACACCATGTCCAGCTTTGCATCCAAAATTCAAACTAAAACATTTCATACTTCCACCTGTTAGTTGTAGGAGTAGGATTAGGAACCCCCTGCATGCTCTCATACCCAACCAGACATCATGTCCAAGAATGTTGCCAGCCTTGTGATCTATCATACAGATCTTGGTCCATACATGAGAGTATTCTACCTGTTGTTGTCAAGTTAAATCTTTCTATCTTTGAGCTAGTCAAGGTTACATCTTGAGTTATAGGGATACCCCCCTTGGTGCGGCAGAACCAGAAGTGAAGGGGAGGCAGCTCACGCAACCTCCTGTATTTAGTTGGCTGAATCTGCCTGTGCATTAGAAGTGGCAAACCCTAATGCTGATTCAGAAGAAAAACCAACAAATTGGCGACTCCGCTGGGGATGTTGATGAAAAGTGATATCCTGCAGTCTCTGGTGAGGTTTTGCTCTGCTGGTGGAATGAACTCAGAAACATATTTGATGAGCTTTCAGCTGCTGTAAATTTTGTCCTCTTTGGAGAGGTGGCGACTCTGCAAAAAAGATCCAAATGCACATGAAAGATAGATGTATGTTATTGGTTGAAAGATGTACATATTTCTGCATCTGTATGAGAAAAGGTACCTTGTTACTTTCCCTTTATATTTACTGTCTTGTGCATAAGTTAGATGCCAGGGGAAGCCTTAGGTCTTAGACAGACAAAGGATGTCTAAGAGTAGGATTTTTATGAATCCAAGTATGAATTATCCCATACTCAGTGGTGAAATGTTGGATAAAGGAATAGAAGAGATAAGAAATAGGTTGATATTCTTAGAGGCTGAGCAGGCCCAGTTAAAAAGCAGTAACCCTGTTGTGTCTGCCAGTCAGAAAGCTAAACCTCCTGTCAGCCCTTTTGATCCTTTGTATGACCAACTGGATTTGCCATGGGTGGATTATAAAGTAGAAACTATGCCTGCTAGGATATACTATCAGATGCCTAGATTTAGTGGTCACAATGTGTGTGATGGGAATGCACATATCCAAAATTTTCACAGTTTTATGGGAAAATATTCATTCAGAGATGAGGATATGTGGATGAGGTTTTTTGTTAGGTCCTTTGATGCAAAAGCAAAAGACTGGTATTTGAGCTTTCCAAAGAAATCCTTTGCCTGTTGGGATGAGCTTGCTGACTATTTCAAGGAAGAATTTGCAAAAGAACTGGCTGATTTTGTTGCAGAATTGATGAGAATCAGAAAACAAGATGAAGAGCCATGTGTTGTTTTCAGTCATAGGTTTGCAATAGCCCTTTCACAGATCCCAGAAGTCTTCAGACCTGATATTTCAGCCTGTGTTGGCATATTCTTTAAAGCTTTTGAGGAGGGCTTTAGTGCAATACTAAGGGATTTCAAGGTGACAAGTATGCAGATGACATACAGGTTCATAGAAAAGATAGAAAAAATCAGAAATGTGTACCTGCTGAAACCCCTGTCCCCAGGCCTTGGTGTGAGAAATGGTTATGAAGCTGCAAATGACCAAATGATTATGGCATCATGTGCAGATAAAAATGAAAATAAAAGCATAGAGGTTGAGACTGCTGTGTTTGAACATAATGCTAACAATACTGCTCAACTGGATTGTTCACCAGTTGAGGATGCCAGTGAAAGGACTAATGAGGTTTCCCATTGCAATGATGAGGCAGCTGACCATGAAAACAATAATGAGGTTGTGGACAGCAATGAGCAATTTTTGGAATGGACCTGTGGAGATAATTGTGAGTATTGTACTCAAGACAGAGAAGATATAAGCAAACAGAGAAGTAGTCCTATGTGTGACCCATTGCCTACCTTTCAAACACATGGAGATCATGAAGAGCAGTCAGAAATTGAAATAAGTGCTAGTTCAGAGCATGATTGTTTTTCATTTGATGGCTGTTTTGCTTATGACACACAGGCTGATACTCCTCCACAGAGTGAATCCATTGGTGATGAAGATGTGTGCTCTGCTGCCCATGAACAAATGGCATACTATGATGAAACTGATGCACCTGGGTCACCCATTTATGACACATATGGTGATGAGGATCTGTCAGAGTATGGTGAGGATCTAGACATTATTTTTGGCTTGGATTCTGTTTCTCATCCTGATGAAAGAGGAAACAACATGCATCAGGTAAGTGACTGTGAAAATGTGCCTGATTTAAAAGAGATGCCAGAGCCTAATCTTTTCCAGCCTGGTGCTGCTGATTGTTGTGTACATGATGTGCACAATTGTGATTTTGAAAGCTTTTCTTTTGATGTGCCAGCATATAATACAATGAGCCCTGATCTTCTTAGTTGTGTGGTGGACTCTGAGTGTTTCCTATTTGCAGTCCAGCTAGGAGATCATGTTGCAATGCATGATGATGATATAGATGATAAGTGCTATATGCCACATGAATATGCATTGCTTGATACATTCAACACCCACATGTCACATGATGCTGAAGGTTATCTGCACAGGTTTGACAATGACAAGCTAAATCAAAAGGTTGAGTGTGCAGATGACAAGGTTTGTTTGTGGGTGGATCTTTGTAGTATCTCCAAGCTTGACCCAGTGCATGCAGATGAAAACAAGATATTTGACAAAGGGAGATACATGTTTTTCTTTTCTTGGTGGCCTTAGGCCATCAAGTGTGTTTGGTGATGCAGGTCAGTGCAGTATTTGACTCTGTGCCCAATGGATAACGGACTGGTCTGCATCCCAGAGATCTGGGGTTCTCGCTGCAGTCTTGCACCTGCACGTCCCCAGACAGAGCCAGTGTTAGTGCCTGAATTGACTGGCAGTTTTTTGAGCAATTTTCATGCAGGCACTCTCCCTAAGTATCCAAAAAATGTTCTAAGTGTTGGACCTCCTCAGCATTTTTCAGCTGCAGCATCATATTTTCCTGAGGAGGAGGTCATCATCATCATGTTTGCTTCGATGAAGGTCATCATCATCATGTTTTCTGTCGACATGTTTCTTCATCAGGATCATCATATTTCAATATCGGGTGATGTTTGGATATCATCCTGATCCTGCTGATGAGCTACAGTGCGCCCTGATTTGCTTGCGGGGGTGATTTTTTCAAGTATCCGGTGATCTTCCAATTATCACCTTGCCCAAACATGATGATGATGTTGCCCCGATATTCTGAAGGGGTTATTCTTTGAGTTGTTTGACCTGACTTGTTTTTTCTTAAGGGTCGTCATCATCATCATATTTCCAGTTATCACTGTGTTGCTTGCGGGGGTCATCATATTTTCTGCCTTCATGATATTTCACCGGGGTGATATTTTTATCATCGGGTGATCTTGGTTATGATCATCCTGATGATGTTGTTGAAGAGTTCTAAGTGTGACCCGATATTCACTGGGGTCATCATATTGTGAACGTTAGGATGATCTTAGTCAATATCATCCTGATGATGTTGTATCACTTCTTGTTCGTTGTTTTGTCATCCTGATGATGCTGACGTCATTCTTATGTCAGGGTGATATCTATTTCTCTGCCTATCTGCATCATGATATTTCTGAAGGAGGGGATAATATTTTCATATCACTCAGGTGTATGTTTGTTCCAGCGTCATGATGATGCTGATATCAAGGAGATATCGCCTGCCGGCTTCGTGCATTATCTAGTGGGGGTGATCTTTTCAAGCATCATCATATTCATCTATCGCCCCGATCTTATAATGGAGCTACAGTGCAACCTGATATTTGTACATCAGGATGATATTTCCAAATATCCGGTTGTCTTCCGAATATCATCTTGATGTTAATATGATGATGACGTCATTAAGGTCCGGGGGGGTCATATTTCTAACACAGATCATCTTGTGGAGATCCCCCGATATTTGCAAACATGATGATGATGTCATCCGGATATGAGGAGGTGCGCAGTAGGCAGATATGATGATGACGTCAGCAGGATATGATGATGACGTCATCAGGATGTTCATCGGCCAGACTTTTGGTATAGGCTCAGCAGGAGGATGTTCCTCCGATGGATCAGGTTGTGCCGATGAAGGCGATTATCATGCAGGTTATATTGCGATATGATGCTGACGTCAGGGTGATATTTCAAGCGACAGGATATCATGCAGCTGGAGGATGATGATGATGAAGTCTTATACTAGTGTCGTCAGGAGCAAAAGCACCGACATCATATATGCTCATGACCTAGTATATAAAGTGTTAAAGAGGTCATCGCCGGGTGCATGTGGGATAATTGGTATCCTGCATATTTTCAAATATCATGATGATGAATCTCGGCGGGAAATGGTTGCGATGCAGAATTGATGTTTTTCCCAAGGCCGCGGGTTGGTGCGCCATTAATGGCGAAGGTTGCAGAGGTATGGGCGGATCTGGTACCCGATTGAAGGTGTACATCAGCGGACAGTGGCGCAGGGCTCGAGATTTCTTCCTGTCTCCTCCCCTACCTGCTGCATTCATGTTTGGGCGCCAATCTGGTAGTGTTTGAGCACCATTTTCCTGATACTGTGTATCTGGCGGGATTTTTGGTCAACCATGTAATTAATTGCTGTGGTACACTACCTGGCTGTTATAAGCAGGAAGTGTTACTCATTTGTGGTTGTTGAAAGTTGAGGATTTTTGGCTCTGTAATCCAAAACTAGCTGATCTGGTTGCTCTGTACAGCTTAAACTTGTGAGTTTATGTATCTCCTGTTGTACGATTTGGCATGAATCCACTGATTTCATGGTTGATCTTATATGAGTAATGCTATCTTAGCATGTGTTGTGTTAATTCTGTCTCCAGTATTGCATGTATTCTTCTTCTGAATCTGGATATTTGGGTAATGTTTAGATTCTAGAGCATAGAATTCCTATGTTGAATGTCTGATCTTTTAACTTCTGCTCAAGGGGTAGATTAAACTGTTTTCAGGTTGAACATTGGGAAGGGTATACTGCAGTAGGGATGCCATAAGTAGAGATAACTTAACACTCTGTATTGGGAGATATCTGTAAGGCAGATATCACATATATCCCCCTGAAATCTAGTTTTAGCTATTCATGCTGATCATTCACAGGTGTATGTCTACTGACTCCAGGCCCTGGATAGGCACCAATCATGCTTTGTTCTTGTGTTATACACCATGTCCAGCTTTGCATCCAAAATTCAAACTAAAACATTTCATACTTCCACCTGTTAGTTGTAGGAGTAGGATTAGGAACCCCCTGCATGCTCTCATACCCAACCAGACATCATGTCCAAGAATGTTGCCAGCCTTGTGATCTATCATACAGATCTTGGTCCATACATGAGAGTATTCTGCCTGTTGTTGTCAAGTTAAATCTTTCTATCTTTGAGCTAGTCAAGGTTACATCTTGAGTTATAGGGATACCCCCCTTGGTGCGGCAGAACCAGAAGTGAAGGGGAGGTAGCTCATGCAACCTCCTGTATTTAGTTGGCTGAATCTGCCTATGCATTAGAAGTGGCAAACCCTAATGTTGATTCAGAAGAAAAACCAACACTACCCCTGAGTTCGATACCTTTTAGAATGATGAAGCCATCATAGACTATCTTGAGCTTAGAGATCACATACCCGCAAGGGACCACAGAGTTGGCTATGCCATAGAACTCAATGACAAGGCCTATTTTGGAGAGAGTGCCAAGCCTTTCAGTCTCAAAAATGTCAAAATGAAAGAAAGCTCTAATGGTGGAAACTGCTTTGCGGCAATGTTAGATCATGGTGAAAACCTCTCAGAGGCGCCGAAGGATGGAAGGCTTAACCCTCTACCCAATCTCACACCTCAGGAGAGATCTTCAATCTTGATAGAACCAGCAGAGCTGATCAATGTCAGCATAGGTGATAATTCCAGAATGATCCACATGGCACAGTCTTTAACAACACAAGAAAAGCTAGCATTCATTGAATTCTTCAAAAGAAAGTAAATCAATTTTGCCTGGACATATGCAGACATGCCAGGGCTAGATCTGAATCTCATAATGCATCACTTATCTTTAGCTCTAGGAGCTAAGCCAGTAAAGAAAAAACTTAGAAAGATGCACCCACATGTGGCCCTCATGGTGAAAGAAGAGCTGAAGAAATTGTTAGATGTCAGATTCATCAAACCAATAGACTATCCTAAGTGGATCTCAAACATAGTACCAGATGGAAGAATCTGAATATGTAATGACTTCAGAGACCTAAACAAAGCTTGTCCAAAAGATGATTTCCCCCTGCCAAACATTGACATTACTGTAGATCTCACGGTAGGGCACACCATGCTGTCACTAATAGATGGTTTTTCCATATACAACTTGATAAAAATTGCACCTAAATACCAACACAAGACTGCATTCACATGTCCTTGGTGTTGATAACTGAGAGGGGGGGTGAATCAGTTATCTTAATAATTGTCTTTCATTTCTTCTTTAACAACTAAAGCAATATCAAATCATATCAACATACATAACCATAGAAGCAGAAATAAACTCAATACACATGACACAATATTTTTGACGTGGAAAACCTTGTTAAGGGAAAAAACCATGGGGTGATTAACCCAAGATTGTATTCTCTGTTAAAAGAATAAGATAGTACAAAATGGCACTTGCCAATTAGGGCTAACTACCTGAGCACACTGCTCATAAGAGGCTCACTGCCTACAATAGATTATAGAAGGAAACAAGATACTTGAACTGATGAGAAGAATCCACATGTGCTTAGGTTTAGTTCCAGTTGAGCTCAATATACTGATCTACTGCACTTCATTCTTCCTCTGCCTTAGTGCTGCTGTTCTATCACATACCGGACCTCTATCTCTATTTCCACACTGTTCTCTGCTATTCTTTGCACTTCACAATACACCACACACACCTTCTCATCGAGATCCATCTGGTATATATATCCGTACAAAGGATTTCAACAACTTTCTAGTCAGCATCCAGAATACTTCACTATTTTCTCAAACTCTGGTCTGTCAGTTGAATCCTTGCTTTCCAAGTGATGCGTATCAAGGAGATGCTTGTAGAAGTCATCAATCATGTCAGCCAATCATGAATGATACCTCAAGAAGCTTGATCACCATCAATATCTTATCCGGATTAAGGTCTGATGCTCTGCCGGTCAGTTCTTTCTCAGTCTACTCTGCCAAACAAGAACCCAATACTTAGGTGCTCATATCTCTTCACTCTTTCTTCACCGGAGGTTCAATCCCTAGAATCTATCAGTCAAGATACTCCTCTTGACTTCCCCAAGTCTGCACTTTACTTAGATACTTCCTCTGAGGGATCCGGACCTGACTGTCAGACCTTGCTACATGCTCTGTTCTTGCTTACTGGACCTGAACACTCTTCAATCTGACTTCTGGTATAGGCACATCGTATCCTGCAGATGGGTGGGATGAACTTTGTTACCATCAATGACAACACTCATGAAGCTACACTGTGTCTCTTGCCAACAATCTCCCCCCTTGGCATTGATGGCAACACTTAGTGAAAAATGACTAAGTGTCACACTACACTCCCCCTTGGCTGATGCTCCATTCTAATGTACACTTTACCGGAGCTCCCTCTTAACTAGATTCCACATTTTTCACTGCTCCTCACTCCGCCTTTAACATCAATGGCAAAGGGTAGGGTCCACACACCAAAAGTTTTAAGAAAAACAATCTATACATATCTGCATAAGTATATATACAAGTTGCACTTACATATACTTAAGTATATCTGCAAAAGTATTCTTCAACTGTACAACTTCTGTCGCCCAACTCTGCTTCATCCTGTCCAAAATTGAGATGTGACCACTCAATAGGAATGCAAAAGCTTCTTCCTTCTTAAGATCTGTCAGATCATTTGTCTGGGCTGTGACCTGAGCATCAGTTAGGGCCTCATGCATGGCCTCTAACTTAGGGATAATGATCCCTCTTAGTTCACTTAACCTATTTATTCTATTTTTCTTCTCCTTCTCAAGCTTCTTTATTTCATTAGTGATTACAATAGTCTGACATTCTTGATTTACTATAGAAGAGGAGAGAGGATCAAAACTTTGGGATAAACTTAACAGTTTATCCTCTTGTTCTTTTGCTTTCTTCTCAATATCCTTGGTCACTTTAGGCTAGGATAAACAAAATTTATATATATCTCTGCCATCTTTGAGAGCATTTTCTAAGCTCTTTATCCCAATATCCATAACTCTCCTATCATTTGATATTAGACCCTATACTTCGGAGAATCTTTTATCCAAAAATTCCTTCTGGACCTTTTCTTCTGCTGACTTCTCTAAGGAATCAAAATGCGTATGAACGGAATTTACAAGAGACTTTAGATTACTGGATGTGGAAGCCGAAGGATCCTTCTGGAAGGATGGCATGATCTTCTCCAATACACCGGATGTAGTTTCTATGAGCTCATAGTCTTCCATGTGAGACTTCAGAAGTTTTTCTTTTGCTTTTGTTTGAGTAAAGGATGCTAGCTTCATGGTTTGAACTGGGGAGAGGGAATCAAAATTGAATGGACCTTGAAGCAGTTCTGGTTCATCAAATTCCATCATCTCTTTGGTCAAGAAATCTTTGAGGGTTTTTGAAGTGTCTCTTGCCAGAGACAGAGTCTTCTTTCCTTCTACAGTATCAGAACTGTCTTTTTCGTTTTCCTTTACTTCTTCTTCTTGACTGGTTTTCTCCTTTGATCTTTCTTCTCCTTTAGATCCAGAGTCTGCTGGGGAAACCGGAGGAGAGATGTGTGCTTCTTCATGGACTTCCTCTTTTGGAGCAGAGGAATCTAGGTCCTTAGCTTTTTCTTCACTTGTCTCCTTAGCTTCTTCTACCATTTTCTCAGTAGATTCTCCTATGTTATCCATGACAGAGGGTTTATTACCTAAGTCCTCTATAATAGGAAGATTAAATCTTTTAAAAGCATTCCATAGAAGATCTTCCGTTTCTTTTGCCACTTTGTCAGTTTCACCAAGCATAAGCTGATTCATTCTAGCTTTGCTCTAGAACTCATCCTTGCAGTCCTTGAAGATAATGTTCATTTGTTTAGGGTAATGGATGGATAGAGCTGAATAGCAATCTGCTCCTAAATTTCTAGATCTTTTGCTTGGGCATTGTTCTTCCTTATTTCAAGTTCTTTCTCTAAGCTTTTGGGAATCAAAGATATAATTTCGATGAATGCTTTGTTGTAGATGTTTAGATACCTGACTGTGGCATCTTGCAATATCTTTTGATCAGTTTCATTATATTCATCATAAAATTCAACCATTGGTTGTAAGTTCCCATCCACAGTAACTCATTTGATGATATCATCAATTCGGAGAGTAGGTTTTTCAACAAAGTCCTCTGCCTTCTCCTCTTTGTCTTGACCGGTAGAGGGTTCACCAGTTGATTTCTTCTTCTTCTTCATTTTCTTTATTTCCTCATTTGTCTCTGTCTCTTCATCATCTTTGAGGCTTGTGTATGATCTTGTAGCCTTTGTCTTTGTTCTCTTTTCTCCTTTACCGGATGATTTTGCTTCCGGTTTTGATGCCTTTGAGCTCTTAGCAGTAGTAGGTGCAGAGCTCTTAGAGGATCTGGTCTGAGAGGGGGCTCCTACCGAAGCACTTTCTTTTTCTGCTTCTTGCCTTTCTTTTTCTGCCCATTCCATCTTTTCTCTATTTGCATCAAGTGCCTCCTTTGAAATTCAATGTCTCTTGGCAAGTTCTTCTACTTCTCTCCTCACTTTTCTTTTCATTTCTAGTTGTCTTAGCTCCACATGAATCTTCACACTCAACTCTTCAAAGGTTCCAAATCTTTCTGCCTTAGGATCCTTGGGTTGACTTAGCATGTGTTGAATATGTAGCTCTACAATTTTCTTATCTACTTCATACCCCATTGGCATGATCCAAACTATCCTTGGCTCTACTGCCTCCATTAGGCACTAATCAGTTTCTACCATAAAGCAAACTGTATCTTTATACTTTTCAACTAGAGATTGGGCGATTCTTTCTCTGGCTTGCATCATATTTTGAAAGTTCTTGAAGTAGCCCCAGAGTGTTGTGCTTTGTGCCTTGGCATCACCAAGTCCATGCAAATAATCCCTGATTTGTATGGCAACAGGTCTGTCATTTTGCCACATCCAACCACTAGATCCAGGTAGCTCATTCATGTAATAGAAGAATAGACAGAGCATCAAGTCACCGTATTTGAAGGAGTTCTTCTTGTCCTTCTTTATCTTCTACAAATTCTCCAAAAGTTGGTTTATGAGAAGTTCACAAAGATCATAGTCTGCATTCTCTCTTAAAATCTAATAAGCAATGTAAATTATAGTTTCGGGTACTGAATTTTCCCTGCTAGAGTGATATATTTTGTAACCAATTATCATGGAGGCAAACTTGACATTCAAATCAATGATGTCTTCTATTGTCATTGCTCTCTTGTCAAATTTTGATCCAATAGCCTCACTCACAGTTTGGTTTTTGACCGATTTGAGAACAGGTAACCCTCTGGATGAATGCAAACCGATTACTGCCCTAATAGCATCTTTTGTGATCTTAAATGTTCCATTCAACCATATGAAGTTATCATGTACTCTGCTCAACACATACCGGACCCACTCATCTTCTGCAAAAATAGGGGAAATGGATGCGTTGACCAAAATGCTTGTCCTGAATAGCCTTGTACTGGGGTTTGATTTCAAAAGAATCATCTATTAACTATTTGTGATAGATATCCATTAACTTGGTTTCCCCAAATTCCTCAATGTTTTCATGAATATATGCCCTGACATCTTCTACATGTAAAACCCCATGTGGAATGCTTGAAAAGGCGCCAAGGGGATCAACTTCTAGGGACTTGTAGGGATGCTTCTTGAATTTAGGATGCGGCCTATCAGAGATCTTCACAACATTCAGAGTGGCCATCTTTTGAAAGATATAGAGAGAGATTTTTCAAGAGCGAAAAATACCTCTTACGCTTCTAGGGTTCACGATATGATCGAGATCGGATTGCTGGAAGAATTGACTCTTACGGTTGATCTTTGGTGGGCTTGAGACAATTTCATTGTAGAGCTCCTTTTCTCTTTTTCTCGAATGTAGAATGAGCAAATGTTCAATAGGAGAACCCCTATATTTTTGTGCAAACCCTAATTCCTCACTATAATAAATGCGCAACTTAAGACATTCTGGATGCCTTGTTTTCCTTGTTCTAAGAAGGAAAATCTTATTCGGATCACTGAGATGCACTTAGAGTTGATGTTAGAGATGAATTATAATGACTTTCCTTTCCTTAGATCATCCCATTTATCCACAAATCAAGATTTTTCAATTTAGAATCACACTGGATCAAACTGTGAATATCCTGCTTTTGCCGAAAGACTGTTAAACTGGATCAATTTGGGAAGATTAGACTCTTCAAATCTTTTTGCGGATCTTCCATATCTTTACTAAGGTTTCTTTAGATATTTCTATGAGAACCCTTTAATCCACAACTTACCATTTGCCAATTTTAGGCACCAAATGACTGGCTGGGGGAAATTATTTTTCCTTTGTCTCCCCCTGAGCTAGAGCTCAATATTTAGTTTCCGAAAGGAATATCAACACCAGATTCTGGTGTGGATCCATCCCCAACATTTTTTGTGCTTCTCTTTACCCAAATCTTGTTCATCTCCCTTTGAACTTCATCCACATTCACTTTTCCTTTTCCTTTGTCTTGAGTTTGATTATGATGTACTGGACCCCTTTTATCCTAATTCTTGCTTCTGCAGAATTTGGCAATATGACCGAATCTATTTCAATTGTGGCAAACAACATTTCTTTGTATTTTTGACTGATATCCTCTTGTTCTGCATTGATTAGCCATATGTCCCATTCTATTGCATGTAAAACATCTACCATTGAATGAATTGTTCATTTTGCATATTTCTACATTCATGAGATTTGTGACCAAACCTTTTGCAGTTGAAACACTATTCGGAGAAGGTTGAATTAGTCTAATTTATTCTCTTCCTGCATTGATTTGCTTTATGACTAAAGTTATTACAGTTGTGGCAGTATCCATTGAAGGATGGATATCTTTGAGCACTTGGTTGCCTTACCAGAGGTCTTCTAGGCCTGTTCCTTGGATTTCCTGATCCAAAGTTCTTCTGACCAGATCCAGAGCTTTCACCTTTCTCATATCCCAAGCCATGCTTGTCATCTACCCTCTTTTAACTTTCAAGCAGAACTTATCTTGAATTTCTCTTTGTATTCATTTGCTATTTGGAGATCCCTTTTGAGAGTATCTATCTAATTTTCAAGTTGTTCTTCATTATCTCTAGCATATTCAAGATTAGATTCCAGATGCCTGATTATTCTATCCATTTTGTGGCATTCTTCTGACTTCTCCTTGAGAGATTGATTTAGATTATCTTCAATTTTTCTTTTCTCTTCAATTTCTTGGGTAAATTTCATAACTCCTGATTCCATTTCATGTCTCACCATAATGACTTCTTTTGATAGCTTCTCACATAAATTGTTTTTCTCATTTAATTCTTCATTATTATCATTGACTTCACTAGTAGTTCCTTTCTCTTTTTCATAGAGATACTCAATTTTTCTCTGAGTTCATTTATGAAGTCATCAGCTTGTTTGACTCTTTCCTTCAGGGTATTGACTTCAGAATGAGATTGCTTAAGATCATCTAGGGCAGACTAAAGTTGTTCCCTCATACCATACATATCCATTGAGATTCCTAATCTTCCTCAAGCTGTTAGGCTTTGTTATGGAGGAACTCAGCTCTGATACCAATTGTTGATAACTGAGAGGGGGGTGAATCAGTTATCTTAATAATTGTCTTTCTTTTCTTCTTTAACAACTAAAGCAATAACAAATCATATCAGCATACATAACCATGGAAGTAGAAATAAACTCAATACACATGACACAATATTTTTGATGTGGAAAACCCTGTTAAGGGAAAAAACCATGGGGTGATTAACCCAAGATTGTATTCTCTGTTAAAAGAATAAGATAGTACAAAATGGCACTTGCCAATTAGGGCTCACTTCCCGAGCACACTACTCACAAGAGGCTCACTTCCTACAATAGATTATAGAAGGAAACAAGATACTTGAACTGATGAGAAGCATCCACATGTGCTTAGGTTCAATTCCGGTTGAGCTCAATATACTGATCTACTGCACTTCATTCTTCCTCTGCCTTAGTGCTGTTGTTCTGTCACATATCGAACCTCTATCTCTATTTCCACACTGTTCTCTGCTTTTCTTTGCACTTCATAATACACCACGCACACCTTCTCATCGAGATCCATCTGGTATATATATCTGCACAAAGGATTTCAACAACTTTCTAGTCGGCATCCAAAATACTTCACTATTTTCTCAAACTCTGGTTTGTCGGCTGAATCCTTGCTTTCCAAGTGATGCATATCAAGGAGATTCTTGTAGAAGTCATCAATCATGTCAGCCAATCATGAATGATACCTCAGGAAGCTTGATCACCATCAATATCTTATCCAGATTAAGGTCTGATGCTCTGCCGGTCAGTTCTTCCTCAATCTACTCTGCCAGACAAGAACCCAATACTTAGGTGCTCATATCTCTTCACTCTTTCTTCACCTGAGGTTTAATCCCTAGAATCTATCAGTCAAGATACTTCTCTTGACTTCCCCAAGTCTGACTTTACTGAGATACTTCATCTAAGGGACCCGAACCTGACTGTCAAACCTTTCTACATGCTCTGTTCTTGCTTACCGGACCTGAACACTCTTCACTCTGACTTCCGGTATAGGCACACCATGTCCTGCAGATGGGTGGGATGAACTTTGTTGCCATCAATGACAACACTCATGAAGTTACACTGTGTCTCTTGCCAACACTTGGGGTACCTATTGTTGGTGTGTCATGCCATTTGGTTTGAAAAATGTCAGCGCGACATATCAAAGAGCTATGACCACAATCTTCCATGACATGATGCACACTATAAGGGAAGATTATGTTGATGACATTCTAGGAAAATCAATCACAAGAGGACACCTGGTAGTACTGAACAAAATCTTCAAAAGACTGGAACAGTTTAATGTGCACCTTAATCCAAAGAAGTGCATGTTTGGAGTTACATTAGGTAAGCTACTTAGATACATTATGTCCGCCAATGCAATCGAAGTCGACCCAGCTAAAGTGAAAGCCATCATTGAAATGCCACCTACTAAGAATCTCACTCAGCTAAGGTCCCTACAGGAAAAACTACAATCTATCAGAAGGTTCATTTCTCAATTGGCAGACAAGTGCCACCCATTTTCCCACCTCCTACATAAGAATGTCCCTTTAAAATGGAATGATTCATGTGAGCAAGCATTTCAGCAATTAAAAGAATACCTAATGAAACCACCTATATTGATGCCACTGATTTAGGGTAAACCTCTGTTGTTGTATATCTCGGCCACATCGATAGCTCTGGGAGCTCTCCTTGCACAACAAAATTATGAAGGGAAAGAACAAACGATGTACTGTATCAGCTGAACACTTGTTGGGTATGAACTACAATCACACCAATTGAAAGAGCATGTCTCGCTGTGGTCTTTACCTCACAAAAGTGGAGACATTACATGTCACATTCTATCAAACTAGTAGCAAAAATTGATCGACTCAAGTACTTACTCAACAAAGCAACCCTAACAGGGAAATTGTCCAAATGGGTCATGCTTCTCAGTGAGTTCAACATCGAATATGTAGACAGAAAAGCAATAAAAGGCTAAGTACTTGCAGATCAACTGGCAAATGCACCTCTAATAGATGATAGCCCTTTAAACTTTGAATTTCCAAATGAATCTATCTTTCACATAACCACAGCAACCTGGAAAATGTATTTCGATGGCTCATATACTCAGCATGGATCAGGTGCAGGTATCTTGTTGATCACCCCTAGTGGCGACACCATTTCTAAATCCTACAGATTACTCTTTCCCTACACTAATAATGTGGCAGAATATGAATCCCTAGTCATTGGCATCAAGCTAGCAGTTGAATGGAATATCAAAGAACTTCAGGTGTATGGTGACTCACAGCTGGTCATAAATTAAGTAAATGATGACTACCAGACAAAAGATGAGAAATTAATCCCTTACAAATGAATGGTAGATGACTTCAAAGAATACTTTGTCAAGATCTCTTTTGAATAGATACCAAGGATTGAGAAAAAAGCTGCAGACGCCATGGAAACAATTGCATCTCTCCTCGATATTCCAAATAATCAATCACGTTATGAGTTCTTGGTAGAGCCAGTGTCCCTTCCTGCATACGACACCCCTAAATCCCATATCATTTGCCACATTGTCAGAACTTATTCCCCCCTCTATGGGAAAATATTTGCCTATCTTAAAGAGAATACCCTCCCCCCTAATCTCTCCAGTAACCAAAAATGAACCTTCATCCGTCAGGCATCCCGGTATGCCATTGTCACCAATACCCTATATCACAGAGGTCTCGATGGTATTCTCCTTAGATGTCTCGATAGTGTGGAATATCAAACTGCCCTAAATGAAGTGCACGACAGTATATGCGAGACCCACTCTAGTGGCCCTACCCTAGCCAAGAAACTCATACGCATTAGATACTACTGGCCAGCCATGGAACAAGATTCCTATCATTTTTTAAAGAAGTGCAAGAAGTGTCAAATCCATGGGAACCTGATACATGCACCAGCACAAGAGCTGTAGTCATTAACGACTCCTTGGCCTTTCTATCAGTGGGGACTCGACTTAGTGGGAAAGATTCAAGCTCCTTCATCTAGTGGCCATAAATTCATAATCACCACCACTAAGTACTTTACAAAGTGGATTGAAGCCATGTGATTAGCCAATATCACAGGCAAGCATATTACCTCCTTTATCTTCAACTACATCATTTGTCGCTATGGTATCCCTTCTTCCATTATCACAGATAATGGATGACCTTTCAAAAATCAAGATGTCAGGGAACTATGCAACAAATTCCATATCTAGCACCACTTTTCTACCCCCTATTACCCCCAAGGCAATGGCCAGGTGGAGGCATCAAATAAAACCATTTTGAAAATCCTAAAAAAGACTGTCAATGATGTCAGTTGTGATTGGTATATCCAGTTAAATCCTGCACTGTGGGCCTACTGTACAAGCATCCACACACCCACAGGTGTAACACCATACTCCCTAGTCTACGGATTTGAAGCCATCTTGCCCATTGAAGTTGAGATCCCATCTTTCCGAGTTTCATTAAAAGGCCTCATATCTGATGAAGAGTACAGAGTGTCCAGACTTCAAGAGTTAGAGTTGCTCAAAGAGAAAAGGTAATAGGCCTTTAACCACCTAAAATCTTATCAACAACAGATGCCCAGAAGCTACAACCATAGGGTAAAGCCTCAAGTATTCCAAGTTGGTGATCTAGTCCTTAGAGAAAATCCCAGAAATTAGCAAGATCACGAAAAGAAAGGCAGGTTTGAACCCAACTGGTTGGGACCCTATGTCATCATTACAGCTAATGGATCAGGAGCATATCAATTGGCTACATCTGAAGGTGAACTATTTGATGATCCTATCAACAGCATGCATCTTCACAAATTCTATACCTAAAAACCCCAATGCAAGGGAATCCTTAAAAATTCAAAAAAAATGAAAAAGTGATCCAAAAAAAATCAAAAAATGGAAAAATTAATAAAAAAATTGTCCTCTATTGAAAACCTAGCAAACAGGGGCCTGGAATAGGTACCATGATGAAAACCTAGCAAACAGGCATCATGTGTACTTTTAGCTTTCGTACAAATAAAAGCAAGTGGTGAAAACTTGGTAAATAGGTGCTATCTGCGACAAACCAATTCCTCCATCTGTTGTGACCTCATGTCTCTTGTGTCCATCATATCCTTCATCTTGAACCAGTCCTTTAAACCATTATCGAACTACGTCGCCTCTAAGTTATAACGTAAGCAAGGCCATTATCAATGTGCCCCAGAGGCTCCGCTTCTTTCTTCTCCATTTCTTTGAGTGTCATCTATCCTATTGTCCGTGACCATTTTTGCATCTTTGCCATCACCTAGGTCTTAGGTCCATCAGGTTCACCCCAAACTACGTTGCCTCTGCGTCGTCACGTAGGCAAGACCATTTAGAAATGAGCCCCCAAGGCACTAGGTCAGTCCCTTAGGGTCCGTCTCTCCATATCTATTTGTCATATCACCCATAATAAGTTGATCCTTTGTCTAAATTGGGGGCAACTCCTCGACCTGGTTGTGGATTTGGATTCTGGAATGCCACATGTTCTAAGAGGATACCAATAAAGGATTGTGATACCTTTCACTAGACAAGTGCACACAGAAAAACAAGCTTCCCAAAACAAAAATCTTGGCACAAACATCAACCTGTCCAAAGCAAAGTGAAAACATATACCGAAATATTCAGATTAACTCTATATCAATTATGGCAAGAAGACACATCTAATGCAAGAATGTTTTGTGAACAGGTAAACTTACAAAGTCTTGGATTTTTGTCATTATGTCTTCCTATGCTACTCAAGGATGCCAAAATCTAGAGATGCTATGATGGGGGCATAATCTTTTTCTTTGTCTGTTGTTGGTGATCAAACTTTAGTAATGTGACATTTTTTGTCTAACGACATGATCAGCAAAAGATCATTGAGGACTTCGGAGGTCTGAACATGAAAAAGGGTAATCCTTGTCTGTTGAAATGCAAGAAGTTCTTAGGTCATTTAGATTCAAGTTTGACTAGATGCTTGTATCAACTTGCTATATCAAAACCCATGTAAGGAATACTTAGGTCATCTCGGTCTAATTATACCTAGATGCTTGTATTTTCTTACAACATTTTAAAAAGAGAAAATAAACAAAAAGTGCCCAATGATGAAAGCAAAGTACTTGCGCTCTAATGATGGAAAAGTATCCACATCCATCCCATATCCAGAAATCCATATCAACCATGCAATAAGAAAATCCTATAGAGTATCAAATAAAAGCCTGTATTTCTTTCATTCCTTTTCTTCCGCCTATCTATATCACCTCTGGGTTGATTGAGTACATTTGGACATATCAAAAACATAGCATAGGTAACATATCATATCCCATAAGATAGTCATTCACATGATTAAATCATTTGCATACATAATAAGTGCATTAAGTCATCCACATACATTTGCATCCATATATCATATCAAAAATCAAAAACATAGACAAATACATATAGAGCAACATAATCATATCAATAACATTTCACATTTGCATTAGCATATCAAATCATCCTAATCCATCTAGTATGCATCATATATACAAAGCATCATAAGATAGATTGCATCCATAACATATAAACATAGAACATATGCATGTAGAACCTCAATAACTACATCATCATACAAACATAAAAACATGTCCAAATGTACAATATATCAAAATATATGTCCATCTCTCAGAGTCATGTCATGAAAAGTATACAAAGTACAAAAAGATAATGATACATGTCTCAGGGCAAAAAAATACATAATAGGATATCTAAGCCATCAAAAACATGTACATCAAGCCAAAAATTGGTACAAGTGTCAAAATTTGGCTAACCCTACTGACGTGGAGCACTACTCCTTGCATTGCCCTCTCCTTTGTCACCCCCTGACTACTGGGGGCCTCTCATTGATGTTATAGATTGGGATCCACCTGCTCTCTGAGATGCCATAAACTGACTCCTATAACTAGGCGCAGGCTGGTCCGCTAACACTGCCCCATGATATAATCCTCTGTAGTACTGAGTCTAAGCCTACTCTCTAGCAAGTTCACCCTATACCTAGGCTAGCTGTGTCTGTACCTATTGCACCTATGCAACCAAAAAGCTTGAAGTACTATCTGTACCTAGGGTTGCCACTGTTGCATCTCTCTCCACTCTGATCACCTGCACACTCGCCAGGGTTGTGTCTCGCTCTCTGGAGATCTTTGATATCCATCCTACATCTGCATCTCTCTGAGACTCTGCTACTCTTAGGTGGGCCCTCAACTGCCTAACCTGACCCTGTAGCACAACAATGGCCTACTTTTGTAAGTTAGGCTACGAAGCCTACCCTCCCTGTCCCTGTCCCTGCACCTGCTGCTATGCCACCTGCTATGGTGGTGACATCTATGTATGTTGTGCCACCTGCTATACTGGAACCTGCACCTACCCTACATCTTGCGGCTATGCAACCTCCTACTGACCCAAAGGTCCCTCCCCAGACCTCCTCCTCTGTCTCAGTCTACCTCCTCCTCCATCTCCTCCTCCTCTATCTCCACCATCATCTCCTTGACCTCCTCTCCCCCTCCTCTGTCTCATCCTCCTATCGGTTGCACCCTCATCATCTGAATCTTCCTCATCTATATGAGGAGCCAACTCTCTAGGTCCTGAATATCTGGGAAATGGA
This sequence comes from Cunninghamia lanceolata, assembly GCA_027924645.1. Lineage (NCBI taxonomy): Eukaryota > Viridiplantae > Streptophyta > Pinopsida > Cupressales > Cupressaceae > Cunninghamia > Cunninghamia lanceolata. Next base: position 4,409,308 of record BSBN01000725.1, read on the forward strand.
TGAGCAGCAAACCACTCCTCATAGTCTGGAGTCATGCTCGCATCTACTATATCCCTCCTCATAGGCCAAGCTATGTAGGGGATCTGATAAAAGTCTACCAAGGCCTCCTCATACGATGCCACAGGACCCCACCTCAGTCTCTCTGCATGGGTCCTCGTAAATCACACCTACCCCTATGGCCTGCCTTGCACTCTACCAAACTACCTCTGTACTCTGCTAATAATCGGATGCTCTAATATGTACCTCATCCTGCCAATAAGCCACCGAGTTTGGAAACAGTATGGTAACGCATCAACCTCATCCTCCCATACCTTGCAGTCTAGCTATGGGCACCAGATAACTAAATCCACATTATCTAGCGTGTGTCTCCAATACTCGAGCTTCCCCATCTTGTACTAGGAAATCACGCCTGCATATCCATAGCTGTAGGGCTCACCTCTCTGCCTATGAAAAAGACATATCGGCTGCGTGATAGCTATGTGCTCCCATAACCAAAACTACAAAAGAGACACACCTGTTGACAAGCTGACCCCTCTGTGATACACAACCTGGTACATATCCATGTACAAGTGTGCTAGCACGCACACACCCCATGCATATCGAGTCCCATCGGTAATCATGCTCTCCAGCACCCTCCCCTAGCCAATCAGGAACCCATGTGACCTCCTATCAGGGCATACTACACCACCGATCAATCTCGCCACTATCCCCGGGAAGTAGTCATAGCAGTCATGAATGTCCTGCCACGAAATCACCTGCTCAACCAACTCTGGGTCATCAAAAAGGCGTCTGCACTCAACCAATCTTGCATCATGCTGTGGATCGTACTCTACCAACTCTCCCTGAATAAGGAGGTGTAGAATCTTGTACACGCCCTCTAGAGTGATCATCATCTCCCTGGTTGGTATATGAAATGTCCCATCCTCGCTATGGAATCACTCCACCATTGTAGTCAACAAACTGTGGTTCGTGCGAAACTCAGGCATGAAACAAATGTAATGCAAACCCATAGCACCAAGAGCCTCGCGGTCCATCTATGTCAACATATACCGCTGCAACAATGGCAAAGGGAACTACTCTCGTGACATCAGGGTATCCTGAATATCCTCCTGCAACTAGGCAAAGCATAGCGTCAAAGAAATCCATATCCAAGCAAATCTACTCAAAGCAATCAAACTATCCTATCATTGACTTAACATATCAAATTAATCAAAACAACATATCATCTCTTGACTAGATTCTCGGTAATCTTAGAGATTACTTATCAATTGACGCATCGATCAAGGTGCCAATTGGGTTAATTTTGTTAAGTCAACTGACTATCCTAGTGCAAATGCGCCGAACCAGGTGACAAATGCGCTGATTCATATTAGATGCGCCGCTTCACCATGAATGCACCAATCCTTGACGTATATGCACCATTCTGGCACATGCGCCACTTTTTGTGTCACATGCGCAGTTCTGCAGTGGATGCGCCAATTCCTAGCCTATATGCGCACATCTATCATATGTGCCGTAATATTACTCAAATGCGTTGTTTTCTGGCATATGTGCCATCTCAAGACGTATATGTGCTGAACTGTAGTTTGGCACATCTATCCTCATTATTTTTCCTAGGTATTTATTGACCTAATAAATGACTTTTAGCGAGATTTGACGAACTACATACCGGTGGTCCTACCTCAGGTGGCCGATCGAATCGTCGAACTTGCTCAAACCGGTGCTCCTCGCATGGAATATCCATATCTTTGACGACTGCTCTAGCTCCTCTACTCTCCTAAGCTCTCAAAGACCAATCAACTAAGGACAAGTGTGCAAATGAATAAGACTTGTGGACCCAGCTCCTATATATAGCAAGTGAACCATAGCTGACTGTGTGACAACTGTGACTACTTCCCATATCTGTTCCTCCAAACCATGTCCTATTTTTCTCCATCCTAACTTGCTTTCCACCTGCTTCTTCATGAGATGGTCCATCTCATGCTTTTTGCCATCTTCTCATCCAATCTCCCGAGGGGGCATCCTGTCGTTAAACTTGTACCAGGGGCAAACTGGGGCATGTATCATTGTCAAAAATTCTTATTCTTTGAAACGTGATAAAACACATTGCATCAAAGAGGGGCAAAATGTATACACTTAAAAATGACATGACTCTACCTAAATAAATATTTTAAATATTTATTTCATCTTAATATTCCTCTATCAATAAATAAATAAATCAATTTATTTATTTGATTCATTTTCTCCCACTAATTGAATAAATTATATTTATTTAATTAATTCCATCAATATCAACTTTATTCTTCTAAACAATTAAATAATTTTAATTATTTAATTAAATCATTCATTCTTCCAAATTTAAATAAAATGCAAATTTATTTAAATTAAATCTTAATCTCCAAAAATAAAATATAATTAAATATTTTATTTATTCCTCCAAATCATGTGCAAGTAATTAAATAAATTTATTTATTTAATTACGCTTTCTTATCTTCTAAAAAATCTTCTAAATCTTCTAAAAATAAATTCTTCTTGTCATACAAAAGCAAAAGTTGAGTTAACTAATTTAAAGCAACTTTGTTTTTGTCAAAGAACTCTTAAATTAGAAAAAATATATTCTAATTTATGAAATCAAAGCTCATCCTCATCAAGAAAGGAGTTAACTCAACAAAGTATCTTTTTGAATGACACATGTCCTTCTATTCACGCATGTTCTCTCAAACATCCTCTACCATTGATCTTCTTATTTCTTCTACACCATTGATATACTCTCATACAATCCTATAAATACCCCTCTATCCTTCCATTTCAAAAAAAACATCAAGCTTTCAAGTAAACTTATGCTGTAGAATCCATAGCGTGCCATTGGCACCCCCACTATCACATCCTTCATTATCCATTTGATGTTGTGTTAAAGCTCACCTTCAACACTACAAGTATCCAAGCCATTTATCCTTTGCCATCTTGAGGAATTAAAGCAAGAAAGCAAGCTTCCTAAGGGTTGCATTCATCACTAAAGATTAAACGAGAATAGGTGAACAATGAAATCGCAAGGTAAGAAAGGTTGTAAGCATCACTTCCTTATTTTAAATCTTCTTTACTTGCACATTCTATTGATGTTATTAGGTTTTTTTAATTCATTTTATTATCCCATTTTACCCATTACATTTTTGGTGCCCACCGTGGGGCCTTTGCCCCAAATCTAACCAAAAAACTAAGTTTCTGAGTGATAGGTTCCTTATAGATTCTGTACAGGCTTCAAATAGGTTCATTCGGCGCATCTGATTGATTCTGAGGTGTATCTAAGCACTGTTCTGATGCTTACAAACTTTTGGTGCATACATCCTCTAAATCGGCGCATCTACAACTTGTTCCAGCGCATGCAAAGTTTTGGCGCATACACCCTCTGACCCAGTGCATTTATAACCTGTTTCAGTGCCTGCAGTATTCTAGTGCATATATCCCCTGACACGACGCTTACATCCTTTTTAATGATACATCTGTAGAAACAATGTATTTGTCTCCTATTCTTGTGCTTTTGACATCGGTCTTAGTGCATTTGTAACGCTGCGCTTATAGTCTCTGTTTCTGCGCATATAGACTATGAAGTGGTGCATCTATTCTTCATTGTGATTTTAGGATTTTTCGTGATTTTTTAGGTTAACACTAATGTTTGTCTTACAGGATTAGAAGCTGGATAGTCATTTAGCTACACTAATTAACTCATCATAAATTAATTAGGGGAAAAAGTAAAAAAAAAATGCACGCATGCAAATCTCATGTAGTCCTTAACTAGGAGGATAGTAACAAACATCATTGCTATCTTCACATTATTGGTATCTTTCTTAGTTTAGAACATTTGTTATCTTACAAAGAGGCAATGAACCATTTCTATCTTTAACCACTTCAAAGTTAACAAATGTGTGAGTGCCCAAGTAGATAACGCATATAGTCTTTTTTTTTTGTTTTAATAGGATTGGATAAACCACTATTTTCTGTGTCTGTTGAATGACAATAGGCTTATGCTCTCCCCTTTACTGGGTGACCAGAACGCCAGACTTGTTATTCCTTATGTATAACCTTTAGAGGGGCCTGCCCTTGGATGCCCGCCTGTCCAAGTGTGAATGACCCTGAGTGGAAACAGGAAAAAGCCAAGCCTTACCAATTCACTTTAAATAAATTGTGCTTGAGGCGAAAGCTTCTTGCAACGAGTGCCGCTGTGTTACATTGATAGCTAACCTCCCCCAAAACGCTCCAAGGTGTAACCCTTGGAGGTTGGGAGACTCCATAACAGAGAGTAGCACTATTGCACATGTAACCACTTGAACGGTTGCCTTGACTACTTAGCCATTGTTTAGTATACCAAAATCCCCTTCTTGTCATACAAAAGCAAAAGCTGAGTTAACTGATTTAAAGAAACTTTGTTTTTGTTAACAAATTCTTAAATTAGAAAAATATATTCTAATTTATGAAATCAAAGCTCATCCTCATCAAGAAAGTTGTTAACTCAACAAAGCATCTTTTTGAATGACACATGTCCTTCTTCTATTCGCGCACATTCTCTCAAACATCCTCTACTATTGATCTTCTTATTTCTTCTACACCATTGATCTTCTCTCATACAATCCTATAAATACCCCTTTATCCTTCCATTTCAAAAAAAATCATCAAGCTTTTGAGTAAACTTATGCTGCAGAATCCATAGCGTGCCATTGGCACCCCCACTATCGCATCCTTCATTATCCATTTCATGTTGTGTTGAAGCTCACCTTCAACACTACAAGTATCCAAGCCATTTCTCCTTTGCCATCTTGAGGAATTAAAGCAAGGAAGCAAGCTTCCTGAGGGCTGCATTCATCACCGAAGATCAAACGAGAATAGGCGAACAATGGAAATCGCGAGGTAAGAAAGGTTGTAAGTATCACTTCCTTATTTTAAATCTTCTTTACTTGCACATTCCATTGATGTTATTGGGTTTTTGTAATTCATTTTATTATCCTATTTTACCCATTACATAAATAAATATGTATTTATTTAAATTAATAGGGTAAGTGGACATTGTAATAGTGAATAATTAAATAATTATTTAATTATAGAAAAAATCAGAAGAAAATAGCTTAAGTAATTAAAAAAATGAAATTTATTTAATTAGAAGCATAAGGGGGAAAAGTGAATTAATTAAATAATTAAAAATTATTTAATTATTAGTAGAATGTGAAATTGGGATGAATCAGGTGTCAAAATGGCGTTCGCAAGCTTAGGACATTTTTAAGTGTCTACATTTTGCCCCTCTTTGATACAATGTTGATTCCAATGTTGTGTCAAAGAAAAAGTTGAGAAATATGCTCCAGATATGCCCCGGTGTGCCGCGGATGAGGCGTGATGGCTTATGCCCCCTCAAGAAATTTTTCAAATTTTCTAACAAAATTTTAAAAAATTTGGAAAAATTTTCGAAAAGGTGTACGAGATGCCAAAAGGTTGTCTAGGAGTGAAAAATTGATCTCGAAATGTGTCTAGTGTGTTCAAATGGTCCTCAGGTTTCAATTTTGCAAAAGATGGGCCCACTTAGGTCAAAAAGGTCTATAAATAGCCCTTAGAGGGGCCCATAAACTCATTTGTGCACTTAGCTTATAGAGAATTCAAAGAGTGGAGAACAATTAATTTAGGATTTTCTACAGAGTGCTTGTCAGAATGTCGCCTGTTCTAGTTCACCTGTATCTTGGTATGAGGGTCAAGGCACATGGTCGGCTCCCCAGTATAGGCGTGGTGGTACGTATCTAACCCTAGCTTTCCAATTTTGTCATTTTTTCTAGATTTAGGGGCTTGAAAATAGGGCACGCATGCGGTGCAATTTTCTGCATCACATGCGCAATCACAATTGATGCATGCACTATAAAATGCAATGCATGCGCTTTCACGTGACGCATACAATTTCTGGTGACGCATGTGCAAGTTTGTGTGATGCCTTTGACTTAGGCATCTTGCATCTGCAAGGTGTGACACCTACACAAGGTAGAGTGACACATGTGCAAAATTGTGATGCCTACGCAAGGCAGTGCGATGCATGCATTAAAGTATGATGCATGCGTTAAAGTGTGATGCATGTGCATGACAATGTGATGCATGCATTTTAGGCGTGACACATTGAATTGACAGTGTGATGCATGCGCCTCTTTAGTAGTTTAGGGATACATTTTACCCTAATTTTTGCCCCTCTTTTGCTGTGAATGCTTTGTTTAGGGTTTTGAGATTGACATAGTATCTTGCCTTTGTGAATACAGGTGAAATTATCGTTGATTTACACACGTGAGAGCCATCCTGCGGGGAAGCAGTTGTGAGACCATCTGTCAGTGGCAAAGCGGGATACTCTTAATGCATTAGGGTTATACAGTGTTTCCTTTATGCCCATGATTAGGGCTAACTAGGGTTTACTGACTGCACTAACCAAGCGGTGGCACTCAGAGACCAGTTCGTTTCACCTACCTATAGGAGAGGTGACTATTACTCTATTGGATGTCTAATAGATTTTGCAGCTACCGATTTGCGAGGAGCGAGCCATCTATAGTCTAGATGGAGGATTTCTTGCACTATGGCGACTATTTGAGACTGATGATGATGCCACCTTAGGAGTTGAGAATCATGAGATTCATTGGGATACTTTGATAGATCGATATGATCAGCTGATTGTGGTCTTACACATTTGCATTGGTAGTATCGTGTGTCCCAACCGGTATAGGCATGGTTTTCCAGTAGGCTGGGGTGAGATGCTTGAGGGGATGATGGTGGATGTGATAGTATATGCATGGGGACCTTGCCTTCTAGCCATGTTTACTTCTAGTTGCATGGTGTAGTTTACCGTGGTGAGCAGTCCATCAGCTATGGTGTTACACTATTGATGATCTGGGCTTGGGAGTACATTCTCGTATTTAGACCACTAGTGGAGTGGGACATTTTGGAGGAGCTACCATATGTTTTCTATTATACCGAGGCAATTTTGCAGGTGTGGATGGGCGATGTTGGGTATTGGAGGCATGACATCGATCATTTAGATACATTTGTGTGGAGGCCCTATAGATCTTGTCCCAAGTGGAAAGATGATGTAGAGCATTTACCATTTTATAGACACACATGATACCTAATTGGGTAGACTGTATAGAGTTTGCATATCATAGAGCACCATTTTCCAGAGTGCATTCTTAGACACTTTGGAGAGCGATAGGATACTCCAGCTAGCATTGCAGAGTTTGCCTGAGTCACTCGGGAGATTCCATTTTGGGGGCCATGATTGCAGTACAAATAATGATTGATGAGATTGTTGGGTTACAAATGGTGCAGTGGGGGATAGATGATGTGGTTGATGCAGGTACCACACCTGTGTATGACACTTGGTGGGACTATCATAGGCCTGTTCCTTTTCGACATCTTGATGAACCAGCTCTAGTGGAGAGATTAGGGAGGGGACCGAGGTAGAGGCCACGAGGGTGGTGGTAGGGGGTGATGATGGAGGGGATGATGATGGTGGTGCAGGTGGTGGATGAGGAGATAGGGGCCAAGGAGGCCAGGGGAGGGAGACAAGGGTAGAGGACGGGAGGGACAGGGTTGAGGTCCTCGAATTGCTCTAATTTAGGAGGGAGAGGGGGTCTTTGGTCAACTTGCAGTGGTGGTGGGGGAGATGCAGATGGAGGAGACAGAGGAGGATGTGGCCATGGAGGATGTTGATAGAGGGGACATCAGTGGAGAGGAGATAGGTGATGGTGAGGATGAGGTAGAGGATGCTGCGGAGGAGTGGATTAGAGAGGAGACACTGCAGGATGTGCACATTGAGGAGATTGGTGATGATGAGGAGGAGGATGCGGGGAACCAGGGAGGAGATCTAGAAACATAGATAGAGGCTCTTCATGCCCAGATGCAGGGGATGTGGCTATGGATTCAGGAGCTAGAGAGTCAGTTATCTCAGAGGACAAGCGAGAGGGATATGGATGTAATCAAAGCCTAGAGGGCTGAGCAGCGAAGCATAGACTTTATGTCTACTATCAGTGGACCCACTATGGATTTGGCACAAGCTTTGTATTAGGCTAGATTTGAGACAGGGTACTACAGGACTTTGTATGAGGGTGTGGTACCAGTAGATCAGAGAGCACGGAGCTTCCAAAGTAGGAGTGTTAGTAGGGTTCACTCTCAGAGATCACATAGTAGTGTGGGAGACTCTCATTCTTAGAGGAGGGCTTCTCCATATGATAGGCCATCTGGTTCCCGGGTAGATTCAGAGCATAGGAGTCCTCCTTCGAGGCTACCAGCATAGACATGATGTTCTTTTGATCGAGCCTGTGAGCTCTAGTTTTTGATTGAGCCTGTGAGCTCCATTTTTGACACATCAATTCAGATTGTACTATGACACGTTTTGATGTATTTTATATATATATATATATATATATATATATATATATATATATATATATATATATATATATATATATGCAGTGTTTTACTATGATTATGGTGTCTTTATTTCTATATGCATGTGATGTGATGGATGTATGTGATATGCTCTTTTTATGTTATGGTTCCATGTTTATGTTTTATGATTTATGATTCATGATGAGATGATGTAGTCTTATTGATTATGATGATGTTTATGATGTGATGTATGATGTGACTCATGGATGCATATGTTGAGATGCTATTACATGTTTATGTGATGGTACTTTATTTTTATGTGATTCTTGTGTGTGTACTACATGGATGCAGGGATGTATGTGTTAAATGTTTTATGATAGTCGATGTAGAATGTATGTAGATGATGATTTTATGTATTATAATGCAGTATTGATGATCTAACATGATGATGATGATATTGATGATGGTTATGGTATTATGCTTATGATGGGATGTATATGATGGACTAACATGTGTATGCATGCAGGCCTATGAGATCTAATGCATTTTTTTTTTGTGTCATAGTAGGATAAAAGATGATCAAAAGAAGTGGAGATGAGAAATGCATGACAAATGAAGATTGGTTAGAAGAATGGATCATGATTTTGCCTTGAGAGATTTTTGAGCTTCTTTCTTGCGGTTGTTTCTTATCATCATAGAGGTTATTATGTCAAAGGATGACAATCACCATGGCATGTCAAAGGCCAAGGTGTAAAATGTGGTCCCTTGTGAAATAGGCACAAGACAGACAAGGAGTGTTTGACTCAAACTAAGTAACTATGGTATCTTGTCAGAACATGCAATGAGATAACTATGGGGTATGCAAGTCCTGATGCAAGGAAGCATTTAGTTTTTCCAATGCATAGGATGTCTTTGATTCATACCCAATGGAATCCCAATCACACGCAAGAAACCTAGTTGCCCCAATCAATTTGCTAGGACAAGCCACAAACAACAATCAAAGAAAAGGTCCCGCTCCATCCTCTCTTCTCTTCATTACTTAGGGACTGCCTTGAGAAGCATAAGATCAAGACTGTAAAGCAAATAAGACAGATAAGACCCAGAGTCAATAGCCATGTAGATCATTTTCTGAGTGTGCATGTGTTTATTTTGACTGGTTATGATAGGTTAAATGATGCCTAGTTTCAAGATGGGAGGGATGTTGTATAAGACACTTAGTCTGGTTTTGACGATGCCCCTACCTGTCTAAGGCAAGTGATAGGATTGTGATATCCCGCATAAGACATGTGGTATGGTTTCAAGAATGCCACAAGTTGTGAAAAAATGTTTGGAATGTGATGATTCAGGATGTCTAAAGGATGAAACATGTTGTCTAAGGTGTAGAGCCTGGTTTCAACTATGCTTCATGTAGCTGTTGATAAAGATTGTTCATAACAATGTTAGGGAAAGACCTATAATTTAAATAAATATGTATTTATTTAAATTAATAAGGTAAAGTGGACATTAGAATAGTGAATAATTAAATAATTATTTAATTATTTAATTATAGAAGAAATCAAAAGAAAATAGCTTAAGTAATTAAACAAATAAAATTTATTTAATTTGAAGCATAAGGGGGAAAAGTGAATTAATTAAATAATAAAAAAATTATTTAATTAATAGTAGAATGTGACATTGGGATGAATCAGGTGTCGAAATGGCGTTCGCAGGCTTAGGACATTTTTAAGTGTCTACAGTTGCAGGTGGGTGAAAGTTCAAAGTTGTGTCACACTTTTATAAAGGAAACAACCAACACTAATATAACTTTTTAACTTGAATCACTACAAAGTTACGTATATATTTTGAATCTTAAATTATGTAAACTAATAAAATGTAGATTTTTTAGTGTATTTTATGTTTGTATTTTAAAAATAAAAAATAGAAAATTATTTAAATGTAGTATTTTATAAAATTGACATTATAATTTAGTTGTTGATAAAATGCTGAAAAATAAAGTTGAATGGGACGTCACACTTTATATAGTAAATTTCATTTTATTTTTTCTATATTTATTTGTGTATTCATAACTCAAAACTTTAGTGCATGGATTATTTTTTTCCACAATTTGATAAATATATATTTTTAAATAAATCTTGGAAGTTGCGTGTAATTAAAACACAACTGTTTCGATGGGACATTAAATTTTGTCTTCATTATTTATCCAAAATAGGAATTAAATTATCATCTTGAAAAGGAATATCTCCTCTAGTGCATCATATTTTTTTCAATTTTTTTGATAAACTTTACTATTTTCTCTTGAGAGGATAATCAACACCATAATTTGGTGTTGATGACCAACTTTTAGTAGGAAGAAAAAATCAAATATAAACACTAATTGAAATTTTTAAAAGTTATATTTTTACAAACTAGACTTATTGATTTACAAAAGGGTATTTTTAGATTCTTTTAAAATGATTATATGCACAAGTAGGATTTGTTAGAACATCAAGTTTTTCAAATAATTTAATGTTAGGATTAAGGTGCCATCAACCTTGTAAATCCTATGTAATTAATTACTCCTAATATTGTTTGTAAATCACCCATAAGGGATGAAAGGTTTCACCAGCAGCGATCTTGTTTTAGTCGTATGTTTATATCTAGTACACAACACTAAATCATCCACGACAGGGGGGTCGCAGGGGGTTAATGTTGTCTAAGTCTTTTCTAGGTTTTGAATTCTTGAGTCTTTCGGTTGTTAATGTTGTATAGCAGTACTATCATTTCTGGAATGCAAATGGCATATTTCCAAAGTCAATGGTCTCCATTGTATTCTTCATATGAATTATGAATGAAATGAATCAAAGATCATTCAATTCATCTTCATTGTTTTTCCTCTAAATGTTTATTCATTGTTGATGCACTTGTTTAAAGAATGAGTTAAAATTTGCTTTAACATGAATAAAGGTTCATGTGAGCATATGTAGGGATCATTAAGTATTATTGGCTTTAGATTTCTGAGATTGAGTGATGTAATGCATCATTTATTAGCTTTGCTATGATAGATAGAATGTTGTTATAAGTTTTCAATTGCATGGTTTTAGACTCCATACCCTGGGATAAGGCACCAGTCACCATAGATTGTGTCTATGTTATAGTCTTCCTAGTTTTTCATAACATCTACATTCAAAATCAAATTAAATCTTTATTTTCTATAGGAATGTATGCTTGAGTGATGTTCTATCATATTCTCATACTTTAGACTGATAAATGTTGCAAGATTTGCTAGATATTTAAGGTAGTCATCTATTAAGCAGATTATAGGAGAATATAGTTGTTGAATTATAATGTATGCGTTAATTGGTATAGGAGTAACTAAAGATACATTGTAGGGACTACCCTCCCAAGCCTTCCAGAGCCTAAAGTGAAGAGGGAAAGTTATTTAACTTTCACCTAAGTGTTAGCCAATCCCCCCTGATTACTGACCATTGAATTAAGCAAATTCATAGGTAATTAGTGAGATCAGTTTGGTATTTAAAAATCACCAATAGAAATGGTGACTCTACTGGGTATTAACTAAGAGTTGTGTCTTATCTTGAGTCATATATTCCCTTGTTTACAAATCCTAACACTCTTGTTCAATGGCTTGTCGTGGGTGTTTAGAGTTTGCATATATTTTAGTGCAGTATTTTTCCCTTTAAGAGGGTGTCGACTCTAGTTAAAGAAGAAAGTGATTGTTAAAGAAGGGAGAGATTCTTTTGTGTTTTCACTCATACCTTTGCAATGCTTCTTTAAAAAAGATGAATATATTGAATTCCCATAATCTGGGTGGCAACTCTGAGTCTCCTGTATCAGTGTTTAAATTATCTTAAAGAAATAAATAAAGTAGAGAAAAAGTTATAGAAAAGATGAGGAGAACCAGAGCACAAATGAAGAATCATCCTAATCAGAAGCTAGAAGGTGAGCTGCCACAAAATACTTGGTAGTCCTGGAAAAAGAATAATATGAACACGGGTAAGTTTGATATATATCCTCCTCTAATAGGATCTAGGTGTCTTCTTTCTAGTAGTAGTGAAAATTTGTAGAAATCATATGAATATGGTATGCCTATAATAGAGGAAGATAATTCCATTTTGAAGGATTTTGTTGAAGAGGAACAAGCCCGTTTGAGTCTCCCAGCTAATAAGAAATTTTCTCCTAGAGTGTCAAGCCCTCCCAACCCCACAGAATATGATCTGTGAGGTAATCTTGTGAGTAGGTCACCTACCCCTACTTTCCACTAAGTGCTACAAATCACCTAGATAGTGCCCTGGAGACTTCTAACTAAGATCCTACATTACCTAATGAGGAAGAATAAATGAAAGAAATAAATGAGTTGCATAGAGAAACTCATAGGGTAAAGGAGTTAAATAAGAAAAGGGCCATGGAAAGAGAGGAGAAGATTAGGAGTGCTATGGATACAAGGGATAGGATGCGGAGAAGTTTAGAATGGTAAAAGTCAATATGTTTGGAAGAGCCTAAACATGTGTTTGTTGTACCCAATATCCCAATAGTTTCCCAAATACCTAACCTAAATACCATAAATGCCCCACTAAGCACTATCCCTACAAATACTTGGACTAGTTATGTTGTCATTACCTCTATTGTAGTCCCTCTTGCCTCTAATCTTTCTTCCCAGTATGGTGATAAATGGAAAAAGCCTTTAAAAGGAATAATTATAAATAAGGTTGGGTCACCTCAGAAGCTTCCTTCATCTGAGGGGTCTGACTTGTTAGACCTTAAATTGAAGAAGAAGAATAAACAACTACAAAGGGAGTTGGAAAGAGTAGAAATATTGGCGGCAAATGTTGAGATATAGAGGAAGATTGAATTTCTAAAGTCTTATGTTGGGAATCTTATAACTTTTGTTTCTCAAAACCCATTAACTTATTCACCTATTAATGGAAATGTTTTAGCCTTTGCTAACCATCCCAATCCAAACTCTTATACACATACTTAGTTTGGAGGTCAGAAAATGAGACAATAGGGATGTCTGGGTGCATGGGGAAGTGGTGCAAGTAGACAATATGAAAATCAAAAAGATCAATTTCATAGGAGACCCCTGCAAATGGAGAGATATTGACAAGTATATTTTGATGGGATATCTAGTTACCCTAATCCTCTTCCAAATGATGTTAGAAATGTACTAGCTAAATTTACTGGAAACAATGCATTATCTGGAGAAAATCACTTAAGGGCTTTCTTGAATTTATTGGATGATTAAGAGATTGAGAGTGAAGATGTTATTATGAAACTATTTATACAGTCACTAGTTGAGGATGCTAGGGATTGGTATAGGGGATTTCCTGAGGCTAGTATTGGGTCTTGGGAAGAGTTCAAGAGAATATTCAGAGAGCAATATGGTGAAAAGATAGATCCTTGATTTATGTTGAATGAGTTCAACAACATCTCCAAAGGACACAATGAAATGGTTTCTAATTTTATTACAAGGTTTTAAAAAGCAATGTTTAGACTTCATGTTAGTTTAAGACCAAGTGAGCAGGTCTGCCTTGTCCTATATTGTAATGCATTTGATTCAAAGCTGAGTCATTCTTTAAGTGATAAGGACCCTCATACTTTGAGAGAGGCTTTAAGACTACTAGTTTACACATTGAAAGTAATAGAAGGGCCTCTAGGAAAACAAGAAGAAGAGAAGATGTGAAACTATTAAATAACCCTAAAGGTTAGGAAAAGTTACAAGTACAAGATGATAAAATGGATAAGGTCATTATTGCCTTGAAGGATCTAAATTATAAGATTACTAGACAAGAAAAGGGTCTGACAAATGAAAAGACAACTTTCCAAAGAAGTGATAGGCCACCAAGACTATAAGATCAACCATATAATACCAATTGGCATAATGGTAAGCCTAATCTCAACAATCAAAAGAATTTGGAGAATAGAGACTCTTGATCCATTAAATAAATCTTCTACAAGTTTTGTAGATGATACCCCTTGGTGCATAGCTATCCAATTGCCCCGTTCACCACATCAGTGTGTTGTAGTACAATATTTAGAAGAAGAAGATAACACGTGATGATTATGATTTATCTCATGAACCTGACAGGATGATAAATATGTTGTTTGTTGATGAAGATTGTTCTTCTGATGAAGATGTTGAAGTAGACATTGACAAGCAAAGATATATAGCAAGTGCATGTCAATAGCAAGTATTTTCAAATGAAAATGAGAAAGAGAGTTGTGTTGTACATACTCTTGAAATTGAAGAAAGTGATGTGACGTTGAGAAGACCATTAGATGAGGAAATCAAAAAGTTGATTTTTTTTGTTGTAGCCTAGTTTAAGAGTAATTACCATCTGAGGAATAGAGTTGTAGACAATGATTAGGATAAAGCTGGCAGTATGTTCATTAAGGAAAGTCAAGCAGAAAAGAAAATGAATGCATCCAAGGCAAGAAATACCAAGGTATGGGAAAAAGGACTTGATGGGATACATGTTGGTGAACCATTGACTTCCCCACTAACTCTGAGCAAGCCTTAGAAACTAAAAATGATGTAGAAAAGAAAAAGATTATGACTCAAGAGATTGGAACATTTGGTGTACATGGGGGAAAATCTTAGGATAATAATGTAATGGCTTATGATGTGCCTAAATATACCTCGGTTGACATATTTCAAACATTGTCACAAGTAAAGGTGCTAGTTTCACTTTTGGAGTTGATGAGGATTGAAGAACATAGGAATAAAGCAGTGGCCTATATCATTGGTATAGATTCAGCCTGCAATGAAAAAAGAAAATAAGGTTCAGCCTCAAGAGAACAAAGAGAAGAGAAAGGAAAAGAATGTTGAGGGAAGCAGCACTAATAACACTCAGGTGTTCTTGGGTGCCATAATTACTACATGCCCTAATCAGGGGGACCCTTTTTATGTATCCTTGATCATAAATGACAAAACTCTAAAGAACTTTATGATTGATTCAGGGGCATCTTCAAACATTATGCCAGTCAAAGTTATGCAAGTATTGGGTTTGAAGATCACAAAGGCCTATGGAAAATGTTGTGCAATGGATAATAGGGAGGTCCCAATCATAGGAATCATAAGGGAGATACCTTATAGGTTGGTAGCATATCTTGATAAGGAGTTTGTGATTAGTGTAACTTTGGTAGACATAACTCCCACTTATGGTATGCTTATGTCTAGAAAATAGTCTACTGCTATTGGTGGGAGCATGCAATGTGACATGTCCTTTTCCACCATCACTATTGATGGAAGGAATGTTAAGCTTCATAGGGAGCCTCTCACTTCATATATATCGGTGGAGGATGAACCTAAAGAGCATATCCATTTAGTTGATGTTGACATTGGCAATTTCAGGGTTGAGGAATTACCAAAAGAAGAGGTCAAGCAACCTACACCTTTGGAAAAGGAGGTATTACACCAAATAGATAGTGATGAGCTATGGACCATGTACTTTGACGGTACTTGCTTGAAGCAAGGGTCAGGTGCAGGAGTAATCCTTATCTCTCCTAATTGTAAAACTTTCAAATTCTCATTCTCTTTGTTGTTTGCTTGCACGCATAATGTAGTAGAATATGAAGCTTTACTATTAGAGTTAAGACTAACTGAGAAGCATGGAATAAAGCAACTAAGGGTCATTGGTGACTCTAAATTAGTTATATCCTAGGTTAGATCTAGGTTTATTTCCAAGAATCTATAGACACCTAAAAATGTCTTAACCCTTCAACCACCCTTCGACATCATTCATATCACTAACTATCCCTTCCAATTAGTTAAATAAATTCATTTTATTTAATTAATTTTCCTTAATCATTCACCCTTAGCCATTTATCCCTAATTTATTAGTTGTGATCAATTAGTTCATTTAATTTATCACTATACCTTATAACTGTTACCTAATTTAGCTTCTAGCTCAATCAGGTAGAGCTGAGATAGTTTGTTTGCAAAATAAAGATAAAGTTACACATTTAATTCTGCTAAGTTTCATTCATATGCATAGAAGTATTATCAAATAAATTGCAATTCAATTTGCAAATGTATAAAAGAGAAAGATTACACATATTTTGCATAATTGTTGTCTTTTATTGATCATCATAAATGTATGGTGTCCCACACAAGCCGTGGGAATAACTATTTCAATACAATATAAGAATAAACTATACATTTGAAGGAAATAGAAAAGAAAGCATATGAAAAGAATAGGGATCCATCATTGCCTAAATGACAAACCCCAAGTTGAACTGTTGCATTCTCTCTTGGTTGCTTCAGAAGTTGACCTACTACTACTTGAAATGCCTACAAGGGATGAGAAAAGTTGTGTTAGAGCTGGGGACCCATATTCTCTACATATACTATATCAACAAATATTTCTCGTAAGGCATTGAAACAATTTTTCAACATCAGAGATATTAGGAAAAGTAGAGGAGTATCATCAATGATCATAAGCATCATTGGAAGCTTTTGGCTTCATTGTTTTATCTAACATGTTTGTTCACTGTGCAGGTATAGGTGAAATTTTCATTGTTGGATTATTTTTATTTGACATCATAGCATGTGGAGTAAAATGGGCTCCCACAAGGGTTGAGCCCAGCATGCTGCCCTCTTGGCTTTTTGAGAGGGATAAGAGTGTAAATTCACCACACACTTATTTACAATGAGCAAGTACTCATCACTCATGGTAGTGAGTTGATTGGTTTCATTTTCATAAATGACAAATACTTAATGAAATAATAATAATAGGAGCATCCTTTGAATGTCTTCAATAGGTAGTGAAGATAATGCATGAGAAGAAAAGGACACAATGAGGTCTTTCAAAGTTTGTAGGGGACTACAAGAGTCTTATGGTGTAGGACAGTCTTTGAAAAGACTATTATTCCATGATGGGAAAAAGTCATCAAGAGACCATTATAAAAGGCACAAAACAGTCATGTTATGACTGTTGTAATAGATGAAAAGCAGTCATCTTTATGACTAACTTATTAAGTTATAAAAAAAGGGGTCATCTTTATGACTGTTATAAAAAAAGGTGACTGTCAAGGGTAAGAAAATATGGTCATTCAAAGGTGACTGTCAAGTCATGCATGAAGTCTAGAACAACAGACCTCAAACCACCCTATAACAATAGACCCTAAACAAAGCATAAGATGGTTTGTGTAAGATTGTCACCAGCTCAAGAGGAATATTGTACGGAGGGTTTTCAAGAAGGAAGACTGATTTTAAAGTCAAGACATGTGTATGAAGAGCTCATTGGGTCCTATGAGGTCAAAAGCATGTGAGAGGACAAAGATCTCAAGGTTTTTGTATGAGTTTTGGAAGGTTTTGTATAACACTTTAAAATATGTACATAGGTAAGAAGAGACTATCACAAGGATCAAGGAGGTTTGTGAAATCTTTATTGGATGGTTTATCGAAACCCTTGTGTGATATTGTTTACACTTTAGGGCGACTTGCAACTTTTACATTTGACTATCCTCAAATTTAAGAAGGTCTCATGACATACTATGTGAATACACGATGTTTTTCTCCTCATCATGAAACTATGCCAGACCCTAGGAGATCATCATGTAAGAAGTATACTTAAATAGTGGCAATTAAGAAAGGATAAGAATGTTATTATCCTAAGAATCATTAATGAAGGGATGGAATAGTCTAGATGTAGAAATATGTAATGTCAAGGCCTATTGAGATCTACATTTGCATGGCATAGAGTTTTAAACTTGCACAAAGGTAAAGAGTATGGTCAAAGCAACGTGTAAACTTGTGGAGTGTTGGTTTTTCTTAGTGAAATACAAATCTTTGTGCATTAGGATAGCCAACAAACAATAGTAGACAATCATTAAAGAAGGACAGTTGAAGAATAATAGAGAGTCATGAGGACAGTCCTACAATCTACAAAAGTCCATGCAAAGAGAATGAATTATCATAGCAATCATCCAGATCAATAGATATGACTGTCATGCAATCAAAGGAATAGTCATGATTGACAATGACAAATGGACAATAAATAGTCTTAGCAAGCTTTGCAAGGAGTAGTCATAAGCAGATAAGAGGATGTCATGAACTTCTTTTACAAGAAAGGGTTTTTTGCCCTCTTTTCTCAGAAATATAATCTAATGGTGTGAAGCCATAACCTATGGAAAATGAAGAGGACCAAGTGAAGAATGGCCTGGGTTTTGTGAAGACAGAATCACAAATTTTGAAGCTACAGAATGCATTTTCATATAAAACCTAGGGTCGAGCCATGAACAGAATGAAAAGCAAAGGGAGAGTTTGTTGTCTTTTCAAGACAGTGAGATGGAGAAGCTCAGCCTGAAAGTGAGAATAGAACCCTCAATACCTACAAAGAATGTAAAGCCGTGGCCATGGAGTACAGAGAACTTGTTTATTTGCAATATCAAGTGAATAATAGAAAAAAGGAAAGAAACTTCTCTACCTTTCTTTTTTTATAGAGGTCGAGCAAGCATGAACAAATGTACAGAAAGATAAAATATATTCATCATTTTGGCATAGTAGAGCTCAAGAACAAGCATTTTCCCACAGATATTGAAAAGAAAAGCAGATCTTTATACAAACAAAGAGTTTACCCAAGCTCATTTTGTCAATTTCTCATGAAAAATGAATGCAAACTCTAGTAAACCCTCCAAACCTCCATGAAAGCACCAGTTCAAACTCTCTGTTGATGGCCTATGAGTTTTTTCAGAATGCAAAATGCAAAATGAAATGTTAAATGAGAGTTTGGCTGAGCTTTTTGTTTAGGGTTTCAACCCTAAGTGGCCAATAAACTAAAGGCATTTTTGCCTTTGTTTTAAATTTCTTCTTCATAAACTAATGCCCCATATTATGTATTAGTAAGCCTTAGTCTCCTTTTACATATTTTGCAAAGTCTAAACCAAGTGTACCTTTTGCATTGTCTTCAAGACATAGGTCGAATCATGGCCTTTATTTTGCATAGGTTATAAAATGTAAAACAATATTTAAGTGATGTCATTATAAATCACTTAGTTAATGTTATGTATATGCAGAATAATGATGTATGTGTCTAAGTACAAGCATTTAGGGGATATCATTGAGTATTAATATGCAAGTGCTAAGCATATAGGGGAGGTTGGAGGAAGTTGACCAACAAGTGGAGAGAATGTAGGGAGTGGTTTTGACTTATTTTTGGAGGTAGTTGAGAACATCTAGGGGTAGTTTCTTATGCCTTCATGATAGGTGAGGTTGAGGATTTTTAGAGTCTTTTTAGGGGCTTAAAAATAGGCTTTATTGTTGTGCACGACCAAGGGAGTTTGAAGTTGTGCAACTACTTGGAAAAGCATAAAGGAACTTCAAACATCATTTTTAAAGTTAGTTCTTTTCTTTCTCATGCTTCATTGTAACTCATTTTTGGAGCTCTTTCAGCAGAGATAGTATTTGTAACTCACTTTTGCATATTTATATAGTAGTTTACACCTTGGAGATCAATGAAGATAAGTAATTTTTGCCTTCTCAATTACTATTTCCTTGTGTGCATTTGAATGATTGATGCAATCACTTGTGAAGATATCTCATTTCCTTGTTGTTTTGTCTCATTAGTAGCACCTTTTTGCAGAAAATATGTATGTTACAAGTTGTAGGTTGTGTTAAAATGCAAGTGATTCAAGTTGTGAGGAGTATATGTCCTTCTAAGATTATAAGTATTAAAATCTTCTTATGAAATATTTATGCAATAGCATATAGATATTGAGTTGTACATGTTAAACTTCATTATTGATTAAACTATATGTGCAAGCAGTTGTATAAGTTTTAGATTAACATTTTGGTGCACCACCTTAGGATTTAGTTTTCAGTTTATGTTTCCTCCTTACTATTTCCTCTTTAAAATATCAGTTTAGTTCGTTTTAGGTGAGTACCATAAGAGCCATCTTTCTCTGGAGGTTCTTTTCTGCTTTAGGTGACCCACAACCTTAGAAAAGTTCCCATGTTTCACCAATATGCTAAGTTCTGCAACTTACCAGGGGCAAAATATTGAGTGATAACAGTTTTTGGTACTTTCAGTGGAACAAGTGTGATGAACTTTGCATCACAGTATTGAGAAATTTGGTGTTTTTCTTAGTATTATCAGCCTATGGAGGTAGTACAAACAACACCATGGTGACTCCAATCATATATCAGATGGTTTCAATAGTCCAGATACTTGCAACTAAATGAGGTTGGTGCTACTCTTTAATTTTTTTATCATTTGAAGTACTTTCTCTGCACCTGGTGACTCTAATTGGTGTTTTGACTCACTTTCTAGTGTTTCTAGACCTTGTTATCTATTTTCATTCCAAGTTTGTTTTCTAGACTTGCCTATACTTCATGTTTTATCCTTGCAATGTCTAACCATCACGTTTACTATGCTTACCCTCCTCCATACCATGAAATTTCAATCTTTTGGCCTCCAAACAACCCTTTGTTTCATTACAGTCATAACACTCTTGCTCAACCTTCCTTACAGCATGTTTATACCCATACCCAACCTTGTGAAACTGATCCTACTTTGAACCAGTCTTGTAGCCTCCCTAGTCAGTCTCAAAATTCTAACAACATGGATACTGATTTGGGTAACATCAAGGAGATATTGCTATAGTTTCAAAGGGAAATGTTAGAGATAGATAGAGAAAATGAGTATAACATGTTGGAATTAGTTCAGACAACTGAGAGGGGGGGGTGAATCAATTGTCCCTAAAATTTAACCTTTTCTACACTTTTAGTCTTCTTCCTTAATTTACAAATAGATTAATGATGTAAACATTTAAGCATGAATCAACACATGAGTAGAAACAACATGAACACACAACACCAAAAATTTTGATGTGGAAAACCTAATTAAGGGAAAAACCACGGTGGGGGTTAACCCACAAGAATGCGTACCCTATTAAAAGTACTGCCCAGAGCTCATTGCTCAAGAAGAGGTTCACTACCTAAAAGAAATTATGATTTAGACAGAGATAATGAACTGAGAAATAGCATCTATATTCATGCCTGATTTAGTCCCTTTGAAGGCTCACAAAAACTTCTGCTTCTATCTTCAAATTCTTCGTCATTGACTCTTCACTCTATACTCCTTTCACTCCTCTTCTCTGCTCTACTTTTGATCCTTTCTTCAGATTTAATTCATTTCATACAAGGATGATTTTCCACAACTCTTCAACAAGTATTTATACACTTCATCAACCTTGGAATGATCAATAAGGTCGGCTAAACTTAAAGAAGATCTTTACACTGTTAGCCAAACATAGTTGAGACTTGAAACTTCCTCTATTAACATGCCATGCTTTATAAAATGCTTTTTAGATCATCCGTAAAATGATAGGAACATCCGGTCGGCCAAGACTGGGAAGAACATCAACCTCAAAGAGGAAATCTTCAACAACAAGCTCAAACTTCAATGCGGACCTCCAACACAGTAGCCACATGATCCAAAGACCTCCACAAGTACATTGAATTCACCAATAACATCCACTCTAAACCAAATTACTAGAATCATTTGTATCTTCCTCTGGAACCTCAAGAACACTATCTGCCATGACTGTCAAACTAGAAAGATAGCTTGCAGACCTCTAAACCATGAACCACTAGAGTTGATGATACACACTAATTTCCCAATGATGCCTTCAGATCCGTAGACCATAATATTTTACTGTAAAGCAATCCAAACCAACTTACTATCACTTTGTCTCTTCTGAATACTGCAAAATCCATTTCTACTTAGATGGCCATAACTTCTTCAATTCTTCATGCGGACTTCTCAATTCTTGACTGGAGCAACCTTTGATAATCCTCTACACATCCATATGGTCTGTATACATTGATTATCTCAATATCCTCAACAACCTAGTCTTCTATACAGACAGTAATATAGGATATAATTGACACCAATGGCAACAAGGATATGTTGACATCAATGACAACACCCCTTAGGCACATATTTGCAACAATCTCCCCCTTTGTCATTGATGGCAACATATGATGTGAAAAATTGAATTCAACCATCAAGACAATAACTTCTCCCCCTTACTCTTATCACACCTGCAGCCATTTTCTTCACTGCCACCCTTTCACTAGCAACTATTCACTTTCAAGTTTTTCACATGACTTCTCTCCCCCTTTGACATCAATGGCATAGGGCACATATTTTCTATCTGTTCTCCCTTTTTGCTTCAGACTAATCCCAAAATTTGCATACTGACTACTCCTTAGAGTAGTATCTTCTCAACATCAATCCAGATCTCAAGATATGATTGAGAATTCCACTGGACTAATGCACATTAGTACATCTTAGTTCTGATTAGGAGGGGTAATAACCCCTAACTTTTCTCTGAGATACTCAAAAGTATCTTTGGGAAGAGGCTTAGTGAAGATATCTGCAATTTGATCTTTGGATGACACAAACTCCAACTTCACTTCATTCTCATTTACTTTTTCTCTCAAGAAATGAAACTTGATAGATATATGATTTGTCTTTGAGTGCAATATCAGATTCTTTGAGGTGCTTATAGCACTTGAATTATCATAGAAAATTGTGAATAGCTCCTCAAACACAATTCTGATGTCCTTCAGCATTTGCTTCATCCACAGAACTTGAGTACAATTATTTGTTGCTGCTATATACTATGCCTCTGCAGTAGACAGAGATATTGTCTCTTGCCTTTTGCTCATCCAAGAGACCAATCTTCCTCCCAAAAATAATGGACCACCACTAGTACTTTTTCTGTCATCCACATCTCCTGCCCAATCAACATCTGTATATGCATGAAGAGTGAATTCATTGTCCTCTGGATACCACAGTCCATAATCAATTGTCCCCTTGAGATATCTAAAATTTCTTTTGACTGCCATAACATGGGATTCTTTTGGATCAGCTTGAAATCTAGCAACAAGTCCAACTACATTCATGATGTTAGGTCTGGTCTGAGTCAGATAGAGTAATCCTCCAATCATTGATCTATACCTTTTCTGATTTGCCTTGGGGGAGTCATCATCTTTACTTAGCGTGCATCTAGTTACCATAGGTGTACCTATTGTCTTTGAATCTTCCATTCCAAACTTCTTCAACAATTCTTTCACATACTTGGACTGAGATATGAAGATACCTTTATTTGACTGAACAATTTGCAGACCTAGGAAGAAATTCATCTTGCCAAACATTGACATCTCAAACTCACTTTTCATCTAATTAGCAAATGCTTTGCACATACATTCATTTCCACCAAAAATGATATCATCAACAAAGACCTCAACAATTAGAATGTCCTCATGATTAATCTTGAAGTACATATTACTATCAGTAGTACCTTTCCTAAATGCTAGCTTAAGCAAATGCTTATCCAATCTGGCATACTAGGCTCTTGGAGCTTGCTTGAGTCCATACAAGGCTTTTCTTAGTCTACAAACTATATCTCCCTGATCAGACAACTAAAATCCTTTCGGTTATTTAATGTAGACTTCTTCCTCCAAATCTCCATTCAGGAATGTTGATTTGACATCCATCTGATATACTTTAAAATCTCTTAAGGCAACAAATGTAAGAAATAATCTAACTGCCTCTATCCTTGCCACTAGAGCAAAAGTTTCTTCAAAATCAATTCCATCTACTTGAGAGTAGCCTTTACATACCACCCTTGCCTTGTTTCTTACAACCTCACCATCTTCATTTAGCTTATTCCGGAAGACCCATTTGGTTCCAATCACATTTTTGTCCTCAGGTCTAGGAACAAAATCCTAAGTGTGACTCTTTTCTATTTGCATCAATTCTTCTTCCATTGCTTTAACCCAATTTTCATCTTTGCAGGCTTCACTCACTGATTTAGGTTCAATCTTTGAAATCAAATAAATTTGTTGTTGATCTTCAGCAACTCTTCTCCTAGTTCGAACACCTTTATCTCTATCTCCTATGATTTGATCTTCAAGATGATTCATTCTTACATACATGGGGGTTTTGAGAATTGTTTGAACTTCTGTTTCTTGAACTTGTTCCTCATCATCTGCGCTAAGCTCTTGAGTTACTGGAGTTACCGGATCAATCTAGATCTGAGTCTAGATTTGAACTTTCCTTCCTTGACTTTGACTTTCATCTTGATCATCTGAATCATATCCATAGTACCTAGAATGACCTTCTTTACTTTCATCAACTTGAACATTAGCACTTTCAACAATCTTTTTCAACCTCTTGTTGAAGTACTAGTAAGCCTTACTTTGATTAGAGTATCCCAAAAATATTCCTTCATCACTTCTTGCCTCAAACTTTCCTAAATCCTCATCTCTTTTGATATAGCATTTACTACCAAAAACTCTGAAATATCTCATAGTAGGAGGATGACCAAACCATAGTTCATAAGGAGTCTTACTAGAATTGCCTTTGATCTACACCCGGTTAAGAGTGTAGACAACAGTACTCACAACTTCTCTCCAATAAACTTGAGGAACATTTGTTTCCATCATCATGGTCCTGGTAGCTTCTTGAATGGTCTGTTTCTTCCTTTCCATAACTCCATTTTGCTGAGGAGTCCTAGGAGCAGATAACTGTCTTTTTATTTCATGCTTTTCACATAAAGCATCAAACTCTCCGAAAGTAAATTCTCCACCTTTGTCGGATCTTAGATACTTTAATTTCTCACCAATCTCATTTTCAACCATCATCTTGAACACTTTAAACTTATCAAGAGCTTCTGATTTTTCTTTTAGGAAAGTTACCCACATCATCCAGGAGTAATCATTAATCAGCAACATGAAATATATGTCTCCTTGCACACTCCTAATTCTAGCAGGACCATAGAGATCAGTATGTACCAGTTCCAATCGCCCACTAGAAGCTTGTTCTTTGCTTTTCAATGAGATTTTGTTTTGTTTACCCAATTGATATTCTCTACATATGCTATCAGGTTTCACAAGTCTTGGAAGATCTCTTACAACCTGAGTGGAACTTATTTTGACAATGTTATCAAAATTCACATGACACATCCTCCTATGCCATAACCAACTTTGATCTGTCTAAGAAATCAAACAAATTTTACCAAAACTACTTAAATTAAAGATGTTACCTCTAGTTTGAGTATTAGATGCAATTTCAGTTCCGGAGCTCTCAAGGATTCTGCATTTTCCATCCTTGAATCAAAGATCATAACCCTTGTCAACCAACTGTCCAACACTAAGAATATTATGTTTCAATCCTTCCACATACAAAACATCATTGGTGCAATTCTTACCATCAAAAGAGATGGATCCTTTGCCATAGATTCTACCAGTTGAGTTGTCTCCAAATTTCACAAGCCCACCTTCATATTTTTCAAAACTACCAAACTTGCTCTTGTCACCAGTCATATGATGAGAACATCCACTATCAATCACCCATTCATCCTTTTCAACAACTTGAGCAGCCAAGGGACTTCCCACATTTGTACAGCTAGTAGATTCAGTAGACATTGGATCTTCTTCCTTGATAGCAATGAACACCCAATCACCTTCTCCATGATCAGATTCATCATCTATGACTCCTTCTCTAGCTTCTTGGACATAGTAGCAATTCTTCTGACTTTTGTATCTGTTAGGTTTTGAAAACCTCTCCGAACATCTTGAGGCAAAATGACCAATCTTATTACAAGTGAAACATTTGAGTGGCAACTTTTCTTCATACTTACTGAGTCCTCTTGGCATTCTTTTGGCAATAAGAGCTTCACGATCTGCAGTTTTAATTTCATCATCTTCAAGATCCTTCCTTGTCTTCACAAATTTGTTTGATCTTCCTGAAGAACTTTCACCCAGAGCATATCTTTGCTTTCCACACACACTGGCCTTGAATGCAGATTCAAACTTAGGGAGAGAATCTCCAAACTCATTTCAAATGCTCAAAGCTTACCAACTAGGTGATCCATTGTGATAGTTGTTATTGTCCTAATTTCTTCAATGGCTACAACTTTATGCTTATAAGCTGCAAGTAATGATCTGAGCACTTTGGCAACAATTTCTAATTCTTCCAATACTCCACCTGCATTTCTGATACTGGTCACAAGTTCATTTACTTTATGTATGTAGGATGTAATGTTTTCATCTTCACTGATTACCAATCTTTCATATTTACCCTTCAGGCTTTGTAGCTTGGGACATTTAACATATTTGTCACCTTCATACAGATTTTCCAAATTAATCAAGATTTCATGAGCAGTTTTCAAATCTAGGACATTTTCCAATTGGTATCAGTCAGGGCACTCAACAATGCTTCTTTGGCTTGAATATTATGTTCAGCATCTTTGAGTTCGTCTATAGTTGAAGGTCCATTCTTCAGAATCTTATATTCATTCTTGGTTATTATCTAAAAGGCATCACACATACATTCCAGATGACACTGCATGCACACTTTCTAGAGGAAGTAATTTATTCCATCAAATCTTTGACTTTCCTTCTTGTAGCTCGACATCTTGGATCTCCTCAAGTGGTCAAGCTTCTTTTAGAGGAACTTAGCTCTGATACCAATTGTTGGAATTAGTATGGACAACTGAGGGGGGGGGGGGGTGAATCAGTTGTCCCTAAACTTTAACCTTTTCTACACTTTTAGTCTTCTTTCTTAATTTACAAATAGATTAATGATGTAAACATTTAAGCATGAATCAACACATGAGCAGAAACAACATGAACACAGAACACCAAAATTTTTGACATGGAAAACCTGGTTAAGGGAAAAACCACGATGGGGATTAACCCACAAGAATGCGTACCTTGTTAAAAGTACTTAAGAAAATACAAGGCACATGCCTTCGGGCGCACTGCCCAGAGCTCACTGCTCAAGAAGAGGCTCACTGCCTGAAAGAGATTATGATTTACACAGAGATAATGAACTGAGAAATAGCATCTATATTCATGCCTGATTCAGTCCCTTTGAAGGCTCACAAAAACTTATGCTTCTATCTTCAAATTCTTCTTCACTGACTCTTCACTCTATACTCCTTTTGCTCCTCCTCTTCTCTGCTATGCTTTTGATCCTTTCTTCAGATTTAATTCATTCCATACAAGGATGATTTTCCATAACTCTTCAACAAGTATTTATACACTTCATCAACCTTGGAATGATCAACAAGGTCAGATAAACTTAACATGGATCTTTACACTATCGGCCAAACATAGCTGAGACTTGAAACTTCCTCTATTAACATGCCATGCTTCATAAAATGCTCTTTAGATCATGCGTAACATGCTAGGAACATCTGGTCGGCCAAGACTGGGAAGAACATCAACCTCAAAGAAGAAATCTTCAACAACAAGCTCAAACTTCAATGCGGATCTCCAACACAATAGCCACATGATCTAGAGACCTCCACAAGAACATTGAATTCACCAATAACATCCACTCTAAACCAAATTACTAGAATTATTTGTATCTTCCTCTAGAACCTCAAGAACACTATCTGCCATGACTGTCAAACTAGAAAGATAGCTTGCGGACCTCCAAACCATGAACCACTGGAGTTGATGATACACACTGATTTCCCAATCATGCCTTTAGATCCACAGACCATAATATTTTACTGCGGAGCAATCCAGACCAACTTACTAACACTCTGTCTCTTCTAAATACTGCAAAATCCTCTTCAACTCAGATGACCATAACTTCTTCAATTCTTCATGTGGACTTCTCAATTCTTGACTGGAGCAACCTATGATAATCCTCTACACAGCCATATGGTCTGCATACATTAAGTGTCTCAATATCCTCAACAATCTGGTCTTCTATACAGACAACAATATAGGATATAGTTGACACCAATGGCAACAAGGATATGTTGACATCAATGACAACACCACTTAGGCACATATTTGCAACATAACATGCAACAAGAGGATCAATCCTATCAATCTTTTTGTCATCAGCAGTTGGTGGAAAGGGAAAGAACATATGAAGAGGAATGTTTGAATAGGTAGATTGTTGCCAAGGAGGAGTGAATAAGGCAATTGATAGCTCAAGTTCAAGAGCCTAATTCTCAAAACCATTCTCCTCTTCCTAATTTCATACAAATTCATCATGTAAGTCAAGCTAATCCTACCAATGAGCCTTCTCCAATGTTTGAAATTCCAAGTTTCAGGCAGCCTTCTATCCTTAAGATTCTAAGTTGGAAAGGGCCATCTTCTCCACCCTGTGAAGTTCCTCCACCAAACATACAAATGGAACCATGCTCTAGCATCTAGAAAGTAGAAGAAGAGGAGATAAAACAACCTATACCATCTTGTCTAGATACTATTTGTCTCTACAAAGGAGGGCCTGTTGTGTGGTCTTCTTCATGAGAAGTCATTAAACAAAAGGAAGACGAAGGTGTTTGTGCTATGTCACAAAAACAATCAGTACTTGAAAGTGATGAAGAGGTGACAAATACATTGTTTGAGCAGCTACCATGTTTTCTTTGCCTAGAAGAGAAGCAAGCTGATGTCTCAGCTCTGCCTTGTCAAGAGGAGCTTCTTCAAGATAGTGGACATATTTTATTGAATCATCAAGAAGACAACACTTCAAAGAAATATTTTGAAAAGAATAACCTTATTCTTGAGGTTAAAGAAGATGTCCCAACTACAAAGCTTTCAGACCTTGAAGGGAAGCCCAAAGATATCACGCATATACAAGAGGTTAACATTCCTCAAGAGGATCATGATGAAATTTGTTTTTGGGATGATCTGGAGGATTTTTGTGCTAACCTTGATGTCAAGTTAGCTCTGAAAAATGAAGAATTCAATGAACATGAGAAATGAAAAGAGGAAGCTAGTTTCTCAAGAGAGCTACAACAAGAGTTTGATAAGTCTAATCGGTTGGTTATTGAGGAGGTTAATCATAAGTATGAGGTTAAGACAACTTGTTTTGACTTCATTTCAAGAGGCTGCCCCATTAGAGGCCTTGCCAAAGTGGATCTCCAAACTCAAGAGTGCTAACCAATGCATTTTATTTCACTTATTCGCCATGATCACACATCAATGGAGGTGCAAGAGGAGGTATGTGAGCTATTTTTCAAGAGAGAAGAGGAACCTATCAACATGAGTATACCTATGTTTTTCTTCTTGTACTTTCTTGTTGCTACCATACAGGACAAATACATAAAAATGTTGAGAAAAGGTAGCTATTTTGCCCTACCATTCAATGGTTTTATTTAGCTTTCTTTAGGTTTGGGTAGTTTGGGTAGAGTAGGTTTTTCCTTTCCTCTAAGTGTTGTTGTGCACAGTTAGTCTGTTAGCTCTAAGTTTTGGTAGATAGAATAAGTTTTGAAGGAGTTATACACTATTTTGATGAGTTACAACAGAATGCAAGATAGTTTCTCAAGTCTTGTTGAGTTCCTATTTGACTCCATGCCCAATGGATAAGTTCAGGCAACTGGTCAAGATGCTTAGTAGGAAAACATATAGCAGATGTCACCAAAAATGCTACCTAATTTAGCTTCCAACTCAATCAGGTAAAGTTGAGATAGTTTGCTTGCAAAATAAAGATAAAGTTACACATTCAATTCTGCTATGTTTCATTCATATGCACAGAAGTATTATCAAATAAATTGCAGTTTAGTTTACAAATGTATATAAGAGAAAGATTACACAGATTTTGCATAACTGCTATCTTTTATTGATAATCATAAATGTATGGTGTGCCACACAAGCTATGGGAATAACTATTTCAATACAATATAAGAATAAACTATACATTTGAAGGAAACAGAAAAGAAAGAGCATATGAAAAGAATAGGGATCCGTCATTACCTGAATGACGAACCCCAAGTTGAACTACTGTATTCTCGCTTCAGTCCCTCTTTCTTGGTTTCTTCAGAAGTTGATCTCCTACTGCTTGAAATGTCTGCAAGGGATGAGAAAAGTTGTGTTAGAGCTCGGGACCCATATTCTCTGCATATACTATATCAACAAATATATAGTTTATTCTCCTAAGGCATTGAAGTAGTTTTGCAACATCACAGATATCAGGAAAAGCATAGGAATATCATCAATCATCATAAACATCATTGGAAGCTTTTGGCTTCATTATTTTATCTAACATGTTTGTTCACTATCCAGGTATAGGTGAAATTTTCATTGTTGGATTATTTTTATTTGACATCATAGCATGTGGAGTAAAATGGGCTCCCACAAGGGTTGAGCCCAGCATGTTGCCCTCTTGTCTTTTCGAGAGGGATAAGAGTATAAATTCACCACACACTTATTTACAATGAGAAAGTACTAATCACTCATGGTAATGAGTTGATTGGTTTCATTGTCATAAATGACAAATACTTACTCAATGAAACCATAATAATAGAAGGAGCAGCCTTTGAATGTATTCAATGGGCAGTGAAGATAATGCATGAGAAGCAGAGGACACAGTGAGGTCTTTCAGAGTTTGCAGGGGTCTACAAGAGTCTTATGGTGTAGGACAGTCTTTGAAAAGACTGTTATGCTGTGATGGGAAACAATCATCAAGAGACCATTACCGAAGGCACAAAACATCCATGTTATGACTATTATAATAGATGAAAAGCAATCATCTTTATGACCAGTATTAAGTTATAAAAAAGGGAGTCATCTTTATGACTGTTATAAACAAAAGTAACTATCAAGGGTAAGAAAAAATAGTCATTCAAAGGTGACTGTCAAGTCATGCATGAAGTCTAGAACAATAGACCTCAAACCACCCTATAACAGAAGACCCTAAACAAAGCATAAGATGGTTTGTGTAAGACTATCACCAGCTCAAGAGGAATATTGTACAGAGGGTTTTCAAGAAGGAAGATTGGTTTTAAAGTCAAGACATTTGTATGAAGAGCTCATTGGGTCCTATGAGGTCAAAAGCATGT
This sequence comes from Cunninghamia lanceolata, assembly GCA_027924645.1. Lineage (NCBI taxonomy): Eukaryota > Viridiplantae > Streptophyta > Pinopsida > Cupressales > Cupressaceae > Cunninghamia > Cunninghamia lanceolata. The sequence goes on from BSBN01000725.1 coordinate 4,440,520, forward strand.
GAGACGGCAGAGGTCTCAGGGTTTTTGTATGAGTTTTGGAAGGTTTTGCATAAGACTTTAAAGACTGCACACAGGGAAGAAGAGACTATCACAAGGATCAAGGAGGTTTGTGAAATCTTTATTGGATGGTTTATCTAAAACCCTTGTGTGATCTTGTTTACACTTTAGGGTGACTTGCAATTTTTACATTTGACTATCCTCAAATTTAAGGAGGTCTCATGACATACTATGTGAAGACACAATTATTTTCACCTCATTATGAAACTGTGATAGACCCTAGGAGATCATCATCTAAGAAGTATACTTAAACAATGGCAATTAAGAAAGGATATGAATGTTGTTATCCTAAGAATCATTTATGAAGGGATGGAATAGTCTAGATGTAGAAATATGTAATGTCAAGGCCTGTTGAGATCTGCATTTGATGGTACAGAGTTTTAAACTTGCACAAAGATAAAGAGTATGGTCAAAGCAGTGTGCAATCTTGGGGAGTGTTGGTTTTTCTTAGTGAAATACAAATCTTTGTGCATCAGGATAGCTAACAAAAGATAGTAGACAATCATTAAAGAAGGATAGTTGAAGAATAATAAAGAGTCATGAGGACAGTCCTACAATCTACAAAAGTCCAATGCGAAGAGAATGAATTATTGTAGCAGTCATTCAGAGCAATAGATATGACTTTCATGCAATCAAAGGAATAGTCATGATTGACAATGACAAAGGGACAATAAATCATCTTAGCAAGCTTTGCAAGGAGTAGTCATAAGAAGATAAGAGGATGTCATGAACTTATTTTACATAGAAAGGGTTTTTTGCTCTCTTTTCTCAGAAATACAATCTAATGGTGTGAAGCCACATCCTATGGAAAATGAAGAGGACCAAGTGAAGCATGGCCTGGGTTTTGTGAAGGCAAAATCATAGATTTTGAAGCTACATAATGCATTTGCATATAAAACCTAGGGTCAAGCAGTGAACAAAATGAAAAGAAAAGGGAGAGTTTGTTGTCTTTTCAAGATAGTGAGATGGAGAAGCTTGGACTTAAAGTGAGAACAGAACCCTCAATACCTGCAAAGAATGTAAAGCCATGGCCATGGAGTACAAAGAACTTCTTTATTTGCAATTCCAGGTGAATAATAGAAAAAAGGAAAGAAACTTCTGTGCTTTTTTTTTACAGAGGTCAAGCAAGCATGAACAAATGAACATAAAGACAAAATATATTCATCATTTTGGCATAGTAGATCTAAAGAACAAGCATTTTCCCATAGATATTGAAAAGAAAAGCAGATCTTTTATATAGACAAAGAGCTTACCCAAGCTCATTTTGTCAATTTCTCATGAAAAATGCATGCAAACTCCTGTAAACCCTCCAAACCTCCATGAAAGCACCAGTTGAAACTCTTTATCGACAGCCTACGAGTTTTTTCAGAATACAAAATGCAAAATGAAATGTGAAATGAGAGTTTGGCCAAGATTTTTGTTTAGGGTTTCAACCCTAAGTGGCCGATAAACTAAAGGCATTTTTGCCTTTGTTTTAAATTTTCTTCTTCATAAACTAATGCCCCATATTATGTATTAGTATCCCTTAGTCTCCTTTTGCATATTTTGCAAAGTCTAAACCAAGTGTCCCTTTTGCATTGTCTTCAAGACATAGGTCGAATCATGGCCTTTATTTTGCATAGGTTATAAAATGTAAAACATTATTTAAGTGATGTCATTATAAATCACTTAGTTAAAGTTATGTATATGCAGAATAATGATGTATGTGTCTAAGTACAAGCATTTAGGGGATATAGTTGAGTATTAATATGCAAGTGCCAAGCATATAGGGGAGGTTGTGTTGGAACTGGACAAGACCAGTCCATTTTTTTCAAAAAATGCTTACTTTCTATGCACTTCGAGATCAGTTTACCCAATTAAATACAAAATTTTTGGGACAGTTAGGAGTTGCATTTCTTTGTCTAGTGCCTGACCTTTTGAGCTCATCAGCAAGCAGAGGGATTTGATCAAACCCATGGATGGTTTTATACTATGATGGCATTATCAATGGCCTTGTTTGATAAACCACCATTTAAGAATCTTTATAATGACCTTACTCTAGCTAAGGGTGAAAAGAAAATGAGTAGGCATCTGCAGAGCTTCCAGGCATAAAAGGAATTTGGTCATTGCAATCTTCAACTGCTGATATATATGACATTTTTTGGTTGTGAGCTTTGTTCATGATACTCGTATACTTGTAATGAGCTCAGAAGATGAGTTAGAAGAAACAGAAATTGAAGGGTTTTGCCTTTGATGCTCAGTCATTATTTTGTCATGATGCTATACATAACCAGCTTGTTTAGGTAACAGCCATTTTCATGAGGTTAGTAAGTGCAACATCGAGAAAATTATTAACTAAATGGAGAGTGCCATCCGAATATTCTATCATTGTAGCCACAACTAATGCTACCCAGGTTTTTCTTTCCACTAGAGGGGAAATTTTTTTTGAGGCAGCGTTCTTCCATTTCCTTTCTCTGATTTATTACAGGCTAATGATTTGAATGATGGCGGACTGTGAAAAGGAAATGGCCCATTTGGTTGATCAAGGCAAAATATACAGTGAAATGCAGCTACTAGTGTTTGAAGATGAGTACATCATAAAGCCCTCTGATGGTCACCCTCTTTCTATAAGACGATTGGACGGATCCCTAAAAATTATTAGTGAAGCAAATATTGGCAACAATCCAATAGAAATAGCTCTCATTCATGGTGTAGTTGGTATAATTCGATTACTTGCAGGTACATACGTACTTGTGGTAACTTCTCGAGAGCAAGTGGGCATGCATAATGGATTTTTTGTTTATCGAATCACATCTATGAAGTTTTTATCCTGCAACAAAGTTTTGAAGCTTTGATCCTTAGCAGAAAAAAGAGATGAAGCTTACTTTGTGAGCCTCTTAAAAATTGTGGAGAAAACTCCTGGTTTATACTACTCATATGAAACCGATCTAACACTTAACCTACAAAGGATTTGTAATTTAGAATGGTTAAAGAAAAGACCCCCTCTGTGGAAATAGGCTAACCCACGTTTTGTCTGGAACAGAAGATTGATAGAAGAGTTGATTGAGGCTAAACTTGAGCTGTACATTTTACCTGTTATTCAGGGCAGCTTTCAAACTATACAAGTCAAACTTAAAGAAAAATTAGTTACAGTCACTTTAATCTCAAGAAGGTGCACGCGATGGATAGGAACAAGAATGTGGCAAAGGGGAGCTAATCTAGAAGGTCATGTTGCAAATTTCATAGAAACTGAACAGCTACTAGAAGTTGAAGGATTTACAGCTTCATATCTACAGGTCCGTGGTTCTATTCCTGTTTTGTGGGAACAAATTGTTGATCTTACCTACAAGCCAAAATTAAATATTATAAATACTAATGAAACACCAAAAGTTGTACAGTGACATTTTCATGATCTTGTACAAAGATATGGATCTATTGTAGCTATAGATCTAGTTGATCAAAAAGGAAGTGAAGGTTTCTTGAGCTTGGTCTATGCAGATGCAATGCAGCATCTCAAACATATAAGATATGTTCCTTTTGACTTCCATCACATCTATGGACACTTGCACTTTGAATGCTTACAACAGCTCTACGAATAGATTACAGAAGAATTACAAAAACAAGGATGTTTTTTACAAAATCCAGATGAAAAAAACATTGAGGAGCAAAAAGGAATTGTAAGAGTCAACTGTATTGATTGTTTGGACAGGACAAATGTCACTCAGAGCTTATTGGGTCAAAAAATTTTGGATTAGCAACTGAATAAGATAGGACTGTTCACTTCCAGTGAATTCATATCACAACATTCTAATTTTCATCGACAATTGAAGATATTATGGGCGAATCATGGTGATGAAATAAGCCTCCAATACTCTGGGACACATGCTCTTAACGGTGATTTTGTTAGATATGGGAGACAGACTGTGTCTGGACTGATTAAAGACAGTTTCAGTGCTCTTGCACGCTACTATTTTAATAATTTTCATGATGGTATCCATCAGGATGCTATGGATTTGGTTGCAATCCCTACACTTGGACCAATAGGAGACTCAAGACTAAACATCTTTGAAAAATTGGATGGATTATGGTATTTCCCAGTTGGATCCAATCTGACCTAAGGATTGATTTCTCAGTTCAGAACACTATGCTATACAACCATTGGCCAATTACCCTAAGCATACGGCTTGTAGCACCACATCCATACAATCTCTTCAAATTTCAAAGGATGTGGCCTGTAGATAGTAGATTCTTCAATGAAGCAAGTAAATGGTGGTCTACCACCACCAAACTTAGCAGGCACCCCACATTTAGGTTTGATAATAAGTTGGAGTTTTTGAGATACCAATTGATATAATGAACAAATCTGATTTTGGCAACATCTTTGACAATCTACGCATCATTTCAAGAATAATTGGAGCCTCTTTAAAATACGAATAGAAAGAAAGATTGAAAAAAGAAAATGTATTAATGTGCACAAATGGATCAAAGGGATTGGAAAGTATGGTAGGTACAATAGCAAAGGACTAGGTCAAAAAGGAGCCCTAGACATGAGGCAAGAAAAGAGATTTTGATACTATGAACATCATTTCTAACACACTGGGTGATAAAATTTAAGTCAGTAAGGATACTGCCAATGTGTCAAAAGCATCTACAAAGAAGTTTGGTGAAAAATCCCACTTAAAAATCACTATTAAAGGGCATGATTATTATTTTAAAGAGTAAAATTAAGAAGGAAGAAATATTATTTTAATGAAAAGAAATAAAATATTCTTACTAAGGGGCATAATGAATCTACGGAGTATATATTTTTCAATGACAGAGATAAAATATTTTGGAAGCAATTAACCAAACAAGTGAATGTTTTTTACCTGAAATCAACTAAGAGGGATTTTATTTAAGAATATCTTTTACCCAGAGTATTTCAGAGGAGTTGATCAAAACAATAAATAATTGCTCTTACTCGAAAATATTTTCATTGTGTGGAAATAAAAATCTGGGAACACATATTTACCCAACAGGTTAAAATGGGAATTATTTTTACCCAAACAAATTCTTCTTGGACAAAGGTAAAACATGTTGAGAAGTATAATTGGAAAAATGGATTAAAGTATTAAGAAGTACTTTATTTCTTGCTGCGTTAATTAATTTTATCCACGAAAAATAATTAAACAAAAGGCTACAGCCAAAATGTCACATGAAGAGGCCAGAATAAAAAGGGGAATGTTAAAGTATTGAGGAATATTTTATTTCATGATGGAAAAAGATTTGAAATTATTGCAGCCCTAAATAGGATATTGAAGAAATTTATTATTAAACATTTGGGTATGATTGAATGTCACGGTGATAAAAACCCTAAATACACAGCAGTGAGAAAATATACAGAAATAAGGAAATGATACCTTATATCACAGGTCCTAAGGTTCGCCTAAATGCAAATTATATGTTTATATATTGCTTATCTAATGATTAATTTGTTTTCTTTGCAGAATTAGGGTCGTATTGAATACAAACCAAGCAGCTCTCAACGGGAAGATTATATATTTTATTCCATCATCTGAGGATTTGTTGAGTGTTTCAAATCGAGTTATTTAAATTTATGTAATTAATGATGTCAGTTCTCATGGTTAGGTTTAATCAGTTATCAACCGTCATGATTTTTGTAACGGGTCTGAAGCTTGTTGCATCTCTTTAAATAGAGATCCCAGGACCCGAATGAGAGAGTTAGAAATTAGGTTAGGAACAGATATTTTTACAAAAAGACAATGGAAGCATTTTAGGATTAGAATCTGATGCAAATTTGATCCTTCTGTGCAATGTCATTCTGAGAAAGACTATGGTGCATGATACATTCTGAGGCAGCAGTTGAGGATTCAAATTCGAAATACATTGTGATGGTATCATCTGTTTGTTGTTTAAATTCAATCAATTTAATTATCTCCATATCATTCATTTTTAGATTATTCAATTTGAATGTGTTAAGGGTATGTTCAAATTGTCTGATTATAGTTGCTAATTCAGTATATTTGATTTGATTGGTTTCTCGAGTAGAATTAAATCCTTTCTCATCAATTATAGTAATCTTAGAATGTTGAATGGATTATTAAGTACAATTAATTGATTAGGGTTATTAATTTGTCTCTAGAGTTGATCTAATTTGTTAATTTGCCAATTTAAATTGGTTCTTTCTGGAAAGATTAAAATCCTTTTTAATATTTTGCATTTAATTCAATTATGTCCTTTGGATTATTAAGAATGAGTTAATAATTTCTTCCTTGCACGTTTGTACAAGTTGCAAACTATTGTATGTGCCAATCAGATCGAGTTATTACCTGATACAAGTTTTTTGTTTTTGACATCCTGACTCCATTGCCCGAATGGACAAAGCACCAGTCTAACTATTGATTCATCTTATAATTAAAATCTTTACATTGTTTTATTGTTATAGTTTAGATTCATTTCATGTTATTTGTTATTTATTTCTATTAGAATTTAGATTAAATCATTTGCTTTCTTTAGAAATAGTTTACAATATTTCATCTGATTTACAAGCATGCCATTGTAATTGGATAAACTAGCAGCAAACCAACATAGATTTAATCATACAACCTGCTTTGATAATCAAAGGTTCACCCACCTAGGTTGTAGCAGGACCTAAAGCGCAGGGAGAAGTTGATCGTTAAGGTCAAACTCCAGTCATTGGCTCAAAAACGTTGTAGATTTGACCATAGGGCTTGGCATCCCCTTAGAATCCACAACCTGCATTTTTGAGACCCAACAAATTGGCGACTCCACTGGGGAGTCAAGTGAAAGTATAAGCCAGAAATTCTAAAGTTTTTCCCATCCGAGTCGCAACAAATTGGTGACTCTACTGGGAAGGTTTGCCTGAAAATCTAAAGCCATTTGTCATAGAATCAATCCAAAGTTTTAATTAAAAGACTATGCTGGGAAGAAGAGTATTTTAATTTTCCTCTTCTCACAAGAGGTGGCGACTCCGAAAATAAAATTGATGAAACATGGAAAAATATAACATACCCCCTTTAGATGCATTCTTTGAACCAAGGAGACATGAAGGAGAACCATTAATGATGGGTATGCAAATGAAAATAATGACTATAACAGCCCACATGATGAGGGGAAGTTTATTGATCAAATTGTTATTGACTTTAATAGCATGACTGACCAGGAATTAGAAATGTATTTAGAATGGGGAGAACAACAGCTCAGGAGATCATAGATGATACAAAGAAGCAAAGAACTAGATAGACAAATAGTAGGATTGGATAGACAGCTGGCACAATTGGGCCTCCAGGTACTGGAACCACCAAAACCTATCCCTCCACATAAACAGAGTGGTGATGTCAATTCACTTGCACCCTCTCAGAACACATACGCTCCATATACTCCAAGAGCACCTCATGATCCATACCATAACCCTATCTAGTATAATAAGCCACCACAAGAGCCCCAGCTTATAAATGCAAGTAACATTCCTCAATATTATTCACCACTAGGACAACACTATACCCCACAACACCAACAATATGTGCCGCATCGCAATGCTTACTATCAGTCTTTATATAAGACAAAGTTTTTACCCACCCACCCACTGCCATATATGGATCAGCAGTGTTGGGAAGAAGAGGGGAATGAGTATTTTAATCAAGACAAGATGACAACGAGGAGGAAATATACATGTCTGAGGATAATTTTTCAGGTTTGTTCAAATCCATTGTATGATAACGTAGTAAAAGATGATGAGGTGATACTTTGCAAAGATATTCCTAAACAAGAATTTCATGTGCATTTAGATCTAAATTATGAGAGGGATGAAGTGCCTTCAGATAACCAAAGTGATGTGTCATCTTGTAAACATGTTGACAAAATAGGTGTATCTGATTTTAATGATCTTGAGCATTGTAGTAATGTTGAAAGAGATGAAGAAAATGTTGGAAACATGATGGATGAAGAGACGTATTCACTTGACAGTGATCAAATCTCACAGTTACTCACCATAGAATATCAAAAATATGCACATGGGGGTGATTTGAGAGTTTCATGTCCATCATACATATGCTTTGACAGTGAGGATACTTTGCATGATAGTAGACCATACGATTGGCGTGAAAGGATAACATCAGGATCATATTCAGTTGAGGTAGAAACATCTAGTGATTATGAGTTTCATAGCAATGATTATCCAGAGATAAGTTCTATCAAACCTTGTAATAATGAAGTCTGGATATCACAGCTGTATGAGGAAAATACATATAGTGCTGAAAGTAGTGGTGACAACTTTGAATCTGATATAATACCATTAGATGATGCTAACTTTGAAAAAAGTGAATATCAAATACAGTCTAATTTTGCCTATTTTTTAGTTCATATAGAGAATTATCATTTGGGGGATGATAGCGAATATTGTTACTTAAAATATCATGATAAAAATGGGTTTGACCTATCATTTGGGAGTTCTCAGATTATAGATGACTTTCAGATTCATAATCATGAAGAATATAGCAACATCAATGAACCATTGTTAAAAAATATGGATATGCTCAATCATGCAAATCTTAGTAATATGATTAGATTTGTTTCATTATAGCATGATGAAAACAAAGTATATGACAGGGGAAAATATAAACCTCTCTTTTTCTGATGGCCTTGAGCCATCAGTTATGATATGGTTTCTCAGAACCATATCATTTTAAGGCAGAGAGAATAATTGGACTCTGTCGCCCAATGGAGTAGGCACTGGTCTGCTCCTCCAGAGATCTAGGGATCTTGCTATGCCCACAAGGGGCATACATCCCCAGACAGAGCCTATGTTGGAACTGGACAAGACCAGTCCATTTTTTTCAAAAAATGCTTACTTTCTATGCACTTCGAGATCAGTTTACCCAATTAAATACAAAATTTTTGGGACAGTTAGGAGTTGCATTTCTTTGTCTAGTGCCTGACCTTTTGAGCTCATCACCAAGCGGAGGGATTTGATCAGACCCATGGATGGTTTTATACTATGATGGCACTATCAATGGCCTTGTTTGATAAACCACCATTTAAGAATCTTTATAATGACCTTATTCTAGCTAAGGCTGAAAAGAAAATGAGTAGGCATCTGCAGAGCTTCTAGGCATAAAAGGAATTTGGTCATTGCGATCTTCAACTACTGATATATATGACATTTTTTGGTTGTGAGCTTTGTTCATGATACTCGTATACTTGTAATGAGCTCAGAGGATGAGTTAGAAGAAATAGAAATTGAAGGGTTTTGCCTCTGATGCTCAGTCATTATTTTGTCATGATGCTATACATAACCATCTTGTTCAGGTAACAGCCATTTTCGTGAGGTTAGTAAGTGCAACATCGAGAAAATTATTAACTAAATGGAGAGTGCCATCCGGATGTTCTATCATTGTAGCCATAGCTAATGCTACCCAGGTTTTTCTTTCCACTGGAGGGGAAATTTTTTTTGAGGCAGCTTTCTTCCATTTCCCTTCTCTGATTTATTACAGGCTAATGATTTGAATGATGGCAGACTGTGAAAAGGAAATGGCCCATTTGGTTGATCAAGGCAAAATATACAGTGAAATGCAACTACTGGTGTTTGAAGATGAGTACATCATAAAGCCCTCTGATGGTCACCCTCTTTCTATAAGTTGATTGGATGGATCCCTAAAAATTATCAGTGAAGCAATATTGGCAACAATCTAACAGAAACAACTCTCATTCATGTTGTAGTTGGTACAATCCGATTACTTGCAGGTACATACGTGTTGGTCATGATGTTAGTCACAAACAAACATAGAATAAAAGTACACATTAACCTTTATTCATCTTGAAAGATACAGTGAATTCAAAGAATTCATGATCCCAAGTCTCCGGTGATTAGGTCTTAATCGACTGACGTTACTCAGTGGTTAATGTGAGTTGCTGTTTCCATTTTGGGGCCTTACGTGAAAATGCACTATCATCATGACGTTCCTGCAGAAATTCCTTACAGAGAAGTCAAATTATGCGGGTATTTGATGAAAGGAAGTAAAATACCTAGATCTTTGCATGATATTTTCAATTGTGCATGCTTAGTGTTCAAATATGCTAAATATTTACGATTATCTACGAGATGTCTGCATATTTTGGGTTGTTTGCTTAAGATTATCAGTTTATTTGCAATTGTGATAGTGAGATGCTCTGAAATTGAAAGAAATTAAAGGAAATGCTTCTAATTAAGTTGAACCTTTAGCTTTTGATCCACATACATGCTTGATACTATCATGAGGAGAAGAAATCAAACCATATGTTCACCAGGACATTCCACAGCTAGATACAGTTGATGCAAACTTCAGAGGATAATGAATGAAAACAATACATGCAACATGATGAGCACTCCAAGGGACGCAGCAAATCAAAGCACATATCTAGAATTCAGACACAGATTACTCAAGATTTACGAAGATTTGTAATCAAAATACTCTTCCCTTTCATTAAGTATGCAAAAGACATGTACATATACAGCAGCTTTGAAATAAGTCCTGAATACTTCAGCAATCAAATTTCAATTAAGTTTCGAATGAATATAACAAGGCATTCCACCACCTTTTATAGAATAAGGTGAGGAATCCGTTACAAAAGATCCACGGATCTGATTTATCAATACAAATCAACGGTCATCACTTCATGACTTGTCAATTTTACAAAAAGGCACAAGTCACTAGCTGGCAACTATCTATACTGCATATGCAAGATACTTCCCCTTCATGATGTATCTTCATCATGTTCTTCATCTGATGCACGCAGGTCATCATCATGTGCATCACTTCCTGACTCTTCGCTATCCTGATGATGACGCTGCTGCATATGGGGTTGCATGCTGCTTTGGATCTGTTCGTATGACTGCACAACCTGATTTATTCCTCCGCCATCTTGAGTCTTTGCCTTGATGATGGCGTGTTTGTGCGCTTCATACTTATCCCTGCTGTTGTCCAGCTTATTTTCTCTGTCCTGCAGTGTCTCATTGTAGGTCTCCATCTTGACCTTGATCTTCATCATTTTATTTATTATCTCTTCTGTCAAGTGGACTAGCGGACCATCATCTTCCACTTGGAAGTTATTACGCAGAGCCTTGAGGGCAGAATCTTCATCTTGATTTTCTATCTTCCCTTCCAGCTTGCCTTCTAATGTTTCGAGCATGTCTGCTTCAATGCCCATTAAATCACGTAGCCTCATGCTGATCTCCCTCAGCTTATTATTGCATCTTTTGAGGACTCCGCATTCAAACTGCACATCTTTATACCAGATATCCACTAATAATGTGGTATTATTATTTAACACTTGCTTACTGATAAGTAGTTGTGGATTTATCTTCCTTATTTCGTCCAACAGGCTGAGGACTTTCTCCAGTTTATAAGACCTTTTTTTGGTCTGCATCTGCAATTTATCCACCTTAGCCTTGGAGTCACTCAATATGCTCCATCTTTTCAAAGAACCTTTCATTATTTCAATGGCATCATCCAATGTGGATGACATCCATTTCCTTATTACGGAAGCCTCATGTTTCATGAGGTCCAGTTTATTTACCTCCTCTTGAGAAATGGTAGTCAATGGGACTGCAGCTTCACTTGTAGTATCCTCAGGATTGGTCAAGCCTTTAATGTATGCATGCAACTGAGCAATGTGCTCTTTATGTTGCTTATTCTTCTCTTTCTCTCTTTTCACTTTCTGAATCAGAGAGTCAATGATATCCTTTCCCTCCTGACCTTCCTGCTCTTCATTGGCAAAACCCAAATCAACTGTGCTTATCTGGAATTCATCCACAGTGATTTTGCCTTTCTCTTTCTCTACCGCAGGTACAGCAATTTGTGCGGTCCTTCTCCCTGTCGCCGGATCTCTTTTGATGGCCGAAGTCATTCTGGCCTTCCTCCTGGGTTTCATTATATCTGCGGTGAACAAGGTGGAGACATCAAACTCTTGAATCTCCAGCTTCTCCTCAACATTTACCTCCTTTTCTAACCATGGAGGCACCTGATCATGCTTTTCAGCATCATGATGCTGTTCACCTCTATCTCCCTTTTCCACCAACAAGCATTGTGGAGATGGTGACTTTTCTTTTTCTGGCTCTTGATGCTCACCTTGCTGCGAATCCTGTGGTGCCTCCTCCTGTTGAGGAACTTCCTTTTCTGGGGGAGCATCTTCTCTGTGTGGGGAGCTTGGCGGTGTACCTGTATGTGGATCATGATGATCATGATCTTTTTCCTTCGTTATTTCACCTGTTCCCAGTTCTTCCCCTTGTGGAGGTTGATCATCCTCCTCTTGCTTCTCTATTTCTGGTGGCATGTCCACCGTATCTGATATCACTGGATCTACCCGAGGTGATGGCATCTGTTCCGCAGCAGCTATCTGTTCTGTACCTGCAGCATCCACCTCTTGTGCCTTATCAGGAGGATCCTCTATCGCTTCATTCTTCTCATCATCAGCCTTTGCTTCTTGGACCTCTACTATAGCAGGTCCTGCTGATGTATCTTGTGGGCTTTGTTGGCCTAATTCAAGAGCATGGCCTTCTGTTTCTGCCATCTCTATCTCTTCTATTAAGTGGCCCTTATCAGGTGATCCTGCTGGCTGTTCAGGACTTGCATCCTGCTTCTCTGTTAAGTCTACCACTGCAGGACTTGTCACCTCAGCGATCAATGTATCCAGCCCTATGTCCTGAGCTACCTGCTCTGGGCTCTTCTCTAGTTCCGGGCTCTTTTCTCACTCCGCTTCTACTTGTTTCATCTCCTCAAGCACTGTTTGAACCATTGGAGGCTTGTGAGGAGTCACACTGATGCCAGCAGCCGCAAGTGTTTCCATTTCTTGTGCAGCTACATCCTGCACCACCTCATCATCAGACAAGTTTATTGTCTCGTCTAGCGAGACATGCTTTTCTGCTTGCGCCTGGGATGCTTCCTTTTGTTGCTCTTCTGCCAGTTCAGTTTTGAACTTGACAATGGTAGGAAGTGGAACATTGTGCTGAAGTTCCTTCTGCACTTCACTACCTGCCCCTTGTAATTGCACTGGGGGTTGACTTATCTCACCTCTCATGGAGGTTCTTGGTTTCTTAGGTGTGGTAGGAACCAACACCTGCGGAGCTCTCCTCTTTCTTCTGATTATCAATGGAGCTTCCTCCTCTTCTTCAGGCTCTTCCTCCATGAGGATATCCTTGCCTGGTTGTCTGGATGATTGACCCACTTCTTGGGTCTCTGTGGTTCCAGCCTCTGCTGTTTTGGCTTTCTTGGGCTTTGGAGGAGAATCTGATTCTGACCCTGATTTGGCTACCTCCTCCGCTGTGAATACTGCCCTGTCAACTATGACCCCTTTGGGTCCTTTTTCCACCTTCTTGCCCTTTGTGGCCCTTTTGCTAGGTTGCTGTGGTGGAGGGGTCCTCTCTCCCTTAGTCTTCCGCTTCTCCAGCAGGAAGTCATCATATTCATCTGTGGGGATGTCCTGCCCCTTCTTCTTGCTATCTATTGTGATGGCAACACCCTTTTTCTTCAATGCCTCTACCTGTGCATCTACCCAAGCTTGGGTCAAGTGTATGGTTCTGGCAAAGAATGGGTCCAAGGACATATCCTCTTGCATGGTGAGGTCAGGGGCAGAAATGGTATCATTGTAGATCTTCTTCTGCTCGTATTCATCTACCATGATCCTACTGTCATCACTCTTCAGCTGCTGAGGGAGGGAGATGCAGTCGAATGTTCTAATCTGGTTCAGAGTTAACCTCTGATACCTCCTCCTCCTGGCCTCTGCCTCATCTTCGCAGTCAGCCCAAAAATCTTCTAGGTGCCTCTGGTGAATAGGCTTTCCTAGGATCTTCTGCATTTGGCCGTAAGGATCATATGGTCGTGTTACTGGGAAGGGTAGTAGATTCATCTTGTTCAAAGTGACCATCACCTTCTTAATATTGTCAGAGTCAGGGCACATGTAGTTGCCGATGCTGACTGGGAACAAAATTGGTGGCAGCTTCTTGGCATCCTTATACGTCTGTATGATGGTGGAGCCCTGCCTGATAAACTCCATTAAAACTACTGCATCTGTAGGATACCTTGGCAGCATCAGGGGATGCCCTTCAAAACCTTCTATCCTGATGTAGGAAAAGGTGGCAAATTGGATGTACCATGCCCCATGCCTATATATTGCCTCCTGAGCTTCCATGCTCAGTCTTTTTGTCCTGTCATCTTCCATGGTCCTTACCAGATGCATAGAGAATGCATCATTGACCAGTTTGTAGTCCTTGATGTAATTGGTTCTTTGCAGCTGGGGATGATGATCCCATATATATGCTGCATTCGTGCCCGTCAGTTTTCCATCTGTGACCAGGGCATCAAAAGTGCCTCCATAAGCACAGGAATAAACAATATAGGAGGTCATGTAGAAGGCACAATCTGAACCTCCCAGGTTCAGCAACTGCTCATGCAGAGCATCACTTATGATTTGGCCCCACAGTGGCTTGATGTCTGCATATAGGCACATCATTATTATGCCATACATCCAGTCTCTGAATTCTCCAGTATCAGGCTGGCCAGTCACCCTGTTCAGTAGGGCAATCACATACTGATATTCTTCATTAAAATCAAATTTGAACATGCGCACAGGGAGCTTGGCCGCTGCATTATATGTGCTGTTCTCGGCCCGCCAAGCATACATATTCTTTCTAGCCGTCTTCTTGTTGGCCTCATATTCTCTTTCAGACTTCTTCAAGTCTACACTCTTTACCTTGCTGCCCATTGGTAGTCCAAATGTTTGGGATAGACCTTTGATGGATAGGTCTGCATACATTCTCCCATGCTTCACCACCTGCCTCGTCTGAGGGTTGTAATTCCGGGCACACTCAATAACCAGCTCCGGAGACTCCATGGAGTAGGGGAAGCCAGCAGCGTTCCACATACCTGATACAAACACAGCGTCCAGCACCGGACTCTTATCCTGCCCATCATTCAGCTTGGCTGACCAAGCCTCCAGGTTGGTACTCCCCTGATGGGTGTCTGTAATTGCCCCAAATTTAAATGGGACCCCTCTCTGAGAAGAGAACATAGGCCTGCTGAATTCTTCCTGACACTTGACTAAGCGTTTTTCAGCCATGGGTACCTGCAATTAACAACATTTCTTCTCACAACGGGATATGCATGCATACATACTGCAAATATCATGCTTATTGTATCAATTCTACATTACTTACTTGCATGGATACATAACCAGAACTTTCAACATTATTTAAAAAACAACATGATGAGGGTTTCAGTTCACTTACCTGGTTATGCTGATTTCTTTTTATACCAGTATATCTCTAAGACGCTCTTGATTCAGCTGCTGATCACCTTCGTTTCTCAGTCTATGAGCTCCAGTCGCACAACGGTAGCTGTTATGCAGAAATGGAGGCTAGTGCTCTATAAAACAACTTTAACGCAGGTAAATGTAACAATGGCAGTTGAATTACCTTTTAACCTCGCAGTTAGGGTAAACTTAGGGTAACTCTGACAAGTTAGATCGTAATCTTTGATCATTCGTGCGAAAACTCAGGATCTCGCCAGACGTTTCATTGGGTTCCGAGATCGGCGGGAATCATCTACAATATCTGCGCGCATTTAATGGCAATGGCGGCAAAGGGAGTGGGGGAATATCCATATGACATGATATCATGAGAGCAGGATGATATTTCACAATATCGGGTTGAGTTTCGATATCATCCTCCCCAGCATTGGAACTATTATCGCGACAAAATTTGGGTGACAACGCACCTTTTTTTACATTTTAGCACATCAGGAGGATATTTCGGTCCATCGGGTGATATTTCAAAATATGATGATGACCTTCAATCTTACTCATTCTCCTTTCGTAATATCAGGATGACGTCATCATGATATTTGTTCTTTGTATTGGAAATGTCTTATGACGTCATCGTCACATTGGGTGAACATGATCATGTTTACAAAATATCCTGTCGAAATGTAAATATGATGATGATGTCATCAGGATGTTTGTTTTTTTGTTTATCGGATTCAGATGATGTCATCAGGATGTTTGTTTTTTGGTGATATTTTGCATCAGGATGATATTAACGAATATCGGGTTACTTTCAAAATATGATGCTCGCTATACAAAAGACCGTTCGACGGGGAAGACTTACTATCACTTAACGTTGACGTCCAGATATTTGAACCGCAGGATATTATCGGGGGGATGTCTCAAATATGATGATGATGTTCTTCACACAGCATAACTGAGGTTATAAAATATGACCCTCTTTTGCGAATATCAGGTTTGACCAAGACTTTGACTGTTCATAACTCTCACATCCTGATGAATATCAGGGTGATGTAAAAAGCAAACCTGCATGAATTTTAATGCTCTTTCAGAATATGTGGTCATATATACGAAATACGAATTTTGGAAGACTGACCTCATATTGGGGCTTACCTCATCTTGACTCCACATGATGATGAACATGACTGATTTTACCAAACCGCCAGAAAGCAGACAACACAAGCCAAAAGAAAAGTTGGGTCCCTGTTTTGCCAAGTCAAAATGGGGCGTGTTGTGTAACCACACAACAATACGTACTTGTGGTAACTTCTCAAGAGCAAGCGGGCATGCATAATGGATTTTCTGTTTATCGAATCACATCTATGAAGTTTTTATCCTGCAACAAAGTTCTAAAGCTTTCATCCTTAGCAGAAAAAAGAGATGAAGCTTACTTTGTGAGCCTCTTAAAAATTGTGGAGAAAACTCCTGGTTTATACTACTCATATGAAACCGATCTAACACTTAACCTACAAAGGATTTGTAATTTAGAAGGGTTAAAGAAAAGACCCCCTCTGTGGAAACAGACTAACCCACGTTTCGTCTGGAACAGAAGTTTGATAGAAGAGTTGATTGAGGCTAAACTTGAGCCATACATTTTACTTGTTATTCAGGGCAGCTTTCAGACTATACAAGTCAAACTTAAAGAAAATTTAGTTACAGTCACTTTAATCTCAAGAAGGTACACGCGACGGATAGGAACAAGAATGTGGTGAAGGGGAGCTAACCTAGAAGGTCATGTTGCAAATTTCATAGAAACTAAACAACTGCTAGAAGTTGAAGGATTTACAGCTTCATATCTACAGGTCCGTGGTTCTATTCCTATTTTGTGGGAATAAATTTTATATCTTACCTACAAGCCAAAATTAAATATTATAAATACTGATGAAACGCCAAAAGTTGTACAGCGACATTTTCACGATCTTGTACAGAGATATGGATCTATTGTAGCTATAGATCTAGTTGATCAAAAAGGAAGTGAAGGTTCCTTGAGCTTGGTCTATGCAGATGCAATGCAGCATCTCAAACATATAAGATATGTTCCTTTTGACTTCCATCACATCTGTGGACACTTGCACTTTGAATGCTTACAACAGCTCTACGAACAGATTGCTGAAGAATTACAAAAACAAGGATGTTTTTTACAAAATCCAGATGGAAAAAACATTGAGGAGCAAAAAGGAATTGTAAGAGTCAACTGTATTGATTGTTTGGACAGGACGAATGTCACTCAGAGCTTATTGGGTCAAAAAATTTTGGATTATCAACTAAATAAGATAGGATTGTTCACTTCCAGTGAATTCATATCACAACGTTCTGATTTTCATCGACAATTGAAGATATTATGGGCAAATCATGGTGATGAAATAAGCCTCCAATACTCTGGGACACATGCTCTTAAGGGTGATTTTGTTAGATACGGGAGACAGACTGTGTCTGGACTGATTAAAGACGGTTTCAGTGCTCTTGCACGCTACTATTTGAATAATTTTCATGATGGTATCCGTCAGGATGCTATGGATTTGGTTGCAATCCCTACACTTGGACCAATAGGAGAATCAAGACTAAACATCTTTGAAAAATTGGATGGATTATGGTATTTCCCAGTTGGATCCAATCTGACCTAAGGATTGATTTCTCAGTTCAAAACACTATGCTATACAACCATTGGCCAATTACCCTAAGCATACGGCTTGTAGCACCACATCCATACAATCTCTTCAAATTTTAAAGGATGTGGCCTGTAGACAGTAGATTCTTCAATGAAGCAAGTGAATGGTGGTCTACCACCACCAAACTTAGTGGGCACCCCACGTTTAGGTTCGATAATAAGTTGGAGTTTTTGAGATACCAATTGATATAATGAACAAATCTGATTTTGGCAACATCTTTGACAATCTACGCATCATTTCAAGAACAATTGGAGCCTCTTTAAAATACGAATAGAAAGAAAGATTGAAAAAAGAAAATGTATTAATATGCACAAATGGATCAAAGGGATTGGAAAGTACGGCAGGTACAATAGCAAAGGACTAGGTCAAAAAGGAGCCCTAGACATGAGGCAAGAAAAGAGATTTTGATACTATGAACATCATTTCTAACATACTAGGTGATAAAATTTAAGTCAGTAAGGATACTGCCAATGTGTCAAAAGCATCTACAAAGAAGTTTGGTAAAAATCCCACTTAAAAATCACTATTAAAGGGCATGATTATTATTTTAAAGAGTAAAATTAAGAAGGAAGAAATATTATTTTAATGAAAAGAAATAAAACATTCTTACTAAGGGGCATAATGAATCTACGGAGTATATATTTTTCAATGACAGAGATAAAATATTTTGGAAGCAATTAACCAAACGAGTGAATGTTTTTTACCTGAAATCAACTAAGAGGGATTTTATTTAAGAATATCTTTTACCCAGAGTATTTCAGAGGAGTTGATCAAAACAATAAATAATTGCTCTTACTCGAAAATATTTTCATTGTGTGGAAATAAAAATCCGGGAACACATATTTACCCAACAGGTTAAAATGGGAATTATTTTTACCCAAACAAATTCTTCTTGGACAAAGGTAAAACATGTTGAGAAGTATAATAGGAAAAATGGATTAAAGTATTAAGAAGTACTTTATTTCTCGCTGCGTTAATTAATTTTATCCACGAAAAATAATTAAACAAAAGGCTGCAACCAAAATGTCACATGAAGAGGCCAAAATAAAAAGGGGAATGTTAAAGTATTGAGGAATATTTTATTTCGTGACGGAAAAAGATTTGAAATTATTGCAGCCCTAAACAAGATATTGAAGAAATTTATTATTAAACATTTGGGTATGATTGAATGTCACGGTGATAAAAACCCTAAATACACAGCAGTGAGAAAATATATAGAAATAAGGAAATGATACCTTATATCACGAGTCCTAAGGTTCGCCTAAATGCAAATTATATGTTTATATATTGCTTATCTAATGATTAATTTGTTTTCTTTACAGAATTAGGGTTGTATTGAATACAAACCAAGCAGCTCTCAACGGGAAGATTATATATTTTATTCCATCCTCCGAGGATTTGTTGAGTGTTTCAAATCAAGTTATTTAAATTTATGTAATTAATGATGCCAGTTCTCATGGTTAGGTTTAATCAGTTATCAACCATCATGATTTTTGTAACGGGTCTGAGGCTTATTGCATCTCTTTAAATAGAGATCCCAGGACCCAGATGAGAGAGTTAGAAATTAGGTTAGGAACAGACATTTTTACAAAAAGATAATGGAAGCATTTTAGGATTAGAATCTGATGCAAATTTGATCCTTCTGTGCAATGTCATTCTGAGAAAGACTATGGTGCATGATACATTCTGAGGCAGCAGTTGAGGATTCAAATTCGAAATACATTGTGACGGTATCATCTGTTTGTTTTTTAAATTCAATCAATTTAATTATCTCCATATCATTCATTTTTAGATTATTCAATTTGAATGTGTTAAGGGTATGTTCAAATTGTCTGATTATAGTTGCTAATTCAGTATATTTGATTTGATTGGTTTCTCAAGTAGAATTAAATCCTTTCTCATCAATTATAATAATCTTAGAATGTTGAATGGATTATTAAGTATGATTAATTGATTAGTGTTATTAATTTGTCTCCAGAGTTGATCTAATTTGTTAATTTGCAAATTTAAATTGGTTCTTTCTGGAAAGATTAAAATCCTTTTTAATATTTTGCATTTAATTCAATTATGTCCTTTGGATTATTAAGAATGAGTTAATAATTTCTTCCTTGTACGTTTGTACAAGTTGCAAACCATTGTATGTGCCAATCAGATCGAGTTATTACCTGATACAAGTTATTTGTTTTTGACATCTTGACTCCGTTGCCCGAATGGACAAAGCACCAGTCTAACTATTGATTCATCTTATAATTAAAATCTTTACATTGTTTTATTGTTATAGTTTAGATTCATTTTATGTTATTTGTTATTTATTTCTGTTAGAATTTAGATTAAATCATTTGCTTTCTTTAGAAATAGTTTACAATATTTCATCTGATTTACAAGCATGCCATTGTAATTGGATAAACTAGCAGCAAACCAACATAGATTTAATCATACAACCTGCTTTGATAATCAAAGGTTCACCCGCCTAGGTTGTAGCAAGACCTAAAGCGCAGGGAGAAGTTGATCGTTAAGGTCAAACTCCAGTCATTGGCTCAAAAATGTTGTAGATTTGACCATAGGGCTTGGCATCCCCTTAGAATCCACAACCTGCATTTTTGAGACCCAACAGGTTGGAGGAAGTTGGCCAACAAGTGGGGAGAATGTAGGGAGTGGTTTTAACTTGGTTTTGGAGGTAGTTGAGAACATCTAGGGGCAATTTCTTATGCCTTTATGATAGGTGAGGTCAAGGTTTGACCTTTTCTTCATTCTAAATCCTTTTTAGAGTCTTTTTAGGGGCTTAAAAATAGGCTTTATTGTTGTGCACGACCAAGGGAGTTTGAAGTTGTGCAACTACTTGGAAAAGCATAAAGGAACTCCAAACATCATTTTTGAAGTTAGTTCTTTTCTTTCTCATACTTCATTGTAACTCATTTTTGGATCTCTTTCAGCAGGAGATAGTATTTGTAACTCACTTTTGCATATTTATATAGCAGTTTACACCTTGGAGATCAATGAAGATAAGCATTTTTTGCCTTCTCAATTTTTGTTTCCTTGTGTGCATTTGAATGATTGATGCAATCACTTGTGAAGATATCTCATTTCCTTGTTGTTGTGTCTCATTAGTAGCACCTTTTTGCAGAAAATATGTATGTTGTAGGTTGTAGGTTGTGTTAAAATGCAAGTGATTCAAGTTGTGAGGAGTATACGTCCTCCTTCTAAGATTATAAGCATTAAAATCTTCTTATGAAATATTTATGCAACAACATATAGATATTGAGTTGTGCATGTTAAACTTCGTTATTGATTAAACTGTGTGCAAGCAGCTGTATAAGTTTTAGATTAACATTTTGGTGCACCACCTTAGGATTTAGTTTTCAGTTTATGTTTCCTCCTTACCCTTTCCTCTGCAAAATATCAATTTAGTTAGTTTTAGGTGAGTACCATAAGATCCATCTTTCTCTGGAGATTCTTTTGTGCTTTAGGTGACCCACAACCTTAAAAAAGTTCCCATGTTTCACCAATATGCTAAGTTCTGCAACTTAGCAGGGGCAAAATATTGAGTGATAACAATAACTATATCCTCATTGATTAAATAAATATTCTCAATATTTATTTAGTTAATTCCTCCATCTCCTAATCCTGATTAATTAGATAAATCATATTTATTTGATTAATCTACCCTACTAATCAACCTAAACCTAGCCTAGTTGATTAAATAGCAATTATTTAATTAGATACCCTAGCCTACATGACCCCTAGACATTAAATTAATTAAATAAATCATTATTCAATTAATTTTAACCCTCCATTAATCCATCTACTAATTTTTTTCATCCATATTAATTAAGCTAATCCTCTTGATTAGCTTGGTTAAACCTCACCTAACACTCATTCCCACACCACACAAATAAAAAATTAACTTTTATTCCACATAAGGTAATTTTTTATTCTCAAGTTTGTCCTAATCTCCCATAAATGAGCTCTTCCCCATCTAACTTGTCCTAGTCTCCATTAATGGAACTCTTCCCCATGTGAATTAAAAATTCACATTTTATCCTCTCCATCTAATTTGTCCTAGTCTCCCTTAATGGAACTCTTCCCTATGTGAATTAAAAATTCACTTTTATTCCCATCCTCACACTCTCCCATGTAAATGAATTTTTTATTCATTCCTCATCCCTCCCAATGTGAATTTAAGATTTACAAATAATGGGAGCTATCCAATCTTATTGACCAAATCTTAGCCTTTGATCTCTCTTATCCAACCCTCTTGTGACACTTGTCACAAGACTACAACTCCAATCCAAACCTTAATCCTCAAGCATCCCTAGCCATTGATCTAAACTTTCAATCTTCACAGTCCATACTTTTACCAAAAATCTATAAATAGAGCCCTCATCTAAGCCATTTTAATCACTTCTTGCATTAAAACTATGCCCAAATTTCTATCAAATCTTCTCATCATGCAATCATAATGCCAAAATCCTTCTAGCTTCTCATCACATCAATATCGAAATCTCTATCCTTAGCCAAATCTATCATCCTATCCTCATCATATTGTGTTGAAGAACAATGAGAAATCCACATTCTACAATTTCAACATTGGGTAAAGCTAGGAGAGCTCTTGGGTGCACTCTCCTTGACCTTATCAAGGAGTGGGAGATTCTTCAAGGTATATCTTGTGTTTTTATGCATTTGGTATTGTTATTTTTACCTTGATCATTTACTCATCTTCAGAATCAAAGGTTGAAATAGTATGGAAATGTTGTTTGGGATTCAATTGAACAATTTGATATTTTTGGTATTGACTGGTTAGAGAGGGATAAAAATTAAATGGCAGATTTGCTAGCCAACATCACACTCTGACCAGATGACATAAATTTTGCAGGCATCTCTAGGGTTGAGGTGCAAACAAGATCATCAGTCCCTAATAACATACAGAACTGACAAGTTTTCAATAATGATGGTGACATACTAAAATTTCTAAAATGTGTGGATCAATATGAAATTTAGGATATTGATTTTGGGGCTTTGTGGAAATGGTTGATGGTAAGGACACAATTTTTGGGAATGAAGTGATACAGCTCAAAACGAACAAAATTCCCAACGGATTGGTTGCTTTAGAAAGAGTGTTTGATTTGGCCCTGACAAGAGTACTGTTAAGCAAAGTTCTACTCATCAAGAAGACTTGGAAGAAGTCAACTTAGGGACTACTAATGCACCTAAGAAGGTGTATGTAGGAAAAAACATGAAACCCCAAGTGAAAACAATGTTGATTGCTTTATTAAGGAAATATAGGCATGTTTTTGCTTGGTCATATGATGATTTGAAGGCCTACAGGGAAGATGTTTTCAACATAAAATATTGTTGAAGGATGGTGCTAAGCCATTTAGGTAGAAGCAAAGGCCTATCAACCCTACACTGGCACCTAAAATGCTAGAGGAGCTAATGAATCTCAGAGATGGGGGAATTATTAAGCACATTAGATATTCGACATGGGTGTCTAACCTTGTGCCAGTGAGAAAAAAGAATGGTGACATCAAATTGTGTGTTGATTTCAGAAACTTAAACATGTCATCATTAAAAGATAACTAACCATTGCCAAACATGGAAGCTATGCTCTAGAAAGTATCTGGCTGTGAGTTATTATCTATGACGGATGGTTTCTCTAGGTACAATCAGGTAAAAGCGAAGGAGTCAGAGCAATATAAGACTGCATTTACAACTCCTTTGGGCACTTATGCATATGTAAGAATGCCTTTTGTCTTGACAAATGTAGGTGCCACATTTCAGAGAGATATCGATGTGTCTTTTTCTGATTTTATTGACATTTTCATGGTAGTCTATCAAGATGATCTAACTACATTCTCTAGGAAAGATGAGGAACATTGCATGCGTTTGGAGAAGATTTTCATCAGGGCCTTGGAGTATGGGATATCACTCAATCCTAAAAAATGTACTTTTGAGGTTACTCAAGGAAAATTACTGGGACATATAGTGTCCAAAGAAGGATCAAGGATTGACCTAGAGAGAGTGGCTGCAATTAACAAAATTCCTCAGCCTAAAAGTGTGACAGGTATATAGTCTTTCTTTGGTCAAGTGAATTTCCTAAGGAGGTTTGTGACAAATTTTGTTGAAATCACTCGACCCATTTCAAAAATGTTGAAGAAGGATGAGAAGATAGCATGGAGTGAAGATCCATCTAAGGATTTTGTAGGGATAAAAAAGGGTATCAAGGAAGCGCCAGTTTTGAAGTCTCCTGACTTCTCTAAGCCTTTTCAACTATTTTCTTTTGCTTCCTTTCACACTATTGCTATAGTGTTGCTACAGAAGAATGATGAGGGATATGAGAAACCAATTGCCTTTTTTAGAAGTCATTACAAGATGCAAAATTAAAATATGACATGACTGAAAAGCAAGCTTATGCTTTGGTGAAGGCAATCAAAATTTTTAGAACTTATCTAGTTGGTGCTACAATTGTTGCATATGTACCTTTGGCTGCTGTCAAAGACATTTTTCCTTAACAAGAAGTTACTAATAGAAGATGCAGATGGATCAATAGGATCCAAGAGTTCAACATTGACATTGAAATTACAAAGCTTGTAAGAGGACAAGGATTGGCAAAATTAATGGCTAAGTCAAATTTAGAGGTCAATCAGGTAAATATGTTGAATATATTGATGTATCTCCTATTTGTGATAGGTAGACTACAAGGTGGTATAGGGACATTGTATATTACCTGCAAAATATGCCATGCCCTGAAGGGATGATTGATAATAAAAAAAGAACACTCAACTCCAAGCCATTAAATATGTGATCATTGATAATGAACTATGGTGGAGAAATATAAATGGGATACTGCTCAAGTGTGTAGATGGAAAACAAGCTCAAGAAATCTTATATGAGATGCATAATGATGTATGTGGTGATCACTACATGGCCAAAACAACTACTCACAAGTTATTGAGGGTAGGGTTTTGGTTGCCAACACTTTTCAAGGACGCACAATAATGGGTTACACTTTTTGGCCAAACTTGACATTGAAATCAACATTTTGAACTAAATCTTCACTTTTTGACACTTATAGCCGCTAAACCATTAGGAATTTGAAGATTATGTGAACTAGTGATTTGTGAGATTTTGTTTGTAAATTCTAAATATATATATTTTTTAAAATTTGGAGTTAAATTGTAAATTTTTTTGTGTCTCCTTTGATAACTAGTTTTTAATAGTAAACAATATTTTTTAAAGTGATGTGTATTCCGTAGCACATAACTTTTTTTCTACAAAGGATAAAATTCTAATTCTTTTGAATTTAGATTGGTAACACCGATATATAGGGCATGCATTTAGTTTTATAATGTTTTGTTGAATATTTTTTTTAATTAAGTTTTGAATTCAAACCAATTATATTTTAGACATAGGCATATTCTGTAAAACATAACTTTTTCTGTATGTATCGAAATTCAATTTATTTTTTTTGTTGAAACAAGGACATCAATACCTAGGGCATATATATTTTTCAAAAAAAATTTCACTAATTTACTAATTTTCCATGTGTAGAACAAAGAACTTGATGTTCGGTGAAAAACCTACATTCACAAGGAATAAAAAATAAATATAATAATCAAATTAAATATATTTAAAATTATACTTTTTGGGAAGCTTATAATAAGCACTACATACTTACCAAACATAAATTTTAAATGAATTCATTTGATCCCTCAAAAGGTAAATCAAAAGTGGTTTTTTATCAGCATTTTGATAGGTGTAGAGGAGACTCCATTATAGGTATGGTTTAAAACTAGCGGGGTTCTATCCAAGGGGGTTTGAATCTAAGGGGGTTTGATCAAACCTTCTTCAATTAAAATCCTTTAAATGGAACCTTTCAAGGCTTAAATCATTATATTTTCTAAAAATATGTGATTTCAACAAAAATCAAGATGTCCTAGAAAGTGTAACACATTATTATGGTAGCACCCCTTGGAGGTGGCACGATGCATGCCAAAGGTTTGCTAGTAAGTTGAAATTTTCTAGAAACTTACCTCTTAGACCAGTTTTAGTGCATGCACCATTCCAAAAATGGGGAATTGACTTCATTTGTGAGATTGCAGAGAAGTCAAGTGGAAGACACTCATGGATACTAGTAGCCACCAATTACTTTACTAAGTGGATAGAGGCCATTCCCACAAAAAAGGCCACAAGTAAGGTGGTTACTAAATTTTTAATGAACAATATTCTAACCAAGTTTGGTGTACCAGAGAAAATCGTAACTGATAATGTTATGTGCTTCCAGTCATAAGAGTTTGTTGACTTTTGCATCAAGTATGGATTTCCATCTCATATTCATCTCCTTACCATCCTCAAGGAAATGGATAGGATGAGTCTAGTAACAAGAGTCTCATGAAGATTGTCAAGACAGTGATAGAGAAGAACATAAGGGCTTGGGACTCCAAGTTAAAGCAATCTCTGTAGGTTGATAGAGTAACTATAAAAAGGGTAATAGGGTAGTCACCATTTGAATTATCTTATGGGCTTGAGGCTAGGATGCCTACTAACAATGTGCTGCAAATGTACAAATTCATACAAGAGTATGATGATGATATCCCAGATGAAATACAAATGAGGATCAATACTCTGGTGGAACTTGATGAAACGAGAAGAACAACACAATGAAAGAACATGAAGATGCAACTGCAAGTAAAAACCATGTATGACAAGAAATCTTCCTCTAGGAAGTTTGAAGTTGATGATATGGTGCTAATGTGGAATGCAAGAGCACAAGAAAAGGGAAGCATGGTAAATTTGATGCTCTCTAGCTAGGACCATATCTAATCAACAACATACATGGGGAGCATTCCTATTACTTGCAAAATTTGATTGGTGAACCTCTTCAATTGCCAGTACATGGACAATACTTGAATCCATACTTCTCTTGAGGTATGTTGCCTTCCATGTACAATGTATTTCTATGTATAGGTTTATAAATAGGTTTGGTGCGTTTTGGTTGTCTTTGCCTTGTCTGGGCAGTCCTCCAGTTTCTTGGGTTTTGTCTGCATTCTGTGTGGTCTAATCTATTGGAATTTCTAGGATCTCACTATGTTCGTGATGAACAGGCATCCCCAACTAGAGCCACTTATGGGACTTTGAAAAAATTTAGTGGTTTTGTGGCCACGTTTCAAGGTTTGGTCATCCTCTGGTCCTCTATGTTGAAATCTATGCTTCGTCTTGAGTCTAAGAAAGCAAGGGGGTCATGTCCTTGGTATGTCTGAATCTTGAATTATGGGTCAAAGTTTTAAATTTCGATGTGTCCCCCACAAAGCTTGTCAATTAAAACAGCATGAAATTCTTAGCATGTTTGCCTTTTGAAGTATGTGGAAATTCATTATGACTAGGGAGATATTCAAGGTCAAAATTATGGTCAATGGTCATGTGGATATTCACATTAGGTCATCACATTTGCTAATATTTGGACATTTTGTCCCAACCAAAAGCTTAGAAAATGGCTAAGTTAAAGTCTTATCCCGACATCCTGATGTGCACACGTCAATTTCTTCCCTAGCGATGTATCCAAGTTGTCATATGCATGTGGATATTAGGACCTTATCCTAATGTGTGGACATTCCCAAATGTCCTGATCCTTCAATATGAACATCTGGATGACATCATCAAGTTCTATCATCAAAGAAGCAACATATCCTGATAACATCATCAGGACATAAATGGATATGGGGATAATTTGCGAATATGGGGATAATTTACAAACCTAAAAGTCTGGATATTTCTTAGTATCTGCATCGCTTCATAACTTGAAGCATGTGCTTAAAGTTACTTTAAGTATGGTGTGGCATGGCCCCATAGCTCATATTCTATTGGTCACCTGCCAGCCTGTGGCAATAAAATAATCAATAAAAATCTATGCAAGATAGCAGGCAGACACCACATGGCATGTCCTCATATACACCTTGGTAGTTTCTAAGGAAACATTAGAGATAGGCCTAGGATGTAAGGATCTGGATTGATTGTGAGGATCTAATCCTAACCGTTCCCCGCCAGCCCATAGGGGATCTACCGATAGGCGCCTATATCGTGCAAGGCAACGGGCGGCTGCCACATGTTTTCATCTAAGGCATCCTTGATCCAGCTTACCAAATAATCAATGGCTAAATTTTAAAATTAAGTTCTAAGTGGACGGAGTTGTTCTAGTTCACACGAGTTAACATTAATGGCGGATGTGATGGGCTTTTCTTGCCATAAAAGCAGGATTGAAGGCATTCCATGATTTGCAAAGGCATTGTAAGTCATTAGGAGACCTGTAGCTATGCATTTCGAGTTCTTCACATCCAAAATTAGGATCTTTGAGGATTCAAGCACGTGTAAGTGTATTGTCACCTTTCTGTACCTAATTTCTAGCAAACTTGTATGCATTTGCTAGTTTAGTGTGTTGAGTTGAATGCTAAAGCTTCTTTTAAGGTTCGACATTCATTTTATGCCTTAATTGATTTGAGTTCACCTTAGTCCCTTGCAATTGTGTAACGCCATAGTTTGCGTCGCTTTTCATTGCAATGGCACCCCCAAAATCCCAACCCTCTAGCTCTGATTCCCAGAAGTGACCTCTGTTCCAAGATATAGTCAACCAATTGCCCAACTCCACAAATGACAAATGCATAGGTCAGACTATGTTCTAAGGCCCTGGAATAGAAGATGGCATTATAGAACGACAACATGCCATTAGGGATGTCACACTACCAGTCTCTGGATGGACTTTGTTCACTTATCTGTTTGGGAAGAGGAATTATGTGGTCCCAATTTGTAATTCCTAGAGGTTAGATTTGGGAAACTGGTTGTTCCCAATGTGTACCTTGATATTGACCTCCTGAAGGCCATAGAAGCTAACTATGACCCTAATGTTTGGGTTATAAGGACACATTCAGGTGTAAAAATGGTTGACATCACCCGGGCAGGGTTTACCGATGTATACAAGTTGGATCCTTCTGCCAAAGAGTCGATTGATCTGAAGGCATTGAGAGTGGAGTATGAAAAGATAAAAGCAACTTTTAGGGCCACACTTTTGACAAATTTCATGGCAAGAGGGAAGGGGAGGAGAAAAATCTAGCTAAATAATTCAGATAAGGATCCCTTCTTGGTTGGCAAGTCTAAATTCTATTTTCAAAGGACCTTTTATGCTCTATGCTAGATTTTAGAGTTTGACCCTCCTACATGTATGCCAGTAGCCTTCATGTATATGGTAGCTAACATTCAGCATGTGATGGTTAATAAGTTGTATGACTTCGCCACCTATTTATCAAATGAAATTCACAATGGGTTGACTGCCCTCAAGGCAGGCAAGACTGGTGTCAAATTCTGGTGGTGCTCATTGCTTATTCACATGTTTTTATACTATGGAGTTGAATATTTTGGAGAAGATATGACATTGGATATGAAGGATGAGGAGGGTGAGGATCTCTCTATCCAGGCATGGACTCACCTATTGGATATGCATGACCAATACTCCAATTTTGTTATTTTCTCTAATGTGTTTGCTTCCAAATTGAGAGGTTACCTAGTAATTAATCCACCAAGAATTCCTAATGATTTGCATGATTTCTTACGACCTAAGGGGAGAATCCCTGAGATGGGCATTAGCCATAACTAGGGAGACATCATCCCATATCCTGATTAAACCATCCTCTGAGTATTTGGCACAAGTGCTACACCTCATGTATTTCCAAGAGATGTGCCAATGAGGATTGGTTTCCTTGAAGTTATGTGGCAGCTGGGAAATGTTGAATATGCCCATTTAGTTGGGATGAAGAAGGGAACCCTTTTACCTGCTTATATTGTCTTCTCTGATTTTGTCATGATTAAGGATGGATGGAAGAATATTGTCCCAAAGATCACCCCTCTTCGAATGAAATGTTGCAGAGCAAGAAATCATGATCTAGAGGGTTTCATGGTGGCCAAGAAGGAAAGAAGTGTGGAAGAGTTAGTTGAGCAAATAGGGACATATGAGGAATTGTTTGCATTATATAATGCTAATAACATTTTTATTGTTACTAATGTTTTAGACATTTGTTTGTCAAAGGCAATAACTAGAGTGAGGAGTGTTCACTCTAATTATTTATTAATGTTCAATTATATTAGCATGTTTGAAAAGGATAAAGCAATTGCTCTACCATTAATGCAGACATGGGTCCCCAAACTGAGTATTTTGAAAAATATGGTTATTGGATCCACCCATGACCAAAATAAACCATTGCAGATAGCTCCCACTTACAAAATGGTGAAAGAAATGATTGAATATCAAGGATTGGTTGATCCATTGGATAAAAGGATCAAGGCATTGCTCAAGCAGTTTGATGAGAGTGGTCTTGGCCTTCTTCCTGACATTCTAAATAGTGATGGAGCTGTCAAGACCTATGAGCAATGGAGAGTTGATATGGATGTTATTATTGCAGCAGAGGCCACCCTGATTTGTGAAAAGGGAGATGTGGATATAACAATGTTAAAGGACAGTATGAACAAGTTATCTCTTGCTAGTGCGTTCCTTGAGGATTTTGACAAGAATGCAAATCAAATAATGACCAAGTATGGTCCTTACAGAAGTAAGTTAGATGAATTCATGGCCTTCAATTGGCCTACAGAAGAGGATTATGTTGCTTGGGTTAACAGATCTATAATAGTATTCTTGATTTGTGATTTTCTCCAATGGTAAAGTGACATTCATTTTGGTACACTAAGCAATCTTCTAGTGTGTTAGCAAAAGGGGTTTTGTCATTTTGTACACCAGGATTTGTACCGAACCGCCAACTCAACTTTCTTGGGTCCACAAAAAGAGAATGATGAAATGAAGCGACAAAGGTGTTAGATAACCATTTTAGATATTTTAGGGAAGCATCATGGGTCTAGTAAACTTTGTAACTGTATCGTGCTTGGAATATTCTTTCCACTATCTTGCAGTTACTCTTGTTGTTTTGAAATGTTGATGTTTGTTAAATGAAAATGAGACATGTGTCAATTAGTTGGAAGCTTGTTTTTCTCCCTTGTTTCTATAAAAGGGAATTCAAGGCTAATTGCATGGTTGTTAGATGGTTGTTGATTAACTTTTGGAAGAGCATTTTGTAACACAAAAGGCAGATACAAATTTTGTCTAAGTCTTTGCTAGGTTTTGAAGTCTTGAGTCTTTCGGTTGTTAATGTTGTATAGCAATACTATCATTTCTGGAATGCAAATGATATATTTCCAAAGTCAATGGTCTCCATTGTATACTTCATATAAATTATGAATGAAATGAATCAAAGATCATTCAATTCATCTTCATGATTTTTCCTTTGAATGTTTATTCATTGTTGATGCACTTGTTCAAAGAATGAGTTAAAATTTGCTTTAACAAGAATAAAGGTTCATGTGAGTGTATGCAGGGATCATTAAGTATTATTGGTTTTAGATTTATGAGATTGAGTGATGTAATGCATCATTTATTAGCTCTTCTATGATAGATAGAATGTTGTTATAAGTTTTCAATTGCATGGTTTCAGACTCCATACCCTGGGATAAGGCACCGATCACAATAGATTGTGTCTATGTTATAGTCTTCCTAGTTTTTCATAACATCTACACTCAAAATCAAATTAAATATTTATTTTCTATCGGAATGTATGTTTGAGTGATGTTCTATCATATTCTCATGCTTTAGACTGATAAATGCTGCAAGATTTGCCAGATCTTTAAGGTTTTCATCTATTAAGCAGATTATAGGAGAATATAGTTTTTGAATTACAATATATGCGTTAATTGGTATATGAGTAACTAAAGATACATTATAGGGACTACCCTCCCAAGTCTAGCAGAGCCTAAAGTGAAGAGGGAAAGTTATTTAACTTTCACCTAAGTGTTGGTCAATCCCTCCTGATTATTAACCATTGGATTAGGTAGATTCATAGGTAATTAGTGAGATTAGTTTAGTGTTTAAAAATCACCAACAGTGACCACAAGGCAACACCTACCCAGGTCATATCAATTATCTGTTATCGAGCCCCATCTCCATAGAACACACATGTCGGCATACCATGCCCTTTAGCTCCAAAGGTAAGCTTTGGTGTGAAGTTGTGATGAGCCTAGATAATGCCAAATGGCATAAGATAATAGGTCCACAAACTTCCTCATCAACATGAGAAGGCGTGAGAGAATCCAGTGAGGTAAACACCAAGAAGGGAGTCACCCCAAGTCAGGACCCATTAGGATACATGTGTAAGCATAGCACATGGGCACAACTTTGGGTGCATGGTTTCAAACTCCATACCCAGGGATAATGCACCGATCACAATAGATTGTGTCTATGTTATAGTCTTCCTAGATTTTCATAACATCTACACTCAAAATCAAATTAAATCTTTATTTTCTATCGAAATGTATGTTTGAGTGATGTTCTATCATATTCTCATGCTTTACATTGATAAATGCTGCAAAATTTGCCAGATCTTTAAGGTTTTCATCTATTAAGCATATTATAGGAGAATATAGCTATTGAATTACAATATATGCGTTAATTGGTATATGAGTAACTAAAGATACATTAGAGGGACTACCCTCCCAAGTCTTGCAGAGCCTAAAGTGAAGAGGGAAAGTTATTTAACTTTCACCTAAGTGTTGGTCAATCCCTCCTTATTACTAACCATTGAATTAGGCAGATTCATAGGTAATTAGAGAGATTAGTTTAGTGTTTAAAACTCACCAACAGTGACCACAAGGCAACACCTGCCCAGGTCATATCAATTATCTGTTATCGAGCCCCATCTCCATAGAACACACATGTCGGCATACCATGCCCTTTAGCTCCAAAGGTAAGCTTTGGTGTGAAGTTGTGATGAGCCTAGATAATGCCAAATGGCATAAGATGATAGGTCCACAAACTTCCTCATCAACATGAGAAGGCGTGAGAGAATCCAGTGAGGTAAACACCAAGAAGGGAGTCACCCCAAGTCATGACCCATTAGGATACACGTGTAAGCATAGCACATGGGCACAACTTTGGGTGTGTGGACCCTTAACAGGGTTGTGGTATAAAGGCCAATATGCGATGCAATCAGAAATGGCCATGTGGAAACATGTGGGGGGCACAATACATTTCAAAAAACTTCATTATAACAGGCAGCTGGGTCAGCAAGGGCCAAGGGACTAGCTGGTAGCTTGGGTGAAGAGGCTGGTGGATATCATGATGAGGCAGACATAAATCGAGCAACTTAAAAGATAACACCGACCATACAAGCCATCAACGAAATAGACACTGGAGTGCAAAAATTTAAAGCATTAAACCAAGGGTTTCTCAAATATAGGTGACCTTAAAGGGCATGACTACTAAAATCCTATGAATTTTTTCAAGTCCAAACACATTCTACACCCAAACGTTGCATAAAGTTACCATTTTTTGCAATGTTATATTTGTCGCTAACATGGGCAAGCTGCATTGAGCTAGACAAAATTGAGAGAGGGTTTTTAGAGCACATCACTACCCAACTATAGTAACAAATAGTATGTCTCCATGCCATAATCTTCTCACATTGTATCATTAAAGTTTGTCACTTTTATGCTCTCATGTCTCTTAAGAGAGTTCATTTGACCATTGTAGTTGGGAAGGTTTAGGAGTCGTTATAGAATTTGGTAGAGTGGTTGACAATGCAATTGCATGTATCTCTATATAATTTAAGGGATGATGTAGCATAGAACTCAAGATCAAGTGGTAGAAGTGACCATGCTATGAAGATCAAGTGGACTTAAGGGGAAGAATCAAGGGGATGGATTAAGGATGTAGGGTTGTCACATAGCTCTAGTATTAAAGTGAGAAGAGAAGGCATGCACTTAAATCTAAGTGGACGTGAGCATGGGAGTGATATATGAATTAACAATGTAAGGGAGTCATTTATTACAGTTAAAGGATGCCACAAATCCCTAGACTAAAAGTGAGGCACATCTTAAGATTTAGTCTAATTGGTCATACATGGGCCCACAAGAGATACACTGGGCTCTTAAAAAAGAATTCAAAAAACACCACATATTTCTTGCTTTCAATAGATGGGCACTGAGGCAGAGAGTTTCATACATATAAAACTTGACATTAAACTTCATATGGAGATGTTGTCACTAGTGGGAGTAGTAGTGTATAGTGGCAAGTGGGGACGTGACTGGAATCAATGATGCAAAGTGGCCACTTTTGACTCATTTTCCCTCCATTTCCATCCATTTACCCACATTCACCTTATCCACCTATTTATCACACCTATCTATGCACCTACATCTAGTTAGCTATTTACAACCTTGATTTGACCATTATTCCATTCTAGGACAGGTTTGTGGTTGCAGGGTGACCTCACAGTTGCAAACTTGTCCTCTTCTAATTTAAATTTCAAATTTCAAATTTCAAATTTTGGTTGACTAGCTCCCTTCATCCTTCCACCGCAACTTGACTAAACACATGTTGGTTTGGTGTAATAAAAAGGGTTAAGAATCTAGATACTTAGGTGTTTGCGTGTGTTATTTTCAATCTTGTTCAACTTTGGGGGATTGATCCAGGGGTAGTTCATTAACAAAGAGACAGTATTTCTAGAATCTCATCCACTTGGTGTTCGTTATGTGATTATTATTGAGTTTAGTATCATTACCTCTCATTCAATTTCCAAAGTATTTGGACCAATTTACTAGTCTCAGCTATCAATTCATTATATTTAGATAATCTATGATTATTTAATTATATTTAATTAATTAGTTAAGGTTAACTTAAAAAGAAATATTAGTTTCCTTTTCAATAACATCTCCTTTAATCCTATAAAACAATTTTAGATTTCCGTGAACACTATTAAATAAATGAAGTAAACGAAATGAAATGTTTTTTTTCTTGTTGAAATGAATCCATGGAATTCTACGTATCTCCGCATAAATAGTGGAAGGACTTCCTAAATTTTAAAAATTATGTATTAGATATTTCGAGTTTTAGCTAATATTTAGAAGGAAGGATGATTATTATCTTTAGCTAATAAATATTTGGATTTGTAGGTTTGTTGCTGTAAGAAAACTCATTGCTAAATATTTTTATAATGATGATAATTAAATATTCTCTACACTTATATACTTCGACAGGAAATTTATTAAGCAGTAGAAATTATTTAGTGGTAGAAGGGCGGCTTTTAAGAAGCCCAGATTTACATTGAAATAGCAGCAAATAGAAGAGGATCAGATCAGAGGATGGAAAATGAAGGAAGCGGCCACAACAGAACAGACAAGCGATAGTGTAAGGGCTTGGCGAATCCGTCGTTCCAGCTTTGGCCATGACTCGCTGTGAGAGTCTACCAATGTATTTACTGTCAAAACTCCCGCGGATGAAGACATCGCAATAATTTCCGAACCCACAAATACCAGGAAGCCACCATTGTATTTGAGTCCATCCCTCGAAACGGAATTTCCCAGAACCCTTATGGTCACCATGAAACAAACAAACATATTTGCCGCTGCTGACGCTGAATACCACTCTGTGCATACTGAATCAT
Organism: Cunninghamia lanceolata; assembly: GCA_027924645.1. Taxonomy (NCBI): domain Eukaryota; kingdom Viridiplantae; phylum Streptophyta; class Pinopsida; order Cupressales; family Cupressaceae; genus Cunninghamia; species Cunninghamia lanceolata. The sequence continues at coordinate 4,476,083 of BSBN01000725.1, forward strand.
CCTTTCTTGCCATCGATTTTATATACGCGCGTTGTGCTAAACTGCAAAGATAACCTCTGTTTTATAGTTGGGGCCGAAAAATCGGAAGTTTCCTTTGTTTCTTCGCGTAAGCTCCGAAGTAACATCCCTACTTACCCTGTAAGTTCGCAAAATTTCCTTCTCCCCCATCCTTCACAAAATGTCCTTTTCCTTCGCCTCATCCCATGACACTTCTTTGTTTCTTCACGAAACATCCTTTTTCCTAACATTAAGATTAACATTAGGCTCACATTCCTACTTCCCTCGTTTCTTCCCGGAAGCTCCGTGGTAACATCCCTACTTTCCCAATTCGCAAGAGCCAACCGCCCTCTGAGTCTCTGACAGCGTAGGTTTGGCTCCTTTGACCTCGAGTTTTGCCGTGCACGAATCTTGAGAAGTTCCTCCACGCGCCCTTTCGTCGGTGGTGCGGAATCCTCGAGTTTGGCGGTGGAAATTTCGTGACAGTTTCCTTTCCTTGCCTTGCCGTATGGAAAGAGAATTTCATAACCCTTTGCTTACTTATGTTAAATGTGAAAAATTTTATTATTATAAATGTTAACTGCGAAGCGGACGAGCTGACTTCGTAGATCAACGGTCTCCGTTTCGCGCAAGACGATTCAAACTTCTCTGGCCGTTCGATTTCGCCGGGGGCTGGGTCTTTTTCCGTTCACGGGTTTCCTTCCGGGCTCCACAGCGGGCATTGCCGGTTTTTTATATGTTTTTCGTTTGTCCCCTGTTGTCCACTTACTTTTTGAGTACACTTAGCTGGCATTTCACTCCCGATTTTGACCTGCATCATAAAAAGACGTTTGGAAGGGCAAAGAATATATTAAACTCCCTTCAATATATGTTTCGTCTATTTGATAAACTCCTTTCTTTCCTCATGAAACTTCTCGGGAAATTTACTCTTGCTCCTCCTTTGTTTCTTCACGAAACAACCCTTTCCTAACATTAGGATTAACATTAGGCTCTCACATTCCTACTTTCCCAACCTCTAAGAACGTTCCTCGATGCTCCCTTTCGTCGGTGGTGCGGTCAACCCTCGAGTTTGACAGTGGAAATTTCATGACGGTTTCCTTGCCTTGCCGTGCGCAAAGAGAATTTTCATAACCCTTTGCTTATTTATGTCTTAAGCAAAAATGTTGAAATTTTTATTATATCATTTAATATGATGTTGTATATTGCTAACCCTTTATTAGGGGATACGCTTTTATATGTGAGCATTATAATGCTCGGGGAATTGTCTTAGGCCGTAAAAACTCGTCGGTTGTTCCCTGTGGGTGTATTCCTTGAACCTCTATGGGTGCAAGTGCTAGTATATAACCATGCTGTTTCCTAAGTGGTTTCCGCACTGGCAGCCGGCTATTTCCACGTTACTCTCTCGGTCAAGGAAAGTTCTATGTTTTATCGTCGAAACATCCGACGGCCTATAAAAACAGCAGAAAAAAAAAAATTTAAACACCCGGTGTTCACAACTTACTGACCTTTGAAAGGCACAAAAATGCAGGCTATGGCAGGAATCGACACCAGTTCTGGAGATGGAGAGAAGAGATCTTCTACAAACAAGGGGACGGATAGCGTCAAGTTACCGGCAGAGCAAGTAAATCGGGAAACACAATCGACAGAGAACAAAAGGATCTTGATAGTGGCATCTGTCATACCCTCATGCAATGTTACTGTCATAACCACTGTGACAACCAATGATGGAGTTTTTGGGCAAGTTGTGATCATTCTGAGTGCTCTGGCTTTTTCGGCCTCCCTGATTTTGATTGTCGCTTTAGTTGTAAGGGCTCCTCTCAGTTTGGACAAAGTGAAACAGATTCTGCTGGTCCCGGCCAGTTTTTTTACTTTATGTAGTTTTTTAGCCTATGTTGCAATGAAGATGGAACCCATTGCAGGTACTGCCGCTGCTGCCATCTTCTTCTCCGGTGCCTTAGCATTCTCACTAACTATTTGGTTTCTGTTTCAAGCTATTTTCGGTGATGGCCGTCACACAACAGAAAGCCTTCAGCCATGCTCTTCCCAGCCGCTGCTCACCTCCGCGCCCCCTCCTGCCTACTCGCTACCCCAACTCACCTCCGCCACACCTCCTGCCGAACCTCCTGCCACACCTCGTGCCGATCCTCCTGCCAATCCTCCTGCCACACCTCCTGCCGATCGCTGCCCCAACTCGTAGGCTAACGTCGGACACAATCGACCTCTTCCCATGAAATTCTACTTGAATAAGCATGACTTCAAAATGTGATATTTTTCACGCATTTGCGAGACGCCGTGAAGGCGGGTTCAGATGTTTGTATATATGGTTAATTTTCAATTGTAAATGGGGAGAGGCTATTCTTAAATATTATAAGAGATCAGCTTGGACGACAAATATTGAGTTGTCAAATTTTAGTTACAAAATAAAATTTTCCTACTTTTAAATAATCAAATTTTAATTTTAAAAATTAATTAATAATAATTTATACACATAATTTTATTATACATAAAGTTTTTTAAAGATTTTTTAATACATAATATTAATTTGTTTTATTTGTTTTTGCACTTTAGGTATAAGTATCAAGTTGAATTGTTTTTCCACAATCAAATGAGAGATCTTTTTATAATTAAATAATTCGTCAACACGATTTTCAAGTGGACTTACAAGTACACAATTAATCCATATCACTCACTCACTAAAAAAATTAATTTTTTTTAAAACAGTTGTATATTGTCCACTGCCCTAATGCTTGTGGAGTTGGCAGAAGGTCTAATTTTTCATGACAATTATCTATTTAAAATTGCCCTTCAAGTATTAAGACCTACTTGTTTTAGAAAAAAATTATATAAACTAAATATATCTAAAAATAATCATATAGAAATTTTGACAATCTACTCGAACTCTACCCTTTTGAATAATACAACCTTCATGAGATTATAATTGTATTTTACGATTATAATAACTAAATACAGTCATACAACCATCAAATGTAGGCCCAATGCCGACTCTCCCACCAATTATGTGTTAAACGATCTTTTCATTCCAACCCTGGTTAATTACACAGTAATAGGGAGGGGGCGAGTTTATTTAGATAAGATTAATATTGTGATAGCTTATGTTGTGCCTCTAATAGTTGTCAATAACAATAAATCAAAAAAATAAAGTAGAAAATGTAGAGTTCTTGTTCCGCTCAAAATTTTTGAACATTGAGATATATAATCATCTTCCTTTGCACACGTATTGCTTCGAGCAATTGGCATAAATTATGGAGAGGTCATGCATCATCGAAGGGGTAACCAAGAAAATGTACAATTATGTTGAGATGGAGTTAATATCATGCAAGGCAACAGGTGGTTTGACCGAAGTGGGGCTAGGATAGGGGAAGTTGCGATGATGTTGCTAAAGGATTACATAGAACTTGTGTGTGTTTTTAGGGGCCTCCATAAGGGGCTTCATTACCACCACAACCAATCTCTTTTACACCCCATCGTGAAGCAAGTGAAGGCCTCCATCGCATGCATCATCATTATCCGCGTGGCCTATGTTGGCAAGTTGGGTGATCTAAGCTAGGAGATTTGTGATTTCATGCTCAACTCTACCACCTAAACCTGATTAATTAGATAAATCATACTTATTAAATTAATCTGCCCTACTCCACCACCTAAACCTAGCTTAGTTAATTAAATAACCATTATTTAATTAGCTACCCTATCCTACATGATCCCTAGACAATTAATTTTAATCCTTCATTAGCCCATCTACTAATTTGCTCCAACCACATTAATTAAGTTAATCCCCCTAATTAACTTGGTCAAATCATCATAACACCTTTTCCTACATCCCACAAATAAAAAATTGCATTTTAATCCCAAGGGTCACATGACCCTTCCACCTCACCTTTCTATTTCCATGCTAAGCTCTTCTCCATTCAATGAGCTCACACGTGTGAGTTCCAAAATTGCTCAAGTTTCACATGACTCACATCAAATGGAATTTTAAATTCCATCTCATCTCAAAGAAATAATTTTTTATTTCCTCACAAGTCTTAATCACATTAAATGCAAAGCCTTCCCAAAAAATGAATAAAAGATTCACTTTTATTCTTAGCCCTCCATTTTTGTTGATGAGATCTTAGCCCTTGATTTCATCCTCTCATCTCAACCATTGATTGTAACTTTTAATCTCCATTGTTGGATCAAATCCCCCTTCAATTTGCCTATAAATACAAGCCTCCACAAGCCATTTTAATCATTCATTTTCAAGCAAATCCATTATGCCAAAATAGCCTCCAAATCCTCTCATCATACTCTTACCATGCAAAATTAATTTTGTCTTATTTGAGAGCATATCAACATACTTTCATTGAGTTTGGGTGAAGCTAAGGAGTTTGGGTGCATCTCCTTCTACCTTATCAAGGAGTGAAGGACTTCAAGGCATTTTGGGAAGGTATAATCATTTTATTTTGTGTTAATTTCATGTTTTATGCTTTGTTAGCTTCTTTCATCTTCATTTGGCATGCTCGGTGGGACCTCGTGGTCCTAATCTAACTTGCATTTGAGTGTTTGTGAAGGTTTCTTGACGAACAGGTTGGATTAGCACTATCCGCTCCTGTAGTCACACTATATTCTCGTGAATTAGCACTATTTGACTTTATCAAAGTGCTATCTGTTGCAAGTATGGGCCTAACCGGTGTTGTCATTGATGTCAACATACTCCTGTTGCATTGATGACAAGGATTGGATGAGCTATGTGCTAAGGATATTGAGAAAATTAGTCATATCAGGAATAGAGAAGAACAGTGAAGACAGTAAGGCAAAGATCTAAGATAAGATGACTATCAGAGGATGTGGTTCAAAGGGTTTGTAGATATGAGTCTTATGATGATACAGTAAAGATTTCAGAGGTCCGCATGAAGATCTTAAGAAGTTGTGGCCGCTCAAGTAAAACCAATTCCAGCAAGTGTTCAGAGGTGACAGAGTGACACAGATAGGTCCGGTGGGATCCGAAAATGCAATATCCTATTCTATGGATTTGGTGGAGTGTTCAGGAAGTCCATGTGAAGTGATAACTCAATTTGTTAGTGGTCTGGAGGTTTGCAAGCATCTATTCCATTGTGACAGTGATGACAGTCTGTGTTCTTGAGGTTTCAGATGAAGGAGATGAGGATTTCAGTAAGCAGATGAAGTGTGGATGTTCTTGGTGATTCATGCAAGCTTGTGGTGGTCTTTGGATCGTGTCCAGTTCATGTTGGTGGTCCGCACTAGAGTTTGAGCTTGCAATTAAAGAATAACTTTCAGATGATGATGTTCTTCTTAAGTTTGGCCGACCGGATGAATTACACATCTTGTGGATGTTTGCCGACTTAGATGATTATTCCTAAGTCGATGTCTTGTATAAATAAGAAGTTGTAAAGTCATTTCAAAGGGTGTCTTATGGAGATGTGAGTGTGGTAGAGAGGAAGAGAACGAAAGATAGAGCATAAGTTTTTGGGCTTAAATGGAACTGATTCAAGCATGGTGAAGATGATATTCTCCAGTTCAAGTATGTGATACTTATTATCTTGTAGATAGTGTGTCTTTTGAAGGCAGTGAGCCTCTTGTGAGCAGTGTGCTCGGGCAGTGAGCCCTAATTGGCATGTGCCATTTTGTTCTTTCTATTCTTCTAACAGAGAATACAATCTTGGGTTAATCACCTTCTGGTTTTTCCCTTAACCGGGTTTTCCACATCAAAATCTTGGTGTCTTATGTGTTGATGTGTTTCTACTCTTGATTTAATGCATTATGTTTCCATGATTGAATTATTAATATGCTGCTAAATCACAAAGTGGGTTTAAGTGTTTAATTGGAAGAAAGTTTTTGACAACTGATTCACCCCCCTCTCAGTTGTCTATCCTGAATCTAACAATTGGTATCAGAGCCAAGTTCCTCTAAAAGGAGCTTAACCGCTTGAGGAGATCCAGGATGTCGTCCTACAAGAAGGATAGTCCGAAGTTTGATGGAACCAATTTTAATCTTTGGAAAAGTAGCATGCAATGTCACTTGCAATGTATGGGAATGCAGTACTGGACCATGACTACAACAAAGTATACGCCTCCTCAGAATGGCCCGAAATCCGCAAGTGAAATCACAGATGCTAAAAACAATCTGTGAACTAAAGAAGCCCTTCTAAGTGCCTTGTCTGATTCAGAGCTTACAAATGTTGTTGATCTACAAACTGCTTTTGAGATTTGGGAAAACTGGAACTTCTGCATGAAGGAGACAAGTATGTTAAATGCACAAGGCTACAAAGTTTGAAAGGGAAATTTGAAAATCTGAAGATGAGAGAAGATGAAAATATCATTACCTTTATGCCAAGAGTAAATGAGCTTGTTTGTGGCATTAGATGTGCTAGTGGAGTCTTGGATGAAGATGAGATTGTTGGCAAATTTCTCAGATTCCTTCCCGCTTCTTATAAAATCAAGGTTGCTGCCATTGAAGAATTCAGAGCCCATTCAAGTGTCACAAGAGATCAATTGGTTGGTAAATTGCCTGCATTTGAAATGACCGAGTTTGGAGATGTCCCCCCCAAGACTGAATCTGCATTCAAAGCTAGTGCTTCAGTGAAAGGAAAACAAAGATTTGATTTGGGAGAGGACTCTTCAAGGAAACTATCATGGTATGAAAAAGAAAGAAAAGACCTGGAAGAAGAAGAAGCTGAAACTACTCAGCTTGAAGCCCTTACTGCAAAAAGACTGCCAAGAGGATCTGGTAAGTATGAAGGGAAATTATCTTTTAAGTGTTTTAACTGTAATAAGATTGGTCATTTTGCCTCAAAGTGTCCAGAAAGATTTTCAAGGCCAAATCCTAATAGATCAAGGTTCCAAAAGAATTGTCACTATATTCATGAAGAGGATGATAATGAAGGAGTAACTGATGATGAATCGGAGATATGAAACAATTCTGGAAGTGATTGGGTGTTTATTGCCATCAAAGAAGATCTAATGCCCTCTGAATCTATCAATCATAAGGTTGTAGAAAGAGCTCTGGCTGCCCAAGTTGAAGGAAAGGATGATTGGGTCATTGACAGTGGATTAGCGCTATCTGCTCCTGTAGTCACACTATATTCTCGTGGATTAGCACTATTTGACTCTATCATAGTGCTATCTTCCTTTGTTGTAGCACCATATTTGTTTATTTTAGTGCTATTTTCGTTCGATAATGCTAACTTTGTTTGGTCAAGAAATTTTTTGTGTGTGTTTTGTGTTTCTCATCATTGGCTGCAGGTGTTTTCTAGGTATGTGCAAGATCATTGCAGGCCAAATAGTGGCAATAGAAAAAAAACATGTTTTTACTTAGCCAAATTCGTGACTTGGCCAACTTTGACTTTCATAGGCATGGAACAGATATCCATTTTGGTTTGGATACCGAACCAAAATAGATATCTGTTTTGTGCAACCTAAAATGGATATCCATTTTGTGAGACATAAAAAGGGAAAATGATTTCTACTCATTGAAGATGAATCCAAACCTGAGACTTATTCTCCTCAAATTCCTACTCATTAAACATGGGAAACCTAAGACTTATTCTCCTCAGACTCAAATGATCAAAGATGCATCCAAACGTGGGACATTGATATGTGTGATGTAATGCAAGAAGACATGATCAGTATTACAAATGGTGACCCTAAATTGATTCAAGAGGCCTCTAACTCCTATGAGGAAGAGTGATTGTTTGGGTATGATTCATTATTCATGAATCTTATGCATTTAAAAGACTTTAAATCCCTCACCACGAAATAGAAATAACAATTTGGTTCATCGATGCTTCATAGATATAGTTCGTTATTTGACACAAATACATATTTTTCTTAGTCTATCAATGGGTTCACATGATCTAGAACCATGTACATAGGTTACCTAGGAATTTTTTTCACGTTTGTTTCTATTTTATGCGTGTATTTTCCCTTATGTTTAGTTTTCCTTGTGTCAAAGTCCTCTATTATTTCTTGTTATATTGTGTACACTATCAACTTTATGACCCAATAGACAATGCACCAATCTTTTTCTAGAGCTAGTTGTTATCCACAAGAAAATTTTTAAAATTTTAACACTCATTAAAATGATGTGTCATTAAGTTATGTTAAGGGAAAATTGGGTCTAAATGAATAATCAATATCAAAATACCCAAAACTCAACAAAATACAGAAACAAAGAGATCAATCAAACAATAGAACTTCAAAAACCTTTCCAAACCTCAAAGCTTCCTAGCTTTCATTGGTTGCCTATCTCAATCGATCTTGCATGTATGAATAAGGCCCTTAGAGAGTGCACTTCCTTGCTATAATTCCAAGATTGTTAATGGAGAATGACTATGATAGTTTCGCCATGAAGATGAGCTTCACAACAATGATGGTACTATGTAGTAACAAGTGTGATCACAAGCAATGAAGGAATTGGTGCCAAATGTGCATTGTAGTTCCTACAAAGTAACAATACTAAAAGCTTGGATGAATGAAATGGAGGAACAAGGTTCGATTTATAGACTTGGGAAAGAGAAGATCAACGGTATAGGAAGAATGAGAAGATCAACGGTTGAGGGATGTGTGCGAATAGGAAGAAGACATGTGTCTTGCTATATTTTGCATGAGAGGAATTAATAAAATAGAAGAATGAGTTTAACTAAAGAGATTAATTAATTAAAAGAATAGATTAATCAGTTAAGAGAATAGAACTAGAAGATGGAAATTGCATGAGGATGAGAAGATATTTTAGCTCAATTAAATATTTAGAATATTCAATTGCATGTGCACAAGGATTGAATTATATGTAGAGATAACTCAATTTAGAAAATGGACAACTTAAATAAATATTTGATTTATTTAAATTTAGAGAAGATATTATTGGAAGAAACTATTAAATAATTGATATTATTTAATTTAGAATGAATTTGGGAGAATAAATAAAATATTTGATTATATTTTATTTTTAGAGATTGAGAGGATTTAAATAAATTTGATTTGATTTATTCAAATTTGGAAGAATGATTTGATTTAATTAAATAATTAAGAATTACTTAATTGTTTGGAAGAATTTAATTAAATAAAGAAATTTATTTAATTTTGACTTTATAAGAGGTAATTAAATATTTTGATATTTAATTAACTTAGAGGAATATGAATCAAATAAATAAATTTGTTTATTTATTTATTGATAGAAAAATTAGAATGAAATAAATATTAAGAATATTTATTTAGACCGAGTCGTGTCATTTTTAGGTGTATACATTTTGCCCCTCTGATGCAATGCAGTTTACAGCGTTGCTTCAAAGAATAAAAATTTCTGATAATGATACATGCCCCAGTTTGCCCCTGGTATAGGTTTAACAACAATAGGATGCCCCCTCGGGAGATTGGACAGGAAGAAGGCAGAAGGCATGAGACGGACAATCTCACGATGAAGAAGCTAAAATTAGGTTGGGGTGAAGAAATTGGTTGGAGAAAGAGCTGAATGATACACAATGCAAGATAGAATGATACCACACACAAGCAAGTAAGAAAGTATGCACAAATGATATAAGAACAAACAAGGTATTGCCCCTATCAAGTGATAAACCAACGTTATACTAATAACGATATACAACAGTGTTGTCATGGCGGGGAACGATATATCCCTAGACCAACACGTCAGGCGTGTTGTCATGGCGGGGATTGATAGATCCCTAGAGCAACACGAAGGATAGTGTCTGGTTTAAAGAAATGAAGCATGTCGTGTAAGATGCGTGTGTTGGTCTGATTTCGACAATGCCACATCTTTTATAAGATAATTGGTTGATTAACTGATCGAGTTGGTTTACGACTAGACAAGGATCAAGACCACTGATTGTGATTGGATCATTTGAAAAGATTGACTTGACTTGATTGATATGGATTAGGGACGGACTTGCATTTGGATCATTTCTCAGGTTGACTGAATTGAGAAGAATGGACCACAACGATAGATAGAATACTGATTGATAGAAGAATGACTCGATAGAAGAAATCACAAGCTTTTATAAACATTGATACTCTACATTCTGGATCTTTATTGCATGGGATATGGATGCTTTTGTGGATGCTTTGTGGATGCGAATATTTTTGCCATCTTGATATTGCAAGTATTTTGAAGTTCTTATTTCATCATTGGGCTTTTTTTTTTGTGTTTTTTGAAATGTTGTAAGAAAATACAAGCATCTAGGTATAATTAAACCAAGATGACCTGAGCATCGCTTACATGGATTTTGATTTAGCAAGTTAATACAAGCATCTAGGTATAATTGAACTAAGATGACCTGAGTATTTCTTGCATATCAACAGATAAGGATTGCCCCCTTTCCTGTTAGACCTTTGATGTCCTCGATGATCTTTTGTCGATCATGTCGTTAGACAAGGCATCACATTACTAAAGCTTAATCTACAAACAACAAACAAAGAAAATAATCATGCACCCATCATAGCATCTCTAGCTTTTGGCATCCTTGAGTAGCATAGAAGGGCATGATAGAAAAAATCAAGACTCTGTACTTTAACCATGTTTCCAATCCACAAAACATATTTGCATTTAGATGTGTTTGTTTCTTGCCATAATTTGGGTAAAATCATTTAGAAGGCCTTAGGGGTTTGCTTTCTTTTCTCTGGATAGGTTAATGTTTTTGTGTCAAGATTTCTACTTGAAAAAGAGTGGGTTTTGTTTGCACTTGCTTGCCTGGTGAGAAGATTCCACAATCCTTATTGGTGACGGACCCTAAGGGACTGACCTAGTGCCTCGGGGGTGCATTGGTAAATGGCCTTGCCTACGTGACGAATCAGAGGCAATGTAGTTCAGGGACCTGGACCACGGATGAACTAGAGGATAGATAACAAGATATGGGATGGACAGGAAAGCGGAGCCTTGGGGGCGCATTGAAAATGGCCTTGCTATGTGACGATGTAGAGGCAACGTAGTTCGGGGACCTGGACCATGGATGGACTAGAGGATAGATGACGAGAAATGGGATGGATGGGAAGGTGGAGCCTCAGGGGTGCATTGAAAATGACCTTGTCTATGTGACAAATGCAGAGGCAACATAGTTCGAGTTTGACCCTATGACCTAAGATATGGATCGGATGAGACATGATATGAAACAAATATGGATTAGATATGGAACAGATATGGATCTGATGAGACATGATATGGATCAGATAAGACATGATATGGAGCATATATGGATCAGGTATGGAACCGATATGACATGATATGAAACAGATATGAATCAGATGATACTGACGACAAGGAAACACCACGGATAGCTAGATGTATGGGTGATAAAGAATGGAATAGGTAGGTATGAGGATAGGTAATAGTAGGCACGAATGTGTAGATAGAAGAAACTAAAGATGTGATCTCCAAGGACTATGTCGCATAGGAATAACGTGCCCCATTGTAGGTAGAATACTTAGGATTTTTTATGGCAATGCTTAAGACGATAGGAGGATAAGAGGATAATGAAGGATTTGCATGGCTTGGAGGGAAAGGTATGTCAAGAGACATCTAAAACATTTGTCAACATTGTGCCCCCAATCTTTATCAAGATCAAGAAAATAGAGGAATGGAAGATTTAAGATAGATAGACTGGACAGTATAGGTAGGTAACAGCTAGAAGGATAGGATAGGAAATGGTACAGAAGGGAACTGATAGGAGAAAGTGATATGCCAATGAGACACAGTGCCCCCAAGTGTGGGTGACGTAGAAGATCAACTTACACATGACACCTGTTTGCCAGGTTTTCATAATGGTACTTATCCAAGGTCCCTGTTTGCTAGATTTTCACCATTGGACGAAGGAATTTTTCTTTTCTTCTCTCTTTTTTTGAAACAGTTGGATGGGAGAAGGTGGATGGATGTTGTCACACAGACTATGTCAAGTGTTCACACAGATGCTGGTAGGAGACTGCATGAAAGAGAGATGGAGAAGGTAGATAGCGGATTATGGAAGGTGCGATAGTGGATGATGATGCAAAATATGGAGGGAAGGCTTATGCAAAAGTATGGACCACGAGAGTAGGATGGAGAAGATATGTAGGATAATAGTGGAAGGAAGGAGAGACGGAGGTATATGAAAATGTTGTGGGATGGAAGGGAATCATGACCAACGGTTGCACATACCGTGATAAACATTGAAGCTGGTGATGGGAAAGTAGTGTAGGAAGCAACAGAGACTTTTACTTGTGGATGAATGACTTAGGCATGTAGGGATCCACATAGATTGAGTATTTTTCTGAGCTTTGCTTGTCATTTGGGATGGAGGAATTTGAGACTTTTGGATGGAATGGGAGAAAGTGGATGGTTGGGATTCTTGAGAGGTGGATGCCTCATTTGACTTGATGGCTTTTTTCTTAGTTACCCAAGCCATTTTGCTTTTAGATAGTACCTGTGAAGGTATGGACTTGGGTGTATGCAGTTTTTGTGCAACTTCAGAGGTAATCATTTGTTTGATACAAACCCACACATTTTTCAGTTTGGCATATAGGTGTGTGGGTGTATGCAGCTCTTGAGAAGGACGCTTCTTTGATTCTTGGCTTTTGTATCCTAGGTCATGAGGACTCTTAGGATTTTTGACTTGATAGGGAGAGGCATCCAGATTTTTATGGTTGAATTCTCTTGAGATGGTGGAAGTGGAGTTCAAGGAAATTCTTTATTTAGACAACATGTGCATCTATTGGTCATGATTGGGATTGTTAGAAGATTCCTAGATGGATGGATAAGGTGTTGGAAGAAGTGGTGGTAAAATGCATGGAGGGATATTAGGAGTTGGAAGTAGCGGAGGTAGATTGGATGGTGGAAGGTGTATGGTCACATGCTTTTGATGATTATAGGATGATGGAGGTGGGATAGCGACATATGTTTTGGGGATATGATAGGGTTTATGATGAAAAGTGGGGGATTTAGGAGTGGAGGAAGTACCAACATCTTGAGGTTTTTCACCTTGGAGTGTGTATCCAAGGCCATATGAAGGAAGAGGAACATTGACATGGACGGGCTCCAAAATACCTTGTTCATGAAGGCCTAAGCCTTTACCTTGATAGTTCATATGTTGGAGTATGTGGCGGACAACAGGATTATGTGTAGGTGGAACACTAGACACAAGTTCCATATTGGATGAAGAAGGTGGGATAGAGGATAATGGTGGCTGGTGTTCTAAGGAGGAACACTCATGAATGAAAGCAGTAAGACCAAGGATATATGGTGGGGGATTGGCAACCTGGTCGATAATGGATGACGGAGGAGTATTATCAGTTTGATCTTCTATGCTTGCTTGGAAGGCAAGTGTCTCATCAAGGGAGGTGGAAGTTTTAGATCTTGGATGGGACTAGATAGGGTTATAAGTTCTGAACCATGGAATGCATAAAGTGGGCTAAGAGGATCATCATGGTCTAGTTGATCATAGATAGGCTCTTCATCATAGATGGGATCTTGATCATAGATAGGTCTTGATCGTAGATGGGATCTTGATCATAGATAGGATTTAGTGTGATGGGATTAATGATCTCTTGTATAGGTTCTTCATCAACAATAATATCTTGATCATAGAAAAGATATAGGTTATGGAGGGGCTGAAATTGGATCTCTAGCTCATGTATAGGATCAAGTTGCTCATGGATAGCTTCTTCATCAAAGGTAGTATCTTGATCATTGAAAAGGTATAGGTCATGAATGGTTTGAGATTGGATTTCTCGCTCATGTATAGGTATAGGATCCTTGAAAAGATAAAGGATATGCATGGGTTGGATGGGGCTGCTTTGATCTTGATTTAGACAAGGGGTTAACATTTCCACATGCTCTAAAGTGTGCTCTTGACATAACACTTGGGTTGTTCGAATGGAAGTGGAGGTAGAGGTCTCTTGAATAGGATTTTGGTTAACAATATGAAGGTACAACAGACTTTGACTTTGGTTCATGGTAGGAGGTTCTTCAATATGCTTAAGGGCTTGTCAAGTATATGACGAGTTTGGCGCAAGGGACCTGCTTGAAGACTCTTTGATAAGGTCAAGGACCAGAATTTGGGGACATGGTTGACTCTCTGCTAATAGCCCTTGGATCACATCCTTTATAGGCATTTCGGTAGATGAATGAGGTAATGGATGAGTAGATTTGGAGCTCTCCCTAGCTTTTCTTTTCCTGTGTAAACCTGGAAAACATTTTTCCTAAAACTTATCAGAGGCTTCTTTGGTTGCCCATTTAGAGCTTGGGGAATTCGATGGCGGTGTTGGTGTAAGACTAGTTTGCTTTGGGATATGTGTCTTAGAAGATGGTGAAGGAGGACTAGTAGACGGAGTGGTATACAATTTCCCACTTGAGGTGGTGTTTTCCTTGTCAAGAGTATCATTAAGACGGGACAAGAATGTATGACTTTGGGGCGAGGTGTAGCTAGTACTGGCTTGCTCATCTTGTAAGATTGCAAAGTGTTGTTGTATGACTTGGAGTTTCTGAGCAATTGCTATACGACCTTGGGGTGAGGTGTCTAAGGTTATTTGCAATTTCAGGTATTTGAGTTCTTGAGCAAGCTCTTCTAATTCAGTTGTCATATCCTAAGAAGCTGACACAAGACCAAAATGGGTACCCAGAAAGGTTGAAATGTTTCTCTCAAAGTATGTGGTTATCTATCTCAATCGATCTTGCATGTATGAATAAGGCCCTCAGAGAGTGCACTTCCTTGCTATGATTCCAAGATTGTCAATGAAGAATGGCTATGATAGTTTCGCCATGAAGATGAGATTCACAACAATGATGGTAGTGTGTAGTAACAAGTGTGATCACGAGCAATGAAGGAATTGGTGCCAAAGGCATGCTGTAAATCCTATAGAGTAACAATACTAAAAGCTTGGATGAATGAAATGGAGGAGTAAATTTCAATTTATAGACTTGGGAAAGAGAAGATCAACGGTATAGGAAGAATGAGAAGATCAACGGTATAGGAAGAATGAGAAGATCAACGGTTGAGAATGGTTAAGGGATGTGTGAGAATAGGAAGAAGACATGTGTCTTGCTATATTTTGCATGAGAGGAATTAATAAAATAGAATAATGAGTTTAACTAAAGAGATTAATTAATTAAAAGAATAGATTAATCAGTTAAGAGAATAGAACTAGAAGATGGAAATTGCATGAGGATGAGAAGATATTTTAGCTCAACTAAATATTTAGAATATTCAATTGCATGTGCACAAGGATTGAATTATATTTAGAGATAACTCAATTTAGAAGAAATGGACAACGTAAATAAATATTTGATTTATTTAAATTTAGAGAAGATATTATTGGAAGAAACAATTAAATAATTGATATTATTTAATTTAGAATGAATTTGGGAGAATAAATAAAATATTTGATTATATTTTATTTTTAGAGATTGAGAGGATTTAAATAAATTTGATTTGATTTATTCAAATTTGGAAGAATGATTTGATTTAATTAAATAATTAAGAATTATTTAATTGTTTGGAAGAATTTAATTAAATAAAGGAATTTATTTAATTTTGACTTTAGAAGAGGTAATTAAATATTTTGATATTTAATTAAATTAAAGGAATATGAATCAAATAAATAAATTTGTTTATTTATTTATTGATAGAAAAATTAGAATGAAATAAATATTAAGAATATTTATTAGACCGAGTCATGTCATTTTTAGGCATATACAAGTTAACCTCTTGAATTCCATGTTGATCTTCCAAGATGCATGTGGAGTCCCTTTATCACATTAGTTTAATCAAGTTCAAAACATTAATATCTACATATCATAAAGTCTTGGTTGCAAATGTCCTTAATCATTTTGTAGTGTTAAATTGCTCATTGAACTCATCAATTTGTGGTCATAGTCACAAATGGTTTAAAGTCAATTCTAAACTCCTCATAGTGTTGCAAGTTAGTCGAGGTCAAGTTATAAATTTCGGTGACCTAATTATCAGTGAAAAAATGATTGAGTATTTGATCATATCTCAATAGTAGAAAAACAAATTTTCAATTTATTGTGATAGGTTCCGAGGGGCTCTCTATGAAGTTTAGGCATATTGGTATGAAGACATTTTAAATCTAAGTGCAAATTCACAATTATTTTAATGTTTGGCTGTAGAAAGAATCAAATTTCCCATGGTATCCTCTCTTGTCATGTGCCTTATCCAAAAACAAAACCAAGTGAAAAATTCTAAAAGATTTCAATATAGCTCTTTTATCACACCATCTTTGCATAACTCCTTGGTGCTTAGTAAAGTGTTGTAAGGTTGCATCTCTATTCTCTTCTAATTGAATCAAATTTAGAATTCTAGTTTTAGTATTGTCATTAATTTCAAGGTAGTTGTTCATGAATTATGCTAGGACTTAAGTACATTATTCACCTATGGAGAGTTCCTAAGTTTATATGGAAACTATTGAACAATGATAAAATGTACTATGGTAAGATGTGAGTTTTAGATATTTTGATATAACATGGAGATATGTCTACATGTGTTGATGCTATGGAAATTTAACCATGAGTCATTTGAAGTACTCACAACTACATATTTAATTGTGCTAGTAGAAGCATAAATAATAATGTAGGTGCACTTGTAGTAGAGTTGAAGTTCATGTGGAACAATCTAGAGGCTTGGTTATGTTAAAAGATTGTTCTACAATACTACAAGTTGAAAGAATTGGTTAGATGGTTGTATGTGTTACCACAAGCTTATGGTTGGTAGTGGTGGTTATACAAGAAGAAGTGAATACATTGACTATAGTTAGTAATAAACTATTGATATTTAATGTGTAACAACATATAGTCATCTATAATGATTATCGACATGGAGGCGTCATGTTTGGTGATAAATGTGATATATTGATTTTATGATATGGTCAACATATCATTGCAAGTATGTGCCTAATTGGTGTTGTCATTGATGTCAACATATCTTTTTTTGTCATTGGTGTCAAATGTATCTTATTCTATTACTTGTTTAGAAGCTTTGTATGTTGAGGATATTGAGAAAATTAGCCTCTCTAGAAGAAACAAGTGAGTTACAATAAAGTGCAGTATAAATAATGAGTTGTATGTTGAAAGAACAGTCTGGTAGATTGCTCTGCATTTCTTGCCGAGTGAAGATCTTGGTCTGCAGATTGGAATTTACTTAAAGGAATGTATGAAGATGCTAAATCCTGAGTTTGAGCCTCCAGTGTGAAGAATTGAGAGATTTGCATTGACCAGAATAAAACCTGCCTTTTCTGTAAGTTCAGTCAGTATAGGGAGAAAGGATTCTGCTCTGCATTCCTCCGCAATAAAGTATTTTTCTCTATAGTTCTAGAGGGAAGTCTGGGATGATAATAAGTGCCTACAGTTGCAATGGTTCATGGTTTGGTGGTCTGCAAGCTATCTTTCCTTCATGACAGTTGAAGACAGTGAAGTTCATGTGTTTCGGTGTGAAGATTCTTATGGGTAAAGTGGTTAAAGGTTATGCGGTTGCTCCTGATGATTATAATGTGCTTGTGGATATCTCCTGATCATGTTCCTATTTAGACTTTGGTCTGCATTAAGGAATTGAGATTATGTTTGAAGATTGTTCCTAGATAATTGTTGCAAGTATGAGGTGAGCCATTGTTGTCATTGATGTCAACATACTCATACTGCATTGACAAGAAGGATTTGATGAGCTTTGTGCTGAGGATATTGAGAAAATTAGCCTCAGTCAGGAACAGTGAAGAACAGTGATGAGAAGAAGGTAAATATACTGTATAGGATGAGAACCGGAGGATGCGGATTAAAGGGTTAGTAGATATGAGTCTTGAGATGCTACAGTTAAGATTTCAGAGGTCTGCATGAAGATCTGAAGGAGTTATGGCTGCCGGTATAGAACCGGATCCGGCAAGTATCCGGAGGTGACAGAGGATCACAAAAAGGTCCGGTGAGGTCCGGAATTGTATTATCATAATCTGCGGATTGGAAGGAGTGTTTTATATGTCCTTGTGATGTGTCATCCTGATTTGTGTGTAATTTGGAGGTCCGGATGTACCTCCTGCATTATGACAGTGGCGACAGACTGTGTTCTTGAAGTTCCGGATGAGGAAGACAAGAGATCCCAGTAAGCAGAGAAAGTGCGGATGTATCCGGACATTCAGACAGACTTGTGAAGGTTCTTGAATCATGTTTAGGTTGTGTTGTTGGTCCGCATTGATGGTAGAGCCCGGAATTGAAGTTATTCTTCCGGATGAAGTTATTGCTCTGTTTAGCCGACCGGATGAGTTGTTCATCCTGCGAATGTTCTTGTGATAGCCGACCGGATGTGTTATTCATCTTGCGGATACTCCTATGGTTGTTTGCCGACTTAGATGCTTGTTCCTAAGTCGATGTCTTGTATAAATAATGATTTGTGAATTCATTTCAGGGTGTAGCATGTGGATGAGTATGGTGTAGCGAAGAAAGGTGCGAAAGGCAGAGCAGAGATTATTGGGCTTAATTGGAACTGATCCGGACATGGTAGAGATGTCATTCTCCAGTTCAAGACTGTGATTTTTATCACTCTGTAGACAGTGTGTCTCCTTGTAGGCAGTGGGCCTCTTTGTGAGCAGTGTGCTCGGGCAGTGAGCCCTTATTGGCATGTGCCATTCATTTTTCTTATTCTTCTAACAGAGAATAATTCTTGGGTTAATCACCCCGTGGTTTTTCCCTTAACCGGGTTTTCCACGTCAAAATCTTGGTGTTCAATGTGTTGATGCTTATCTACTCTTGTGTTTATGTATTGTGCTTCCATGAATGATTATTTGATATGCTGCTAACTAACAACAGAGAATAAAGTGTTTGAAATAGAACAAGTTCTATACAACTGATTCACCCCCCCCCCCTCTCAGTTGTATGCCCTAGATCCAACAATTGGTATCAGAGCTGAGTTCCTCTGATAGGAGCTTAACCGCTTGAGGTGATCCAGGATGTCGTCATACAAGAAGGATAGTCCGAAGTTCGATGGAACCAACTTCACTCTCTGGAAAGGTCGCATGAAGTGTCATTTGGAATGTATGGGAAAAGCATACTTGGCTATGATTTCAAAACCATATATACCCCCACAAGGTGGTCCGACAACTCCTGATGAAACCACAGAAGCTGAAAACAATCTGCGGACCAAGGAAGCTCTTCTAAGCGCATTGAATGACTCAGATCTCTCGAATGTCATTGACCTACCAACTGCATATGAGATCCTAACTAAACTGGAACTTCTGTATGAAGGAGATGAGTTTGTCAAAAGTGCAAGGTTGCAAAGTCTGAAAGGGAAATTTGAAAGATTGAAAATGAGAGATGATGAAAACATTACTACCTTTATGCCAAGAGTAAATGAGCTGGTATGTGGAATCAGAAATGCTGGTGGAACTCTAGATGAAAATGAGATTGTCTGCAAAATCCTAAGATCCCTTCCTGCTGCCTACAAAATCAAAGTTGCTGCCATTGATGAATTCAGAGCCCACACAACTGTCACAAGAGAACAATTGGCTGGCAAACTAGCTGCATTTGAAATGACCGAGTTTGGAGATGATCCACCCAAGACTGAGTCTGCTTTTAAAGCCAGTGCCTATGTGAAAGGCAAACAGAGATTTGATCCGGGTGAAAACTCATCAAGGAAAATGTCATGGTATGATCAAGCAAGAAGAGACATGGAAGAAGAAGAAGCAGAAACAGCTCAACTTGAAGCCCTCATTGCAAAGAGACTGCCAAGAGGATCCGGTAAGTATGAAGGAAAACTACCCTTTAAGTGTTTTAACTGCAATAAGATTGGTCATTTTGCCTCAAGATGTCCGGAGAGATCTGCAAGATCTAATACTCACAGACAAAGGTTTCAAAAGAATTGCTATTATGTTCATGAAGAAGATGACAATGAAGGAGTAACAAATGATGAATCAGATCCAGAAAGCAAATCCGGAAATGAGTGGGTGTTTATAGCCATCAAGGAAGAAGATTCCTTGCTCTCTGAATCTGTCAATCACAAAGTTGTTGAAAAAGCCTTGGCTGCTCAAGTGGAAGAAAAGGATGATTGGGTTATTGACAGTGGATGCTCTCACCATATGACTGGTGACAAGAATAAGTTCTTAGACTTGGAAAGATATGAAGGAGGAATGGTAAAGTTTGGTGACAATTCTGCTGGCAGAATCAGAGGTAGGGGAACTATTTCCTTTGATGGTAAGAGCAAAACAGGTAATGTACTATATGTTGAAGGATTGAAGCACAATCTTCTCAGTGTTGGTCAGTTAGTGGACAAAGGCTATGATCTCCGGTTCAAGAATGGAAAATGCAGAATCTTTACAAGCTCCGGAACTGAAATTGCATCTGGTACTCAGACAAGAGGTAACATCTTTCATCTGGTTGGTTCAAATAAAAGTTGTTTGTTTGTTCAAATTGATCAGAGTTGGTTATGGCATAGAAGAATGTGTCATGTAAATTTTGATAACATCATCAAAATAAGCAATACTCAGGCTGTGAGAGATCTTCCAAAGTTGATAAAACCTACAAACAGTGTGTGTAAAGAATGTCAGTTAGGCAAACAAAGCAGAGTCTCTTTTAAAAGCAAAGATCAGTCTTCTACCGGATTGTTGGAATTAGTACATACTGATCTATGTGGTCCGACAAGAATCAAGAGTCTGCAAGGTGATAGATATTTCATGTTGTTAATTGATGATCATTCCCGGATGATGTGGGTTACCTTTCTAAAAGAAAAATCAGAAGCTTTTGAGAAGTTCAAAATCTTCAAAGCTATGGTGGAGAATCAAACCGGATTGAAACTAAAGTGTCTAAGGTCTGATAGAGGTGGTGAATTTACATCTGGTGAATTCATTGACTTTTGTGAGAAACAGGGTATAAGGAGACAGTTGTCTGCTCCTAAGACTCCACAGCAGAATGGAGTAGTTGAGAGAAAGAACCGGACCATCCAGGAAGCTGCTAGGACAATGATGTTGGAAGCAAATGTTCCTCAAATGTTTTGGAAAGAAGCTATCAGCACTGCAGTCTACACTCTCAATCGAGTTCAAATCAGAAACAACACCGGTAAGACCCCCTATGAACTTTGGTTTGGCATCACTCCTACTGTGAAATATTTCAGGGTATTTGGTAGCAAGTGTTATATTAAAAGAGATGAAGATCTAGGAAAGTTTGATGCTAGAAGTGATGAAGGAATTTTCTTGGGCTACTCCACTCAAAGCAAAGCATATCGGTGTTACAATAAGAGATTGAGGAAGATGATAGAAAGCACCAATGTAAAGGTTGATGAAGGAATTGAGAAGCCTTCAAGATTTTATGAATTTGATGAAGATGACCAAGATAGTGTTCAAGGAACTCAATCCTCTCCGGTGAAACAGAGTCAGCCTGATCCGGTAAATCAGGAAGAAGAGTTAGGTTTAAATGAGCCTGATCAAGAAACAGTAGTACTGGATACTCCCAAAATTCCAAGGTATGTAAAACTGAATCACTCTGAAGATCAGATCATAGGTGACAGAAGCAAAGGTGTACAAACTAGAAGGAATATTGCTCAAGATCAGAATGAATGTTGTCTGATTTCAAGGATTGAACCTAAAACAATAAATGAAGCCTGCAATGATGAAAATTGGACCAAAGCAATGGAAGATGAACTGATGCAAATTGAGAAAAATCATACTTGGGATCTAGTTCCCAGACCTAGAGACAGGAATGTAATTGGAACCAAGTGGGTCTTCCGGAACAAACTAAATGAAGCTGGTGAAGTAATCAGAAACAAAGCTAGATTGGTCTGCAAAGGCTACTCTCAAATAGAAGGAATTGACTTTGAAGAGACTTTTGCTCCGGTAGCAAGAATTGAAGCAGTCAGATTACTTCTTGCATTTGCTGCCTTCAAAGATTTCAAGGTATATCAGATGGATGTCAAGTCTGCCTTCTTAAATGGTGATCTGGAAGAAGAAGTCTACATTGAACAACCGGATGGATTTCAATTATCTGATAATAATGATATGGTCTGCAAGTTGAAGAAAGCTTTGTATGGATTGAAGCAAGCCCCAAGAGCATGGTATGAAAGGTTGGATAAGCATCTTGTGCAGATTGGATTCAACAAAGGTACTGCTGACAGCAACTTATATTTCAAAATTGATCATGAAAACATTCTGATTGTTGAAGTGTTTGTGGATGATATCATTTTTGGAGGAAGAGATAGTATGTGTAAAACTTTTGCAAATCAGATGAAAAGTGAGTTTGAAATGTCTATGCTTGGTGAAATGAATTTCTTCTTGGGTCTGCAAATTACTCAAACAAAAGAAGGGATCTTCATTTCTCAGACCAAATATGTGAAAGAATTGTTAAAGAAATTTGGTATGGAAGACTCAAAGCCTATGAACACTCCTATGGCAACCGGATGTAAGTTAAGCAAAGATGATGATTCTCCAAAGGCAGATCAGACAAAGTATAGATCAATGATTGGTGGATTGTTGTATCTCACTCAAACTAGACCAGATATAATGCAAGCTGTTGGTCTTGTGGCAAGATTCCAGGCTGATCCTAGAGAATCTCATGTTATGGCAATCAAAAGAATTTTTAGATACTTGAAAGGGACAGTTGAGTATGGTCTATGGTATCCTAGAGATCCGGATTTCTCTCTTCATGCTTACACAGATGCAGATTGGGCAGGAGATGTGGATGACCGGAAGAGCACTAGTGGTGGAGCATTCTTTTTGGGGAAGAGATTGGTTTCTTGGCTAAGCAAGAAACAAGATGCAATATCTCTGTCTACAACTGAAGCAGAATACATTGCAGCAGCAGGTAGTTGCACTCAAATCTTGTGGATGAAGCAGATGCTAAGAGACATCAAAGTTGAATATGAGGAGCCTATCACAATTTTCTGTGATAATTCAAGTGCAATTAATATTTCCAAGAATCCGGTATTGCATTCTAAGACTAAGCACATATCTATCAAATTTCACTTTTTGAGAGAACAAGTAAACAAGGAAGAAGTCAGATTGGAGTATGTTCCCTCCAAGGATCAGATTGCAGATATCTTTACAAAACCTCTTCCCAAGGACTCTTTTGAATATCTCCGGGAGAAGTTAGGGGTCATGGCCCCTCCGGTGATGAACTAAGATGCACTGATGTGCATCAGTCCGGTGGCAATCACAGTCATATCTTGTGATCCGGACTAATGGGGAGCTGCAACTAAGGGGGAGCAGCTGGTATTATTCTGATGCATGAGAGTTGGAAGTATGAGCCCTTTGCCATTGATGTCAAAGGGGGAGAGAAGACATGTGAAAAACAAGTGGTTGATGATCAAAGGGGGAGCAGCAAAGGAAGACATGTGAAGAGTTGTTGTTGATAGGGGGAGCTGTGACAGAAAAGAGAAGTTCTTGTCTTGATGGTTTTTCACATCATATGTTGCCATCAATGACAAAGGGGGAGATTGTTGCAAGTATGAGGTGAGCCATTGTTGTCATTGATGTCAACATACTCATACTGCATTGACAAGAAGGATTTGATGAGCTTTGTGCTGAGGATATTGAGAAAATTAGCCTCAGTCAGGAACAGTGAAGAACAGTGATGAGAAGAAGGTAAATATACTGTATAGGATGAGAACCGGAGGATGCGGATTAAAGGGTTAGTAGATATGAGTCTTGAGATGCTACAGTTAAGATTTCAGAGGTCCGCATGAAGATCTGAAGGAGTTATGGCTGCCGGTATAGAACCGGATCCGGCAAGTATCCGGAGGTGACAGAGGATCACAAAAAGGTCCGGTGAGGTCCGGAATTGTATTATCATAATCTGCGGATTGGAAGGAGTGTTTTATATGTCCTTGTGATGTGTCATCCTGATTTGTGTGTAATTTGGAGGTCCGGATGTACCTCCTGCATTATGACAGTGGCGACAGACTGTGTTCTTGAAGTTCCGGATGAGGAAGACAAGAGATCCCAGTAAGCAGAGAAAGTGCGGATGTATCCGGACATTCAGACAGACTTGTGAAGGTTCTTGAATCATGTTTAGGTTGTGTTGTTGGTCCGCATTGATGGTAGAGCCCGGAATTGAAGTTATTCTTCCGGATGAAGTTATTGCTCTGTTTAGCCGACCGGATGAGTTGTTCATCCTGCGAATGTTCTTGTGATAGCCGACCGGATGTGTTATTCATCTTGCGGATACTCCTATGGTTGTTTGCCGACTTAGATGCTTGTTCCTAAGTCGATGTCTTGTATAAATAATGATTTGTGAATTCATTTCAGGGTGTAGCATGTGGATGAGTATGGTGTAGCGAAGAAAGGTGCGAAAGGCAGAGCAGAGATTATTGGGCTTAATTGGAACTGATCCGGACATGGTAGAGATGTCATTCTCCAGTTCAAGACTGTGATTTTTATCACTCTGTAGACAGTGTGTCTCCTTGTAGGCAGTGGGCCTCTTTGTGAGCAGTGTGCTCGGGCAGTGAGCCCTTATTGGCATGTGCCATTCATTTTTCTTATTCTTCTAACAGAGAATAATTCTTGGGTTAATCACCCCGTGGTTTTTCCCTTAACCGGGTTTTCCACGTCAAAATCTTGGTGTTCAATGTGTTGATGCTTATCTACTCTTGTGTTTATGTATTGTGCTTCCATGAATGATTATTTGATATGCTGCTAACTAACAACAGAGAATAAAGTGTTTGAAATAGAACAAGTTCTATACAACTGATTCACCCCCCCCTCTCAGTTGTATGCCCTAGATCCAACAATAATATAGCGTGTAACTAGTCTTAGCCAACTTGGTTAACTCCAGTAATTGCAGAGATCCCTTGAAGATTATGGAAACATGTTGAAGTATGGAAGATCATGTTTGAGTCTTAGATAAGGCATGGCATGATCCACATTCATCTTACTTCATTTTCTTTGCATAATGTTGTAATAGGTCAAGACCTATTTTGTAAATGTTTGTAATGTCGACCTTGGAGATTGTTCCAATGGTTGATGACTGTAATGTGGACCTTGATGATCATTCCAAGGTTGTTGAAGTGTATAAATACTTGTAGTTGAGTCATGGAAAAGATGTCCTTGAGCGAAGATGGAAAGATAATAAGAAAGGTCCAAAAGGTAGAGTAGAGTAAAGGCAGAGCAGAGTAGAGATAGAGTAGAGCAGAGAAATTATTGTACTTCAATCATAGACATAAAAATGTGTTGATCGTGGCAGTGAGCCACCAGTAGGGTTTAACAACCTTCAGGTTTTAACAGCCCTTATTGTAATCTTGCTAGGTTTAGGGTTGAGGTAGTGAGCTTGCTAGACCTAGTTATTCTTCATGGCAGTGAGCCAGTATGTTTAGGCCCATGGAGTGACCAAGATTGAACATCATTGTTTCAAGATTGCAATATATATATTGAGAACTAATCCTCTCCGTGGTTTTTCCCCACCTTGGGGTTTTGCATGTAAAATCTGGTGTATCTTGTGTTTGATGTTGTATCTATGATTAAGCTTCTGATTTCATGCATTCATTGTTAAAACATAATAATTGTGGATAAGTGATTAATGTTTAAAATGTAGAACTGTTTAAGTTTTTGAGACAACTGATTCACCCCCCTCTCAATTGTCCAGTGTATATCAACAATTGGTATCAGAGCCAAGTTCCTTTGAAGGAAGTTTAACAGTTTGAGGAAGATCAAAAATGTCTTACAAGAAGGAAGCGCCACATTTTGATGGAACGAATTATGGTCTTTGGAAGGCTCAGATGAAAATCCATCTTCTTTGTCTTGGTTACAAAGTATGGAAAGCTATAGAAACACAATACACCATGCCTCAAAATGGTCTGACGACTGAAGATGAAATCAAAGAATATGAGATGGATGTCAAGGCAAAAGATTCTTTGCTAAGCTCATTAGCTGACTCAATACTGACCAAAGTTGTGGATCTTGAAACTGCAAATGAGGTATGGGAAAAGTTGAAAAATATATTTGAAGGAGATGATTATGTGAAGGAAGCCAAGTTACAAATCTTGAAAGTGAAATATGAAAGTTTGAAGATGAATGAAGATGAAAACATATCATCCTTTATGCAAAGAGTTGATGAACTTGTCATAGGGATAAAAGCCATGGGGGGAACTCTCGATGATAAGGAAATTGTGATGAAAATTCTCAAATCTTTGCCCAAGTCCTACTGTCACAAGGCAGCTGTAATTGAAGAATTCATGCAAGTAAAAAAGGTTGATAGGGATCATCTGCTTGGTAAGCTTACTACTTTTGAAACGAGAGAGTTTGGTGATGCTCTACCGAAAGTTGAGATGGCCTTCAAAGCCAGTACTCCTGGAAGAACTTCCAGACTAGAAAAGTACAAGATAGAATCTGATGATGAGTTTGATGAAATTGAAGCCAACTTTGTGGACAGAATGTAAAGAGGATCTGGTAAGTATAAAGGCAAATTACCTTTCAAATGTTTTTCTTGTGGTAAAGTAGGTCATTTTTCTTCTAGATGTCCTAAAAGAATTGAAAGAAATAGAAAAAGATATGAGAATAGACCTAGGACCCAAAAGAAGTGTTATTATGTTGAATATTTTGATGATGATGGAGTATCAGATAATGGTGAACTAGATAATGCTAGTACTTTTGGAAATGAATACTTGTTTATTGCTATTAAGGAAGATCCTATGACTACTAATTCTACTAGCTGTGTGAAGGAAGAAAAACCAGTGGAAAGTGCTTTAGCTACTTAGATCATTAAGGATAAGAATGAATGGGTTATTGATAGTGGCTTCTCTCATGATTGATGACAAAAGTAAGTTTGTGAGTTTGGAGATGATACAACTGGTAAGATTTGTGGAAAAGGATATATCTCTTTTGATGGAAAGCATAATACTGATGATGTCTTGTACGTGAAAGGATTAAAGAACAATCTTTTGAGTGTGGGTCAGATGTGTGACAAGGGCTATGATTTAAGCTTCAAGGACAATGGATGCAAGATCAAGGAAAGCTCCAGAATAGTCATTGCAACTGGTAAGAAGACCAGAGGTAATATCTATCAATTGAAAGGAACTGATAACTATTGCTTGTTTGCTTAGATTGATGAGAGTTGGTTATGGCATAGAAGGTTGTGTCACATAAATTTTGATAATATTATGAAGATAAGTACTGCACAAGTTGTTAGAGATCTTCCTAAGCTTGTGAAGCTTGCTAATCCTATTTGCAAGGAGTGTCAATTTGGGAAACAAACAAGAACAAGTTTCAAAAGCAAGGACTGATCAGTTAGAGGACTACTTGAGCTAGTGCATATAGATTTGTGTGGACCTACCAGAGTAAGAAGTTTGCAAGGAGACATGTATTTCATGTTGCTTATTGATGATTATTCTAGAATGACTTGGGTCACCTTTTTGAAAGAAAAAGATGAAGCTCTAGATAAGTTCAAGGCATTTAAGGCAATGGTTGAAAATGAGATGGATTTGAAAATTAAATGTCTAAAGTCAAATAGAGGAGGAGAGTTCACATCAAATGAATTCAATTTCTTTTGTGAAGAATATGGAATAAAGAGACAGCTATTTGCACCTAGAACTCCACAACAAAATGGAGTTGTTGAAAGGAAAAATAGAACAGTACAAGAAGCTGCTAGAACCATGATGAAGGAAGCTGATCTTCTGGAAGCATATTGGAGAGAGGTAATTCATACCGTTGTATATATCCTAAACAGAGTCCAAGTAAAAGGTAACCGTTCTAAGATTTCTTATGAATTGTGGCATGGTAAAGTTCCAACTATGAAATACTTCAAAGTTTTTGGTAGCAAATGTTATATCAAAAGAGAAGAAGATTTAGGTAAGTTTAATGCTAGATGTGATGAAGGAATCTTCCTTGGTTACTCCACTAAGAGCAAGGCCTATCGGTGCTATAATAAGAGGCTATATAAATACTTGTAGTTGAGTTGTGGAAAAGATGTCCTTGAGCTAAGAAGGAAAGATAATAAGAAAGTTCCAAAAGGCAGAACAAAGTAAAGGCAAAGTAGAGAGGAGGCAGAGTAGAGTAGAGGTAGAGCAGAGCAGAGAAATTATTGTACTTCAATTACAGACATAAAAAGGTGTTGATCGTGGCAGTGAGCTGCTAGTAGGGTTTAACAACCCTTATTGTAATCTTGCTAGGTTTAGGGTTGAGGTAATGAGCCTGCTAGACCTAGTTGTTCTTCATGGCAGTGAGCCAATATGTTTAGGCCCGTGGAATGACCAAGCCTAAACATCATTTTTTAAAGATTACAAAATATATTGAGAGATAATCCTCTCTATGGTTTTTCCCCACCTTGGGGTTTTCCACATAAAATCTGGTGTCTCTTGTGTTTGATGTTGTATCTGTGGTTAAGATTTTGATTTCATGCATTCATTGTTAAAACATAATAATTGTGGATAAGTGATTAATGTTTAAAATGCAAAAGTATTTAAGTTTTTGAGACAACTAATTCAGCCCCCCCTCTCAGTTGTCTAGTGCATATCAACACATATAGCTTTGTACTCTTGGTATTCCATGGGTTGGTTGGATAGTTAGACAATTGGTATTTTGTGATGATGCACATACCTATCTACTCATGTGAATGGAGAATGGTTGGATTGTGATTAGTTAGGTGTTGGATGTGATAAATTTTGAAGAAAAGTATGCTATAAGCATGTAGATATCAACTCTATCAAAAGAATTCTTCTATTAAATCAATGGATTCTAAATAATATAATGGTAACTACCTTTTACTACTAGGTTTTCTTGCATAAGGGTTTCTAACATAAAATCTAGTGTCCCATATTGTTTCTTTTCATTCTATATACTATCACGAGCTTTCTTATTGTTACTAGATAGATACTACATTTGTATCATTGTCTTTGATCATATTATTTAAGTTACTCCTCTATCATAGTATGTTGGCCAATTGCAACATAGTTCCTTAGTCCCAACATTTGGTATGAAAGAATAAAATTATTTAGAATCAAATCATTGTGGTATTCCATCATGTGTGTATGTTTGTCTTGTAGTGTTGATCTACCCTAGGTAGGAAAATTTTGTTATAGTTCATGTATAACTAGTCACAAAAAAACTTTGAAGGATTGTATAGAGAGAGTTCATGTACAACTAGTCACAAGGGGACAACTTTAAAATGTGGAAGTTAAAATGGAAGATATTCTCAGAGAAAGAGATTAGTGAACTATAGTGCCTTCTTTAGCTAAACCTATAGGTATGTATAATGAGGATTGGATAAAAGTATATAAGAAAACTAGAAGCACTATTCAATTATGTCTTTTAGATTCTATATTGATGAATGTGTTTGAATAATAGACTACACATTCATGATGGAAGAAGATAGGCACATTGTATTAGTCATCTACCTATAACAACTCATCTATACAAACCCAAAAATTCTTATATATGTAATATGTGTGGGATTTAAGCAACATTTCTTCAATTATCCCATAGTTCACCCAAACTCATCAAGAGATATGAATAAATTCACATTGTATAGTACTATCTTGAACATAAAATCTAAATTGAAAATAGAGTCTTTATCTTAAAATACTGAGAATATTTTAGATTAAAGATATCATTGTTAAAATAGAAATCACATTATTCAAAAATAAATCCTTTCTCTTAACTTAAAGAACAATAAAATGAACTATAACTTAATCTAAGACAACAAACTAAAACATAATGAAAAGAATTGGGTAACGCAAAATAGATATCCATTTTGGGAAACCTAAAATGGATATCTATTTTACAAAACATAAAAAAGGCAAAAGAGGTCACATTTTGCAAACCCGCGGCTTGCAAAATGTAGACCTCTCCCAAAACTGATATCAGATATCAAGAACGGATATCTGATCCAAAGATGTTAGTTTTTGCATTTTTTTGTTTGTTTTGTATATTCAAGCAATTTTTTTTTTTTTAATGCTAAAGGGGTATGTTTTATATTTTAAATAGGTAAAATAGATGAATAACATGAAAACTGGTGCAGGAGCACCTAGATGTCTAAGTTTTGGTTAATATTCAAGTTGTTTGTTTGAGTCAATTGGGTCCTTGAGACCATTTTCAATGTTGTAATAAGGCTTGTAGCCATGTTGTAAATGGACTATGTCCAAATGTCTAAATGAATCTACTATGGTTATGTTATTAGTCCTAGGTAGGATAGTCTTGTAGTCATAGGTAGTTTAAAATAGTCTTTTATGTAAAGCCTTTGTGAGGCAGTTATAGGTAGTCATTAAGTTTTAATGTTTGTATAGGATAGTCATTAAATTTTCATGTTGTAAGCCTTTTAAGGCATGTCATAGGTTGGAAGGGAATGTTTACACCTTGTCCTAGGTCATCAAAAGGTTTGAAAGCACTCTGATCATAAAACAGTTGGTAGAAGACAAGTTTCCAAAAACAGTTCCAAAGATTGCAGTTTTAAAACAAGAAAGCATCGATGGTTTTGGGCAGTTTTGATCGACCCTTGCCATTCCATGCATATGTAAGGCTTGTTCTAAGCCAGGGAAGGTTGCTATTGTGGAGAACATTCAATAGTTTTGGAAAAAAGTAACAAAGAAACACTATTTTTTGCCTTTTTTCTATTTTTCTGATTTTTCTATGCTGTTTTCTTGCCGTACCCGCGACTGTACGGATTCATCATAGACCATATGCATGTGGGATGGAAAGTAGACTGATTTACCTTTGATTTAAGCATGGTGTGAGGCCTTGACATTGAACTAGAGGAGAGAAATCACTGTTTAGCTCAGACTATCTTTTAACTGCAGTCTTTTCCAATAAATCATTATTTTCTGCATTGATCCGTACTGGTACGGCTGAGTGGTGGATGGTATTGGTGATGGTTGTTTAGAGTGTTGAGTTACCTATCCTTTGCATTTGGTTTGGGCCCTTGACACCATTGATTAGCTCTGCATTTCTCTTTTGTCTGAAAGTAGTCTGAAAACCTAGTTTAGGGCTTTTCCTGAGTGACCTGATGAGTCTCTCCTCATTCCTTTGATCTTTCCTGCCCTGGTCAGAGGAATGAGTTGTATGATAGTTTGTGTAGGGTCTTGTAGAGGTTATGATGATAGGAGGATGGTTAGGACTGTGATGGTCATGTAGATGACCCTGCAGAAGCCTTATATTGGAAGATTGAAGGAGGACAGCAGCAACTAGGTAAGTTTGGTTTAGTATTGATTTGCATATGAAGGCATTAGGTATGTCTGCATGTTATAGGTTGGTATGTGGCAATGAGATTGGGTTTGAGTAGAGGGAGATCATCCCAAGGAGATTAGAGTGGCTGTTATCATGATGGAACAACAAAGTTATGACATTCAGTGAAGCTGCTGTCTTGCAGACCCTACACATTGGGTTGGATGAGTCTTGATTGGAGTTAGGCATCATGAGATAGGTGGTTGGGAGTCTATTCTCTTCATGTTATGAACATGCAAAGTGTTGTGAAAGCCCTGCATCATGAGAAGTTGTGAAACAAATCAACCTTGAGAGTAGTTCTAGTTGAAGTTTTTGAATTGTCATCCTACTGTCCTTGATGCTCTGCATCAAAAACCCAAACCCTCCACCACCAAACCCTCACCCTCCAACAATCAAAGAGAAAATTCAAAGAAACATTGATCAAATAAGTAGGATTGTAGAAATGTATCGCCGCCACCCTCGATTGTCTTCGATGACATCAAATTTAGAGGGATATATTAGTCATGTTTAAACCTTGTCAAGCCAACATGAATCATTTAGGCAATCGTGAGAAACCAAGAAGGTGGAATATGCTGAAGGTTTATCATATAATCAAGTGAAAGAGTTAGACATTAACAAAGGTATGTTAGCCCAATATTTTTTCAATCCTAAAACTGGATTTCATTTTGATGTTCATAAGCCCAAGTATTCAATCAAATGGTGTACACATGAGGGCATTAGTTAGAATTTTTGGGATCGTTGGTGGATGGTTTTTGATAAACCACCCAACAACAATTTAGATGTACCTTTGTATTTCCTTCGTAAACTATATGTAGAGTTCATCATGGGCCACCATATGAATTATTTTGATTTTAGAGAGTTTTAGGGAGTAGGTAAGGGAATGCCTTAAGATAGACCTAGGGAAATGAGACAAGTACAAGGTCCCTATATTCCCCCTCCTACTATCTCTTCTCCACCCCCAATTTAGCACCCAAACA
The DNA here is from genome assembly GCA_027924645.1 of Cunninghamia lanceolata. Classification (NCBI taxonomy): domain Eukaryota; kingdom Viridiplantae; phylum Streptophyta; class Pinopsida; order Cupressales; family Cupressaceae; genus Cunninghamia; species Cunninghamia lanceolata. The sequence continues at coordinate 4,508,178 of BSBN01000725.1, forward strand.
TTGTTGCAAATGCAACACAACAGGGCCTTAGTGCCATACACTCTTTGATCAAGCACTTGATTATACAAACTTCTTAGTTTGTACAACCACATGATGTTGGTGATGATATTGGATCACCTAATTTTTACTAGACACTCCTCATCCACACATGTTTGTGTGCTCCATCATTACATTTTTTGCAATTAGGTGTGCTTAAAGGTCCTGTTATGGAGAGTAGTGAGCCTCCCTTGAACACTTCAAAGTATGATGTCCCTTCACGAGATGAGGCAGTGGGGTCCAGAACTCAAGCTGAGGGGTCAGGGACAAGAGCAGAAGCAAAAGCATCAGTGGATCGTAGAGAAGGAGAAGAGCATGGCCAATATTTTATATAGATACAAATTAAAGTTAAATTTCATGGTGTATTCCATTTGAATAATATAAACAAATTTATTAGTACTAATGTATCTAAGGGGGATAATAGTTGATGACATAGGAGGAGTTGACATAAGTTCATCATGGAACTTTGTCTACCATCCAATTTGGCTTTGACTTGCCGGTATAATTTGTTCTACACATCAACTTTTTTTTGTATGCATTTATTTCTTTGTGAGTAATTATATATTAATGAATATCTTGATGTTAATTTAATTTTATAGTCAATCCAAAATGTGAATGATGTTGCATCTTTGCCAATGGTCTTTACTCAAACTCCTGATTAACCCAAGGGACTATCATTCATGGAACGACTTTTTGAATGCCAACAAAGGGTGGAGGTAATTCGATTGAACTGTACTTTAATTGATAATTTATAAAACTTAAATATTTTTTTTTCTTTGTTTTTACCCAGGTTTTTAGCTTGGTCTGGGCCCAGAGACCCTTTACAGGGGATCTCTTCCCATTGACTTTATCGCCTGAGACCATAGCTGGGGGGTCTCTGTCTCCAATGAGCATTATCACCTGGGAATTAGCACCCTTTAGTTTAAATCTGTGAGCTCATTGGCCCAACGAAGGCCCATAGCCTGCGAGCATGCTAGCCCAAGATAGGACCCAAGAAGGACCCTGCGAGCACGGTAGCCCAGTAAAGGCACAAGGCCTACAAGCTCATTGGCCTAGCAGGGATTTGAACCTGGGTGGTGTTCACCACAACCAAGTGAACTCACCACCACGTTGTGCCCTGAAGGGCTAGGAAACTTAAATATTTGATTATAGCCATTTAGATAAATAATAAAATAGAGAATAGATAAATTGATCTATTAATTTAAAAATTATTATGGTTATTTATATACATTGTCTTACATTCTTGTCTTTTTTCAAATAGGAGATATTAGTTGGCTCATCCATGATGAGTCCTTCTCAATTGATGCAGGAGGCCTTGATGGTGGTATGTGTTTGTTTTCTAGTAGATATTTTTTGTGTAGTGCGCTCTAAATTGTTAATGTGTAACACATCTAACCTTATTTAATGTATGCATTTCCTTTTTTATTTAATAATTATATATTAATTTATTTCAATGTTACTTTACTTTTATAGTCTCTTGAGAATGTGAGTGATGTGCCACCTTTGCCATCATGCTTTAGCAGCACACCTGATCATCTTAAGAGAAAATCATTTGTAGAACGATTGTCTGAACTACAAGAAAGAGTCGAGGTAATTGAATTGAATTTTTCTAAATAATTGATAGTTTATAGAGGTCTTATAGTTGATTGTAGTGATTTAGATGTATGTTAATAAATAAAAGTTCTAAATTGTAGTAGATAAGATTCTATTTACTAACTCTAACTTATTTATATTTACAATTGAAGATATTAATCAAATTTGTGGTTTGACTTGTTAATGCAGCCAACTTTACCTCCATCAACTACTAGACATCCTAGTACGAAGAGGACACTTTTTGAGGATCCATCACAGATTGAGGATCCATCATAGATTTATTATTCACCAAAGACATAGGGTCAAGTGGACCTTTAGTATTTGATGTAGGTATTCGACATGTAGATTGTATATAGATTTTGAGACATGGTATATGCCACATTTTGTAAAAAAAATGTTTTGAGTTGGCATATTTGCCAAACTTTTATATATGTCTACCATTATGGACTAGATTTTAATATATATACACCTTGATATATACAATATAATTTAAATTCCTTATATGCATGTATTCCTACTTTGAAACTTAAAAGTTTGATGTATAATCAGTTTACAATGGTTGAGTTATGATCAATAACATGTTATAGATTGATTTCTTGTTATATATGATTGTTTTTCTTGGTAGAAAGATGATATATGTTGTTTCATACCTTAAGACACAACTTGATCTTAATTGCCATGTGATTGTAGTTTTAGTTAGATATAGGATTTTCATGAAATGACAAATTTGAATGGTTCACACATGTGCAGAGCTATAGAAAACTTTTATCTCCTCCATATGTAGTTGTAGCTCTTCATTTTTCAACTATAAACATCAAAAAGTAGTTTTAGATAACTAATTTCACCATGAAAATTTCATTTCTAGCCTCCTTTCTTCATGTTTTCTCCATTTTCAATCTTAATCAGGACATCTACAATCTAGAACAATAATTTGGTACCTCATGGAAGGCTGCAACAATCATATCTAAGTCTGCAATTTTGGTACATGATTATAAAGTTCATTTTCATTCAGCTCTAAGACCTTGATTCCTTCATCTATGACCATTTTTAACTATGATTGTGTAGGCACAATAGTGATATAGGTCTGAAAATCAAGTGATATAGGGCTGAAAATTAGGAGTTTGAAATGTTGTCATAACAAGACTTTGCAAAATGGTTTTCAAAATTAGGTAAATGAGAAAATATTGTTTCATTTCATCTCCTAGAGTTTGTCTTCAACTCATTGACATATTCTATCTTTCATTTTGTAGGTAGAAAAGAAGATATTTCCATTTCATGAAGTTTCCACCATGTTTCTACCTTGTTTCTGGATGTTTCCATAATGTTTCCAGCCTCACAATCATTCCTTCAACCTGTTGACAATCTTAACTTGTATAGCCTACCCCTACTATAGTGCAATAGATCTCCACAATCATGGATGTCCATCATTTATGACAACTCTTCATTGATATGACAATCATTCCTTCAATCATTTGACTATGTTATGAGCTCATACATTCACCTTCAAACCTTATGATAATATCTTGTTATTATGACCAAGTTTATGAGGCATAAGATGGGGATCCAACGGTAAAGGTGACTTTCTCAAAGGATTTCAAGTAGCTTTATGGATTGTGAAAGTAGGATAAAACTCTTTATGATTGTCCTATAAGGACACAAAAGCATTCACAAGATCCAAACCCTTTCAAAGTGTTGCATACAGTCTATGGATTTGTTGTTCTATGATATGAGACAACAAAAAATGATGTTTGGTGAGTGTATTGTGATGAGATATTAGGACAGTCAAAGACCATTTAGAGATCATATGATTATAAGAGTTTTATTTTTTAAATGAATTATCTCTCTCTCAATACCTTAACAAAATGATTAATTCTTCTAAAAACTATCCCAAGACCCTGTTGATAGCCAAATTGCATAACTAGGTGTGATAATAGTAGAGCAACATGGTGATAGTCCACTTTATCTCATTTATGATAGTGCTCTTGCATAAAATAGTAGTGTATTAGACTCTTTAGTTTATGCCCTAACTTTGAACAATAGCATTAGATCCTTTGTCTTATCATTTTGTAAGGTCTAACTACTTTGTAATTGACATTATATATTCAGACTTATAGCAGCAAATATCTTATTTGCTTTTAGTCCATTATAGTTGCAAATTGAAATGGTTTTCCTTGTATAATTCATTTTGGATTACAAATATATTGTTGGGAAGTGTATGGGTGATGCCTTTGCGATGTATTGAACATGTTGTTTGAGTTGATATAAGTGTATGTTTAGGTCTGATACAAAATTAGGGTTTGAGCAGAAAATTCAGAATTGTTGCATATATCCCATTTGGGATAATACAACAGTCTCCTCACTCCACCCACTCTCCTCACTCCACCAAGACCTAAGGTTTATGACACAAGTTCCAATGCTTTAAACCCACCTAATCATGACTATACAATCCCTTTTGACTATAACAAGCTTTTTCAAACAATGTTTACATGGTTTCTAAAGCACATAATGGAAATCTCCTTACATGATTTAGTGTATTCATCCCAATGTAGAAACTTATGATGTATATGATACCCCTAATGATCTTAACTAAAGATGAATGTCATGACAACCTCATGTCTCCATGGCTACAATATTTGAGATGGCAATTATATAATCATTGACAACATAATAACATGGATAGATTTTCAACTTACATTGTGTCTAATTAAGTAAAGATTGATTCAAGGAGATCCATGACTATTCTAGGGTTTAGGGAAAGATGATATGGTCATGGATCAAAGAATGACTATTCAAAACTAACCAAGACAACTTCCAAATTTCCTCATAGTTATATAATGGCAGTTAATAGTTTTGTGGCAGTTTTAGGGCTCTTTTGCTATGATTGTTTTTCTTGGTAGAAAGATGTTATGTGTAGTTTTATACCTCAATACATAAGTTGATCTTAATTTCCAGTGATTGTAGTTTTAGTTAGATATAGGATTTTCTTAGAACATTTGACATGTGAGTTCTTTTCATTCAAGAACACTAGCTTTGACATGTTAGATTTTCTTAGAACACTACATTTGATATAGAAACTAGTAGATTTGATATGATAAGCTAGGATAATTTCTCATCTTACATGTTAAACATGCAACATACATGTTAAAAATGATAATACTTGTGATGTTTTTCATTCAATCCAAGATAGTTATTTTTGTATTAATGAGCAAAGACATGTTTGTGTGTTTACCCATTTATAACGTATCCTCGTTTCACCTTCTACATGTATAACATAGCTTGATTTCACCTTCTATATGTTTGACATTATTTCTTAAGCTCATTTCACATTCTATATGTTTAACATGATTTTCCTATAATCATTTCATCATCTATAGGTCTAGTATACCCTCATTTCACCTTCCATATGGGTTATGGTAAGAGTAGAATGAGGTAGAGAGGAAGAGAGAGAGAGACATAGGGAGAGACATGTACATTTGGCATGATTTACAATCCTCATTTCAACTTCTATATGGTCTACATACTTTGCCAATGCATCAAGGTGGGTGGGTAAATGCCAGGGGAGGTCTCATTTTGTGCGGCAAGCATCCCAATCATTCTAGGTAGCAGGCTACCGACAAAGTCCCTTAAGATCCATAAGACCAAAAAATACCAAACTTTGATGGAGTAGTTCTCAGAATTCATGGTAGCTGGGAAGCTTTTGTTTGGACCTATAGGTGTATGTGGGGTCTATCCACAATAACCTCTCAAAGTTTTGATCAACTCCAGTCGGTTTGACCGTGCCAAAGTCAAATGCATTCTTGCAAAATGCTTTAGTTTCATGTAGTGGAAAGGTGCTACGAGTGACATTTTGCATTCCATAGCTTGTGGGGCCGAATAGATTGTGCCAATGCATTGGGGTGGGCAGTTAAATGCCAAGGGAGGTCTCATTTTGTGCGCTAAGTGTCCAATTCGTTCGAGGCAGTAGGCTACCGACAAAGTCACTTAAGATCATAAGAGCAAAAACAACCAAACTTTGACAGAACAATTCTTGGAATTCATGGTAGTTGAGAATGTTTTATTTGGACCTATAGGTGCATGTCGGGTATGTCCATAATGACCTATCTTGGTTTTGGTCAACTCAAATCCATTTGACCATGCCGAAATCAAATGCATTCTTGCAAAATGCTTTAGTTTCATGTAGCGCAACCTTGCCAGGTGCCATATTTTTTGTTCTACTCATCATGGGGCCAAAAAAACTACACCAATGTGTCAAGGTGGGTAGGTAAATGCCAAGGGAGGTATCATTTTGTACACCAATCATCCCAGTCATTCTGGGCAATAGGCTACTGACAAAGTCCCTTAAGATAACTAAGACCAAAAAACTACCAAAATTTGATGAAGCAGTTCTCAGAATTCCTAGTAGTTGGGAACATTCTGTTTGGACCTACAGGTGCATGTGGAGTCCTTCCACAATAACCTCTCTCAGTTTTGGTCAACTCTAGTCTGTTTGACTTTGCTGAAATCAAATGCATTCTTGCAAAATGCTTTAGTTTCATGCAGTGGAAAGGTGCTAGGAGTGACATTTTGCATTCCATAACTCGTGGAGCCAAACAGATTGTACCAACACATCAGGGTGGGTGGGTAAATACCAAGGGAGGTCTCATTTTGTGTACCAAGCGTCCCAGTCATTCTGGGTAGCAGGCTACTAGCAAAGTCCCTTAAACAAACTTTGACAGAGCAATTCTCAAAATTCACGACAGATGAGAAGGTTTTGTTTGGACCTACAGGTGTATGTGGGGTCTATCCAAAATAACCTCTCTCATTTTTGGTCAACTCCAGTCCGTTTGATAGTGACGAAATCAAATGTATTCTTGCAAAATGTTTCAATTTCATGTAGCACAATCTTGCTAGGTGCCATATGTTTTGTTCTGCTCATCATCGAGCCAAACAAACTATGCCAACACATTGAGGTGGGTAGGTAAATGTTGAGGGAGGTCTTGTTTCATCCACCAAGCATCCCAGGAATTCCAAGCTATAGGCTACCAGTAAAGTCCCTTAAGATCCCTAAGACCAAAAAATGCCAAACTTTGATGGAGCAGTTCTCAAAATTCCTGGTAGTTGGGAATGTTCCATTTAGACCTACAGGTGCATGTGGGGTCCGTCCACAAGAAACTCTCTTGGTTTTGGTCAACTCCAGTCCATTTGACCATGCCAAAATCAAATGCATTCTTGCAAAATGCTTCAATTTCTGTTGGTATACAGATTTGCCACCTAACTCTATATTCTCTTTCCCAGGAAGTGACAAATGTATCAATAGTTGAACCAATTATAATGATATTTTATAATTGATTCTTTGCTACTTTTACAAGGTGCAACTACCTTCAAATGATATACAATAAATTTAAATTTGTGTTGCTTTTAACCAGAAAGCAAGAAAAGGTAATGCTTTTAACCAGAAAGCTTAGAAAGGCAATCATATACTTATATAATAACTAAATTCTATGAGAAGTTCAAAGACTTCAAACAATCACTTTAATGAAACAATAAAGAATTTCTCAAGTATAATATTATCACCACCACAAAATATTCACCCAAAGATAAACATCTCATAGCAATGAAACAAGACAGATATTCAATACTCCAATATAGATAGTAGAATAATCACTGGCAATATAATCAACATAAGAAGAATAGCACCCAAACATTCATAACACAAAGTTTATGTCTATCTGAACTTCACCACATGTATCTTCTATATTAAAGTAATTGAATTGAAAAGAGCACAACAAAATTTTGTCTTAATGAGAAATCAAAGTAACTGTCTTTCAAGAGAACATTTTCTTGGAGACAACCATTTTAAAAAATATAATAATAATAATAAGTCTTGAAAATACGTTCCCAGAGCTAATTTTAAAGAAATAACATAAAACAAAGAAAGTGATCATGCAACTGCCCTTTTGCCATCCTTAGGCTCTTCAACGCTTCCAGCATCTTGTTCTCCCGCATTGGTTGAGCTTTCCCATGCCTTTATCCTCGCCTTATATTCTCGGTACCCAGTAATAATGGAAGTGATATTTTTACTGCCAGATGTAGTGGTGATCTGCATTTTGGTTCTCCATCTAGTCAACATTTTCTCTACATCAGCCATCTTTTGATAATCATTATCACTCTCAGTTTTGAATGAATTGAGATAGACTTGCATGTGACCCAATTTTCCCAAAGACTCCCTGGTGACAATTTTAGGGTTAGCCATCTCCTCATTGAATACTTCTTTGAACTTCAGAGATATATCCTTAATATCCAATAGATTTTCCCCAAACTCATTAGTAATATCAACTTCTAGGAGGTTACAGTTCTTTTTAATCTCGATTAAGATCTCAAGATGTTGATTCAATACCTTATTAATTTCTCCAATAAATCCATCATACATTGACAATTTCCATTCTAGCATATCAAACCAAGATGAATCTATATCCTTTGGATCATTAATTATCTTTCCATTGATTAACAACAAAGAATTCATGGCCATCAATTTTGAGACTTCTTTTGAGAGTACATACATGCTACCTTGCTCTTTCCTTACCTGGTGAAGCTCGGTGACCAATTCTTTCCTCTTTTTAGATACTTGAGCATAAAACTATATAGAATTTCCAAGGTAAAATAGAGCTTCACAGGAAAGTTTCTCCATCCATTCATTGAAAACTTTAGCAAAATTTAGATTCTTCTTTATCTACTACATTGTACTAGAATCAGTTCCTTCGACATTAGAACTGGAGGCTTCATGAGAGGCAGGGGTCACAATGGATTGTATAAAATTTCTCAAAGAGAGAACTTGAGACTACAACTTCAAATTTTCTTTTCTTTCATCTTTCACCCTCTTAATCAAAGCACTAATAGAATAATTCACATGATACACATCTCCTTCAAGAGTAGAGGGACCCATGTCTATATGACTTATCTTATAATCGACCTCAGTTATCTCATTTTTATTCAAATATTTAACTGGGTCTGTAATCTCCAACATTTGATGGCCAGAGGTAGTATCAGTCACTATCCTAGACATTCTCTTAGCCTTTTTGGGCTTTGAGGTACTCTGTAGCAGCTTGGCTATTGTGTCAACTTCCACTACCATTGTTGGAACACTCTTCCTTTTCTTTTCAACCACCTTTTTTAACCATCCAAGAGAGGATGTCACCATGCCACTATCCTTATCACTCCTAACCATTTTACTTTGATTAGAAAGGGGAATAGAAATAGAAACTTCTTCATCCATGGGAGAAGAGGGAACTTCAAACAATGGAGGAAAAGAGCTATCATCTGCAATTTGTTGAAAGATAGAATCTGAATCTACTAGCATTGGTTTCCCTGATTAGATTTCCTTCTTGGATTAGATGAGGGCAAATTGTCTTGTTCACAAACTGATTTTAACTTCACAATTTCATCTGGATTCTCGCCATCTCCCCCAGACCACGAACCAGTTTTAGACTGTGTTGCTTCTTGCCTCCTAGGAGTAGCACGAGCACTAGAACTTTGTGTAGATCCATGTTCTTTGGTTCTAGATCCTCTTTGCTCATAAGGAGAGCTTGTGTGTTTGTGCCATTTCCCTAGTAACCAATTCTCTATTCTTTTCAACACCATGACAGAACATGACTTTAAATCCATAACCTCCTTCTCTGACCAGTTTATTCAAGGAAGGGGTTTTGAAACCAAAATTTGGTATTCAACATTAATAATTTCCAAATTATCTTCAACACCATTCGAGATTTGGAATGGAAGACTAAAGGCCTAAATTTGACTCAATGTGAGTCTCATGCAATCTCTTCTTCAAACTTCTATGTTGTCGGCACAATCCTCCTAGAAATCTTCCAAATGAGAGTAATGTTCATAAGAACAAGACCCATGGGAATTCTGTTGCACATAAAATTCTTACTATCAAAATGTGTTCTCAAAGATAAAGAATGGAAATTAAATTCACTTAGGGTTTGCTCCGCCCCTTTTGCAACATCATTGTTTTTGCAAGTGTAAGAGGATAGCGTCAATGGGAAAGCATATCCTTTCTTTCTCATGCTTTGGTACTTGACATTAACAATAGACATTTGTCTACAATTTTCCAAAAAAATGAGATAATCACTTGCATAATGAGGCAATTTTGTCGGGGCCTTTTCATAACCCCCTATCCGCAGATAGGTGAATCTATCAAATTGTATGCAAAAACTTCCATACTCCATAATCAAGGTGACAACTTCAGAAGAAATCCTGAGCTCTAGTTTTCCTTCTAGTCTCCTCATAGTAAACATTAGAAAAGCATCATTTATGCTACAAAAATCTTTCATACCCACTTCTCTAGTAAGCTGAGGGAAATAACTGTACATAGGTGTCATTTTATATGAAAAGGGGGATGATAGGGTTGAAGTTTTAGTTTGAATCCTCCTTTCCACAAAATATTCCAAGGGCTTTTCAATCGAGTGCTTCTCCTATCAAGAGGAGAGTCAACTATCAGATTTGAGTTGCCACTTGGTTTTCTGCTGGGAAATTTAGATGTGATCACACAAGATTGCTAATTAATGCTTTTAAGCTCTTAAAACCCTAATTTTAGTAAAATAATGATCAAATCTACAAATTATGACAAATGCTACAGGAAATAGACAAAGGGCAAAGAATCTTAACTCACTATTTTTCATAGTCCAAAAAATGAAAATGTCAGGGACAATGGTGATGGCACCCTAGTCTAAGAGGCAAATTTTTCTATGGATTCCCGATCTCCTTCCGGCACTGATCTCTGTTGTATCTTCTATTTTTTGTGATCTGACAGTGGAGGACAATGTTGAGAGCACCCTAGTCCACTGAGGAATATTCTTCTGGATGTCAGAAGCTCTACAAACCTTGATGCTCACTGTCTAATTTGTTTCTGAGTCTTTGGATGTGGAGGACAATGGTGATGGCACCCTTGTCCTGAAATGTTGTACAGTGTCCACTTCTTTTTAGTTCCTGAATCTTTAATGCCTTCCTTTCTTCCCTGCAACTCCACTTTCTCTAGATCTGATACCTATAACTTGCAATCACAAGGAGTGTGGGAGGGGTTTGTGGTGTTTAGAGGCTTGCCTCAGTCAGCTCCAGAGAGAGATTCAAGTCTTCTAAACACTGTTGTCAGAGAGAGTGCATGTCCTTTTGGGACAGAGGCAAAATTCAAATGATAATGAATGATAACACAAAATAAATGTCACCTTGATGATGAAGCTCTCATGGAAGGAATAAACTCTTCAATTCCATGAGGAGAAGATGTAATCCAACCTGCAAAAACAAACACAATAACAATGCTATGCTCTGCAACACAATGATATCACAAGTATGCCAATAGCTCACAATCATAGTCTAACATAATAATCTTCTCTAGTTTGCAAATGATAACCTAAACATGCTTATATATGTAACTACTAAGATTCCCAACAAGAATTTCATATTTGAAACTTATGATGTCAGCCTGGAAACCAAATAATGATCACAAACTTGACATTTAAATTTAGGGCAGACCCAAAATAGGGCTAGACTAGGGCACTAGCACCCAAGTCCACCCCCTTGTCTTGCTTAGGGATCATCAAATTAGCATCCCAGAGATTATTTTAGTGGTGAATCTTCACCAATTGGTAAATAGTTCATATCCACAGATTGGGAATTGGTGAATACATTCCCACCGACAGGGGGGCAATTCGCCCAGTTTTTTTAGATTTTTGGTCCAATGTGTTTCAATTCACCACCCTATTATTTTTTGAGTCATTTATAGTTAGTATTTTCACCATGGTATTCTATGCGGTTCTAACGATGATTCACCTAAATTTCGGAGGCATGTTCTAATTCACCTACATATTCGCCAATATCATTAAACGATTGACATGCATGAGGACCAATTTCGCCAATATAATTAAATGGTTGACACACATGAGGACCAATTTTTCTAGTATAATTAAATGATTCACATGTATGAGGACCAATTTCGCCAATACCATTATAACTCCATGTTAATTCAAGGGCCTTATTCGCCTAGAAAATTACAACATATGTGTTTGATGGAGGTCCATTTCATGTAAAATTTACAAGTGTCCTATTAATAGTATGCATGATTCACCAAATTATTACACTACCATTTGAAAATCCCGTGGTATTTGCTAAATATGCATTGATATGCATTTGAAACTCTAATTAATCCTTTAGACATTTTATTCATCTTTGAGCTCTCGAATCCTTGATTCATTTTGGATCATAGAGAAGTTACAGCTACAGGCATTGGTGAGTCACAGAAAAGGTAAGTGATCATTTCTTTACTGTGTAATAATATAAGATTCAAGTTGATTATTTGTATTTGTTTGGTTTCATTGTAATTTGTTACAGATGATATTGATTGAGTAGTAGTTAGGAGTATAGGACTAGGGAGATATCTTAATCTAGGATCCAAGGAATTAGTGATCTATATTCTATCATCTATGATTCCTTCTTGAACAAAATGACATTTTTTCTGTAGCTTTTAATTCCTTAGAGATGTTGAGAAAGAAGAAGTTGTCTGAGGGTGGTGAAGGGAGGTCAAGGTCATTAAAATGAAAAAACATAAAGTCATACTTTGGCAATGCTAGTGGTCCATTTGATGGAGCTACAACATCAGAACCTGTACCATCTATTGACTTGGATGACAATGCCACGGATGATATTCCAGGGAATACCCAAGGTAGCAGGAATGATGACAATGCCACAGATGATGTTCCAGGGGCACAGAATACCCAATGTACTAGGAATGATGAGAATGCCATAGATGATGTTCGAGGGAATACCCAAGGTAGTGGGAATGATGACAATGCCATAGATGATATTGATGTTCCAGGGAATACCCAAGATAGCATGAATGATAATATGAATAAATCAAACTCAACAAAATGGTAATGAAGTTAATGAAGTTATAGAAATCAATAAAGATGAAGATCTTGCAAGTGCACGCAAGGGGAAAAGAAAAGCCAAATCAAAAAAGGGGCGTGAGTGGGAAATGCCAAGGAGTTTTGGATTGATTGGGCATCAAAATTCTCATTCATTGAACCGGTAGAGAATGCGAATAAAGATGAACCTCCCATAGAATGCAAGTGTAAGATTTGTAGTTGGAAATATCATAGGGACAAGAGGTTGCAGCTAAAACTCGACACCATAGAAAAACATATTGGCAAAGTTTATGAAAAACAAATCATAGATGGACAGAAAAAATCAATGATAAGATGGAAATCGAAGGACGAATGTCTTCATGTAAAGAATGCCCTTGAATATGATGCACATATGCAAATAAAGGCGAAGATTCATGCAGGTGGAGATTCAATTGAAGCTCAATTTGGAAAGATGATGGGATAAGTACAAATGGCAAAACCTATTTAGTTGGGTGTTGTTTTTCATATTTTGACTAGAGGGTGTCCAATGACAGACTACCCAGAATATAATAGTTTATTATCTTTTATGGGCTTTCCTAATTTTCTTAACTCATTGGTCAATAAACAGTGGATGGGAATGGGCAAGTTGTCTTGCTGATGTAGAAAAATATGATTTACAGGAAAAAATAAAAGAGTCAACTTTTATTGCATTATCTCTAGATGAAGTTACAACAATAGATAATACTTCTTGGGTATGTATGCATGTGTATACTATGGCAAATCATGTCCACCAACCTTATCTACTCTCTGTTTATAAAATGAAGGAGATTGCAACATCACAAAATCTATTTGAGATAGTTAAGAAATCTTTGATTGAAATTGGAGGTATGGATGATTGCAAAATTGCTAGAAAGTTGGTGTGTGTAGGGGCGGATGGAGCGTCAATAATGCAAGGTCATAGGAATGGTCTGTGTGTAAAGCTACAAACTTCTATTTCACCATACATGATTGGCATCCACTGCATGGCCCACAAAATGAATTTAACATTTAAAATGGTGAGCAAGTTTCCTGTAGTATCAAAAGTTGAAGATCTTGTCTGCGAGCTCTACTCATACTTCTGCCGAAGTCCCAAATAGTTGTTGGAATTTCAACATTTTGCTGAGGGAGTAACTGTAGGAAACAAGCTTCTTAAGGATGTTGATACTAGATGGATCTCCTTGCAAGAACCAACGAAAAGAGTTTTGCAGAATATCAATCCTTGATTGGTGTAATGTATGACCATCACTTCTCATTTGACAGGGTTTCTGACCTCTTACATATGTTAAGTGACATAGAGACACTCCTTGTTTTAGCTGCTATTCTTCCCATACTGGAGGAAATGAACATGCTTATGAAAAAGCCCAAGAAAGAACTATTTATATTTCTAAATATACTAAACTGTGTTGAATGATATGCATGACCCTCGATAATCTATATCTATCAAACAAGTCCTTCATAAGTCCAAAATTTAGTAGCTGACACTTGATAACAAATTTGACCAATCTTGCTAATTTTTTAGTGTTTAATGATAGCGGGGAGTTATGTGTCTCTGTAAAGGGATTTGAGATACCAATGCACTATTTTAACAAGGTCACTTGCGTACTATCAGAGAACCTGTTTCAAGGAAAGATTTTGACAAGATTGTTATTTCTGTAAGTACTACTTTAAAGAATATTGCGAAATCTCTTTCCTTGGAGTTAGAGATCAATTCCCTCGTGATGAACTGCTTGAAGCCATGTCTATAGTGTATCCTCAATATTAGGTCAACTATGAGCCAAGTGATTATAAAAACAAGATAAAGACCTTAACATATCATTTTTACAAAAGTACAAAACTCGATTGTAATCTCTCCTTCTAGTAAGCCAAAAAATTTCTTAACCTTGCACAATTTCAACTTACAAGAGAGAACATTAGTATTCAAATTTCCCTTTTTATATCATCATTAGAGTTCACTAATCAATTATTAGTCCATATACTTTTCCTCATTTATCCTTAAGACTTATAACCTTATGATCTTAATCACAATGATTTCATCTTTAACATTAATAAACATAGACATTTCATATTCACATTCTTTCATTCACAATTCCCATGCATTATCTAGAGAGAGTTCTTGGGTTAGCCCTATCATTAATCAACCTTGTCTTCCACATGAGCATGGTTTGTTAAGGCGTTAACCATCCCACATAGAGGCCCAAAGGCTTCTCCCAACACCCAGGGTCCTTCACCATTTGGCTCAATGGGACTTCACACAACACCTGACATTTTTCATCCCATTGAGAGTCACCTATCGTCGGACACATTTATTATGAGCTCATAATACCATAGGCCCAAGAGCTTCACTCACACCTGGAGTTCTTCATCTCTTGGTCAAGGGACTTCACATGCACCCAGTGTTCTTCATCCACTTGAGGGTCACCTAGGTCCAATTTTACATCCTTAACTTAACCCCATCCTCATAGGTCGATAAGATGATTAAGGATGAGGCTTGAACATCCGTTTTTGAACATGTCATGAGTTGTGATTTATCAACCATATTTGTTGATTGCCATTCATTGGCATTATATGCTTTTCATCATTCTAATCAGCTTTCTTATATCATATGTTATTTTCATGACAGTCAGATCTATCATAGAGAATACATTCCATTTATATGTTGATCCTTCTATATATAATAAAGTTATGCTAATCCATCACATATTCAGATTTTAGATATTTGTAAATTAATGATTATTATGTAATATCACATTCTAAAGAATTCACTATCCAATTCAATCATAACGTGAGCATATTTTCATGACTATCATAAGCAAAACATATTAGTTCTATTTACCTTACAATATTATTTTTACATGATCATTTACCATAATAATGATAACACTTATCTAATTCATGAATTATATAACATGACTTTAACTATCTATCTACATATATAAATTGCATTTAACATATCAGCATTCTGATATGTTTATTCTAATTCAATCAGGGACAACATATTGATTTCCTACGCTTACTCATAATGTCATTCTAATATTCATATTCTATGCATACATAATAGTTTATTGATATCATCGATTAGCAGAAATAACATTGATAAAGACAAATTATCATACCTGGTTATGATTTGTGGACTTGGTAAGAGGTATATGTTATCAAGGGCTATTACTTAGACTCCTTCGCACTTGCTGATACCATTTATTTGCCTGGTTATATAACAATTATGGTGGATGGTAATTGCAATATGGCAGATTGATTTAAGTAGATTCCCTGTGTGTTTGTAATTTGAATTCTTTTGTAGACAAATTTGTTTTCAGACTCAAGTAGATCAAATGATATTGTGTGTGATGATGCTTGATAGATGATGCCCTCGATATACTTGATCAATCCCTTTATATTCCTTTCATCGGTTCTTTTAGGAGAGTCACTACCATCCAATCACATCTCTTAGGATAATCAGGAGTTTAATAATTGTTTGTTTTCCTTAAGTCATGATCGCTTATGGGAAGTGGGTACCAATCTTGTCTTTTAGTGTCTTTGTCTTATTCCAATTTATCTTTTATTCCATGTAAGATTCAAAAGAACACTTTAGCGATTAACACTTGAATTCTCCCTTCCTCATATGATTGGTGCTAAATTACAATGGCATCATGGGTATGAATTCATTGATTGTTCACTTGTCTTGGTTATGAGCTGATCATTCTAAGCATTTTTCCTTGCTCGGTTCTTCCTAACATTATCTTTGTTGTTCTTTACTCTGTCATTCCAATCTTTAATTAGGATGAAAGCGATCGATTTGGAGGGGACATGACAGGCCTCCCCTCTCAAGATTGCTTGTCCTCAAGCAATGCTCAAATTTAGATGTGTGAGGATCTCAGCTCCTTCCCATGTAGCATCATCTACTGGCATGTCTTTCCATTTTATCAGGTATTTGGAGATAGTTCTATGCCTCAACCTCCTTTCCCTTGTATTAAGTATCCTTTCTGGTTCTAGTACTAGCTGCCCTTCATCATCAAGTGGTGGTAATTCTTCACAAGGAATAACCTTTTGTCCAAGTACCTTTTTGAGTCGAGAGACATGGAACACATTATGGATCTTACTATTCTTGGGAAGATCCAATTCATATGCAACTTCACCAATCCACTTTAGGACTTTGTATGGTCCATAAAATCGCAGTTTAAGTTTCTCTATTCTACTGCTCTTGATGGATGTTTGCTTATATGGTTGTAATCTAAGGCATACCATATCTCCCTACTCAAAGGATCTTTCCACCCACTTCCAATTTCCATATATCTTTTGTTGATTCTGAGCATGATGTAAATTGTCCTTAAGGACTCTCATAATGTCCCCATGTTGTTGTAGGAAATCTTTTACCTTGGACACCTTGCTATTAGGAAGAAGTAACTTTCCAAATGACATGGCTTCGTACCCATACAAGGATTGGAAGGGACTCATTCCAATGGATATGTGATGAGTGGTATTATAACAATACTCTCCCATGTGAAGCCATTTGATCCATGCCTTGTGTTGTCCTATTACATAATTCCTCAAATAGCCTTCAATCCATTTGTTCACTATCTCCATTTGCCCATCAGTTTGCGGATGATAGCTCATGCTCGGGGTGAGTTTTGTTTTGGATAATTTGAAGAGTTCTTTCCAAAATAGACTCATGAACTAGCTATCTTGTTACTAATTATAATTTCTGGTAAGCCATGGAGCTTGAATATCTCCTTGAAGAATAATTCTACAACTTGGGATGCCTTATACTCAGATGAGATGGCCATAAAATGTGCATACTTGGTGAGTCTATCTAACACCACATAAATACAATCCCTTCCTTGTACCTTAGGAAGTCCCGTGATGAAATCCATGGAGATGCTACTCCATTTTTGTTTAGGTATAGGTAATGGCTGCAATAGTCCAACTAGATGTGTGTGCTCTTTCTTATTCCTTTGGAATGTATCACATTCTTGTACATATTTGAGCACATCCTTCTTTAGTCCTTTCCAGGAAAACCTTTCTCAGATCTATTTATATGTTTTATAGTAACCTTGGTGTCCAGCAAGAGGGCTATCATGAAATTCCTTCATAGCTTGATCCTTCATCTTCGAATTGACTGCCAGGTATATTCTATCCTTGTAGAGAATGAGGTCTTCTTTCACCATATAGCCCTCATCCTTTACTCTTCCCTCCATTACATCATTAGTGAAAGGATATTTGACATATTCTGCTGTAATGGAACTTTTCCAATCTGAGGAAATGCTTGACATGGTGCATAGGTGTGGTCTTATTGATAGGGCATCAACCACCATGTTATTCTTCCCTTTCATGTAGGCTATGTCGAAATTGTATGCTTGGAGCCGGCTTACCCATTTCTGTTGTCAGTCATTCAAATCTCTTTGTTTCAAAAAGAATTACAGGGTATTATGATATGTTTTAACTGAGAACTTCCCACATACTAGATATTTTTAGAACTTGGTTAGAGTGTGCATGATAGCTAGCATTTATTTATCATAAGTGGAATATAGTCTCTCCACCGAGGATAGTTTCTGACTCTCGAAGGCAATAGGATGCTTATTTTGCATTAGGATAGCCCCGATGCCTTCTCTTGAAGCATCACACTCGAGTTCAAAAGGTAATGAGAAATTGGGTATGGCTAACACTGGGCAAGTGCTCATAACCCTCTTTAATTCTTCGAATGCTATCTCAGCTACATCATTCCGATGGAATAACCCTTTCTTGGTTAAGTTGGATACGGGGCAACAATCTTGGAGAATTTCTTTATGAACCTTCAGTAATAGCTGCAAAGCCCCAAAAATCCTCTCAAGTGTGTTACAGTTCTCGGCCTAGGCTATTCCTTTATGGCCTTAATCTTTTATTCATCAACTTGAATCCTTGTGTAGTTATCTTATGCCCTAGGTAGAGTATTTCTTCCATTCCAAACTCACATTTGGATGCTTTGGCATATAAGGATTCTTGCTCAAGAATGGACAAGACTTCATCAATGTGCTTCAGGTGTTCTTCCCAGGTTTTACTATAGATCAAGTTATCAGCAAAGAATATCAATAAAAACTTTCTTAACTGCTTCTTGAATGTGTCGTTCATACATGATTGGAAAGTAGCTGGAGCATTTGTTAAGCCAAAGGGTAGGATCAAGAATTCAAAATGTCCATAATGGCATCTAAACGCTATTTTTGGAATGTCTTCTTCCCTCATTCAGATTTGATGGTACCCCGATCTTAGGTCAATTTTTTAGAAGTATTTTGCCCCATGTAACTCATCAATTAATTCGTCCACTTAGGGTATAGGATACCTATTTTTGATAGTTTGTTTGTTTAAGGCTCTACAGTCCATGCATATCCTCATGGTATCATCTTTCTTTTTTACTAATACCACGGATGATGCAAAGGGGCTCAAACTTGGTTGTATGTGACCCATTTCTAAAAGTTCATTAATTGTTTTTTCTATTTCCTCCTTAAACGTTTGGGGATGTCTATATGGGGTGGTGATAAAAGGTTTGACGTATTTCTCCATTTCAATAATGTGTTCAAATCCTCGTTTGGGAGGCAGACCTGAGGGAATATCATTAAAGACCTTTTTATGTTTCCTAAGAATGGGTTGGATATCTATATGAATTGCTTTTCCCAAGGGTGTTGACTTAGCAAGGATCATGCATTGAGCTGCCCATTCGACTTGATTGTGACGAAAAATCCTTTCCATTCTTTTGGAGGAAACCATTCGAGGGGACCCATTGGATAGACCATGTAGGATGACTTTTCTTCCTTGGTCCTCATATTGAAGTTCTAGTTTTGGAAAGTCTAGTGTGACTCAACCTAAGGAATATAACCAAGGGGTTGCTAATATTACATCCATTTCCCCCATATTGACAATATAGAAATCATCTTGGATAGTGTTTTGTCCTATGGTCATTTTTAGTTGGGGTATCATTTTTGAACAACCTTTGATGGATCCATCGGCTAGAGATACCATGAATCCTTCAAAATCTTGTGCATTTAATTTGATTCTTTTGACTAGGGATTCATCAATAAAGGTATGGGTGGCCCCACTATCAACTAGGAAGGTTACTTTATTGCCTTTAAGATGGCATCTAAGCCTAAAGGGGTGATGTTTAGATACCTTAGATATGGCAGGTAAGGTTACTTTTTCTTGTGGTTCACATTTTGTTTTTGGTCAAGTTTCCTTCTTCATCGGTTATGGCCTCTATAATTCAGACTTGCCCACATTTATGCCCCAGACCCCATTTTTCCTTACATCTAAAACATATACCCTTTTCTCTTAATTCATCCCGTAGGCATACATGCCCTTGTTTCCAAGGTTCACCACATTTACGGCGTGGGTTCCTGTCTTTTCCCTCATTCTTTCGGTGGAAGGGTTTTTGGAATTTACCTTTGTTAGGGAAGGGTTTAGCATAGTACTTAGGTTTCTTATCTTTTTCTAACCTAAGGGCCGTATCTATGGCATCTTCTAAGGTGGTAGGTTTGAAAGCACTTACAAAGTTCCTTAGAGATTCATCGAGACCTTCCACAAACAAGTATGTGAGTTGATCTTCCTCAATTCCCAAGACTTTTACGGATAGCTTCTCAAATTCATAGATGTAATCTTCCACCATTCCACACTGCTTTAAATGTGTGAGTTCTTTAAAATCTTCCTGTGGGTGCCTCCTATCAAATATTTTGATTAATTTACATGAGAATTCTTCATAGGAGGTTATCTTCTCGTGGCCTAGGGTGTGCTTCTCATTGTGCCACCATTCATAGGCTAGCCCTTCCAAGTGTAGGATGGAAAATTGTAGTATATCTTTCTCAGTCATAGGACTTAAATAGAAGTAGTCATTAAGCTTCTCAAACCATGCATGTGTTGAAATCTTGTTTGTCCCATCAAAATTGGGTAGATGTACCTTGTTTGCCTTATGTTTAAGGTCCTTGTTCATGGGCCTTCTCTCCCTTCAAGCAACTTCATTCCTCTTTGAGTTGCTGAAATCATTAAAAGACACTACTCTCCTTACCTCTAGATTCAAATTTGCATATGCTTGTAACATAAAAAAATGTCCCTTTGGGGCCTTTTCCCTCATAAGGTTTAGCTTCTGGGTCTTTAGTATGCATTTAGGACATCTTAGTTCATATTTTGACATCCCAATGGAATGAGACCTAGGTTCCATGGAAAATTGGACCTAGGTGGACCCCTTGAGCTGTACCCTACCCAAAATAGGGGGAGGAATTGGGCGCCTGCACCCTAGTCCTGCCCTATTTTGGGGTAGCCCTAATTTCTGGGTGTCAGTTTGTGACTGTTATTAGGTCCCTTTGCAGACACGGTAAGTTTGAATTATGAAAATCTTCGTGAGAGTGTTTGTAGATGCATATATAAACATGCTTAGGCATTCATTTGTAAACTAGGATATTTCAATTAGAGGTTTACAAGCAAGCTATTATGTTCTCAAGGTAATTCAAGGCTTCTATTGTGTTGCAAAAGTAGACTTGTATGTTTTGTGTGTTGATATTTGTAGATTTGAGCATCAATTTCCTCATGGCATGAAGAGCCTCTTCCTCCATGAGGGCTTCACTACAAGGTGACATAATATTGTGTTTTCATCATTGATTTCTTTGGTTTTTGCCTCTGCCTCACAAAGGCATGCACTCTTTATCTGACAACAGTGTTCAGATACTTAAGTGTCCTCCGGGGCTTGAATAAAGCAAGCCTCTAAACACCATAACCCCCAAACCAAGTCTTATGATTGCAGGTTATAGGTGTTGCATTTGGAAAAAGTGGAGTTGCAGGACATTGGAGCACTTCAAGGACTTGGGTGCTCGCTCTAGTGTCCTCCACAGCTGAGTTTCAGGAAACAAAAGTTACAGGGTTGATTAGTGTTGGAAGGTGGTCCGGATCCTGCAAAGAAATTGGTACCTTGGACTTGGGTACCCGCTCCAGTGTTCCCAACTATTCCACTTCGAAATCCTAAAAATAGGTACTCTATGATTTGGTATTTTACTCCTATCTGCAAGATCTTTTTCTGTTATTCGTCAATTTGTTTCCGTATTTACATAATTAGGATTTTAATGGTCAATTGAGCATAAGAGAAGGAAAATTGATAATTAAATTCTCTAATCCAAGTTTCCCTACATCTCACAGAAACCTAGGGTATGATAGTGCTCACCACTCGACCCTAGATCCTTGAATGTGTTAAGTGGAAAGGCAGATTTAAACATCAAAACACTAAAACATTAACAAATCCAATTTTCCCCTAAATGTTTTGGTGAACCCGTGTTTTTGGACTTAAATTTCAACTTGATGAGTGTGTGTCTTCAGATTTGGATTTCATTCATTCATTCATATAGTCATTCATTTTATTGCATTGAGAAAAATTCAAAAAAATTGCATTGATTGGATTACTAAATTGCTTGAATTCTTCCTAAATTTTCCTAATTCATGATTTTTACATCAGATCTGATGTAAACTATAGTAAAATCAAAAAATTCAAAAATTTGCATTGCATTTTCATTATTAATTTGCTAGGTTTTTGTGGAAATTTTGACAATTTTATATAACTTAGTAATTCCAAAATCTAGGGTTAGTAGGTAATATATTTTTTTTCATATTTTTATATTGATTTTAGAGGCTCATTAAAATTAAAATTTGGATTTAGTCTTGCATTTTAGTGTAAATTTGCATTTAGATTTAAAATATCTGCAATTTTGCATAGAAAATTTCAACAAAAACTAGCAATTTTGATGCATTTTCATTAAATTTGCATGGGCATTTTGTATGTTCAAGCGTGAAATTTTTTTTCAGATATGAGAGTATTTAATTTTCATTATAAATCAAACTTTAAAACATTCGCATAGCATTTTGTCCCAATATCTCAAACCTAGGGCTTCAAAAACCACGATTTTCACTAAATTTGGCCTTATCGACTCTATAAAATTGCACCATATGCGTGTTGTGAAGATTGTTTTTGAATTAATTTTATTTTATCAAGGTAATCATTTTTTCCCCTCCTAAAAATCTTCACAACACCCTTTTAATGGGCTCTTGTAGTGAAAATTTGGTGAAAAACTACACATTTTGGCTATTTTTTGCCCTAGGGTTTGACCTAGTTTGCACTCCAAGCATGTTGTGATCAATTTTATGGATTACGGTGACTGATATTATTGATATTATTTTCTATACCTCCTAAAATTCATTACAACATCCCTTTTTCTAGGTCTTGGAGTTGAAAAACTGTGAAAAATAGCCTGTTTTTGCTATATTTTCACTAAGGGTTTGACCTTAAGTGGCGTTAAAAGCATGTTGTGTTGGGTATTTTGGAACCAAGTGGCTGTTATTACTGATATTATTCACTTTCCATTCCTCACAACACCCTTTGTTATGCTCCCTTGCATTGAGTTTTGGTGAAAAAAGTGTCCATTTTGACATATTTTCACTATAGTTTGACTTAGCATTATCTTGGATTTGCGTCAAGAGTGTGTTGGGAAGGAACATATTACTATTTTGGACTAATATCAAACATATAATTTTCTTCCCCTAACCAAAATCCTTACAACATCCTTTGTTTCATTCATTTGCATTGAAAAGAGTACAAAAAAACAAGCATTTTAGGTTATTTTGCATATAGTTTTGCACTTGTCTTTTGCATCAAATTTGAAAAACTTTTGAAATATGATTTTGCACCTCATTACGGAATCTTCATGTTATTCATCTCTAAAATCTTTACATGAGTATATCCTAGATTTTGAAAACTTTACTAATTTCACTAATGAGAATCCTCATGTTTTAGAACACATAGCTTATATCAGCGGTATTGATGCTTCTATATGTTCTACATATGAGTTGCAATTACTTTGTTATACACATGATTTTAGTAGCTTCACTTTACTCATAGGGGCATATCCTTTGATATTAGAAGATTTAACCAAATTTTTCTCTAGGAACACCCATGAGAAAGATGAAAGTGAAAAGCCTTTTTCTGCCACAGAGTATGATGATGATGATGTACCTTCCTCTCATCCCATTGCTCTCCCTAGCCAAGATGTAGCATTAGTGGATGAGAAAAGGTCTCTCACATTAAATACTTTGGTGATGGATGTTGGCTGCAATCAAGAGGGAAACAGTGTTAATTTGATACTTATTAATAGACTTGGTAGCACTATTCCTAAGATGGTTGTACGGGGGGCACCTAATGCACCTTCTTGCTTAAAGCCAGTGATTACGGTTCAAGGTGTTCAAAATGTGTTACAACAACCACACCACAATGTGATTGTTCACACATATAACACTCATTATAACAAGCAAAGTAACCAAGCACCACATGTGCCTGTCTCTCTTCCATGTTCTCAACCTATTCTCCCTCAACCACCTCACCTTACTCATCAAAGTGGTCAAGAGTATGATCTTGTCAAATAGCTTTGTGCTACTCTAGCTAAGATCTCTCTTTGGGATTTAATATAAACATCACCTACATACCATGGAATGCTCCTAGAAGCTTTGCAAAAGGTGATTGTTCCACCTACTGCTAAGCCTAATGATGTAGTAGCCATATTGGATAGTATGCATGCGACAAAAATATATATTCTCTTTCAACTAGAGGAATTACCGTCAATTCAAGTTCAAAACCAATATGATCCTCTTCTAATCTTTGTCACAATAAATAGAACGTTGGTAAAATAAGTTATGATTGATAATGGATCAGCTCTTAATGTTTGTGGCATTGACTTATTACATAAGATTAAAGTTGATACATCTGCCATCAAGCTGGAACCATTAAGTATCCATGGTTTTGACAATGTTGGACAACAATCCATAGGTACTATAACTTTACCTATACAAGTGGGACTTGTGATCGTGCCTACCTTGATTCATGTCATGCATAGTTCTTTATCTTACAACATGATTCTTGGTAGACATTGGATTCATGCATTGGGGGCAGTCCCTTCCACTCTACATTGTTCAATCAAATTTATATTCAAAAGTAAACTTCATACTATTCATGTTGATCCTGAACCAGATAACTGTCTATATTTGAAACACAAAAACCAGTTCACAATCATATGAGCTTAAACAATTTACAAGCTAATTCATCAAAGCCTTTGGCCACAAATGATGTGAAAGATTCTATACCATCGAATGCACTCTTTGGTGATAATTGGGGCTCATTAGATTTTAATCCTTGTAGTGTAGGGGAATATAAAATTAATAGCCTTGACACATCAAAAGTGGCATCAATCTCACGTATGCAATCTTTTGAAGCACCTAAGAAATCTAAAGTCCCCTTGGTGGAAAATAAAAACAATACTCTCACTTACACTACAAATTATGACACCTCCGAGGCTTCACCATCTTCTAAGGAAATGACATCCCTTTATGGTTGAGGATTTAAGATCCTTTATAACAATTGTGAATATGTAGGTAAGGGATGTGGTGTAAATCAACAAGGAATTTGAGTACCTATAGAATCTGCTTCAACAGATTACTCAAGCGGCATTGGATATAATCCTTTTAAAGAAAAGAAAGCTTCCCATTGTCCTAAAATTAATGTTAATTCAACAAGATCAAAACAACATGATATTTATGTATGTTCTTAACAATGGTACTCTAACAGGTAAGTATCTCTAACCCTTTATCTCTCTTGCGATGTCCTTCCCCCATGATGTGTTATGTGTTGTTTAGGCCTCCTGGGATGACCTCAGATTCTCCCATAAGGTCTGGGATACCAGGAGACCACCTTTGTTGTGACCTTCTTCTATTTGTATTATCATTCTTCTATATTGCCTCTTTCTTTAATTTTATTGTTGTGTGTTGTGTCTTATGGACATAGCGTTGCGGTTGGTGACTTGGGGGCACCCTTTTATGTGATTGTCCCTAAGACACTTGTTTCTCCTCTCTTATTTATTGTTTCCCTTCCTCTAGTGTTTCCATCTAGCAAGCGGATGACGAAAAACATTTACATTGATGCGAGCCTAGTGTCCCTTTCGAGAGCAATCAAAAAATGGACTTAGTTCCTAATTTGACAATGGGATTGTATATTTTATCTGACACTTGGCTAGTGGAAGCACTCGTGCTTTTCCCGTAGTGAATTTGATGATGTTTCTATCGCATTTACAAACCTTAACAATACTACTGCTCTATGCACCTTTGATTGTCTTTGAATCTAGCCTTGGCAGTACTCGATTCGGAGAGCTTTGTGTTATAGCCCTACGGTTATCCTTGAACTCTAAATTCATTGTATAACCTTGGCTCTTTGTGTGGTTAATCATATGCATCGATGTTGTTGTTTATTATAATCTTGTAGCCACTAACATGTTTCTTGTAGGGATGTGTTGGTGGGAACATTTGGCTATCATAAAATACATTTCACCTCTGGGGGGCATGGGCTTTGTGAAATTTGGTGTTCCCTTGTGTGTTTCATTCCTACCTTAACGTGCTTGATATCGACACTTGATATCAACCACCTTTAGGTGGGGGCATATATAAGGTAAGTTGTATGTTATAGATGTTAGCAATGTGTTTGACTTCAGATGCAGAGACTTGCACCCCAGAGTAGTGCATCGTGCATCTTGAGTTTGTTTGAAATCAATCAATCAATCATGTAAGCCCTCTGTGGAGGTGGGATATGGCATATATCCTTTTTATCTCAAGCCCTCTAAGGAGGCGGGGATGGTGTATTTCTCAGAGAATATTGCATCATCCTGTCATTTTCAAAAGTCCTCTATGGAGGCAGGGAGCGGTTTTGTGACTAACTCAACCCTTAAAAGTGTTTTCGACAATTGTTGTGGCAAAGCCCAATCATCGGTGTGTGCCTGTAATGTGCTTGAGATGGTGTTGGACCTAGAAATAGGTACACTCCATCACTTGTCTGCCGTGTTTTCTTCGTGTCTTCAAGTGTGTGTGTTTTGGCATGCTTGTTTTGTGTGGCATGTTTGTTGCCCCATATCCAGAGACTAGCACCTTAGGTAGTGCTTCCTGCATTTTTAGAGGTTTTGCGTGTCTTGCGTGTGTGTTGCCCCATATATATAGAGACTTGCACCCTAGGGTAGTGTATCCTGTATTATGGGAGGTTTGTTTACTTTTCAATACTTGCATTTGCATTTCATATATATGAGAAAAAGAAAAGAAAAGATATCATCTCTGTCTACCAGGCATTAATGTGTCTTCTATGCATTGACTATATTCTCCATGTTATGTGTGACTGTAACTATCTCCTCCGCATTTTGCATTCCTATTACTGTCTTCTATGTGATTGGTGTGTCGTCTCCATGCTTGGTGTGTTTGCTGTGTTTGTGACCTTACTTTAATGCATGTATTGGCCTTGTGTTATACATACATTAAAGTGAGGGCTAAATGTAATGTCAGAAAATGTCCCCTTGGGGGCTTTTCCCTCATAAGGTTTAGCTCCTGGGTCTTTAGCATGCATTTAGGACATCTTAGTTCATATTTTGACATCTCAATGGAATGAGACCTAGGTTCCATGGCAAATTGGACCTAGGTGGACCCCTTGAGTTGTACCCTGCCCAAAATAGGGGGGGAGGACTTGGGCACCCACACCGTAGTCCTGCCCTATTTTGGGGCAGCCCTAATTTTTGGGTGTTAGTTTGTGACTGTTATTAGGTCCCTTTTCCAACACGGTAAGTTTGAATTACGAAAATATTGGCAAGAGTGTTTGTAGATGCATATATAAACATGCTTAGGCATTCATTTGTAAACTAGGAGATTTCAATTAGAGGTTTACAAGCAAGCTATTCTGTTCTCAAGGTGATTCAAGGCTTCTATTGTGTTGCAAGAGCAGACTTGTATGTTTTGTGTGTTGATATTTGTAGATTTGAGCATAAATTTCCTCATGGCATGAAGAGCCTCTTCCTCCATGAGAGCTTCACTACAAGGTGACATAATATTGTGTTTTCATCATTGATTCCTTTGGTTTTTGCCTCTGCCTCACAAAGGCATGCACTCTTTATTTGACAACAGAGTTCAGAGACTTAAGTGTCCTCTAAGGCTTGACTGAGGCAAGCCTCTAAACACCACAACCCCCAAACCAAGTCTTGTGATTGCAGGTTATAGGTGTCGCATTTGGGAAAAGTGGAGTTGCAGGAAGGATTGGCAGACATCAGGGATTCAGGATCTGAAGAGTTGCAGGATACTGGAGCACTTCTAGGACTTGGGTGCTCACTCTAGTGTCCTCCGTAGCTGAGTTTTAGGAAACAAAAGTTACAGGGCTGATCAGTGTCAGAAGGAGGTCTGGATCCTGCAAAGAAACTAGTACCTTGGACTTGGGTGCCCGCTCCAGTGTCCCCAACTGGTCCGCTTCGAAACCCCAAAAAATAGGTACTTTGTGATTTGGTATTTTACTCTTGTTTACAAGAGCTTTTTCCATTATTCGTCAATTTGTTTCCATATTTACATAATTAGGGTTTTAATGGTCAATTGAGCATATGAGAAGGAACATTGATACTTAAATTCCCTAATCCACGTTTCCCTACATCCCACAATGACCTAGGGTATGATAGTGCTCGCCACTCGATCCTAGATCCTTGAATGTTAAGTGGAAAGGCAGATTTAAATATCAAAACACTAAAACATTAACAAATATATTTTTCCCCTAAACAATGCTATGGCTATATCTTCTGTGCTCATGGTAGGGGGTGTAACTTCTTCCGTACTTGAAACCTCTTCATTAGGAAGGAAGGAAGGAATATGCACTCTTGGTATGGATGAAGAATGGCTATTCTTGGAGTGATTTGATCCTACCTCTCTTTCATTATTCACTTGAGATTTCAAACTTTCAATAGTATTCCCCATATTTTGTAGTGCTTGACAGAGATCTTGGTTGGTCTTGTTTTGTTCTGATATGAATGCTCTCAATTCCTCATTCATAAGGGTCTCCATTTGGTTGTTGCTATTATGTGTGTTGTACCTTCTTGAGTAGGTTTTCATCAAATTTAATTACAAGATGGTAGGTCGATGGCTCTGATACCAATTGTAATGTCTCCTTCTAGTAAGCCAAAAATTTTCTTAACCTTGCACAATTTCAACTTACAAGAGAGAACATTAGTATTCAATTTTTCCTTTTTATATCATCATTAGAGTTCACTAATCAATTATCAGTCCATATACTTTATCTAATTTATCCTTAAGTCTTATAACCTTATGATCTTAATCACAATGATTTCATCTTCAACATTAATAAACATAGACATTTCATATTCACATTCTTTCATTCACAATTCCCATGCATTATCTAGAGAGAGTTCTTGGGTTAGCCCTATCATTAATCAACCTTGTATTCCACATGAGTATGGTTTGTTAAGGCATTAACCATCCCACACGGAGGCCCAAAGGCTTCTTCCAACACCCGAGGTCCTTCACCATTTGGCCCAATGGGACTTCATGCAACACCTGACATTCTTCATCCCATTGAGAGTCACCTATCATTGGGCACATTTATTATGAGCTCATAGTACCATAGGCCCAAGAGCTTCACTCACACCTGGAGTTCTTCATCTCTTGGCTCAAGGGACTTCACATGCAATCAGGTTGATTTGCAATTTCAATTATTGAACAATTTAAACTCATGGAGGCTCCCCACCAAGAGGGATTAATAACAAAGCTTTGGGCAACCTTAAGTCAAAGCAAAATATTGCGTGATGCATTATCAAAAATTTTCAAACTTGCTGATTTATGCCAAACCATGATATTGGGGTCAGTGAAGGATGAGAGAGTTTTTAGTGCATTGGGGTTCTTGAAATCAAAGATAAGAAATAAACTTGACAAGAATTTGGAAAACTGCTTGAGAAGGTATACAATTAGACATGATATTTAGAGTTTTCCTTTTGATAGGGCACTTGCAATCTGAAGGTCCTTATGTGAAAGAAGAGGGTTGTGTAACACTTCAAACAATAATAGCACAAATGACCATGACACAATGAATACCAAAACCATGTGTAGTGGTAGTGGTGTTGATGAGAAACTCTTAAGTGGAGATATGGAGATAGAAGAAAATGAAGAACATGATCAGGATGACACTGGATATCATGGTCAAAGGGAGGAGAATGAGGATGATGAGATGATTTGGCAATTTGAAGGGAATTAGCAATTATTAGGTATTTCTACTGTATTTCTGTTCCAAACTCCAAAATATTGTTGATGACATTTTATTTGTCTATCAGTGATGTACATTCTTCATTTTTGATATAAAAAATTAATATTTTCATATTATTATTCTATTATATTGATAAGTTTTACGAGCATTCAACTAAATGCAAAGTAATTTTTCTTCTCTACAACCACAGTAGTGTTTCTTTTGTTTTCCTTTATTGCATTGCATAGTAATCAACAACAGTAGCATATTAATATACATCATTAGCAAGTTTTTAATGTGTATGTAGAAACCAGAGTTTTCTTGAAGTAGGCAATTAAGTAGTATAGATAATTTGAACAATGAACACATAAATGGATTCTAGTGTTATATAGATTTTCAAATGAAGGTCCGAAGGAATACATTGAAGTATTACATTTACAATGTACATTAACTTGCTCAAAACCAACTCTGCATAATGCTCTGTTGGAAACACATATTACTAAATCATTTTATCAGCTTTTGTAGAGCACTCCACTCTTCATCTGATGGAAGTGTATCTTTTCTTAACCCAATTAGAGTGAGTTGTAATTGTGATAAAAGTTTATAATTCATATTTTTACTTGACATCAATGTTTCACTAAAAGTTCCATTCAAGGTTATTAGTGGTGAGATAGAATCCAAAAAGTTTGCCTCATCAAGATTTTGAGGAAACTAGTCCTTATCCCACTTCATTTTATCCTCCATATTCCTTTTGAAAGCAGCCTTTCCAATGTATCATCCCGATTGGTCAAAAGCCCTCGGCAAACCAAGCTTTCTGAAGTATTCTTCCTTTGTTTGCATCCTCTTTGTCAATACTACAACTTGTTCCAAAAGATGTCCTACTTCTTCTAGTTTCTCACATTTTTCAATGATAGATGAGACCTTTATTATGGCATCAATACGGTTCTAAATTCCTTTTGATTCCAATTCTTCGCAAGTAGCATAGTAGATTGATTCTAGAATGTTGTTTGCATCTGATAGTTTTGAAGTTGCCATGTATCCATTTTAAGCAATGTATTTTTGGAGTGTATCACTACATATTAGTAGATCATGAGTGAATTCAAACATTTTAGACATAACATCAATCCTCTTCATATTTTTCTCCCACATGTTATGTTTTATATAAACCATTGTGTTTCTATAAAATTTAGATACTTTCTTTTTGGAGGATTTTATTTCATTTTCTACATTCTTCAGTTTTATCTACAAATTTTAAGAGTTTTTTTCTCTCTCTCCACATTTTCTTCCCACAGATGTCCTACTTTTTCTGTTGCCTGTAGTTTGTCTTTGGCTTGATTCAAAGATTGTTTTATTTTTTCTAAATTGGTTTTTTCAATATCATAATTTTTTTTACTTTCACTTAACATTTTTTGTAGTTTATTCACTTCTACCTCTATCTATTTATTCACTTCACTTGTAGATGTAGAGTCAGAGTTTTTTATCCTTTTCTTTAATTCTTTGGTCTTGTTCTATGCTGCTTTCCTCTTGGCTTTTTCATTTTCTATGTCTCCCTATAACTTTTCTATATGAGTCTGCAACCTGTTACGTAAATCACAGTGTCAAATGCAAATGAGCAATTTGAATGGAATTAACATCACTAAATATATTTTTCTTCTGTTGTAACTCAATTACTGGAACCTGTGACCTATCTATATTACAACTCTGATTTTTAGACAATATATTCAACAAAGTTACCAGGAAATTAAAAAACAACCATACCTTTTTTGTTCTCTCTCTTGCTTTAGCAATGATGTGTACACCACTTTGTTGTTATTTTTTGATAAATTAATTTTGTTAGAATTTTTCATTCCAAAAAAATCCACTTGGATGGTGCTCACCTCATAGTCAGAGTGTTGCATCTGGTCCTCTGGTTTATTTTGAACTTTGGGTACAATAATCATGTAATCCATTTTTTCTATTTTTTGGTCAAATGTAGTCAATACCCTGGTTGTTGCAGGCTCTAAAGTTGTAGTAGTCTCTATCTCTAGCACTTTTTTCTTGTGTGTTTTA
Organism: Cunninghamia lanceolata; assembly: GCA_027924645.1. NCBI lineage: Eukaryota > Viridiplantae > Streptophyta > Pinopsida > Cupressales > Cupressaceae > Cunninghamia > Cunninghamia lanceolata. The sequence goes on from BSBN01000725.1 coordinate 4,539,855, forward strand.
GATATTTTGGCTTTCTTTTCAAACTCAGCTTTGTAATCAGAATCTGTGACACTTAACATAACTTTGAATGGCAAATGAGTAGTTGTAGTGTTGGTGGCATCTTTAATTAATTGATGTTGAGGATTAGCCATTCCTGTCCTAGTCACACTAACGATAGGAGGGGGTGCCTTCTAGAAACAATTGCTTTGGTGTGCATGTGGAATCAAAACCTGTCATAGTCTTTTGCTTCTTAGTATTCAAAAGGCCTTGTTCTCTAAGTTTGTCTATAGTATCATCTAATTTTATTGATGGCCTCTTGTGAGTTTGTTGTTACGGTTCTTGCTGACCAGTACTACCACTATTACCTATACAATCGCTAGATTTGCCACTAGTAGCACTAGAATGTCCACCATCTCCTATAGGAAAAGAAGGAGAAACATGCAGATCAGAAGACCCTTGTGGTACTATTACTGATTGGATCTCACTCTGAGGATTTAAAGTTGGAATAAATCTAATCTCTTGATTTGTATGTGTATGCCCTTTGGATTGTTCATCACCTCCAATGCTGAGTCTAAGATCATTAGGTTTCCTAGGGTATACATCTGGTACAATCCAAATGCCTTATCCTGTGGGCTCCAAACCACCACCTTCATAACCAAATTTTTGGGCTATTGATGCCCCTATAGTATATGTTTCTCTTGTGGTCTCACTCATACAAGGTTTGAATGCAAAGGAACTAAGATCACTAGGTTGTCCTTCATCCTCATCATCACTTTCAGCATTAGATGCTTCATCAATAGTGGGATGCTCTATATCCCATAATTTGCTGAACTCTTCATCTTCTGAGTTTTCTTCAAATTTAGCAGTAGCTTTTGGATCACCGAGATCCTTCCTCATAGACCAAAAGGCACTAATTTTTGACTGCGACCAACCTTCATTTATACAAGCCTCTTTTAGAGTTTGTGGAATTTTTGTATACGTAGATTTTATAGCACCTTTTCTATATAAATTGTCATATCTCTTGTTTTCTAGTGCCACCTCTGCATCTCTATGTGTTTGTGGAATTGGATGTGATCCCATTATTTCTAATGACAATATTTCAAAAGAAATACCTCTTTGAGCAGCAGTTTCTTCCATGACTTTTCTGACCTCATCCCAAGAATTCTTGTTTCTCAACATTTCTAGTAGGGGTTTACTTTCATGTTGAATTCTACTTGGAGCATTCTTATTGGCCACAAGCCTTATTTTAATCACATCACATGGGTCATACTGCTAGTCAGAGTCAACATCAAATGTAAAAAGTTGTAAAATTTCATGTGCCACAGTGAATTCTCTCGAATGTGAATCCTCCACATGAAAAAGGTAAGGAAGGAAATATGCTCTTCTTTTGTTGACTAACAAAGTGTAGTAGATCTGTCTCTCCATTTCTCCATTTGCCATATGTATTCCAATGCAAAACTACTCTCTGTCACATGTATTGGAAGTTTGTGGGGATTTACTCTTGATCCATAAAATCTTAGGACAATATATTCCTCCATGAAGTACCAATCAACCAATTGTATTTCTTTTCCTAGTTGAATGCAATTTCTACAAGACTCAGGCAATCTAGGTATGGGAGTATTTGTAATGGTTTGATACAATGGAGCCAAAAAGTAGTCCACAAAATGATTGTAGTTCTTTTGATTATGATACATCTTTATCTTATGGGTCCAATCTAGTAGTCCATTTTTATCTTGTTGATGCTAAATTTGAAGCTTGTTGTCTGAAAACATCCGAACAAACTGCACTAGAAAAAAATAGCGCAAGTAGATTGTGAACCTAAATGTCTTTCTATTGGAACTAGGAGTGGAAGCTTCACTTTGACTTTGTTTAATCCTTAAAAACTGATCTTGCATGGATCTTACAATGTGCTCAAGAAATATGTATTTAGCAGGTGGATTGTGTTGATGGATATTGTATACCATTTCAAGGATGCTTGTATCCAATTGACTATTAATATCCAATCCAAGGCAAAACACTAGCATGGAAACATTATCCTGAAGCCATGGTTTACAAATATCAATTTTATAAGGAGGCTCATGATTCTGATTGAGTAGGGCAATATCCAATGTTTGAGATTTGATAATTTTTTTAATCATTTTCACTAACTTCTTCATAAGTACTAGCAAGTCTTTCTAGGTTTATGGTCATTGTTCCACATTCTTCAGCAATAAAACCCAACAATTTGCCAAAATATTCTCCATTAATGGGAAGCATTACTTCTTGGCTATCTTTTATAACTATTGCTTTCCTTTTTTCATCATAATTTTGGGCACAGACCATGATAAATTTAGGGAAAGGGAAAGCCTCAGGGAACATCAAGCATCCCAATCCAACCACCCATGGTGCAGCCAACCTAATATTTGGTATTGGTTTTTTGGGGTCAATTTGCACTTGACATACCTTATTCTCCAATGAATATCTGAGTGTTGAGGTAAACCTTCCAAAGATTACAGGGTCATAAATGTCATGGTATTCATTTGTAAAACCTGGGGTTTTAAGCAGATTGACGTCTATTTTATCTCTTTCTTTGCTTTTCCCAATTTTTGGTCTAGTAGTGCTGGTAGACATGTTTGTAAACACTCAACCCTAATTTCTAAACACTGGTCCCCAAGATTGAAAAAATTGAAGTTTCAAGGAGAATAGTAATAGAAATAGTAATAGGAATGAAGTATTTATGTATTTCACTTACCTTGAAAAGATGAATACAAAGACTGGCACTGAGTGACTCCGTGGCATCGCACAATCGATATTAAAATTTCTAGTGCACTATAATCTCCTTGAGTCCTTGACCCTCTCGCTTCCAAATTGTATCAATTAAAATTGCTAAATGCTAAGTGCCAATAGTTAAGTAAAGCGAGTGAAACGTGTTACATTCTTTTATTAAAGTTATAAATTTTTTTATATTCTCCAGGAAGTTAATTTTTTTAAAAGTTATTATATTCTATTCTATTCTTCACTTTTAGTACAAGTTTGTAGTTGTAGTTGTAGTACTACTGAGTACTCCCACTTTAAACGAATTAATAATTTAATACTTATACAACACGTATGTTGAGCCGTGGAATTGAAAACTATCATATAATCTCAACCGTTGATCTTTGTAAATCTAACTGCTCTTGATTGATTCTGGAGGTTTGAGTTCCCAAGTCTAGTGCTCTAAACTTTCGTTCCGGAATTCAACTATAGCCGTCCATCTAGCATCAAAATATTCATCAAACGGGTGATACATGGCGCTAAAGTCTAAATATAATATAGGTTAGATATATTATATAATAATTATAATTAATATTATATAAAATATTATAATATAGGTTAAAGGTTAGTTATATTATTATAATATATTATATAATAATTAGAATTATATATTTAAGTATATATTTTATTATATATTTTAAGAAGGTGCATTTGAGATGGAGTAATTTGATTGGTCGTTGGGCTAGCTACTTTTCACGTAAAGGCCTATATTTCCAAATTTAGCGGTTGGTCAATATGAATTCTGCATCAACGGTTGGAATTTAAATTTTCTATGTACATGTATCACGAATTCATAGTGATGGCTGAAAAGACGCTTAGATGTGCAATTGCATTTATGCACCGAGCCCTAATTTGTAAGCTTGATTAAAGTTGAAGGTGGTGGTGCCCTCTTAGTTTTAGGGTTTTTGGTTAAGAGTTTGCATAGTTTCATCCTATTGAATCCCTAAAATTCTAAGGGTTTATGCCTTGTATTTCCCTTTGTGCTTTATCTCTTATTCCTCTATTGACCGCTAGTAGAGGGTTACTGATTGCTTAATTTACCACTTAATATCTTTATACTCATGAAATGACCAGCCCCTTGTCCTAGCTTCACCTGCTATCGCCCGTAAAAATTGAATCTTAACTCTTAAGTTAGGAAGCCTTAATGAAGTGCATTTCATAGGCTCGTAGCGCACCTTTAGTGATGTCACATACCCCCCACGATGCTGCAAAATGCTGCCATCTATCTGTCTATCATGGGCTTATAGCCTCCCGCTAAAGATTCTTTATCGATGAACCAGCTGGTGACAACTATCAAAGGAAGATTCAATCTACTAGAAATTTAGAATTTCACAGCCGCACAAGGCTCGATAGTGGTGGGCCATTTCTGGTTGCGACGCTGTGAAATGGCACCTCATGTCCCTGTCTAGTCAGACCGACACTGTCAATGATAAGACAGTAGATTTACGTGGCCAAGGAATAGAGAGATAAGGGATCTCCATAGATGTTCAAGATTTGATACATAGGCACCCCTTGAATTAAAATTGGTAATGGATATGTTAACACATTTTGAGGAGGTTGCCAATTTTTAGTTAAGGTTAGATAAGGTTTTGGTAGAGAAGAAATAGACAATAGAAAAGATGGACAGAAGGTGGCTGCTGAGTATTTTAGAAGGTGATGGGCAAGTAAAAGGCCTAGACAAGTGGAAAGTAGAAATAGAAGAAAATGCCAACCAATTAGTTCTACCTATTGTAGTGAGGTTGATCCAACTATGAAAATTTTGAGCTTAACACTTGATAAACTGCATATTAAAATAAATTTTGAAATATTTTGTAAGGAAGTAAAGATTTTGTTGGATGCTCGGTACACCAGTCACAATGGGAAGATTGCAGAGATAATCTCATTCTAGTGGCCATTTGAAAAGACATATAACAACTGGATAGAAAAGTATGAGCCTGCATAATTGAAAGGAACGACCAACCACTACCTACCTTGTATTAATGAGGTAGATTAATGTGTAATGCTCTTAATGCCAAAATGGGCAGTGCATTGTATCATGCAATTCTTTGAAATGACATTGTAATTAATGATGAGTACACGTTCTTGGTCTATAAAAGAACTGTGTTACTCATTCTTTTGGTGGTTGAAGATTTTGGAAATTTTGAAGAGTAAATAAAATACAGGTTTTGCTGGGTTCAGGTTGCTTCATTTCTTATCCTATAAGTCTATGAATTGTGTGTTGACTGTATTTTATACAAGTTTTATCAGTTTCATGTTGATTATAAACATGATCAGTTGGAAAAACACCAACATAAGGTAAGGGTTTTTCAAAGCATTTTCATAAACATGAAGAGGATTTAAAATAAACATGAAAACAAAAGAAGCAATACACCAAGATTAAAATATATTATCCTTGAAGATTAAATTCATTAGTTAACAAAATAAACCAGACAAATCAATAGCAATGTAGGGAGTAATTAATCATCCAAAAGTAATAAAAAAAATATGATAAAAAGATAATTCTACAACTTCATATGTTAATTGAATAATAACTAATGGAATAAAATAAACACATCAATAATAATGTAGAAAGTAATTAATCATTGAAAAATAATTATAATAATAGGATAGAAACACATATTTTGATTGTTAAACCACCCCATGTGTAGGATATTATATTAATACATAAAGATTTACATTAGGTTCGAGCCTAGAGGACTCTTCGCGGATTAATACAAGAGCACTCATTGTGCCAAAAAATAAATGTAGTGCCAAGAAAATTTCCAAAATTAGACCAAAAATACACATCACTAGGCTCCAACCACCAGCTCGAAAATGTACCACCCTACCACCTCGGTGCCCAGTGTGGCAATTACCAAAAAAGTGGCCCTGGGACTTGTTGGTCATGATGTTAGTCACAAACAAAACATAGAATAAAAGTACACATTAACCTTTATCCATCTTGAAAGATACCATGAATTCAAAGAATTTAGGGTCCCAAGTCTTTGGTGATTAGGTCTTAATCGTCTGAAGTCACTCAGAGGTTAATGTGTGTTGCTGTTTCCATTTTGGGGCCTTACGTGAAATTGTGCCATCATCATGACATTCTTGCAGAAATTCTTTACAGAGAAGTCATATTATGCAGTTATTAGATGAAAAGATGTAGAAATACCTCAATCTTTGCATGATATTTTCAATTGTGCATGCCTTGCATTCAAATATGCTAAATATTTGTGATTACCTACGAGATGTCTGCATATTTTGTGTTATTTACTTAAGATTATCAGTTATTTGCAATTATGGAGATGAAATGCTCTGAAATTTAAAGAAACTAAAAAAAGAATACTTCAATTTAAGGTTGAACCTTCAGCTATTGATCCACATACATACTTGATACTGTCATGAGGAGAAGAAATCAAACCATATGTTCACCAGGACATTCCACAGCTAGATACAGTTGATGCAAACTTTAGAGGATGATGAATGAAAACAATACATGCAACATGATAAGCACTCCAAGGGACATAGCAAATCAAAGCACATATCCAGAATTCAGACATCGATTACTCAAGATTTACAAAGATTTGTAATCAAAATATTCTTCTCTTACATTAAGTATGCAAAAGACATGTACATATACAATAACTTTGAAAAAAGCCCTGAATATTTCAGCAAACAAATTTCAATTAAGTTTCCAATGTTTCAACAAGGCACTCCACCACCTTTTATAGAATAAGGTGAGGAATCCGTTACAAAAGATCTACCATCTTGATTTATCAATACAAATCTACGGTCATGATTCACTTGACTTTGTCAATCTTTACAAAATGGCACAAGTTGCCAGCTGGCAACTATCTATATTGCTTATGCAAATATCCCCTTCATGAGGTATCTTCATCATGCTCCTTAGCTGATTCATGTGGATCATCATCATGTGCATCACTTTTTGAACTTTCACTATCTTGATGATGATGCTGCTGCATACTACTGCGGGCCTGCTCGTATGAATGCACAACCTGATCTATTCCTCCTCCATCTTGAGTCTTTCCTTTAACAATGGCGTGCTTGTGTGCTTCATACTTGTCTCTGTTGTTATCCAGCTTGTTCTTCCTGTCTTGCAGTGTTTCATTATACTTCTCCATCTGGAACTTGATTCTCATTATTTTATTTATCAGTTCTTCTGTCAAGTGGACAGGTGGATGATCTGTCTATGATTGGAAGCTATTGTGTACGGCTTTGATGGCGGACTCTTCATCTTGATTTTCTATTTTACCTTCCACCTTGCCTTCCAATGCTTCCAGTATCTCTGCCTCTTCAGCCATTAAATCTCATAGCCTCATGCTGATGTCTCTCAGCTTATTGTTGCATCTCTTGAGGACTCCGCATTCGAACTGAATATCCTTGTACCAGATATCCACTAATAATATAGTATTACTATTCAATACCTGCCTACTGATAAGTAATTGAGGATTTATCCCCTTTATTTCTCCTAACAGACTGAGGACTCTCTCTAGCTTGTAAGACCTTTTCCCAGTCTGCATCTGCAATTTATCCACCTTGGCTTGGAGTCACTCAAAATACTCCACCTCTTCAGAGAGGCTTTCATTATTTCTACAGCATCATCCAATAAGGATGACATCCATTTCCTGATCACAGATGCCTCATGCTTCATGAGGTCCAATTTATTTACCTCCTCCTGAGAAATGGCAGTCAATGGGACTGCGGCTTCAGTTGTGGTGTCATCAGGATTGGTCAGCCCTTTGATATAGGCATGCAACTGAGCAATGTGCTCTTTATGTTGCTTATTCTTCTCCTTCTCTCTTTTCACCTTCTGAATTAGAGAGTCAATGATATCTTTTCCCTCCTGACCATCTTGGTCCTCATTGGCAAAGCCCAAATCTACTGTACTGATTTGAAATTCATCGACGGTAATCTTACCTTTTTCTTTCTCCACCGCAGGTATGGCAATTTGCGCGGTCCTTCTCCCAGTTGCCGGATCTCTCTTGATGGTCGATGTCATCCTGGCCTTCCTCCTGGGTTTCATTAGATCGGCGGAGAACAAGGTGGAGACGTCGAACTCTTGAATTTCAAGCTCCTCCTCAATATTCACTTCTTTTGCTAACCATGGAGGCACCTGATCATGTTTCTCAGCATCATCATGATGTTCACCTATATCTCCCATTTCTATCAGCAGATGTTGTGGAGATGGTGACTTTTCCCTTTCTTCTTCTTGATGCTCTCTTTGCTGTTGATCTTGTGGCACCTCCTCCTGTTAAGGAATTTCCTCCTCTGGGGGAGCATCTTCCTGATGCGGGGAACCCGGTGGCGCATCTATTTGTTGATCATGATGATCATGACCTTCTTCTGTCATTACTTCTTCTGTTCCCAATTCTTCCCCTTGTTGCTTATCCATTGCACCAGATACTGGGGACTCTGCCTGATGTGCTGGTGATTGTTCTGCAGCTATTATTTCTTCTGAGCCTGCACTGTCAACCTCCTGTGTCTTGGCAGCTAGATCCTCTTTTGTTTCTTCCTTTTCATCAGCTTTCATTTCCTGAACCTCTACTATAGCACATTCTTCTGATATGTCATGTGGGCTTTGTTGGCCAGTTTCAAGAGCATGGCCCTCTGACTCTGCCATCTCTATCTCTTCTGTCAGGTGGCCTTTATCAAGTGATCCTGTTGGCTGTTCAGGACTTGCATCCTGTTTCTCTGTTAGATCCACCACTACAGGACTTGTCACCTCTGTGATCAATGCTTCTAGCCCTATCTCTTGAGCCACCTACTTTGGGCTCTTTTCTTGCTCTTCTTCTGCTTGTTTCATCTCCTCAAGCACCGCTTGAACTGGTGGAGGCTTATGAGGGCTCATACTAATACCAGCAGCCAGTGTCTCCATCTTCTGTGCAGCCACATCCTGCACTACCTCATCATCAGACAGATTTATTGTCTCATCAAGAGAGACATGTCCTTCTGCTTGTGTCTGGGAGGCTTCTTTCATTTGTTCCTCTACAAGTTTAGTTTTGAACTTGACGATGGTAGGAAGTGGAACATTATGTTGAAGTTCCTTAGGCACTTCACTACCTGCCCCTTGTAATAATGTAGGGGGTTCACTTATTCCGCCTCTCATGGAGGTCCTTTGTTTCTTAGGTGTGGTAGACACCAGCACTTGTGGAGCTCTCCTCTTCCTTTTTATTATTAGCGGAACTTCTTCCTCTTCAGGCTCTTACTCTATGAGGATATCCTCTTCTCCAGGTTTCTTTGAGGATTGACCCACTTCCAGGGTCCCAGTTATTCCAGCCTCAGTTGTCTTACTCTTTTTGGGCTTCTCTTTCTTCGGAGGGGATTCTGACCTTGATCCTGATCCTGATCCTAATCCAGCTGCCTCCTCAGCTGTAAATACTGCCCTGTCAATTACAACCCCTTTGGGTTGTTTCTCCACTTTCTTGCCCCTTGGGGGTCTTTTACTCTGTTGCTGCGGTGGAGGTAATTTATCTCCCTTAGTCTTCCTCTTCTCAAGCAGGAAGTCATCATATATCTCCCCAGGAATATCCTGTCCCTTCTTTTTGTTGTCCACCGTAATGGCAACACCTTTCTTTTTCAATACCTCCACCTGATCATCAACCCAAGCTTGAGTCAGCTGTATGGTCCTGGCAATGAATGGGTCCAAGGATATATCTTCCTGCATGGTGAGGTCAGCTGTAGAGATAGTGTCATTGTATATCTTTTTCTGTTCATATTCATCTGCCATTGTCCTACCATCATCCTTCTTCAATTGCTGGGGAAGGGAGATATAGTCAAAAGTTCTTATTTGGTTCAGAGTCAATCTTTGATACCTTCTTCTCCTGGCTTCTACCTCATCTTCGAAGTGAGCCCAAAAATCTTCTAGGTGCCTCTGATGAATAGGCTTTCCTAGTATCTTCTGTATCCTGCTGTAAGGATCATATGGTCTTGTTATTAGGAAAGGCTGCAGATTCATTTTATTCAGGGTGACCATCACCTTCTTTATATTATCAGAGTCAGGGCACATATAGTTGCCAATGCTGACTGGGAACAAAATTGGTGGTAGCTTCTTGGCATCCTTGTACATTTGTATCATGGTGGAGCCCTGCCTGATAAATTCCATTAGTACTACTGCATCGGTAGGATACCTTGGCAGCATCAGGGGATGTCCCTCGAAACCTTCAACCCTTATGTAAGAGAAGGTTGCAAATTGGATATACCAGGCTCCATGCTTGTAGACTACCTCCTGAGCCTCCATGCTCAATCTTTTTGTTTTGTCTTCTTCCATGGTCCTTACCAGATGCATAGAGAATGCATCATTGACCAGTTTGTAGTCTCTGAGGTAGTGGGTTCTCTGTAACTGGGGATGATGATCCCAGATGTATGCAGCATTTGTGCCTGTGAGCTTCCCATTTGTAACCAAGGCATCAAAAGTGCCTCTGTAGGCACAAGAATAAACAATATATGATGACATGTAAAATGCACAATTTGAACCTCCCAGGTTCATCAGCTGCTCATGCAGAGCATCACTTATTATCTGGCCCCATACTGGCTTAATGTCTGAATATAGACACATCATTACTATTCTGTACATCCAATCTTTGAAATTACCAGTATCAGGCTGGCCAGTTACTCTATTTAGGAGTGCAATCATTTATTGGTACTCCTCACTAAAATCATACTTAAACAGTGCACAGGAAGCTTGGCCGCTGCATTATATGTACTGTTCTCAGCCCGCCACGGATACATGTTCTTCCTGGCTGATTTCTTATTGGCTTCATACTCTCTTTCAGACTTCTTCAAGTCTACACTTTTGACCTTACTGCCCAGTGGCAATCCAAACGTCTGGGAGAGACCCTTAATGGAGAGGTCCGCATATATCCTCCCATGCTTCACTACTTGCCTTGTCTGAGGGTTATAATTCCTGGCACACTCAATGACGAGTTCCAGAGATTCCATGGAGTATGGAAAACCGGCGGCATTCCACATTCCCGAGATGAACACCGCATCCAACACAGGACTTTTGTCATGTCCATCGTTCAGCTTGGTTGACCAGGCTTCCAAATTAGTGCTTCCTTGATGGGTGTCTGTAATTGCTCCATATTTAAACAGGACCCCCCTCTAAGCAGAGAACATGGGTTTGCTGAATTCTTCTTGACACTTGACCAATCGCTTCTTAGCCATGAGTACCTATAATTAACAACAATCCTATCTCACAACAGGTACATATACATGCATATTGCAATTGACTTTATAAATCATTATGCCTACTGTATCAATTCCAACGCTACTTAGTCATACGGATGCATAAACCAGAACTTACATCATCATACCAGAACAAAAACAATATGATGAGGGTTTTATTCACTTACCTGGTTATGTAGATTTCCTTTTATACCAGTAGATTGTCAAGACGCTCTTACTTCAGCTGATGATCACTTCCTTCCTTCAGTTTGTGAGCCCAAATCGCGTAACCATCGCCTGTATGAGGATGCGGAAGCTGGTGCTCTGTAAAATAATTTTATCGCAAGGTAAATGTGAAAATGGCAGTTGAATTACCTTTTAACCTCGCAGTTAGGGTACATTTAGGGCAACTTTGACAGATTGGATCATGTTCCTTGATTATTCATGCGAAAATGCAGGATCTTGCCAGGTGTTTCATTGGGTTCTGAGGTCGGCGGGAACCACCTACCATGTCTGCGTGCATTAAATGATAATGGCGGCAACGGGAGCGGGGATATCCATATGCCAGGATATCATGAGGGCAGGATGATATTCACAAATATCGGGTTGAGTTTAAATATCATCCTCCTTCATATTGACATTGTTATCGTGACAAGATTCAGGTGACAAAAGTACCCTTGTTTATGCTTTAGCACATCAGGAGGATATTTCGGTGAATCGGGTGATGTTTCAAAATATGATGATGATGAGACAAACCTACATGTCTTTCTTTGGAATATCAGGATGACGCCATCCTGATATTTGTTTTCTGTATCAGAAAGGCATCATGATGTCATCGTCATGTTAGGCAAACATGATCATGTTTGGAAAATATTCTGTCGAAATGTGAATATGATGATGATGTCATCAGGATGTTTGCTTCTTTGTTTATCTGGTTTGGATGATGTCATCAGGATATTTGATAAGGGTGACATTTTCGCGTCAGGAGGATATTAAGAAATATCGGGTTACATTTGAAAACATGACGCTCGCGATACAAAAGGCCGCTTGACGGGGAAGATTTACTACCACTTAAAGTTGACGTCCGGATATTCGAGCCGCAGGATATTGTCAAGGGATGTTTCAAATATGATGATGATCCTCAAAAGATGACAAGCTATAAAAATATGATCCCTCCCCTTCCTAATATCAGGTTTGACTGAAACTTTGACCGTTCATAACTCTCACATCCTGAAGAATATCAGGATGATGTAAAAGACAAACCTGCTTGAATTTGAATGCTCTTTCAAAATATGAGGTCACAGAGATGAAATACAAATTTTGACAAACTGAACTCATAATGGTGACTTACCTCATCCTGACTCCACATGATGATGCACCTGACTTACTTTTACCAGACCGCCAGAGAACAAACAAGCCAAGCCAAAAGTTGGGTCCCTGTTTTTGCTAAGTCAAAATGGGGCGTGTTGTGTAACTACACAACAACTTGCCACCAAAGAAAACAAAGAAATTTCAATGATTCAAGTGATGTGATCACATTCATCTATAGTGTTTTAATTCCATCTAAGTATAAGTATCATGATATTCTAAATGACAAAATTTCATCATGGTAATAATGCTAACAAAAGATCAGGTGTGTGCATATGATTAATTATCCTCATCTTGAAAGTAAGTTGAAAACATAAGTAACTGGTGTTAAACTACATAGTTGGAGATCATCCCTCATAGCCAACCTGGATAGGGCCTTGCTGCTAGTAGGCGTCTATAGCCCCGGCAAGGTTATCTATACAATCTCCCTAAGTAGAGCCCCATTGCCAGCAGGCGTCTATAGCCCTGGTAGAGTTACTTAGATGGCCTAATTTTATTTCTTTCCTGATTTTCTCTTTAAAATTCTTATCTGATATCATCATGTTAGCTCATTTGTACAAGGTATAGTCACTTGCAGCTTTAGGTTGGAGATTGTACTGGTAGCAAGGGAGTCCCTTTAGATTTTTCACTTAACACGTATACTAGTGTATTCAACAAACCCAAGGCTGTTAGATGCTTCATTGTGATTGATTTATTTTGACCAAGAAAAGGCACCCTGATGAAAAGATATCACAAACCTGATCATGAATACTACTTAGAGTGAATCGTAACCTATGTTTAAATGTGATATTATCACTTGAATCTTAACAATTTAGTTATTTTCTGGGGTGATGAAGTGCATCATCCTGACTTATCAGAACAAGGTCCCAACCAACAAAACAAAACAAACAAACAGATAAATTGTACAAACAACTATACAAATATACACTATGATACATATGACTGTCATAAAGTCACTCAGGCCTGGAAATAATATTTGAGGAATTGTCCATTGACTGGCAATGGGACATCCTCACCTGTCAGGTTCTTAAGCCTATAAGTGCTGTCTCCTAGTATCTCAGAAATTTGAAAGGGACCTATCCATAATCTATCAAACTTACCATGGTCACCTTTCTTTTCATGGGCCTTATCCCACATCAGGACCAAATCGGATATCCTGAAAGCTTTAATTCTGGCTCTCTTGTCAAACCAGCGTTTGACAATAGCCTGATGTTTTGCAAATTGATCGATTGCTTGACTCCTTTTTTCTTCCAGGTGCATCAACTGAAGCAACCTCACTTCTTGTTTATTGTCTATGCCTAGGTATTCTTGGGCAAACTGCAAAGTAGGAATTTTCAAGTTTATAGGGAGGATGGGATCCACTCCATATACTACTTGGAAAGGCAAATTTCCTAATGTAGTTTTCATTCTAGTTCTGTTTACCCATAAGGCGTACTTCAGAAATGAGTTCCATTCCCTGGGGTTTTTCTCTATTAACTTTCTTATGATATTCAGTAGATTTTTATTGGTGGATTCTGCTAATCCATTCCCCTGGGGATAATAGTTGGATGAAAACTTAAGTATAATCCCATGGTCAAAATCCTAACTTGATAATTTGGTTGAAGTGAAAGCGGACCCATTATCACTTACCAAAGCATAAGGAATTCCATACCTGGTGACAATGTTGTTCTCCAGAAATTTGATGACATCATCTGCAGTGCAAGCTTTGCTGCTAATAGCCTCAGTCCATCTAGTGCAATAGTCAGTAATTGTTAAAACGTACCTATGACCTGAGGAGGACAGAGGATTAATTGGTCCTATGAAGTCCATGCCCCACTGTGCAAATGGGTGCTCTTCCATCACTGGCTGCAAGGGTTGTGCAGCATATTTCTCTATGTTGGCAGCAACCTGGCAAACATGACAACATTTAACATGATCAGCTGTGTCTTTAAAAATTGTAGGCCAGTAATATCCTGCTCGGAGGATTGCATGTGTTGTGGCCAATGCTGATCCATGTGCCGTTCCAAACTTATCATGTAATTCTGTCAAGACTCTACTTGATTCTGGCTATTCTAAGCATCTAAGGTATATTCCTTCATAATTCTTCTTAAATAGGGCTCCTCCCTTCATCATATACTTTTGGGATCTTATCTTCAGGGCTCTTCTCTGTGAAGCCTGCATTCTTGATGGACATCTTCCAGTAATCAGGATGTGCCTGATATCTGAGTACCATTCTTTATTGTCTTTCTCTTTGATCACATATTGCTGACTAGTGATGTTTGGATCAATTTCAGATATCATCTGGCTCAGAGCTTGTCCTCTTACCAGCTTCATTGGTGTAATTTCCATGTCATACTCTTGTAATACAGTAATCCATTTGGCTCTTTTCTCACCAGGCTCACTTTGCATCAATAGCATCTTCACTGCTGCATTTGGTACTACAGCAATCACTTTGCTTCTTAGTATGTAATGTCTGAATTTTTTTACTGCTCTAACTAATGCAAGTGCCTATCTCTCAACATCTACATATTTCAACTCAGTGTCTCTGAAAGGACAGCTCATGAAAGCAATTGGTTTCTCTTCTTTCTCTTCATTTCTTTGAGTTAATACTGCTGCAGAGGTATGTTCTGAAGCAAATGAATATATGTAGAAATCTTTTGTGTAGTCTGGACTGATAAGGATAGGAGCATCCGAAATGGCTTTCTTTATATCTTCAAATGCAGCTTTGGCCTCTGGTGTCCACTCAATTTGTGCATCCTTTTTCAACATGGCATTTAGTGGTCTGACAATCTCAGCAAAGCCAGTGATGAACTTCCTCACAAAGTTTATATTACCAAAGTAAGATTTAAGTTCCTTTTTGCTTCCTAGAAGTTGTAACTTCATTATAGATTCCACCCTGTTAGGATCAATGATAATTCCATCCTCTGTGATTAGGTGGCCTAGTAATTTTCCTGTTGTGACCCCAAATATGCACTTCTTGGGATTCAAAGATATTCCATATTCTTCACATTTCTTCAGTACACTTCTAAGATCAGCAACATGATTCCCCCTTTCCTTGGAGAATACCGTCAAGTCATCCATGTAGATGACTATACATTTTCCTATTAAGCCTCTGAAAGCTATATCCATGGCTCGCTGGAATGTAGCTCCAGCATTTATGAGTCCAAATGGCATACGTCTATATGCAAATATCCCCCACTTTGTGGTGAAGGCAGTTTTCAATCTATCAATTTTGTCAACCATTACTTGATTGTATCCTGAAAAGCCATCCAAGAAGGACATCATTTTGGCTCCATTTACAATCTGCAGAACTTCATCCAATGATGGTAAAGGATAGTTGTCCTTTTCTGATGCTCTGTTTAGATTCCTGAAGTCTACACATAACCTGATGTCTCCATTCTTCTTTCTGACTGGCACAAGATTTGCCACCCAGGTGGAATGCCTCACAGGAAATATTATCCTGGTGTTTAACAACTTCTTGACTTCTTCAAGAATTATTGGTTCAAGCAAGGCATTGACTGGCCTTTGCTTCTATCTAAAAGGTTTAGCATCTGGCTTGAGAGGTATAGTATGAGTTATGACAGAGGTGTCATAAGTCTTTAGTTCATCATAAGTCCATGCTATTACATGTATATAATCCTTGAGGGCCTGAGTTATTCCTTCTAACTCTTCTGGTGTGTATACCTTACCCAACAAGATGTTTTTCTTGTCATCAGCTTGTCCAATATTCACTTGTGAATACTGACCTCCATCTGCCTTAGGCAGATCCTTTTGTTTAAGCATATTATCCAAATCAAAAGCTCTCTCTAATTCAATCATACCTTCAGGGATCCTATTGCTAGGCAGCTCTAATATCTCATCTTCTTCCCAGACATGATCTTTCGCGCCATTCTCGTCTATAATCTGAGATTCAAATATGTCTCTATTTGAAATGAAGTCCAGAATGTGTTGATCATCATCAAACACCTGGAGGTTGGTCACATTATTAGGTACTGAAGGTACTGACACCAGTTCTACTAAAAATCTTTTCAGACCAGATATAGACAGTGGCTCCAATGTACTGGCAGCTTGGGCAAGTGCATCTACCCTATGGTTTTGTTCTCTTGGTACATGAGTGATATTAAAGGCGTCAAAGTCCTCAATCAGATCCCACACACGATGTCTGTAATTGGACAGCTTTTTGTAGTTACATGAGTAAATTCCTCTTACTTGCCTCACGACTAGTTCTGAATCTCCGAAGACATGCAGAATCTTCACTTTCTTCTTATGAGCAAACAGTATTCCATGAATCAGAGCCTCATACTCTGCTACATTATTAGTATAGGGGAACTGTAATCTATAAGTTGCCAGGTAGGATTTTCCAGTTGGATTAATCAGATCAATCCCTACCCCAGCACCTTGCTTGGATTTGGACCCATCAAACCTCAGGGTCAAGGTTTATCCTCAGCAGGACATTTAGCTGAGCTTTCTTTTCTCTTTGCAGCTCTGGCTGCTGCTCCACCTGATATCCATTTTAACTTAGGGACATCATCATCATCAAGTTTCTTCTTTCCTTTTTCTCATGAGCCTGATGGCTTTTCTATTTTCTCTTTTGTTTTAGTAGGAGGATGACCCTCTGGATCTGCAGTGGCATACTTCTTCAAGATGTGTAAACACAATGAACAAGTTGTTCCTGAGTGAGGTGCCTCGTGCAACCTACACCAACCTTTGATTAAAACCTCATGAGGAGATTTGTGCTGTCAGGTCATCTCTTTTATTTCTTTTACTAGAAATTCTTTGAACTTAGTTAGGTCACTACCTTTGTCTTCATCAGACAACTCATAATCTGGTTCCATAAAGCAATCACTACCAGGAGTGATCTTTTCTTTCCTCATATCATTTATCTGGTCAGAAACCAGAACTTCTTCTATTTTTAGGATATGATCTTCATCATGATCTGTTAGTTCTTTGGTTTCTGCAGAAGACAAATAAAAATTAGTATCGTCATCATCATCAGATGTAGCATTTACCTCAGAATATGATGATGATGCCTCACTACATGTCTGTTCCAGTATCATCATGTCTAAGCATGTTTCACAAGTCTTTTCTGAATGTGCTTCATCGTGTAATCTGCACCATCCATCAATCAAAATATCATTAGCAGGTATATTTAACAATTGACAACGCTTTACTTGATTAGACAGATGCATTTCAAAGTTTTTGAAGCGATCTATTTAATTCTCATTATTGGGATTATTATCAGGTTCTATAACTGGCATGTCCTCCTGATGATCATCATCATGATGATGATGCAGCTCAAGCATCAGGATCTCTTCTATTTTGACAGTTTGTGGCTTGATGCGATAAACTGCAGGCTCTACGTCTACGTACAGGATCTCATTTGTTCGGTTATACTCGGTGATCATATGTTTCATTCTAGGCTCAGCGTCAATACTAATCTGATTAGGTATACCCTTCCATGGCAACCACATGTGACTAAAATCTGTGGACATATATCCATTGAGCGTCTTGGACCAGTCTCGGCTAAGCAACATCCCGTAAGTATCAGGTATGTCAACTACCTGAATATCAATGTAATATTGGATCCTAGGATCAGATGCTAGCTGCATGTGGATATGAGTTAACTCTCCTACTACACTTAATTCTATTTTGTCCAGCTGTGTGACCTTCTTTAAGGATTTAGCAGGATGTAGTCCTAAAGCATTGCATATGGACAAGGGCATAACATTCGTTGAGGCTCCTGAATCAACCAGACAGTTGTGCAGGTTCTTGCTGAACATTCTTATGGTAAGGAGGAACGGAGGTGACTCAGTTTTATCCCTATACAAAGTCATGTGGGAAGTTTCAGCAGCTTGGACTGTAGCTGACACTTTAGGCTTGGCAATATTATCCTTAGCAGCATGATCTTTGCCACTGGATTGACTTGAAAGATGATTATCTTCTTTAGGAGCAGGATCATCTAGTGACTTCATGAATGCTTTTTTGATGGCAGGAGTTTTCAATAACTCAGACAGGGACAGGCTGATCTTAATTTTCTTCATTTCATCAGCCAGATAGGTGACTAACTTGTCAGATTCATGAGGTGCATTTACAACTTTTGATCCTGTGTTCTGAGGTGACAAGTACTGAGCATTTACCTTGGGGAACCCAGGGTTATTGCTAGCTTTAGGATCAGGAGGTGTATTGAAGTTATTTGGAGGAAGAGATGATGTCAATGGACCAGTAGGTCTGTTGGCATTACTCCTCAAGTTATAATTATGCTTACCAGGATATTGCTACTGATATGCATGTACTTCCTCATGTTCCCTTGTAGGTTCATTTTCATCTTCAAAGGGGAAAACATAATTTGTTTTAAAGGTTAAGGCAGATTCTTCACATACCTGGTTGTGACTCTGATGAGGTTGACTGGTATAGGTTTCTAACACAAAAGCTGAGTCATATCCACAAGGAACAATCTCATTACCTTCTGCATGAGGTGGATTTCTAGAAGTGTTAGACACTTCAGTCTGAAAGATGCTGGTAGCAATTCTAAATTGTGGACAATCTAATTCTGCATGTGCATTGGTACTGTGGATCCTACACCAATTAGTAAGGGCTGCTTCAGCAAGATTGACTCTAGTAGTCTGTTTGGCTTCACCAGGAGGCTGATTGTCTAGGGGTGATGGTAATGAGCTATTATCTGGCCTAGAGTTCCACACTCTGGGCCGTCTCTGAGGATTATTGTTACTTCCACCATTATTGTTGAAATTATTGGTGTTATATCCTTTGTCAGGATAATTAGATCTATCATTGGAATAATTTCTATTCTGACTTGACTGGGAATAGAAACCCTGATTTCTCAAATGTGTGACTTCTGTGGTGAGTTTTCTTAATTGAGCAGAAATCTCTTTGATTTCCTCCTTTTCTTCTTGAGCTTTGGCTACTACATTTTCAATCTGAGGCTTGAAGAAAGAGGATCCATGGTTACTATTGGATAAATCAGTACCCTGAGGTGTCTGAGCTTGTGCAGGATATTGTGGCAATTGGCCATTTCCATTAGGAGGGGGCATAATGCTCAGTGGAGATACTTGCAGAGGTGCAGGCATGACTGCTGGGGGTACCACTGCTCCATTTGGATATTGTGCAGGATATTGTGGAGAATATGATGTAGGATACTGTGCGGGATATTGTGAATGCATGCCAGGCAAGGTAGGAAATACTATATTTGGAGTAGGAGCAGGTATCAACTGCTGATTCACCTTGATAGCTTCTTGAAAAGCTCCTGTCAATGTAGTAATCTCAGGATGTGTTCTTCTGATGAACATGGAAGTTAATGGATCCAGGGCTGAATAATAGATACTCTTGGCAGAGGCATCAGATACTACATATGGGGCAACTAACTTGGACAACATTTTCTGAAACCTAGCATTGAAATTGGCGATAGGCTCATTCTCAAATCTTTTGATTGTAGCAAACATATGGTAATTCATAGATGGATCAATAGGGACTTTGAACCTGTCAAGAAAGGCTTTCTCTAAGACAGCCCATGAACCAACAGAGGCTTGGCCAAGACTAATGAACCAATTATAAGCCTCTTCCCCTAAGGAGAAGGGAAATAACCTGCACACCACATCTTGATGTTCTATTCTAGCTCTGTAGCAAGCTTCCTTAAAAGTCCTGATATGATCATCAGCATCTTGATAAGGATGATATTTTGGACAAAGTTTATCTGGATTCTTTGGTAGCTCATGATATGCAGTAAAGGTCAAAGGTGACTCTGCTGCAAAGAAAGACATTGCAACCAGAGGAGGTTGAGCTGGTGGTGCAGCTGGCTGAGGTTGGACTAAAGGTACACCCTGAGGCTGAACAGGAGGTGTCACAGATATCCCGGAAGGTACCTGTAAGCCAACAGGAGTTACAGGAGGAGGTTCTGGTGAAGCTCTTGACACACTAGACCCTGGAGTATGATGAATGTCTATTGTTCTTGGTCTGAAACCTCTAACAGGTAATTCTTCAAAGATTCCACTAGGTCTAGACCTGGTATTTATCCTGTGAGCCAGGATTTCACAATTTTGAGGTAAATCGACTGAAAATTTACAAATATTGGCTGGATTTCACCGGCTGAGGTGATATTTGTAGTCAGAGGGCTGATTGGACTAGATATTTATGAAATATTTGTGAAGATACTGTAAATATGAAAGGATATTAGAGGTATCTTGACCCGTAGCACGAGATTTCAAGTGTCTAAGGCTAAATTCTTCAAAGCTTGAACAAATTTACGCATCTTTGGCCAATATGAGTGACTTCAGAATGATCTACTGTAAAGCTTGAAATATTTATGTAAGATTTGGAAAGCTTTACACAGAATGTGCATATTCGAGCCTTTTATAGTAAATATTTGCGTAACATTTGAAATTCACAGACGATCAGAGGTTACCTTACTCCCTGCATCATCAAACCTGAGAATAATGATGATGAGCATGGTATTTCAGATTAGGCCCTCCTTCTAGCACCAATTTATGTTGGTCATGATGTTAGTCACAAACAAAACATAGAATAAAAGTACACATTAACCTTTATTCATCTTGAAAGATACCATGAATTCAAAGAATTCAGGGTCCCAAGTCTCCGGTGATTAGGTCTTAATCGTCTGAAGTCACTCAGAGGTTAATGTTTGTTGCTGTTTCCATTTTGGGGCCTTACGTGAAATTGTGCCATCATCATGACATTCCTGCAGAAATTCTTTACAGAGAAGTCATATTATGCAGTTATTAGATGAAAAGATGTAGAAATACCTCAATCTTTGCATGATATTTTCAATTGTGCATGCCTTGCATTCAAATATGCTAAATATTTGCGATTACCTATGAGATGTCTGCATATTTTGTGTTATTTACTTAAGATTATTAGTTATTTGCAATTATGGAGATGAAATGCTCTGAAATTTAAAGAAACTAAAAAAAGAATACTTCAATTTAAGGTTGAACCTTCAGCTATTGATCCACATACATACTTGATACTGTCATGAGGAGAAGAAATCAAACCATATGTTCACCAGGACATTCCACAGCTAGATACAGTTGATGCAAACTTTAGAGGATGATGAATGAAAACAATACATGCAACATGATAAGCACTCCAAGGGATGCAGAAAATCAAAGCACATATCCAGAATTCAGACACAGATTACTCAAGATTTACGAAGATTTGTAATCGAAATATTCTTCTCTTACATTAAGTATGCAAAAGACATGTACATATACAATAACTTTGAAAAAAGCCCTGAATATTTCAGCAAACAGATTTCAATTAAGTTTCCAATGTTTCAACAAGGCACTCCACCACCTTTTATAGAATAAGGTGAGGAATCCGTTACAAAAGATCTACCATCTTGATTTTTCAATACAAATCTACGGTCATGATTCACTTGACTTTGTCAATCTTTACAAAATGGCACAAGTTGCCAGCTGGCAACTATCTATATTGCTTATGCAAATATCCCCTTCATGAGGTATCTTCATCATGCTCCTCAGCTAATTCATGCGGATCATCATCATGTGCATCACTTTCTGAACTTTCACTATCCTGATGATGATGCTGCTGCATATGGGGCTGCATACTACTGCGGGCCTGCTCGTATGAATGCACAACCTGATCTATTCCTCCTCCATCTTGAGTCTTTGCTTTAACAATGGCGTGCTTGTGTGCTTCATACTTGTCTCTGTTGTTATCCAGCTTGTTCTTCCTGTCCTGTAGTGTTTCATTATACTTCTCCATCTGGACCTTGATTCTCATTATTTTATTTATCAGTTCTTCTGTCAAGTGGACAGGTGGACCATCTGTCTCTGATTGGAAGTTGTTGTGTACGGCTTTGATGGCGGACTCTTCATCTTGATTTTCTATTTTACCTTCCACCTTGCCTTCCAATGCTTCTAGTATCTCTGCCTCTTCAGCCATTAAATCTCGTAGCCTCATGCTGATGTCTCTCAGCTTATTGTTGCATCTCTTGAGGACTTCGCATTCGAACTGAATATCCTTGTACCAGATATCCACTAATAATACAGTATTACTATTCAATACCTGCCTACTGATAAGTAATTGAGGATTTATCCCCTTTATTTCTCCTAACAGGCTTAGGACTCTCTCCAGCTTGTAAGACCTTTTCCCTGTCTGCATCTGCAATTTATCCACCTTGGTCTTGGAGTCACTCAAAATACTCTACCTCTTCAGAGAGGCTTTCATTATTTCTACAGCATCATCCAATGCGAATGACATCCACTTCCTGATCACAGATGCCTCATGCTTCATGAGGTCCAATTTATTTACCTCCTCCTGAGAAATGGCAGTCAATGGGACTGCGGCTTTAGTTGTGGTGTC
Source organism: Cunninghamia lanceolata (assembly GCA_027924645.1). Classification (NCBI taxonomy): domain Eukaryota; kingdom Viridiplantae; phylum Streptophyta; class Pinopsida; order Cupressales; family Cupressaceae; genus Cunninghamia; species Cunninghamia lanceolata. Next base: position 4,562,493 of record BSBN01000725.1, read on the forward strand.
ATCAGGATTGGTCAGCCCTTTGATATAGGCATGCAACTGAGCAATGTGCTCTTTATGTTGCTTATTCTTCTCCTTCTCTCTTTTCACCTTCTGAATTAGAGAGTCAATGATATCTTTTCCCTCCTGACCCTCTTGGTCCTCATTGGCAAAGCCCAAATCTACTGTACTGATTTGAAATTCATCGATAGTAATCTTACCTTTTTCTTTCTCCACCGCAGGATGGCAATTTGCGCGGTCCTTCTCCTGGTTGCTGGATCTCTCTTGATGGACGATGTCATCCTAGCCTTCCTCCTGGGTTTCATTAGATCGGTGGAGAACAAGGTGGAGATGTCGAACTCTTGAATTTCAAGCTCCTCCTCAATATTCACTTCTTTTGCTAACCATGGAGGCACCTGATCATGTTTCTCAGCATCATCATGATGTTCACCTATATCTCCTATTTCTATCAGCAGATGTTGTGGAGATGGTGACTTTTCCTTTTCTTCTTGATGCTCTCTTTGCTATTGATCTTGTGGCACCTCCTCCTATTGAGGAATTTCCTCCTCTGGGGGAGCATCTTCCTGATGCGGGGAACCCGGTGGTGCATCTATTTGTTGATCATGATGATCATGACCTTCTTTTGTCATTACTTCTTCTGTTCCCAATTCTTCCCCTTGTTGCTTATCCACTGCACTAGATACTGGGGACTCTGCCTGATGTGCTGGCGATTGTTCTGCAGCTATTATTTCTTCTGAGCCTGCACTGTCAACCTCCTGTGTCTTGGCAACTGGATCCTCTTTTGTTTCTTCCTTTTCATCAGCTTTCATTTCCTGAACCTCTACTATAGCAGGTTCTTCTGATATGTCATGTGGGCTTTGTTGGCCGGTTTCAAGAGCATGGCCCTCTAACTTTGCCATCTCTATCTGTTCTGTCAGGTGGCCTTTATCAGGTGATCCTGCTGGCTGTTCAGGACTTGCATCCTATTTCTCTGTTAGATCCACCACTACAGGACTTGTCACCTCTGTGATCAATGCTTCTAGCCCTATCTCTTGAGCCACCTGCTCTGGGCTCTTTTCTTGCTCTTCTTCTGCTTGTTTCATCTCCTCAAGCACCGCTTGAACTGGTGGAGGCTTATGAGGGCTCATACTAATACCAGCAGCCAGTGTTTCCATCTTTTGTGCAGCCACATCCTACACTACCTCATCATTAGACAGATTTATTGTCTCATCAAGAGAGACATGTCCTTCTGCTTGTGTCTGGGAGGCTTCTTTCATTTGTTCCTCTGCAAGTTTAGTTTTGAACTTGACGATGGCAGGAAGTGGAACATTATGTTGAAGTTCCTTAGGCACTTCACTACCTGCCCCTTGTAATAATGTAGGGGGTTCACTTATTCCGCCTCTCATGGAGGTCCTTTGTTTCTTAGGTGTGGTAGACACTAGCACCTGTGGAGCTCTCCTCTTCCTTTTTATTATTAGCGGAGCTTCTTCCTCTTCAGGCTCTTCCTCTATGAGGATATCCTCTTCTCCAGGTTTCTTTGAGGATTGACCCACTTCCAGGGTCCCAGTTATTCCAGCCTCAGCTGTCTTACTCTTTTTGGGCTTCTCTTTCTTCAGAGGGGATTCTGACCTTGATCCTGATCCTGATCCGGCTGCCTCCTCAGCTGTAAATACTGCCCTGTCAATTACAACCCCTTTGGGTTGTTTCTCCACTTTCTTGCCCCTTGGGGGTCTTTTACTCTGTTGCTGCGGTGGAGGTAATTTATCTCCCTTAGTCTTCCTCTTCTCAAGCAGGAAGTCATCATATATCTCCCCAGGAATATCCTGTCCCTTCTTTTTGTTGTCCACCATCATGGCAACACCTTTCTTTTTCAATGCCTCCATCTGATCATCGACCCAAGCTTGAGTCAGCTGTATTGTCCTGGCAATGAATGGGTCCAAGGATATATCTTCCTGCATGGTGAGGTCAGCTGCAGAGATAGTGTCATTGTATATCTTTTTCTGTTCATATTCATCTACCATTGTCCTGCCATCATCCTTCTTTAATTGCTGGGGAAGGGAGATACAGTCAAAAGTTCTTATTTGGTTCAGAGTCAATCTTTGATTCCTTCTTCTCTTGGCTTCTGCCTCATCCTCACAGTCAGCCCAAAAATCTTCTAGGTGCCTTTTATGAATAGGCTTTCCTAGTATCTTCTGTATCCTGCCGTAAGGATCATATGGTCTTGTTATTGGGAAAGGCTGCAGATTCATTTTATTTAGGGTGACCATCACCTTCTTTATATTATCAGATTCAGGGCACATATAGTTGCCAATGCTGATTGGGAACAAAATTGGTGGTAGCTTCTTGGCATCCTTGTACATTTGTATCATGGTGGAGCCCTGCCTGATAAATTCCATTAGTACTACTGCATCGGTAGGATACCTTGGCAGCATCAGGGGATGTCCCTCGAAACCTTCAACCCTTATGTAAGAGAAGGTTGCAAATTGGATATACCAGGCTCCATGCCTGTAGACTACCTCCTGAGCCTCCATGCTTAATCTTTTTGTTCTGTCTTCTTCCATGGTCCTTACCAGATGCATAGAGAATGCATCATTGACCAGTTTGTAGTCTCTGAGGTAGTGGGTTCTCTGTAACTGGGGATGATGATTCCAGATGTATGCAGCATTTGTGCCTGTGAGCTTCCCATCTGTAACCAAGGCATCAAAAGTGCCTCTATAGGCACAAGAATAAACAATATATGATGACATGTAAAATGCACAATTTGAACCTCCCAGGTTCATCAGCTGCTCATGCAGAGCATCACTTATTATCTGGCCCCATAGTGGCTTGATATCTGAATATAGACACATCATTACTATTCCGTACATCTAATCTTTGAAATTACCAGTATCAGGCTGGCCGGTTACTCTATTCAGGAGTGCAATCATGTATTGGTACTCCTCACTGAAATCATACTTAAACAGGTGCACAGGAAGCTTGGCCGCTGCATTATATGTACTGTTCTTAGCCCGCCACGGATACATGTTCTTCCTGGCCGATTTCTTGTTGGCTTCATACTCTCTTGCAGACTTCTTCAAGTCTACACTTTTGACCTTACTACCCAGTGGCAATCCAAACGTCTGGGAGAGACCCTTGATGGAGAGGTCCACATATATCCTCCCATGCTTCACTACTTGCCTTGTCTGAGGGTTATAATTCCTGGCACACTCAATGACGAGTTTCAGAGATTCCATGGATTATGGAAAACTAGCAGCATTCCACATTCCCAACACAAACACCGCGTCCAGCATAGGACTTTTGTCATGTCCATCGTTTAGCTTGGATGACCAGGCTTCCAAATTAGTGCTTCCCTGATGGGTGTCTGTAATTGCTCCATATTTAAACAGGACCCCCCTCTGAGCAGAGAACATGGGTTTGCTGAATTCTTCTTGACACTTGACCAATCGCTTCTCAGCCATGAGTACCTGTAATTAACAACAATCCTATCTCACAACAGATACATATGCATGCATATTGCAATTGACTTTATAAATCATTATGCCTACTGTAACAATTCCAACACTACTTAGTCATACGGATGCATAAACCAGAACTTACATCATCATACCAGAATAGAAACAATATGATGAGGGTTTTATTCACTTACCTGGTTATGCAGATTTCCTTTTATACCAGTAGATTGTCAAGACACTCTTACTTCAGCTGATGATCACTTCCTTCCTTCAGTTTGTAAGCCCAAATCGCGTAACAATCACCTGTATGAGGATGCGGAAGCTGGTGCTCTGTAAAATAATTTTATCACAAGGTAAATGTGAAAATGGCAGTTGAATTACCTTTTAACCTCGCAGTTAGGGTACATTTAGGGCAACTCTGACAGATTGGATCATGTTTCTTGATTATTCGTGTGAAAATGCAAGATCTTGCCAGGTGTTTCATTGGGTTCCGAGGTCGGCGGGAACCACCTACCATGTCTGCATGCATTAAATGATAATGGCGGCAACGGGAGCGGGGATATCCATATGCTAGGATATCATGAGGGCAGGATGATATTCACAAATATCGGGTTGAGTTTCAATATCATCCTCCTTCGTATTGACATTGTTATCGCAACAAGATTCAGGTGACAAAAGCACCCTTGTTTATGCTTTAGCACATCAGGAGGATATTTCGGTGAATCGGGTGATGTTTCAAAATATGATGATGATGAGACAAACCTACATGTCTTTCTTTGGAATATCAGGATGACACCATCCTGATATTTGTTTTCTGTATCAGAAAGGCATCATGACGTCATCGTCATGTTAGGCGAACATGATCATGTTTGGAAAATATCCTATCGAAATGTGAATATGATGATGATGTCATCAGGATGTTTGCTTCTTCATTTATCTGGTTTGGATGATGTCATCAGGATATTTGATAAGGGTGACATTTTCGCGTTAGGAGGATATTAAGAAATATCAGGTTATGTTTGAAAACATGACGCTCGCGATACAAAAGGCCACTTGACGGGGAAGATTTACTACCACTTAAAGTTGATGTCTGGATATTCGAGCCGCAGGATATTGTCGGGGGATGTTTCAAATATGATGATGATCCTCAAAAGATGACAAGCTATAAAAATATGATCCCTCCCCTTCTTAATATCAGGTTTGACCAAAACTTTGACCGTTCATAACTCTCACATCCTGAAGAATATCAGGATGATGTAAAAGACAAACCTGCTTGAATTTTAATGCTCTTTCAAAATATGAGGTCACAAAGATGAAATATGAATTTTGACAAACTGACCTCATAATGGTGACTTACCTCATCCTGACTCCACATGATGATGCACCTGACTTACTTTTACCAGACCGCCAGAGAACAAACAAGCCAAGCCAAAAGTTGGGTCCCTGTTTTTGCCAAGTCAAAATGGGGCGTTTTGTGTAACTACACAACAGGACTGGGAGCCCAATCACTCCTACAACTAGTAGAATCCCCCCGCACGCACAGTGGTTGTGAAGTGATCAATCCATACTAGAGTCTCCTCTCTATCCATTCCATTTTCCCACCAAAGAAAGTCTCTCCCATGAGACACCCAAAGCCTGTGCTTTCCCAGTTGCTACTCATTCATGTTTAGAAGGAACGATTGCCTAGCTATGCCCTCCTCTTCCTACTACAGCTTCTCTAGGTCCCTCGGCCACGGATCCTAACCTCCAATTCTACAAAAACTGCCACATCTATGTTATCCACAAGAATATCTAGAGTGAATACCTCCTATAGAATCACCAATGCATCCACCTTTTTCTCTCCTAGGTCAAACAAAGAAGTTAGAAAGCATTAAGAAATGTTTGTATTTACCCTGTATATGTCCTCTAAGACTAGGAAGTCTTTACCTAGAACCATCTTCACTGCCTTAATGAAGGGTGTGTTCTGTTGCTTACAAATGATCATCAGTCTGTAATTTGTGACATGACCCAAAAAGGTGACCTAGCACTTATTGTAGCAGAGCCTTATCGGAGTCTCCATCTTGTGTTTTGAACAAGCTAGACAAGTGTTGTTTTGTTGGAGACCTCCAAGATTTAAAGGAAGTTCATTAATGAACACACGCCTCAGGTGAAAGATGCATTTATTCGTTATCTAGATTTTTGTATCATCAATCTTCAGTTCATGTTGTCCTTAATAATTACAATTCTTTATTCCTCATGTTGGCAGGGTTGTTGGAAGCTCTCGTGAGAGAGCCCTTTAATGCCTGGGAAAAGTACTGTTGCTTCAATAATTATTAATAATATATAACTATTATTATATTAGATTGTATTATATAATATGATTAACATCATATCTTATTAATTTATATTATATATTGTATTAGTATTAGTATTAGCATTGATATTAATATAATATATGATAAAATAACCACCACCAAGGGGATAAAATAACAACTTAAGTTGGGGAAACTGGCTACACAAGTCAACGATCAATTAGAAGGATAAACCCTAAACACCTTAGACAACACCAACTCTAGTGTTTTTACTTGGAGATTTTACAGAATGAATCATGATAACATAAAAACCATAAAATTTTGAATTGATATAACACATCCATTTATCTTTGCCCTTTTTATACATCACTATACGTTGCCATTGAACTCATTTCTTTTTTCCATGTGATGAATGTTATTTAAATTTTTAATATTAAAAATTTGAACCATCTATGATTTGTATACATTGCAATTTACCATTAAACTCATGTCAATTTCAAACCGTAATTACTTCTATATATTTTATTAAAATTTAACATCACCCTTCAAAAAAGATTGGGGAATTACATTGTACATGAACATCTAAGTTTCTAACCAACATCTAACAGTAACATATGCAAAAATCACACACAGACTGTTGAATCCAAAAGCTCTTCATGCAATACTATCATGGACTGTGGAAAACTCATGTTTACAATATAACTAACCTCAAGGTTTCAAACAAAACTCCTATCCTTCAACCTTCAAACCTTGCTTTGATCCTCCAAAATCTTTTTGGTTCCTCTTTTCAACAACGCTCAATGAACATTTCACTATAGTCCATAATTATCCTATTAACAGGAATGGGTCCATTACAAATTCAATTATGTCCTCATTCACAATGATAGTCAATGATTTACTATAGAACCTTTCTTTATATGTACAAGAAACCACTAGGTATGGGTAACAATAAGCCCAGTAAAGGAGAATTAAATTGATTTTCTTGAGGTCACCGGCAATTGAGTTGCAATACCAATTCCAAGCGTCAATTCAAATTTTTAGTTTCTCATACATGCATGCATGAGTGGGAGATTCAACCCACCATCCAGAATAGAATGCATCATTTGAAAATGTTAAAAGTGTCGATTCTTGACACGATTTATTCCACTCGATGAATGCTTGTATTTCTTCATTCCGAGACATGCAAAGCAATAACATCCTACATAGCCACACACAAACACAATTTTCCATCGGACCATCATTCTTATTACTATTCTACATCTGTGAATTGCGAACTCTATCACACAATTAAATTCAAAATCATGAATGATCACAAAATACGTACTTGGTAACTTACTTGCTTTGCACAGCTGCTGTAATGAAAGCCATTACTTTAAACTTTTGTAGTTTATTGATTCTTCTAAAGTTCTACTATCTGAAACTTAGTAATGCAATATAAGGTTGAAACAATAAGCACTATCATATATACATGACATGTACTACCGTGACAAATGGATAATAAATAACAAACAGCTCCATTTAATTGACTCTGCCATACCCTAGAAATTCACATTGGCTAATCTATGCGGTATGTCACTTGCCATTAGTGAACTCAATTGACATTGGCTAATATAGCCGGTTAAGTGGAGCTTTCAATGAAATCAATAGTATGACTCTAATTAATGATAGAGTAAATTGTTCCACTGTTTGGTGAACCATTGAATACATGATGAATGGTTGTAGTTGAATTTTTGAAGGTAGATCTCCAACAGTACACATTGCCAACAAAATCCCCCCAAAATTGGAATCAACTAGGAGCCATTAGATATTAATAGATCAAAGGTTGATATATATATATATATAATATATAATATATTATATTGATTATTGTATAAAGGTCAAGGTGGCGATAGAGCATGAAGCCTCAACTGTAGAAAATTAGAAATTTGGGTGTGTCAGTACTTTGGCCCGAAATAGAACTTATGCCTCATTGACATGCGCAGTGAAAGTGACATCTGTCCTTTCGTCATAAATAAGGAATGTCTTAAACTCTTTTGTTTAATATAATATATTAATATGGGTTATCGATATAGATTACAATTGTTAATAACATTTTAATTCTTTTGTCTTATTATCTTTTTTTTTTTCAAAAAAAGTGGTAAACACCACTAAAATATATTAAGTAAAAAGGAAAAATACAAAATGCCAGATTTAGGGAGGCATAGCGGCAGGAAAGAATCGGCAAAGAAAACCTCTGATTATAGCCTATTTGTGACAAAATAAAACAAAAATCAACTCAGATCAATGTGTCGATCCAGTAGTAACAGTCTGTGACTCAATTCTTAGCAGAGTACATACTAATAACAAAAAATAATTACAAGGCAGCTGGTGGAGTCGACCAAAAAACTTAATGCTAAAAACCAAAACATGAGGGAACTCCCAATTAATCTACAATTTCTATTATCTGCAAGGCATGATCCGCTTCTTGGTCCTCATCTTCTATGAGCTGAGGAGGAGGAGGTGGCGGAGGAGGAACATAATTCAGTAAAAAGAGCAATGCATTAAAAATTTCTGAAGCCTTAGCTACCAAATGATTCCCCAATTCACGCCTGTGACAGTGAATAGAGTTTTGAAAGGAAGTCACACAATTATTTTGGAGGCCATGCATAAACGTATTGAAGAGGTAGTGGAGTTTAGGAGTGCGAAACAATAACCTGCAATCAAATAACCCTCCCACAAGAGTAGAACCTTCATGCAAATCATAGTCTTCTAAAGCAACATTAAATGTATCAACAGAGAAATGAACATTCTGAACAAACATTATACCCAAATCCCTTACCCTATCTCCACTTTGCAACAGGTCCATCGCATTATAGAGAAAATGTGAAGCAGCTTGAGATGGATAAATAGAAACTAGAGAATGTAAAACTTGTAAGTCACAAACCTGAGTAATCACTCTTCCAACAGAGTCCTCATAAATCTTAAATACTTCCTGCATTGAATTTGGGTTTAAAAAACCAAGAAGGGGCCGTTCCTAGCTCCGAATAGGCCAGGAAATTCTGGTGTTCCGATGAATAGAGCCAATGTTGTACTGCAAAAGCTTGGAAGTTATCGAATGCAAAAAATACAAGAAGCAACTGTAATAGAAATAGAGCATACTACCAAGTTAAATGAATAAATAACACACAGAACTCATCAAGTATAGGAGATAACAAATTGCCAGTTCCCTTGTGCGAAATTTACCATCCTACACTTGAGAAATAGATCAAAGTACAACACACCCAATGAAGAGATATTTCAAAGTACTTAAACAACGTCAGCTTATCAGTATAGAAGGCCGATAGAGGAGGGATAAAAATAAGTAATGATAATCTAATGAAGTCTCTAAAAATGACACCAAAATTACCCAAATTAAAACTTTTTGTCCTTCTCCAATATATAACTAACTCCGGGGATCAAAAGGAAAGAGTCAGAATCCCATTCAATAACAACCTCATTAGAACTAAATGCAAAACTGGCTAAAAAGTCTGCTAGTAGATTACCTTCACGGTAAGTATGCATTATTTGAAAAGATTGGAAATGCTTCAAAATATTCCTTCCAAACTTTAAAATGTAATCAATTTTCCAACTTGGAGAGGAGTTATTGGAAAAATCTCTAACAATATTCAATGAATCACCTTCCACAATAAGGTTTGTAAAGCCACATTTTGATGCTAAATTCAAACCAACTATTAAAGCCAAAGCCTCATCCTCATTATTTGTTAATGTACCTAGCTTAATTGACAAAGCTCTAAGAACTATTCTATGATGATTTCTAATTACACAACTAGCACTTGAATTTCCTGGATTGCCTCTACTTGCACCATCAAAGTTAAGTTTTACAAAAGATTCAGGTGGAGGGATCCATTTGATAGAGGATCGATTAGTCTTATCTTCAGACATAAAGCAGTTAGAGTTAGGCAGCCTTAACTGCTTCCAATTTTTTAATATCATATCATCCCAGTTTGTGAAAATTAGAGAACCCTCCTTTTTTGATAAAAGTGAAGCTAATACCACTTCTGAAATAGTTTTTTCAACTTTACCCAAAACTATAGGGAGAGGATTATTTTTTTTTAAATATTCTATTATTTCTTTCTAACCATAATGACCAGATGACAATGCTTGGCGAAACAAGCCATAATGCAGAAAAAGTAGATTTTGAAAATAACATAGGCCAACTTTGGAAGACTTGAAGTAAAGAAAAAGGAAGAGGACCCGACCAACTCAATTTTGAAAGAAGCCAGTACCAAACTTGTGAGGAGAAATTACAATTCAACAAAAGATGATCCACTAATTCCTCCACCTCATGACAGAGGGGGCATAAGAAAGAATTTGTAATCCCAAGTTTAGCTAGCCTATCACTACTGAGGATTCGGTAGTTCAGTGCTAACTAGGTAAAAGCTCCTACTTTAGGCATGCAAGGCTCACTCCAACAGAGCTTATGGGGCCAAATAACATTTGGATTAGAATCCTTACTAGTGATACTTAGGTAACCTTGTTTAACCATGTAACGACCAGATTTTGAAGGAGCCCAAACTAGTTTATCCTTTTCACCTGAGATAAAAAGTCTTCTATCTTTCAAAATATTTTTGAGCAAAATCTTCTCCTCTTGAGGAATCAAGAAATCATCAAATTTTTTTCATTTGACTGTATTAATTTCTGAATTGTGATCAATTTCAAAATAATCTTTAACTTTTGTTCCCCAAGCCTGACACAAAAAGTTTTGATCTCTTGAAGACCATCTAATTTAGCTAAAGGAGGATGATTATTCCAAGAGTCATCCCAGAAAAGGGCAGAGTTTCCATCATGGATAACCCAAGATAAAAAAGGGGAAATAACTTCTCGACAATTTATCAAAAAATTCCACATGTGAGAACCCTCCTTTGGGTTAAGAATAGTAAATATTCTTTCAGGAGAGAAAGAATCTAAATATTTTGCATACATTATTTTGACCCACTTAGAATCAGATTTTTCATATAAATTCCAGACCAGTTTGGCTCCAAGAGCTTTATTTTGTGCTGCAATATTATGAATCCCAGATCCTCCTAGTTGTTTAGAAATACAAATTTTATCCCATGAAATTATGGGAATCTTTCTCCCATTTAAATTGGAGCCATTCCACAAAAATTTTCTTAAAATATTCACAATACAAGATAGAATGGTTTTAGGGACCTTCAGAACTGAAAGCAAATAAACCGGAACCACTGATAAGATTGTTTTAATCATCATAATTTTCCCTGCCAAATTAAGCCATTTGCCTTTCCAAGTAGATATTCTAGCTTTGATGCTTGTAATAAGCCTATCCCAAAACATGTTTTTAATTGAACCCGAAAAAAGGGGGATTCCCAAATACCTTGAGGGTAGAGTATCAACTTGAAATCCAAGAAAACTAGCTATCCTTCTTTGCACCAAAGAAGATGAAAAGAAAAAGAAAATTTTAGACTTGCTTTGATTCACTTTTTGACCCGATACTAAACAATATCTGGTAATGACATCCTTCAAAACTTTAGCTTCCTTCATCACAGGCTACCCAAACAACAATGTATCATATGCAAACAAAGCATGCGTAATAGAAAAAGGAATTCTAGGAATATTTATCCCTTTCCAGAGACCCAGTGCGTTCTGTGTCATAATTAACCTACTCAAACCTTCAGCGATTAAAATAAAAAGAAAAGGGGAAAGAGGATCTCCCTGCCTTATTCCTTGGGAAGACTTAAAGAAATCAGATTGAGAGCCATTAATCAATACTGAAAAACTTGCACTAGAGATACAAGAAGAAATCCATTTGCACCATTTTGGAGAGAAACCAAATTTAAGGAGGACTTGGAACAAAAAGTCCCAAGACACTCTATCATAAGCTTTTAACATGTCCAGCTTAACCAGCATAGCAGGGAGTTTATGTTGATGAATTGAATGTAGTACCTCATGAGCAACCAGAGCACCTTCTGAGGTTTCCTTGCCTGGGACAAAACCTCCTTGTTCATCAGAAACAATTTTTGTGATAAGGGTAGCAAGTCTTAAGGTAATTGCTTTAGAAATGATTTTATAAAAAGTATTACAAAGTGAGATGTGTCTGAAATCAGCAAAAGATGGAGTAGCAACTTTTGGGATTAGAGCAATAAATGTAGAATTAATTTCTCTCAAAACAACTCTATTTCTCTGAGCTTCTTCTACAGCCAGCCAAATATCCTTTCCCACAAAATCCCAACATTTTTGAAAGAAAAGAGGAGTGAAACCGTCTGGGCCAGGAGATTTGTCCGAATCTAGAGAGAAGACTACTACTTTGATTTCTTCTAAAGTAAAGTGTTTCATCAACTCCAGGTTATCTTCTTGAGAAATCAGATTAGGAATATGGTTTATGACTTCTGCTACAGTCGAATTGGGGATCTGATTTGTTTATTTAGAGAGAAGTTTCTGAAAAAAATTAATTCCTTCTTTTTGAATGAGAGAATCCTCTTCTAAGATGTTTCCCATAGAAACTTTTATCGAGGAAATAGAGTTTTTGTGTCTTCTAAGCATGGTCGAAACATGAAAAATTTTTGTATTTTGATCTCCTTCCTTTAACCATAATTCCCTTGATTTCTATCTCCAAAAAATTTCTTCCCAGGCTAAAATTTCCTCTAATTTAGATTGAAGAGTTTTAACATATTCAAAAGAAGCATTATCCATGCCCTTAATAATGATGGCTTCATTTAACTGGTCTAATTGAGATTGTAGTGCTGCTTTTTGCAAAAAAATGTTACCAAAGGAAGTTTTATTCCATTCTAATTTTTTTTTTTCATATATTTCAACATTTCATTAACCTAAAACATGCGTGAGCCTTTTACAAAAGGAGCATTCTTCCACCACGATTCTAGTAGGGGTAAGAAAAATTTATCTCTAAACCACATAGCTTGGAACTTAAATGATGCCCTAAAATTCTTTCTACTCAAATTGGCATCCAGTTGAATAGAAATAGGGGAATGATCTGAAGTAGTAAAAGGAATAGTGGATGATCCAGGAATGTTTGACTCAAGACACCACTCGGCAGGGAATAGAAACCTATCCAATCTTTCTGTAATATTTAAAAAACCTTTCCTCCTATTAGACCAAGTGAAACTCCCGTTCAGCAAAGGGCTATCAATTAAGGCGTTATCTGAAATAAATTCTTTAAAATCCTCTATTACCCTATGAGGAGGGCAAATTCCTCCTGACTTTTCTGTTAAACAAGAAATAGCATTAAAATCCCCCCCTAAGATAACTTTCTCTCCAGATAATTGCTCTAAAAGTGCTGCTAAAATGTCCCAACACTATTTTTTTTCTCTAGTTGCAATAGGTCCATAAATATTAAAGAGACAAAAATGCAATGAGGGGGACGTAATTTTAACCAATATAAAATTTAGGATAGAGCAAATTAAGTCTACTTCACACATTTTACTATCCCAAAGAATAGCCAGACCTCCTGAAGCCCCCTGAGAAGGAAAGTGGATATACTTCCATTTTAACCAATTTGGGAAAATTATATCAGCATGAGATTGAGATAATTTTGATTCTTGAAGCAAGACAATATCCATACCAGAGAAATCTAACCGATGCTTAATCAAGCGTCTCTTGTTAGGAGCATTAATGCCCCTAACATTCCAAGAAAGGATCTTCATTGTTCTCGGGGAGAGTTTCTCACTCTCCCCGATCTCAGACATGTATCCAGGGTGGCCTGCAAACCAGCTTCAATTTCTTCCTGAGTTTTAAAGGATTTTGGCTTACGTCCTCTCTTAGAGGGAGAAATGGAACTCTGTTTGGTAGGTGAATCCTAACTCAAAGATTGGAATCGACAACTTTGTTTCAAAATCAAAAACATCACTTCCTTCTCCTAGTGGAACAAGTCGGTCTAAATTCCCCTGATTTAAATAGTTTTCTAGATCTAAGCTTGGAACAGAAATGTTAAAGTTAATTAAACTATCTTCAATAGAATTTGGCTTTTCTGCAAGTACCTCATATGCCAGTTCTTCTATAAGGTCAGAAGCAACTTTATATATGGTACTTTCAACAAAAGCATTTGCTTCATCCTCAGAAAAAGGGAAACCATCCAAGCCTGACTCATCCACCTGATTTGCAATTTCCCTATTGCTATTCTCCTCATTGTTGAAAGAATTAAGCAAATTTTTCTTGATTTTGACACTAGGAAAAATGGGAGTTTTGAAACCCTCAAATTTACCAACTGCAAAATCAAAAAGACATTCTTCCTCTAACTCCTTTATAGACTGGTGCTCTTCTTCAGAGACAGAGGAATTTACAAAATGATTTAAAGATGCCTTCCCAAAATTAACAGAATCTAGGTTTTCCTTTGAAAAATTAACTTCTTCCAAAACCTCACAATTCTTATTTGAGTCCAACATTTCTATTTTTTCCATAGCCCTGGGATTCTCAAAAATAACTACTTGTTTCCAATTCCCAAATTTAGAGTGAAACTCCATAAATTTGAGGAAGGGAAACGAAGTATTAAGAATTATGGAAAACCTTACTGGCATATCTGGCTTTTGAAAATTTGACATATCATGCTTAATGAAGAAGCCCAAATTCTTGGCACAAAATTCAATAATAGTGAGATCTCTATACTCCAGTGGTAAGTTTGGCAATGAAATCCAAAAAGGAACAAAATTCATGCTAGCTTTATTAGGATCAAAGTTTGGTTTCCATTTCTGGAGACAAATCCCTTTACCTTGATAGAACCACAATTTTTGACGGAGGGTTTCATCTCGAAAACAACCATAAAAACACATAAATCTTTATGCAAGAAGAAGACATCTGAAATCCCTTTCCATGTAACCCTAACCCAATTAAGAAAAGCATCAAGATTAAACTTAGAGTTCCAGACCTTACCAATAAGGGCCTGCGAAGTAAGATCTTGAATATATGGGTTTACCATGTCCTTCGAAATTTGAATGTTAACAATTTCCATAGAAACCCTAGCATCATGATTTTGACCCTCATCACAAAGATTATGGTTAGACTTAATTGATTTTTCCTTCCATACTTGTCAAACTCCATTTCCAGATTCTGCCTTTCCTGATGCGTAGCACAGGTTTTGGCCATTATATCTTCCAAAAGAACCAAAATTACAGAAACCAGGAGGGTCATGATGTGCCGGGAAAGATCTCTGTAAAAAATTGCAAAAAGCATCTTGAAACCCTAGTCGTGCATTCTTCGGAAAGAATGAGCATCTTCGTGCCCTAGTAGCTTCAAAAAATAAACTCTTTTGTGAGCATAGGGGTCTTCTTGTGAAGACCTCATATTGCTGTCGCATTATTGTCGCATTATTATTTGGAACTTTTAAGTTTTATTATTTTATGGCTAGATCAATTGGTTGATTCTAGAAGTATTAAAATTCAAAATATATGTAAAAAATAAGTTTAATCAAAATCATTCCTTGAATCCTTCAGAAAAGAGATTAACAATGTGTGTAATTAATGAAATTAACAAATTAGAATTAGAATCATCTCTCATTTTATTAACTCAAAAAACTTAAATAGCTATTACAAAAGAATGACAACACAAAGATGACATCCCTTTATAATAAAGGTTACATGGCAAAAGAAGAAGCCCTTGACCCCTCGTTGGATAAATATTTCCAGTTGACAGAGAACTAAACACTGTATATTTCCCTTGTATTTTCCTTACAACACAATGAAAAAGAAACCTTTGCTTGAGCCCTGGCCACTAGACTAGGAAGAATATGTGAATGAAATCAGGAATAAAACTGGGGCTTTCGTCCAAATTTAAGAAGCAAAACTAACATGGTGAAAGAAGAAGCCTTCTGCAGTATGGACTCCTTGGAAGGGACCCAGAAAAATCATCATACTAAGCTGGCTGCCAAACACATGAACCAATGGATTGGGAGAGACCACTATCCATAATCCATCACTAGGTTGCCAGAAAAATGCATCAATGGATTGGGAGAGAACACTAACCACAACCCATCAGATAGATGCAAGATCATCTAGCATACAATGTTAGCAGATGCATTTGTCTGTTGAGCTAAGGTACTTTCTAGATGCAGTGAAAGAAGAATGATGCCAGAAGGCACCATTCTCCTTCCTCTTTATGTCCCAAATAGCTAGTTGTTATCTTACTAGATCCTCCCATGTCATACATGGAGTTCCCATGACTTAGTTTTTTCATCTTACAAGAACTAGGTCCTTCAAGGTAAGGATAACAAGCCAACTGTGTAACCATTCTAACCCTTTTCGTCTGCCAAAAAAGACTGCATTCTAACTGAATAATTACCAAAATTAGCTAACAAGGAACAACCAAAAGTTGAAATTGATTGTCGAAAGCAACTTTCTCTATCCCTTTATAGTCATGACTGTTGGGAAATTGGGAATTAAAAAAATCATTACTTATCCGTTAGTCTATCTTCCTAGCCCTACAAATAAATCTCCAGATGCCAAAATATCACTTAGAATCATATCATTCTCTGAGAGTGTTTGAGTGTTATGGAGTTGTCATCTTACACTTATGGACTTGACATCTTGCATCGAAAATTACATTGGCTCCCTTTACAAACCTTGAATTTTGCATCCACTTGATTGCATTGGGTGACTAATGTGACCACCAAAACGTCAGCCATTAGAGTAAATTGTTCCACTTGTAACTTGTTCCACTGTTTGATGAACAAATGATGAACGGTTGTAGTTCAATTCCGGAAGGTAGATCTCCAATGCTACACATTGCCAACAAAATCCTCCAGAATCAACCAGGAGCCGTTAGATATTATTAGATCAATGGTTGAGATATATATATATAAATAAAATATAAATATATTTATATTGATTATTATATAAAGGTCAAGGTGGCGGCAGAGCATAAGCCCTCCACTGTGAAGATGGTCCCACCTCTTAATTTTGCAATGTACATGAAACATCACGATGCAATCATGATGAACCACATGGCATACAACACAGTCCACTTATCTCTATTTGAGAGACTTTATGTAGATTTTTGGGTGTGTCAGTACTTTGGCCCAAAATAAAACTTGTGTCGTCGATCTGTGATCATCTGACAATAAAAAACTATTAGAAATTTAGAATATTTTCCATTTATCGACATGCACGGCAGAAGTGACATCTGTACTTTCATAATAAAGGAATGCCATGAGAAGTGCAATTGTACATTTTTTGAAAGGCAATTTATGTAGCTCATTTATGAATCATACAACAATACATGCCACTAAAATCAATGCAATTTATGGAAACATTTTATTAGGTTTACAACCCTCACACCTACCTTACTCTACATTTTTCACTGGTGTACTTTGGAGGAACTCTGGATTACATCTTCTACATGTGTTGAACATGAGCATTCGCAACCAGGTTAGCTAATTAGTGCTCTTTCTTGCCCATTTCTCATAGTGATAAATATGAATTCTTTAAGTCAACTGTGTGGGAAGAACAATTATTTTTTCATGAGTCTGGACTGTTTGTTTACCCCAAACCTTCTAGAGATTTATTTGGCACCCTTAGTAGTTACAAAACCTTTTGTTTACTAGTTTCTCAAACAAGTAAAGATGAAGCTTTTGTTTATTGAGAATAGTTTAGATAAGGTGAAGGATACCGAGCTAAGATATATAGATTTAGACTTGGAGGATTTTTGGGATCGATTAGAGCAAAACCCCAAGTCACCTATAGCTGAGAAAGTCTTAACAAGCGGGTTAGCTCCTACTGGGGGTTTCCCACTTGTTGTGCCATGTCCAAACTTGGTTGTTGCATGTTTAAAGAACTATTATCTTGATATTAATGTCCAATCATCCTTTGTTTTGGAGAAGACCAAGAGGTGGATTAAGGGGAAATTTTGAGAGCACGCTGGTTCTTCTTTTATGCATAAAGAATCAGGAACAAGAGAGCAAGGAACCTCCCAAGCCTCCGCAATTTAGAAAACTTCAACTGGTGTGGAGAGAAGTCATCACAGAGTTGGTTCACAATCTGGTAGTGGTGGGGATGGAGACTAGCCTGAAGATAATAGGAAACTAAAAGGTGTATGTGAACATGATGGTCAACCCGCATTCGTGAAACCATTAGAAAAAAGAAGTTGGATGCTTTACAACAATTGCTAGCAGAACACATGACTTCTCCTATGTCTCCTTCACTTGGTAATGATTCTTCCTGTGAAGGGTGAAATGTGGATTAATCAAAATGAATAACAAACCCAATACATCAATGAAATATGAAGATAAAAGGCTTTTAAATAAGAACAAGATGATACTTACAACCTTTACCTTACGCCTATCTATTCTTGATCTTGATAATGATGAAGCCCTCAGAAGCGTATGTTCCCTTGTTTGTTGAAGATGACAAGAATAGAATGGCTATGATACTTTGTGTGATTGAAGATGAGCTTCAACACACTAATGAAATGGATGATAGTGAAGTGCTTATGGAGATGGGGGTACCAAAGGCACGCTAATGTTTCTGTAGCATAAGTTTACTCAAGTGATGGATTATCAAATGGAGAAGAAGAGGGTTGTATTTATAGATTTGTGTGGGAGAAGATCAATGGTTGAGAAGAAATGAGAAGATCAACGGAGGAGGATGCTTGAGGAATGTGCAACCAATAGAAGAAGGACATGTCTCATTCAAAAACAAGTTATGTTGAGTTAACTACTTTATTGATGAGGATGAGTTTTGTTTTTCTTAAATTAGAATATCTTTTTCTAATTTTAAGAGCAAAGTTGTTTTAAAGTTGCTTTAACTCAGCTTTTGCTTTTGTATGACAAGAGGAATTTATTTTTAGAAGATATTGAAGATTTTTAGAAGATAAGAAGGCATAATTAAATAAATAGATTTATTAAATTATTTGTAGATATTTTGGAGGAATAAATAAAATATTTAAATATATTTTATTTTTGGAGATTTTAGATTTAATTTAAATAAAATTGCATTTTATTTAAATTTGGAAGAATAAAAGATTTTAAATAAATAATTAAAATTATTTAATTATTTAGAAGAATGAAGTTGGTGTAGGTGAATTTAATTAATTAAATAAATGTAATTTATTTAATTAAATGAGAGGAGATGAATCAAATAAATAAATAAATTTATTTATTTATTGATAGAGGAATGTGAAGATGAAATAAATATTTAAAATATTTATTTAAGTAGAGTCATGTCATTTCTAGGTGTATACATTTTGCCCCTCTTTGATGCAATATGTTTTATCACATTGTTTCAAAGAATAAAAATTTTTGACAGTGATATATGCCCCAGTTTGCCCCTGGTACAAGTTTAACGACATGATGCCCCCTTGGGAGATTGGACGGGAAGAAGGTAGAAGGTGTGAGATGGATAATCTCATGAAGAAGAAGGTGAAAAGTGAGTTAGGATGGAGAAAAATGGGATATGATTCAGAGAAACAAACATGGGAAGTAGTCGCATTTGTCATACAGTCAGATATGGTTCACTTGCTATAAATAGGAGCTGGGTCCACAAGTTCTATTCATTTGCACACTTGTCCTTAGTTGATTGGTATTTTGAGAGCTTAGGAGAGCATGGCAGCTAGAGAGATGGATATTTCGTGCAAGGAGTACCGGTTTGAGCGAGTCCGACGGTTCGATCAGCCAGCGGAGGTAGGACCCCTAGTATGTAGTTCATCAAAACTTGCTAAAAGTCATTTATTAGGCTCATTAATGGTTAGGGAAAAATACTAGAATAGATGCGCCAAACTGTCGTTCGGCACATATACACTCTGAAATGGCACAGATGCGGCTAAGTGGCCATTTGATATATCTTACAGCGCATATGGTAGTTGAGCGCATACAGGCTATGAATTGGCACATCTATGTTGGAACGACGCATGTGACATAACAAGCGGCGCATGTGCCAAAATGACGCATACACCTAAGAGGATGGCGCATTCATGGTGAAGAGGTGCATATGACATGGATCGGTGCATTTGTACTAAGAAAATTAGTTGACTTAACGAAATTAACCCAATTGGCACCTTGATCGATGCGTCAATTGATAAGTGATCTCTGAGATTGTCGAGAATCTAGTCAAGAGATGATATGCTGTTTTGATTAATTTGATATGTTAAGCCAATGATAGGATAGTTTGATTTCTTTGAGTAGGCTTGCTTGGATATGGATTTCTCTGATGTTATGTTTTACTTGGTTGCAGGAGGATATTCGGGATACCCTTATGTCACAAGAGCAGTTCCCATTGCCATTGTTGCAGCAGTATATGTTGACTGAGATTGACCGCGAGGCGCTTAGGGCGATGGGTTTGCATTATGTGTGTTTCATGCCTAAGGTTTGTGTGAATCGGGCCATGTTGACTGCAGCGGTGGAGCAATTCCACAGCGATGATGGTACATTCCATCTTCTGATGGGGGAGATGGCGATCACTCTTGAGGACGTATATCAGATTCTGCACCTCCCTATTCAGGGAGAGTTGGTCGAGTATGAGTCACAATGGGATGCTGGATTAGCCGAGTGCAGACAGGTATTAGATGACCCAGAGTTGGTTGAGCAGGTGATTTCATGGCAGGACATACATGACTGCTATGACTACTTCATGGGCATAGTGGTAGGATTGATTGGTGGCATAGTATGCCCCGATAGGAGGTCACACAGCTTCCTGATTGGCTGGGGGAGGGTGCTAGAGAGCATGATCATGGATGGGACCTAGTATGCATGGGGTGTGTATGTGCTTGCACACTTATACAGAGATATGCACCAGGTGGTGTACCACAGAGGAGCCAGTTTGTCAGTAGGTGTGTTGCTCTTGCAGTTTTGGTTGTGGGATCACATAGCTATCACATGGCCAGTATGTCTATTTCACAGGTAGAGGGGTGAGCCCTACAGTTATGGTTATGCAGGTGTGATTTCCTAGCACAAGCTGGGGAAGCTGGAGTACTGGAGGCACGCATTTGATAATGTAGATTTGGTTGTTTGGCATCCATACTTAGACTATGAGGTATGGGATGATGAGGCAGATGAGCTTCCATACTGTTTCTAGACTCGGTGGCTCATTTGTAGGACAAGATACATATTAGAGTGACAGATTGTGACTAGGGTGCAGAGGCAGTTCAGTGGAGTACAGGGCAGACCATAGGGCCAGGCACGATTTGCTAGGACTCATGCAGAGAGATTTAGGTGGGGTCCCATGGCATCATACGAGGAGGCCTTGATAGATTTTCAATAGATTCCTCATGTGGCTTGGTCGATGAGGAGAGACATAGTGGATGCTGGCATGACACCAGACTATGAGGAGTGGTTTGCGGGGCATCTATTCCCTAGATACTCAGGGCTCGGAGAGTTAGCTCCTTGTATAGATGAGGATGATTCAGATGACGAGGGTGCAGCTGACAAGAGGAGGGGAGGATGGAGGAGGAGAAGGGGTCAGGGGGTTGATGGGGGAGGAGGGGGGAGGAGGAGATGGAGGAGGAGGTGGCCGACCTAGACAGAGGAGGAGGTCTGGTGAGGGTCCCTTAGGTCAGCAGGCAGTTGTACAGCCGCAGGCTATGGGACAGGCGCAGAAGGCACATGGGCTAGTATAGCTGGTGGCAGTACAGTAGGTGGCACCACAGTAGGTACAGGGGTAGGTGCCAGCACAGCAGGCTCCACAACCTAATTTACAGTAGTAGGCCATTGCGATGCTACAGGGTCAGATTAGGCAGCTCAGGGCTCATCTAAGAGCAGTAGACTCTTAGAGAGATGTAGACGTAGGATGGATATCAGAGATAGCCAGGGAGAGAGATGCAGCCTTGGCTAGCATGAGGGCAGCGAGAGCAGAGAGAGATGCAGCTGTGGCAGCTATGGGTATAGATGGTACTTCTAGCTTTTTGGTATCACAGGTGTAGCAGGCCCAGACACAGTTAGCCCAGATTCAGAGTGAGCTTGCCAGGGTGCATGCTCAGGCTCAGTATTACAGAGGTCTATATCACAGGGTAGTGTCAGCAGATTAGCGCACGCCCAGCTTCAAGAGCTAGTCTGTGGCATCCCAGAGGGCAGGTGGGTCTCGATTGGTAGGGTCAGTGAGAGGCCCCCAGTAGTCAGGGGAAGATAGAGGAGAGGGCAGCACAGGGAGCAGTGCTCCACGGCAGTAGGGTTAGACAGACCTAGATACTTGTACCATTTTTGAGTTGATGTACACATTTTTGATGGCTGAGATAGCCTGTATATGTATCATTTTTGTCTTGAGACATGTATCACCATCTTGTTGTATTTTGTATATATTTTATGACATGACTCCAAGAGATGGACAGATATTTTGATCTGTTGCACATTTGGACACATTTTTGTGCTTATATGATGATGTAGTTATGGATGTTCTATATGCTCATGTTTTCTATGTTGATATGCTATGGATGCAATCTATTTTATATGCAATGCATACTAGATGGATGTATATGATTTTGATATGCAATGCAGATGTGGCATGTTATGGAAATGTTTAATGTAGCTCTATATGCAATTTGTCTATGTTTGTTGATTTTTTTGATGAGATGTATGGATGCACATGCATGTGGGTGACTTGATGGACTTTATTATGTATGCAAATGATGTAATCATGTAAATGACTATCTCATGTGATGTGATATGCAATCTGTGCTATGTTTTTGATAAGTACAAATGTACTCAATTGACCTAGGTGATGATGTAGAGAGGTGGAAGAAGAGATGAAGTAATACTGACTTTCATTTGATATACTGCAGGATTACATAGTTGATATGGATTGCTAGATATGAGATGGATGTGGATTGTCATCTTGATATTTGCAAGTCTTTTGCTTTCATCATTAGGCACTTTTTGGTAATTTTCACTTTTTGAAATGTTGTAAGAAAATACAAGCATCTAGGTATAATTAGACCGAGATGACCTAAGTATTCCTTACATGGATTTTGATATAGCAAGTTGATACAAGCATCTAGTCAAACTTGAATCTAGATGACCTGAGTACTTCTTGCATTTCAACAGACAAGGATCATCCCTTTTTTATGTTTAGACCTCGAAAGTCCTAGATGATCTTTTGCTGATCATGTCGTTAGACAAAGTCATCACATTACTAAAGTTTGATCCACAAGAAGCAGACAAATAAAAAAATTATGCCCCCATCATAGCATCTCTAGCTTTTGGCATCCTTGAGTAGCATAGGGAGACATAAGGACAAAAACCCAAGACTTTGTTTAGTTAATGTGTTCACAAAAGCATTCTTGCATTAGATGTGTCTTTTTGCCATAATTGATACAGAATTGGTTTGAGTGTTTGGATATGGTGTCCTGTTTTGGATAGGTCAATGTTTTGAGTCAAGAATTTGTTTTGGGATCTTGTTGTTACTGCACTTGCTTGTCTAGTGAAAGGTATCATCATCCTTTATTGGTATCCTCTTCAAAAAATGTGGCATTCAAGAATCCAAATCTAAACTAGGTCGAGGAGTTGCCCCTAGTTTAGACAAGGATCAACTTATTATGGGTGAGCTGTCAGACAGACATGGAGAGACGGACCCTAAGGGAATGACCTAGTGCCTCGGGGGCTCATTGGTAAATGACCTTGCCTACATGACGATGTAGAGGCAATGTAGTTTGAGGTGAACCTGATGGACCTAAGACCTAGGCAATGGCAAAGATGCAGAAACGGTATGGATAGCAGGACAGACGACACTGGACGGAATGGACAGGAAAGAAAGGGGAGTGGAGCGGAGTGGAGCCTTGGGGACACATTGAGAATGGCCTTACCTACATGATAACTCAAAGGACAACGGTTCAAAGGATTGGCTCAAGATGAACGACGTGATGGACACAAGAGACATGAAGACATAACAAATGGAGGAAGTGGTTTGTCGCAGATAGCGCCTGTTTACCAAGTTTTCACCACTTGCTTTTATTTGCATGGAAGCTAAAAGTACACATGATGCCTGTTTGCCAGGTTTTCATCATGGTACCTATCCAAGGTGCCTGTTTTCTAGGTTTTCACCAGAGGATGATTTTTTTTGCTATTTTTCTATTTTTTCTAATTTTTTTGTTTATTTTTTTGGTCACTTTTTTGATTTTTTTTGGATTTTTTCAGGACCCCCTTACATTGGGGTTTTCAGGTATAGAACTTGCAAAGATGCATGTTGTTGATAGGATCATCAAATAGTTCACCTTCAGATGTAGCCAATTGATATGCCTCCGATCCATAAGCTGTAATGATGACATAGGGACCCAGCCAGTTAGGTTCAAACTTGCCTTTCTTTTCTCGATCTTGCTGATTTCTAGGATTTTCTCTGACTAGGTCACCAACTTGGAATACTCGGGGCCTTACACTATGGTTATAGCTTCTAGACATTTGTTTCTGATATGCTTTTAGGTGGTTAAAGGCCTATTGCCTTCTCTCTTTGAGAAACTCTAATTCTTGAAGTTTGGACACTCTATACTCTTCGTCTGATATGAGGCCTTTTAACAAAACTCGCAAGGATGGGATCTCGACTTCAATGGGCAAGATAGCTTCATATCCATAGACTAGGGAGTATGGTGTTACACCTATGGGTGTGGGGTAAGCCCACAGTGGTGGGTTCAGTTGGACATGCCAATCTCAGCGGACATCATTGACAGTCTTCTTTAGGATTTTCAAGATAGTTTTATTTGATGCCTCCGCCTGGCCGTTGCCTTGGGGGTAGTAGGGTGTTGAAAAATGGTGCTGGATATGGAATTTGTCATATAGGTCCCTGACATCTTGATTTTTGAAAGGGCATCCATTATCTGTGACAATGGACGAAGGGATACCATAGTGACAAATGATATAGTTCAAGATAAATGAGGCAATCTGCTTACCTGTGATATTGGCTAGAGGCACGGCTTCAATCCACTTCATGAAGTACTCGGTGGCGGTGATTATGAATTCATGGCCATTAGATGAAGAAGGGTGAATCTTGCCCACTAAGTCAAGTCCCCACTGACAGAAAGGCCAAGGAGTCATTAACGGTTGTAGCTCCTGTGCTGGTGCATGTATCAGGTTCCCATGGATTTGGCACTTTTTGCACTTCTTTACAAAATGATAGGAATCTTGTTCCATTGTTGGCCAGTAGTATCCCATGTGTATGAGTTTTTTGGCTAGGGTAGGGCCACTAGAGTGGGTCCCGCATATACAGTCATGTACTTCACTCAGGGTAGTTTGATATTCCTCACTATCGAGACATCTAAGGAGAGTACCATTGAGACCTCTGCGATATAGGGTATTGGCGACAATGCATACTAGGATGCCTGACGGATGAAGGTTCATTTTTGGTTACTAGAGAGATCGAGTGGGAGGGTATTCTCTTTAAGGTAGGCAAATATTTTTCCATAGAGGGGGGAATCGGTTCCAACAATGTGGAAAATGATATGGGATTTAGGGGTGTCATATACAAGATAGGACATTGGCTCTACCAAGAACTCATAACGTGATTGATTATCCAAAATATCGAGGAGAGATGTAATAATGGCCATGGCGTCTGCAGCTTTATTCTCAATCCTTGGTATCTGTTCAAAAGAGATCTTGACAAAGTATTCTTTGAAGTCATCTACCATTCTCTTGTAAGGGATTAGTTTCTCATCTTTTGTTTAGTAGTCATCATTTACTTGATTTATAACCAGCTATGAGTCACCATGTTGGTGCCTGATTTCACTGTCAGTTTCTGAGCAATTTTCATGCAGGCACCTTCCCTAAAAATCCAAAAAATGTTCTAAGTGTTGGACCTCCTCAGCATTTTTCAGCTGCAACATCATATTTTCTTCGAGGAGGAGGTCATCATCATCATCATATTTCTGGTCATCACCCTGATGTTGCTTATGAGGGTCATCATATTTTCTGTCAGCATGATCTTTCACTGGGGTGATATTCTAACATCGGGTGATCTTGGTTAAGATCATCCTGATGATGTTGCTGTAAAGTTCTAAGTGTGACCCGATATTCATTGGGGTCATCATATTTGAACATCGGGTGATCTTAGTCAAGATCATCCTGATGTTGTTTTATCACTTCATCAGGATTTTTGGTCAGGGTGATATCCGCTTTTCTGCCTGTCTGCATCATGATATTTCTAAAGGGAGATATCCGCCTGTCGGCTTCATGCATTGTCTAATGGGGGTGATCATTTCAAATATCCGTCATATTCATATATCACCCCGATCTTATAGCGGAGCTACAGTGCAACATGATATTTGTGCATCAGGATGATATTTCCAAATATCTGGTTATCTTCCGAATATCATCCTGATGCCGATGTATGGTGACGTCATCAAGGTTCGGGGGGGTCATATTTCTAACACTGATCATCTTGTGGAGATCCCCTGATATTTGCAAACATGACGATGACGTCATCCGAATATGAGGAGGTGCGCGATAGGCAGATATGCTGATGACGTCAGCAGGATATGACGGTGACGTCATCAGGATGTTCATCGGCCAGACATTTAGTATCGGCTGAGCAGGAGGATCTTCCTCCGATGGATCAGGTTGTGCCGATGAAGGCGATTATCATGCAGGTGATATTGCGATGATGATGCTGACGTCAGGGTGATATTTCAAGCAACAGGATATCATGCTGTTGGAGGATGATGATGAAGGCTTATACTAGTGTCGTCGGGAGCAAAAGCACCGACATCATATATGCTTGCGACCTAGTATATAAAGTGTTGAAAAGGTCGCCGCGAGGTGCATGTGGGATAATTGATATCCTGCATATTTTGAAATATCACGATGAGGTATTTTGGCGGGAAACGGTTGCGATGCACTGTTTGATGTTTTCCCAAGGCCGCGGGTTGGTGCACCATTAATGGCGAAGGTTGCAGAGGTATGGACAGATCTGGTACCCGTTTGAAGGTGTACATCAACGGACAGTGGCGCAGGGCTCGAGGTTTCTTCCTGTCTCCTCCCCTACCTATTGCATTCATGTTTGGGTGCCAATCTGGTAATGCGTTGAGCGCCATTTTTCTGATACTGTGTATCTGGCAGGATTTTTGGTCAACCATGTAATTAATTGCTATGGTACACTTTCTGGCTGTTATAAGTAGATTGTGTTACCATTTTTCAGGTTGTTGAAAACTGGACATTTTGGCTCTGTAACAAGATAAAACTAGTTTTGGTTGCTCTATGCAGCAAAACTTGTGAGTTTATGTATCTTCTGTTGTACGTTTGTGCATGAATCCACTGATTTCATGGTCAATTTTATATGAATAATGCTATGTTTGCATGTGTTATGCTGATTCTGTCTCCAGTTTTGCATGTATCTTTCTTCTGAGTCCAGGCATTCAAGGAATGTCTGAGATTCTAGAACATAGAATTCCTGTGTTGAATGTTTAATCTTTTAACTTCTGCTCAAGGGGTAGATTAAACTATTTTCAGATTGAATATTGGGAAGGGTATACTGCAATAGGGATGCCATAAGTATAGATAGCTTAACACTTTGTATTGGGAGATATCTGTAAGGCAGATATCATGTGTATCCCCCTGAAATCCAGTTTTAGCTATTCATGCTGATCATTCACAGGTGTATGTCTACCGACTCCAAGCCCTGGATAGGCATCAATCTAGCTCTGTGTTGAGGTTATACACCAGGTCCAGGTTTGCATCCAAACACCATTTCAAACCATCTCATCCTTCCACCTGTTAGTTGTAGGATTAGAAGTAGGAACCCCTGCATGCTCTCATACCTAACCAGACATATATGTCCAAGAACGTTGCCCAACTTGTGATCTATCATATAGATCTTGGTCCATACATGAGAGTATTCTGCCTGTTGTTGTCAAGTTAGATCTTTCTATCTTTGAGCTAGTCAAGGTTACATCTTGAGTTATAGGGATACCCCCATTGGTGCGGCAGAACCAGAAGTGAAGGGGAGGAGCTCACGCAACCTCCTGTATTAGTTGGCTGAATCTGCCTGTGCATTAGAAGTGGCAAACCCTAATGCTGATTCAGAAGAAGAACCAACAAAATGGCGACTCTGCTGGGGAGTCTTTCATGTGAACAAAATGATGCTCTGCTGGTGGAATGAACCTGGAAAAGTAGCTTTCAGCTATTGAAAATTTTGTCCTCTCTGGAGAGGTGGCGACTCTGCAAAAAAGATCTAAATGCACATGAAAGATGGATGTATGTGATGTGACAAAAATGTGCTGTTCATATTTCAGCATCTGTATGAGAAAAGGTATCTTGTTCCTTCCCCTTTATATTTGCTATTTTACTGTATAAGTTAGATGCCAAGGGAAGCCTTAGGTCTTAGGCAGAGAAAGGATGTCTAAGAGTAAGATTTTTATGAATCCAAGTATGAATTATCCCATACTCAGTGGTGAAATGTTGGAGAAAAGAATAGAAGAGATAAGAAATAGGTTGATATTCTTAGAGGCTGAGCAGGCCCAGTTAAAAAATAGTAACCCTGTTGTGTCTGTTAGTCAGAAGGCTAAACCTCTTCTCAGCCCTTTTGATCCTTTGTATGACCAACTGGATTTGTCATGGGTTGATTATAAAGTAGAAACTATGCCCGCTAGGATATATCATCAGATGCCTAGTGTCATGCCCACATTTTCCTTGTGGTCACAACACACATCGCACATGTCATAACCACATCTGTCATGTGGTTATGACACGAGATATGAAAAACTTTTCTCACACTGTCCTAAAAACCCCTTTCGCATGCGTACGCATGCTCAACGGTGTTCTCTCATGGCGAAACACTATACTCTTCGGCGGAATACAAGTACAATGGCGTGCAACCAGAAGCATATAGATCAACAAGAGGGTCTATACAACGCTGCTAACGACATTGCAAGAGTGAGATTACCAAAGTTCTTAAATCGAACCCTCGGCAATGTTCGGTAGCAGAATGCCTTACGGCGTTAGTGGGAATTACGCTGCACTCATTTACGCACGTGGTTCGCTGATAGAGGAACCACTCCCCACGACGCCTTGTTCTGACTAAACCGGCTAGTGATCTCCCTATTTAGTCATTTTTCAGCCAGGCACGGTTGTCTGTCTCCTCTCTTGTTTCCTGAAACATACCCCTCCTATGACTTAGCATTTTCAACAAGGCGGTTTGGTTGCCCTCTCTTCCCTTTTCACAAGTTCTTAATTCTGATTATATCTTTATCGCCCTTACCTTAACTATTTCTTTGTTCATTTAGAGTGTTTATATTTCGGTCTCTCTCTCTCTTTCATTTTCTATGCTTTCTTTATGTGCATCCTGACCTTTCTTCATGATTTACGTCAATCAGGGTTATTACTGCAGCTATTGTTGATATTAAACCTAATTTCAGGATGATCTAGGTCACAAAGGCTGGTTTACTATTTCGCTGGACTCGGTCTCCTAATCTTTCCCGATCTAGGTTCCTCCTCTTCGTAAATACTTAGTCAACTTGTTCCTAAGCAAAATTGGCAGAAGGGTCCGTCAACTTAGTTCTCTTATCCCGTGTGAGAAATGTCGCGCATTTTCTCCTCTGTGTTTTCCAATGTTAGTTTTTTTCTTCTTCGGAACCTCTTACAGGTTTACATATGAGATCGTTTGCTACAGTTGAGATTAATATGGCCACATGGATTGTCAGTGGTGGCTTCTTAAGTTTATTTCCAGTGTTCTTTTGAGCAAGGAGTTGTGTAATTTTCCTCTTCAATTTCCGGGTGATTATTAGTACGTTAATAGTTGAAACTTCCGAGAAACTCTTTCCAGAGTATCACTGCATATTCCTAAACTCTCTTTTACATTATAATTTTATTTTCTCTTGTTTAGAATTACTGTTGTTACTGTTACTCTTAATTACGATTCATACACTGATTGTGACTCGTATGACGTTGTCAATAGATGTAGGTGGTTCACCACTTTATAAAACTCTGTTCATGGTAATATATCTTCTTTGGTTGTTGTATTCAACACTTAATAACATCTACTGTGAGAATATAATTTATATATATATATATTTGTTTTTTTTCTATCCATGAGACATAGTTTATAACGATTTGAAACGAGGGTCCAACAATATGGTTCATAGATTTACTCCTATCGATATGATATATATATATATATATATATATATATATATATATATATATATCTATATATATATATACATATATATATAATATATTTATTTTAAAGTCTATGCATAGGACGAAATTGGTTTATCACGATATATATATCTATATCTCTCTCTCTCTCTATATATATATATATATATAATCATTATTATATTATATATATAGCTATATACATAGACATATATAGTATATATATATGCCTATATATATAAAGCTATATAAAGAAAACTGTATTTATATTACAAATACACCACTCATATGTTAGGGCCCAAGCCCTAACATTTTTTTATTGCTTTAGATTCACAGCAGACGGCGGCCATGGGCGGCGGTGGCCGCAGTGACAGAGGAGCAGGGTCGGGGTGGCCGCAGAGCGGCGGACAGGATTTGCGGTGGCCGCAGAGCGGCGGACAGGATTTGCGGTGGCCGCGGAGCGGCATAAGGGATTGGGGGGGAATGTGGAGTGGGGCGGAGCCCCACCCACATTCCCACGACGTGGGGTGTGGGTGGGGCTCCGCCCCACTCCACACCTTCATATATATGCAAGAGGGTCTGCGGTGGGGATTTCTCCCCACCGCCTATTCTAAAACCGCGACTGTCTTCTAATCCGCGGCTTAACCTATGACAGTCTTTCACAATTCGTTGATTATTATCAATAATAATATATTTTCAAATATATATATATATATTTATTTATTCATATATAAATATATATATATATATGTATATATAACAACGATAATATATATTTATATATATATATATATATATATATATATATATATATATATATATTTCATATATATATATATATATATCCCCTTTTTTTTTCTATTGAATAAAACATTCAATTTCATAACAATTATAATTACTTTCAATTTCTCTATTATTCTATAAAATGATAATTACTCAAAAAGAGAAATAGAGATATTTATTTAGAAACAAATATTCTTTATGTATTTGTATAATTCCAATTCCTAAAATTTCTCAAATTCACTACTTTATGCATTTTCTCCAAATCAACCTGTTATAAAGAAATTGTCATAACAATTATATATATATATATATATATATATATATATATATATATATATATATATATATATATATATATATATATATATATATATATATATATATATATATATATATATATATCCTAATTTCACCAAATGGTAAATAGCTATCCCCTTATTATAAGTATAAATTTCCATTTTCATAAACATGTAAGACTTGTAAATTTACAAACAGATTATATTTACATGCTAGATTTCCTCTAATCCTTCTAAATTAACAGAAACCATTAAATATGGAGGATAACTCAAATATTTAAAACTGTCTTTCCCATTTTAACATTGAACTATAAAGAAAATTAGCATTTCAATTAATGAAGCAATTCCAAACTTTCAAATGTAAACAACTCAGATTAAATTGCAAAAACGAACTTTTTCCTTTCAGTAATACTTGAAACACAAAAATTGCTATTGAACAAAGATTGCAAACATCAACTTAAATTTTAAGCACATTCATATTACAGCTTCTCAAACATGAATACCAACTTCCCAGATATGAACTTTCTCCTCCCAAACAGTATATAACTGAAAACTTATGACAACCAATAAAAGTTCAATAATAACAAGAGCAGGGAGGTGATTTTCTTCACTCCCAGAATATCATTAATTTACAATAATAACAAGAGAGGTGTTCTCTCTTCATCTCTATGAAATGAACCAGGCCTAATTCTCATGACAAGAAGATGATCTGTTTCTTCATAAATAGCCAACCAGAAGCTCCAAGAGAAAAACCTGCGTATCAAAGACAAACAAAGAAGAAAAATACGACTCGTCTAGCTCTCCTCCCTACCGTAGACCCGCAAGAGGGTCACCCCCGAGCTAGGGAGACCATACTCACACCTGGGTACTCAAACACTCCACTTTACAACAGAAACAACAACAATCCCAAAGCACACATACACCCGTGGTTATTTTACACAATACAGAAACTCAACTACAGTGAGTTTCATAAGGGGCAGGAGAGTGGACACACTCGACTCCAGAGTGTCACCCTGACAGATAAATGAACTCATATCAATTTCTCTTGGTCTCAACCAAGTGTGATCACAATTTGTGAGAAATCTGTATATGACTCTCAAGTCAAAAATACAGTCACAGTTACATGCCCTCAAGGCTTTCAACATCCCAAAAGATGGAAACAGGTATGCACCCGAGGAGGATCTCTCCTCCCCTACCCCAAACTTGATGAGCATTTCTCCCAAGTGGGAGACGCTCTGTCAAACAACCCGACAAGAACCCCACAGAAAACAAATTTAAACACATATTTCACACACATTTCATACACATTTCAGTTCTACCAAAACAAAGGTAAAATTCAGACCAACCTTGCAAAGCCCTCCTGGAATGAAGTTGTTGCAGAGTCCACAGAGTTCACTTCCAACCTTAGCCACCAACTCCCTCTCCCTTCTCTATCTTCCAAACTAACTTCTCTATTTTTGGTAAGGCCAAAATGAAAGATTTCCCCAAAATTCAACTAACTCCCTCTCATCCCAAAATTTCAAAATAAATAACCCAAAATTCTCTTTCTTTCTAATTTTGAGAAATGGGGAAGTGACACTTGTCACCTCCTCACCCTTCCCAAAAATCACTATTCTGTCCAGGTGGCTTATGTCACTCTCCATTCCCAAGGGTACTCCTTATTCCTCTCATGTGACTCCACTTTCTCATGGGAGGAATAAAAAAAAGAGTTAAATGGGAACAAGACAGGTGACCCATGCCTCTTTCTCCTTTCTTCACATGGGTGTCCCCATAGTACATGGGGGAATCTTACTAAAGAAGGGGTAACTTTCACTAATGGATGGCATCTCTTATCTAGGGAAAAGTAGAGGGGATGGGTTGAGTGTTGGTACAACCCATCATGTCCCCTCCTACCTCCAATTTTCGCCACTTAACTTCAGGGGAAGGTTAAGTTGACTAGATGGAGGTTACTCAAGGGTTACCCATGCCAAATGGGCCCCTGGACCCATGGGGTAGAACCCAGGGTCAATTTTAACCCATACAAGACACCCCAGGTCAAGGTAAAGCACAAGAAAAAGGGCCTCATAAAAAAAATAGAAATTTCAAATTCAATCTCTTTACAACACTTACTTCAAAAAAAAAAATAATGTCACATGAGGGTAACCTAACCCACTCGACCATACGAAAGACCACATTACATCATGACATCAAACACAAAGAGATCTTGGTTCCTCGTGGAACCAGATCGGCTTAACAGGGAATAACAAATAACAAGGTGTGGAATGATCTCCGAAATCTGTGGTTTGATTAGTAGTCCCTGCACACTCAATTACAAGATCAGTAACCACATAAATTCATCATAGCCGAAGCAACTTAAATAACACATGCATTCTCATGCCTTAGTACAATTTAACATAATTAAAAATCATATTACAATTTTCCATCATCCCTAATTCATTTTTCTGAAAAGTAACTTATCCAAACATCACCCAATTAGTTTTTCCGAACACATAATAAAGTTAAATAGTCTGACAAATTTCGGGAACTGCTATCCCACAAATATGAAAGTAACAATAACAGTACTGTAAATAGTCATAACAACAGTAGTAAAAAGGGCGGTCCTCACATCCTCTCCCCCTAAGACGGTACTTCCTCCTAGAAGTCGTCAAAAAGGTGAGGATACAGGGTCTTCAATCTCTCTGCATCTTCCCATGTTGCAGTGACTTCGTCGTATAAGTCCCATTGGACTCTAACCTGGTCCAGCTCTCGACCTCGAAGGGCCAGCATCTGACGAGCCAATATGCGAATTGGCTCCAACGCCAGTTGTCCGTCTGCCTCTACCTGAAGAGCACTCCAATCCAACACATGAGATAAGTCAGAAATATATTGACGTAAAACTGATACATGAAATACATCGTGGATACGTGACAGGCTCGGTGGCAAGGCTAGACGATAGGCTACTGGTCCTAACCGCTCCAAGATTTCGAAAGGTCCTACAAATCGAGGTGCGAGTTTAGAGCCTTTTCCGTAACGGATTGGACTTTTGTGCGGCCGCACTCTCAAAAATACTCTTTCCCCCACAGAGAAGCTTCGGTCTGTCCTTTTAGCATCGGCATACTTTTTCTGCCTGTCCTGTGCTTCCAGGAGCCTCTGTCTTATCTGTTTAACTTGCAGTTCCATATTCTGAACTATCTCTGGTCCGATGACTGTTCTGTCCTCTATACGATCCCAACTCAAAGGTGTTCTGCATGGTCTGCCATATAATGCCTGGAAAGGAGGCATACCCAACGAGCTATGATGCCCATTATTGTAGGCGAACTCAACTAGATACAGGTACTCCTCCCATCTAGACTGGTGGTCCATCACATACATGCGAAGCATGTCTTCTAACACCTGGTTAACTCTCTCTGTTTGTCCGTCGGTTTCCGGATGATATGCGGAACTGAAGTTGAGCTGTGTGCCCAACGCCTGATGTAAGGCTTTCCAGAACGATGAAGTGAATACGGAGTCTCTGTCAGATATAATACGGCAAGGTATCCCATGAAGTCTAACAATCTGATCAAGAAACACCTTTGCCACTGATGGTGCATTGTATGTTGTACATATTGGTGAAAAATGCGCCACTTTGGTCAGCTTGTCAACTGTCACCATAATAGCATCATGACGACGTGATGACATAGGTAGACCAACAATAAAATCCATAGAAATGGTATCCCATTTCCATTCAGGTATCTCGTGAGGGTACAACAGTCCCGCTGGATGCTGATGTTTGGCCTTGACCCTCTGACATTCCAGGCAACGAGCAACAAATTCGGCAATGTCACGCCTCATCCCAGCCCAATGATAAAGCTGTCGTAAATCAGCATGCATCTTCTTCACTCCTGGGTGTGCTGCATAGGGTGCTCTATGAGCCTCTGATAAGATTACTGTACGAAGATTACCCGCATGGGGTACATAGATGCGTTGCCGATGTCGAAGCATACCATCAGAATCAAGAGTATATCCTGTAAATTTGCCCTCAAGGGCCTTCTGATTTAGTACTGCCTGCTGCACTTCAAGAAACCATTCGTCCTCCGGCAGATGCTGTAAGATGCGATCCTTCAAGTCCATCTTCAAGGTTAGGGTCTGGATCTCGTGGCGTCTTCGACTCAAAGCATCAGCGACCACGTTCTCCTTCCCTTTGATATAATGGACATCGAAGTCATATTCGCATAGGAATTCCATCCAACGCCGTTGGCGGGCGTTCAAATTAGGCTGTGTAAAAATATACTGCAAACTATGATGGTCTGAATGGAGTTCAAAGCGTCGCCCTAAGAGAAAGTGTCTCCAGCGAACCAAGGCATGAACAACAGCTGCAAGCTCTAAGTCGTGCGTAGGATAGTTTAACTCATGTGTCTTTAGTTTCCGCGATTCGTATGCGATCGCTCGACCATCCTGCATAAGCACGGCTCCCAAACCTTCTAATGATGCATCCGTGCAAACTACAAACTCTTATGAAGGATCTGGAACTGCTAAAATAGGAGCGCTCGTAAGACGCTCTTTGAGGTCTCCAAAAGCCTTTTCACACTGCTCGGTCCAAGTGAAACCCTTCCCTTTTCGCTGAAGGGAAGTAATGGGATGTGCTATCCTGGAGAAACCTTCGACAAACCGACGATAATACCCGGCTAACCCCATAAAGCTTCTGACCTCTGTCACGTTCGTGGGTGCCGGCCACTCCTGGATTGCTCTAATTTTAGATGGATCTACGGAGATGCCTTCGCCTGATAAAATGTGTCCCAAATACTGCACCTCTGTCCTGAAGAAGGCACACTTCGCCAAGTTACCATAAAGTTGCTGCCCTCGTAATTTCTGCAAAACTTGACGCAAGTGCTCTACATGCTCCTCCTCAGTCCGTGAATAAATCAGAATGTCATCTAGGAATATGATCACGAACCGGTCTAGGTATGTACGGAACACCTCGTTCATGAGACTCATGAATACTGCAGGAGCGTTCGTCAACCCGAAAGGTACCACTGTGAATTCATAATGGCCATATCTGGTTCGAAAAGCAGTTTTATGAATATCTGACTCCGTGATGCGCAATTGATGATACCCAGATTTTAGATCAATTTTCGAGAACACTCTGGCTCCCTGCATCTGATCAAAAAGGTCGTCAATCCTAGGTAGAGGATAACGATTCTTCACCGTCACCTTGTTCAACTGCCTGTAGTCCATGCATAGACGAAGAGACCCATCCTTCTTCTTCACGAAGATCACTGGTGCGCCCCATGGTGAAACGCTAGGTCGGATGTGTCCCTTCTCCAGTAATTCTTCCAACTGCAGCTTAAGTTCTGTGAGTTCATGGGTCGTCATTCTATAGGGTGCACGGGATATCGGCTCTGCACCTGGCACTAAGTCGATGTGGAAGTCCACTTCTCTACGTGGAGGCATACCAGGTAATTCTGGCGGGAATACATCGGCAAACTCTCTAAGGATACGGTGATCATCTAAAGTAGCCTCAGGTTCATCCTCTGCTCTATCACTGACTGTGATGGCAAACATCTGACATCCCTTCCGCATACAGCGCTTAAGCTGTTGTGCGGATATTATACGAACCGCCGTGGGCTTTTGAATGCCCACTATCTCAACCGACGAACCATGATCGTCTAAACAGCTAATCGTTCTCTGGCGACAATCAAGCTTGGCTCTATGTGCCGCAAGCCAATCCATACCCAGAACTACTCCGTAAGACCCTAATGGCATAATCCTAAGGTCGCATGTTGTGGTGAAGGGTCCCAATGTGATCTCACAGTCTTTAACCAAGGTATCTACTGACATCCTAGCCCCTGAGGCCAACTCAACTTCCCACGTAATGTCTTGCCTAGAAGCCACCAGCCTGCAACGCTCCACTAACGATGTAGACAAAAAGGAGTCAGTAGCTCCTGAGTCAAAAATGATCGAGATGGGAAAGTCTCTAATCGTACCTGCTGCCTCGATGACAGAAGCCTGGAAATCGGCCTGACGGTTATCAACCGCTGCAAACATGTGGTGAGATCTGCCCACGTCACCTACGGTCTGCTCAGACCCTCCGGATCGGGGCTGACCCCCTGCAGTAAATCCCTGCGGACACTCTCTAGCCAGATGCCCTGCCCCACCACATACATAACATGGTCCTCTAACCTGTAACTGCCCTGACTGTGTTCTGCCCGACTGTTGTTGCCCGGTCCGTCCGGTGGATCCCTGTGAGCCTCTGTAAGACTGCTGGGACCTTGCGGGTCCTGCCGATGAACCCTGCTGTCTCTGATCCCTGCGTGGTCCCTGCTGCTGCCATCCACGGTTCTGTCCTCCCTGTCCCCTCTGTTGAAATTTGGATTTTTGCTGATGTTGCTGTTGCTGTGGAGGCCTAGGAGGTAATGATGAAGGATTATATCCTCCTCTCTGTGTTGTGTTCTGAGGCCTTCGAAAATTTTGCTGTTGTTGGGGATTTCGTTCCTGGTACTGTGGGCGTGAATTCTGTCCTCGTCCCTGAATTTCCTCTGATATAAGGGCCTTTTCAACAGCCTCGCTCATGGTTTGGGGATTTGCCATACGAACTGGTCCTGCTATCCCGTGATTTAGCCCCCTGATGAATTTGTGTATTAAGATTTTCTCGTCATGGAGGTATTCCGCGTAACGAGAAAGCTCTATAAATCAGCTCTCATACTGAGTAACGGTGAGTCCCCTCTGCTGTAGATCATGAAACTCATCGATTCTGCGCTGTCTATAATGTTCGGACAAATACCGCGCATTGAAGCACTCAATGAAGGTGTCCCATGTGAGTGTATCCACGGAGAGTCAGCGCTTGCACTCCTCTGTGCGCCACCAGGTGGCTGCTGCATCCCTAAGAAGATGAACTGCCACTCGTGCTTTCGTGTTGCTCTCATACGGTCGCAATGCGAAACACCTGTCTAAGCTAATTAGCCAAGCCTCGGCCACAGCTCCCTCTGTAGCTCGTGCGAAGGTGGGTGGGTTGAGCCTCAGTAGATCTCTGATAGGGTCCCCTCTGTCTCTAAGTCTCCCTAGTGGCTCTTCCACACCATCCTCATATACTCCCTGCTGAACCTGTTCTTGTCTCAAAAGTCTCGGAGGACTCCTGCTCCGTGCTCGGGAGGCCGACCCTACCTCCTCTACTGTTGTGTTAGGAATCTCAACGAAGGGCTCCACACGTATCACCTCTAGTGGATCAACGCGGGGCTCCATACGTGGCTCAATACGTGACTCGGCACGTGGCTCCTCTCGCGGATCAACATGAGGCTCTATACGTGGCTCAGGAATCACTGGTGGTAACCTGTCTAACATAGTCTGTAGTGCCTGTAAGATCTGTGGACCTATATCCGATACTGGTGTCGCCTGTGGTACTAGTGGTGCTTGTGGTACAGGTGGTGCAGGTGGTGTTGCTGAATCTGCGGGTGCCAGTCCCTCGGCTGAGGAATCGCTGTGCACCTCGACTGACGCTGTGTGGCGTGATCGCGCTCGTCGAACACGTCGGGGAGGCATCCTACAAAACAAGGTAGAAACTAATTAGCCAAAGTTGCGGAATAATAACGTGCCCAAATACGCCCAGTGTTTACAAACTGGGCTCTGATACCAAATGTCATGCCC
The DNA here is from genome assembly GCA_027924645.1 of Cunninghamia lanceolata. Taxonomy (NCBI): domain Eukaryota; kingdom Viridiplantae; phylum Streptophyta; class Pinopsida; order Cupressales; family Cupressaceae; genus Cunninghamia; species Cunninghamia lanceolata. The sequence goes on from BSBN01000725.1 coordinate 4,600,888, forward strand.
ACATTTTCCTTGTGGTCACAACACACATCGCACGTGTCATAACCACATCTGTCATGTGGTTATGACACGAGATATGAAAAACTTTTCTCACACTGTCCTAAAAACCCCTTTCGCATGCGTACGCATGCTCAACGGTGTTCTCTCATGGCGAAACACTATACTCTTCGGCGGAATACAAGTACAATGGCGTGCAACCAGAAGCATATAGATCAACAAGAGGGTCTATACAACGCTGCTAACGACATTTCAAGAGTGAGATTACCAAAGTTCTTAAATCGAACCCTCGGCAATGTTCGGTAGCAGAATGCCTTACGGCGTTAGTGGGAATTACGCTGCACTCATTTACGCACGTGGTTCGCTGATAGAGGAACCACTCCCCACGACGCCTTGTTCCGACTAAACCGGCTAGTGATCTCCCTATTTAGTCATTTTTCAGCCAGGCACGGTTGTCTGTCTCCTCTCTTGTTTCCTGAAACATACCCCTCCTATGACTTAGCATTTTCAACAAGGCGGTTTGGTTGCCCTCTCTTCCCTTTTCACAAGTTCTTAATTCTGATTATATCTTTATCGCCCTTACCTTAACTATTTCTTTGTTCATTTAGAGTGTTTATATTTCAGTCTCTCTCTCTCTTTCATTTTCTATGCTTTCTTTATGTGCATCCTGACCTTTCTTCATGATTTACGTCAATCAGGGTTATTACTGCAGCTATTGTTGATATTAAACCTAATTTCAGGATGATCTAGGTCACAAAGGCTGGTTTACTATTTCGCTGGACTCGGTCTCCTAATCTTTCCCGATCTAGGTTCCTCCTCTTCGTAAATACTTAGTCAACTTGTTCCTAAGCAAAATTGGCAGAAGGGTCCGTCAACTTAGTTCTCTTATCCCGTGTGAGAAATGTCGCGCATTTTCTCCTCTGTGTTTTCCAATGTTAGTTTTTTTCTTCTTCGGAACCTCTTACAGGTTTACATATGAGATCGTTTGCTACAGTTGAGATTAATATGGCCACATGGATTGTCAGTGGTGGCTTCTTAAGTTTATTTCCAGTGTTCTTTTGAGCAAGGAGTTGTGTAATTTTCCTCTTCAATTTCTGGGTGATTATTAGTACGTTAATAGTTGAAACTTCCGAGAAACTCTTTCCAGAGTATCACTGCATATTCCTAAACTCTCTTTTACATTATAATTTTATTTTCTCTTGTTTAGAATTACTGTTGTTACTGTTACTCTTAATTACGATTCATACACTGATTGTGACTCGTATGACGTTGTCAATAGATGTAGGTGGTTCACCACTTTATAAAACTCTGTTCATGGTAATATATCTTCTTTGGTTGTTGTATTCAACACTTAATAACATCTACTGTGAGAATATAATTTATATATATATATTTGTTTTTTTTCTATCCATGAGACATAGTTTATAACGATTTGAAACGAGGGTCCAACAATATGGTTCATAGATTTACTCCTATCGATATGATATATATATATATATATATATCTATATATATATATATATCTATATATATATATACATATATATATAATATATTTATTTTAAAGTCTATGCATAGGACGAAATTGGTTTATCACGATATATATATCTATATCTCTCTCTCTCTCTCTATATATATATATATAATCATTATTATATTATATATATAGCTATATACATAGACATATATAGTATATATATATGCCTATATATATAAAGCTATATAAAGAAAACTGTATTTATATTACAAATACACCACTCATATGTTAGGGCCCAAGCCCTAACATTTTTTTATTGCTTTAGATTCACAGCAGACGGCGGCCATGGGCGGCGGTGGCCGCAGTGACAGAGGAGCAGGGTCGGGGTGGCCGCAGAGCGGCGGACAGGATTTGCGGTGGCCGCAGAGCGGCGGACAGGATTTGCGGTGGCCGCGGAGCGGCATAAGGGATTGGGGGGGGAATGTGGAGTGGGGCGGAGCCCCACCCACATTCCCACGACGTGGGGTGTGGGTGGGGCTCCGCCCCACTCCACACCTTCATATATATGCAAGAGGGTCTGCGGTGGGGATTTCTCCCCACCGCCTATTCTAAAACCGCGACTGTCTTCTAATCCGCGGCTTAACCTATGACAGTCTTTCACAATTCGTTGATTATTATCAATAATAATATATTTTCAAATATATATATATATATATATATATTTATATATTCATATATAAATATATATATATGTATATATAACAACGATAATATATATTTATATATATATATATTTCATATATATATATATATCCCCTTTTTTTTTCTATTGAATAAAACATTGAATTTCATAACAATTATAATTACTTTCAATTTCTCTATTATTCTATAAAATGATAATTACTCAAAAAGAGAAATAGAGATATTTATTTAGAAACAAATATTCTTTATGTATTTGTATAATTCCAATTCCTAAAATTTCTCAAATTCACTACTTTATGCATTTTCTCCAAATCAACCTGTTATAAAGAAATTGTCATAACAATTATATATATATATATATATATATATATATATATATATATATATATATATATATATCCTAATTTCACCAAATGGTAAATAGCTATCCCCTTATTATAAGTATAAATTTCCATTTTCATAAACATGTAAGACTTGTAAATTTACAAACAGATTATATTTACATGCTAGATTTCCTCTAATCCTTCTAAATTAACAGAAACCATTAAATATGGAGGATAACTCAAATATTTAAAACTGTCTTTCCCATTTTAACATTGAACTATAAAGAAAATTAGCATTTCAATTAATGAAGCAATTCCAAACTTTCAAATGTAAACAACTCAGATTAAATTGCAAAAACGAACTTTTTCCTTTCAGTAATACTTGAAACACAAAAATTGCTATTGAACAAAGATTGCAAACATCAACTTAAATTTTAAGCACATTCATATTACAGCTTCTCAAACATGAATACCAACTTCCCAGATATGAACTTTCTCCTCCCAAACAGTATATAACTGAAAACTTATGACAACCAATAAAAGTTCAATAATAACAAGAGCAGGGAGGTGATTTTCTTCACTCCCAGAATATCATTAATTTACAATAATAACAAGAGAGGTGTTCTCTCTTCATCTCTATGAAATGAACTAGGCCTAATTCTCATGACAAGAAGATGATCTGTTTCTTCATAAATAGCCAACCAGAAGCTCCAAGAGAAAAACCTGCGTATCAAAGACAAACAAAGAAGAAAAATACCACTCGTCTAGCTCTCCTCCCTACCGTAGACCCGCAAGAGGGTCACCCCCGAGCTAGGGAGACCATACTCACACCTGGGTACTCAAACACTCCACTTTACAACAGAAACAACAACAATCCCAAAGCACACATACACCCGTGGTTATTTTACACAATACGGAAACTCAACTACAGTGAGTTTCATAAGGGGCAGGAGAGTGGACACACTCGACTCCAGAGTGTCACCCTGACAGATAAATAAACTCATATCAATTTCTCTTGGTCTCAACCAAGTGTGATCACAATTTGTAAGAAATCTGTATATGACTCTCAAGTCAAAAATACAGTCACAGTTACATGCCCTCAAGGATTTCAACATCCCAAAAGATGGAAACAGGTATGCACCCGAGGAGGATCTCTCCTCCCCTACCCCAAACTTGATGAGCATTTCTCCCAAGTGGGAGACGCTCTGTCAAACAACCCGACAAGAACCCCACAGAAAACAAATTTAAACACATATTTCACACACATTTCATACACATTTCAGTTCTACCAAAACAAAGGTAAAATTCAGACCAACCTTGCAAAGCCCTCCTGGAATGAAGTTGTTGCAGAGTCCACAGAGTTCACTTCCAACCTTAGCCACCAACTCCCTCTCCCTTCTCTATCTTCCAAACTAACTTCTCTATTTTTGGTAAGGCCAAAATGAAAGATTTCCCCAAAATTCAACTAACTCCCTCTCATCCCAAAATTTCAAAATAAATAACCCAAAATTCTCTTTCTTTCTAATTTTGAGAAATGGGGAAGTGACACTTGTCACCTCCTCACCCTTCCCAAAAATCACTATTCTGTCCAGGTGGCTTATGTCACTCTCCATTCCCAAGGGTACTCCTTATTCCTCTCATGTGACTCCACTTTCTCATGGGAGGAATAAAAAAAAGAGTTAAATGGGAACAAGACAGGTGACCCATGCCTCTTTCTCCTTTCTTCACATGGGTGTCCCCATAGTACATGGGGGAATCTTACTAAAGAAGGGGTAACTTTCACTAATGGATGGCATCTCTTATCTAGGGAAAAGTAGAGGGGATGGGTTGAGTGTTGGTACAACCCATCATGTCCCCTCCTACCTCCAATTTTCGCCACTTAACTTCAGGGGAAGGTTAAGTTGACTAGATGGAGGTTACTCAAGGGTTACCCATGCCAAATGGGCCCCTGGACCCATGGGGTAGAACCCAGGGTCAATTTTAACCCATACAAGACACCCCAGGTCAAGGTAAAGCACAAGAAAAAGGGCCTCATAAAAAAAATAGAAATTTCAAATTCAATCTCTTTACAACACTTACTTCAAAAAAAAAAATAATGTCACATGAGGGTAACCTAACCCACTCGACCATACGAAAGACCACATTACATCATGACATCAAACACAAAGAGATCTTGGTTCCTCGTGGAACCAGATCGGCTTAACAGGGAATAACAAATAACAAGGTGTGGAATGATCTCCGAAATCTGTGGTTTGATTAGTAGTCCCTGCACACTCAATTACAAGATCAGTAACCACATAAATTCATCATAGCCGAAGCAACTTAAATAACACATGCATTCTCATGCCTTAGTACAATTTAACATAATTAAAAATCATATTACAATTTTCCATCATCCCTAATTCATTTTTCTGAAAAGTAACTTATCCAAACATCACCCAATTAGTTTTTCCGAACACATAATAAAGTTAAATAGTCTGACAAATTTCGGGAACTGCTATCCCACAAATATGAAAGTAACAATAACAGTACTGTAAATAGTCATAACAACAATAGTAAAAAGGGCGGTCCTCACACCTAGATTTAGTGGTCACAGTGTGTGTGATGGGAATGCACATATCCAAAATTTTCACAGTTTCATGGGAAAACATTCATTTAGAGATGAGGATATGTGGATGAGGTTTTTTGTTAGGTCCTTTGATGCAAAAGCAAAAGATTGGTATTTGAGCTTTTCAAAAGGATCCTTTGCCTGTTGGGATGAGCTTGCTGACTGTTTCAAGGAAGAATTTGCAAAAGAACCGGCTGATCTTGTTGCAGAATTGATGAGAATCAGAAAACAAGATGAAGAGCCATGTGTTGATTTCAGTCATAGGTTTGGAATAGCCCTTTCACAGATCCCAGAAGTCTTCAGACCTGATATTTCAGCCTGTGTTGGCATATTCTTTGAAGCTTTTGAGAAGGGCTTTAGTCCAATACTGAGGGATTTCAAGGTGACAAGTATGCAGATGGCATACAAGTTCATAGAAAAGATAGAAAAAATCAGAAATGTGCACCTGCTGAAACCCCTGTCCACAGGCTTTGGTGTGAGAAATCGTTGTGAAGCTGTAAATGACCAAATAATTAAGGCATCATGTGAAGATGAAAAGATGAATGTTGAGGATGCCAGTGAAAGGACTAATGAGGATTCCCATTGCAATGATGAGGCATCTAACCATGAAAACAACAATGAGCAATTTTTGGAATGGACCTGTGGAGACAATTGTGAGTATTGTACTCAAGACAGAGAAGATATAAGCAAACAAAGAAGCAGTCCCATGTGTGACCCATTGCCTTCCTTTCAAACACATGAGGATCATGAAGAGCAGTCAGAGATTGAAATAAGTGCTAGTGCAGAGCATGATTGTTCTTTGATTGATGGCTGTTTTGCTTATGACAAACAGGCTGATACTCCTCCACAAAAGGAATCCATTGGTGATGAAGATGCATGCTCTGCTGCCCATGAACAAATGGCATACTATGATGAAACTGATGCACCTGGATCACCCATCTATGACACATATGGTGATGAGGATCTATCTGAGTATGGTGAGGATCTTGACACTGTTTTTGACTTGGATTCTATTTCTCATCATGATGAAAGAGGAACCGACATACATCAGGTAAGTGATTGTAAAAATGTGCTTCATTTGAAAGAGGTGCTGGAGCCTGATCTTTTCCAGCTTGGTGCTACTATTGGTTGTGTACATGATGTGCACAATTGTGAATTTGAAAGCTTTTCTTTTGATATGCCAGCATATACAATGAACTCTGATTTTCCTAGCTGTGTGGTGGACTTTGAGTGTTTTCAGTTTTCAGTCCAGCTAGGAGATCACTTTACAATGCATACTGCTGATGCAGATGATGATAAGTGTTACATACCATTTGAGTATGCATTGCTTGATACATTCTGCATCCACTTGTTGCCGGATGCTGAAGGTTATCTGCGTAGGGGTGACAATGACAAGCCAAATTAGAGGGTTGAATATGCACATGACAAGGTTTGTTTGTGGGTGGATCTTTGCAGTATCTCCAAGCTTGACCCAGTGCATGCAGATGAAAACAAGATATTTGAAAAAAGGGAGATACATGTTTTTCCTTTTCTTGGTGGCCTTAGGCCATCAAGTGTGTTTGGTGATGCAGGTTAGTGCAGTATTTGACTCTGTGCCCAATGGATAAGGGACTGGTCTGCATCCCAGAGATCTGGGGTTCTCGCTGCAGTCTTGCACCTGCACGTCCCCAGATAGAGCCACTGTTGGTGCCTGATTTCACTGTTAGTTTTTGAGCAATTTTCATGCAGGCACCTTCCCTAAAAATCCAAAAAATGTTCTAAGTGTTGGACCTCCTCAGCATTTTTCAGCTGCAGCATCATATTTTCTTCGAGGAGGAGGTCATCATCATCATCATATTTCTGGTCATCACCCTGATGTTGCTTACGAGGGTCATCATATTTTCTGTCAGCATGATCTTTCGCTGGGGTGATATTCTAACATCGGGTGATCTTGGTTAAGATCATCCTGATGATGTTGCTGTAAAGTTCTAAGTGTGACCCGATATTCATTGGGGTCATCATATTTGAACATCAGGTGATCTTCGTCAAGATCATCCTGATGTTGTTTTATCACTTCATCAGGATTTTTGGTCAGGGTGATATCCGCTTTTCTGCCTATCTGCATCATGATATTTCCAAAGGGAGATATCCGCCTGTCGGCTTCATGCATTGTCTAATGGGGGCGATCATTTCAAATATCCGTCATATTCATATATCACCCCAATCTTATAGCGGAGCTACAGTGCAACATGATATTTGTGCATCAAGATGATATTTCCAAATATCCGGTTATCTTCTGAATATCATCCTGATGCCGATGTATGGTGACGTCATCAAGGTCCAAGGGGGTCATATTTCTAACACTGATCATCTTGTGGAGATCCCCCGATATTTGCAAACATGACGATGACATCATCCGAATATGAGGAGGTGCGCGATAGGCAGATATGCTGATGACGTCAGCAGGATATGATGGTGATGTCATCAGGATGTTCATCGGCCAGACATTTAGTATCGGCTGAGCAGGAGGATCTTCCTCCGATGGATCAGGTTGTGCCGATGAAGGCGATTATCATGCAGGTGATATTGCGATGATGATGCTGACGTCAGGGTGATATTTCAAGCAACAGGATATCATGCTGTTGGAGGATGATGATGAAGGCTTATACTAGTGTCGTCGGGAGCAAAAGCACCGACATCATATATGCTTGCGACCTAGTATATAAAGTGTTGAAAAGGTCGCCGCGGGGTGCATGTGGGATAATTGATATCCTGCATATTTTGAAATATCATGATGAGGTATTTTGGTGGGAAATGGTTGCGATGCACTGTTTGATGTTTTCCCAAGGCCGCGGGTTGGTGCGCCATTAATGGCGAAGGTTGCAGAGGTATGGACAGATCTGGTACCCATTTGAAGGTGTACATCAACGGACAGTGGCGCAGGGCTCGAGGTTTCTTCCTGTCTCCTCCCCTACCTACTGCATTCATGTTTGGGCGCCAATCTGGTAATGCGTTGAGCGCCAGTTTTCTGATACTGTGTATCTGGCAAGATTTTTGGTTAACCATGTAATTAATTGCTGTGGTACACTTTCTGGCTGTTATAAGCAGACTGTGTTACCATTTTTCAGGTTGTTGAAAACTGGACATTTTAGCTCTGTAACAAGATACAACTGGTTTTGGTTGCTCTGTGTAGCAAAACTTGTGAGTTTATGTATCTCCTGTTGTACGTTTGTGCATGAATCCACTGATTTCATGGTCAATTTTATATGAATAATGCTATGTTTGCATGTGTTATGCTGATTTTGTCTCCAGTTTTGCATGTATCTTTCTTCTGAGTCCAGGCATTCAAGGAATGTCTGAGATTCTAGAACATAGAATTCCTGTGTTGAATGTTTAATCTTTTAACTTCTGCTCAAGGGGTAGATTAAACTGTTTTCAGATTGAATATTGGGAAGGGTATACTGCAATAGAGATGCCATAAGTATAGACAGCTTAACACTTTGTATTGGGAGATATCTGTAAGGCAGATATCATGTGTATCCCCCTGAAATCCAGTTTTAGCTATTCATGCTGATCATTCACAGGTGTATGTCTACCGACTCCAAGCCCTGGATAGGCATCAATCTAGCTCTATGTTGAGGTTATACACCAGGTCTAGGTTTGCATCCAAACACCATTTCAAACCATCTCATCCTTCCACCTGTTAGTTGTAGGATTAGAAGTAGGAACCCCTGCATGCTCTCATACCTAACCAGACATATATGTCCAAGAACGTTGCCCACCTTGTGATCTATCATACAGATCTTGGTCCATACATGAGAGTATTCTGCCTGTTGTTGTCAAGTTAGATCTTTCTATCTTTGAGCTAGTCAAGGTTACATCTTGAGTTATAGGGATACCCCCCTTGGTGTGGCAGAACCAGAAGTGAAGGGGAGGAGCTCATGCAACCTCCTGTATTAGTTGGCTGAATCTGCCTATGCATTAGAAGTGGCAAACCCTAATGCTGATTCAGAAGAAGAACCAACACACCATATACCTGAAGTTCTTGGATATTCTATTCAACTACTAGCTTGATGCCAATGACAAGGGCTTCATACTCTGCCACATTGTTAGTGCAAGGAAAGAGTAATCTATATGATTTAGGAATGGTGTCACCATTAGGTGTGATAAAAAAGATACCTGCTACTGATCCATGCTGAGTGTATGATCCGTCAAAGTACATTTTCTAGGTTGCTGTGTTTATGTGAAATATAGATTCGTCAGGAAATTTGAAGCTCATAGGGCTGTTGTCTGTTAGAGGTGCATCTGCTAGTTGATCTGCAAGTACTTGGCCTTTTATTGCTTTCCTATCTACATATTTGATATCGAACTTGTTAGTGCCTGAATTGACTGACAATTTTTGAGCAATTTTCATGCAGGCACTTTCCCTAAGTATCCAAAAAAATGTTCTAAGTGTTGGACCTCCTCAGCATTTTTCAGCTGCATCATCATATTTTCCTGAGGAGGAGGTCATCATCATCATGATTGCTTCGATGAAGGTCATCATCATCATGTTTTCTGTCGACATGTTTTTTCATCAGGATCATCATATTTCAATATCGGGTGATGTTTGGATATCATCCTGATCCTGCTGATAAGCTACAGTGCGCCCTGATTTGCTTGCGGAGGTGATTTTTCAAGTATCCGGTGATCTTCCAATTATCACCTTGCCCTTTTATGATGATGATGTTGCCCCGATCTTCTGAAGGGGTTATTCTCTGAGTTGTTCGACCTGACTTGTTTTTTCTTAAGGGTCGTCATCATCATCATATTTCCAGTTATCACCGTGTTGCTTGCGGGGGTCATCATATTTTCTGCCTGCATGATATTTCGCTGGGGTGATATTTCTATCATCGGGTGATCTTGGTTATGATCATCCTGATGATGTTGTTGAAGAGTTCTAGGTGTGACCCGATATTCACTGGGGTCATCATATTTTGGACGTCAGGATGATCTTAGTCAATATCATCCTGATGATGTTGTATCACTTCATGTTCGTTGTTTTATCATCCTGATGATGCTGACGTCATTCTTATGTCAGGGTGATATCTATTTCTCTGCCTATCTGCATCATGATATTTCCAAAGGAGGGGGTGATATTTTCATTTTTGAATATCACCCGGATGTATGTTTGTTCTAGCGTCATGATGATGCTGATATCAAGGAGATATCCGCCTGCCGGCTTCATGCATTATCTAGTGGGGGGTGATCTTTTCAAGCATCATCATATTCATCTATCGCCCCGATCTTATAGTGGAGCTACAGTGCAACCTGATATTTGTGCATCAGGATGATATTTCCAAATATCCGGTTGTCTTCCGAATATCATCCTGATGTCGATATGATGATGACGTCATCAAGGTCCGGGGGGGTCATATTTCTAACACTGATCATCTTGTGGAGATCCCCCGATATTTGCAAACATGATGATGACGTCATCCGGATATGAGGAGGTGCGCAGTAGGCAGATATGCAGATGACGTCAGCAGGATATGATGATGACGTCATCAGGATGTTCATTGGCCAGACTGTTGGTATAAGCTCAGCAGGAGGATGTTCCTCCGATGGATCAGGTTGTGCGGATGAAGGCGATTATCATGCAGGCTATATTGCGATATGATGCTGATGTCAGGGTGATATTTCAAGTGACAGGATATCATGCTGCTGGAGGATGATGATGATGAAGTCTTATACTAGTGTCGTCAGGAGCAAAAGCACCGACATCATATATGCTCATGACCTAGTATATAAAGTGTTAAAGAGGTTGCTGCGGGGTGCATGTGGGATAATTGATATCTTGCATATTTTCGAAATATCATGATGATGAATCTTGGCGGGAAACGGTTGCGATGCAGAATTGACATTTTCCCGAGGCCGCGGGTTGGTGCGCCATTAATGGCGAGGGTTACAGAGGTATGGGCGGATCTGGTACCCGATTGAAGGTGTACATCAGCGGGCAGTGGCACAGGGCTCGAGATATCTTCCTGTCTCCTCCCCTACCTGCTGCATTCATGTTTGGGCGCCAATCTGGTAGTGCGTTGAGCGCCATTTTGCTGATACTGTGTATCTGGCGGGATTTTTGGTCAACCATGTAATTAATTGCTGTGGTACACTACCTGGCTGTTATAAGCAGGAAGTGTTACTCATTTGTGGTTGTTGAAAGTTGAAGATTTTTGGCTTTGTAATTCAAAACAAGCTGATCTGGTTGCTCTGTACAGCTTAACTTGTGAGTTTATGTATCTCCTGTTGTACGATTTGGCATGAATCCACTGATTTCATGGTTAATCTTATATGAGTAATGCTATCTTAGCATGTGTTGTGTTAATTCTGTCTCCAGTATTGCATGTATTCTTCTTCTGAATCTGGATATTTGGGTAATGTTTAGATTCTAGAGCATAGAATTCCTATGTTGAATGTCTGATCTTTTAACTTCTGCTCAAGGGGTAGATTAAACTGTTTTCAGGTTGAACATTGGGAAGGGTATACTGCAGTAGGGATGCCATAAGTAGAGATAACTTAACACTCTTTATTGGGAGATATCTGTAAGGCAGATATCATGTGTATCCCCCTGAAATCCAGTTTTAGCTATTCATGCTGATCATTCACAGGTGTATGTCTACCGACTCCAAGCCCTGGATAGGCACCAATCTAGCTCTGTGTTGAGGTTATACACCATGTCCAGCTTTGCATCCAAAATTCAAACTAAACCATTTCATACTTCCACCTGTTAGTTGTAGGAGTAGGATTAGGAACCCCCTGCATGCTCTCATACCCAACCAGACATCATGTCCAAGAATGTTGCCAGCCTTGTGATCTATCATACAGATCTTGGTCCATACATGAGAGTATTCTGCCTGTTGTTGTCAAGTTAGATCTTTCTATCTTTGAGCTAGTCAAGGTTACATCTTGAGTTATAGGGATACCCCCCTTGGTACGGCAGAACCAGAAGTGAAGGGGAGGCAGCTCACGCAACCTCCTATATTTAGTTGGCTGAATCTGCCTGTGCATTAGAAGTGGCAAACCCTAATACTGATTCAGAAGAAAAACCAACAAATTAGCGACTCTGCTGGGGAGAAAATTAAAAAAAATGATATATTTGTGACCCATCCGAGTCAGCCAACAAATTGGCGACTCTACTGGGGATGTTGATGTAAAGTGATATCCTGCAGTCTCTGGTGAAGTTTTGCTCTGCTGGTGGAATGAACTCAGAAACATATTTGATGAGCTTTCAGCTACTGTAAATTTTGTCCTCTTTGGAGAGGTGGCGACTCTGCAAAAAAAGATCCAAATGCACATGAAAGATGGATGTATGTGATGTGACAAAAATGTGTTGTTCATTTTTCTGCATCTATATGAGAAAAGGTACCTTGTTACTTCCCATTTATTTGCTGTTCTACTGCATAAGTTAGATGCCAGGGGAAGCCTTAGGTCTTAGACAGACAAACGATGTCTAAGAGTAAGATTTTTATGAATCCAAGTATGAATTATCCCATACTCAGTGGTGAAATGTTGAATAAAGGAATAGAAGAGATAAGAAATAGGTTGATATTCTTAGAGGCTGAGCAGGCCCAGTTAAAAAGCAGTAACCCTGTTGTGTCTGCCAGTCAGAAAGCTAAACATCCTGTCAGCCCTTTTGATCCTTTGTATGACCAACTAGATTTGTCATGGGTGGATTATAAAGTAGAAGCTATGCCTGCTAGGATATATTGTCAGATGCCTAGATTTAGTGGTCACAATGTGTGTGATGGGAATGCACATATCCAAATTTTTCACAGTTTCATGGGAAAATATTCATTCAGAGATGAGGATATGTGGATGAGGTTTTTTGTTAGGTCCTTTGATGCAAAAGCAAAAGACTGGTATTTGAGCTTTCCAAAGAAATCCTTTGCCTGTTGGGATGAGCTTGCTGACTGTTTCAAGGAAGAATTTGCAAAAGAACCGGCTGATCTTGTTGCAGAATTGATGAGAATCAGAAAACAAGATGAAGAGCCATGTGTTGATTTCAGTCATAGGTTTGCAATAGCCCTTTCACAGATCCCAGAAGTTTTCAGACCTGATATTTCAGCCTGTGTTGGCATATTCTTTGAAGCTTTTGAAGAGGGCTTTAGTGCAATACTGAGGGATTTCAAGGTGACAAGTATGCAAATGGCATACAGGTTCATAGAAAAGATAGAAAAAATCAGAAATGTGTACCCGCTGAAACCCCTGTCCCCAGGCCTTGGTGTGAGAAATGATTATGAAGCTGCAAATGACCAAGTGATTATGGCATCATGTGCAGATAAAAATGAAAGTAAAAGCATAGAGGTTGAGACTACTGTGTTTGAACATAATGCTAACAATACTGCTCAACTGGATTGTTCACCAGTTGAGGATGCTAGTGAAAGGACTAATGAGGATTCCCATTGCAATGATGAGGCAGCTGACCATGAAAGCAATAACGAGGTTGTGGACAGTAATGAGCAATTTTTGGAATGGACCTGTGGAGACAATTGTGAGTATTGTACTCAAGACAGAGAAGATATAAGCAAACAGAGAAGCAGTCTTATGTGTGACCCATTGCCTACCTTTCAAACACATGGAGATCATGAAGAGCAGTCAGAAATTGAAATAAGTGCTAGTTCAGAGCATGATTGTTTTTCATTTGATGACTGTTTTGCTTATGACACACAGGCTGATACTCCTCCACAGAGTGAATCCATTGGTGATGAAGATGTGTGCTATGCTGCCCATGAACAAATGGCATACTATGATGAAACTGATGCACCTGGGTCACCCATTTATGACACATATGGTGATGAGGATCTGTCTGAATATGGTGAGGATCTAGACATTATTTTTGGCTTGGATTCTATTTCTCATCCTGATGAAAGAGGAAACAACATGCATCAGGTAAGTGACTGTGAAAATGTGCCTGATTTGAAAGAGATGCCAGAGCCTGATCTTTTCCAGCCTGGTGCTGCTGATTGTTGTGTACATGATGTGCACAATTGTGATTTTGAAAGCTTTTCTTTTGATGTGCCAGCATATAATACAATGAGCCCTGATCTTCCTAGTTGTGTGGTGGACTCTGAGTGTTTCCTATTTGCAGTCCAGCTAGGAGATCATGTTGCAATGCATGATGATGATACAGATGATAACCTGTGTTCTATACCATTTGAGTATGCATTGCCTGATATATTCTGCACCCACATGTCACATGATGTTGAAGGTTATCTGCACAGGGGTGATAATGACAAGCCAAATCAGAGGGTTGAATATGCAGATGACAAGGTTTGTTTGTGGGTGGATCCTGACAGTATCTCCAGGCTTGACCCAGTGCATGCAGATGAAAACAAGATGTTTGACAAAGGGAGATACATGTTTTTTCTTTTCTTGGTGGCCTTAGGCCATCAAGTGTGTTTGATGATGCAGGTCGGTGCAGTATTTGACTCTGTGCCCAATGGATAAGGGACTGGTCTGCATCCCAGAGATCTGGGGTTCTCGCTGCAGTCTTGCACCTGCACGTCCCCAGACAGAGCCAGTGTTAGTGCCTGAATTGACTGACAATTTTTGAGCAATTTTCATGCAGGCACTTTCCCTAAGTATCCAAAAAAATGTTCTAAGTGTTGGACCTCCTCAGCATTTTTCAGCTGCATCATCATATTTTCCTGAGGAGGAGGTCATCATCATCATGATTGCTTCGATGAAGGTCATCATCATCATGTTTTCTGTCGACATGTTTTTTCATCAGGATCATCATATTTCAATATCGGGTGATGTTTGGATATCATCCTGATCCTGCTGATAAGCTACAGTGCGCCCTGATTTGCTTGCGGAGGTGATTTTTCAAGTATCCGGTGATCTTCCAATTATCACCTTGCCCTTTTATGATGATGATGTTGCCCCAATCTTCTGAAGGGGTTATTCTCTGAGTTGTTCGACCTGACTTGTTTTTTCTTAAGGGTCGTCATCATCATCATATTTCCAGTTATCACCGTGTTGCTTGCGGGGGTCATCATATTTTCTGCCTGCATGATATTTCGCCGGGGTGATATTTCTATCATCGGGTGATCTTGGTTATGATCATCCTGATGATGTTGTTGAAGAGTTCTAGGTGTGACCCGATATTCACTGGGGTCATCATATTTTGGACGTCAGGATGATCTTAGTCAATATCATCCTGATGATGTTGTATCACTTCATGTTCGTTGTTTTATCATCCTGATGATGCTGACGTCATTCTTATGTCAGGGTGATATCTATTTCTCTGCCTATCTGCATCATGATATTTCTGAAGGAGGGGGTGATATTTTCATTTTTGAATATCACCCGGATGTATGTTTGTTCTAGCGTCATGATGATGCTGATATCAAGGAGATATCCGCCTGCCGGCTTCGTGCATTATCTAGTGGGGGGTGATCTTTTCAAGCATCATCATATTCATCTATCGCCCCGATCTTATAGTGGAGCTACAGTGCAACTTGATATTTGTGCATCAGGATGATATTTCCAAATATCCGGTTGTCTTCCGAATATCATCCTGATGTCGATATGATGATGACGTCATCAAGGTCCAGGGGGGTCATATTTCTAACACTGATCATCTTGTGGAGATCCCCCGATATTTGCAAACATGATGATGACATCATCCGGATATGAGGAGGTGCGCAGTAGGCAGATATGCAGATGACGTCAGCAGGATATGATGATGACGTCATCAGGATGTTCATCGGCCAGACTGTTGGTATAAGCTTAGCAGGAGGATGTTCCTCCGATGGATCAGGTTGTGCGGATGAAGGCGATTATCATGCAGGCTATATTGCGATATGATGCTGACGTCAGGGTGATATTTCAAACGACAGGATATCATGCTGCTGGAGGATGATGATGATGAAGTCTTATACTAGTGTCGTCAGGAGCAAAAGCACCGACATCATATATGCTCATGACCTAGTATATAAAGTGTTAAAGAGGTTGCTGCAGGGTGCATGTGGGATAATTGATATCTTGCATATTTTCGAAATATCATGATGATGAATCTCGGCGGGAAACGGTTGCGATGCAGAATTGACGTTTTCCCGAGGCCGCGGGTTGGTGCGCCATTAATGGCGAGGGTTGCAGAGGTATGGGTGGATCTGGTACCCGATTGAAGGTGTACATCAGCGGGCAGTGGCGCAGGGCTTGAGATATCTTCCTGTCTCCTCCCCTACCTGCTGCATTCATGTTTGGGCGCCAATCTGGTAATGCGTTGAGCGCCATTTTGCTGATACTGTGTATCTGGCGGGATTTTTGGTCAACCATGTAATTAATTGCTGTGGTACACTACTTGGCTGTTATAAGCAGGAAGTGTTACTCATTTGTGGTTGTTGAAAGTTGAAGATTTTTGGCTCTGTAATTCAAAACAAGCTGATCTGGTTGCTCTGTACAGCTTAACTTGTGAGTTTATGTATCTCCTGTTGTACGATTTGGCATGAATCCACTGATTTCATGGTTAATCTTATATGAGTAATGCTATCTTAGCATGTGTTGTGTTAATTCTGTCTCCAGTATTGCATGTATTCTTCTTCTGAATCTGGATATTTGGGTAATGTTTAGATTCTAGAGCATAGAATTCCTATGTTGAATGTCTGATCTTTTAACTTCTGCTCAAGGGGTAGATTAAACTGTTTTCAGGTTGAACATTGGGAAGGGTATACTGCAGTAGGGATGCCATAAGTAGAGATAACTTAACACTCTTTATTGGGAGATATCTGTAAGGCAGATATCATGTGTATCCCCCTGAAATCCAGTTTTAGCTATTCATGCTGATCATTCACAGGTGTATGTCTACCGACTCCAAGCCCTGGATAGGCACCAATCTAGCTCTGTGTTGAGGTTATACACCATGTCCAGCTTTGCATCCAAAATTCAAACTAAACCATTTCATACTTCCACCTGTTAGTTGTAGGAGTAGGATTAGGAACCCCCTGCATGCTCTCATACCCAACCGGACATCATGTCCAAGAATGTTGCCAGCCTTGTGATCTATCATACAGATCTTGGTCCATACATGAGAGTATTCTGCCTGTTGTTGTCAAGTTAGATCTTTCTATCTTTGAGCTAGTCAAGGTTACATCTTGAGTTATAGGGATACCCCCCTTGGTGCGGCAGAACCAGAAGTGAAGGGGAGGCAGCTCACGCAACCTCCTATATTTAGTTGGCTGAATCTGCCTGTGCATTAGAAGTGGCAAACCCTAATGCTGATTCAGAAGAAAAACCAACAGAACTCACTGAGAAGAATGACCCATTTGGACAATCTACCTGTTAAGGCTGCCTTGTTGAGTAGGTACTTGAGTGGATCAATCTTTGTTACCAATTTGATAGAATGTGACAACATGTAATGCCTCCACTTTTGTGATGTGAAGACTACAATGAGACATGCTCTTTCAATTGGCGTGTACTGTAGTTCATATCCAACAAGTGTTCGACTAATATAGTAGATTGCTTGTTCCTTCCCGTCATAGTTTTGCTATGCAAAGAGAGCTCCTAGAGCTGTTGGTGTGGTTGAGATATACAGTAGAAGAGGTTTACCCTAAATCGGTGGCATCAATATAGGTGGCTTCATGAGATACTCTTTTAACTGTTGAAAATCTTTCTCACATGAATCATTCCATTTGAAAGGGACATTCTTATGTAGAAGGTGAGAAAATGGGTGGGACTTGTCTACCAATTGAAAAATGAACCTTCTGATAGATTGTAGTTTTCCCTATAGAGATCTTAGTTGAGTGAGATTCTTAGGAGGTGGCATTTCCATGATGGGCTTCACTTTAGCTAGGTTGACTTCTATTCCATTAGCAGACACTATGTATCCAAGTAGCTTACCTGAGGTAACTCCAAACATGCACTTCTTTGGATTGAGGCGTACATTAAAATTTTCTAGTCTATTGAAGATTTTGTCTAGTACTGCCAGGTGTCCTCTTGTGAGCGATTTAGCTAGAATGTCATCAATGTAGTCTTCCATTATAGTGTACATCATGTCATGGAAGATTGTGGTCATAGCTCTCTGATATGTTGCACCAGCATTTTTCAAACCGAATGGCATGACACATCAACAATAGGTGCCTCAAGGACATGTGAACGCCGTCTTGTGTTGATCTTCAGGTGCAATTTTTATCTGGTTGTATCTAGAAAAACCATCCATTAGTGACAGCATGGTGTGTCCTACAGTGAGATCTACAATCATGTCAATGTTTGGCAGGGGAAAATCATCTTTCAGACAAGCTTTGTTCAGGTCTCTAAAGTCATTACATATTTGGACTCTGCCATCTGGTTTGGTAACTGGTACTATGTTCAAAACCCACTCAGGATAGTCTATTGGTCTAATGAATCTGACATCTAATAGTTTCTTTAGCTCTTCTTTTACTATGAGGGCCACATGTGGGTGCATCTTTCTAAGTTTTTGCTTTACTGGTTTAGCTCCTGGAGCTAGAGATAAATGATGCATTATGAGATTTAGATCTAACCCCGGCATGTCTGCATATGTACAAGCAAAGTTGATTTGTTTTCTTTTGAAGAAGTTGGTAAATGCTGGTTTTTCTTGTTCTGTTAAAGCCTTTTCCATGTGGATCATTCTGGGATCATCCCCTGTGCTGACATTGATTGGTTATGCTGGTTCTATCAAGATTGAAGATCTCTCCCGATTTGTAAGATTGGCTAGAGGGTCAAGCCTTCCATCCTTTAGCACCTCAGAGAGGTTTTCACTGTTGGATATGTCTTTATTTTAACTTTTTTCATGATCTAATACTGCCACAGAACGGTTTTCACCATTAGATCGTTCTTTGATTTTGACATTTTTGAGACTAAAAGGCTTGGCACTCTCTCCAACATAGGCCTTCTCATTGAGTTCTATAGCATAGCCAGCTCTATGGTCCCCTACAGGTATATGATCTCTAAGCTCAAGATAGTCTATGATGGCTTCATCATTTTCAAAGGTATCGAGCTCAGGGGTAGTACCTTGTAGGTCCCAATCTATGAGTTCAGGGTGTACTAGTGGTAAGGGATCATTGGATTGGTCTGGTTCGATGGTGTTGATAGTTAGGATAGAGTTGTTAAAAGCATGGATGAAGTCTGCGATGGTACTCTCTGTTAGTGGATCTGTCAAGGGAGGTATCATTCTTTCCTCACGATTTTCACTATCGTTATTACGTGAGTCAGACTCTAGTGGTCTAGTCCTAGGACCTTGTGGCTCATTTGCATGGGTTGGGTTATACTCGTGGACAACGTTGATGCCTTTATCATCACAAGATAGCTTAGAGAGGTTCTCCCATTCATATTTTTTGGAATTGGTCTCAATACCTAGTTGCAGTTGCTAAATTTGATCAACCAGATTACTAGTGGATGTTTCTGGTTATTTGCCTTTATTCTTCCCAGCTCTGTTGGTCCTTGATGTGTCATTGTACCCTAGCCCTGTAGTGTCTTGGCCATTAAGGTATGAGGTTGGATGGGTTCAGTGATACCATCCTTTCTTGAACTGAGTGGACCGTGTCCTTCATACCCCATTCTTTGTAACATTTGAAATCCTTGCCCATATTGTTCAGTTGGTATAGTGTGATGGTTATGTTGTGTTGACGGACTGCCTTCATCCTTGTATAACCACTGCAGGATATCTTTCTCATCACTCTCATCTTCAAGGCTGCCCCATTTGACAAATGGTCCTTTGGTAGCTTTGTCTACTTTGGGTTTGCTCAGAGTAGGTCTTCCATATGATCTTGGAGATAGGGGAGCTGTGCCAAGCAGAGGGATTGGGAGATTGTGTACTCACCCAAGCCTTTATCCTTAAGTTTGAGGTTGGGTTGGGACGTCTTTGAAGAGGAAGCAAGTGTAGTTGGGTCAACACAAGATGAGGATGAAGCAAAAGCATGGTTGTTAGGAATTACCACTTCAAGTTTAGGATGAATAGAGTTACAATACTGAAATGGGTTAGGGTCACCTTGGATGGTGATCTCTTGACCTTTGTAAGGGAACTTGATACACTGATGGTAAGTTGAAGGTACTACTTTTAGGGCATGTATCCATGGTCTTCCAAGAAGAATGTTGTACACTAGCTCCATATCAAGGACTTGACAAGCCACATCTTTTATTATAGGTCCCACTCTGATTGGTAAAATAACAATTCCCTTGGAAGTTCTCTCCTCCTCATCATAAGCTTTGATAGTGATTTTCTTCTTTGGATCTATAGCCTTCTCTGAAAACCCCAATGTAAGGATTAACTTCAAGGTACAAATATTCAAACCAGCTCCTCCATCGATTAGGACACTCTTTATCTTTATATCGAAGCGTTATGGGGTTGGGTGATTGACATATCATCCTTTTCAGTGAATGATAGGGAATGAGGTGAGGTAATATGACCTACCATTGTTTGGAATTGTTCTTCCGCGAGGTTTGTAGGGACGGAAGCTTCCACTAAAGCTTTGTCAAGAATGGCCCTATGAGACAGAGATAGATGCAGAAGTTCTAGGATGGAGATATGTGCAAGTGTGGCGGGGGATCCTCTAAGAGCGACTCTGTTATTGCAAGTGGTGACATTACAATCCAGATCTTTTTTTATAGTGATCACATTGATGTGTGAATCACTTTCCGAGATATGGTTAACAACATAGTCAAAGCTGACATTTGTGTAGTTCACATTTTAGATCCACTATTATTTTAGTTGGAGGATCCTTGAATGCCTGGTGATCATTGTTAGAGGTATGTCCATCAATTGATATTTTGTTTTGTTCAATCAAGTCTTGGATAGTATGTTTTAGCACAATGCAGTCATTTGTTTTGTGCCCCCTATTTCAGTGGAATTCACAAAAGTCGTTGTCATTCCACCAATGTGGTTTGACTTTGGGTTCATACTCTCATGCCGAGGGAAGTGTTATGATCTTGTTTGTGATTAACTTCCATAGGGTAGTTTCCAAGGATTCTCCCAAACGGGTGAATTTTCTCCTAGGTTGAAAGTTGGTAAACTGAGATTCAGTGTTTCTTGGTTTGTTTTGTGGGGGGTTGTTTTGAGGAGTTGACAAATTGAAAATTGGTTGCTTAGGTGCCGCATTCTTGGCATCTACCACCCCGTCAATCACAACATTTTTATTTTTCGTCCAGAATCTTGGTTTGTCTGTGTTGGTGTTGGTACTAGGAGTGTACTTATAGAATTTTATTTGACCCTTAACAATTAGAGCTTTTTCAATGATGAGGCGCATCTCAATGACCTTGCTAAAGGATGTAGGACATTGGATTTGTATCTGATAGCTCATGTCAATTTGTAAGTTGTGCACGAACATTTCCAGCATTTGTTTTTCAGGCATTTGGTGTAGACACTTGCTTGCTAACTGTCTCCATCTTTGTAAGAAGGTGGTGAAAGATTCACCACCTTTTTGTTTGGTGTTACAAAGATCCAATATTGAGGTGTCATGCTCAATATTGTAAGAGAAGTGGGTGACAAATTTGTCTACAAGTTTGTGGAATGTTTTAATGCTAGGTGGTAGTCTAGAAAACCATTCCATGGCTTGTCCTCCCAAGCTTCTTGGAGGAAGTTGCATAAGGTAAGTGTCATTATGTGCGACCTCAAGGCATGTAGCATTGACTTCCCTAATGTGGTCCCTTGGATCACCCTTTCCTTGATATTTATCAAATTTTGATACCTCAAATTTAGAGGGGAAGGGTATCATGTTAGGGTCCTATCAAAAGGATATGGTGAAATATCCTCTAGGGTGTAATTTTTAGTCGATGCTCCTATTTTCATGTCCATGAATTGTTGTTGTAATGCTTGGATTTGTTGGTTCACTAGACTTAGGGCATCCGTAGCATCAGTGGTTGTTTTTCTTTTGTCTGAAGGTGTTCCTTCCTCATGTCTACTTCCCTCAGGGTTTCTTTCATCCTCAGTTTCTTTTAGAGCCTCTGCGTCAAAATCTTTAGGGAGCTTGACTCCTAGATGTACTAGGTGTAAAACAAATTTGGTAGGGTCTTGGGCAAGTACCTTTTTGAATAGGTGTTGAAATTTTGGGTCATGTTGCATTTGAAGGATCTCTTCCATAGAAATTTCTTCATCACTTTCATGAGCGTTTGGAACAATTTTCTCAGCCATTTCAATCTGTTTTTCTTTTTGTAATCTTGTTAAGACCATGCAAGTGGTGACTAGAGATGGGATGGAGTGAGTTTTGAGCAAGGTGCTAGAAGGTGACAAGATTTTAGCGAGGTTCTTCTTAGATCTAGGTGGTGTCAAACAAAGTTGGGTGTGCAAAATGATAGTCGAAGTAAGGATGATAGGAATCCGTTTACTTGATGTTGACTAGTCTAGCACAATCCACTAGTGGAGTTCCGATAGAGAAGGATAAGTGGTCCTTGATAGAGGAGACTCACTAGGTTTGTTTGAGATGTGATGTGATCAAGAAGAGCTTGGTTCTAACCTTGTTGGATTTTGGAAGAATTTTGGCGAGATTTTGGATGAAAAGCAGTTATGATGTGGAAGAAGAGAGAAAATGTTTGATTTGCATGATCTTAGTTAGATTTTGGAAAATTGAGACAGGTTTGAAAAGGTTTTTGAAAAGTTGAAGATTTTGCTCTTGTAAGGTACATATTTTCTCTCTGGATTGGATGCGCAACAGTAAATGTGCCACAACAGAGTGTAAATGCGCTACAAGTCAGATCAAATGCATAGCTCTGGCAATGTTTCAAATGCGCTAGAATAGAGTTTAAAAGCACTGCAAGTCTCAACAAATGTGCCGCTAGTTGGGGAAAATGCACAATTCTAGTTTTTGTCTTGGTTTTGTAGAATTTTAGAACATTTTTTTGAGATTTTTCTGTTTTTTGTTTGAAAACTTGGTGCTTTTGAGAATTGATTTTCAATTATGGCAAAGACATAGCAAACACATTGAAGTTTTCATGATTTTTATCTTTTGTTATTTTTTTGGTATTTTTGGACTATTTTGACTCAGAAACAAGTACACCCTAGGCTGGATAGGACAATATTCGTTGAATCCTCTAGTTATGCATACTCAAAGTGTGTAGTTCCAGGATTTGGTAGCACTAGCTCCTCTCCATGACACTCACTTCTCAAGCATACCAGATCTGAGTTTCCTTAGGCTCGTACCCCCACTGAACCTTAGGATTGTCCCTGCTACCTCTACTAAGAGTCACATGAATTGAGGCCACTTCAAAGGCTCTACCCTTTGCATCAACAAATAGGGGTTTTTGTCTTACTAAACAATTGGTTTGTAGTCAGGGCAACCGTTCGAGTGGTTACATGTGTGGTGGCACTAATCTCTGTTATGGAGTCTCCCAACCTCTAAGGGTTACACTTTAGAGGGTTTTGGGGGAGGTTGGCCGTTGGTGTAACACATCAACACTCATTGCAGGAGGTTTTCACCTCAAGCACAATTTATTTTAAGTGGATTGGTAGGGCTTGGCTTTAGCCTGTTACCACTTAGGGTCGTTCCCACTTGGATAGGCGTACATCCAAGGGCAAGCCCCTCTAAATGTTATATAGATGGAATAACAAGTCTGGTGTTTTGGTCACCCAGTTAAGGGGAGAGCATAGGCCTATTGTCATTCGATAAGCACATAGAACACTGATTAATCCAAACCTAGTTAAAAAGAAAACAACTAAATGGGCTATCTATTTGTGCACTCATGCATTTGTTAACTTTGAAGTGTTTAAGACATAGCAATGTTCATTCCCATTTGTAAAATAGAAATGATCTAACTAGGAAAAGAAATCAACAATGGAAATATAGTAATGGTTCAGTTACTCTCCCTCCTAGTTAAAGACTACGTGAAATTTGCATGCATGCATCTTTTTTTGTTACATTTTCCCATAATTAGTCTAAATGAACTAATCAATGCAGCTAAATGAACTAATCTAGCCTCTAATCCTGCAAAACAAATGTTAGCTCAAACATAAAAATCAGATCAAACCTTAAAACCACAGTGTAGAACAGAAGCGTCGCTATGCAGTCTGAATGCGCAGAAATAGAGCTTGCATGTGCCATTTTATAGAAGCGCTAAGACAGGTGTCAAAAGCACAGTAATGGGGTGTAAATGCGTTAAAATAACAAATGCGTCGTCAAACAGTACAAAAGTGCCATAATGGAAAGTATATGCACCATAAATACAAAAGCACCGGAACAGTGGGTATAAGCACTGAAACAAAGTGCGTATGCGTCGTATCTGTAGAAGCATCGGAACATAGGGTAAAAGCATCGATTTAGAGATTGAATGCACCAGACTTCTGCATGCATCGAGACAAGAGGTATATGCATCACAGGACTACTCAGATGCACTGTATCAACTTGTCAAAAGTATGTACAAAACTTGTACAGAACCTGCGTCTCAAAAACTCAGATTTTTTATTAGAAAAAGGGGCAAGGGCCCCATGGTGGGCGCCAAAATGTGAAGGGTGAAATGTGGATTAATCAAAATCAATAACAAACCCAATACATCAATGAAATATGAAGATAAAGGGCTTTTAAATAAGAACAAGATGATACTTACAACCTTTACCTTACGCCTTCCATTGCTCGCCTATCTGTTCTTGATCTTGATAATGATGAAGCCCTCAGAAGTGTATGCTCCCTTGCTTGTTGAAGATGACAAGAATAGGATGGCTATGATACTTTGTGTGATTGAAGATGAGCTTCAACACACTAATGAAATGGATGATAGTGAAGTGCTTATGGAGATGGGGGTGCCAAAGGCGCGCTAATGTTTCTGCAGCATAAGTTTACTCAAGCGATGGATTATCAAATGGAGAAGAAGAGGGTTGTATTTATAGATTTGTGTGGGAGAAGATCAATGGTTGAGAAGAAATGAGAAGATCAACGGAGGAGGATGGTTGAGGAACGTGCAACCAATAGAAGAAGGACATGTGTCATTCAAAAAGAAGTTATGATGAGTTAACTACTTTGTTGATGAGGACGAGCTTTGTTTTTCTTAAATTAGAATATCTTTTTCTAATTTTAAGAGCAAAGTTGTTTTAGAGTTGCTTTAACTCAGCTTTTGCTTTTGTATGACAAGAAGAATTTATTTTTAGAAGCTATTGAAGATTTTTAGAAGATAAGAAGGCATAATTATTTGTAGATATTTTGGAGGAATAAATAAAATATTTCAATATATTTTATTTTTGGAGATTTTAGATTTAATTTAAATAAAATTGCATTTTATTTAAATTTGGAAGAATAAAAGATTTTATTTAAAGAATTAAAATTATTTAATTATTTAAAAGAATGAAGTTGGTGTAGGTGAATTTAATTAATTAAATAAATGTAATTTATTTAATTAAATGAGAGGAGATGAATCAAATAAATAAATAAATAAATTTATTTATTGATAAAGGAATGTGAAGATGAAATAAATATTTAAAATATTTATTTAAGTAGAGTCATGTCATTTTTAGGTGTATACACTTCCATTTTTCAATAGATTGTTGATGATAGTACTTTTCATTCCCTGTTTGAGATTCCAACCTCCCCCATATGAAATGAAATTCCTATGCAATATACTCCTAATCAGCCAGATAGAGTTGTCCTAGGTCCAAGTGAGTGTGGTATAGTTTTGTCTTCCCCTTGCTGGCTAAATAAAGTTGTTGAGAAAAAGAGGATTAGGAGACATGCCCCAATGATAGACACAAATGTTAACACTGTAGCTAAATTGTTGCATCCTACACCTAAGCCTAAGAAGGCTAAGAGGATGTCTCAAATGGTAACAGATTCTTCCTTAGGGCATAGGATTTTGGAGATTGCAGACCCCATTGGGAATAAAAATGAAAATGAAGTCACAGAAGTGGATTTCAATATGACCAAGATTGACATGGGTCCTCCTATGGTGGAAGGTGATTTATATCATGCAAAATTCTCTCAATGCATGCTAGCAAAGAGAGTTAAAGCTTAGCAATAGGAGAACGCAAAGCTGCAAGCCCTGGTGAATTCTCTGACATCTTTCATTCAATCTATTTTGAATAGTACTTCTCAATCCTCTGATGCAACTCCTAGTGTTTCTGTTGATGGAATGGATCCTAGCATGTTGCAACAAATCACAAGATATCAAACTCTAGGTAAGGCCATCGAGAAATGGATAGAGCAACTCACTGTTGATGGTTTGTTGTACATCAAGGACATCATGAAACTATATACCTTCATTTATGATAAAAGGAAAGGGTTAGTTGTAGAGTTACGAAATATAAAGAGGGAAGATAATAATATGCTCACGGTGTCTATAGAGATAAAAGCTATGATGGAAATTGATGCAAATATTCTTGTAGCTAAATTTTTTTTAATGATCCAAATGAGAATGATTCTGTGTCCTAGCTAGATGCACTAGAGTGGAAGAGGTCTGTGCTAGGGGATTTTAGTGGACAAATAAGAAGAATTTTGAATCAATGTCACACTGATATGGTTAATCTTAAAAACAATTGTAGTATAATAGATGTAGAGATTTCATATGAAAGTGGGGAGAACTTCAAATTGCTTGATGTCAAGGAAGTAAAGCAAAATTTTAAGAAGATGCGTACTAAAGAGCTTGTTGGCACTAACGTAGTTAATGGTGAATCACTAAGGAAGCCAGTACATATAGCAATGTATCTCAGACCTTTCAAGCATGAAATTGATGATGTCTATAAGAGACTAATAGATGCAAACAAAATTATAAGTGGAAACTTCAGGAAAACATTACCTGTGAACCAAGTGACAAGATTTTAAATTCCATCATTACCAGGTACAAGAGGTACAAGGCAAAACTAATAGGATCAGCACAGGTGGGCTCGACTGCTACTCGGGACGAAGACCAAACTGCTGTCACGTGATGTCATTCCTTATTTTTATGTTATTTCTTAAGCATGCTCTAGATACTCTTGTGGTAAAAGACATATTATTATTTTATGTTTTAAATCGTCTATCCCCAAGAAGCTGTTATTATTTCAAAGATAGTTATTTTATGACAAGGCTATATATACTAAGCCTGTCGATGCATTTAGGATCTTTTCGCAAACTTTGTGTTGTTGATAGGGTAATTTTTTGTTACTCTATATTTTAGTTATTTTCAATATATGAATTGTTATTTTTAGTTTTCGTTAATTTGAATTGTTCCTTCATTGGCACTTGTCTCTATTCTGGAGACTTTATGGAGAAAGATGGGTGTGTCAGAACTATAACCTAGAATAGAACTGATGTTGTTGATCTCTGATATTGACTATCCACCGATCTAAATGTAAATTTTTTTTAAGCTATAAATTCACCAAGTAAATTAGTCATTATAATTTGGCATTTGATATTTTCACCAGCCGCATGATTATTTTTCAAAAAAATTGCCAGCACATTCGACAAATAATTTATTTTACATTTTTGAATATCTATATGATTCGCCACCTAATTTATTTTATTTTTTGGAATACAACTATAATTCGCCACCTAATTTATTTATTTTTTTGGAATACAACTATAATTCGCTAAGGATTTTTTCTTTTCAAATTTATATACAATTCGCCAGCAAAAAAACCACTGTCAACAAATTTGAAAAAATTCGCCAATGAAATAATTATTTTTTTCAAAAATAGGCATAGATTCGCCAAAATTTTTATGGCCTCAGGCTAGGATTTGCCAGGATTTTATAGGTATTTTTAGGGGGGGTTTCCTTAAAGTTATCCCTGTAGCACCCCCTAGGTCCTATTTGTTAGAAGGCCCAAGGGTTTTCTCATCGGGAGTCTGAATTACCATACAAAATGCTCTAAATGCAATCTAAAGACCCAGGAGCTAAACCTTAAAGGAAAAAGCCCCCAAGGGTGCATTTTGCTGACATAACATTTAGCCCCCACTTTAATGTATGTATTAAATGCAAGGCCAATACATGCGTTAAAGTAAGGTCAAAAAACACAACAAACATGCCAAGCACAAAGAAGACACACCAAACACATTGAAGACAACAATAGGCACACAAAACACGAAGAAGACAGTTACAGTCATGCAAAACATGAAGAATACAACATTGAAGACATGCAGAGCACAAAGAATACAATGAATGCAATGATTATTTTCTTTTTGATTTTCCCATATGAAATGCAAAATACAAGTACAAGGAAAGTAAACAAACAAATCTCAAAAGTGTATAGGAGTTGTTCACCACTGGTCTTGCACTTTTTGAGAATAGACACACCAAACAAAATCCCAAGGTGTAGAGGAGCTGTTCACCACTGGTCTTGCACCTTGAGAACAAACATGCCAAACAATTCCCAAAGTGTAGAGGAGCTCATCAACATCGGTCTTGCACTTTGAGAACAAGCACACCATACATACACACACTGAAGACAGAGAAAACATGTTAGACAAGCGATGGAGTGAAACTATTGCTAGGTTCATCACCATCTCGGGCACATTACAGGCACACACCGAGGATTGAGCTTCACCACAACAATCACCAAAAACACTCTTAAGGGTTGAGTTAGTCATAGAACTTGTCCCCACCTCATGATGAGGACTTTTGAAAATGATAGGATAATGCAATCTCTCTGAGAAATACACCATCCTTGCCTCATGATGAGGGCTTAAGATAAAAGGATATGCTTGATATCCCACCTCTGCAGAGGGCTTACATGATTGATTTAATTTCAGATTGTTTAAACACACCTTACTTTGATCTAAAGAAGACAACTTACCTTATATATGCCCCCACCTTAAGGTGGTTGATATCATGTACTGATATCAAGCACGTTAAGGTAGGAAGAAAACACACAAGGGAACATGAGCTCTCGCAAGGCCCATGTCCCCCAGAGGTGACATGTACTTTTGCAATCACCGAATGTTCCACAAACACATCCCTGCAAGAAAAGTGTTAGTGTCGAAATAATCATGATAAACAATAATGCATATGATCAACTACATGAAAAAGACAAGCAAGGCGATATTCATGATGAACAAAGTGCACAGAGCAACAATATTGTTAAAGTGTTGTTAGAAATATAAGATAATATCAACATCAACATCAAGATAGAGAAATCATGGAGTGATTCCACTAGCCAAGTGTTAGATAATTTGTTACAACCCCATCGTCATATAGGAAATAAGTCCATTTCTTGATTGCTCTCGAAAGGGACACTAGGTCCGCATCAGTATAAATGTTTTTTATCATTTGCTAGCTAGATAGAACCACTAGAGGAAGGTAACCAATAAACTAGAGAGGAGAACAAGTGCCTTAGGGACAGTCACATAGGAGGGTGCCCCTAATTAACCAACTACAACGCTATGTCCGTAAGGCACAACACATAATGATGAAATTAGAGGAGAGGAGATATAGAAGAATGATGATACAAATAGTAGGTCACAACAGAGGTAGTCTCCTAGTATCCTTGACCTTACAAGAGAATCAAGGGTCATCCTAGTAGGCCTAACAACACATAACAGATCACGGGGGAAGCACATCACAAGAGATAAAGAGTTAGAAATACTTACCTGTAGAGAGGTCCATGCTAGAAGTCATCATTGAGGAGGTCATCATCCTCCCAATCTTGAATCCTAGATGAAAGTGGTATGTAAGGTACAAAAGCCCAACTGTTGTTCTTGTTTTCAACTTGTCCATCTTTAAGGTCTTCTTGATTCTCAATGTTCAGTTGAATGTTCTCTTGTTC
This sequence comes from Cunninghamia lanceolata, assembly GCA_027924645.1. Lineage (NCBI taxonomy): Eukaryota > Viridiplantae > Streptophyta > Pinopsida > Cupressales > Cupressaceae > Cunninghamia > Cunninghamia lanceolata. The sequence continues at coordinate 4,630,620 of BSBN01000725.1, forward strand.
ATTTGCAATCCATTGGGCATAAGCTAGTCTTCTCCTCATCCTTTCTTTTGCTAGTCTATTTTTTCTTGTCTTGTTTCTTATTTCATCATGTTTTTCCATAGTTTGCACAGTAGAGGAGGAAGCACCATGTTCAAATCTCATTGGTCTTGGTGGAATTTTTTTGTCGATGAAAGCCTCTCGATCCCTATAAGGATGATGGGGGAGGAACCTCAGCATAAATGCCATCTCTTCGTGGACAAGGTGGGTCATGGGACCTTTCCTTATCCACATTTCTTTTGTCAAAAATTTCATCAAAGCCATAATAATCTTGTTTTATGTTTGCTTCTTGTTCTTCTCTTATTGGATGCAAAGGAGACCTGGCTACTCGAGCTAGTTGTTTTGCTTTGTATTTTCTATATTCTATGAAAGTTCTATCTCTTCGTGGCTCAAGATTTGTCTCAAGTTGTAGCCAAAAGTAATCAAGAATGAAGTTCTTGTCCTTAGCTGGGGGTTGATACTCGTTACGACGGATAGTATGGATCTCTCCATGCAAAGGAAATTTAATGCATTTATGAATAGTGGAAGGAACAACATTCATAGCTTTAAGCAAAGGATGTCCAAGTTTTACATGGAAGAGGTTGGATAAGGGGATTATATCAAATGATTGATCCACAACTTTATCATAGACTGAGACCATGAGAGTTATCTTGCCAATCAGTTTCATGAAAGCTCTATTATGTGTTTTAATTCTCAAATCCGATGGTTCATAAGATTCTTGTGCCATTTCATGTTTAAGGAGGAAATCTTCTATGACCACATTTGTTATGCAATTAGGATCTATGAGCGTTCCATGCACATGTTGTTCCATTATCTTTACTATGATATAAAGAGGCCCTTCGGTATTTACCATTTCTTTGTCCTGAGGTGTGAATGTTATTTCAAGCTCAGGGGCTCTTCTTTTTAATTGAGGCCTAGGAACAAAACTAGAATTATTATTATGTTGAGAAGCCATTTTTAAGTTTGCAAAGGAGTGTCAAATCAGATTTTCAAGATCTTCCAAAACTTATGCAAAGGCAAATGCAAAAGTGATGTCGAATATGCTCTAAAATGCTTGATTTTTCAACTTTTCTCAATTCAAACAAGTGAAAGAAGAGGTGTTGTAAAGATTTTAAAGAGGGACATCAAATTATATGGCTAAAAATAGTCCACTAATGCAAGAATACCTTTCACAACATGCTTTTGAAGTAACTCTAGAGAGTAGATAAGCCAAAACCTAATGAAAATAGGCCAAAATATGCAAATTTTCACCAAATCTTAATGCAAAAGAGTAGGGCAATGGGTGTTGTAAGGAAAATGAAGATGGACATAAACTTATAATAGTAATAACAGCCACCTAATGCCAAAAAATCTGTTACAACACACCTATAGTGCCACTCTAGATCAAACCCTAGTGCAAAGATATCAAAAATATGCCAAATTTTCCCTAAATTTGAATACGAAAGCCCAAAACAAAGGGTGTTGTAAGGAAATTGAGAAGGGGTAATAGATAATAATGCTAATAATAGAGAATTAGTGCAATAAAATTCCTTACAATATGCTTGTAGTGCAATTCTAACAAGACGATAAGGCCAAATCTAGTGAAAAAATACAAGTTTTCAAACCCTAGACATGAAATTTCACAAGGAGGCCACTATGATGCATTACTAAAATTAGTAGACATAGTGAGTGTTTTAACAAGGTAGTAAAATCTAAAACAAGATTTTGACTACAACCCTAGCTCATGCAAAACTAGGTTTTCATGAAAAATACAAAATTTCAACCAATTTTTATCAAATCAAGCATGCAAATTGATGAGACCATAAAGTGTCTCATCTTTAGTAAAATAAAAGAATATATTTTCTCTTCATTAAATTAGTTTTGAAGTGGACTTGAGTATGGGTTTGAAGATTTTTAGCTAAATATCAAATAAACTTGTCTAAATGGAACAATCAATGTCATGCATGAGTTTATCTTGATATTACATGTTCACCTCTAGATCAGCAGTTATTTTATTGATAAAGTGAAGAGAAAGTCTATTCTATGTCAAGTTGCAGAGTTTCAGAGTTGCAGAGTGTCGGAGATGCATAGAGCACTGGAGATACAGAAGTTAAAAATGCAGTTTCAGTAAAATTGCAATATCTCACTCATTTTTTAATGAAAATCAAAATTTCAAAATGATCTAGAAAGCTTAAAGAGAAAGGAACAAATCTATGAAGGCATTTTGAAGAGATTCATTAAAATGAATAAACAATTAATGACATAAGTTGACTGTTACAGAGCACCGGAGATGCAGAACAAAAAAAGTCAAGAAAAATAGTTTCAGTAAAACCACAAGATCTCTCTCATTTATTAATGAAATTCAAAAATTCAAAATGATTTGGAAAGATGAAAGTTAGGGGAATAAAACACAAAAAGAATTTGAGGAGATATAGTAAAAAAATGAGCATTTTATGATAGAAGTTGACTGTTCTACAAGCTCTGGAGATGTTCCAAAAATACTTTATGAAGTTGCTGCGGATTCTTCCAATCTACCAACACACACTCCAAAATTTTTTGAAGGATAGATTGACTATAATTACTCCTAAATTAATGGATCTAACTAAAGAGTAATTATTCCATGCAAAGAATACACATTTAGTGTTGCATATCTTTCTAAAAGATATTGCATGTCTTCCTTGTAATCAACAATTGTATAATCAGTTAATTAAATGAATAAGTTTAGTTAACTAGATAAATAAGTTTAGTTAGCTGCATAAATAAGTTCTCTACTCTAGAGAGACTCTCAATTAGAATTTAATAACCATAGTTATATATAGAGAACTATGGCATAGAATAGAGGAAGGAAGTTGTAAAAGAATAGAATTGAAAAAGAAGAACTCTGTTATTTTTTAGTAGCATGTACTTTGGATCTTGAAGGTTTTTGGAATAAAGAAAGTGGTTCTACCCATTTACTAATTGCTGGAATCAATTAGTCTCTCTCTAGAGGAAGGAGAAAGGGCCCATTCCAACTGAAGGGCAGGGACTATATTTCTTAATTTCATTAGTTGCTTTGCTGTTATGCAAAATTCCTTTAGCTATTACAGTTTTGCTTTCCATAGAATAATTTGTTTTTTTGTTGTACAATTCCTTTATTCTAGAATTAGATCAGTTGATCAAATTATTGCTTTCCTTAGATTAAGTTATCTTTTTCAGTAGAGTTTAAACCCTAGTTTGTTCCATGCAATTGTTGTCAATTCCCTTTTGTAGAAAAGATTGCCATGCAAGTTATTCCTCTTCCCTTTTGTATACAACCATGGACACCACCTTGGATTGATATTATTAAAATTAAATGATGAGGACTGCAACGACCCTCATCATTTTTGGTGCCATTGTCGGGGATAGGTGTCATTAGAGAGTTGTTGATCTGGTGACAACAGATCAAAAAGAGGGGAAAATTAGTTTGGTAGTCTATTTAGGTTTATTGTTTTGAAGTCTAGTTTTAGCATAGATAGATAAAAGAAGTTCCCCAAGAGAGATCTATATGCCAAAAACTTCCCCAAACAATAGATCCAAATACTAAGGTTTTTGCATGCAAAGAAGTTAAAACCTTGTTGTTCTGTAATATTTAGCTCTTGTGTGGCAGCTTCAACTGGATGACCATGACTCCAATGTCCAGCAAGGAAAAATACATTTTAGGAGACATTGATGCCCTATTACTTGCAATAGGTAATGAGTATAATGAAGAAATCATGTCTCCACTAGAGGAGCTTATATGGCAGAGTATTATTTGGATGCCTTCAAAGTCTAAGGAGGGTTTCCCGATCAGATATTTGAAGAACAACAAGGAGCTACCTCTAATCATGCATGTACTAGAAAATGAGGAAGGTTTTCAATATCTCTCCAATCAACCCATGAACAACAAAGAGTTGCCTCTAATCATGCATACACCAAAATGTAAGGAAGGACTACAAGATCTCTCCAATCAACCCATGCATGTAATAGAATAAAAAATTATGGAGAAGGCTGTTATTTTAGAGGAAGGTGAAGCATCAAAGTTCAAATTCTTAGTCATCTTCTTCTCATGGTTTTCCTTTTCTTTCAAAAAGTTGAATGCATGGATCCATATTTTAAGGAAAGGAAGTTATTTTCCACAACCAATCAATGGTTTTGTGTAACCTATCTCTACATCACTAAGTAGAGTAGGTTAGGGTAGGTTTATTTTCTGCAAATAAGTGCTTTGAACATGCTTTTCTTATACAATTTTTTGCTTCCAAGAACTCTTGTAGTATTTTGGCATTTGAAGGCATCCTGGATGATTGGTTGTTGCAAATTTGGGCTCTAGTTCTACCAGTAGAACTTTAATAACATGGAGGCAATGCCAACAAAGAAGAAACTTGAGGTATTTATCCTATTCTTTTGTTTTTAATTTAGTTATAAATGTTAAGTTACAAAAATCCACTTTTGATCCAAATTCCTAAAGTAGCCACATATTTGCATCTTCCATTCACACCAAGAAGTGGCCAAATTAGCTCTAGAAGAAGCTACAAAACTTCAAATGAAAATATGAGAGAGGTTTTTGTTCCTCTTAGCCATATGATGAAAAACCTCTCTCCATTTTTACATAGTAGCAGCCATTAAAAAGATATCCCCATTTGAAATTTTTAGCAGCATAAAGCCTAAAAAATTTGACCAAAATATCAAAATGATCCAAATCAAATTCTGAAAGAGGTTTTTGTTTTTATTGACCATATGATGAAAAACCCTCTCTCAATTTTTACATAGTAGCAATGGTTAAGGAGAGTGTTTAAATTCTTAGCCCTATGTAAAAATCTTAGATGAAGAAAAAACAGTAGCTTGTAAAAGGTCATGCAAGAACTTAAGTGTGGGGGAGATTATGGGGCAATTATTTTTCTCATGAAAACCTAAAAGTAACGCCCTTTTCCCCCTCTTCATTCATTAGCCTTAAAGTGAATTTTATGTAATTTAAGGATTTGTAACTTAATTGAAAGTAGAATGTAGGATGATGCTTTGATTATTCTTTAGGAGTTATTTTGCTAAAATGTTATTATGTTCTAATGTTCTTGAGAAGCCCTAGTTTTTGGTGCAGGAGCACCAAGACATCTAGGATTTGGTTAGATTTTCAAGTTGTTTGGTTTGATTTAATAAGGTCCTTGAGACCATTAAATGTTGTAAGAAGGCTTGAAAGCCATGCATGTAAATGGACTATGTCCAAAATAGGTAGAATCTATAGTCTTGTTGTAAGTCCTAGGGAGGACAGTCATGTTGTAATAGGTAATTTGCAATAGTCATTTATGTAAGCCTTTGTTGAGGCATATAGGACAGTCATTTAATTTTTCATGTTTGTAAGCCTTTAAAGGCATGTTAAGGGTTTGGAAGTATGTTAGAACCTTGTCCAAGGTTAACAAAAGGTTAGAAAGTATCTTCTAAACATAAAATGGTCAGTGCAGTCCTAAAGAGGACAGTTACAAGACAGTAACTAGTGGCTGCAGTTAGAATCAAGAAGAAACTTGATGGTTGGGGCAGTTTCATGGACCCCAACCACTCTCATTCAATTTCATGCAATGTAGGAGGTTTGCTATATACCTGCCATGGTTCATTTGAGAAGAGAGATCCGGTGGATTTGACAGAAATAACTAAAAACTCCTATTTTCTACCTTTTCCTATGTTTTCTGAATTCTTATGCATTTTGAGCCTGTACTACTGTACAGTACAGCTCTATCATGGAGTGTTGAGTACTTGGGAGTGAAGTTTGATGAGTTAACTATCTATCAAAACATGTTTGGACTCTTGATGTTGAATGGAAAGAATGCTATGACTGTGGAACCTTAAACTACTTTTGAACCTACTGTTACAGTCAAAGAATTTGTTGTTTTCCTGTGTTGTCCGTACCTGTACGGCTGAGTAGTGGTTGGTGTTTGTGATGGTTGGTTAGGGTGGAGAGTCACCTATCATTTACAAGTGATTTGGGCTTTTGACATTTATTTATATCTCTGTATTCCTCTTTTCTCAGAAAGTGGGTTTGAAAACCTAATTTAGGGCTTTACTGAGTAGCCCGATGAGTTTCTCCTCATTCCACTGATCTTCTCTATTTCTGATCAGTGGAATGGGTTGTAGGATAGCTAATGCTAGGGCTTGTGAGGAATGTGGAGGCAGGAGAATGTTGTAGGGTGAGTTGGGCATGTGAATGACCTTGCAGAACCATGGTTAAGAATTCAAAGAAGGAAAACAACAACTAGGTATGTCTGATATGTTATTGCTTTGTCAATGGAGACATTAAGGTGTTTGGTGTGTTATAGAGTTGGCATGTTGAATAAGAGTGAGTTGTCTTAATGGAGATCACCCTAAGGAGGGTACCATGACTGTCTCCTAAGAAATTAGAAATGTGTGACTGTCTTTAGTAGACAGTGTTGAAGACTGTTGTCCTGCAGACCCTGCACTGTGGGTTGTATGGAAACTTAGAAGGAGTTAAGTGTCTGGTGAGATGTGTCCTGGAGTCCCCAACATCTATATCATGAACTTGTAAGTTGTCCTGTTTAAGCCATTCATGGTGTGAAGTTTGACCTCTATCAAAGAAAATAGTGAATCTAACGAGCCATTTCATTGAAGGTCTGAATTGTGCTTCTTCTATCCTAGATGCTCTGCATCAGTTTTCAAGGAAGGTTTTAAAAATTTTAGCAATACAAGTTTGATACAATTGTTATTTAGCATAAAGGATCCTATTACAAATCTCAGAAGTTGAAGACCTCTTTTCATGCATCATGCAAAACATGGGCTAAAAAGATGGAGAACAAACTGGTGCATGATGGCCAGATGGAAGATTAAGATGGACAACAAGATATCAGCTTTGGAGATCAGTAGAACAATAGCTCTAGATATGAACAACAAGTATCATCTCCAAAGATCAGCAGAGTATTAGCTCCGAAGATCAGCAGGGTATTAGCTCCAGAGATGAACAACAAGTATTAGCTCTAGAGATCAACAGAGTATTAGCTTCAAAGATTAGCAGGACACCAACTCCAGGGGTAAACAAAGTATTAGCTTTGTAGATGCACAAACAAGGTATGAGCTCCAGAGATTATTAGAATGGCAAATCCAAAGAACACCAGAACAACAACTATAAGGCATCTATGAGGCAACTGCAATAAAAGCAAAGAGGTTAGCTCAAAAAGATGATTATGAAGTGCAGGAGGACTTGCAACCTCTTAAGTGTGGGGGAGATGATGAGACCTTAAAGTGTCTCATCTTTAGTCAAATAAAAGCATATATTTTCTCTTCATTAAATTAGTTTTGAAGTGGACTTGAGTATGGGTTTGAAGATTTTTAGCTAAATATCAAATAAACTTGTCTAAATGGAACAATCAATGCCATGCATGAGTTTATCTTGATATTAAATGTTCATCTCTAGATCAGAAGTTATTTTATCAATAAAGTGAAGAGAAAGTCTATTTTATGTCAAGTTACAGAGTTTCAAAGTTGTAGAGCGCTGGAGATGCACAGAGTGCCAGAGATGTAGAAGTAAAAAATGTATTTTTAGTAAAATTGTAATATCTCACTCATTTCTTAATGAAATTCAAAAATTCAAAATGATCTTGAAAGATAAAAGTTAGGGGAATAAAACCCAGAAAGTATTTAAGGATATCTAGTAAAAAATGAGCATTTTATGACATAAGTTGGCTATTCTACAAGCTCTGAAGATGTTCCAGAAATACTTTATGAAGTTGCTGCAGATTCTTCCAATCTACGAACACACACTCCAAGATTTTTTGAAGGATAGATTGACTATAATTACTCCTAAATTAATAGATCTAACTAAAGAGTAATTATTCCATGCAAAGAATACACATTTAGTGTTGCATATCTTTCTAAAAGATATTGCATGTCTTCCTTGTAATCAACAGTTGTATAATCAGTTAACTAAATGAATAAGTTTAGTTAACTGGATAAATAAGTTTAGTTAGCTGCATGAATAAGTTCTCTACTCTAGAGAGACTCTCAATTAGAATTTAATAACCATAGTTATATATAGCGAACTATGGCGTAGAATAGAGGAAGGAACTTGTAAAAGAATAGAATTGAAAAAGAACTCTGTTATTTTTTAGTAGCATGTACTTTGGATCTTGAAGGTTTTTGGAATAAAGAAAGGGGTTCTACCCATTTACTAATTGCTAGAATTGATTAGTCTCTCTCTAGAGCAAGGAGCAAGGGCCCACTCCAACCAAAGGGAAGAGACTATATTTCTTAGTTTCATTAGTTTCTTTGCTGTTATGCAAAATTCCTTTAGCGATTCCAGTTTTGCTTTCCATGGAATAATTTGTTTTTCTGTTGTACAATTCCTTTATTCCAGAATTAGATCAGCTAATCAAATTATTGATTTCCTTACATTAAGTTATCTTTTTCAACAGAGTTTAAAACCTAGTTTGTTCCATGCAATTGTTGTCAATTTCCTTTTGTAGAAAAGATTGCCATGGAAGTTTTTCCTCTTCCCTTTTGCATACAGCCATGGACACCGCCTTGGATTGATATTATTAAAATTAAATGATGAGGACTACAATGAACCTCATCACAAATGCAATGCAAATGAATTGTAAATGATGAATTTATGTATTTTGGATCAGATCTAATGTAAATAACAGAAATTAATTTAAATTAGTTGCCAATGAATTCAAATTTTACAAAAAATGCAAGCCTAATATGCCAATTTTTACAAATTTTTCAATTTTTGTCAATTTTTTTTATAATTTTTCAAATGCAATATTGAAATTAATGAAATTAATGATTATGAACTTCAGATCTAATGCAAAAATAAGAAAATTTATTAAATACAATTGAATGAATACAAACTATGTCACAAATCAAACCCTAAAAAGCAATATTTTTCAATTTTTCCAAATATATCATTGTTTTTGTAAATTTTTGAATGCAATAGAATGAATGAATACAAATCTATCAAACAATACTCAGCAAGGTGCCAAAAATTTCAAAACACGGGTTCACCAAAATGTTTCATATGAAAAGGGGGATGACGGGGTTAAAGTTTTAGTTTGAACCCTCCTTTCCACAAAACATTCCAAGGGCTTTTCAACCAAGTGCTTCTCCTATCAAGAGGAGAGTCAACTATCAGATTTGAGTTGCCACTTGGTTTTCTACTGGGAAATTCATATGTGATCACACAAGATTGCTAATTAATGCTTTTAATCTCTTAAAACCCTACTTCTAGCAAAACAATGATCAAATCTGGAAATTAAGACAAATGCTACATGAATTAGACAAAGGGTAGAGAATCTTAAATCACTATTTTTTGCAGTCCAGAAAATGGAAATGTCAGGGACAATGGTGGTGCTGCCTTGGTCCAAGAGGTAGATTTTTCTATGGATTCTTGATCTCCTTCTAGCACTGATCTCTACTGTATCTTCCGTTTTATGTGATCCGATAGTGGAGGACAATGTTGAGAGTGCCCTAGTCCACTGAGGAAGATTCTTCCAGATGTTGGAAGCTCTGCAAACCCTGATGTTGTTGCAAGTATGAGGTTAACCAGTGTTGTCATTGATGTCAACATACTCATATTGCATTGATAAGAAGGATTGGATAAGCTGTGTGCTGAGGTTAATGAGGAAATTAGTCTCAATCAGGAATAGTGAAGAACAGTGATGAGAAGAAGGCAAAAGTACTCAATAGGTTGAGGATCAAAGGATGCGGATTAAAGGGTTTGTAGATATGAGTCTTGAGATGTTCCAGTTAAGATTTCAGAGGTCCACATGAAGATATGAAGAAGTTGTGATCGTTCAAGTAGAACCGGTTCTGGGAGATGCTCCAGAATGACAGTGTTACAAAAAGGTTCAGTGAGATCCAGAAGTGCATTGTCCTATTCTGCGGATTGGAATGAGTGTATGGGATGTCCTTGTGATGTGTCATCTTGATTTGTACATAGTTTGAAGGTCTGAAAGAATCTACTCCTTTGTGACAATCATGACAAACTATGTTCTTGAGGCACCAGAGGCAGGAGAGAAGAGATTCTAGTAAGTAGAAGTGCGGATGTACCTGGTCATTCAGGCAATCCTATGAAGGTTCTTGGATCATGTTGAGATTGTGTTGTTGGTCCGCATTAGTGTTAGAGCCTAGAATTGGAGATATACTTTCGGATGAAGATGTTCTTGTTCTGGCTGGCCGACCGGATGAGTTATTCATCTTGCGAATGTTCTTGTGGATGATTGCCGACTTAGATGATTGTTCCTAAGTCAATGCCTTGTATGAATAAAGGTTTGTGAATTCATTTCAAAGTGTGTCATGGAATGGATGAGTGTGGTATAGCGAAAGAGAAAAAGGCAGAGCAAGAGTGTCTCAGGCTTAAATGGAACTGATCCAGACATGGTAAAGATGTCAATCTCCAGTTCAAGTTTGTGATACTTGTTATCTTGTAGACAATGTGTCTCTTGTAGGCAGTGTGCCTCCTTGTGAGTAGTGTGCTCAGGTAGTGAGCCCTAATTGGCATGTGCCATCTATTTTCTTATTCTTCTAATAGAGAATAATCCTTGGGTTAATCACCCCGTGGTTTTTCCCTTGACAGGGTTTTCCACGTCAAATCTTGGTGTCTAATGTGTTGATGTTTATCTGCTCCAGTGTTTATGCTTTATGCTTGGATGTCGTCATACAAGAAGGATAGTCCAAAGTTTGATGGAACCAACTTCTCTCTCTGGAAAGGTCGCATGAAATGTCACTTGGAGTGTATGGGAAAAGCATACTTATCCATGGTCACAAAAGCATATTTACCTCCACAGGGTGGTCTGACAACTCTAAATGAAATCACAGATGCTGAAAACAATCTATGGACCAAAGAGGCTCTTCTAAGCGCATTGACTAACTCAGAACTCTCAAATGTTATTGACCTACCAACTGCCTATGAGATCTAGGTTAAACTGGAACTTCTGCATGAAGGAGATGAGTTTGTTAAGAGTGCAAGGTTGCAAAGTCTCAAAGGGAAATTTGAAAGATTGAAGATGAGAGATGATGAAAATATCACTACCTTTATGCCAAGAGTAAATGAGCTGGTGTGTGGAATTAGGAATGTTGGTGGAGTTTTGGATGAAAATGAGATTGTTTGCAAAATTCTCAGATCCCTTCCTACTGCCTACAAAATCAAGGTTGCTACCATTGATGAATTCAGAGCCCATACAACTGTCACAAGAGACCAATTGGCTGGCAAACTGGCTGCATTTGAAATGACTGAGTTTGGTGATGATCCCCCCAAGACTGAATCTACATTCAAAGCCAGTGCCTATGTGAAAGGAAAACAAAGATATGATCTGGGAGAAAACTCTTCAAGGAAGCTGTCATGGTATGATCAAGCAAGGAAAGACATGGAAGAGGAAGAAGCAGAAACAACTCAACTTGAAGCCCTCATTGCAAAGAGACTGCCAAGAGGATCCGGTAAGTATGAAGGAAAATTACCCTTTAAGTGCTTCAACTGCAATAAGATTGGTCATTTTGCTTCAAGATGTCCAGAAAGATCTACAAGGTCAAATTCTAATAGACAAAAGTTCTAAAAGAACTGTTATTATGTTCATGAAGAAGATGATAATGAAGGAGTAACAGATGATGAATTAGAAATAGGAAACAAATCCAGAAATGAATGGGTGTTTATTGCCATCAAGGAAGAAGATCCAATATCCTCTGAATCTGCCAATCATAAGGTTGTAGAAAGAGCTTTGGCTGCCCAAGTTGAAGAAAAGGATGATTGGGTTATTGATAGTGGATGTTCTCACCATATGACAGGTGACAAGAATATGTTCTTAGATTTGGAAAGGTATGAAGGAGGAATGGTAAATTTTGGTGACAATTCTGCTGGTAGAATCAGAGGTAGGGGAACTATTTCTTTTGATGGAAAAAGCAAAACTAGTAATGTATTGTATGTTGAAGGATTGAAGCACAATCTTCTCAGTGTTGGACAGTTGGTAGACAAAGGTTATGATCTTCAGTTCAAAAATGGAAGATGCAGGATCTTTGAAAGCTCTGGAACTGAGATTGCATCCGGTACTCAAACAAAAGGCAATATCTTCCATCTAGTTGGTTCTAATAAAAGTTGTTTATTTGTTCAAGTTGATCAGACTTGGTTATGGCATAGAAGGATGTGTCATGTAAATTTTGATAACATCATCAAGATAAGAAACACTCAAGCTATAAGAGATCTTCCAAAATTGGTGAAACCTACAAATAGCTTGTGCAAAGAATGTCAGTTGGGTAAATAGAGCAGAGTCTCATTCAAAAGCAAGGATCAGTCCTCTATCGAATTATTGGAATTAATTCATACTGATCTATGTGGTCCGACAAGAATCAAGAGTATGCAAGGTGATAGATACTTCATGTTACTAATTGATGACCATTCCCAGATGATGTGGGTTACCTTTCTGAAAGAGAAATCAGAAGCTTTTGAGAAGTTCAAAATCTTCAAGGCTATGGTAGAGAATCAAACTAGATTAAAACTAAAATGTCTGAGGTCTGATAGAGGTGGTGAATTCACATCTAGTGAATTCATAGACTTTTGTGAGAAGCATGGTATAAAGAGGTAGTTATCTGCTCCTAGGACTCCACAATAGAATGGAGTAGTAGAGAGAAAGAACCAGACCATCCAAGACAATGATGATGGAAGCAAATGCTCCCCAGATGTTTTGGAGAGAAGCTGTTAGCACTGTAGTCTATACTCTCAATCGAGTTCAAATCAGAAGCAATACCGGTAAGACTCCTTATGAAATTTGGTTTGGTATCACTCCTACTGTGAGATATTTCAGAGTATTTGGTAGCAAATGTTACATTAAAAGAGATGAAGATCTAGGAAAGTTTGATGCTAGAAGTGATGAAGGAATTTTCTTGGGTTACTCCACTCAAAGCAAAGCATATCGGTGTTACAATAAGAGACTGAGAAAGATGATAGAAAGTACAAATGTGAAGGTTGATGAAGGAATTGAGAAACCCTCAAGGTTTTATGAATATGATGAAGATGATCAGAATGGTTCTCTGGTTCAAGGTGCTCAATCTTCGTCTGAAAGTCAGATTCAGACTGATCTGGTAAATCAAGAAGAAGAGGTTTGTCTGAATGAGCCTGATCAAGAAATAGTAGTGCAAGAAACTCCCAAAGTTCCAAGGTATGTAACTCTAAACCACTCTAAAGATCAGATCATAGGTGACAAAAGTAAAGGTGTACAAACTAGAATGAAAATTGCTCAAAATTTAGATGAATGTTATCTGATCTCAAAGATTGAACCTAAGACAATAAATGAAGCCTGCAATGATGAAAATTGGACCAAAGCAATGGAGGAAGAGTTGATGCAAATTGAGAAAAATCACACTTGGGATCTTGTTTCTAGACCTAGAAACAAGAATGTGATTGGAACCAAATGGGTCTTCCAGAACAAACTAAATGAAGTTGGTGAAGTAATCAGAAATAAAGCCAGATTAGTCTACAAAGGCTACTCTCAAATACAAGGGATTGATTTTGAGGAAACCTTTGCTCTGGTGGCAAGAATTGAAGCAATCAGACTATTTCTTGCATTTGCTACCTTCAAAGATTTCAAAGTGTATCAGATGGATGTCAAATCTGCCTTCCTGAATGGTGACTTAGAAGAAGAGGTGTACATTGAACAACTGGATGGATTTCAGTTATCTGAGCATGGTGATATGGTCTGCAAATTAAAGAAGGCACTGTATGGTCTAAAGCGAGCCCCAAGAGCATGGTATGAGAGGCTAGACAAACATCTTTTGAAGATTGGTTTCAACAAAGGTACTGCTGATAGTAATCTATATTTCCAAATAGATAATGAAAACATCTTGATTGTTGAAGTATTTTTTGATGATATCATCTTTGGAGGAAGAGACAGTATGTGTAAAACCTTTGCAAATCAAATGAAAAGTGAGTTTGAAATGTCAATGCTTGGTGAAATGAATTTCTTCTTGGGTCTGCAAATTACTCAGACAAAGAAAGGCATCTTTATCTCTTAGACCAAATATGTGAAAGAATTGTTGAGGAAATTCAGAATGGAAGATTCAAAGCCAATGAACACTCCTATGGCAACCGGATGTAAGTTGAGCAAAGGTGATGACTCTCCTAAGACAGATTAGACCAAGTACAGATCAATGATTGGAGGTTTATTGTATCTCACTCAGACTAGACCAGATATAATGCAGGCTGTTGGTCTTGTGGCAATATTCCAGGCTGATCCCAAAGAATCTCATCTCATGGCAATCAAAAGAATTTTTAGGTACTTAAAAGGAACAATTGAGTATGGCCTATGGTATCCTAGAGATCAAGATTTTTCTCTTCATGCATATATAGATGCAGATTGGGAAGGAGATGTGGATGATAGGAAGAGTACAAGTGGAGGAGCATTCTTTTTGGAAAAAAGGTTGGTTTCTTGGCTAAGCAAGAAACAAGAGGCAATATCCCTGTCTACAACTGAAGTAGAATACATTGCAACAACAAGAAGTTGCACTCAACTTTTGTGGATGAAGCAAATACAAAGAGATATTCAAGTTGATTATGAGGAGCCTATCACAATTTTCTGTGATAATTCAAGTGCAATAAATATTTCTAAGAATCCAGTGTTGCATTCTAACACCAAGCATATATCTATCAGATTTCACTTTTTGAGAGAGCAAGTGAACAAGGGTGAAGTCAGATTGGAGTATGTGCCCTCCAAGGATTAGCTTGCAGATATTTTTACTAAACCTCTTCCCAAGGACTCTTTTGAGTATCTCAGGGAGAAGTTAGGGGTTATTGCCCCTTCGGTGATGAACTAGGATGCACTGATGTGCATCAGTCCGGTGGATATCATAGTCATATCTTGTGATCCAGATTGATGATGGGGAGCTGCTACTAAGGGGGAGCAGCTGGTATGATTCTGATGTGTTAGAATTGCAAGTATGAGCCCTTTGCCATTGATGTCAAAGGGGGAGAGAAGACATGTGAAAAACAAGTGGTTGATGATCAAAGGGGGAGCAGTAAAGGAAGAGAAGACATGTGAAGAGTTGTTGCTGATAGGGGGAGCTGTGACAGAAAGGAGAAGTTCTTTTCTTGATGGTTTTTCACATCATATGTTGCCATCAATGACAAAGGGGGAGATTGTTGCAAGTATGAGGTTAACCAGTGTTGTCATTGATGTCAACATACTCATATTGCATTGATAAGAGGGATTGGATGAGCTATGTGCTGAGGTTATTGAGGAAATTAGTCTCAATCAGGAATAGTGAAGAACAGTGATGAGAAGAAGGCAAAAGCACTCAATAGGTTGAGGATCAGATGATGTTGATTAAAGGGTTTGCAGATATGAGTCTTGAGATGTTCCAGTTAAGATTTCAGAGGTCCGCATGAAGGTTGTGATCGATCAAGTAGAACTGGTTCCGGGAGATGCTCTGAAATGACAGAGTGTTACAAAAAGGTCTGGTGAGATCTGGAAGTGCATTGTCCTATTCTGCAGATTGGAAGGAGTGTTTGGGATGTCCTTGTGATGTGTCATCTCGATTTGTACACAGTTTGATGGTCTGGAAGAATCTACTCCTTTGTGACAGTCATGACAAACTATGTTCTTGAGGCACCGGAGGTAGGAGAGAAGAGATTCTAGTAAGTAGAGGAAGTGCAGATGTACCTAGTCATTCAGGTAATCTTGTGAAGCTTCTTGGATCATGTTGAGATTGTATTGTCAGTCTGCATTAGTGTTAGAGCCTGGAATTGGAGATATACTTCTAGATGAAGATGTTCTTGCTCTAGCTGGCCGACCGGATGAGTTATTCATCTTGCGAATGTTCTTGTGGATGATTTCTGACTTAGATAATTGTTCCTAAGTCAATACCTTGTATAAATAAAGATTTGTGAATTCATTTCAAAGTGTGTCATGGAACGGATGAGTGTGGTATAGAAAAAGAGTGAAAGACAGAGCAGGAGTGTCTCAGGCTTAAATGGAACTGATCCAGACATGGTAAAGATGTCAATCTCCAGTTCAAGTTTGTAATACTTGTTATCTTGTAGATAGTGTGTCTCTTGTAGGCAATGTGCCTCCTTGTGAGCAGTGTGCTTGGGCAGTGAGCCCTAATTGGCATGTGCCATCTATTTTCTTATTCTTCTAATAGAGAATAATCCTTGGGTTAATCACCCAGTGGTTTTTCCCTTGACTGGGTTTTCCACGTCAAAATCTTGGTGTCTAATGTGTTGATGTTTATCTGCTCCAGTGTTTATGCTTTATGCTTTCATGAATGGTTAATTGATATGCTATTAAATAACAAAGAAGAATCAAGTGTTTGAAGTAGAAGCAAGTTTTTGTACAACTGATTCACCCCCCCTCTCAGTTGTGTGCCCTAGATCTAACAGATGCTCACTATCCAATCTATTTCTGAGTCTTCGGATGTGGAGGACAATGGTGATGGTGCCCTTGTCCCAAAATGTTGCACACTGTTTGCTTCTTTTTAGATCCCGAATCTTCAATGCCTGCCTTTCTTCTCTACAACTCCACTTTCTCCAGATCTGATACCTGTAACCTACAATCACAAGGAGTGTGGGAGGGGGTTATGGTGTTTAGAGGATTGCCTTAGGAAAGCCCTGTAGAGACATTCAAGTCTTTCAAACACTGTTGTCAAAGAGAGAGTGTGTGTCCTTGTGGGATAGAGGCAAAATCCAAATGATAATGAATGATAAAGCACAATAAATGTCACCTTGATGATGAAACTATCATTGAAGGAAGAAACTCTTCAAGGCCATGAGGAGAAGATGTAATCCAACCTATAAAAAAACACAATAACAATTCTATGCTCTGCAACACAATGATATCACAAGTATGCCAATAGCTCACAATCATAGTCTAACATAATAATATTCTCTAGTTTACAAATGATAACCTAAACATGCTTATATATGCAACTACTAAGATTCCCACCAAGAATTTCATATTTGAAACTTATGATGTTGGCTTGGAAACCAAATAACGGTCACAAACCTGACATTTGAATTTAGGGCTAACCCAAAATAGGGTTGGACTAGGGTGCTAGCACCCAAGTCCACCCCCTTGTCTTGCTCAGGGATCATCAAATTAGCACTGCCTAGGTCCTATTTGTCACAAGGCCCGAGGGTTTTCTCATCGGGAGTCTGATTTACCATGCAAAATGCTCTAAATGCAATCTAAAGACCCAGGAGCTAAAGCTTAAAGGAAAAAGCCCCCAAAGGTGCATTTTTCTGACATAACAGGTGTGTCTGGCATTAATGACCCTTGAGGTCTCAACCCTGCCCAAACAACCTCTTGACTGGCTAGAATGTATACCGAGTATGAACACATATGAAAGGAGGTAGTTTGTTGGAATTTAGCCAATTGTTCATTCAAATGAAAACTAATAATTTCAACGCAGTTAATGAATTGGTTCTCACTACATATCAATAAGATAAAATGACACATCTAGTATTCAAAAGAATCTATAGTTGCATTCCCAACCACGCAATGCAATAAAGTAATAATGTCAAATTTCATCTTTGAAATGAGACCTTTTCAATTTAAGAGGCAATTGGGACTTACCTTTCTTCTCAGACTTTAGCCAGCTCCTCACAATTGAATTCATGCACCAATCCCCATTTTCTTTGAAGAATCTTAATCCTTCTGCAACAAACATCTCCTCAAAGTTCTCTTTTCTAGGAATCCTTAATGCACGATAGATAACTCCAGAATCAACCTTCACTATCACTGAACCATCCTTGGCTTTAATTTCTTGAGTCTCTTGGATGTACCTTTGTGTGCATGCAATCACCAAATCAATACTTTGCATAGAAGTCAGGAAACCTCCAGTGTGTGCCAAACCACTCAACAAAATCTTCTCTGCGAATGGTGATTTATCAGCTTGTTGCATGCGAGTCCAAAAATCTCCTAAGTCAATATGACTAGCCTAGCTTCTCTCAATGCCCAAAGAATGAGGGGCTCTTCATGTTAGGAAAGGTGTCTCAACCTTGCAACTTCAAAATCTTACTATTCTTCCTAGTTTTGGTCTTTTTGGATACCCATTATCGTGGATAGTGGTCTGGAACTTTCAAAGTTTCCATAAGTTTCTTGGAGAGTGAGAAATAATGAGACTTACTATTTTTAGTAAGTTCTTCTTTTGAGCTCAGATTGACCTCAAATTTTTTCCAGAAGGTGCGGAACACCTAAGTGAACATCTCAGGTGAGTTTCGACTCAAAATCATATCTGGATTGCGAGATATTAAAGTTTTTGTTTTTGTGAAACTGTCGAAAAAGTTCTAAACTCAATTTTTTGGTATAAAACCTTCTCTAAACATCCAAAAAATTGTCATAACTGGTGAAGCTAGTTATAGGGTGATAGAGCACTTCACAAGATTTTTGACGCATAAAACAGTTCGTCAATCGGACACCTGGATCAAAAGTTATGGCCTCCGAAAGTTGGACCTTCAGTTTTGGGAAATGCAAAAACATGTTGGACACATAAAAGAGCTGTAAAGGGGAGAGTTACACGTGGTGGTGTGTGGTTTGGCACATCATGAGGCATCTTGGATTGGGAGATAATTTGGGTGCCACTTTTGGGTGGTTTTAGCTCATGGTTTTGTAATTACCGTTGGCAGTGTGTTGTATTGTATCTCCTATATATCATGAACTTGAGATGGAGGTTGTATGTAGAATCTTTTAGATGTCAAATTACCTCCTAGATCTCTGGTTGGGTATACTCCTATAAAAGCTTGCTCTACAAGTATATTGTAATCTTTGTGATTTCTGAATAATATATTGGGTAGCTTTGGAGTGTGGGGTTTTTTACCTGTAAGGGTTTTCCCCACGTATATCTTGTATTGTGAGTTTTGTGTTTGCATTTAAAAATTGTTATTATTTTATGTTAATGTGCATCTTAATATGTAACTGTTAAAGAAATTTGTATAAGTCTTTCCTCATTAGATTAGTGTAGGAAGCATTTTCCACATACCTTGCTTCCTTTCACCTTGGTATTTGTATTTCATCCCAAACCACAGGAACATAAGCACATAGAAGAATTTAATATACTTTCAAGGAATTACAGTGGGAGCAGAAGATAGTGTAGTAGAATGACTTAGAGAAAATATTGCCATCCTAGATAAATATACCAATACCGTTATTCAGACACGACGTGCCTTAATGTTTAATAAATGTGGCATTAAATTCCCGCCTCGAGAGAATGACACCGTGAGTTCACACATCGTTCAAAATTTCTGAAAAGACATCCACCAGACATTCCGTGCACCTCATTAAATGAGAAGATAATGCCTTGAAAAGTGAGAAAAGCTTCAATGTCGCAGAGTTACTGAAAACCTGAACTTAAAAACCACAAGTTAGAGGTTATGAAATTTTGAGAACCTTGACTGACCGACAACATAGAAAATAAAAAGTGAGCAGGATGACTCAATAAAAGAAAGGCTAAGTCAGGAGGTCGGGAGGTTAGGGAACTTTAGAACTTTGCAACTTAGGTTATGAAAACTTCGAAATCCGCAACTTAAGTTACAAAAATTTAGAAACCCGTGACTTGACAAGGATAAAACAAACATGACTAAGGAAATTCAAATTTTTATGGCTAAACCATGAACTTAGGACTCAAAAGAATGCTAAAATTTTGTATGACAGTAAATTTGAATTTAGGGTAATAGTTTCATGCAGTGGAAAGGTGCTAGGAGTGAAATTTTGCATTTCATAGTTCGTGGGGCTGAACAGACTATGCAATCGCATTAGTGTGGGTGGGTAAATACCATGAGAGGTCTCATTTCGTGCACCAAGCATCCTAGTCATTCCAATTAGTAGGCTATCGGTAAAGTTCCTTAAGATCCCTAAGACCAAAAAACTACCAAATTTTGATGGAGTAGTTCTATTAATTTGTGGGAGCTAGGAAGGTTCTGTTTGGACCTACAGGTGCATGTAGTGTCCGTCCACAATAACCTCTCTCGATTTTGGTCAACTCTAGTCTATTTGATTGTGCTAAAATCAAATGCATTCTTGCAAAATGCTTTAGTTTCATGTAGCACAACCTTGCTAGGTGCCATATTTTTTATTCTGCTCATCGTGGGGTCGAATGAACTATGCCAACGCATTTGGGTGGGTGGGAAAATGCTAGGGGAGGTCTTGTTTCATGCACCAAGCATCCTAGTCATTCTAGGTTGTAAGCTACCGACAAAGTTAAAAGTTGCTAGGATTGAAATTTTGCATTCCATAGGTTGTGGGGCCAAACCGACCATGGCAACACATCTAGGTGGGTGGGTAAATGCCAAGAGAGGTCTTGTTTCATTTGCCAAGTGTCTCAATTGCTCCGGGCTGCAAGCTACCAGTAAATTTGAAAGGTGCTAGGAGTGAGATTTTGCTTTCCACAGCTCATGGGGCTGAACCAACTACACAAATGCATCAGGGTGGATAGGTAAATGCCAGGGAAGGTCTTGTTTCATATGCCAAGAGTCCTAGTCAAAGTTTGGTAGTTTTTGCTCTTAGGATCTTAAATGACCTTGCTGGTAGCCCTTTTTCCAGAATGATTGGGACACTTGGTGTGTGAAATGAGACCTCCCCTGGCATTTACCCACCCACCCCAACATGTTGGCATAGTTTGTTTGGCCCCACAAGTTGTGGAATGCAAAATTTCACTCCTAGCACCCTTCGATTGCAGGAAACTAAAGCATTTTGCAAAAATGTATTTGATTTCAATAAGGTCAAATGGACTGGAGTTGACCAAAACTAAGAGAGGTTATTGTGGATGGACCCTATATGCACCTGTAGGTCCAAACAAAACATTCCTAGCTACCGTGAATTTTGAGAACTACTCTATCAAAGTTTGGTAGTTTTTTGGTCTTAGGGATCTTAAGGGACTTTGTTGGTAGCCTGCTACCTAAACCAACTAGGACACTTGGTACACAAAATGAGACCTCCCCTAGAATTTACCCACCCAACTCAATGCATTGGCATAGTTCGTTCAGCCCCACAACAAGTAGAACAAAAAATATGGCACATGGCAAGGTTGTGCTACATGAAACTCAAGCATTTTGCAAGAATGCATTTGATTTTGACATGGTCAAACGGACTAGATTTGACCAAAACTGAGAGAGGTTATTGTTGATAGACCCCACATGCACATGTAGGTCCAAACAAAACATTCCCAGCTGCCACAAATTTTGAGAACTGCTCTGTCAAAGTTTGACAGTTTTTTGGTCTTAGGGATCTTAAGGGACTTTGCCGGTAGCCTGTTGCCTAGAATGACTGGGATGCTTGGTAGACAAAACAAGACCTCCCCTACATTTGACCACCCTCCCTGACACATTGGTGTAGTCCATTTGGCCTCACGATGAGCAAAACAAAAAATATGACATCTGACAAGGTTGTGCTACATGAAACTGAAGCATTTTGTAAGAATGCATTTGATTTCAGCACAGTCAAATGGATTTGAGTTGACCAAAACTTAGAGAGGTCATTGTGGATGGACCCCACATGCACTTGTAGGTCCAAATGAAACATTCTCAGCTGCCACGAATTCCAAGAACTATTCTGTCAAAGTTTGGCAGTTTTTGCTCTTAGGATCTTAAGTGACTTTGTCAATAGTCTGCTACCTGGAATGACTGGGACACTTTGCGCATGAAATGAGACCTCCCCTAGTATTTACTCACCCACCCTAACACGTTGGCATAGTCCGTTTGGCCTCACAAGCTATGGAATGCAAAATGTCACTCCTAGAACCTTTCCACTGAATGAAACTAAAGCATTTTGCAAGAATGCATTTGATTTCAGCACAGTCAAATGGATTGGAGTTTATCAAAATTGAGAGAGCTTATTGTGGATGGACCCCACATGCACCTATAGGTCCAAACAAAACCTTCCTAGTTGGCATGAATTCTAAGAACTACTCCGTCAAAGTTTGGTAGTTTTTTGGTCTTAGGGATCTTAAGGGACTTTTCTAGTAGCCTATTGCCCAGAATGACTGGGACGCTTAGTGCACAAAATGAGACCTCCCCTAGCATTGACTCACCTACCCTGATGCATTGGTGTAGTCTGTTTAGCCCCACAATGAGTAGAACAAAAAATATGGCACATGGTAGGGTTTTTACTCTTAGGATCTTAAGTGACTTTGCTCTTAGGGAACAATGTACTGGCAAAGACCCTAGTTTTCATATGGGGAGACATGTGATTTTAATAGGTTTTTGGACTATTTTTAAGAGGTTTTTGGGACTATTTTTAAGAGGTTTTGGGACTATTTTTAAGAGTTTTTCGAGACTATTTTTAAGAGGCTATTGGGACTATTTTTAAGAGATTTTTGGGGCTATTTTTAAGAGGTTTTTAGGACAGATTTCAAGAGATATACTAGTTTATCATTAAAATATTCATGACATCAAATCACTACATATATAACCATCAAATTTAGCATTAAACATAATGAAAAAACACATTTAAGAGTGCACTACTAAAATCACATGAAATGGTTATCAATTATTAGCACCAGATGTGAAGAAACTCTAGGAGGATATGTAAGATGGAAACATTATTATATTATGGTCATAATCTCCTCATAGGATATATGAAATATACAAATATACAAATATAAAATATAAAAATGTCTCCACGATGGAAGCTAAATGCTTTAACAACTGATCTCAATCCCTTGGATACAATAGCTTTATAGTCGAAAACACCTGCATTTATAAGTTAAAAAATCGTTAAGCAAAGTAAACACAATAAAATACAACTAACTTAATATTTTTATAAGAAGTTTGATGAAAGATGTCTTATATGTCACCTTAGGAATTATATCAAATGTCTCCAAAATTAAAGCTAAATGCCTTAACCAAAATCTCATTCCCTTGAATGTACAATTGCTCTATTCTCCAAAACACCTACATTTGTATATTAAAATTTGTCAAGCAACAAAAACTTAAAACACCTGCATTTATAACTCCCTTTGTATCATCTTGTAGACACCCTCGTTCTTCTCCTTTGCATGGATTGTCTACTTCTCCTTTAAATTGTGTATGTTGACAATGTCCCCTTAGAAGATGGTACTCATGAATGATAGCAAGATATGAACAAAATAGATTTGTCATGGTGGTGAATAGGAATATTATACTAGTCCATATGAACATAGTTGTTGTTATACTAGTCCTCTGTTCTTGTTCTAAAATGGGATCTTTGGAATAGGGTACATGTACATCCATCAAAACATAAAGCAGGATTTTGTTAGACTATGTAGTTACAACTTCCCTAGTAGACATGTATGCAAAGTGTGGAAGGATAGACAAGGCATGTGAACTATTTGACAGAACACCTCAAATAGATGTCATCCCATAGAATGCAATGATTGCAAGATATACAAACAATTTATTTCTTGATAAGGTTGTACAAACTTTCAAGAAAATGCAATTGGTGGGTGTAAAGCCAAATTCCACAACCTTTTCCAACATCATCCCATCCTATGCTAAAATGTGATATTTGGAATAGTGTATGGACATCCATAAAAGAATAAAGGATATGGTAATTTTATCAGATGTTGCAGTTGTAACTACCCTGGGAGAAATGTATGCAAAATGTGGAAGCATAGACAAGGACAGTGAACTACTTGACATGATGCCTCAAACAAATGTGGTCTCATCGAATGACATAATTGCATGATATGCACAAAATGTATTTTGCAAGGATGCTCTCAAAATATTTGAATTAATCAAGCACTTTGGAACATATCCTAACATTGTAATCTTTTCTTGTGTTCTATTTGCATGTAGCCATGCAAGTTTAGTGGATGAGGGTTGTACATACTTCAATCACATGTGTAACTCTTGTTGTAAATTAATGATCAGTTATAGGACTATTATAGGACTAATATGCTAGGACTGTTATAGGATTGTTATACTATGATTTCAAGAAATGTACAAAATTTATTTATTTCTTTACAAAATTTCAAGAAAATGGAATTCATGGGCGTAAAGCAAAGTGTGGAAACACAGACAAGTGTGTAATTTGATTTCATTTATCATAAGGATAAGGAACTGTACCATGCTGACTATCATACCTACTTGCTTGATCATGGTCAAGGTGTCACTAAAACCATTTATCCAAAACCTAAGGAAAGTAGAGATTGCATATACCATACGAGATTGCCATGAGCTTTTGATAAGGCTATCATTAGCACAATGAAGAGTTTTTTCTTGATGAATGCATGATGGAATTCCCTAGAGGTTGTCTGCAACCTCAAAGTAGTCCAAATACCATATGGGAGTAGTTTAGATTTGAGAGTACGATGTGTCTTGAGATAAGATATCTACCCTAATGCCTAGTGGCAACGTAGAGGTAATTAGCATCATTTAAAAGGGGAATTCATAACCTCAAACTTGTCATCTGTATGAAGTTTTGTTGCATGGACAAGAACACAAAATGGAGGCAGAGGGCTAGTGCTGTACATGTACCAAAAGGATTGCTATCAATGATGTCAGCTCCAAGGTTCATCAAGAGAATGACCTAGAAATTAAGTGAACCACCATCTAGAAGAAGGAAACATAAGGTTTCAAGGAGGCTTTCAAATAAAAACAATTGTTGCTGATTACAGAGCATTGTCATGCCTTAGGACAATCATAAAATAGATGATTTCCATTAAATTATGAAGGATGATCATGGAAAGGAGAAGCTAGGTGTTGTCTTAGGAAGTGTGAAGACCATCCAAGAGGCAATCAAGATTGTCATGAGTATTGTCATAAGTGCAGCCTTCCTAAGTGTCCATTTTTTATGCAATTGGTGGGTGTAAAGCCAAATTCCACAACCTTTGCCAGCATCCTCCCTGTATGTGCCAAAATGGGATCTTTGGAATGGGATATGGACATCTATAAAAGCATGAAGGATATGGGAAATCTATCAGATGTTGTAGTTACAACTACCCTAAGAGACATGAATGCAAAGTGAGGAAGCATAGGCAAGGCACATGAATTGTTTGGTGGAATACTTCAAAGAAATGTGGTCTAATAGAATGCAATGATTGCAGGATATGAAAAAATAGATTTGTTGAAAAAGGCTTTAGACACTTTCAAGAAAATGCAATTGGTAGGTGTAAAGCCAAATTCCACAACCTTTTCTAGCATCCTCCTTGCATATGCAAGAATGTGATCTTTAGAATAGGGTATGGACATCCATCAAAGCATGAAGGATATGAGAATTTTGTCAGATGTTGTAGTTGCAATTACCCTATGACACATGTATGCAAAATGTGGAAGCATAGACAAGGCACATGAATTGTTCGGTAGAACACATCAAATAGATGTCATCTCATGGAATGCCTCATGGAATGCCTTGATTGCAGGATATGCAGAAAATGAATTTAGAAATTAGTATGTAGAAAAATCTAGAAAGCAAAATATTAAGAAATACAAATTAACAGTAAAAATCATACCTTAGGTATAGTCAAAATAACCTATGATTCCATGCAAAAAATCTACAATGCCATCCAAAATAATCTCATCCACAGTCCTCTATAGTCAAAAGCATGCATTATAGTATAAGAAACAAGAGTTTTAATAAAACAAATCTAAAAAATAGAAAAAACAAGAACAAGTCAAGATAAAAATTATCATACCTGTCCATTTGGAAGTTTAAATGCTAGTCAAGCGTACCTGAGGGGTCATCTCTTACCTTTAGAGTATTTAATATTACTTCATGATCAGCATTACTAATTGTTCATAGTTGTTTTATTTTTGGTTTTGCATGATGTCTTAGTAACTTAACATTTGTTTCTACAACTAGGTGTGAATAGATCAATATAGTTTTATGCTTCTCAAAGTCTTCAAAGGTAGGGATGCCATTCTTTCTAATCATATATGCTCGCAACCAAGTCTTATTAATAACAACTAATCTTGTAGGATATGTGAACCCATTATCATCTGTCGTAGGTTGTGTTAGCTTTTGCTTTCCATGTAGACATCGTGCCAACCAATAATCTGATCTCTCTTCATTTCCATGCGGTGCAACAACTACATAAACATGACCTAGCTGTACAAGGTCTGAAAGATGTTCATAGTCAAATGAACTCTCCATGTCATTGACTAAAGATGATTAACCTTGAGATAAAGGGGTTAAATATTGTAGAATCCATGCATCTACCCACTCACTTGACTCACAATTATCCCAATCACATTTAATACAACTCTGATAAAAACAAGCTAATTCTCGTGTCCAAATAGACCATGCACTTGCATCTGAGCTTCAAAATGAATACATCTTTGATGATTCATTGATTCATTGATAATCCAATTTCTCTCTTTCTCTCTATCCCATCATCAACCAACCAAAAGAACATGCACACTTCTAAATCAAGAGCCACTCCTTGTGACAATGCATAGTTATACCACTTAACAATAGAATATGTATAACTGAATGTAGCACCACCTCTAATCTTTAGTTGTTCTTTAAAAAGAGCCCTCTTCACGTATGCACCTGCTCTATCATGTTCACCTTTTCTATTCCCAGCTTCAAAAAATTTCAAATATGAGGTATACCCTTCTCTACATGCATTTTGTTCAACCAATAGAACATACATGCATTCTTGAATTGACCGTTGCAATTATCTGATCAAATGAGATGATCCATTCTAATATCTTTTTCTTGCAAGAACCCATAAAATTATTGAAAACAATATTGCACATACTCTGATGAATGAGATCGATCATAACTCATGTAAAAATGGTATTCTCTAACAATCGTCATGTTCTCTTCTATACTCTCAAGGGAATGTTTGTATGCGATGTGAACAAAAATAGCAATCTGAATAGAATTGTAGTACTAGGATTGCACTTCATTTTGGGGTTACAATGTGTAGTTTTCTGCAAAATCAACTACAAAGGCAATAGTTCTGATCAAGAAAAAGTCTTTACACATCCTGAACTATTGATCTAACCATCGAGACTTGTGGCTGTGTCTGGCATACTTGTAGAAAAGATTTTTCTTAAAATCATCAATAAAATCAGCAATACTTACCTCTCTTACAATCAACTCACATCTAGAACCTTCACCTCCACTTTTCAAATTGTCTTTCACCATCTCATATCTCCTTTTCTCAACCATTCTCTTTCCAAAATCATGGTCATTGCCCTCATGAAAACATGATACAAACTTTGATAACCCACCACATTATAAACACTTTTCATTTAAACAATCATTCTTGTAAAAAAGTGCAACCATCATCTCTAATACATAGAAATAAATCCAATAAGTCCCTAGATGACTTTGGTAGTTGAATTGCACCACACTCCTATAACATTTTGTTAGTGTGCAAAGTAGAATGAATATTGCATATTAATTCATGATACATAGAAAACTTTACATGATATTTGCAACAACATGTATTATGAATTTTAAGAGGAACACAATAAAATGGCTTAAGAGACTCAAATTCTCTTTGTGAGATTGTCATACCTAGGTGTGTTTCACAATATTATTTGTACAATGTTGTTTGGCTACATTCCAAGTAATATTTAGGATGTGGTGTGTGGTATGTTGGAAATAGGCCAGACAACTGAGAGGGGGGGTGAATCAGTTGTCCCACAAAATGAACCTTTTCTTGATTTTAATCTTCTTTCATAACTTATAAATAGATTAATGATGTAAACATTAAGGCATGCAACAATAACACGAGCAGAAACACAATTAACACACTTGACACCAAGATTTTTAATGTGGAAACCCAGTTAAGGGAAAACCACAGTGGGGATTAACCCACAAGATTCGTACCTTGATAAAAGTACTTAAAAATGGGAAGACACTTGCCTTCAGGTGCATTACCTAGAGCTCACTACTCAAAAGAGGCTCACTACCTATAGAAATTTATGTTTAGTACAGAAAGATTTACCTGAGAAATAGCATCTTCAACATGCCTGATTCAGTCTCATTGAATGCTCACAAACTTTTGCTCTTCTTTCAAATACTTCTTCACTATCATTTCATCCTTTACTATTCTTGTTTCTCTGCTCCTCCTCTTCTCTGCTCTGCCTCTGATCCTTTCTTTAGATTTTTATTATTTCACACAAGGATAGTTTTCCACAACCCATAAACAAGTATTTATATTCTTCATCAACCTTGGAGTGATCAAGGTCGGCACTACAAACATGCGAATCACTAAGTTGTCAGACAAATGGAACTAGAACTCAAATATTCCTCAATCAACATGCCACGCTCCATAGAATTGCTCTTAGATCATTCGCATCACACTTGAATCATCTGGTCAGCCAAGACTGGAAAAAATAACAACACCAAGAAGGAAATCTTCACCAATGAGATCAATCTTCAATGCAGACCTCCAACACAACAGTCACACAATCCAGAGACTTCCACAAGCACATTGAAATCAACAAGAACATCCACACTCCTCCAAATCATTAGAATCACTCACATCTTCATCCGGAACCTCAAGAACACTATCTGCCATGACTGTCACACTAGAAAGATTGCTTGTGGACGTCCAAACCATGGACCACTTGAGTTGATGATACACACTGACTTCTCAAACATGCCTTTAGATCTACAGATCATAATATTTCAATGCAGAGCAATCCAGACCAATTTACTGTCACACTGTCTCTTCTGAACACAACAAAATATAGTTGTACTCAGATGGCCATACCTTCTTGAAATCTTCATGCAGACCTCTCAAATCTTGACTGGAGCTACTTCAGACAATCCTCTATACAACCATATGGTCCACATATATTGATTTTCATTAATTTTCTCAATATCCTCAACATTCTAGTCTTCTAAATAGGCAACAGAATAAGATACAGTTGACATCAATGCAACAAGGATATGTTGACATTAATGACAACACTGCTTAGGCACATATTTGCAATAATCTCCCCCTTTGTCATTGATGGCAACATATTATGTGAAAAAGTGATTCAACCATCAAGACAAGAGCTTCTCCCCCTTTCTCTTATCACTTTTGCAACTACTTTCTTCACTGCTCTCCTTTTCATCAGCAACTAGTTTTTCACATGACCTCTCTCCCCCTTTGACATCAATGGCAAAGGGCACATATTTTCAATCTTTTCTCCCCCTTTTTGTTTTAGACTGATCTCCAGAATTTGCATATTGACTACTCCTCCTGAGTAGTATCTCCTTAACACCAATCCAGATCACAAGATATGACTGTGAATTCCACCGGACTGATGCACCCTAGTGCATCTTAGTTCTGAGCAAGAGGGGTAATAACCCCTAAATTCTCTCTAAGATACTCAAAAGTATCCTTAGGCAGAGGCTTGGTGAATATATCCGCAATCTAATCCTTTGAAGAAAAAAACACCAATCTGATTTCATTCTCATTTACCTTCTCTCTCAAGAAATGAAACTGGATAGAAATGTGCTTTGTCTTTGAATGCAACACTGGATTCTTTGAGATGTTTATTGCAATTAAATTATCACAAAATATTGTAACAAGTTCCTCAAACACAACTTTGATATCCTTCAACATTTACTTCATCCACAAAACTTTAGTGCCATTACTTGTTGCTGCTATGTACTCTGCTTCTGTAGTAGACAGAGATATTGCCTCTTGCTTTTTGCTCAACCAAGAAACCAATCTTCTTCCCAAGAAGAATGCACCACCACTAGTACTTTTCCTGTCATCCACATAACCTGCCCAATCAGCATCAGTATATGCATGAAGAGTTAAGT
Organism: Cunninghamia lanceolata; assembly: GCA_027924645.1. Lineage (NCBI taxonomy): Eukaryota > Viridiplantae > Streptophyta > Pinopsida > Cupressales > Cupressaceae > Cunninghamia > Cunninghamia lanceolata. The sequence continues at coordinate 4,660,298 of BSBN01000725.1, forward strand.
CATTTTCCTTTGGATACCACAAGCCATAGTCAAGTGTCCCCTTGAGATATCTAAAAATTCTCTTGACTTCTACCACATGGGATTCTTTAGGATCAACTTGAAATCTAGCAACAAGTCCAACTACATTCATGATATCAGATCTAGTCTGAGTCAGATAGAGCAGTCCTCCAATCATTGATCTATACCTTTTTTGATTTGCCTTAAGAGAGTCATCATCTTTACTCAACTTGCACCTGGTTACCATAGGTGTACCTACTGGCTTTGAATCTTCCATTCCAATTTTTTTTAGCAACTCTCTCACATACTTAGACTGAGATATGAATATACCTTTATCTGACTAAGTGATTTGCAAGCCTAAGAAAAAATTCATTTTACCAAACATTGACATCTCAAATTCACTTTGCATCTAATCAACAAATGTTTTGCACACTCTCATTTCCACCAAAAATGATATCATCAATAAATACTTCAACAATTAGGATATGCTCATGATCAATCTTGAAGTAAAGATTACTATAAGTAGTGCCTTTGCTAAAACCTAATTTTAGCAGATACTTATCTAATCTTGCATACTAGGCTCTTAGGGCTTGCTTGAGTCCATATAGAGTTTTCCTCAATCTACAGACCATATCCTTTTGATCAGACAACTAAAATCCTTCCAGTTGCTCAATGCAGACTTCTTCTTCTACTTCCCCATTTAGGACTGCTGACTTGACATCCATCTGATATACTTTGAAATCTTTATGAGTAGCAAATGCAAGAAATAATATGACTGCTTCTATTCTTGCCACTGGAGCAAAAGTTTCTTCAAAATCAATTCTTTCCACTTGAGAATATCCTTTGCATACCAACCTTGCTTTTACAACTTCACCATCTTCATTTAGTTTATTTTGGAAGACCCATTTAGTTCCAATCACATTTTTGTCTTCAGGTCTAGGAACAAGATCCCAGGTGTGATTCTTTTCAATTTGCACTAATTCTTCTTCCATTTCTTTTCCTAATTTTCATCATTGCAAGCTTGACTTACTGATTTTGGTTCAATTTTTGAAATCAAGCAAATCTCCTCCTGATCTTCAACAATTCTTCTCCTAGTTCGAACACCCTAATTTCTATCTCCTATGATCTGATCTTCAAGATGATTCTATCTTACATACCTAGGAGTTTTGGGATTTTCTTGAACTTTTGTTTCTTGAGCTCATTCATCAATATATGCATTATCCTCTTGAGTTACTGAGCTTTCTGGATCAATCTGGATTTGAGTCTATGTTTGAACTTGCCTTCCTTGAGTTTGACTTTCATCTTGATCATCTGAATCATATCCACAAGAGCTGGAAGATCTTTCCTTGCTTTCATCAACTCTAACATTAGTACTTTCAACAATCTTTTTCAATCTCTTGTTAAAGCACTGGTATGCCTTGCTTTTAGTGGAGTACCCCAAAAATATTCCTTCATCACTTCTTACATCAAACTTGCCAAGATCCTCATCTCTTTGATATAGCATTTACTACCAAAAACTCTAAAATGTTTTATAGTAGGCGGATGACCAAACCACAGTTCATAGGGAGTCTTACCAGAATTGTCTTTGATCTGCACTTGGTTAAGAGTGTAGATAGCAGTACTCACAACTTCTCTCCAATAGACTTGAGGAACATTTGCTTCCATCATCCTGGTCCTGGCTGCTTCTTAAATGGTCTGATTCTTTCAATCACCAACTCTATTCTGCTGAGGAGTCCTAGGAGAAGATAACTATCTTTTTATCCCTTGCCTTTCATAGAATGAATCAAACTCACTAGAGGTAAACTCTCCACATCTGTCAGATATCAGATACTTTATCTTCATACCAATGTCATTTTTAACCATAACCTTGAATACTTTGAATTAGTCAAGGGCTTCTAATTTTTCTTTCAAGAAAGTTACCCACATCATCCATGAGTAATCATCAATCAGCAACATGAAATATATGTCTCCTTGCACACTCCTAATTCGATAGTAGGACCACAAAGATCAATATGCACAAGTTCCAACAAACCACTTGATAATTGTTCTTTACTCTTGAATGAAGTTCTGCTTTGTTTACCTAATTGACATTCTCTACACATACTATTAGTAGGTTTCACAAGTCTTGGAAGGTCTCTTACAGCCTGAGTGGAACTTATCTTGACAATATTATCAAAATTCACATGACACATTCTCCTATGCCATAGCCAACTCTGATCAACTTGAGAAATTAACAAACTTCTACCAGAGTTACTTAAATGAAAGATGTTACCTCTAGTTTAAGTACCAGATGCAATTTCAGTTCTAGATTTTTCCAAGATTCTACATTTTCCATCCTTGAATCAGAGATCATAACCCTTGTCAACCAACTGTCCAACACTAAGAAGATTATGCTTCAATCCTTCCACATACAAAACATCATTAGTGTTATTCTTGCCATCAAAAGAGATGGATCCTTTGCCATGATTTCTACTAGCTGAGTTGTCTCCAAACTTTACAAGTCCACCTTCATATTTTTCAAAGCTTACAAACTTACTTTTATCACTAGTCATATGATGAGAACAACCACTATCAATCACCCATTCATCCTTTTCTACAATCTAAGCAGCCAAAGCACTTTCTACATTTGTACAACTAGTAGGTTTAGTAGGCACTAAATCTTCCTCTTTGATAGAAATGAACACCCAATCATTATCAGTGGAACCTCCATGATTAGATTCATCATCAATGACTCCTTATTCACCATCTTCTTGGACATAGTAGCATTTCTTCTGTCCTCTAAATCTGTTAGGGTTTGTCTTTGAAACACTCTCCAGACATCTTGAGGTGAAATGACCAGTCTTATTACAAGCAAAACATTTTAATGGTAACTTTCCTTCATACTTTCCAAATCCTCTTGGTAATCTCTTGACAAGAAGGGCTTCAAGATCATCAAGCTTAGTTTCACCATTTTCAAGATCCTTCCGTGTCTTCTCAAATCTGATTGTTCTTCTTGAAGAGCTCTCACCCGGATCATATCTTTGCTTCCCATGAACACTAGCTTTGAATGTTGATTTAGACTGAGGAAGAGAATCACCAAACTCACTTAATTCAAAAGCTAAAATTTTGCCAACCAACTGATCTCTTGTAATTTTTGAGATAGTCCTGATCTCCTCTATAGCAACAACCTTATGTTTGTATGAATCAGGTAAAGATCGAAGCACTTTTGCCAAAATCTCTTATTCTTCCAAAGTTCAACCAATACACCTGATACCATACACAAGTTCATTTATCTTTTGCATGTAGATTGTGATGTTTTCATCTTCACTCATCCTTAGATTTTCAAATTTTCCTCTCAGATTTTGTAGCTTGGCACATTTGACATATTCATCACCTTTGTAAAGAGTTTCCAACTTCTTCCAAAATTCATGAGCAGTTTTCAGTCCAAAGACATTTGTCATTTCTAAATTAGTCAAGGCATTCAACAAGACTTCTTTAGCTTGAAGGCTATTTTTAGCATCTTTGAGTTGATTTGGAGTTGAAGGACCTTTCTCTGGAGGTTTATACTCATCCTTGGTTATCACCCAAAAAGCATCACCCATGCATTGCAAATGGCACTCCATGCGACTCTTCCAAATAGAGTAATTTGTTCCATCAAATCTCAGACTATCCTTCTTGTAGGTCAACATCCTAGATCTCCTCGGGTGGTTAAGCTTCTTTTAGAGGAACTAGCTTTGATACCAATTGTTAGAAATAGGCTAGACAATTGAGAGGGGGGGTGAATCAGTTGTCCCATAAAATTAACCTTCTCTTGCATTTAATCTTCTTTCATAACTTATAAATAGATTAATGATGTAAACATTAAAGCATGCAACAATAACACATGAGAAGAAACATAATTAACACACTTGACACCAAGAGTTTTAATGTGGAAACCCGATTAAGGGAAAACCATGGTGGGAAATAACCCACAAGATTCATACCCTATTAAAAGTACTTAAAAATGGGAAGGCACTTGCGTTCAGGCGCACTGCCCAGAGCTCACTTCTCAAAAGAGGCTCATTGCCTACATAAATTTATATTTAGTACAGAAAGATTTAATTGAGAAATAGCATCTTCAACATGCCTGATTCAGTCTCATTGAATGCTCACAAACTTCTTCTCTTCTTTCAAATACTTCTTCACTATCATTTCATCCTTTACTATTATTATTTATCTACTCCTCCTCTTCTCTGCTCTGCCTTTGATCCTTTCTTTAGATTTTTATTATTTCACACAAGGATAATTTTCCACAACTCATCAACAAGTATTTATATGCTTCATCAACCTTGGAGTGATCAAGGTCAGCACTACAAACATGCAAATCACTAAGTTGTTGGCCAAACAAAACTAGAACTCAAATCTTCCTCAATTAACATGCCACACTCCATACAATTTCTCTTAGATCATCTTCATCATGCTTGAATCATCCGGTTAGCCAAGACTGGAAAAAACAACACCAAGAAGGAAATCTTCACTAATGAGCTCAATCTTCAATGCAGACCTCCAACACAGTAGTCACACAATCCAGAGACTTCCACAAGTACATTGAAATCAACAAGAACATCCACACTCCTCCAAATCATCAGAATCACTTGTATCTTCATCTGGAACCTCAAGAACACTATCTACCATGACTATCACACCAGAAAGATTGCTTGTGGACCTCCAAACCACGAACCACTTGAGTTGATGATACACACTGACTTCCTAAACATGCCTCTAGATCTACAGATTATAATATTTCAATACAGAGCAATCCGGACCAATTTACTATCACACTGTCTCTTCTAAACACAACAAAATCTGATTGTACTCAGATGGCCATACCTTCTTCAAATATTCATGCGGACCTCTCAAATATTGATTGGAGCTACTTCAGACAATCCTCTATACAACCATATGGTCCGTATACATTGAGCTTCATTAATTTTCTCAATATTTGCAACATTCCAGTCTTCTAAACACTACTTAGGTAGCAGAATAAGATACAATTAACATCAATGCAACAAGGATATGTTGACATCAATGACAACACCGCTTAGGCACATATTTGCAACATGGTCTTTATCACCAATTCTTAACTTTAAAATATCTTTTGCATTCAGTGATACCCTAGAGTTAGTGTGCCAAAATCATTCAATTTCTTCCTTTGTGCTATTGGTTAGCTTCTTATCAACTTGTGAAAGCCTACCATTCAAATCCCAAGTATCATTTCCAAGAGGGCTATCTAGTCTTGATCTTAATGCTAGTGCTTTTGACAATGTTTTACGATTCAATATTAAGTCAACACAAGTTTGCCTCATTAATCAATCCTTTCTTAATTGTTTGCTTACTATTGAGGTTGTTATTACTCTATGAGCAACTCTTTTATCTTTCTCCTTGCTAGTCTTTCCAATAGAATTGAGTGCATTGAGAAGGCTTCTAACAATAATTTTATTTTGATTAGACACTTTATTTAACCAAATCTTTAATTTCCTTAGTAAAGGTCTCATTTTGTAGATCTTTAGTAATTGCAAAAAAAGTTGGCATTATTCATTTAATGTTTTATTCTCAAAGTATTCATTGAAGAGTTTTGAAGCCCACAACCGAACCATTCATGATGACCTCTTGCCTTCAAGTTTTTCCATTATGTTCTCATCAATTTCAAGTAACCATTTTGGGGTTCTTGGATGTTTTCCAATTTCATCATGTTTATTCTCTTCTTGACAAACGTCCTCTCTTCTTATGTAATTTGGGGATACATTATTTTTCATTGTTTCATCCATGTTATCAACCTCATCAATTTTATCAACAAATGGATTATGGAGTGCAAATTCAACATCATGAGGTTCATATCCACCTTTTTCAAGTAAACGTCTTTGTTTTTCTTCTTCTTCTTTGTCCATGGTATTACTCTTATCAATAGGTGTTTCTTAACATTTTGCAACATTTTCATTTGCAATATCATGGTCAATTTCATTCTTATCTAACATTTCATTATAATCAACATTAACACCTTCAATTTTCATGTCATTAGATGGTAAAGAAGAAGATTCACCTTGATGAGCATCCACCAAACCCGGTCTTCCAATCATCTTCCTTGCTCTATCCTTTTCCCTAATTGCTTCAATTTACTCCAATGTAACTTTTCTCCTCCTTTTTGCTTTATGACGATTATTGCTCCCCATTAGAGGAACAAAAATATCACCCTTATGATTGTAACAAGAAAATTGTGTGTCCAAAAGTGTATAGAAGTGTTTTTTTACTAGAACAAGCAAAGACCATAGGTTTTTCAATAGTAGAGGATCTATGGGCACAGTTGTCAGGCCCAACAACATTCCTTTTGTCTTTTTTTTGGCTTTTACATAATAGATATCCATTTCTAAAAATGGATATCTGTTATCTAAAGCCCAATTCTTTGGGAAACAGATATCTAGCAACAAATATCCCTTCTACAAAATGGATATCCATCTTATTTTCCTCTCAAATCATGAAACACATGTTTATCTACAAAGTATACACATAAATACATGCTAGGCATGAAGCATATAAGTACACATGATACACGAAGTATTCACATAAATACAAGTAATACATGAAGCATGAAGCATACATGTAATACACAAAGTATATGCATAAATACACATTAGATATGAGGCATGAAGCATACATGTACAAATACATGTAATATACATGAAGTTTGCAAATGGATACACATAAGTAATGAAGCTTTCACATGAATATACATAATTTGTGAATTATACACACATGAATACATGTACTTATCATGAAGTATACACTTGAATACACATCAGTCATGAAGTATACACATGAAGCATATACATGAATGTATGAAAGGCATGAAGCATACATGTAAATACATGTAATATACATGAAGTATGCACATCCACATACACGTAAGTCATGAAACATACACATGAATATACATTAGTCACAAAGTATACACATGAATACACATAGGTCATGAAGTATACACTTGAATACATGTCAATCATGGAGTATACACATGAATACACTACAAGTCATGAGGTATGCACTTTCATTAAATTCCTATATTCTAGTTATTATTTTATATTACTAGGTACTTGCATTGTGTCCTTGCCACCGAGGTCCTTCATTTTCATATGTAAGTTTAATGATTTTTGGTACAAAGGAATACAAAACATTTGGATGTGAGCCTACTTGTGTTGCATCTATGAAGTACACTACAATTTCTAAATGCACATGCTTTCTAAGATCTTCTCTCGATTCCAATGTTTTACTCTAGGTTTCTATTTCTATATCCACTTTCTAGATTTTATTACTATATTCTTATTTTTTCTATTTTCTCTTAGTTGAAAAGAAAAAGACCATAGTACTTTGTCTAAGGAATGAGAATAGCTTTGATTAGGTGCAATATATTTAGTTACATTTAAAACACTATGTTAGATTAGTGTTAAGATCTCTATCTACGAGAAATTAGAAGGTTGAAATAAATAAAATCAATTTCCTCTATTACAATAGGAAGTGTGGATGATAGAGGAAAACAATCAAGGAGAAGGGAGCAAGTAGGTGTAGAGTAATAAGATGGTTGTAATGTCAATTTAGATTCCCCAAGGGGAAAAATAGAGAAATGTCCCAAAGAGATGATAGAGTGAAAAAGATAACAAAAATAAACTAATATAAAAATAGGATATGAACAAGCAAGACTATGCCCTGGAAAGTGTAATGGTTAGTGTGATCTTAGAGTGGTAAATGGGATGAAATAGAAGAAGGTGAAGTTTCAAATAAAGTTGATAAAAGATCAAAGATCATAAAGTAACAAGAGATAATGTTATTATAAGTGATAATCGAAATGATGTAGAAGGATAATACAGAGAATAGGTTGCAGGAAATTAAGGTATAGAGGCACAAGGAGTCACAATATATTTAAGTGAATTTCATAATGCCATCCTAATATTATACACCAAGATGGTAAGAAAATTTATTTCAACTATAAAATAGAAGTACACCATGTACATATGGAAAAGTGGAAGTGTATAGTGTAAGTGTGTGAAATGTAGGATATAGGAGATAATGTGAAAAGACAAGGGAGTAGCATAGAGCTTTGCATGAATCATTCAATGGACTAGAGTCAATGTGTAATATTAGGTTTCAGGATAATGAGGAAAGGCAAGTGTATAAGGGGATTGTGGATGAAGGAAGTGAAGTGATATGATATAGTAGGGATCCAATTTTTGTTCATGTAGACAATAATAAAGGGAAAAGAAAACATTTGCAACTCAAGATTTCAATCCTAGACTTAAATTGAAGGATAGCCTATAGGTTGATTCGATATAAAAAGAATTAGATAAGTGGGACTACTTGATCAAGTGGAGTATTTTTGTTTGACTTGGTATGCTTTGACTTGCTTTAATTTTTGAGATATGGATTTGAATTTCTTTGATTAGCACATGTGCTTTTTCTTTTTATTTTCATTTATTTTTCTATCTTTTTTGGAAGGGATGTCACCCCATAGCCTAACCCCATGAAACTAGGAGGATGTGTTCATCACCAAAGGCTAGATCCAATGAGTATAGACATAATTTTATTGTGTATGCAAATAAAATATTGATTTATTTGAGAACTCCAAAAGTGATGAGCTAGAAGAAGGGTGATCCACCTATGTGCCTCTAGGAATAACTAGTGAGGTCATATATTGGGAAGGTAGAAGGGGGAAACAAGAATGCATTCAAACTTAATCGTGGAAAGGCTAGATAGCATAAGTTAAGTGTAGATATAAGCTAATAGTAAATGTAATAATGACATAGTGGAATGTGGATGGCTTGAAGATTTAAGTCTAGCATCACTACATCAAATAACTTATCATGGAAAGAGATATAAGGAGTGCATGGGATTCATGATAGGGAGGAGATAAGTAGCATGATAGAGTTCAATACACATAAGACATGAAGCATAAACATGAATGCATGTAAGGCATGAACCATACACGTAAATACATGTAATATACATGAAGTATGCACATGGATACACATAAGTCATGAAGCATACACATGAATATACGTAAGTCACAAAGTAAACACATGAATACACGTAAGTCATGAAGTATACACTTGAATACACATCAATCATGAAGTATACCCATGAATACACTACAAGGACCATGAGGAAAGAAGCATAAACACACATACCACAAGGTTTTGGGTAGGTAGAAATGGATATCCATTTCTGAGAACTGGGAAATAGATATCCATTTTTAGCTGCCCAAAATGGATATCCATTTTCCATTTAACGAAGTAAAATGGATATCTTACCGAAGCAAAATGGATATCCATTTTCCATTTACCAAAGCAAAACAGATATCCATTTTCCATTTACCGAAGCAAAACGGATATCCATTTTCATAGTTGACTTTCCCTGAATTCTAACATTTTTGCAGGTTTCACTCTTTTCTTCTAACTTCACCCTTCGTACTGATGACTTTTTTTAATACAAAATTGATAAAATGAAAAGGGTTTATTGAAGAAATTGTCAGCTTTCTAAAAATATAAGACCAAACAAACACTAAGTTTGAGTTTGTTTTTCACTTTCTAGGGAAAAATAACATGTTTTCTGGAGGGCAAACTAGTCTATTCACCTTACCTTGCAGGTTTATTCTATCTTTTATTTCATCATTTTGTGCAAGTTTGGTTTCTGTTTGGTGTAGGTCCCAAGTCTTCTGCGGATTAGTGCTATTTGCACTTAGGACCATGCCATCTCATTCTCTGCCAAATAAATAGACAGTATAAAATTTCAAGTCTGTATTTTAGCATAATTTTAGTCTATTTTGGTGCTATCTACTTCTACACTAGCACTATTTGTCTCTATATTAGTGCTATATTAATCTGTCTTAGTGCCATATCTCTCTATTTTAGTGCTACAAGATGGTTAACATAGTCCACTGTCTGTTTAATGTTTCTACTTCAGCGCTATGTTCTGCTTTTTTAGCATGCCCTATCCATGTTTTAGTGCTTTCTATATCTGTTGCAATGTTGCCTGTCTCTGTTTTAACACAGACCTTGACTATTTCAACACCATATGCTACATGTTTAGTGCCATTAGCCTGTTCCTTAGTGCCACTTAACTCTGTTTTAGCACCATTTAACTCTATTTTAGCGCTATATTAGTTTGAATCATTGCCATTTTCTGACAGCATCTTGAAGTTGGTACATGGTTCTAACTAGTTTTTGTAGGTACCATATACATTTGTCCAAGGCTATTTGATTAGACTACTAAAATTTTGGTGTAGGTTTCACTCATCTAAGACCTTGTTTGTTTTTACTAGAGTAGTTGCACTAAAGTAGCTTAGTTGGAAATAAATCTTATTTTCCATGTTTGGTATGTGTGTAGACGTACGCTCTCCCCTCGCACCTTAGGGTGATCTTGGGGATCAAAAGTCTACACTCAAACATTTTTATTGCTTTTAATTTCTTTCCCAAAGGGGTCAATTTATTGTGTATGCTCTCCCCTTGCACTTTGTATGATCTTGGGTGATCAAAAGCAAGGGTGATTTCTTCTTAGGAGGTCTGCTTGGGGATTTCAACACCCCAAGAAATGACCTCAACCATGTGTACCAAAGGGGTATATAAGGAGGGGAGAGCAAAAGTTGTACCTTAAGGGTGAACCCGATAGGTTCAAATTGAACCCCAAGATCCTTGGTTTGCTGAGACTTGGTTTGGTGACATTTGTGGCTCATCATTGTGGGATCCTATTCATGGTATTGGGCCTCATGTACCTTGTGTATGAAAAGGACTCCCTTAGAAGCTTGTAATATCATATTTTAAGACCTTTAGGTTGTCATACCTTGTAGTGCACCATTGTAGAGGAGGGGAAGATGTTCACCATACCATTATCCTTGAGATGGGCATTACCTTGGGCAAGACAAAAGTCTCCAGGGTAACGAGGGTAAGGTGGTCCATGACCTTGCTTTCCTTATCTATCCAAGCTATAACATCAAAGGTATTAGTGGGGGTGGGAATATTGGTTTCAATTTGAGTTGGGATTGACCCAAAGCCACTTTGTGAGATCTACAAGGTATGATACTCTTGCTTGACTAATTACTAGGATGTTCATGTGAATGTTGTGTCTTCATTGTTGAAGCCCATATAAGCCAATTATCCAAAGTCCACCTTGAGTCAAGCCATTATGTTCTCTTGTTTGATTTTGTACTTGCCAAGAACCTTTGAAATTATTCCAATCCAACATTTGAACCTTTGAAATCACTCAAGTCCAACATTTGAACCTTTGTCATCATCCATGTCTAACATTTGAGCCAAAATCCAAAAAATCTAAGGTTGCCAAAAATCTAATCAAAATTTCAATCCCTGACTGTCAATCAGCACCATATGCTTGTTTGTCAATGCCTTCCTGTCAGTGCTATATATTCACCAATCAGTGCTATTTGTGCTTGTTTTAGCACCATTTGTCCTTCTGTTAGCACCATCTAGGTATATATTAGTTCCACTTTGTACCATGCCCAAAATCCACCAGCTAATTTTTACCTAAATTCTTGAGCTTAATTAGACCTTAGCATTTGGAAACCTTGTCAAAATCACCCAAAGTCAAGTCATCTATTTTAGTCCAACCTTTGTCCATATTTCCATCTTCAACCTAGTCCATCCTTTGTCCATATTGTACCCCTAACCATACTTCATTTAATAATCAATTATTATCCCCAACCTTTCACTTGATTTCCATCCTAATCCAAGAGTCGTTTTATCCAAACCCTAATCCAAGTTCATCATCCTCCATTATCTAGTTGATCTTAGAGAAACCCCTTGATTTGTATTTTGGATCTTTGCATCTCATCCATTTCATCCAAATTAATCATTGTCTAACCATTTCATCTCAAACCCATCCAAATCAAAATTATCCCAACCTTAGTCTAATCAACCTCATTCCAAATATCAATCAACATTATACAAATCCTATCAGCCATCAACAAACATCAATCAACATCAAAAATCAATAAACCTTATCCAAAACATCAATCCAAAATCAAACCTATCCAAATCCAATCAACAACATCAACATCCAAAATCAAAGCAACATCCAAAAGCATCCTTCAAATCAAGTTTGTGCAAAGATTAAGTCTAGATCTCATCATCCGCTAATTTATAGGGAGCCTAAGAATTTATCTACCTTAAGTTCCATTATAAATAATCCCTTTTATCAACCCTTAGATTAATTGACTTAGGAGCCTAGATAAGTCCTAAGTTGGTGAACTCTAAGGCATCCCATTTTTCTTGGTGGTCATTAGTCTACCCTCAAGTAAAATAATCCTTTTCCCTTTTTTGCTTAAGGTCATTAGTCTACCTTAGGTAAGAAGAGGACATCCTTTTCAATCCAAAATATCTAGATTTATTTGAGCTCTCCTTTGATTTGAAATCCTTTCAAAACATCATCAAAATTTTCCTACATCCTTGATTAGTCAACCACATCCAAAACCACTATCCAAATCATCTAAAGTATCCTTGGTCAATTATTATCCAAAGTTGTCCTAAGTATACTTTAGTCATCCATTCCAAAGATCATCATCCCTAAATTTGTCCAAAATTTCCCTTTTAATCACCCATTCAAAATCTCCCTCATATCCATTTCCCTTTGGTCCAAAAATATTTTGAAAATCAATCCCTAAGGTCACCAAATTACCCATCCACCTTTGATCCCAAATTTCTAAGGACATAACCTTCCCATCTTTATCAAAATCAAATCTATCCATACCCCATCCATTATCTCTCATTATCAATTCACCCTTTCACTTATCCATCATTTGGGTCTAATATTTTGAAATCAACCTCCAAGGTCAAAACCTTCATACACCTTAACATCACCAAATCAAATCTATCCATACCACATCCATTATCTCTCATTATCAACTCATCCACTTATCTTATCCATCTTTGGGTCCAGTATTTTGAAATCAATTATCTAAGGTCACAAACTTTACCCATCTTTCAACACTCAAACCAATCCATACCCAATTCATTGCATGCCCTTGACAAGGTCCCAATGTAGGAAAAACACTGAAATGGAACTCTTTAGAATTAGTTTTGGGATGCCTAACAACAACCAAAATAATGTACCTACAATACAACAACAATCATCCCTTGATGCCAATGCTATGGTAAATCCTTTTGGAATTCAACCACTAGGACCACCATCCAACACCAATAATATTGATCAAGATGTCCTAGACTTTATGCAAGATGCCAAATCCATGGACATACTAGATGTTATATGTGAAAAGTGGGAAAATGAGAAATGATGTTTAAGTATATCAAGTCAAACCCTCCTTTCACAATAACATTCAAGGACAAAACCAAGCCAAGTCACTATAGATGGATGAGGACTCAACTACATATTTTGTGCCCAGAAATGATATGGAAAGAATAGATGAGATTGAGGGATTTGTAAAAGCCTAGTTTGAATAAGCCTCAAACCCTAATTATATTGCAATCAGGTACAAAGAAATAGAATGCTATAGGAAACCGTACAGTAAGATACTTAAGGATGATCAGAAACATACTAGAAGTTGAAATTATGGAAACAAAAACTTTGCAGAGTATGGGTTGGGCTCCCAAGTCTAATAGGGCAAAATTCTAGAGATTCTGAATTGAGAAATGTTGTAGATGTTGAATGCACAAGACAACTAAGAGGGGGACGGTGAATGAGTTGTATTAAAAATTTCAAACCCTCATAAACATAATCACATCCACATAAGTTCACTTAAACCTTTAATCTGTTATGAGGATTAAACATGAAATGTAGATAACAGTTGCAAATGTGTGCCTATGATGTGTTGTCATTGATGTCAACATATCTCCTTGTCAGAGATAGTGAAGATAGTGCAGATTAGTAAAGTAGATTGCTCCACATTTCCAGTGAAATGAATATCAGAGTCTGCAGACTAAAGGGTTTGTAGAGGATTGTCTGAAGTTGTTCCAGTTAAGATTTGAGAGGTCTACATGAAGTATTGGTGAAGTTATGGCCATCTGAGTAGAACTGAGTTTTTGCAGTTGTTCAGAGGTAACAGAGTGACAAGAATTTGGTCCTGATTGCTCCACATTGGAATATTATGGTCTACGGTTCTAGAGGTATGTTTGGGATGTTGTTGTGTATCCTCAACTCAAGAAGTTCATGGTTTGGAGGTCCGCAAGCAATCTTTCTAGCATGATAGTCATGACAACTGGTGTTCTTAAGTTCCTGTGTGAAGATGCAAGTGATTATGGTGATTTGAGGTGGTACGGTTGTTCTTATTGATTTCATTGTGCTTGTGGAGGTCTCTAGATTGTGTGCCTATTGTGTTGGTGGTCCACATTGAAGATTGAGCTCGTAGTTGAAGATTTCTCCTTGAGTGTTGCTGTTCTTTCCAGTCTTGGCTGATCGGATGTTTCATGTGTGTTGTGGATGATTGAAGAGAAGTTCTATGAAGTGTGGCATGTTGTTCGAGGAAGATTTGAGTCCCAGTTATGTTTGGCCTATAGTGTAGTCATCCGCATGTAGTATTTTGTATTGAGTCAAGTCTTTTTGTAAATGTTTGTAATGCTGACCTTGGAGATTGTTCCAAAGGTTGATGAATGTAATGCCGACCTTGATGATTCATTCCAAAGTTGATGTAGCATATAAATACTTGTAGTTGAGTCGTTGAAAACTTGTCCTTGAGCAAAAATGATTAAATTTTAAGGAAGGTAAAAAGGTAGAGTAGAGAAGAGGAAGAGTAGAAGAAGAAAAGCAGAGATGATACAGAGGTAGTGAAGAAGTGTTTTGAGAGAAGAGAAGAGGTGTTGTGAGCTTCAATGGAACCAAACCTTGTCATGGTGAAGATGTTGTTTCTTAGTTCAACCTTTCTGTGTTAACCTTGTGAATGTTTTGTAGATAGTGGGTCTCTTGGAGCAGTGATCTCTGGGAAGTGTGCCCGAAGGGAAGTGCCTTCCCATTTTTCTATTCTTTTAATAGAGCATAAATCTTGTGTTAACCCCCACCGTGGTTTTCCCTTAACTGGGTTTCCACGTTAAAATTTTTGGGTGTTATGTGTGTTGGTTATGTTTCTGCTCATATGTTGTTGATTCATATTTTCATGATTATATCATTAATCTATTAATAAGTGGTAAAGAAGATTAAACAAACTAAGGTTAAAGTTTTGAGACAATTGATTCACCCCCCTCTCAGTTGTCTGTCCTAATTTCAACAATTGGTATCAGAGCCAGTTCCTCTAAAAGAAGCTTGACCGCTTGAGGATATCTAGGATGCCGACATACAAGAAGGATAATTTGAGATTTGATGGAACAAATTACTCTTTTTGGAAGAAATGGATGGAGTGTCATTTGCAATGCATGGGTGATCCTTATTGGTTGATAACTAAGGAGGAGTATAAGCCTCCGGAGAAAAGCCCTTCAACTCTAGATGAACTCAAAGAAGCTAAATACAACATTTGAGCTAAAGAAGCATTTTTTAGTGCCCCGACTGATATAGAAATGACAAATGTCCTAGAATTAAAAACTACTCATGAAATCTGGAAGAAGTTGGAAACTCTATATGAAGGTGATGCATATGTGAAATGTGCTAAGCTACAGAGCCTGAAGGGTAGATATGAAATTTTAAGGATGAGTGAAGATGAAAACATCACTTCCTATATGCAGAAGGTTAATGAACTTGTGACTAGTATCAGGAGTACTGGTGGAGTACTGGAAGAATTAGAGATTGTTGCCAAGGTACTCAGATCCTTACCTGCTGCATACAAGCATAAAGTTGCTGGTGTTGAGGAGATCAAGACTGTGACAATAGTTATAAGAGATTAGTTGGTTGGTAAGATTTTAGCATTTGAAATGAGTGAGTTTGGGGATTCTCTTCCTAAATCAGAATCTTTATTTAAGGCCAGTGTTTTTGGAAAGCAAAGATTTGATCTAGGTAAAAGCTCTTCAAAAAGATCAACCAAATATGAGAAGGCAAGGAAGGAACTTGAAGAAGATGTTGAGGAGATCAAGACTGTGACAAAAGTTACAAGAGATTAGTTGGTTGGTAAGATTTTAGAATTTGAAATGAGTGAGTTTGGTGATTCTCTTCTTAAATTAGAATCTACGTTTAAGGCCAGTGTTTTTGGAAAGCAAAGATTTGATCTAGGTAAAAGCTCTTCAAAAAGATCAACCAAATATGAGAAGGCAAGGAAGGAACTTGAAGAAGATGAATCTGAGCTTGAAGAGCTTGAATCCCTTATTTCCAAGAGATTACCAAGAGGATCCAGTAAGTATGAAGGAAAGTTGCCTTTCAAATGTTTTGCTTGCAATAAGATTGGTCATTTTGCTTCAAGATGTCCAGAGAGGGTTTCAAAGCCAAACCCTAACAGACCTAGGGTTCAGAAGAAATGCTACTATGTCTAAGAAACTGCTGATAAAGGAGTCACATATGATGAATCTAATATGGGAAGTACCTCTAGAAATGATTGGGTGTCCATTGCTATCCAAGAAGAGGATTCGGTGCCTACTAGATATACTAGCTGTGTGAATGTGGAAAGTTCCTTGGCTGCTCAGGTTGAAGAAAAGGATGAGTGGTTGATTGATAGTGGATGTTCTCATCATATGACTAGTGATAAAAGTAAGTTTATAAGTTTTGAAATATATGAAGGTGGAATTGTGAAGTTTGGAGACAATTCAGCTGGTAGAATCCGTGGGAGAGGATCTATCTCTTTTGATGGTAAGAACAACACTAGTGATGTTTTGTATGTAGAAGGATTAAGCATAATCTTCTCAGTGTTGGATAGTTGGTTGACAAAGGATATGATCTTTGATTCAAGGATGGAAAATACATAATTTTTGAAAGCTCCAGATCTAGGATTGCATCTGGTACATAGACTAGAGGTAATATCTTTCATTTAAGTGGGTACTGGTAAAAGTTGTTTGATTGCTCAGATTTATCAGAGTTGGTTATGGCATAGGAGAATGTGTCATGTAAACTTTGATAACATTGTCAAGATAAGCACTACTCAGGTTGTAAGAGATCTTCCAAAGCTTGTAAAACCTGCTAATAGCATGTGTAAGGAATGTTAGTTGGGCAAATAGAGCAGAGCTACATTCAAAAGTAAAGAACAATTTTCAAGTGGATTGTTGGAACTTGTGTACACTGATTTATGTGGTCCTACCAAAGTTAGGAGTTTGCAAGGAGACTGATACTTTATGTTGTTGATTGATGATTACTCTAAGATGATGTGGGTCACTTTCCTAAAAAAGAAATTAGAGGTTCTTGATGGATTCAAGGTGTTCAAGGCTAAGGTGGAGAATGAGATTGGTGTGAAGATAAAGTGTCTGAGATCTGATGGAGGTGGAGAGTTTACCTCCGGTGATTTCAATGAATTTTGTGAAAAGCATAGAGTAAGAAGACAATTATCTACTCCTAGGACTCCTCAGCAGAATGGAGTTGTGGAAAGGAAGAATCAAACTATTCAAGAGGCTGCTAGAACCATGATGATGGAGGTAAATATTCCATATGCTTATTGGAGAGAGGCTTTGAGTACTACTGTCTACACTCTTAACTGGGTATATATCAAAGGTAATACTAGTAAAACACCTTATGAGCTATGGTTTGGTAATGCTCTTACTGTTAAATACTTCATAGTTTTCAGTAGTAAATGCTATATCAAAAGGGATGAAGAACTAGGCATGTTTGATGCAAGATGTGATGAAGGAATATTTCTGGGTTATTCTAACCAAAGCAAGGCATACTGATGCTTCAACAAGAGATTGAAAAGGATTGTTGAAAGTGCTAATGTCAAGGTTGATGAAAGCAAGGAGAGACCTTCCAGGTCTTGTGGATATGATTTAGATGATCAAAATGAAGATCCAAATGAAGCTCAAACTCAATCTCAGATTCAGAGTGCTCCAGAGAAACCACTAACTCAAGAAGTCAGTACAAATGTTGAGGAACAAGTTCAAGAAAATCCCAAAACTCCTAGGTATGTAAGGTTGAATCATTCTAAAGATTAGATCATAGGAGATAGAAATAAAGGTGTTCAAACTAGATAAAAAATTGATAAAGAACAAGTGGAGTATTGTTTGATTTCAAAGATTGAACCAAAAATAGTGAATGAAGCTTGTAATGATGAAAATTGGGTAAAAGAAATGGAAGAAGAATTAATGCAAATTGAAAAGAATCACACTTGGGATCTTGTTCCTAGACTTGAAAATAAAAATGTAATTGGAACTAAATGGGTCTTCCGGAATAAATTGAATGAAGAAGGTGAAGTTGTGAGAAACAAAGCAAGATTGGTGTGCAAAGGATACTCTCAGGGAGAGGGAATCAACTTTGAAGAAACTTTTGCTCTAGTGGCAAGAATAGAAGAAGTCAGACTATTTCTTGCTGTGTATGAGGAAAAATTGATTAAATCTAAACTAATAAAACCAAAAACCAATCACATAAAGCGAACCAATCTAAGTAAAAGCCATTATCATAAAATCAAAAGACAAATGAAAGCTCTTACCAAAACCTGTATTGTTCCCTTTGGAGATGTGTGGATTGCTCAATGAAGTTGCGAAACCATAGCTGCAACAAGCAAGTAGTGTGCTCAATGTGCTCAAAGATCAATGTTAAGAGATTGTGAAGTTGCTCAATCGATGCGTTTTGTATGCTCAAAGCTCTGTTAAGTATGCCTGAGAATACGATCGAAGAGAGAGGCTCAATGAAGGAGATGAGTTGGGTCTATATAGATTTCAACGAAGATCGATCAATGGTCCAGATAATTCAGAAGAATCAATGGAGGAGAACAGTTGAGGAACATGCAACGAATGAGAAGAAGCCAAGTGTCTTGCTTTCTTTTGCATGAGAGGAGTTATCAAGAATAGAAGAATGAGTTAAAGCAATTAACAGAATGTAATGATTAGTTAAGTGATTTAAAACAAGAAGAAGAGATTTGCATGAGAAAAGAAGATATTTTGCTTTATTAAATATTAGAAATATTTAATTGCATGAGCAAGAAAGCTTGAGTTATATTAGAGATAACTCAATTTAGAAGAAAAAAAGCAATTTAAATAAATATTTGATTTATTTAAATTTAGAGAAGATATTTTGGAAGAAATAATTAAATAATTAGGATTATTTAATTTAGAAGATTTGAAAGCAAATTAAATAAATAAATTTATTTAATTGTTGTGCATGATTTTTTGGAATAATGATTTTGATTTAATTAAATAATTAAGGATTATTTAATTGTAGATAAGAGGGAATTTGTTGAATTAATTAAATAATTGGATTTATTTAATTAATGTGGATTTGATTTTTGGAAGGTGACAATGATCTAATTAAATAATTAAAATTATTTAATTGTGGAAGAATAATAGAGGAATTTAATTTAATTAATTAAATAAAGAGAATTTATTTAATTAATGTCGCAATTTTGGAGATTTAGAAGAATTTGATGATTTTGGTAAAATTAATTAAATAAAGGAGATTTATTTAATTAATGTTGAATTTTGAAGTCTTAAAAGAATTTGATGAAATTAATTAAATAATTAGATTATTTAATTAATATTGAGTGTAGGTGATTAGGAAGAAATGACGAAATGCAAGTAGCGTGAGAACTTGGTCATTTTAGGGTGTCTACATTTTGCCCCTTTTTGATGCGATGCAGTTAATAGCGTTGCTTCAAAGAAATCGATTGTTGAAGACATGATACAATTTTTGATGCCCAAGTGTAGGTAGTTGCCCCAACGTAGCTGGCGTAGGATGCCCCCTTGAGAGGAAAGATAGGGAAGCGACAGAAGAACTGTGTTGACGCTCGACTAGAAGATTTGTTGGAGATAGATGAGGTTAAGTAGAAGAAATTGGAGATAGAATAGAACATGAGAGAAAGACGGTTGATCGATCATTGCTAGAAAACTATATAAGGCCATGGAAAAATGGATGGTGTAAATGGATGAGCTTGTTGCAATGGTTTCACATTTGTTTATAAAGAGCAATCCTTATTTTGATATAGCATGTGGATAGTTCACCACCAAGGTATAAAAGACCAAAGTGTTGTAATATCCGAGTGCATGGATGTTGACTCTGCAAGCAAGCAGTTTGAACTTAGATCCTTTAGACATAATATAACCTTGTTGGAATATGTGAATAAGCCATAGTCTTGAACATAAAATAAACTTCAATACATGCAAATGCAAGAAGAGTAGTAATATGTAAGATGCTAGGTTGTAACACACACAAGATAAATAGAATGCTAAGAAAGATGCTAAAGATCATTCCTCAAACACGGCACACAAAAAAAGCAATGACTATGCCCCCAATCCGTACTGCATCGCAACATACCAAGATTATAGATAAATCAAGGTAGCCTTGAATAGGTAATAGAAAAGGAACAAAAGATAAACCATAAAGCAAATTGACTGACTTACAAAGTAACCATATAGCCAACATATTCTCTTGCCAAAGAGGTTGCTCTGGATAGATTGGATAGGAAAGACAACAGCCTTATCGTAGGAACTCTGTGTCCGTTAAAGGGGGCTATCTACCTAAAAAGATAGTCTTGCTACGGGAAATGCCACATGTCGCAGGAGACACGTGTGTTGGTCTCGACAATGGAACACTTAGCAGAAGACAAGCTTGTTGATCTAAGGCTTTGGTTAAGCGGGACTTAGCTGATGTTGGCAATCGGAATAGTAGGACAGTACTTGACTTTGGAAGAAAGCTGCTTTGCTTCAGGTTTGTTAAGGACTTTTTGCTTTGAAAGGATGCACTAGCTTGCTGCTTGAGTTAGTCAAGTCAAGGCGGATGGATTTTGAAACATGGAAGATAAGAAAGGCAACAGTGCTAATGGATTGAAATGGGTGCAGAATGATGAATCGTATGTGCCTGAGTACTGGATACATCCTTCATATTCTAGACTACCTACATACCCATATCCATGGGATCAAGGCACATTACGATGAAAAGATGAAAGTGATAAATATGTAGTTCTGGATAGAGTGATGAGATGGATCGAGGTGGAGGGAGGGGATCTTATGTACCTGAGTACTAGAAACGTCCTTTGTATTCCAGACTGCCTACATACCCATATCCATGGGATCAAGGTACCTTAAGATTGAGATGATGATAATATGTAGTTTTGGTTGATGTGATGATGTGGGAAAAGGGTTGAGAAGAGGGGATCTTATGTACCTGAGTACTGGAAACTTCCTTCGTAATCCAGACTGCCTACATACCCATATCCATGGGATCAAGGTACCTTAAGATTGAGAAGAGATAATATGTAGTTCTGGTTGGTGTGATGATGTGGGAAAAAGTGTTGAGAAGATAACATCCTTATCATAGGAGCGATGTGTCTATTAAAGGGTGTTATGTGCAGAAAGGAGAAAAGATTGAAGAGCGTGTGTGAACCACGAACAAGGAACCAATCCTAGACCTAAGTTAAGGAAAGAGTTGCCCCCATTCTAGTAGAGGAAACTGCATGGATGACTGATGAAGAAGACACAAAAAGACTTGACCTAGGATAAGACAGTGTTAACTGTAGACACAAATCAAGATGTGGGATGACGACGAGGGACATTGACAAATTTCCAAGCTATACTAGATAGGGAGATGGAAATGCAAACAAAGTCAATGGTTTTATTATGGATGTATAGAAAGGCGTGCTTTGTGCACTGGACATGGAGTGGACAGGACTCGATAGACAATGGATGCTGACTCTACACATAGCGCTTATTTGCCAGGTTTTCACTATGGTACTTATCCAAGGCGCTGTTTGCCAGGTTTTCACCAAAGGACGAATTTTTTTCTTTTGTTTTTTTTGGATTTTTTTGTTTTGTTTTGTTTTGGAATACTCTAAGGATTAGGTATAGAACTTCTTGAGATGGACATTGTTAAGTGGCTCATCCAGAGGAATGCCATCAGGTGTAGCTAAAGTATAAGCTCCTGATCCATATGCTGCTGTCACAATAAAGGGACCTAACTAGTTAGGCTCAAACTTGCCCTTCTTTTCTCGATCTGCTTGATTTCTCTAATTTTCTTTTAGTACAAGATCACCAACTTGAAACTGTCTTTCTTTGATCTTTTTGTTGCAATTACGCCGGAGGTAGTTTTGATAGACATGGAGATGATTGAGTGCGGAAAGGTGCCTCTCATCTAAGAGTTCTAGCTCAGCTAATCTGGAAGTGCGATACTCCTCTCCGCCGATCAGGTCCTGCATGGAAGCTCTGAGGGATGGGATCTTGACGTCTATAGGTAGGATGGCTTTAGAGCCAAAGACCAAGGCATAGGGTGTGGCACCAGTTGGTGTTTTGATACTAGTGCGGTAGGCCCATAGGGTGGGATTGAGTTGCAAGTGCCAATCACGACCAGCTTCATTGACTATTTTCTTGAGGATTTTGAGAATAGTTTTGTTGGAAGCCTTAGCTTGGCCGTTACTTTGTGGATAGTAGGGAGTTGAAAAGTGATGTTTGATATTGTATTGTGTGCACAAGGCACAAACATCTTGGTTCTTGAATGGTCTCCCATTATCAGTGACAATGGCTTGGGGAATACCATACTGGCATATAAGGTAGTTAAGGATAAACTTGGCTATTTGTGTGCCGGTGATATAGGTCATGGGAATGGCTTCAACCCACTTTGTAAAGTACTCAGTGGCGGTAATAATAAACTTGTGGCCATTGAAAGAGGAAGGGTGGATTTGTCCTATGACATCGAGACCCCATTGAGAAAAAGGCCATGGCATAGTCACAGGCTGTAATTCATGAGTTGGTGCGTGGATCAAATCTCCATGTTGCTGGCATTGTAGACACTTCTTAGCAAACTGTGCAGCATCTTGCTCTATTGTAGTCCAGTAATAACCTGTTCTAAGTATCTTCTTAGCAAGATTAGGACAGGTAGAATGTGTGCCACAGACACCTTCGTGTATGTCTCATAAGGTAGCTTCGACTTCTTCCGCGTTAAGACATCATAAGAGGATACCATCGAGACTCCGGTGATATAGTGTATCACCCAGAATGATGTAACGAGAGGATCGACAGATAAAGGTTTTGCATTGGGTGGATGATAGGTCAGGGGGAAAGGTATTGTGTTTGAGGTATTCATAGATATCTTCATACCATGGGGAATTGGGACCAACAAGTTCGCAAATGATTTCAGTAACAGGAACATCGATAGCTAGTATCAACAATTGCTCGATCAAGAATTCACACTTCTGTGTATTTGCAGGCATGTCAATCAGTGATCCTACAGAAGCCATAGAATCCGTAGCTTTATTATGCTCTCTTCGAATTTGCTCAAATGTGATGCTAGAAAAGTGTGGTTTGTAGGCGTCCACTAGTTGCTTGTAGGGGACCAACTTTTCATCCTTTGTTTGGTACTCATCTGTGACTTGGTGAATGACTAACTGTGAGTCTCCATATACTTGTAATTCTGTGATGTCCCATTGAACTGTTGTATTGAGAGCTATAAGGGGTGCTTCATACTCGGCAATGTTGTTGGTGCAAGGGAATGCAAGCCGATATGACTTAGGAATATAGTCATTTTGAGGTGTGACAAACAAGATGCCGGCCCCTGATCCATGTTGTGTGTAGGAACCGTCAAAGTATAACTTCCACATTATTGAGTTGGAAAGAGTGAATAGATTCTCATCTGGAAAGTCTACTACCATAGGGTGTGTATCTTGCATGGGTGCTTCTGCTAGTTGATCTGCTAGAGCTTGTCCTTTAATTGCTTTATGATCCACATATTCAATGTCAAACTCACTAAGGTTCATGACCCATTTAGCCAGTCTACCTATAAGAGCTACTTTTGCTAGTAGATACTTCGAGGGATCAATTTTGGCTATCAGATTTGTGTGTTGGTTCAACATGTAATGCTGCAACTTTTGGGAGGCAAACACTACTACTAAACAAGCTCTTTCCATTGGTGAATAATTGAGCTCATATCCCACCAAGGTTCTACTAATATAATAAATTGCATGCTCCTTTCCTGTTTCATCATTTTGTGCTAGCAGGGCCCCTAGGGCCGAATTTGTAGTGGAGATGTATAATATCAAAGGTTTGTCCACAACTGGTGGAACCAATATAGGAGGTGTAGCTAGATACTCTTTAAGTTGATCAAATGCTGCCTGACACTTGTTCTCCCATCAAAATGGGACATCCTTTCAGAGCAAGTGTTGAAATGGTTGACATTTATCTGCTAGCTGTGAGATGAAACGCCTAATAGATTGCAACCTTCCCTGAAGGCTCCATAATGCTTTTAGGTTCTTTGGTGGAGGCATCTCCACTATAGATTTTACTTTTGTGGGGTCCACTTCGATGCCTCTACGAGATACAATGTATCCCAACAACTTTCCTGATGTTACACCAAATACACACTTCTTTGGATTGAGTCTTGGTATTTTTCAAGCCTGTCGAAGATTTGTCCTAGAACCTGTATGTGCTTTGCCCTAGAAGATTTAGCTAGTATGTCATCCACATAGTCCTCCATGATGTGATGAAAGAGGTCATGGAATATCACTGTCATTGCTCTCTGATAGGTTGCTCCTGCATTCTTCAGACCAAACGGCATGACGCACCAACAATAATTGCCCCAAGGACAAGTAAAGGTTGTTTTATGTTGATCCTCCTCTGCTATCATTATCTGATTGTAGCCAGAGAATCCATCCATGAGAGAAAGCATCTCGTGACCTGCTGTCAAGTCCACTATAATGTTAATGTTTGGTAGTGGAAAGTCATCTTTGGGACATGCTTTGTTTAGATCTCTGAAATCATTACACATGCAGATGCACCTGTTAGGTTTAGACACAAGTACAATGTTTGAGACCCAATCTGAATAGTCAATGGGTCGTATGAACTTTACGTCTAACAGCTTTTGTATTTCCACTTTTACCAAGAGAGCTATCTGTGGGTGCATCTTTCTTAGCTTTTGCTTGACTGGTTTCATTTTCGGATCAACTGCGAGATAGTGAACAACTAGCTTGGGGTCGAGCCCTGGCATATCAGCATAGGTCCATGCAAAGTTGATGGTTCTCTATAAGAAGAATGTGTTAAGGTTCTTGTGCTCTATTTCTGATAATGATGCTGCTAGGAATGTGGTCTTTGGGTTTTGCACTATGCCAAGGTTTATCTCTGTAGAATCTTCCACTAGGAGAGCTGGTGCAGAGGCACCTACCTAACAACTGGCCTCCATGAGGCAGTTAGTAGTTATAGGTCCGCATGATGACGTACATGATCAGGATATAGGATAACATGATCAGGATATAGGTGAATTGTCTGCATGATGACAGGGCAGTAGGCTATTTTTAGTATGTTTGACTTATCATGTAATAAGGTCCATTGGACCGATGTTATGTATTAGATCAGCATAGGAGTATGTGTAGACAGTTAGAGATCGGGATAAGGTTATCTGAGCTGTCCTCTCTCCCAGCCGCTTGGAAGCTCCCAGCCGCTGGGAAGTGAGTTGGTAGTACTTGAAGGATTTGTTATATATACCTTCGATCTGTTAGGGTTTAGATATATTGGTAGTTCATATTGAGTTGATAGATGTTATGTTCAGGAGAGTAGTACTGGTGATATGCTGTACTGGTGATCAGTCCAGATATTGTGAAGCAGAAGTGTAAAAGCAGGACATTTGAATCTCAATTGAATAAGATCTCATCTTTTGCAGTATTTGAGTTGATCAGTTGTATCTGTGTTGATTTCCTTTCTGTTTGCAAGTTAATGGGTACTTTCAACCCTTCCACCGGTTGATCCTACAAATCGGTGGAATGGTCCTGTATCATAGCTTAGGTTGCATTTGTGTTTTCTGTTCATGCATTACATTGTTCAAGAGATCAGTTAGGAGCATGCTGTGAATCAGCCTAGCATCCTCATGTGCTAGGTATAGAAAGATAAACTGTTAGATTTTGGTTTGAAGGTGATCCGGCCCGGTCGTCACATTGTCTTTGTGAACTTATGCGGTTCTGAGTGTTTACATGTAGTGGACGGATACACAGGAGTCTGCATGTGCGTTTCTAGCCGGAACAAGCCGCATCATCATCTGCGAATGCATCGCCATCAGGATCGGGTCGTGAAGCTGTTGGAGTTTGCAAGTTGCAAGTGCATCAGGATGTTTTGAGTTGGATATATACTCAGTGTATATATCGCAGTCAGGATCATCTCTCGGAGAAGCTCATCATCCGCATATCGCTAACAGATGCGGGTGTGAAAGTTCAGTTTTTGTCTAAGTATTGAAGAGTTCATCAGGATGATGTGTGACGTCATCGTCATCAGGATATGATGTCATCGTCATCAGGATATTGAGATATCCCCCTATGCACATTGATCTTGTCGTCGCTAAGGGTTTAGGTATCGGCGAAGGCTCTCGGCAGAAAGTCGTGAAACATCATCAGTAGGTGTATCGGCGTAGGCGGAAAGTTGGGTTAACATCATCAGGATGTTCCAAGACAACCGGATAAATCGTATCATGATGCTGTTGTTTGTATAGACGGCTATCGGGACATCGAAGGGAAGGTGTTAAGTTGTCGTCATCAGGATATCGGGAGCAACCGGATATTTGGATATCCTGCTGACGAAGGTGGTGTCGAATATCATGATGATGCCGCTTGTATTTGGCGCCCGATGAACAGTGCAACCGGAGGATGTTCGCGCCCGTTGATTATCATGATGATGATGATAGGCGACAGGCGGAGGAGGTGAACAGTCGTCGGCAGGAGGATAATTGTGCCCGACCGAAATATGATGATGCTGTTGTAATATGATGATGCTGTTGGTGTTTCTAGGAAATATGATGATGACGCTGAGTTGATAAGGATTTTTATCAGGTTGTTTGTGTTGTTGGCCCTTCCTTCCTGTTAGTTAGCCTCCGTTGCGTTTCGCTCTGCATCATAGTGGTATCAGAGCAAAGGTTAGGATCTTCTGGAAAAGATAAGCAGGATGTCAGACGAAGAAGGAACATCTGAGGTTCCAGCAAGGATGACCAACGCTGAGTTGGCAGTTCTGGTGAAGAAACAGATTGCAGAAAGCAAGGCCGTGAAGGCTCAGAATCAGGAGTTGAAAGATGAGTTAGCAAAGTTGAGGAGTAGAGTAGGTTCTGGTAGAGAAGATGATAGGGAAGAAGAAGAGATCCCTAATTGGAGCGAGGAGGTCGTTCCTGCAGACCAGAGGCCACTGTTGAACGCCCTCAAGGCCATGGAGAGGAGAACCATGGATGTGAAGCTGGATTTGCCAGTGTTTACAGGTAAGATGGACCCTGATTCAGTGATGGAATGGATAGACTGTTTGAACAATTTCTTTGTAACAGAGGAGATACCAGAATAGCAGAGAGTGAAGATAGCACAGTCAAAGATGAAAGAAGCTGCCTTGACATGGTGGAACTTTGTTCAGGATGATAGAGTGCAGGAAGGAAAACGTAGAGTTGCCACATGGAAGAAGATGATGGAATTGGTAAAGGAAGCTTATATTCCTTTGGATTACAGTATCCGGTTACACAAGAGGAAGCAAAACCTGAAGCAGAAGGAGCTAGATGTCAGCTCATATACAGAAGAGTTCATGAAACTCTGTATGAAGACGAAGTGAAAGAAAGTGAAGAAGAGAAGGTAGCTAGATACCTTAATGGATTGAAGTTTAATATTCAGGATGATCTAAGTCTGCATAACCCAGATACAGTGCAGAAATGTTTCCAGTTGGCATTGAAAGTGGAAGAAAAGCTGAAAAGAAAACAAGAGCAAAACAATAAAGGAAGAGGTTCAGCCCATAGAACAAGGCAAACCAATGAGAGTCAAGAAGACACTGGGAAAGGACAGGGACAGTCTGATTTCAGAGGTGGATGGAAAGGTAATAAAGGCAGATTTGGAGGTGGTAGAGGTTCTACTACATTTTCAGGGAAATGTTACACCTGTGGTGAGTTTGGTCACCCATCTTTCAAATGTCCAGAAAACAAAGGTTCATCATCCAGAAATGATAGAACAAGTGACAAGAGAGTACAACTTGTGCAAGAAGAAAAAGAAGAGAAAAGTGTGCAGAGTCCAAACATTTATCAAAAGGATCAGGAGGCTGATAATGTTGGATATCCAGAGAGTGGAGAATCATTGATGCTAAGGAGAATTAGTTTGCAGGCATCAAAGGATATGATGCAAAGAAGAGCTCTTTTCAAGACCACATGCAAGAGCAAAGGTAAAATATGTAAGGTTGTCATTGATACTGGTTCAACAGACAACATGGTATCTCAGGAGATGGTGGATAAACTACATTTGGAAAGGATTCCACATCCACACCCTTACAAGGCATCTTGGGTGAGTGATAGGCATTCACTTTTTGTCTCTGAGCAGGCATATGTTGATTTCCAGATTGGAGCATATCAGGATAGAATTTTGTGTGATATTTTGCCCATGGAATGTTGTCATCTACTGTTGGGTAGACCATGGCAATTTGATAGGAGGGTACTGTATGATGGGTATGCTAATACCTACACCATCCAGAAGGATGGAAAGACTATTAAGTTGATGCCATTGCAGGCAGATGCTGCAACACAGAAGGCAGCCAACATCATTTTAATGGGAAAGAAGGAATTGGTGTGGATGCCTAGAGGAGCAGGCATGCAGGCAGTTGAGAACACTGCAAGGAAAGAAGTTGTTCAAGACAACAAGCTGAAGACAGTTTCAGTTGTGACTGACAGAGGTCAGCAGCAGGTTCAGAAACAGGATGGTAAACAGCAACCAGTTCAGAAGAATGACAGGGATGTTGTCATAGTTGGGACTATTGCTTGTCCTATAAAGATTGACAGGAAGATAGAGTTGAACATTTCAGCCGTTCAAGAGGCAGTTCAGAAAGAGGTTCTGGTCAGACAACCTGACAAACACAAGGTATGTGAGAGGAAAGCCTACATTGACAGGCATGAGGATTTACTTGCCAGAAAGCAAGTTACAGTGCAGAAGACTTGGAGCAGCCAAAAGACAACAGCAGACAAGCTGGAACAGGGCAGAACATTGCACAGGCAAAGTGTAGAGGTGGAAGACTTCCATATCCTAACTCATGGGACATGAGTTATTTTCTTTTGGGGAGTATGGTGCAGAGGCACCTACCTAACAGCTGGCCTCCATGAGGCAGTTAGTAGTTATAGGTCCGCATGATGACGTACATGATCAGGATATAGGATAACATGATCAGGATATAGGTGAATTGTCCGCATGATGACAGGGCAGTAGGCTATTTTTAGTATGTTTGACTTATCATGTAATAAGGTCCATTGGACCGTTGTTATGTATTAGATCAGCATAGGAGTATGTGTAGACAGTTAGAGATCGGGATAAGGTTATCTGAGCTGTCCTCTCTCCCAGCCGCTTGGAAGCTCCCAGCCGCTGGGAAGTGAGTTGGTAGTACTCGAAGGATTTGTTATATATACCTTCGATCTGTTAGGGTTTAGATATATTGGTAGTTCATATTGAGTTGATAGATGTTATGTTCAGGAGAGTAGTACTGGTGATATGCTGTACTGGTGATCAGTCCAGATATTGTGAAGCAGAAGTGTAAAAGCAGGACATTTGAATCTCAATTGAATAAGATCTCATCTTTTGCAGTATTTGAGTTGATCAGTTGTGTCTGTGTTGATTTCCTTTCTGTTTGCAAGTTAATGGGTACTTTCAACCCTTCCACCGGTTGATCCTACAAATTGGTGGAATGGTCCTGTATCATAGCTTAGGTTGCATTTGTGTTTTCTGTTCATGCATTACATTGTTCAAGAGATCAGTTAGGAGCATGTTGTGAATCAGCCTAGCATCCTCATGTGCTAGGTATAGAAAGATAAACTGTTAGATTTTGGTTTGAAGGTGATCCGGCCCGGTCGTCACATTGTCTTTGTGAACTTATGCGGTTCTGAGTGTTTACATGCAGTGGACGGATACACAGGAGTCTACATGTGCGTTTCCAGCCGGAACAAGCCGCATCGTCATCTGCGAATGCATCGCCATCAGGATCGGGTCGTGAAGCTGTTGGAGTTTGCAAGTTGCAAGTGCATCAGGATGTTTTGAGTTGGATATATACTCAGTGTATATATCGCAGTCAGGATCATCTCTCGGAGAAGCTCATCATCTGCATATCGCTAACAGATGCGGGTGTGAAAGTTTAGTTTTTGTCTAAGTATTGAAGAGTTCATCAGGATGATGTGTGACGTCATCGTCATCAGGATATGACGTCATCGTCATCAGGATATTGAGATATCCCCCTATGCACATTGATCCTGTCGTCGCTAAGGGTTTAGGTATCGGCGAAGGCTCTCGGCAGAAAGTCGTGAAACATCATCAGGAGGTGTATCGGCGTAGGCAGAAAGTTGGGTTAACATCATCAGGATGTTCCAAGACAACCGGATAAATCGTATCATGATGCTGTTGTTTGTATAGACGGCTATCGGGACATCGAAGGGAAGGTGTTAAGTTGTCGTCATCAGGATATCGGGAGCAACCGGATATTTGGATATCCTGCTGACGAAGGTGGTGTCGAATATCATGATGATGCCGCTTGTATTTGGCGCCCAATGAACAGTGCAACCGGAGGATGTTCGCGCCCGTTGATTATCATGATGATGATGATAGGCGACAGGCGGAGGAGGTGAACAGTCGTCGGCAGGAGGATAATTGTGCCCGACCGAAATATGATGATGCTGTTGTAATATGATGATGCTGTTGGTGTTTCTAGGAAATATGATGATGACACTGAGTTGATAAGGATTTTTATCAGGTTGTTTGTGTTGTTGGCCCTTCCTTCCTGTTAGTTAGCCTCCGTTGCGTTTCGCTCTGCATCAAGAGCTAACTTCTCTTGATACTTAGATGGTAGGGGAAGGTCAAATCCTCCATCCTTAGGTGCCACAGTTGGGTTTTCACCTTTGGATACGTCCTTTGTTTTTACTATTTTGTGATCAGGAGGTGCCACAGTGTGGTTTTCACCTAGAGATCTTTCTTTATTTTCACTTTTGCGACTGGAGGATTTGGCATTCTCACCAAAATAAGCTGTTGGCTCTAGTTCCATTACAAAACCTACTTTATGATCACCACGAGGGATACCTTCCCGAAGTCCCATGAACTCAGCTAAAGCTTTGTCATTCTGAAATACATCTATCATGGGGGACCCTTGTTGGTCCCAATCGATAAGTTCAGGGTAGACAAGTGTGACATTCTGGGTGCTGGTGGTGGAGGTTAAGGATACAGAAGATAGCGTAAAAATGGAGGATTATGCGAAGAGGTTGGTCATATGGAGGGAAGAGTCATCGATGATATCCTCTGTAGACGTCGAATCGGCAGGAAAAGTGTCAGCTACCTCGTCGAGGATATACTTGATGTCCAAGGCGTGCAGTACCTTCTTACCAAATCCTAATCCCTTCTTGTCTAGCTTCTTTGTTACAATGATGGGTTCCATAGTTCCTTGATCCTATTTACCAAGGCCACCTTTACCTTTATAGCCCATGTTTTTTACTATTCTTAAGCCATTGCTGTATTGCTTGACTGGTATTGTGACTGGTTCTTTCTCCTTATAGAGACAAGAAGAAATATCCTCAATAGTTTCCTCTTCCAATAACCGTCCATGTTGGAATTGGGTTAGGAATGTTGGGGGAGGAATAGCTGCTTTTTTGGTTACTTTGGCAATGGGTGGTTGGCCGTAAGATTTTAGAGATAAAGGCATCCGCCCTACACAACAAGATTTTGAGATATCGTAAGTGCCAAAGCCTATATCTCAGATGCGAGCCATGATCTCAGGTAGAGGATTTGGGTTACTTGTAGAGGCTTGTGTGAGAGTTGCAGGGTCAACATATAATGGGGATTCAATGGCTTTGTCATTTTTAGGCACTTGGTTGCAATTCTTATAGCTTCCTTGAAAGACACGACAAAATTTGAAAGGATTGGGGTCTCCTAGGATAGTGATCTCCGTACCATTGTATGGGAACTTTAGAGACTGATGGTACGTGGAGGGAACAACTTTCATTGCATGGATCCATGGGCGGCCTAGGATAATGTTGTAAGGCAACTCAATATCAAGGACTTGACACCTAGTTTCAAGCATGACAGGGCCGAGCTATATAGGCAAGTGGATAAGACCTTCTGAGCGGCGTTCAGCATCATCATACCCCTTGATTGTAATACTATGATCAGAGTTGACATGATCCTTAGAGTATCCCAATTGCTTAAGTAACTTTAAAGAATAGATGTTGAGACCAGCACCACCATCTATGAGGATGTGTTTGATTTTGCACTTATGGATGAGAACTTCAATATGAAGGGCATCATTGTGACAAGGATCATGGGATGGGAGATCTTTCTCAGAGAAGACCACATTGTAGGGTGAAGCAATGTTACCTACTATAGCTTGGAAATCCGCGACTGCTATGTCGTTAGGAACCGAAGACTCTTGGAGGACTTTTTCTAACACAACTCTATGTGTAGGTGATGACCGTAGAAGGTCCAAGATAGAGATCTGTGCTGGCACTTTCCCTAGATGTTTGACAAGATTATAATTAGATTTAGCCAGAAGATTGGGTGTAGGACCACGAATGGTGACACGACCATGACGAGTTGTAACAGTGCAATCCGTAGATTTGCCTTTGATGGTGAGGGTAGACACTCGACTCTCTTCAAAATGACCTACAATGGAATCAAAGGAAGTGGAAGCATGATTGATACCTTTACCTCTATCCTGAGGAGGAGGTCGACCATGATGAGGGAATGGTTCCTTGTACATATCAAGATCTTTGTTTGTGTTTTGAGCCACTTGTTCATTCTCAAAAGTGATTAGGTTGCCATCGATGAGATTTTGGATTAGGTGCTTGAGTTTCATGCACAACGCCGTTCTATGTCCTTTTCTTCGATGGAATTCATAGTATTCATTTTCTCTATACTGCGCAGTTTTGTAAACCGGTTCACCATATGGGGGTGCATTTGGTAAGGTGATGAGTCCTTTCTATAAAACCTGTTGTAGGACCGAATCCATAGGCACTCCCAAGGGAGTAAATTGACGTCGCGGAGGGTAATCTTGTTGAGGTTGCTCCTATTGTCATTGTTGTTGATTTTGATACGGTTGCCGGTGTTGTTGCTGTTGTTGAGATGGAGCTTAACTTGGTTTGGAGAGCTGTAGCGGTGTTTGCAAAGTTTGGACATGTTTAGAATCAACCACACCGTCGTTAACCATGTTTTTGTTTTTGTTCTAGTATTTGGGTTTATCATTCGTCTGTTGATGAGGAGCGTTGTCTTTCGTTTCTTTGAAGATTTTGACCACACCCTTGGCAATGAGGGCCTTCTCAATATTGATTCCTTTGTATGTGATTTCATCAAAGGTTGTAGCACTGAGAATTTGCAAGTGGAAACCTAACTCTTGGTTGAGGTTCTGCACAAATATGCTAACAAGTTGTTTCTCAGGAATCTTGAAAGGAAATTTGCTAGCCATTTGTCTCCACCATTGAAGGAAAGAAATGAAAGTTTCCCCATTTTTCTATTTGTTGTTGCATAGATCAGTCATGGAAATCTCATGCTTTGCGTTGTAAGAAAAGTGGGTGGCAAACTTCTCTGCTAGCTCATTGAAAGACTTGATACCCGTGGGTAAGTGTGAGAACCATTCTATAGCTTGACCTCCAAGACTGCGAGGAAAGAGATGCATAAGATATGTGTCGTTATGTGAGACCTCGAAGCAAGCAAGATAGAATTCCCTAAGATGGTCTTTTGGGTCACCTTTTCCTTTGTATTTATCGAACTTGGGAATAGTGAAATTTTGAGGAAAAGGGATCATTGGTAATGACCGATCAAAAGGATAAGGACACACTTCCTCTAAAGAGGTCTTTTTGGTGTGGCCAAACGTAAGATCAGATAACTGTTGTTGCACTTCTACAATTTTTAGCTCCATAGTCGTGGGAGGGGTTGGTAACATCACCTGTTGTCCCAAAAGTGGTTGGTGTTGCCCATACGGAAGATTATAATGTAAGCCATGCACTCTGGTGTTATAAGGGTCATAAGATTGGTTGGGATCATACGGGTTGTACGTTTGGTTCAGATTGGGTTGGAATTGGAGGTTTTGATTTGGAAGAGGTGGAGGTGGCGCTAGGTAAGAATGTTGGCTTTGTGATGGTTGAGGAAAAGTATTGGGTGGAGGAAAGCTAAAGTGCGTTTGATTAGGTTGTGATGGCGGCACATAGCTTTGGGAAACTTGATGTTGGGAATGTTGAGAGTGGCTAGGCAATGTGTGAAAGAAGTTGAGCGAGGATGAATGTTGTGGAGGAGGGGCATAGGTAGAAGTGATTTGCGACGGTTAGGGTTGATTGAGGATGAGAGTAGAAGAATGTTGTGGTTGGGGTTGATTGAGGATGAGAGTAGAAGAATGTTGTGGTTGGGGTTGCATGACTCTAATTGGTTGAGAGACATGAAGGTTTGATGATATAGGAGGTGGTAGTTGTTGAGACCCTTGTTGCATGGCTATATAATTGTCCCCCAGATTGTAATTGGGTGGGAAACCTATCTGTGATGGGGTAACCAAGATTCCACTTGCAATTGGGGTGGACACTTGAGGAGGTGGTTGCATATTCGATCGAGCTAAGGTGGCTTGCTTAGCTAACTCTGCTTGACGTTGGAGAGTTTCTTGTTGGTTATAGATCTCCATAGGAGTCAGAAGCGGTGATATGGCCCTCTCTCCTATTGAGTTTTGATAGAGGGGATTCCTATACTGTGAGTTCTGTTCAGGTAAAGGTGTGGTCACTGTTGACATGGTTTGAACTACTTGTATGGTATCTTGGGTGTTGTTGTTCTCCTTGAGAGTGGATAAATCAAAATCTTGAGGTAACTTGGTGCCTTGCTCTACAAGCAAGCGAAAGAAATGATCTTGGTTCTCACTAAGGATTTTGTCAAAGGCGGCCACGATTCTAGGCTCTTATATGATTTCATCAAGATCTTGCTCATCTTCTTGAGAGGATTGACCTATTTCAAAGTGTCGCTCTTCTTGAGATGGGAGTTGATCTACGATATAACCTTGTGGCACAAAATCCAGAGGCAAGCTGGTGGTATACTGGGGTGTACTTACCAAAGGGACCCTAACCTCTTGAGGACTACTTGGTTGGTCAATGTGTGGCATGTTCGGAGAGCTGATTGGTTTTGCCGTGGGTGTACTAGGAGTTACCTTGGGAGTAATGTCGAGAAAACTGGATTGCGGTGTGCGAGGAGGCAATTTGTGCTTCCTAGGGCCAACTTGCTTGGACTTCATAGTTTACTGGAGCCTAGTGGTTACCATGGGATACACTAGGACAAAATGTAATGCTGGGATTCTGTGAGATGCTTTGAGAAACAGACAAACTCTGATGCACAAAGTACCAGACCAAAAGCGCTATACTATTTGACTAGAGGCGCAGGACTGTGCGACCAAAAATGAGCTACTGTGATACCAAAGGTGACGGACTGAGCTACCAAAAGCACATTACTGCTATGCTAAAGGTGAGCTACAGTGACCAAAAGTGAGCTACTGTTATACCAAGGGCGCTGAAGTAGAGTTTTGCCAGAGGTGAATTACTGCTATGCCAAAGGTGATCTACTGTACTACCAAAAGTGAGTTGCTGTAATACCAGGGGCGCTGAAGTAGTGTCTGATGCTTCTAAAAGGTAAAATTTTGATAGATTGTTTCTGTTTCTGATTGGATTTGTTTGGCAAGAGAAAACACAGCAAACAATGTTGGCACAAACAAGGGACTAACACAACAGATAGTGTATGTTCGGGGCTCCAAACAAGCCCAATGTTTCCACAAGTATAAGACAATTGCAATCAATGACAAGCACTTTTTATCCCTAGAGACAAGGTTTCATTGTAGTAGATCAGCTCACAGCTTAATACTCTGTCGATAAAAATATCATTCCATAAAGGTGTCGGATATTTAGTATCTTTGTGAGAGACGATAGGTAGGGATATCTCACCCTCCCCTTGGAAAGCTCAAGTAGGTCACAAGAGCTTTATGGCCAAGGAAATACTATCTCTTCTCAAGGGAGCCAATGGTGAGTATCTTAAGGGCTTAGATCGATTCCCCTTGCATTGATGATTACCGCAATATTCGGAGGTAGGTTGGGTAGTCTCTATCTAGAATGGTTCTTAGTGACTTTGAGGGACCAACGCCTTACGAGCAATGCGACAAGCTACTAAAAGCTTTAACCAATCCTACTAAGAGTATCAAACACTTCGTTCAATGTGAAAATTGTTTCCACAAAGAGCTAGTACACCTCTTTTCAGTTTGGCACCACAAGGTAAGGCTGACATCGGTTAGGACTTGGCTTTCGCCTTATCCCTCTTATATAGCAGTTCAAAGGAAAACTCTGCTTAGGGTCATCCCTTTTGGATGAAGTGCAATCCAAAAGCAAGCCCTTCTAAAGGAAGTACAGAAATGTAAGAGCAAGCACATCAAACAAAGGTTCAATTGTTCTGTTATAAGAAAAATAAGGTGCAACTAAACTAGGCACACACATGTTTGTATTTGTCAATTGTCCCATATGAAATTGAAGTGTTTGGCATTCATGTCCATTGTCCCTTAGAAAATTGAGGTGTTTTCGCATACATGTCCATTGTCCCTTAAGAAAAGTAGTATGTTCCTAAGACTTAAATTGCAAAGAAAATGATTTGTTCAATTATCCCTTTAACAATGCAATGTGTTTCTAAGACTTAGTGAGATAAATCAAGATTTCTTCAATGCTTGTCTTGCATGAACATGTTAAAAACACCTATTTTGCTCTGTGTGAGTAGTAAGAGGCTGCAACAAGTCAGTTAGTTCCACAAAAACCCATGAGTTAGCCCAAAATAAATCAATATGACCAAAAGCGAGCCACTGTCTCACCGGAAGCACGTCTCTCTGCTACCAAAGCGCTGAACTATGCTTTCAATAGCGCTGTGATGAAGACCAGAAGCGTAACAAAATAATACCAGAAGCGCTGAATAATATCCAGAAGCGCTGCACTGTGTTTCTGAAAGTGCTATGATGTAGACCAGAAGCGTAAAACAATAATACTAGAAGCGCTGAATAATATCTAGAAGCGCTGTAATGTGTTTCTGAATGCATGATATTGTATAGCCAAACGCGCCATGCTGTCTTAGATCACAAAAAGTTAGCTTTGGTCAAAATAACCAGATCCAAATGGGATTCCATGATTGATCTACTGTTCTGAGAAGTAGCATTTGAGAGATCTATATCGTGAAATGCGGAAAATCCAGAAGGTGTAGTAACAAATTGGTTTAACTAAAATATCGAAGATATCCCTAAATAAGTCAGCTTAGGAAGTATCAAAAGTGGATTGAAAGACAAATACAATAGCTTGTCAGACAAATCAACAGATATGCAATGAATTAAACCCTGTAAACACCAAACGAAGTCAGAAAAAGCTAATCAGCCAAAAGCGCTTAACAATACTGCCAAGTGCGTCGTTCTGCATTACCAGAAGCACTTTTCTATATTACCAAAAGCATTGCAGTGCCCCCAAGGGTGCTGTACTGTGCCTCTAAGAGCATTTAAAAATCTTACCAGAAGCACTTTTCTGAGTCAAATGCGCTGTACCATACTGTAACTTCAAAAAGAATCAATTTCTCAAAGAAAAAGCAGGATTAGTGGGTCCCACCGGGCATGCCAGAATGTGTATGAGGAAAAATTGATTAAATCTAAACTAATAAAACCAAAACCAATCACATAAAGCAAACCAATCTAACTAAAAGCCATTATCATAAAATTGAAAGACAAATGAAAGCTCTTACCAAAACCTGTATTGTTCCCTTTGGAGATGTGTGGATTGCTCAATGAAGTTGCAAAACCATAGCTGCAACAAGCAAGTAGTGTGGTCAATGTGCTCAAAGATCAATGTTAAGAGATCATGAAGTTGCTCAATCGACGCATTTTGTATGCTCAAAGCTTTGTTAAGTATGCCTAAGAATACGATCAAAGAGAGAGGCTCAATGAAGGAGATGAGGGGGGTTTATATAGATTTCAATGAAGATCGATCAACGGTCCAGATAATTCAGAAGAATCAATGGAGGAGAATAGTTGAGGAACGTGCAACGAATGAGAAGAAGCCAAGTGTCCTGCTTTCTTTTGCATGAGAGGAGTTATCAAGAATAGAAGAATGAGTTAAAGCAATTAACAGAATGTAATGATCAGTTAAGTGATTTAAAACAAGAAGAAGAGATTTGCATGAGAAAAGAAGATATTTTGCTTTATTAAATATTAGAAATATTTAATTGCATGGGCAAGAAAGTTTGAGTTATATTAGAGATAACTCAATTTAGAAGAAAAAAAGCAATTTAAATAAATATTTGATTTATTTAAATTTAGAGAAGATATTTTGGAAGAAATAATTAAATAATTAAGATTATTTAATTTAGAAGATTTGAAAGAAAATTAAATAAATAAATTTATTTAATTGTTGTGCATGATTTTTTGGAATAATGATTTTGATTTAATTAAATAATTAAGGATTATTTAATTGTAGATAAGAGGGAATTTGTTGAATTAATTAAATAATTGGATTTATTTAATTAATGTGGATTTAATTTTTGGAAGGTGACAATGATCTAATTAAATAATTAAAATTATTTAATTGTGGAAGAATAACAGAGGAATTTAATTTAATTAATTAAATAAAGAGAAGTTATTTAATTAATGTCGCAATTTTGGAGATTTAGAAGAATTTGATGATTTTGGTAAAATTAATTAAATAAAGGAGATTTATTTAATTAATGTTGAATTTTGAAGTCTTGAAAGAATTTGATGAAATTAATTAAATAATTAGATTATTTAATTAATATTGAGTGTAGGTGATTAGGAAGAAATGACGAAATGTAAGTAGTGTGACAACTTGGTCATCTTAGGGTGTCTACACTTGCCTTTTCTTCTTACAAAGATTTCAAAGTTTACCAGATGGATGTCAAGTCAGCATTTCTGAATGGATATTTGGAAGAAGAAGTCTACATTGAGAAACTAGAAGGATTCCAATTGTCTGTTCAAGGAGATATAGTCTGCAGATTGAGGAAAGCATTGTATGGACTTAAATAAGCCCCAAGAGCCTGGTATGCAAGATTAGATAAGTATCTGCTAAAGTTATGTTTTAACAAAGGCACAACTAATAGTAATCTTGACTTCAAAATTGATCATGAACACATCTTGATTGTTAAGGTATTTGTTGATGATATCATTTTTGGTGGAAATAAAAGCATGTGTAAATTTTTTTTTGATTAGATGCAAAGTGAATTTGAGATGTCCATTCTTGGTGAAATGAATTTCTTCTTAGGTATGCAAATCATTCAGTCAGATAAGGGCATACTCATATCTTAGTCTAAGTATGTGAAAGAGTTGAAAAAGTTTGGAATGGAGGATTCAAAACCAGTGAGTACTCCTATGATAACTAGATGCAAGTTGAGTAAAGATGATGACTCCCCTAAGACAGATCAGAAAAGGTATAGATTAATGATTGGAGGATTGCTTTATCTGACTCATACCAGACCTGATATTATGAATGTAGTTGGCCTTGTTGCTAGATTTCAAGTTGATCCTAGAGAATCTCATGTTGTAGTCGTCAAAAGAATCTTTAGATATCTGAAGGGAACATCTAATTATGGATTATGGTATCGTAAAGATGATGATTTCACTCTTCATGCATATACAAATGCTGATTGGGCAGGAGATGTGGATGATAGAAAGAGTACTAGTGGTGGTACATTTTTCTTAGGAAAGAGATTTGTTTCTTGGTTGAGCAAAAAGAAGGAGGCAATATCTCTGTCTATTGCTGGGGTAGGGTATATAGTAGCAACAACTAATTGTACTCAAGTTTTGTGGATGAAGCAAATGTTGAAGGATATCAAAATTATGATTGAAGAACTTGTTACAATCTTTTGTGATAATTCAAGTGCCATAAACATTTCAAAAAATCTGGTGTTGCATTCAAAGACAAAGAACATATCCATCAAGTTTCACTTTTTGAGAGAGAAGGTAAATGAGAATGAAGTCAGATTGGAGTTTGTTTCATCAAAGGATCAGATTGTGAATATCTTCACTAAGGCTCTACCCAAAGACACTTTTGAGTATCTCAGAGAGATGCTAGGGGTTATTACCCCTCCTGTTCAGAACTAAGGTGCACCAATGTGCATCAATCCGATGGAACACACAATCATATCTTGTGATCTAGACAGATGTGAAGGGGATGCTACTCAGGGGGAGTAGACAATATGTTAATTTTGGAGTTTAGTTTAGTTGTATCTAAGAAACAAAATGGGAGAGAGATGATTGCAAATATGTGCCCTTTACCATTGATGTCAAAGGGGAGAGAAGTCATGTGAAAAATTTGGAAATAAGTAGTTGCTGGTGAAAGGGGGAGCAGTGAAGAAAAGTGGTGGCAGATGTGATAAGACAAAGGGGGAGAAGTCCTTGTCTTGATGGCTAAATTAGTTTTTCACATCATATGTTGCCATCAATGACAAAGGGGGAGATTGTTGAAAATGTGTGCCTATGATGTGTTGGCATTGATGTCAACATATCTCCTTGTCAGAGACAGTGAAGATAGTGTAGATCATTAAAGTAGATTGCTCCACATTTCTAGTGAAATGAATATTAGAGTTTGCAGACTAAAGGGTTTGTAGAGGATTGTCTAAAGTTGTTCCAGTTAAGATTTGAGAGGTCTGCATGAAGTATTGGTGAAGTTATGGCCATTTGAGTAGAACCAGGTTTCTGCAGTTGTTCACAGGTAACAGAGTGATAAGAATTTGGTCCGGATTGCTCCGCATTGGAATATCATGGTCTGCAGTTCTAGAGGTATGTTTGGGATGTTGGTGTGTATCCTCAACTCAAGTGGTTCATAGTTTGGAGGTCTGCAAGCAATCTTTCTAGTGTGATAGTCATGACAGTTGGTGTTCTTAAGTTCCTATGTGAAAATGCAAGTGATTCTGGTGATTTGAGGTGGTGCGGTTGTTCTTGTTGATTTCATTGTGCTTGTGGAGATCTCTAGATTGTGTGCCTATTGTGTTGGTGGTCCTGTTGGTCATGATGTTAGTCATTCGCAAACATAGAATAAAAGTTACACAACAACCTTTACTCATCTTGAAAGATACGATGAATTCAGAGAATTCATGATCCCAAGTCTCCATTGATTAGGTCTTAATCTACTGACGTTACTCAGTGGTCGATGTGTGTTGCTGTTTTCCATTCAGG
Organism: Cunninghamia lanceolata; assembly: GCA_027924645.1. Lineage (NCBI taxonomy): Eukaryota > Viridiplantae > Streptophyta > Pinopsida > Cupressales > Cupressaceae > Cunninghamia > Cunninghamia lanceolata. The sequence goes on from BSBN01000725.1 coordinate 4,701,469, forward strand.
GGCCTTACGTGTTTCCGCAAAGTTCATCATGATCTTCAAATATCCTACTCTGTATGTCTGCTCTGCATAAATCTCCAACAATTCTACCTCTGCACTGTGAATTTAGTCAAATAATGTGCCTACAGGCTGATATTTGCATGATTTCTACCATTATGTATGATTCTTTGCATGATATTTTCAATACTACATGCATTTAACTCAAATATGCTAATGATTTTCAGTTACCTACGGGATTTCAGCATATTTCTCTGTTCTGCTTGTTATTTATCATGATTTGCAGTTATGGTGATGAATTTATGAAATTGAAAAAAGGAAAAGGGTTAAAGAATAAGATTCCCAAAACTACTTGACTTAGATCATTGATCCACATACAAGCTCCCATACATGCAATGAAAAGAAGGAAACTAGAATCATACTTCACCAGGACATTCCACAAATCCGCATGATCTAGTGCAAATCTTCAAAGGAAAAGTTGATAACAACATGTAATGAAATGAAAGTGCTTCTAGTTGAACACAGCATTCACCAGTACATATCCAGAAATCAACAAGAAGATTACGTAAAATTTACAATCAGGATGTAATCTGAAACTTCATATCCATTCAGTATGCTCAAGAACAGGTACATTTACAGTGATCTGAAGAAAGAACCTTGACATTTCAACAATTCTATCCTCATTAGTCTCAGTAATCCGATCTCCTAATTGATTCTACAGTAATTAGCCTTAATGCACCAGATGCGTCTGTGTATTCTAATGTATCTCCTTAATGCCTCAGGCTCTGGCCTTTATATAGAGCAAATGCCAGAAAATAGTTACAATGATCCAAGGATTAGGATCCCCTCATAATAATCAACGGTCCAGATGACAAGCACATGCTTCACCAGTTGGCAAATGTACAGCTGGCACAGAATATTCCAGCATCTTTGATTTGATTCGGTCTCCAGCTGGCGAACAGCATATTTGACAATATCCCCCTCATTTCTGGTTCATGTTGCCTCCTTGTGCAACCATACAATTCTCAGCTTCAGCAGCAGCTCTAACAGCATCATGACTTCCTGAAAATAAACAGACAAACATTAAGTTCATCATCATGTGGATAAACAATAGGAAGTTAAACGTTTTATTAAACATGCTTCAAAATGTACAATTACAAGCAATCAGGCCTCATACCTGTGGAAAATATGCACTAAATGCAAAAACAACATCAAAACAATCAGGTCAACCATCGTTGACCAAAAATCAGGCAGTCGGGCTTTCAAATTTCTAATCGCTTCATGTTTTCCCGCCCATTTCCATGTGTATCGGGTTCAAATATGATCATGTATGTCAAAATATACAAGGAAATAACCGCTTTAAACAAATTATTTCAAATCCGGCCTTGCATGCTCTGTTTGTATATTTCAGGTCATCATCATATTCGCATCGGCGTGACCACATATGATCGGGGTGACAAAATTAAACTTGGCCGATGGCAACAGTTATACCGACGCCAAAAATCATGATGATGCCCAACTCTATGTCTTCTATCTAGCTGTAGGATATCATGAAATATGATGCTCCTCCCTTCCGAATGCTCTGATGAAAAGCACATTAGGATGTTTCGCTTCTGCATATTGGGGAAAGAAAGACATCATCGTCATCATCATGTCGAAGGAAAATAGGAGGATTTGGAAGATGATCCTGCTGCTGAGGAAAGGAAAATGATGGTGACGTCATCGTCATATTCGGGCTTCATTAAAATGCAAAAGATAACGTCACCGTCATGTTTCGTTAAGATCAGGGGATAAATGTAATATCGGGTCACCTAAGGAAGATGATCGGGTGATGAATGTAATATGACCCCTTTGCAGCCAAGGTAACCCTCTCGAAAGATCAGGATGATGATGATCATCATCATCATATCCGCACTAGGTGATTTAAAATATGATCCTGCTGAATGTCCAGGTGACGTCATCAGGATATCCGGGGCTTTTGTTAATCTTAGAAAATGACGTCATCGTCATATTTGCGAACCGGATCATGTTTTGGAAAAAATCCTGCCGAAGGAGAAATGTGATGGTGATGTCATCCTGATATTTGCTTCTTCGTTTATCAGGTCGGGATGACGTCATCAGGATATTTGCAAAAGGTTATATTTCTCGGCAGGAGGATATTACGAAATGTCGGGTAGACAAACAAGATCATGATGATCTTGACAACATGACTTAGGAATGGAATATCACCCTCCCTTTGAAAGATAGGGTGATCATCATGATTGTGCAAAAGGAGATCAGGAGGATATGAAATATGATCCTGCCTTGAAAGATCAGGATGATGATGATCACCAGGACTTTGACGTGCGCATGCAAACTATGCAGATGGTGGATTTTCTAAGTAGGGTGATATTATAATATCAGCATGATATTATAATATCGGGTGATGTTAAAATATCATGATGCTCGCGATGTGTCCAAGGTCATTTGACGGGTAAAACACACTATCACTTAAGATTGACGTCCGGATATTGGGACTGCATGATTTTTATCGGGTGATAGACCAAGATCATGATGATGACCTTTCGTGATACAAAAGACCGCTCGATGGGGAAAACTTACTATGACTTAAAGTTGACGTCCGGATATTTCGACCTCAGGATATTATCGGGGGGCATTTCAAATATGATGATGATGTTCTTCATACAACAAAACTGAGTTTATAAAATATGACCCTCTTCTTGCGAATATCAGGTTTGACCAAAACTTTGACTGTGCATAACTCCCTCATATGGACAAATTTTCAAGTGATGTAAAAGGCAAACCTGCATGGAATTTCAAGCTCTTTCTAACCATGAGGTCATAGAAACAAAATATGAACTTTTACAAACTAACCTCATGATGATGACCAACCTCATCGAATATCATGATGATGATGCACCTGACCTATTTTTACCAAACCGCCAGAAAGCAGACAACACAAGCCAAGCCAAAAGTTGGGTCCCTGTTTTGATAAGTTAAAATGGGGCGTGTTGTGTAACCACACAACAACTTGCCACCAAAGAAAATAAACAAATTCCAATGATTCAAGTGATGTGATCACATCTATCTATAGTGTTCTAATTCTGTCTAAGTAAAAGCATCATAATCCTCTGAATGATAAAATTTCATTATGGTGATAAAGCTAACAAAGGATCAGGTGTGTGCATATGATTAATTATCCTCATCTTGAAAGTAAGTTGAAAACATAAGTAACTGGTGTTAAACTACATAGTTGGAGATCATCCCTCATAGCCAACCTGGATAGAGCCTTGCTGCCAGCAGGCGTCCATAGCCCCGGCAAGGTTATCTATACAATCTCCCTAAGTAGAGCCCCACTGCCAGCAGGCGTCCATAGCCCCGGTAGAGTTACTTAGATGGCCTAATTTTATTTCTTTTCTGATTTTCCTTTAAAAATTTATATTTGATATCATCATGTCAGCTTATTTGTACAAGGTGTAGTCACTTGCAGCTTTAGGTTGGAGATTGTATTGGTAGCAAGGGAGTCCCTTTAGATTTTTCACTTAACACCTATACTAGTGTGTTCAACAAACCCAAGGCTGTTAGGTGTTTCATTGTGTTTGATTCACTTTGGACAAGAAAAAGCACCCTGATGAAAAGACATCATAAACCTGATCATGAACACTTCTTAGAATGAATCATAACCTATATTTAAATGTGATCTCATCATCTGAATCCCAACAATTTAATTATTTTCTTAGGGTGATGAAGTGCATCATCTTGACTTACCAGAACAAGGTCCCAACCAACAAAACAACAACAACAACAAACAAACTGCACAAACAACTATACAAATATACAATATGATACATATGACTTTCATGAAGTCATTCAGGCCTGGAAATAATGTTTGAGGAATTGTCCATTGACTGGCAATGGGACATCCTCACCTGTCAGGTTCTTAAGCCTATAAGTGCTGTCTCCTAAAATCTCAGAAATTTGAAAGGGACCTATCCATAATCTATCAAACTTACCATGATCACCTTTCTTTTCATGGGCTTTATCCCACATCAGGACTAAATTGGATATCCTGAAAGCTTTAATTCTGGCTCTCTTGTCAAACCAGTGTTTGACAACAGCCTGATGTTTTGCAAATTGGTCAATCGCTTGACTTCGTTTTTCTTCCAGATGCATCAATTGAAGCAACCTGACTTCCTGTTTATTATCTATGCCTAGATAGTCTTGGGCAAACTGCAGAGTAGGAATTTTCAAGTTTACAGGGAGGATAGGATCTACCCCATATACTAGTTGGAAGGGTGAGTTTCCTAATGCAATTTTCATTCTAGTTCTGTCTACCCATAAGGCATATTTCAGAAATGAGTTCCATTCCCTGGGATTTTTCTCTATCAATTTTCTTATGATACTCAGTAAATTCTTATTGGTGGATTCTGCTAATCCATTTCCCTAGGGATAGTAGTTGGATGAGAACTTAAGTATGATCCCATGATCAAAAGCCCAACTTGACAATTTGGTGGAAATGAAGGCAGAACCATTATCACTTACCAATGCATAAGGAATTCCATACCTGGTGACAATGTTGCTTTCCAAAAATTTAATGACATCATCCGCAGTACAAGTTTTGCTGCTGATAGCCTCAGTCCATCTAGTACAATAATCAGTAATCGTTAGGACATACCTCTGGCCTGAGGAAGACGGAGGATTGATCGGTCCTATGAACTCCATGCCCCACTGTGCAAATGGGTGCTCTTCCATCACTGGCTGCAACGGTTGTGCAGCATATTTTTCTCTGTTGGTAGCAACCTGGCAAACATGGCAACATTTAACATGATCAGCCGTGTCTTTAAAAATTGTAGGCCAGTAATATCCTGCTCTGAGGATTGCATGTGTTGTGGCTAATGCTGATCCGTGTGCAGTACCAAACTTGTCATGTAACTCTGTTAAAACTTTATTTGCTTCTGGTTTCTCTAAGCATCTCAGGTATATTCCTTCATAATTCTTCTTGAACAAGGTTCCTCCCTTCATCATATACTTCTGGGATCTTATCTTTAAGGCTCTTCTCTGTGAGGCTTGCATTCTTGAAGGACATCTTCCGGTGATCAGGATGTGCTTGATGTCTGAATACCATTCCCCATTGTCTTTCTCATTGATCACATACTACTGACTGATGATGTTTGGATCAGTTTCAGATATCATCTGGCTCAGAGCTTGTCCTCTTACTAGCTTCATTGGTGTGATCTCCATGTCATATTCTTGTAATATAGTAATCCATTTGGCCCTTTTTTCACCAGGTTCACTCTGCATCAGCAGCATCTTTACTGCTGCATCTGGTACCACAGCAATCACTTTGCTTCTCAGTATATAATGTCTGAACTTTTTTACTGCTCTGACTAATGCAAGTGCCTATCTTTCAACATCTACATATCTCAACTCAGCATCCCTGAAAGGACAGCTCATGAAAGCAATTGGTTTCTCTTCTTTCTCTTTATTTCTTTGAGTTAACACTGCTACAGAAGTATGTTCTGAGGCAAATGAGTAGATGTAGAAATCTCTTGTATAATCTGGACTAATGAGGACAGGAGCATCTAAAATGGCCTTCTTTATATCTTCAAAGGCAGCCTTGGCTTCTGGTGTCCACTCAATTTGTGCATCTTTTTTCAACATGGCATTTAGTGGTCTGACAATTTCAGCAAAGCCTGTGATGAACTTCCTCACAAAATTTATCTTACCAAAATAAGATTTAAGTTCCTTTTTGCTTCCTGGAAGTTGTAACTTCATAATAGATTCCACCCTGTCAGGATCAATGATAATTCCATCTTCTGTGATCAGGTGGCCTAGTAATTTTCCTGTTGTGACTCCAAATATGCACTTCTTAGGATTCAAAGATATTCCATATTCTTCACATTTCTTCAGTACACTTCTGAGATCAGCAACATGATTTCCTCTTTCCTTGGAGAATACTGTCAGGTCATCCATGTAGATGACTATACATTTTCCTACTAAGCCTCTGAAGGCTATGTCCATTGCTCGCTGGAATGTAGCTCCAGCATTTATAAGTCCAAATGGCATACGTTTATATGCAAATATCCCCCACTTTGTGGTGAAGGCAGTTTTTAATCTGTCAATTTTATCAACCATCACTTGGTTGTATCCTGAAAAACCATCCAAGAAGGACATCATCTTGGCTCCATTCACAATTTGTAGAACTTCATCCAAAGAGGGCAAAGGATAATTATCTTTTTCTGATGCTCTGTTCAGGTTCCTGAAATCTACACATAATCTGATGTCTCCATTCTTCTTTCTGACTGGCACAAGGTTCGCCACCCAAGTGGAGTGCCTTACAGGAAATATTATCCGGGCATTTAACAATTTCTTGACTTCTTCAAGGATGATTGGTTCAAGCAGAGCATTGACTGGCCTCTGCTTCTGTCTGAAAGGTTTTGCATCTGGCTTGAGAGGTATAGTATGAGTTATGACAGAAGTGTCATATGTCTTTAGCTCATCATAAGTCCATGCAATTACATGTATGTAATCCTTAAGGGCCTGAGTTATTCCTTCTAACTCTTCTAGTGTACAAACCTTACCCAATAAGACATTTCTCTTGTCATCAGCTTGTCCAATATTCACCTGTGAATATTGACCTCCATCTGCCTTAGGCAGATCTTTATGTTTAAGCATATTATCTAGATCAAAGGCTCTTTCTAATTCAATCATACCTTTGGGAATTCTATTGCTAGGCAACTCTAATATCTCATCTTCTTCCCAGACATGATCTTCCATATCATTCTCATCTATAATCTGAGCTTCAAATATGTCTCTGTTTGATATGAAGTCCAGGATGTGCTAATCATCATCAAACACTTGGAGATTAGTCACATTGTCAGGTACTGAAGGTACTGACACCAATTCTACTGAAAATCTCTTCAGACCAGATATAGACAGCGGTTCCAACGTACTAGCGGCCTGGGCAAGTGCATCTACCCTCTGGTTCTGTTCTCTTGGTACCTGAACGATATTAAAGGCATCAAAGTCTTCAATCAGGTCCCACACACGATGCCTGTAATTTGATAGCTTTCTATAATTACAAGAGTAAATTCCTCTTACTTGTCTCACAACCAGTTCTGAATCTCCAAAGACATGCAAGATCTTCACTTTCTTCTTATGGGCAAACAACATTCCATTAATCAGAGCTTCATACTCTGCGACATTATTGGTGCAGGGGAACTGTAGTCTGTAAGCTGCTAAGTAGGATTTCCCTGATGGATCAATAAGGTCAATTCCTACCCCGGCACCTTGCTTGGATTTGGATCCATCAAACCTCAGGATCCAAGGCTTATCTTTAGTAGGACATTTGTCTTTAGCAGGATATTTACTTGAACTTCCTTTCTTCTTTGCAGCTCTGGCTGCTGCCCCGCCTGATATCCACTTTAACTTGGGGATGTCATCCTCAAGTCTCTTCTTTCCTTTATTTGATGAGCCTGATGGCTTTTTTGTTTTCTCTTCCATCTCAGCAGGAGGATGATGTTCAGCACATACAGCTGCATGCTTCTTCAAAATATGTAAGCATAGTGAGCAAGTTGTTTCTGAGTGAGGTGCCTCATGCAGCCTACACCAACCTCTAATTAAAACCTCCTGGGGAGATTTACGCTGCTGTGTCATCTTTTCTATTTCTTTTACTAGAAATTCTTCGAACTTCGTCAGGTCACTGCCTTTATCTTCACCAGACAACTCATAATCTAATTCCATGAAGCAATCACTACCAGGAGTGATCTTTTCTTTTCTCATATCATTTATCGGATCCAACACCAGGACCTCTTTTGTTTTCCGGATATGATCTTCATCAGGATCCGTCGGTGCCTCTGCTCCTGCAGAAGACAAATAAGAATTAGTACCATCATCATCATCAGACATAGCACTCACCTCGGAATATGATGATGATGCTTCACTATATGTTTGCTCCAGTATCATCATGTCTAAGCATGGTTCACAAGTCTTTTCTGAATGTGCTTCGCCATGTAATCTGCACCATCCATCAATCAAAATATCATTAGCAGATATATTCAATAATTGGCAACATTTTACCTGAGTAGATAAATGTATCTCGAAATCTCTGAAGCGATCTATTTCATTCTCATTATCTGGATTATTATCAAACTCCAGACTCGGCATGTCCTCATGATAATCATCATGATGATGATGATGAACATCCAACATCAGGATCTCCTCTATTTTAACAGTTTGTGGCCTAATGTGATAAACTCCAGGTTCTACATTTACATACATGATCTCATTTGTTTTGTTATATTCCGTGATCATATGTTTCATCCTAGGCTCAGCATCAATCCTGATCTGATTAGGTATACCTTTCCATGGTAACCACATGTGACTGAAGTCTGTGGACATATATCCGTTAAGCATTTTAGACCAATCTCGGCTAAGCAACATCCCATATGTATCAGGTATGTCCACTACCTGAATGTCAATGTAATACTGGATCCGAGGATCAGATGCTAGCTGCATGTGAATGTGAGTGAGTTCTCCCACTACACTTACTTCTGTCTTGTCCAGTTGAGTGACCTTCTTTAAGGATTTAGTAGGATGCAGTCCTAATGCGTTGCATATTGACAAAGGCATAACATTCGTTGAGGCTCCTGAATCAACTAAACAGTTGTGCAAGTTCTTGCTGAACATTCTTATGGTGAGGAGAAACGGAGGTGATTCAGTTTTATCTCTATACAAGGTCATGTGGGAGGTTTCAGCAGCTTGGACTGTAGCTGACACTTTGGGCTTGATAAAGTTATCTTTAGCAGCATGATCTTTGCCATTGGATTGACTTGAAAGATGATTATCCTCTTTAGGAGCAGCATCATCTAGTGACTTCATGAATGCCCTTTTGATGGCAGGAGTTTTTAGTAACTCAGATAGGGACAGGCTGATCTTGATTTTCTTCATTTCATCAGCCAAATAGCTGACTAACTTGTCAGACTCTTGAGGTGCATTTACGACTTTTGTTACCGTGTTTTGAGGAGACAAGTATTGAGCATTCACCTTAGGGAACCCAGGGTTATTGCTAGCCTTAGGATCAGGAGGTGTGTTGAAGTTGTTTGGAGGTAGAGATGATGTCAATGGACCAGCAGGTCTGTTGGCATTGCTCCTCAGGTTATAATTGTGCTTACCAGGGTATTGCTGCTGGTATGCATGTACTTCCTCATGCTCTCTTGCAGGTTCATTTTCATCCTCAAAGGGGAAGACATAGTTTGTTTCAAAGGTTAAGGTAGATTCTTCACATGTCTGATTATAATCCTGATGAGGTTGATTTGTGTACATTTCTAACACAAAAGCTGAGTCATATCCACAAGGAACTATTTCATTTCCTTCTGCCTGAGGTGGATTTCCAGAAGTATTAGACACTTCAGTCTGAAAGATGCTGGCAGCAATCCTAAATTGTGGACAATCTAATTCTGCATGTGCATTTGTATTGTGAATCCTGCACCAATTGGTAAGGGCTGCTTCAGCAAGATTGACTCTAGTAGTCTGTTGGGCTTCACCAGGAGGTTGATTGTCTAGGGGTGATGGTAATGAACCGTTATTTGGCCTAGAGTTCCACACTCTAGGCTATCTAGGAGAATTATTATTGTTTCCACCATTATTGTTGAAGTTATTGTTGTTATATCCTCTGTCAGGGTAGTTTGGTCTGTCATTGGAATAACTCCTATTCTGACCTGATTGCGAATAAAACCCTTGATTTCTCAAATGTGTTACTTCTGTGGTGAGTTTTTTGAGTTGAGCAGAAATTTCTTTGATTTCCTCCTTCTCCTCTTGAGCTTTGGCCACTACATTTTCAGTCTAAGGCTTGAAAAAAGAAGATCCATGGTTGTTGTTGGATAGATCTGTACCCTGAGGTGTCTGAGCATGTGCAGGATATTGTGGCAATTGGCTATTTCCATTAGGAGGAGGCATAATACTCAATGGGGGTACTTGCAAAGGTGCAGGCATGACTGCTAGGGGCATCAATGATCCATTTGGATATTGTGCAGGATATTGTGAAGGATAAGCTACAGGATATTGTGCTGGATATTGTGATTGCATGCCAGGCAAAGTAGGGAATGCTATATTTGGAGTAGGAGCAGGTATCAACTGCTAATTTACCTTGATAGCTTCTTGAAAAGCTCCTGTCAAAGTAGTGATCTCAGGATGTGTTCTCCTGATGAACATGGAAGTTAATGGATCCAGGGCTGAATAATAGATACTCCTAGCAGCAGCATCAGTTACCACATATGGGGCAACTAGCTTGGACAACATTTTCTAGAACCTAGCATTGAAATTAGCAATAGGCTCATTCTCAAATCTTTTGATTGTGGCAAACATGTGGTAATTCATGGATGGATCAATAGGGATTTTGAACCTGTCAACAAAGGCTTTCTCTAAGACAGCCCACGAACCGACAGAAGCTTGGCCAAGACTGATGAACCAGTTATAAGCCTCTTCCCCTAGGGAAAAAGGAAATAATCTGCACACCACGTCTTGATGTTCTATTCTGGCTCTGCAGCACGCTTCTTTAAATGTCCTGATATGATCATCAGCATCTTGATAAGGATGATACCTTGGGCAAAGTTTGTCCAGATTCTTTGGTAACTCATGATATGCAGTAAAAGTCAAGGGTGACTCCGCTGCAAAGAAAGACATTGCAGCCTGAGGGGGCTGAACTGGTGGTGCAGTTGGCTGAGATTGAACTAAAGGTATACCCTGGGTTTGAACAGGAGGTGTCACGGATATACCGGAAGGTATTTGCAAACCGACAGGGGTTACAGGAGGAGGTCCCGGTGAAGTTCTGGATGCACTAGACCCTGGAGTATGGTGAATGTCCACAGTCCTAGGTCTGAAACCTCTAACAGGCAATTCTTCAAAAACTTCACTAGGTCTAGACCTGGTATTTATCCTGTAAGCCAGGATTTCTCGATTTGGAAGCAAATTGGTTGAAACTTTGCAAATATTGGCTGGATTCCACCGAATGAGGTGATATTTACAGTTAAACGGTAAATCAGACTGGATATTTATGAAATATTTGCGAAGATACTGCAAATGTGACAGTATATTGGGATATCCTGACCCGTAGCACAAGATCTCAAGTGTTTAAGGCTCAAATTCTCAAAGCTTGAACAAATTTACGCATCTTTAGCCGATATTAGTGAATTCAGAGAGATCTACTGTAAAGCCTGCAATATTTATGTGAGATCTGGAAATCTTTACATAGCATGTGCATATACAATCTTGTCACAGCAAATATTTACGAAATTTACTGAAATTCACGAGTGATCTGAGGATACCTTACTCTTATACGTCATCAAACCTGAAAATACTAATGATGTTGCGTTATCTTCCGGTTGGCCCTTCTTCTAGCGCCAATTTATGTTGGTCATGATGTTAGTCATTCGTAAACATAGAATAAAAGTTACACAACAACCTTTACTCATCTTGAAAGATACGATGAATTCAGAGAATTCATGATCCCAAGTCTCCGTTGATTAGGTCTTAATCTACTGACGTTACTCAGTGGTCGATGTGTGTTGCTGTTTTCCATTCAGGGGCCTTATGTGTTTCTGCAAAGTTCATCATGATCTTCAAATATCCTGCTCTGTATGTCTGCTCTGCATAAATCTCCAACAATTCTACCTCTGCACTGTGAATTTAGTCAAATAATGTGCCTACAGGCTGATATTTGCATGATTTCTACCATTATGTATGATTCTTTGCATGATATTTTCAATACTACATGCATTTAACTCAAATATGCTAATGATTTTCAGTTACCTACGGGATTTCAGCATATTTCTCTGTTCTGCTTGTTATTTATCATGATTTGCAGTTATGGTGATGAATTTATGAAATTGAAAAAAGGAAAAGGGTTAAAGAATAAGATTCCCAAAACTACTTGACTTAGATCACTGATCCACATACAAGCTCCCATACATGCAATGAAAAGAAGGAAACTAGAATCATACTTCACCAGGACATTCCACAAATCCGCATGATCTAGTGCAAATCTTCAAAGGAAAAGTTGATAACAACATGTAATGAAATGAAAGCGCTTCTAGTTGAACACAGCATTCACCAGTACATATCCAGAAATCAACAAGAAGATTACGTAAAATTTACAATCAGGATGTAATCTGAAACTTCATATCCATTCAGTATGCTCAAGAACAGGTACATTTACAGTGATCTGAAGAAAGAACCTTGACATTTCAACAATTCTATCCTCATTAGTCTCAGTAATCCGATCTCCTAATTGATTCTACAGTAATTAGCCTTAATGCGCCAGATGCGTCTGTGTATTCTAATGTATCTCCTTAATGCCTCAGGCTCTGGCCTTTATATAGAGCAAATGCCAGAAAACAGTTACAATGATCCAAGGATCAGGATCCCCTCATAATAATCAACGGTCCAGATGACAAGCACATGCTTCACCAGTTGGCAAATGTACAGCTGGCACAGAATATTCCAGCATCTTTGATTTGATTCGGTCCCCAGCTGGCGAACAACATATTTGACAATATCCCCCTCATTTCTGGTTCATGTTGCCTCCTTGTGCAACCATACAATGCTCAGCTTCAGCAGCAGCTCTAACAGCATCATGACTTCCTGAAAATAAACAGACAAACATTAAGTTCATCATCATGTGGATAAACAACAGGAAGTTAAACGTTTTATTAAACATGCCTCAAAATGTACAATTACAAGCAATCAGGCCTCATACCTGTGGAAAATATGCACTAAATGCAAAAACAACATCAAAACAATCAGGTCAACCATCGTTGACCAAAAATCAGGCAGTCGGGCTTTCAAATTTCTAATCGCTTCATGTTTTCCCGCCCATTTCCATGTGTATCGGGTTCAAATATGATCATGTATGTCAAAATATACAAGGAAATAACCGCTTTTAACAAATTATTTCAAATCCGGCCTTGCATGCTCTGTTTGTATATTTCGGGTCATCATCATATTCGCATCGGCGTGACCACATATGATCGGGGTGACAAAATTAGACTTGGCCGATGGCAACAGTTATACCGACGCCAAAAATCATGATGATGCCCAACTCTATGTCTTCTATCTAGCTGCAGGATATCATGAAATATGATGCTCCTCCCTTCCGAATGCTCTGATGAAAAGCACATCAGGATGTTTCGCTTCTGCATATTGGGGAAAGAAAGACATCATCGTCATCATCATGTCGAAGGAAAATAGGAGGATTTGGAAGATGATCCTGCTGCTGAGGAAAGGAAAATGATGGTGACGTCATCGTCATATTCGGGCTTCATTAAAATGCAAAAGATGACGTCACCGTCATGTTTCGTTAAGATCAGGGGATAAATGTAATATCGGGTCACCTAAGGAAGATGATCGGGTGATGAATGTAATATGACCCCTTTGCGGCCAAGGTAACCCTCTCGAAAGATCAGGATGATGATGATGATCATCATCATATCCGCACTAGGTGATTTAAAATATGATCCTGCTGAATGTCCAGGTGACATCATCAGGATATCCGGGGCTTTTGTTAATCTTAGAAAATGACGTCATCGTCATATTCGCGAACCGGATCATGTTTTGGAAAAAATCTTGCCGAAGGAGAAATGTGATGGTGATGTCATCCTAATATTTGCTTCTTCGTTTATCAGGTCGGGATGACGTCATCAGGATATTTGCAAAAGGTTATATTTCTCGGCAGGAGGATATTACGAAATGTCGGGTAGACAAACAAGATCATGATGATCTTGACAACATGACTTAGGAATGGAATATCACCCTCCCTTTGAAAGATAGGGTGATCATCATGATTGTGCAAAAGGAGATCAGGAGGATATGAAATATGATCCTGCCTTGAAAGATCAGGATGATGATGATCACCAGGACTTTGACATGCGCATGCAAACTATGCAGATGGTGGATTTTCTAAGTAGGGTGATATTATAATATCAGCATGATATTATAATATCAGGTGATGTTAAAATATCATGATGCTCGCGATGTGTCCAAGGTCATTTGATGGGTAAAACACACTATCACTTAAGATTGACGTCCGGATATTGGGACTGCATGATTTTTATCGGGTGATAGACCAAGATCATGATGATGACCTTTCACGATACAAAAGACCGCTCGACGGGGAAAACTTACTATGACTTAAAGTTGACGTTCGGATATTTTGACCTCAGGATATTATCGGGGGGCATTTCAAATATGATGATGATGTTCTTCATACAGCAAAACTGAGTTTATAAAATATGACCCTCTTCTTGCGAATATCAGGTTTGACCAAAACTTTGACTGTGCATAACTCCCTCATATGGACGAATTTTCAAGTGATGTAAAAGGCAAACCTGCATGGAATTTCAAGCTCTTTCTAACCATGAGGTCATAGAAACAAAATATGAACTTTTACAAACTGACCTCATGATGATGACCAACCTCATCGAATATCATGATGATGATGCACCTGACCTATTTTTACCAAACTGCCAGAAAGCAGACAACACAAGCCAAGCCAAAAGTTGGGTCCCTGTTTTGATAAGTTAAAATGGGGCGTGTTGTGTAACCACACAACAGGTCCATATTGAAGATTGAGCTCGTAGTTGAAGATTTCTCCTTGGGTGTTGTTGTTCTTTCCAGTCTTGCAAATGTGTGCCTATGAAGATGTTTCATGCGTGTTGCGGATGATCGAAGAGAAGTTCTATGAAGCATTACGTATTGTTCAAGGAAGATTTAAGTCCCAGTTATGTTTGGCTGATAGTGTAGTGATCTACACGTAGTATTTTGTATTGATTCAAGTATTTTGTAAATGTTTGTAATGCCGACCTTGGAGATTATTCCAATGGTTGATGAATGTAATGCTGACCTTGATGATTCATTCCAAGGTTGATGTAGCATATAAATACTTGTAGTTGAGTTTTTGAAAGCTTTTCCTTGAGAGAAAATGATTAAATTCTAAGGAAGGTAAAAAGGCAGAGCAGAGAAGAGGAAGATCAGAAGAAGAAAAGTAGAGATGATGTAGAGGTAGCAGAGAATTGTTTTGAGAGTAGAGCAGATGTTTTGTGAGATTCAATGGAACTAAACCTTGGCATGGTGAAGATGTTGCTTCTTAGTTCAACCTTTTTGTGTTAATCTTGTGAATGTTTTGTAGATAGTGAGTCTCTTGGAGCAGTGAGCTCTAGGCAGTGCACCTGAAGGCATGTACTTTCCCATTTTTCTATTCTTTTAATAGAGAATAAATCTTGTGGGTTACCCCCACCATGGTTTTTCCTTAACCAGGTTTCCACGTTAAATATTTTTGGTGTTATGTGTGTTGGTTATGTTTTTACTCATATGTTGTTGATTCATATTTACATGATTATATCATTAATCTATTAATAAGTGGTAAATAAGATTAAATAGAACAAAGGTTAAAGTTTTGAGACAACTGATTCAGCCCCCCTCTCAGTTGTCTATCCTAATTTCAATAGGCACAACCTTCAAATTTAACCGATTTCAAATTAGGTCTGGACCTAAACATTCCTATCATGGAAAGGAATGAGTACAAATCACACCACACCTTAGTAGGACCTAAATCCTCTTTCCCACACTTCTACATGTTTTCTCAATCCACGAAGCACATCCACAATTAGTGTTAACACCCAAGTTAGCTAAACTTGTGTAAACAACAAGAAGACTTAGGTACAAGCTTCCAAGAACACAACCATGGCTTGTGGATTAGGCACAAGCCTTCAAGACAATTTGGAAACATCCACAAACAAAATGAAATCACCTGGGAGTCAACAAATTCATCTACAACAAATCTCACTTGAAGACAGATCACAGACTGCTCACAACCAACACTGCCAAGCTTTGCTACTCATGAAAACTACATTCTAGAGCACTAAATCATAATTCTTTGGATCTAACATAGATATAGACCTTATAAACATTCATCCAAAACTATAAGACTAAAAACCAAACTACAGAGAAATGTGGAACAAAATACTTTCTCCCAGTCACACTGCAAATACTACTAGACATAGTCTTCAATTGGTGAATATAACTATCAATCCACAGTGTTCTGGAGCTCCAAATTCTAGATTTAACATCTTTAACAACTTATCCAAAACATATCAAAACCTCACACTCTGGTCTTCAACACAAAAGAAATGTAGAGTAAAAACTTGGACAATATCCTGTAAGCTAGAATACTTCTTCACAACATTGTCTTCAATTTTTATCAAATTTTCTCAAAAGAACTTGGAAACTTAGTAACAAGAACAATATACTAACATCATCAACACTTCTACAAGACATTTAAATAACTTTAACACAATAACACAATCAACCAATAATAACAACATTGGAAGATACAGTTGACACCAATGACAACACAAGCATGTTAACATCAATGACGACACCGATTAGCACATACTTACAACAATCTCCCCATTTATCATTGATGGCAACATATGATGTGAAAAACCATCATGACATAATTATGTACTAATCTCACTCTTGTCCTTTCTTTCATACATCTTACTCTCTCTTTTTTTTCGCATGAACTCTCTCCCCCTCTGACATCATTGGCAAAGGGTGACACACCTTTCTCAAGCTTTCTCCCCTTGAATATAATATTGCTCATACTTGTATTGTTCTTAACTACTCTAAATACCTCCCCCTAACTACAACACTCTTCAGTGACACTACCTACTCCCCTTGAGAGGTAACCTCCACCATTAGTCTAGAAAAGAATGACTCTTAAATCACACTGGATTCATGCACTTCCTTATGCATCTAGTTCAACAAAGGAGGGGCAATGACCCCTAACTTCACTTGGAGATACTAAAAAGTATCCTTAGGAAGAGCCTTGGTAAATATATCTACAATCTAATCTTTAGTGGGCACATACTCAAGGTTCACTTCGTTCTCTGTAACCTTCTCTCTCAAGAAATGATACTTTATTGCAATATGCTTTGTCCTTGAGTGCATCACTAGATTCTTTGAAATGTTAATGGCACTAGTATTATCATAGAAAATAGGAATTGGATCATCGTACTCAACTTTGATACCCTTCAGAGTTTGTGTCATCCATAGAAACTATGTCCAACATGATACTATTGCAATGTACTTTGCCTCTGCAATAGATAAGGATACTGAATCCTACTTCTTGCTTTTCCATGACACAACTTTATCTCCAAGAAAGAACACACTGCCACTTGTACTTTTCCTCTCATCTATACATCTGGCCCAATCAGCATCTGTGTATGCACTTAGGGTGAAGTTATTGTTCTTTGGATACCACAAACCATGATCAGGAGTGCCTTTCAAATACTTGAATATCCTCTTTACTGCCATGACATGTGACTCTCTATGATCTACTTCAAAATTTGGCCATACGAAAAACTACATGCATGTTATTAGGTCTAGTAGCAGTCAAATAGAGTAATCCTCTAATCATAGACCTATACTTGCTCTGATCAGCCTAAGGAGATTCATCATTTTTCCTCAACTTAAAACCAATTATCATGGGAGTATAAATTGGTTTAGACTCTTCCATTCTAAATTTATTCAACATTTCCTTCACATATTTTGAAAAACAAATGAAAATTCCTTTTTCTGATTAAATGATTTGCAAACTATTGGCCCATTTTCCTTCGTCTACAGTCAAATAGTTCATTTTGAAAATCTCCTAGATACCCCTTTGGTATGGCCTTACAAGCCTTCATTCTCCATATCCTCATGCTCAGCCTTGCCAAAATCCCTGAATCTCATCTGGAGAATCCTTGCAAAAAATCCAAAAATCATTAATCCTCAAATGCCTTTCTTCGCAGGGATTTTCCATTTTCATACTTAGTCATTTTGGTGTGGATATCTTGATGACGTCATCTGGATCTTAGCTAACATCCCAGATATTTCTTAATATCCTAGACCTTAAGGTCCCATTATCCCCTTCATATCCAGATCCTTCTTAATATCCATAACCTTGCGAATGTCACGATGATGTCATCTGGACACCCTTCCAAGAAGCATATGACGATGACATCATCTAGACATTCCTCCTCCGATATATCATCTCATAGTGATAATATCCACGTGGATGACAGTTTCTCCATACTGCGAAGGAAAATTTGATAGGTACATATCCAGATATCGCATAGCCTGTAGATTGTTGAATCTGACATCATGTTCCTTCTATGGGGCTACAAAATGAAGACATCTATAAAGTATGTTGGTAATGGGGAGCCACATGGAGGGCTGAGTGCGCTTCCATAGAGCCCAAATGAAGATGGCCCTTTTCCTTCTGCTTGGCTCCAGAATTGTGAAATGTGTAAAGTGTATCAAAGGCCGATGACAATCAGATAATAGCACATTTTTGTAGGTGAATCTTTCTTGCAAGGAAGATTCTGTGTGTGTCTGCAAAATGATGACATGTGGACATCTAGATGTTGGTTGACCGCAAATTTGACGATGGATATCTCCCTTATCCTGAGAAATTTCTACATGATCCAAAAGGCAAAAGTGCTTAGAATTTTCTCCTCTTTCATTTGGTGGGCTTTTGGGGGATATTCTCATTTCAAAATATGATCCCAATATCATGATCTGGATATCAGGGTGGCTGCCGACTGAGGATGAATTTGCAGTCTCAGCTGACAAGACACATCTGGAGCTGAATTGAAGTGTTGTAAAAGATTCTCAAATGAAGATATTTGTTGCATTTATGGGTGTAGGTGAGTGATTCAATAGCTCACATTGAAGGTACAAAATATCTCCCATTTGCCCAGGCCCTAGATATTTTATGCAATGAATTCTTGCAAGCCGATGTCCCTTCTGGCAGGGATATTTTCTGACATAGCCCATGAGGCCTTTTATTGTAACCTAATTAGGTCATTTGGAATCAGACGCTATATATGCATGAATGTAAGATGTAAAAAAGGTTGGAAAATAGTTGGATATCCTTTATGCCTCTGTATTCCAAACAAAAATTTCCTCTGTTGTAACTGTGCCTCTTAATCAATACATATGGCATTTTACTTCTTCATGCTTTTAGGTCTATGTAGTATAAGAATTGGTCATTATTTGTGAATGTTTAATTCCTGGCAATCAATTCTTTACCTCTATTAAAATCTTCATGATCTATGTAAGTTTATCAGTTGTATTTCTTTATTTGTGTATCTTAGCTCTATGAATGTCTTTATTCAAACCTAGTGTATCGCCTCCCTTTACTTTCAATTTCACCCCATCTTCCTCTTTTCTTATTAGGTGGATAGATTAGGTTTAGTTTTAGGTCAACTAAATCTCTCATTCAGCAAAGGAACCAACCTCTCTCTGGAGATTCGACCTCCCTGTAGGGTCCCACACCTAGAGGTCATCTCAATGTTTCACTAAATTGTTGGAGCTCTAAAAGCCTTCAACACTGGGTGTAAATCTATGTGACAACAAGTTTTGGCATGCCTAGTGGGACAATAAGCATAAGCAATCAAATAATCAAGCTAAGAATCTAGTGTTCTTCTTAGTACTCTACATTGTGGTAGAATTTTTATGTACCTGGCAACTCTACATGTGTCTGGCTCTGATCAGTGCATCTCTTATGTCTATGCAAACTAGGGCATCTTTAGGAGGTAACTTTCAATTTACTGAACTATCTTTTGTTGCTTCAAGGAGAAGGTCTAGGTTATCTAGGTCTCTTTTGAGAAGAAACAATAGTCTTCCTCTACCACATTCAAGAGCTCAATCCACACCCCCTCTTGTTAGGTTTCAGTATAATAGAAGAGGCTTGCATATCCCTATACTAAATCTGAACATTCCTAGGATGGAAAGGAATTTGCCTTTTGTAACCTTCAATGGAGGAAGTCCATTAGATTTGACTACATATAATGACATATCAGTTGCAACCTTGAAAAGTGTTTCACCCTTCATAGATGATGGTTCTGTAACCCCTGTTGAGCATAGCAAAGATATATCCAATGTATACTCGATCCATCATATACAAAATCAAGATATTGCAGTCCATCTCATGGTCTCATCTTTCAAGGGAAGAGTTCTTCAATGGTTCAGGAGCTTGACCCCTGCTTCAATACATACCTAGGATAAGCTGGGAGTGGCCCTCTACAAATAGTTTGGAGAGAGGGCAGATAATGTTTCATTGCTCAAGCAGTTGATGACTATCAAGAGGGCTCCAAGTGAGATGCTGATAGATTTTAACTTTAGATTCCAGAGGATGTGGGAGAGAATTCCAGCTACCCTCATGCCATCTCCACAAGGTGCTTTCTTATTCTTTCTAAGAGCTTTAAATTTTGATATTGCTATGATGATGCAATCAATGGGTGATGAGACCCTACCAGATGGTTATGGGACAACTTTGAAAGATAAAAATTATTTAACAAAGGCTGGGAAAATTTCTCCCAGGTCTCCTATCCCACTTTTTCCAAAGCAGTGTTCCTCATCCCAGCAACCCATTATTGCTCCTATCCCAGAACCTAAAGCTTCAACATCCTCTCTTTCTCAAGAAGAGAGTGACCTTAAGACCCTGATGTCCAATTTGACCAACAAGGTGAATAGTATAGCTATTTAAACTACTCCCATACCCTATTAGAACTATAACCAGGGGAAGACATCTAGTCAAAATTGGAATCAAGGGTAAAATCTTAATAGAAATTAGAATTGGAACTAAGGATACCAACAAAATAGATACCAAAATCCTAACCCTGCATAGCCTTTACAAACTATTTGACCTATCTAGCAAATACCAGTTGTAAATCATGTTAGGGCCTTAGTCCCCACTCAGAATAATCTGACCTAAGAGGTAGATTAGTGCTATCCTTGCAACCAACCTCACAATCATTCCTCTTGTGATTTTGGTGCACAAGAGAGGGCTTTGATGGTGTTGAACTTTCACACTCATCAGACATCATTATCAGAGGCAACCAATAGAAACTCTGAAGTTCAAAATGAGGTTATCCCTGATGCCAGTATGATGCTATGGACTGTGAAGGACTTCTATGCTATCAATCAACCCATGAATAGTGTTGGTATGCCTATTGTAGATGTCAGGTCAAAGAAGAGGTAGTTGGAGGCTAGTATCATGCCTATTGTGTCACAAAAAGAGCCTGTTCCAAAGGCAAAGGTGGCCAGTGCCACAATCCCAATCATGAGTAGCAAATCCACTACTATAAAAGAAGCTCCATCAGGCTCAAAGGTGCCTGATCTAGCTGTAGAACAACTAAAAAGGGGAACATGGGTTCCCTCTATGCATAAGGCAACCATTTTTCCATTGAATATTATGGAACAAATGATGAAAACAAATATCAATGTTTCCATGTGGGAAGTAATGTCTATCCCTTCCTAGAGGGATCTATTACAAGAGGCCTTAAGGCATTTCCCATCTGCCAAGCCAGTAGTATCAGATCCATCAACTAAGCAGAAAGAAAAGGCTCTTGCTAGTCTTGTGCAACCAAGTGAAGGAAAAGTACGTATAGTCAAGAAACCATCTCCTTTATACTTGTCTTTGATCATTGGCAAATTTTTAGTACACAATTGCATGATAGACTTTGGGGCTAGTGTTTCAAGCATGCCCAAGAAGATAGAAGATGCATTAGGCATCAAGTATACCCCTATTTCATTAGGAGTATTACAGTTGGACGACATCTTTGTGAACACTATAGGCATGATCAAGGGACTGAATTTGACTATGCATGCATGTCCAAACCTAATGATGTAGTAGCATCTAGTGGTGTAAGGGTAATCTTGCATCATCCAAAAAGAAGTTAATTCAAAATCATTGCAGTTGTTTTCATTTCTTTCCATAATTAGTGTTTTTGGTTCCATAATCTCCTGAATAATGATGTATGACTTTTAGTTTTTTTCAAACTGCTCAAATAGCAAACTACCAGTTTTGGAAAGTTTAACTACCATTTTACGAAAGTTTGCATTTGGGCATAGATTGAAGCAAAAAGTTATAGAAAGCTTCATAACTAAATATAAGACCTTTGGTGAAGGAATCAGACAAAGATCATTTGTGAACTGAAAGATATTAAAGTTTTTGTTTTCTGAAAAGCCCCTAAATTTTTTTGAAATGAGATATGAGGAACTAAAACATCCCATAACATCCTGAAAAGTTGATGAAAATCTATTTACAAATTTTCAGCATGATAGTTCACATCGTGATCTTTCTGGCACTTGAAACGGTTCGTCAATTGGACACCTGGATCAAACATTATGCTTCCTGGAAGTTGACCTACTTTTGGAGGGAGTTGCAAATTTTGAAATTTAGTTGGAGGCCACCAAAAAGTACTATTTATGACTATTTTGGGAACCCTGGGTGGGGTAGAGTGAAGGGGGGAAAGTACAGAGTCAAGAATAGGTGGGAAAATAGAAACCCTAACTGATTTGGGGTTACATAAGGCTAAAGATTCCAGAGTCTTGAGATTAGGAAAGTTGTAATGTGTTGTAGCCAGTAGAGGATTCATCCTCTGATTGTATTGAGCTTCTGTAATGTAATGTGTTGTCCAAATCAATAATAGAACATCTCTATTTTCTATGTGTAATTTTTGTTGTGTGTTTTATGATTTACTCCCTTCATCAAGTGGTATCAGAGCAAGGGTTCCTAATTGTGTAGATAGATCACCGACCATGAGGCAATTTGCACTAGGACCTGAGGTTGTGGGTTTGCTGCGGAGATCAAGATGCCTCCACGAAGAAATCGTATTGGGAAGAATGATTTGATAGAAGAGGGTTTTAGAGCCCTGCATAGGAAAATTGATGCATTACAAGAGGAGCTATGAAGAGGGTTTGAGCTGAGAACAAGAGAAGAAAGCAAAGATGAAGTTGAAGAAGAGCTATCTAAGGAAGAACAAGAAGCTACAAGAGATCTTGCAAAAGTTAGGTTGTTGAGGGCCATTTCTAAGATCGGAAAGAGGCCCAGGATTAAATTTTCTACATATTGTGGAGATTTGAATCCAAAACAACTTATTGATTAGATCAATGACATGGAGGAGTATTTCGAGTACAAAGATGTGGAGGACCCAGATTGGGTCAAGTTTACAAAAACAAAGTTGAAGGGCCATGCAAATATTTGGTGGAAGGAGGTCCAGTTAGAGAGGAACATAAGAGGAAAGGGAAAGATCACTAGATGGTCAGGAAACTGAAGAAGCAGTTCATTCCTATGGACTATGAGATGGAGTTGTTGAAGAAGCTGCAAGGACTGAAGCAAGGTAACAAGTCTATTAAGGAGCATACAGAAGAGTTTTATAAGATTACTATTAGGACATGCCATGTAGAGGCCAACAAGGAGAAGGTAGCCCATTACATTAATGGGTTGAGGTCAAGCATTCAAGAGGAGCTAAGCTTGGTCAAAATGACCACCATAGAAGATGCGTACCAATTTTCCCTGAAGGTGGAAGAGAAGCTGAATAAAAGATTTGATAGCAAGCAAAGGGGAAGAAGTCAACGTGGAAGGACTAGTGGAAGACCCTATGTAGGCCATAATGAAGATCAAAAGAAAAGTGAAGAGGCTGGCACGAGTTGAAATCAGAGAGGGGATAATGCCTACTGCCCTCGTGACCAGAACAATGGTAGAAAAGAGGAAGAGAAAGAGGCCAACCCGAGCAAGGACCTGGAAGAGGAGGTTTTAGAGGAACCTGTTTCCAATGTGGAGAAGAAGGGCATCAAGCATATGAGTGTCCACAACATCAAGGAAGGACAAATAGAAGACCTGAAGGTAATGCATGAGTTGCACATGTAGATGAAGATGCACAGTCTAAGCATTCTGAAGATGCTAAAAGGGGAGAAACCCTAGTTGTCAGAAGAACTTTGTTGAAGGAGGAGAAAGAACCCAATCAGAGGAAGAGTTTATTCCGCACAAGGTGCAAATGTGAAGGTAAGTGTTGTGATATTATTATTGACAGTGGAAGTATTGACAATCTTGTTTCAGAGGAGATGGTTGACAAGTTGAAGTTGACAAGAAGAAAGCATCCACATCCATATCAGATTGCATGGTTGCAGAAGGACCACATAGCTTTGGTCAATGAGCAGTGTTTAGTGAAGTTCAAGATTGGGGACTACCATGATGAGGTGCTATGTGATATCATACCGATGGATGCATGTCATATGTTGTTGGGGAGGCCATGGCAGTATGATAGGAATGCTGCCCATGATGGCCATGCAAACACATATTCCCTAACAAAGGATGGAGTTCATCATAAGTTGAAGCCCTTGAAGGAGGTGGAAGAAAAGGTATGTCGTACTGCCAGAATTTGCTTGGTAGATGGTAGGAAATTTTTGGAGGGTATGAAGCATGAGTGTCACTACTTTGCATTGATTCCTAAGATTAGTCAAGATAAATGTGAAGATGTACCAGCAGAAATTTCAAATATGTTGGAAAAAATTTAGGACATTATCTCTGATAATGTACCAAAAGGTTTACTATCGGTGAGGAAGATAAGTCATCAAATGGATTTGATACCAGGAGCTAGTTTGTCGAATAAAGCAGCCCATAGAATGACCCCTGTAGAGAGTGAAGAGTTGAACATACAAGTTCAAGAGCTATTAAGGGGCTGATAAGAGAGAGACTAAGTCCATGTGTAGTACCTACAATACTAGCACTGAAGAAGGATGGAGAGTGGAGAATGTGTACAAATTCTTGAGCCATCAACAAGATCATGATCAAGTACAGATTTCTATTACCCAGAATGGATGACATAATGGATTGTTTGAGTGGAGCCAAGTACTTCACGAAGATTGATCTGAAGAGTGGGTATCACTAGATCCGAATCAGAGAAGGAGACGAATGGAAGACAACCTTCAATACCAAGGAAGGTTTGTATGAGTGGTTAGTCATGCCATTTGGGCTAACCAATGCACCAAACACATTCATGCAGCTCATGAATGAGGTACTGAAAGAATTTTTGGGAAGTTTTGTTATTGTTTATTTTGATGATATTTTGATTTTCAGTAAGACTTGGGATGAGCATCTGATGCATATCAGAAGAGTTTTAGAGAAGCTGAGGGAGGAGAATTTGTTGATTAATCTGAAGAAATGTAGTTTTGCAAAGAAGGAGTTGGTATACCTAAGATTTGTTGTCTCAGAGGAAGGTCTTAAGATGGACCCAGAAAAAGTAAGGTCTATCATTGAATGACCTACGCCAAGGAGTGCAATAGAGGTATGATTTTTTCATGGTTTGGCAAGTTTTTACAGAAAGTTTATCAAAAAAATTAGTAGCATTTGTGCACCCCTAATTGAGACAATGAGAGGGGATAGAAAAGAGTTTAAATAGACTAAAGGAGAAGACAAAAGCTTTGATACATTAAAGCAGAAAGTCACAGAGCAACCTATTTTGGCACTTCTAGATTTCAATAAGGTATTTCAGGTAGATTGTGATGCTAGTGGTAGTGCTATAGGAGCTATTTTGAGTCAAGAAAGTAAGCCCATTGCCTATTTTAGTGAGAAGCTTAATGATGCCAAGAAAAAGTATTATGTTTATGATCAAGAATTTTATGCTATAGTTTAGGCTTTGAAGAAATGGAGACATTATTTGTTGCTAGAAGAGTATGTTTTATATACTGATCATCAGGCTTTACAGTATCTTAATAGTCAAGGAAAGTTGAATCAAAGGTACTTAAAATGGGTTGATTTTTTGTAGAGTTATACTTTTGTTTTGAAGCACAGAAGTGGGAAGTCCAACAAAGTTGCATATGCCTTGAGTAGAAGGAAAAATTTTTTGATAGAAATGAAGATAGAGGTTGTTGGGTTTGATGAGCTTAAGAATTTGTATCCAGAAGATCCAGATTTTACAGAGGCTTGGAAAGCTTGTTTAGAACCTATTATTTTGGACAAGACAAAATGGTTGGATTTCATAATCCAAGATGGCATGTTGTTTAGAGGAAGCCAGTTGTGCATTCTGAGGAGTTCCATGGGAGAAAACTTGATTAAGGAAAAGCATAGTGGGGGATTGGATGGACACTTTGGTTGAGATAAGACCATTTCTATTGTTGGTGAGAATTATTATTGGCCACAGTTATAGCAAGATGTGAGGAAATTTATGCAGAGTTGCAGAGTGTGTCAGATGGCAAAAGGAACAAGTCAGAATATAGGGCTATATCAGCCATTACCTATACCAAAGAAGCCATGGGATGATATTAGTATGGATTTTGTTCTTGGTTTACCAAGGACACAGAGAGGGCATGATTCCATTTTTGTGGTGGTGGACAGATTATTGAAGATGGTACATTTTATTCCTTGTAAAAAGACTAATGATGATGTTCATATTGTAGAGTTATTTTTTAGGGAGGTGGTGAGATTACACGGTCTATCAAAGAGCATAGTTTTAGATCAAGATACCAAGTTTGTTGGTTATTTCTAGAGGACATTGTGGAAGAAGTTGAAGACAGATTTGAAGTTAAATTCTACACACCGTCCACAGACTGATGGATAGACAGAAGTGGTGAATAGGAGTTTGGGTAACCTGCTATGATGCGTAGTAGGAGATAAGCCCAAGGGATGGGATTTGATTTTGCCACAAGTAGAATTTGATTACAACAATTCTGTCAGTAGGAGTACTGGTAAATCACCATTCCATATTGTGTATGGCAATAGCCCAAGAAATTCTTCTGAGTTAAGGAAGCTAGACAAAGGAGAAAAGACAAGTGCTGAAGCTGAAGACTTTGCAGAACATCTAAAGAATTTGCATGAAGAGGTGAGAAAGCACATTAATAAGATGAATATTTAGTACAAGGATAAGGAAGATCAGAAGAGGAGATATAAGGAGTTCTAGGTAGGAGATGAAGTCATGGTTAACTTGAGAAGAGAAAGGTTCCCAATTGGAACATACAATAAGTTGAAAATGAAGAAATTTTGACTGTACAGAATCCTGAAGAAGCATGATTCAGGAAATGCATGAGGTAGAGCTACTGAGTGGGATCAATATTTCTCTTGTATTCAACATTGCTGATTTAATAGAATATCATGAAGGTGGCACAGAGGATGGACCAACAGGAGAATAGTGGAGTATTCTAGTATCTACTTGAATAGAGGAGATAGAAGAGATCTTGGATAGCCATGTGGGAAGAAGTACTTAGAACAGGCAATATGAAGAATATCTGGTGAAATGGAAAGGAAGGCCTATCAAAGATTCTTCTTGGTTATCTAAGGCAAAGGTTGACCATTTGGGTTTTCCTTAAATAAACACTTGAGACGTGATAGGGTCACTTCTCAAATTGCCCTGGGTTTCTGATGTAGGAGCATCCAGTGGTGTAAGGGCAATCTTGCATCACCCAAAAAGAAGTTAATTAAAAATCATTGTAGTTGTTTTCATTTCTTTCCATAATTAGTGTTTCTGGTTCCATAATCTCCTGAATAATGATGTAGGACTTTCAATTTTTTCCAAACTACTAAAAATAGCAAACTACCAATTTTGGAAAGTTTAACTACCATTTTAGGAAAGTTTGTATTTGGGCAAAGATTGAAGCGAAAAGTTACAGAAAGCTTCATAAGTGAAATATAAGACCTTTGGCGAAGGAATCAAGCAAAGATCATTTATGAGCTGAAAGATATTAAAGTTTTTATACTCAAGCCAGATGATGACCCCAATGGTCCATGGAAGATGTTATTTGATGATGTAAAGCACAGAAATGAAGCTGGTGCAGGTGTTTTGCTAGTCTCTCTGACTGGTAAGAAGTTGCATTTCTCTCATAGGTTACATTTTTCTTGCACGAATAATGTAGCAGAGTATGAGGCATTGGTACATGGGCTGTTGATTACTGAGAAGGAAAGTATCAGGCATCTGGAGATCTTTGGTGATATCGAATTGGTAGTTAACTAAGTCAGAGATAGATGTGCAACAAAAAACTAGCTTCCAAGAGCTTATAGACATAGAGTTTGGACCTATTTGAGAGTTTTGATGCTCTTAATCTACAGGTAATCCCAAGAAAATGAAATTCAGAGGATGATCAATTAGCAATGGTGGGGGATCAGTTTTATCCACCTACATACTTATTCTAAGGTCCTGATCAACATGTAAAAATGGTCATCAGGTCCTCTGTTCTTGACAATAAAATTCATTGGCAAATTTTTGATAGTGATTAGCAGATCACATGCTTCATCTAGAATGAAGCCGAGTTCTCTTCAAGGGCGCAACCCAAGTTACAAGAATCCTATCGTGATCAAATCATCCAACTCAAATCAAACAAGTTGTCCTAGGGTCTATTTACTCTTGAGGCCATCTTTAGCCATGATGATGAGTTCAGGGGTGATAGAAATAACATGACTTTCAAGAAAGAGGATTACCAAAAGATAACCATCGCCAAAGACAAGGAGTTGCTGCTGGGAAAGGTATGTGGTGATGTAGAAGAGAAAGAATGCATAAGACTTGTCTAGAAGTATAATGATGTCCTGGCATGGACATATGAATATCTTAAAGGATTCAATCCAGATGTGGCTCAACATGCCATTGATCTAGATCCTAATTGCAAGCCAATTTGCCAAAAGTAGCAACCTATAAGTCCAAAGATTGACTTGCTCATGAGGAAAGAACTTACTAAGCTCATACAAGCAAGGATTATATTCCCTATCAAGTATTCTACTTGGGTGGCTAATCTAGTAAAAATAGAGAGATTAGGCTTTGTGTAGACTTCAGGGACCTAAATCGGGCTTCTCTGAAGGACCATTACCTTCTACCCTCTATGGATAAAATTTTACAAATAGTTGCAAGGGAAGAGAGGTTTTCATTATTAGATGGCTTCTCTAGATATAACCAGATCATTTTTAGAGAGGAGGATAGATTTAAGACAACATTTACAACCAAATGGGGAATCATGACATATGCAAAAATGCCATTTGGTTTGTTTAATGCTGGTGCTACATTTCAAAGGGCAATGGATATTGCCTTCAAAGGATTTATAAATAGGTTCATCTTGATTTATATTGATGACATCACAGTCTTCTCTAAGAAGGGAAGAACCATATGGAGAATCTGGAGAAAGCTTTCCAGAGATGTAGAGAGTTTGGGGTATCTTTGAAACCCAAGAAATCTATTTTAATATTGCCCAAAGGTAAGATTTTGGGTCATATAGTATCTGAGGATGGGATATCCATAGATCTAGATAGAACATCTTCTCTGCTTTCTCTTCCCCTACCTGCTCACAAAAAGGCCTTACAATCTTTCCTAGCGTAGATCAACTTTGTTAGGAGGTTCAGTCCTAACTGTGCTGGCTTGGTGAAGCCTCTATCCCTTATGCTCAAGAGAGATGCTGTAATGAAACAACTTGCACAATATCTGAATATAATAGTAAATATGCTGCAAATACTTGATAATAATATGCCACTTCGAGGGGGCAACCTCCAAAACCACTTCGAGGGGGATACCTCCAACAGTCTTCAATGAGAACACAATACTCAATATATGATCATCTAATAAGACTCACTACCCCTATATATACCTATTTATGCCTAGGATATCACCCAGGCCGACTTAGATAGCCCTATAGAAGCCTTAGGCCGACCTAAACAACTAAATAACAATATAATAATGATAATATGACTTAATTAAGAGTTAAGATAGCCACAAGCCGACTATTCATAACCATATACACTATAGAAGTAAGGGCATAACATGCCCCCCACCTTTACAAAAGCGTTGTCCTCAATGCTAATCAATTGTGGTAGTTTCTTCATATAATCTTCATCATCCCATGTGGCAACTTCAACTAGAAGATATTTCCTTGATGTCCTTAGCTTATTCAGGTGTGTTTGGAAAATTAACTTCAGCTCCAAGATGTGTCTTCCCTTTGCATCTAGCTCTTGATGGTGATGAATGTGTTCTTCCTTTACTTGAACCTTTTGATGTGCCATAGAGGAAGAGGTGAGGAATAGTACATGGTACCCTTGCATTGGTTGAATAGCTTGATCAGGAACTTCTTCTTCTTTCACTTCTTCTTCATCATCTTTTTCTTTTTCTTTTGTTTCTTCTTCTTCTTCTTCTTCTTCTATTTCTTCTTCGGCTTCTTCTTCTTCTTCTTCATCATCATCATCATCATCTTCTTCTTCTTCTTCTGCTTCTTCCACTTCTTCTGTTTCTTCTTCCGCCACTTCTGCTACTTCTTTTGCTTCTTCTGCTTCTTCTTTTGCTTCTTCTGCTGCGTCTTCCACTTCTTCTTCTGCTTCTTCTGCTTCTTTTGCTTCTTTCGCTTCTTCTGCTTCTTCCACTTCTTCTTCCACTTCTTCTTCCACTT
Organism: Cunninghamia lanceolata; assembly: GCA_027924645.1. Lineage (NCBI taxonomy): Eukaryota > Viridiplantae > Streptophyta > Pinopsida > Cupressales > Cupressaceae > Cunninghamia > Cunninghamia lanceolata. Next base: position 4,731,700 of record BSBN01000725.1, read on the forward strand.
CTTCCTCTTCTTTCGCTTCTTCCTCTTCTTCCGCTTCTTCTTCCACTTCTTCTTCCGCTTCTTCTTCCGCTTCTTCCGCTGCTTCTTCCGCTTCTTCTTCTGCTTCTTCTACTTCTTCTACTTCTTCTTCCGCTTCTTCCTCTTCTTTCGCTTCTTCTTCCACTTCTTCTTCTTCTTCTTCTGGTTCTTCTTCTTCTTCTTCTTCTTCTTCTTCAGGTTCTTCTTTTTCTTCTTCTTCTGCTTCTTCTGCTTCTTCTTCTTCTTCTAGTTCTTCTTCTTCTTTGTCTGCTGCTTCTTCTTCTGTTTCGTGGTGTTGTGACTGCTTATGTTTGGAAAGTATCTCCAAAATTTTCTCAATATCACATGACTTTGCCAACCCTTTCATAAGTTCAAGTATATTTTCATATTCTTTTTGATCAACATCCTCATTTTCCACCTCCTCCTTGCCTGGAGTTTTTCCCAGTGTGGTAACATTCTTTTTGCCCCTTGTTGAAGGACCCGTCATGATTGGAAAAAATAATTTTGAAATAAATCACACAAATGAAATGCAAATTCTCTGAAATTTTTACTGTAACTTACTAAGGCCAAGATACCACTTATCCATAAAAAATTCCAAGAAATTAGCAAATTTACTACCTTGAGAGCGAATTTGTTGCAAACCCTAATTTTGCAATAACTCGCTTATTTTTGCTCCAATTCTTCTGAAATCTGGATTGTATCTTCTTTAATATTGTCTTCAAAAACCCTTTAAAAATATTTAAAAAATTCACTAAAATCTGAAAGTTATGCTCTTCCCAAAATCGCCTCCAATGATGAGAAAAAATTTTGCCTCTACGGTGCCAAGATCATGCTCTGATACCACTTGTAATGAAACAACTTGCACAATATCTGAATATAATAGTAAATATGCTGCAAATACTTGATAATAATATGCCACTTCGAGGGGGCAACCTCCAAAACCACTTCGAGGGGGATACGTCCAACAGTCTTCAATGAGAACACAATACTCAATATATGATCATCTAATAAGACTCACTACCCCTATATATACCTATTTATGCCTAGGATATCACCCAGGCCGACTTAGATAGCCCTATAGAAGCCTTAGGCTGACCTAAACAACTAAATAACAATATAATAAAGATAATATGACTTAATTAAGAGTTAAGATAGCCACAAGCTAACTATTCATAACCATATACACTATAGAAGTAAGGGCATAACAGATGCAGTCTTCAGATGGACTAAAGAGGGGAATGATGGTTTTGAGAAGATCAAGGAAGAGATTTTCTTGGAACCTACTCTCATGAATCTAAATTATGAGGACTTTGTCTTCTATGCATATGGAGGAGAGAATGTTATTGCTGCTACCCTGATGTAGCAAAATGAACATGGACTGGAGTAGCCCTTGGTTTTCTTCAGTCAGATCTTGAAGGATTATGAGGTCAGATATAACCCCATGGATAAACATGTATTTGCCGTTATTAGAGATTTAAAGAAATTTAGATATACGCTAGCAAATAATCATATTAAAGTTTTAGTTTCTCATCCTAGTGTGAGAGGTTACATAATGGGGATAAAGATTAGTGAAAAGTAAGCTAGTTGGGTCACAAAGATCCTAGAATATGATGTGATCATCAAGGCCACTAAGCTGATTATAGGTAGAGGATTGTGTGAACGGCTAGCTCTGACATCAATAGATGAAGTGAATTCATCTTACTATTTGAATGAGGAGGAACCTATAGATGAGCCATCAGTTGTGAGTTCTTGGACAATAGATATGGCTAGTTTCCTATCCACTGCTGAGTATCCCTATGGATTGGATAGAACCAAAAGAAGATATTTCAAGACACAGTCAATCCCTTATGCTTTGGTAGATGGCATTCTCTTCAAGAGAAACTTGGATGGAGTCTTATTGAGATGCATAGAAGAAGATCAGGTTGATAGACTTCTTGCGGAGATTATTTTAGTGGCAAATCTTCGTCAATTGGTGAATAGTTCATATCTGCAGATTGGGAATTGACGAATACATTCCCATCGGCGAGGGGCCAATTCACCTAGTTTTTTCATATTTTTGGTCCAATGCATTTCAATTCGCCACCCTATTATTTTTTGAGTCATTTATAGTTAGTATTTTTGCCACAGTATTCTATGCAGTTCTAACAGTGATTCACCTGGAATTTCAGAGGCATATTTTAATTCACCTACATATTCGCCAATATCATTAAATGATTGACACACATGAGGACCAATTTTGCCAGTATAATTAAACAGTTGACATGCATGAGGACCAATTTCACCAGTATAATTAAAAGGTTCACATGTATGAGGACCAATTTTGCCAATACCATTATAACTCCATGCTAATCTGAGGGCCTTATTCGCCTAGAAAATTACAACATATGTGTTTGATGGAGGTCCATTTTGCCTAACATTTACAAGTGTCCTATTAATAGTACGCGTGATTCACCAAATTATTACACTACTATTTGAAAATCTCATAGTATTCACCAAATATACATTGATATGCATTTGAAACTCTAATTAATCCTGTAGACATTTTGTTCATCTGTGAGCTCTCAAATCCTCGATTCATTTCAGATCATAGAGAAGTTACAGCTATAGACATTGGTGAGTCACATAAAAGGTAAGTGATAATTTCTTTACTATGTAATAATATAAGATTCATGTTGATTATTTATGTCTTTGTTTGGTTTCATTGTAATTTGTTACAAATGATATAGATTGAGTAGTAGTTAGGAGTCTAGGACTAGGGAGATATCTTAATCTAGGACCTAGGGAATTAGTGATCTATATTCTATCATCTATGATTCCTTCTTGAACAAAATGACATTTTTTCTATAGCTTTTAATTCCTTAGAGATGTTGAGCAAGAAGAAGTTGTCTGAAGGTGGTGAAGGGAGGTCAAGGTCATTAAAATGGAGAAACATAAAGTCATACTTTGGGAATACTGGCGGTCCATCTGATGGAGCTACAACATTAGAACCTATACCATCTATTGACTTGGATGACAATGCCATAGATGATATTCCAAGGAATATACAAGGTAGCAGGAATGATGATAATGCCACAAATGATGTTCCAGGGGCAGAGAGTACCCAATGTACCAAGAATGATGAGAATACCATAGATGGTGTTCGAGGGAAGACCCAAGGTAGCGGGAATGATGACAATGCCATAGATGATATTGATGTTCCAAGGAATACCCAAGATAGAATGAATGATAATATGCATAAATCAAACTCAACAAATGGTAATGAAGTTAATGAAGTTATAGAAAAAAATGAAGATGAAGATCATGTAAGTGCATGCAAGGGGAAAAGAAAAGCCAAATCAAAAAAGGGGCATGAGTGGGAAATGTCAAGGAGTTTTTAGATTGATTAGGAGTCAAAATTTTCATTCATTGAACTGGTGGAGAATACAAACAAAGATGAACCTCCCATAGAATGCAAGTGTAAGATTTGCAGATGGAAATATCGTAGGGACAAGAGGTTGCAGCTAAAACTTGACACCATAGAAAAACATATTGGCAAAGTTTATGAAAAACAAATCATAGATGGATAGAAAAAATTAGTGATAAGATGGAAATTGAAGGACGACTGTCTTCATGTAAAGAATGCCCTTGAATATGATGCACATATGCAAAGAAAGGTGAAGATTCATGTAGGCGGAGGTTCAATTGAAGCTCAATTTGGAAAGATGATGGGACAAGCACAAATGGCAAAAACTATTCAGTTGGGTGTTGTTTTTCATATTTTGACCAGAGGGTGTCCTATGACAGACTACCTAGAATATAATAGTTTATTATCTTTTATGGGTGTTCCTAATTTTCCTAACACACATTGGTCAATAAATAGTGGATGGGAATGGGCAAGTTTTCTTGCTGATGTGGAAAAATATGATTTATAGGAAATAATAAAAGAGTCAAATTTTATTACATTATCTCTAGATGAAGTTACAACAATAGATAATACTTCTTGGGTATGTATGCATGTGTATACTATGGCCAATCATGTCCACCAACCTCATCTACTCTCTATTTATAAAATGAAGGAGAATGCAACATCACAAAATCTATTTGAGATAGTTAAGAAATCTTTGGTTGAAATTGGAGGTACGGATGACTGCACAATTGCCAGAAAGTTGGTGTGTGTAGGGGTGGATGGAGATTTAGTAATGTAAGGTCATAGGAATGGTTTATGTGTAAAGCTACAAACTTCTATTTCACCATACATGATTGGCATCCACTGCATGGTCCACATAATGAATTTAGCATTTAAAATGGTGAGCAAGTTTCCTACAGTATCAAAAGTTGAAGATCTAGTTCGTGAGCTCTACTCATACTTCTGTCGAAGTCCCAAATGGTTTTTGGAATTTCAACATTTTGTTGATGGAGTAACTGTAGGAAACAAGCTTCTTAAGGATGTTGATACCAAATGGATCTCCTTGCATGAATGAGAGGAACCTCCTGTAACAATATAACAAAAATAGCAGAACATAGAAGAATTTATTGATCGTAGGCCACTTCGAGGGGGCAACCTCCTTTGAGAAAGCTCAATACAATAAATTCATGGGTACCTTCATAGGCCTCAACACATACTTATATACTAAGTCTAACTAAACAACCATTACTCCCCATGAATGTGGGATAATACCATATACTCACGGGACGACTTACAAAGCATATGCGTCCAACAACAATATACTAATATAGTAAAGAGAAGGGTTAAACACGAGTTCAAAGGGTTAAACATGGGTTCTTAACATCTCCTCCCTCATAGAAAAAGCCTTGTCCTAAAAGATTAAGATGTGGAAATTGATTCTGAATCTGAAGGAGTGGTTCTCAGGTAGCATCCTCTGGTTGCATTCCGTGCCACTAAATTAATACCTCGGTGATGGATCAAGAGCAAAGCTGACAGGTGCGCCTGTCAAGGATTGCCTCTGGCTCCAAAATGATGGATCCTTTGGTATCCAGTTCTGGTAAAATAGTTTGTGCTCTGATGTTGGTACCAAGAACTTTCTTTAGACAAGAGACATGAAAGACTGGATGAACGCGGGAAGAAGGAGGAAGCTCCAATTTATAAGCAACTGACCCAATCTTCTGAAGAACCTTATATGGCCCATAGAACTTTGGAGCCAGCTTTTGATGCCCTTTGAGTTTTAGGGAGGATTGCTTGTAGGACTGTAGATGAAGAAAAACCATATCACCTACTTGAAAAATGCACTCAGAATGGTGCTGATCGGCTTGTTGTTTCATGCGATTTCTTACCAGGTGAAGGTTGTCCTACAAAATGTGAAGGATTTGATCTTGAGTTTGGAGAATCATGTCAACTGCCTGAACTGGTGAACTGCTGGGGTGGTATGGAAGGAGCATTAGCGGTGCCTGACCATAGACTGCTTCATATGGAGTCATTTTAGATACAGTGTGGTAGGAGGTATTGTACCACCATTTAGCGAGAGGGAGCCACTTTTCCCACTGATGCTGTTGTTCTGAGGTGAAACAACGAAGATAAGTTTCCAAACATTTGTTGATAACTTCAGTCTGACAATCTATTTATGGGTGATACCTAGAACTCATCTTCAGTTTGGTGCCAGTGTGGTGAAAGAGTTCAGTTCAAAAATGACTGGTGAAAGTGGCATCATGATCTGAGACAATGGAAGAAGGGATTCCATGAAGACGAAAGATCTGGTCCAATAAAATCTGTGCGACAGAAGAGGTGGTATAGGGATGGCTGAAGGCACAAAAATGACTATATGTGGAGAGGCGATCAACCACAACCAAGATCATTGTCTTCCCTCCAAATTTAGGGAGCCCCTCAATGAAATCCATAGAAATATTTGTCCAAATCCATGTAGGGATGGGCAAGGGTTTGAGCAATCCAGGAAGGAGTGTCGTTTCACCCTTGTGGCGCTGGCAGGTATCACATTTAGCCGCTATCTATTGAATTTCCCTTTTCATTCCCTTCCAAAAGAAGTTATGCCATGCCCGCTCATAAGTTTTGAGGAACCCAGAGTGCCCTACTGATGGAGAAGCATGGAGTTCATAGAAGACAGCCTGTTGAAGATCTGTGTTCTGGGGAAGCACCAGACGACCCTTGTATCTCAGAGAAGCACCATCCCAAGAGTAATGCGGTATAGCAGAAGGGTTATTGGCCAACTATTGGATGATTTGAGATAATGAAGAGTCATTGACATAGCCTTGCTAGACATATTCCAGCCAATTCAGAATAGGCATAGAAATAGTTGAAAGAGAAGCTTGGTCATCAAATGTGTGAGAAAGAGTATCCGCCACAATGTTGTCCTTGCCTTTCTTATAAGTGATTTCATAGTCATAACCCATGAGTTTGCTAACCCATTTCTGTTGTGCTGGGGAGGAGACCCGTTGTTCGAGGAAATATTTGACTCTGGTGATCAGTCTTGATGCAGAAATGTTTCCCTAATAGGTATGGCCACCACTTCTGTACTGCATGCAAAATAGCCATCATTTCCTTCTCATATGTAGAGAGGACTAAATTCTTTCCTAAAAGGGCTTTGCTAGTGAACGCAATGGGATGTTCATCTTGAAGAAGAACAACACCAAGTCCATTGCCGCAAGCATCACTCTCAATAGTGAAGGTCTTGGAAAAATCTGGCATAGCTAGAACAGGTGTAGTACACATGGCTTGTTTCAATTTTTCAAATGCACACTCAGCAGCATGCGTCCAGGTAAAAGCATCCTTTTTCAATAGAGTTGTCAATGGAGCTGCAATCTTCCCATAATCCTTGACAAACTTGCGGTAGTAGCCATTTAGTCCCAAAAAACCATGGAGGCTCTTGAGTGTCTAAGGATGTAGCCAATTTGTCATGGTGTCTATTTTGGTAGGATCCACTCGAACCCCTTGGGTGGAAACAATATGCCCAAGATACTCCACTTCTGCCTGTCCAAAAACACATTTAGACTAGTTTGCATGGAGATGATGAGTAGAGAGAAGTTGCAGTACAAGATCCAGATGCTGGAGATGCTTAGCCCATGTTGTACTATAGATGAGGATATCATCAAAGAAAACCAGAATGAATTTTCGCAAGTGGGGCTGGAATATTTTATTCATCAAGGCCTGAAATGTGGAAGGAGCATTAGTGAGGCCAAAGGGCATGACCAAAAACTCATAGTGGCCATCATGTGTGTGGAAGCCATTTTAGGGATATCATCCTCATGAACCCGAATTTGGTGATACCCAGAACGAAGATCTAACTTGGAGAAAAAATGAGCACCATGAAGCTCATCAACAACAGGAATTAGAAACTTATCTTTGATTGTAATGTGATTAAGTGCTTGGAAGTCAATGCAGAGGTGCCATGACCCTTCTTTTTTTTGGACAAGGAGAACTGGTGAAGAAAAAGAACTGGTACTAGGGTGAATAATACCTTGCTTCAGTAAGTCCCAAACGACCATCTCAATCTCTGTCTTTTGGTGAAATGGGTAGTGGTAGGGCCTGATGTTGGGAGGAATGCTTCTAGGAAGGAGCTGAATACTATGGTCCTCTAGATGTGAAGGTGGCAATCCCACTAGTTCCACAAAACCATAGGCATATCTATCCAAAAGTTGTTGTAGATCCAAAGGACTAGTGAAGACTATTGATGGTTGTATTTGAATGGAGTGGAGCTGAGCGATGACACCATGTGAATTCTTATTAAGGAGCTTTTCCATGCAATGTGAACTGATGATGCTGAGAGACTCTAGTTGTAAGCCCTTCAATGTGTGTTGTTGCCCATTGTCAAAAAACTGCATCCAAAGTTTAGCAAAATCCCATAAGATGGGGCCAAGTGTGCATAACCATTGAGCACCCAAAACGACATCACATCCGCCTAAGGGCAAGGCAAACATGTCAGAGCGTATGTTATAATCTTCAATAGAGAGACGCACATTGCGACACTTCCCTTTGCAAGGTAATGTGCCCCCATTGGCAATCATGACTTCAAAGTTGGAGCAAGGATGGATAAAACAATAAGCCTGTGTGGCGATCTAAGGGTCAATGAAGTTATGAGTGCTACTAGAATCAATGAGTATTGTCAGAGGGAGCTTCTTGAAGTAACCCTTGACCCACATGGTTTGTGGGGTGGTGACTCCTACTAAAGCCTGGAGAGAGATCTCTGGGTGGTCTTCTTGAGAAGGAGAGTCAACATGCAGCTGCTGAATGTTGACTTGATCATCTACTGTATCCTGAGCATCTTCATAAACTTTAGGTGCAGGCGGAGAATCCACATCCAAGATATAGAGCTTTTGCTAAACACATCTATGTCCCTAAGTGAATTTCTCATCACAATTATAACAAAGCCCTTTTTCTCTACGTGCCCTCATCTCAGCTTCAGACAAATGCTTGATAGGCATTATTCTAGGAGATGGCGTGATTGGAGGTCTTTGGGAACCCATATTTCTGAATGGAACAAAAGTGGATTTGGAGAGTTGTTGAGCTGTGATCTTGTCCTCTACCAACTTAGCCAACCCTAGGGCTTCCATCATTGTGCTAGGACAGAACATTTTAACCTCAGATCAGATTGCATCCTTTAGACCGCTGATAAAACAACTCCGAAAAAATTCATAAGACAATCCATCGATGTGATTGGCCAGTTTCTCAAATTTTGTTTGATATTCTCTCACAGTACCAATTTGGTGAAGTTTAGTGAGTGCTCCTGTGAAGTCATCAAAAGCACTAGGGCCAAATCGTTGCAAAATGAGTGTGCAAAAATCTGTCCATTTTGGCTCTTCATGAGCCTTGATGTACCAACGGAACCATTGAAGGGCTTCATGTTCCAAATGAAAGGATGCAAGTGGGACTTTGTTGACATCAAAAGTAGTATGTAGGCTGAAATATTGTTCGGCCCGATATATCCATCCAGTCAGATCATCACCATTGAAGTGAGGAAAATCAAGCTTTGGCCCACGAAAATTGCTGGAAGAAGAGGACTCGATGTCTGCAGAAGACTCTGGTGGTCGCCTATTGTTCATGGCTGAATGCTAAAGATTGAGACCAAGAATTTTTTCATCTAGATCTTGGAGTCTGGTCTTGAGGGCTGCAAGTTCATTCTCCATTTTTTTTTTTGGGAATGGGTAGAAAAACAGAAACAAAAACTTTTTTAGTAAGGGAAAATTTGGATTTGGGAAAAACTCAGATGGGTAATTGGGGTTTGACTAGGGTTTGGGCACTTTCTGAGGGACAAGAAAGCAGAAAAATCAGGATTTCAGAAGCAGGGTGAAAGAATGGGAAAATCTGTCTAAGAGGGACAAAGGAGCAGAAATGGGAAATGAACACTATGGCCAAATTTGAAGGCGTTTGGGTGAAAATCGAAGAAGTTATGGCAAACCCTAAAAATAGACAAATTTGGGATTTTGGGCTTTGATAAGGGGAATTTGGGATATGGTCCTCAAGGAAGGAAATATGCAAAATGGAATTTCAGGGGTTCTGGTGAATTTTCAGAGGAAATGGAGTGAAAATAAGGAAGATATGGCAAAAAAATAGATTTTTTTTTTGTGTGCCAGAAATGCTCTGCAACGGGATCTGCAATAGTGCTGGATAGATTCAAGTGGGGATTTGTCAGCTGGGAATAGATATGGACCCCAGGTATGTTCGGCTTCCTAAAGGTTCAGGGGATTCACTCGGATACCAATGTTGTCTAACAGCTTGCGTATTGGGGCAGTACCCCTCACTCCACGGCTCAGGTAAAACTGATTACCACTTTGCCACAAACGACAGCTCTTGGTTTACTTCATGGATGGGAACTAGTCAATTAGGTAGGGGTCGTTGCCCTTTTCGCTGGCAGATCCTCTCAATGGGCCAGCTACTTTGGGGTTCCTGTGGTACTCCTCACAATGAGTTTTAGGGCTATGCCCAGGCACTTCCCACAGTTAAGCGGATAGGGATTATTCCCTGATCCGAACCTGCAATTAAAATGAACAATACAGATACAGATGCAAAGAAAAAAGACTACTGCAAGAAGCACAGTGCCTAGAGGCTACTGCAAAAAAAAAAAATTGGCAGAATTTCCACCCAGCGAGCCCAAGAAAGCGCTCTAATACCAGATGAGAGGAACCTCCTACAACAATATAATGAAAATACAACAATATAACAAAAATAGTAGAACACAGAAGAATTTATTGATCATAGGCCACTTCGAGGGGGTAACCTCTTTTAAGCAAGCTCAATATAATAAATTCGTGGGTACCTTCATAGGCCTCAACACATACTTATATACTAAGTCTAACTAAACAACCATTACTCCCCATGAATGTGGGATAATACCATATACTCACGGGATGACTTACAAGGCATATGCATCCAACAACAATATACTAATATAGTAAAGAGAAGGGTTAAACACAGGTTCGAAGGGTTAAACACGGGTTCTTAACAATGAACCAGAAAAAAGAGTTTTTGCAGAATATCAATCCTTGATTGTGTAATGTATGACCATCACTTCTTAGTTGACAGGGCTCCTGACCTCTTACATAGGTTAAGTGACATAGAGGCACTACTTGTTTTAGTTGGTATTCTTCCCATGCTGGAGGAAATGAACGTGCTTATGAAAAAATCCCAAGAAAGAACTATTTATATTTTTTAATATACTAAACTATGTTGAATGATATGCATGACCCTCGATAATCTATATCTATCAGACAGGTCCTTCATAAGTCTAAAATTTAGCAACTAGCACTTGATAACAAATGTGACCAATCCTGCTAATTTTTTAGTGTTTAATGATAGCACAGAGTTATGTGTCTCTATAAAGGGATTTGAGATACCAATGCACTCTTTTAACAAGGTCAAGCATACTATTAGAGAAGAACCTATTTCAAGGGAAGATTTTGACAAGATTGTTATTTCTATAAGTACTACTTTAAAGAATATTGTGAAATCTCTTTCCTTAGAGATTAGAGATCAATTCCCTCGTGATGAACTGCTTCAAGCCATGTCTATAGTGTATCCTCAATATTGGGTCAACATGAGCCAAGTGATTATAAAAACAAGATAAAGACCTTAACAGATCATTTTTACAAAAGTACAAAACTCGATGGACAACAAATAGAAGGAATTTTAAGTCAAACTAAGTTTACAGAGTAATCAGGTTAATTTGCAACTTCAAAGATTGAATAGTTTAAACTCATGGAGGCTCCCCATCAAGAGGGATCGATAACAAAGATTTGGGCAACCTTAAATCAAAGAAAAATATTGCATGATGCATTATCAAAATTTTCAAACTTGTTGATTTATGTCAAACCATGATATTGGGGTTAGTCGAGGATGAGAGATTTTTTAGTGCATTGGGGTTCTTGAAATCAAAGATAAGAAATAAACTTGACAAGAATCTGGAAAACTACTTGAGAATGTATACAACTAGACATGATATCCAGAGTTTTCCTTTTGATAGGGCACTCACAATCTGAAGGTCCTTATGTGAAAGAAGAGGGTTGTGCAACACTTCAAACAATAATAGCACAAATGACAGTGACATAATGAATACCAAAACCACATGTAGTGGTAGTGGTGTTGATGAGACACTCTTAAGTGGATATATGGAGATAGAATAAAATGAAGAACATGATTAGGATGACACTAGATATCATGGTCAAAGGGAGGAGAATGAGGATGATGAGATGATTTGGCAATTTGAAGGGAATTAGCAATTATTAGGTATTTATACTGTATTTCATGTTCCAAACTCCAAAATGTTGTTGATGACATTTTATTTGTCTATCAGTGATGTACAATCTTCATTTTTTATATAAAAAATTAATATTTTCATATTATTATTCTATTATACTGATAAGTTTTACAAGCATTCAACTAAATGCAAAGTAATTTTTCTTCTCTACAACCACAACAGTGTTTCATTTGTTTTCCTTTATTGCATTGCATAGTAATCAACAATAGTATCATATTAATATACATCATTAGCAAATTTTTAATGTGTATGTAGAAACCAGAGTTTTCTTAAAGTAGGCAATTAAATAGTATAAATAATTTGAACAATGAACACATAAATGGATTCCAGTGTTATATAGATTTTCAAATAAAGGTTCGAAGGAATACATTGAAGTATTACATTTAAAATGTACAATAACTTTCTCAAAACCAACTCTGCATAATGCTCTATTGGAAACACATATTACTAAATCATTTTATCAGCTTTTGTAGAGTGCTCCACTCTTCATTTGATGGAAGTGTATCTTTTCTTAACCCAATTAGAGTGAGTTGTAAGTGTGATAAAAGTTTATAATTCATATTTTTACTTGACATCAATGTTTCACTAAAACTTCCATTTAAGTTTATCAGTGGTGAGATAGAATCCAAAAAGTTTGCCTCATCAAGATTTTGAGGAAACTAGTCCTTATCCCACTTCATTTTATCCTCCATATTCTTTTTGAAAGTAGCCTTTCCAATGTATTGGCTTGATGGGTCAAAAGCCCCTGGTAAACCAAGCTTTCTGAAGTATTCTTCCTTTGTTTGCATTCTCTTTGTCAATATTGCAGCTTGTTCCAAAAGATGTCCTACTTCTTCAAACTTCTCACATTTTTCAATGATAGATGAGACCTTTATTATGGCATTGATGGGGAGCCTCAGTCGGTAGGATTTACTCCCTCTTCGCTTGGGCTGACAGCCAGTTCAACCATCGCCAAACTCTCATCGTTGTGACCTTTACCATCGGTGAACACTTACAACCTATTGTCGATACGCTGATACACTAACTTAGTATATGCTTGGCATGACTTGCTACTACTAGTGGACTAAAGTTTTTTTACCCTAATTTCACCGTTATGACCGGTCACCATTTGTATCTGACGAAAGATACATTCTCAATATACATTCCCCACATGCTTTCTCAACATACATTCTCAATATACCTTCGAACCACACTCGTCAACAAGACCTAGATCATCGGTGAACTCCTTGTTTGTTCTCCTGATATGCCAATATGTGTTATCTTCGGTGAGACCCTATTCATTAGCAAGCACACACAACTTATGGCCGATGTGCTTTGTTACCTCAATTTGAATCTTAGGCCGTGACTTCTATTCAGCAGCTCGAACCTCCCTTCAGCCAGACTATCCTCATCGCTCGGAGCGAGGAATGCTTTTTTGATGGCCTCTATCTCACTGATAACAACTCCCACTCCTCTGATCCAAACCCTAGCACATGGAGATGCTAGGCCGTCTACTGTGCACAATCCTCAATCTAGAACATTTGCACCACCGAACAATGAAACAAAATAGGAAACAAATGAATATTGTACAACAAAGCCATTCCACTAATTTCAATAGAAATCTCACTAGTAGAATGCTTCACATCGACATTTTGCAACAACAGAAGTACAGAAAGGAAAAGAAATCTACATCTATACAATTTGTAATTATAGAGAATGGAGAACAAATTGATGACACATAGTAGTTCAGTTTCTCCTTAACACAATGCACAATTACATTCGCACAATTACAATACTTAATTCTGTTCATTTCCCTAGTTTTATAAACTCACCAGAGGAACGCCAACCCTATTCCAAGCGGCTGGGAGAAAACTAACCATCTCCAAGCAGCTGGGAGACCAACTGTCTTAGCAATAATGATGTACCCTAATTACTTGGGACTTACAAAGTTTGTTCTAAGTCTAGATACAAACAGAAATGACATGCATTGGTCAGATAGACCTTATTACAACACAAAACCTGATCTTCTAAACAAACATGAATTTAAATGCCTCATGGAGGCCACCTTGTGTTAGGTGCTCCTGCACCATACACCCCACCTAGAAAAGAACTCATGTCCCATGAGTTGAGTCTGTGTCTTGCACCACCGTCCTCCTTCACTGCATCATGCCTTCCCCATGATCTTTGGATTGCAACTTTATTCCATGGAATAAAAAATTCATACCTAGCATTGTAGGCTCTACTCACACCTTGCCATGAGTAAGTGCTTCCAACCAAACGTGGATGTTGTACGCCATGATTGCTTACTGTCATATCTACCTGAACACCTATATTCAAAATCTTGGCCCATGCTATGTGTACTGCTACTATGGTAGAATATGATTGATCGTCAACTCTCGTGGGCTCTAGAGGACAAACAATGGTCCCTACTAGGATAGCATCTTCTTCTTTCCAATCAACTTGTGGCTACTTGCAGACCTACTCTTGGACCTTCTGTTGATCCATCTCAGACATCACCATCTAATCTCCACCATTCAAAACTGAAACCACCTTCAAACTGTGATCTTTGACAACCCCACTCCTTGAGGTATCCTCAATTGTCCTTGTCTCTTCTTCCTTGATCTTCACAAACTCTTTCTTACCCACCAAGATGACCTTGGCTTCCTTCTTTGCTTCAACATCCTCTTGCAATGGTGTCATCACAAAAGTCTTTCCATCTTTCTTGATGGTGTATGTGTTAGCATGTCCATCATATAATGCTTGCCTATCAAATTGCCAGGGCCTACCTAAAAGTAGGTGACAACACTCCATGGGCAAAATGTCACATAAAATTCTCTCCTTATATTCTCCAATCTGAAAATCAACATATGCTTGTTCATCTACCAAAAGTGATTGGCTATCACTTACCCAAGATGCCTTGTAAGGAGTTTGATGAGGAGTTCTGTCTAGGTTCAATTTATCCACCATTTCCCTAGACACCATATTATCTATTGAACCAGAATCTATGACTACCTTGCATATTTTACCTTTGCTTTTGCAATTGATCCTGAAAAGTGCTCTCCTTTGTGACGGTTCAGTCTGCACTAGTTCTTTGAGAAGTGTCCTCTTGATCATCAGATTTTCTCCCACTTCTGATGTCAAATTCACTTCAGGAGATGTCACACTTCCTGCATCCTCTTGAGTCAATGTGGTTCTTCTCTCATTACCATGAGAAGTTGAGGCCTTCTCTGGACACTTATAGGCTAGGTGTCCTATCTGATTATAGTTATAACATCTCATATTGGAGAACTTAGATTCTCTACCTAATCCATTTGTCCCACTTTCATTTGGCCTTCTTCCTTGGTAGCCTCCTTTGCTACTTGAGTCTCCAACTTGCTCTTCTTAGCTAGATTCACCACTAGGCCTCTGGTGAGGACTTCTTCCTCCAAAACTACCTCTAAAATTTTTGTCACCCCTTCCTTTACTTGGCTACTCCCCTTTCCTCTTTAGCTTCTCTTCAGCTCTTAATGCTACTTGAAAGCATTTTTCCATAGTTTCAAGGGTAAATAAACTTATCTCATCTTGAATATTGATCCTCAGACCATTTAAATACCTTACTACCTTGGCTTTTTCATCCTCCACGTACCCACAACAAAGAGTGTATTTGTGAAACTCCTCGGTGTAAGTAGCCACATCCATATCCTTTTGCTTGAGGTTTTGCATTTTCTTGTAAACCTGCACCTCATAGTCAGATGGAAGGAACTGAGACTTGATCTTCTCTAGCATTCTGCTCCATGAAGATATCATACTCTTCCCATTCTTTACCCTCTCTCCTTGGGTGTAATTCCACCATGTAAGGGTAGCACCTTTGAGTTTAGTCTTTGCAAACTTAACCCTCTTACTTTTAGGAACTTCCTTGTATTCGAAGTAGTTGTTTAGAGCCTCAATCCACTCCATGACTTCCTCAGCATTCATCTTCCCACTGAACATGGGGACATCTATCCTAGCCTCTGAAGAGTCCTTGCCAATTGCCTTGATGGCTTCCAGGAATTATTTTTTCTTAGCCAGTATCTTTGCCTCTTCTTGTTCTTTTGCTTCTTCCTCTTTCTCGTCTTCTTCATCTGAATCTTCCTCTATCCTTTTTCCTATCTTCATTGCCTTCAATTCTACTTGGAGTGCTTCCCTAACTTCATTTTTGATCATCTCTTCCATCTCTTGAAATTTCTTGACCACTTTGGTGGTCATCCCCTTTGGAGGCATATTGCTAGCCTCTCCTTCGCTCTCTCTATCTGACATAAACATTTACAGACAGCACCCAATGCCAATACTCCTGCAAATCCTCAATTTGACTACAACACAATGCTCAATCAGATGTCCATCCTACATGCTGCTACAAACCCATTCCTCTCATCCAACAGCATATCTTGGAGATGCACTACCACTCTCTCTCGCAATGGCCTCACTCTACACCTTCTTCCAGCCAAACCTCTATTGGTGAATGGTCTTGACAGTCCTCATCATCATCTGCCCACACACTATAGGAGTCCTATTCCTTCTCACAACTAGGTGGCACGAGCAACATGTCATCTTCCTTCTCACTAAAAAAAATCAAATACACAACACCTCCACCTAGAGCTTTCGATGGCTCTGATACCAATATGATGGGGAGCCTCAATCGGTAAGACGTATTCCCTCTTCGCTCGGGCTGACAGTCAGTTCAACTGTCGCCAAACTCTCATCGCTGTGACCTTTACCATCGGCAAACACTTACAACTTGTTGTTGATATGCTGATACACTAACTTAGTATATGCTTGGTGTGACTTGCTACTACCGGTGGAGTAAAGTTTCTTTACCCTAATTTCACCGTTACGATCGGTCACCGTTTGTATCCAACGAAAGATACATTCTCAATATACATTCCCCACATGCTTTCTCAACATACATTCTCAATATACCTTTGAACCACACTCATCAGAAAGACCTAGATCATCGGCAAACTCCTTGTTTGTTCTCCTAATATGCCGATATGTGTTATCTTCGGTGAGACCCTACTCGTCGGCAAGCATGCACAACTTCTGGCCGATGTGCTTTGTCACCTCGATCTGAATCTTAGGCTGCGACTTCCATTCAGCGGCTTGAACCTCCCTTCAGCTAGACTATCCTCATCACTCGGAGCAAGGAATGCTTTTCCAATGGCCTTTGTCTCACCGATAATAGCTCCCACTCCTCTATTGGCAAGTACGCACAACTTCTGGCCGATGTGCTTTGTCACCTCAATCTGAATCTTAGGCTGCGACTTCCATTCAGTAGCTTGAACCTCCCTTCGGCCAAACTATCCTCGTCACTTAGAGTGAGGAATGCTTTTCTGATGGTCTCTGTCTCACCGATAACAGCTCCTACTCCTCCAATCCAAACCCTAGCACATGGAGATGCTAGGTCGTCTACTATGCACAATCCTCAGTCTAGAACATTTGCACCACCAAACAATGAAACAAAACAGGAAACAAATGAATATTGTACAATGAAGCCATTCCACTGATTTCAACAGAAATCTCACTAGTGGAATGCTTCACATCAACATTTTGCAACAACAGAAGTACAAAAAGGAAAAGAAATCTACATCTATGCAATTTGTAATTATAGAGAATGGAGAACAAATTGACGACACATAATAGTTCAGTTTCTCGTTAACACAATGCACAATTACATTCACACAATTACAATGCTTAATTCTGTTCATTTCCCTAGTTTTATAAACTCGCCAGAGGAATGCCAACCCTATTCCAAGCGGCTGGGAGAAAACTAACCATCTCCAAGTGGCTGGGAGACCAATCATCTTACCAATAACGATGTACCCTAATTACTTGGGACTTACAAAGTTTGTTCTAAGTCTAGATACAAACAAAAATGACATGCATTGGTCGGATAGACCTTATTACAACACAAAACCTGATCCTCTAATCAAACATGAATTTAAATGCCTCATGGAGGCCACCTTGTGTTAGGTGCTCCTGCACCAGGCATCAATACGGTTCTAAATTCCTTTTGATTCCAATTCTTCACCAATAGCATTGTAGATTGATTCCAAAATGTTGTTTGCATCTGATAGTTTTGAAGTTACCATGTATCAATTTTTAGCAATGTATTTTTGGAGTGTATCACAACATATTAGTAGATCATGAGGGAATTCAAACATTTTAGACATAACATCAATCCTCTTCATAATTTTCTCCCACATGTTATGTTTTATATAAACCATTGTGTT
Organism: Cunninghamia lanceolata; assembly: GCA_027924645.1. Lineage (NCBI taxonomy): Eukaryota > Viridiplantae > Streptophyta > Pinopsida > Cupressales > Cupressaceae > Cunninghamia > Cunninghamia lanceolata. The sequence goes on from BSBN01000725.1 coordinate 4,749,641, forward strand.
TCTATAAAATTTAGATACTTTCTTTTTAGAGGATTTTATTTCATTTTTTGCATTCTTCAGTTTTATCTGCAAATTTTTAGAGTTTTTTTCTCTCTCTATCCACATTTTCTTCCCACAGATGTCCTGCTTTTTCTACTACCTGCAGTTTGTCTTTGGCTTGATTCAAGGATTGTTCTAATTTTTCTGAATTGGCTTTTTCAATATAATATTTTTTTTTACCTTCACTTAACATTTTCTACTGTTTATTCACTTCCACCTCTGTTTGTTTATTCACTTCACTTGTAGATGTAGGGTTAGAGTTTTTAATCCTTTTCTCTAATTCTTTGGTCTTGTTCTCTACTGCTTTCCTCTTGTCTTTTTCATTTTCTATGTCTCCCTGTAACTTTTCTATATGAGTCTGGAACCTGTTATGTAAATCATAGAGTCAAATGAAAATGAGCAATTTGAATGGAATTAACATCACTGAATATATTTTTATTCTGTTTTAACTCAATTACTGGAACCTGTGACCTGTCTATATTACAACTCTAATTTTTAGACAATATATTCAACAAAGTTACCAGGAAATTTAAAAATAACCATACCATTTGTATTCTCTCTCTTGCTTTAGCAATGATGTGTACACCAGTTCGTTGTTCTTTGTTGATACATTAATTTTGTCAAAATTTTTCATTCTAGAAAAATCCACTTGGATGGTGCTCACCTCATAGTTAGAGCGTTGCATCTAGTCCTTTGATTTATTTTGAATTTTGTGCACAATAATCATGTAATCCATTTTTTCTATTTCTGGGTCAAATGTAGTTAATACCCTGGTTGTTGCAGGCTCTGAAGTTGCAGTAGCCTCTATCTCTAGCACTTTTTTCTTGTGTGTTTTAGATATTTTGTCTTTCTTTTCAAACTTAGCTTTGTAATCAGAATCCGTGACACTGGACATAGCTTTGAATGGCGAAGGAGTAGTTTTAGTGTTGGCGGCATCTTTAATTAATTGATGTTGAGGATTAGCCATTCCTATCCTAGTCACACTAATGATAGGAGGGTTGCCTTCTAGAAACAATTGGTTTGATGTGGATGTGGAATCAAAACCTATCATAGTCTTTTGCTTCTTAGTATTCAAAAGGTCTTGTTCTCTAAGTTTGTTTATAGTATCATCTAATTTTATTGATGGCCTCTTGTGAGTTTGTTGTTGTGGCTCTTGTTGACTAGTACTACTATTATTACCTATACCATTGCCAGATTTGCCACCAGTAGCAATAGAATGTCCACCATATCCTATAGCAAAAGAATGAGAAACATGTAGATCAAAAGACCCTTGTGGTACTATTACTGATTGAATCTCACTATGAGGATTTAAAGTTGGAATAAATCTAATCTCTTGATCTGTATGTGTATGCCCTTTGGCTTGATCATCACCTCCAATTCTAAGTCTAAGGTCATTAGGTTTTCTAGCGTATACATTTGGTACAATCCAAATGCCTTGTCCTGTGGACCCCAAACCACCACCTTCAGTACCCAATTTTTGGACTATTGATGCCCTTGTAATATATGTTTCTCTTGTGGTCTTACTCATATGAGATTTGAATGCAAAGGCACTAAGATCACTGGGTTGTCCTTCATCCTCATCATCACTTTCAGCATTAGATGATTCATTGATAGTGGGATGCTCTATATCCCACAATTTGCTGAACTCTTCATCTTCTAAGTTTTCTTCAAATTCTGCAGTAGCTTTTAGATCACCGAGATCCTTCCTCATAGACCAATAGGCACTAATTTTTTACTATGACCAGCCTTCATTTATACAATCCTCTTTTAGAGTCTATGGAATTTTTGTATACATAGATTTTATAGCACCTTTTCTATAGTAATTGTCATATCTCTTGTTTGCCAGTGCCACCTCTGCATCTCTCTGTGTTTGTGGAATTGGATGCAATCCCATTATTTCTGATGACAATATTTCAAAAGAAATACCTCTTTGAGAAATAGTTTCTTCCATGACTTTTTTGACCTCATCCCAAGAATTCTTGTTTCTCAACATTTCTAGTAGGGGTTTACTTTCATGTTGAATTCTACTTGGAGCATTCTTATTGGCCACAAGACTTGTTTTAATCACATCACATGGGTCATACTGCCGATGAGAGTCAACATCAAATTTAAAAAGTTGTAAAATTTGATGTGCCACAGTGAATGCTTGAATGTGAATCCTCCACATGAAAAAGGTAAGGAAGGAAATATGCTTTCTTTTGCTGACTAACAAAGTGTAGTAGATCTGTACTCTCCATTTGCCATATGTATTCCAATGCAAAACTCCTCTCTATCACATGTATTGGAAGTTTGTGGGGCTTTACTCCCAATCCATAAAATCTTAGGACAATATATTCCTCCATGAAGTACCAGTCAGCCAATTATATTTTTTTTCCTAGTTGAATGCAATTTCTACAAGACTCGGGCAATCTAGGCATGGGAGTATTTGTAATAGTTTGATATAATGGAGCTAAAATGTAGTCCACAAAATGATTGTACTTCTTTTGATTATGATACATCTTTATCTTATGGGTCCAATCCAGTAGTCCATTTTTATCTTGTTGACGCTAAATTTGAAGCTTGTTGTCCTGAAAAATCCCAGCAAACTACACTAGAAAAAGATAGCACAAGTAGGTTGTGAACCTAAATGTCTTTCTATTGGAACTAGGAGTGGGAGCTTTACTTTGACTTCATTTAATCATTAAAAACTAGTCTTGCATGGATCTTGCAATATGCTCAAGAAATCTATATTTAGCAGGAGGATTACATTGACGGATATTGTATACCATTTCAAGGACGCTTGCATCCACTTGACTATTATTATCCAATCCAAGGCAAAACACCAGCATGGAAATAGTATCCTGAACCCATGGTTTAAAAATATCAATTTTATAAGGAGACTTATGATTCTAATTGAGTAGGGCAGTATCCAATGTTAGAGATTTGATAAATTTTTTTTATCATTTTCACTAACTTCTTCACAAGTACTAGCAAGTCTTTCTAGGTTTATGGTCACTATTCCACATTCTAAGTGGTAAAACCCAACAATTTGCCAAAATATTCTCCATTAATGGGAAGCATTACTTCCTGGCTATCTTTTATAACTATTGCTTTCCTTTTTTCATTATAATTCTAGGCATAGACCATGATAAATTCAGGGCAAGGGAAAACCTCAGGGAACATCAGGCATCCCAATCCAACCACCCATGATGTAGTAAACCCGATATTTGGTATGTGTTTTTTGGGGTCAGTTTGTGCTTGACATACCTTATTCTCCAATGAATATCTGAGTGTTGAGGTAGACCTTCCAAAGATTATAGGGTCATAAATATCATGGTATTCATCTATAAAACCTAGGGTTTTAAGTAGTCTGACATAGTCTATTTTGTCTCTTTCTTTGCTTTTCCCAATTTTTGGTCTGGTAGTGCTGGTAGACATGTTTGTAAACAGTCAATCCTAATTTCTAAACCCTAGTCCCCAAGATTGAAAAAAATGAAGTTTCAAAGAGAATAGTAATAGGAATGAAGTATTTCTATATTTCACTTACTTGAAAAAGATGAATACAAAGACTGGCACTGAGTGACTTTGTGGCAACATACAATCGATATTAAAATTTCTGGTGCACTGCAATCTCCTTGAGTTGACTCTCTTTCTTCCAAATAGTATCAATTAAAATTTCTAAATGCTAAGTGCCAATAGTTAAGTAAAGCAAGTGAAACATGTTACATTCTTTTATTAAAGTTATAAATTTCATTGTATTCTCAAGGAAGTTAATTTTTTTAAAAGTTATTATATTATATTCTATTCTTCACTTTCAGTACAAGTTTGTAGTTGTAGTTGTACTACTACTGAGTACTCCCACTTTAAATGAATTAATAATTTAATACTTATATAGCACGTATGTCGAGCCGTGGAATTGAAAACTATCTTATAATCTCAATCATTGATCTTTGTAAATCTAACGGCTCTTGATTGATTCTAGAGGTTTGAGTTCCCAAGTCAAGTGCTTCAGACTTTCACTTTGGAATTCAACTACAGCCGTCCATCTAGCATCGAAACATTCATCAAATGTGTGATACATGGTGCTAAAGTTTGAATATAATATAGGTTAGATATATTATATAATAATTATAATAATATTATATAAAATATTATAATATAGGTTAAAGGTTAGATATACTATTATAATATATTATATAATAATTAGAATTATATATTTTAAGAAGGTGCATCTGAGATGGAGTAATTTGATTGGTCGTTGGGCTGACTAATTTTCACATAAAGGCCTATATTTCCAAATTTGGTGGTTGATTCACAACCGTCGATCTCACAATATATTTTTTGCATCAATGGTTGGAATTTAAATTTTTGTTTACATGTATCACAAATTCACAGTGATGGCTAAAAAGACACTGAGATGTGCAATTGCATTTATGCACTGAGCCCTAATTTGTAAGCTTGATTAATGTTGAAGGTGGTGGTGCCCTCTTAGTTTTAGGGTTTTTGGTTAAGAGTTTGCTTAGTTGCATCCTATTGAATCCCTAAAATTCTAAGGGTTTATGCCTTGTGTTTCCCTCTACGCTTTATCTCTTATTCCTCTATTAACTGCTAGTAGAGGGTTACCGATCACTTAAGTTACCACTTAATGTCTTTATACTCATGAAATGACTGGCCCCTTGTCCTAGCTTCACCTGTTGTCACCCATAAAGATTGAATCTTAAGTCTTAAGTTAAGAAGCCTTAATGAAGTGCATTTCGCAGGCTCGCAACACACCTTTAGTGACATCACATACCCCCTGCGATGCTGCAAAATGTTGCCACTTGTCTATCTGTCATGGGCTTACAGCCTCCCGCCAAAGATTTTTTATCGATGAACCAGCTGCTGCCAATTGTCAAAGGATGATTCAATCTGTCTGAAATTTAGAATTTCACTACCATGCAAGACTCAATAGTGGTGGGCCATTTTTGGCTGTGACACTATGAAATGGCACCTCATGTCCCTGTCCAGCCAGACCGACACTATCAACGACAAGAATGTAGATTTACGTGGCCTTCTTCATCATAAGGACACAATCAAAGGTATTCTTTGTCATTTTCGTGAGCACAGTTGCATTCCCAACATAGAAAGCTTTGAAATGAGCAAGAAAAGGTGATCTCAAGCTTCTGCAAGCATCAAAACTAGTAAGTAACCTCCATTTCCTGCACTTGGTTGGTTCAGTCATTTCTGTTAGTTTGTTTGAAGTGCTAGGAGTAAGAGGTAATTTATAGGAGCCCTAGGTCAATCGTTATAGACAAAAATGAGCCAAACTAGCCAACATTCCGCCATGAAATGTAGTCTAGATGAGGACCTTATGATCCAGTGTCCCGGGTCAGTAAGGAAAGTTGTGATAGGGGTAGGTCAATTAGGTAAAAATGATAAAATCTATGACTTATACGTAAACTGTAGAGGTGCTAGATTGCCTGTATCAGTATGGACCCTCTTTGAACACTGGCATCATAGAATGGACTATAGAGCCCCTATTTTCCATGTCTAGAAGTTTGACCTAACCAAATTGATTTGCCCTAATGTCTTTGTTAACCCAAACCTAGTTAGATCAATTGCTGAGAGAAATGACCCACAAACTAGGTCTGTCATGTTTGGTAATGGCTCCAATTATAATTAGATTCACAAAAGCTTACATTTCTACTGTGTTCAATTTGAACCCCTCTACCAACATGCCCATAGACCTTAATGCCTTCACAGAAAATATAGGACTATTAGGTATGCATATAGAACATTCAACCTGCCCAAGTACAGACCGAGGGGCATAGATGGTAGTCTGGTAAAAATATCTGATAGGGAAGAGGAGCCTTTTGACTACTCAAAGTTCATGCACTACTTTGTTAAGACCTACCATAGTATGTGTCATGTATTGGGTAGGGATGTAGCCAACAAGATGCATGTGTCCTTGATGATGATGGTCGTTTATATTCAGGACCTTGGGGCCAAACATCCTTATGATTATGCAAGCTACTTGGTAGAAAAAATGTATAAACAAATGATGGCCATAAAAGGAAAATTATACAATGTAAGTCCCCATGTTGAATTCCCATGGTATTCTTTGATGTGCCACATGATACTTTTCTCTTTGTCTAGAAAATGGCATAAGGACCTACATGTGAAAACAACAGATGCTCAAGGAAACATGATGCATGTACAAATGTGGACCCGCATGCTAGACATCCACTATAAGGATGCAAGTTATGTTATTTTTGAAGAAGACTTTGTAAGGAAAGTCCTTGGTTTCCTAGAACCTAAGGGGGAGAGAATACATGTAGATGTGAAAGATTTTTTGAGGCTCCTAGAAAGAGTTGCACATTTGAAAATAGATCACAATTGGGGAGACTGGTTTCTGCATTCTGCTACAACTTGCATTAGAATCTATGGATGTGAGGTGCCGCCTTACACTCTGCCAAAATTTGTGCCAAAGAGAATTGCCTTCATGGAGCTTATAAGGCAACTAAATGAAGCTAATAAGGAGCATTTTAAGAAGCATAAGAAGGGGTCACTCATCCCCACTTCCTTGAAATTCAGTGACTTTATAACAATAGATAAAAGTGGATTGGATCAAATTGGCTCTATTCTTCAATGCTACAAGATGGATATTGAGGAGTCAAGGATTTTTTATCCAGAGGGATTCATAAACAAAACAATGATAAATGTCAGTAGACCAAGGTACCCCCATCAGGTCTTATTGGATGAAGATATAATAAGAAACTGCCTCTCTATGCAAGAAGTCTATATTCTAAGAGATAAGTGGGAAGCAGTGATGGCAAGAGAAAAGATGAGAAGAAACATAAATGCTGCATATCCCAGAGCTTTTGCTGAGGTGTAGGATCCTATAAAGAGAATTGAGATGATATTTGATAAAGCAGAGGATCTGATTACTAGTGCACCTGCAGGTGAAGAGAGGCCATCCTACCAACCTAGCAACTCTAGGAGTGGAGATGTAAGAAAGATAGAATCCCCTGACTCCCCTCCTCCAAAAAGAATGAAAATTATTGATCTTGAATTAGAGGCAGAGGTGGAGGTTGTTGACATAGAAGGAGAGGCAGAAAAGGAACAAGTTCATGAGCCTGCTCATTAGATCATCTTGTCAGCAAGAGTTAGGCCATACACCTCACTAGACAATAGATTGACAAGGTCAACAATTGGCAATGAAGTTGACACAGAGGATGTGAGGGTATTGGCATGCAATAAATTTTTAGAGGATGATGAATTTGTTAATACCCCTGAGTTCAAGTCATTTGTGCTGAGGACCAAGAGTGAAGAATTTCAGAAGAGGATTAAAGAAGCAAAAGTTGGAGCTGACCCCTTAGAATATGAGGCAATTACTCAGAGAGTCTTGAGTGAAGTTAACAAAGACATCAGTGGGACGACCGTAGAGGAGGGCAGAGTTCTTGTGGCCAAGAGCAACATCTTACTATTTCCACACTAGACTTCATCAGATGCAATTGCATTTGATACTATCACAAGGGATGACTCAAAGGTCACAGAGGAGCAAGTTAGCAAAGCTCTAACAGGTGCTGCATTTGATCCAAGGTTTGAAACTTTGGCAATTTGGGCATTGGCCCCAAGTGACAAGAAACCAAGGATTGGTTTGGAGGAGCTAACTGGAAATGTGATAATTAAGAGGGTGTCAACCACCATGACTCCTCAGGCTTCCAGTTTGAATGCGTAAACTACGTAATTTGCTGAGGTAGTAACAAAAAAAGTGTAGATGGAACATAATGAATTGTTGGAGAAATATGCACAAGCCATGGCAGAATTGAGCAAATATCAGGGACAATTACAACTAGAGCTTGGCCCATCACAAACTCCTCCTATTATTCAGACTGCAAAATCTCTCCCAGTTGACACAGAGCCTCTCTTATCTAAAATTAGAGAATTGAAAGAGGAGAACAAGAAATTGGAGAATGAGAAAATGAATACAGTGAAGGATATAGTCACCAATTTGATAAATAACAGGGTGACTAAACTCTTGGCAAGGGTGGATGAGACCTGGAGGTCTTATTCACAATTGAGGATAGCCTATGAAAAGCATGAATTAGATAAAGAAAGGATTTCAGTTGTCAAAGCAAGATGGTTGCCAAGGATTGGAGAAATAAGGGATCTCCATAGGTGTTCAAGATTTGATACACAGGCACCCCCTAAATTAAAATTGGTAATGGATATGTTGACACATTTTGAGGAGGTTGCCAATTTTCAGTTGAGGTTAGATAAGGTTTTGGTAGAGAAGAAACATGCAATAGAAAAGATGGATAGAAGGTGGTTGCCGAGTAGTTTAGAAGGTGATGGGAAATTAAAAGACCTAGACAAGTGGAAAGTAGAAATAGAAGAAAATGCCAACCAATTAATTCCTACCTACTATAGTGAGGCTGATCCAACTTTGAAAATTTTGAGCTTAACACTTGATAAACTTCATATAGTTGAAATAAATTTTGAAATATTTTGTAAGGAAGAAAAGATTTTGTTGGATACTTGGTATTCCAGTCATAATGGGAAGATTGCAGAGATAATATCATTCCAGTGGCCATCTGAAAAGACATATAATGACTGGACAAAAAAGTATGGGCCTGCATAATTGAAAGGAACGACCAACCACCACCTTCCCTATATTGATGAGGTAGATTAATGTGTAATGTTCTTAATGCCAAAATGGGTGGTGCATTGTATCATGCAATTCTCTGAAATGACATTGCAATTAATGATGAGTACACATTCTTGGTCTATAAAAGAACTATGTTATTCATTCCTTTGGTGGTTGAAGATTTTGGAAATTTTAAAGAGTAAATAAAATACAAGTTTTGCTGGGTTCAGGTTGCTTCATTTCTTGTCTTGTAAGTCTATGAATCATATGTTGAATGTATTTTGTATAAGTTTTATCAGTTTCATGTTGATTATAAACATGATCAGTTGGAAAAACACCAATAGAAGGTAAGGGCTTTTCACAGCGTTTTCATAAACATGAAGAGGATTTAAAATAAACATGAAAACAAAAGAAGCAATACACCAAGATTAAAATATATTATGCTTGAAGATTATATTCAATAGTTAACAAAGTAAACCACACACATCAATAGCAATGTAGGGAGTAATTAATCATCCAAAAGTAATAACAAAAATATGATAAAAACACAATTATACAACTTCATATGTCGATTGAATAATAACTAATAGAATAAAATAAAAACATCAATAATAATGTAGAAAGTAATTAATCATTGAAAAATAATTATAATAATAGGATAGAAACACATATGTTGATCAGTAAACCGCAACATGTGTAGGAAATTATATTAATACATAAAGATTTACATTTGGTTTGAGCCTAGAGGGCTCTTCGCAGATTAATACAAGAGCACTCATTGTGCCAAAAAAATAAATATAATGCCAAGAAATTTTCCAAAAATAGCCCTCTAATCTACCAGCCTAGGCTCCAAAAACACACAGCACCAGACTCTAGTCACTAGCTCAAAAACTTGCCACCCTACCACCTTGGTGCCTAGCATGGAAATTACCAAACGAGTGGCCCTAGGACTGGGATCCTGACCACTCCTATAGCCAGTAGAATTCCCCTGCACACACAGTGGCTGTAAAGTGATCAATCCATACCGGAGTTTCCTCTCTGTCTATTCCAATTGCCCACCGAAGAAAGTCTCTCCCACGAGCTGCCCAAAGCCTATGCCTTCCCAGTTGTTGCTCATTCATGTTTAGCAGGAATGACTGCTAGCTACGCCCTCCTCTTCCTACTGTAGCTTCTCCAAGTCCCTCGGCCACATGATCCTAATCCCTAATTCTACAAAAACCACCACATCTACATTGTCCACAAGAATATCTGAAGTGAATACCTCCTATAGAATCACCAACGCATCCACCTTTGCCTCTCCCAGGTCAAACAATGAAGCTAGAAAGCATGAGGAAATGTCTATATTTACCCTATATCTATCCTCCGAGACCAGGAAGTATTTACCTAGAACCATCTTCACTGCCTCAATGAAGAGTACATTTTGTTGCTTACAAATGATCATTAGTATGTAATTTGTGATATGACCCAAAAAGGTGACGTGACGCCTATTGTAGTGGAGCCTTATTGGAGTCTCCATCCTGTGTTTTGAACAAGCTAGATGAGTGTCGTTTTGTTGGAGACCTCCAAGATTTAAAGGAAGTTTGTTAATGAACACACACCTCAGGTGAAAGATGCATTTATTCGTTATCTAGATTTTTGTATCGTCAATCTTTGGTTTGTGTTGTCCTTAATAATTACAATTCTTATTCCTCACACTGGCAGGGTTGTCAGAAGCTCTCGTGGGAGAGCCATTTAATGCCTGGGAAAAGTACTGCTGCTTCAAATAATTATTAACAATATATAACTCTTATTATATTAGATTGTATTATATACTATGATTAACATCATATCTTATTAATTTATATTATATATTATATTAGTATTAGTATTGATATTAATTAGTATATGATAAAATAACCACCACGAAGGGGATAAAATAACAACTTAAGTTGGGGAAACTAGCTACATAGGTCAACGATCAATTAGAAGGATAAACCCTAAATGCCTTAGACAAAACTAGTTGTAGTGTTTTTAATTGGAGATTTTGTAGAGTGAATCCTGATAACATAAAAACCATAAAATTTTGAATTAATATAACACATCCATTTATTTTTGCCCTTTTTATACATCGTCATACATTACCATTGAACTCATTTCTTTTTTCCATGTGATGAATGTTATTTAAATTTTTTATATTGAAAATTTGAACCATCTATGATTTGTATACATTATAATTTACCATTAAACTCATGTCAATTTCAAATCATAATTACTTCTATATTTTTTATTAAAATTTAACATCACCCTTCAAAAAAGATTGGGGAATTACATCGTACATGAACATCTAAGTTTCTAACCAACATCTAACAATAACAGATGCAAAAAACACATAGACTGTTGAATCCAGAAGCTCTTCATGCAATACTGTCATGGACTATGGAAAAATCATGTTTACCATCCAACCAACCTGAAAGTTTCAAACAAAACTCCTATCCTTTGACCTTCAAACCTTGCTTTGATACTCCAAAATCTTTTTGGTTCCTCTTTTCGATGATGCTTAATGAATATTTCATTGTAGTCCATAATTATCCTATTAACAGGCAATGGGTCCATTACAAATTCAATTATGTCCTCATTCACAATGACAGTCAATGATTTACTATAGAGCCTTACTTTATATGTACAAGAAACCGCTAGGCATGGGTAAGAATAAGGCCAATAAAGGAGAATTAAATTGATTTTCTTGAGGTCACTGGCAATTGAGTTGCAATACCAATTCCATGTGTCAATTTGAATTTCCAATTTCTCATACATGCATGCATGTGTGGGAGATTCAACCCACCACCCAGAATAGAATGCATCATTTGCAAATGTTAAAAGTGTCGATTCTTGACATGATTTATTCCACTTGATGAATGCTCGTATTTCTTCATTCCGAGACATGCAAAGCAATAACATCCTACATAGCCACACACAAACAAAATTTTCCATCAAACCATCATTCTTATTACTATTCTACATCTATGAACTGAGAACTCTATCACACAGTTAAATTCAAAATCATGAATGATCACAAAATAAGTACTTGGTAACTTTCTCCGCACATCTACTGTAATGAAAGCCATTACTTTGAACTTTTACAGTTTATTGATTCTTCTAAAGTTCTACTATCTAAAACTTAGTAATGCAATATAAGGTTGAAAAAATAGACACTATGATATATAAATGACATGTACTGTCGTGAAAAATAGGTAATAAATAACAAATAACTCCATTTAATTGACTTTGCTGTACCCTAGAAATTCACATTGGCTAATATATGTGGTATGGAACTTGCCATTAATGAACTCAATTGGCATTGGTTAATCTAGCCAGTTAAGTGGCACTTTCAATGAAATGAATAGTACAACTCCAATTAATGATAGAGAAAATTGTTCCAACATTTGGTGAACCATTGAACAAATGATGAACAGTTGTAGTTGAATTCCTGAAGGTAGATCTCCAATGGTACACATTGCCAACAAAATCCTATGGAAATTGGAATCAACTAGGAGACGTTAGATATTAATAGATCAAAGGTTGAGATATATATAAAATATTTAATATATTTATATTGATCATTGCATAAAGGTTAAGGTGGTGGTAGAGCGCAAGCCCTCAACTGTAGAAAATTAGAAATTTTGGGTGTGTCAGTACTTTGGCCCAAAATAGAACTTATGCCTCATTGACATGTGCGACGGAAGTGACATCTGTCCTTTCATAAAAAATAAGGAATGTCTTAAACTCTTTTGTTTAATATAATATATTAATATGGGTTATCAATATAGATTACAATTGTTGACAACATTTTAATTCTTTTGTCTTATTATCTATTATTTTTAGATAATAACATAATTCTGGAACTTTTAAGTTTTATTATTTTATGGTTAGATCAATTGGTTGATTCTGGAAGTATTAAAATTTAGAATATATGTAAAAAATAAGTTTAATCAAAATCATTCCTTGAATCCTTCAGAAAAGAGATTAACAATGTGTGTAATTAATGAAATTAACAAATTAGAATTAGAATCATCTCTCATTTTATTAAGTCAAAAAACTTAAACAACTATTACAGAAAGATGACAATACAAAGATGACATTCCTTTATAATAAAGTTACATGGCGAAAGAAGAAGCCCTCGGCCCCTCGTTGGATAAATATTTAGAGTTGACAGAGAACTAAACACTGTATATTTCCCTTGTATTTTCCTTACAACACAATGAAGAAGAAACCTTTGCTTGAGCCTTGGCCGCTGGACCGAGAAGAATATGTGAATGAAATCAGGAATAAAACTAGGGCTTTCATCCAAATTTAAGAAGAAAATCTAACATGGTGAAAGAAGAAGCCTTTTGCAGTATGGACTATTTGGAAGGAACCTAGAAAAATCATTGTTCTAAGCTGGCTGCCAGAAACATGAACCAATGGATTGGGAGAGGCCACTGTCCATAATCTATCACTAGGTCGCCAGAAAGATGCATCAATGGATTGGGAGAGAACACTAACCACAACCCATCAAATAGATACTAGACCATCTAGCATACAACATTGGCAGATGCATTTGTCTATCGAGCCAAGGCTTTTTCTAGATGCAGTGAAAGAAGAATGATGCTAGAAGGCACCATTCTCCTTCCTCTTTATGTCCCAAATAGCTGGTTGTTATCTTACTAGACCCTCCCATGTCATACATGGAGTTCCCGTGACTCATTTTTTTTTCATCTTACAAGAAAAAGACTACATTCTAATTAAATAATTCCTAAAATTAGCTAACAAGGAACAACCAAAAGTTGAAATTGATTGTTGAAGGAAACTTTCTCTATCCCTTTATAGCCATGACTGCTGGGAAATTGGGAATTCAAAAAATCATTACCTATCCATTAGTCTATCTTACTATCCCTATAAATAAATCTCCAGATGACAAAATGTCACTTCAGAATCATATCATGCTCTAAGAGCGTTTGAGCATTATGGACTTGTCATCTTACACGTATGGACTTGACCTATCGCATCAAAAAGTACATTGGATCCCTTTACAAACCTTGAATTTTTTATCCACTTGATCATATTGGGTGACTGATGTGACCACCAAAATGTCAGCCATCAGAGCAAATTGTTCCACTTGTAACTTGTTCCACCATTTGATGAACAAATGATGAATGGCTGTAGTTCAATTCCAGAAGGTAGATCTCCAACTCTACCCATTGCCAACAAAATCCTCTAGAATCAACCACAAGCTATTAGATATTATTAGATCAACGGTTGAGATATATATAAAAATAAAATATAAATATATTTATATTGATTGTTGTATAAAGGTCAAGGTGGTGGCAGAGCGCAAGCCCTCCACTATGAAGATGGGCCTACCTCTTAATTTTGTGATGTTAATGAAACATCACGATGCAATCATGATGAGCCACATGGCATACAACACAGTCCACTTGTCTCTATTCTGGAGACTTTATGTAGAATTTTGGGTGTGTCAGTACTTTGGCCCAAAATAAAACTTGTGTCGTCAATTTGCGATCATCTGACAATCAAAAACTATTAGAAATTTAGAATATTTTCCATTTATCGACATGCACAATAGAAGTGACATTTGTACTTTCACAATAAATAAGGAATGTCATGGGAAGCACAATTGCACATTTTTCAGAAGGTAATTTACGCATCTCATTTATGAATCATACAACAATACATGCCACCAAAATCAATGCAATTTATGGAAACATTTTATTAGGTTTGCAACCCTCACACCTACCTTACTCTACATTTTTCACTGGTGTACTTTGGAGGAACTCTAGACTACGTTTTCTATAGGTGTTGAACATGGGTATTCGCAACCAGGTTAGCTAATTGGTGCTCTTTCTTGCCCATTTCCCATAGTGATAAACATGAATTCTTTAAGTCAACTGTGTGGGAAGAATGATTATTTTTTCATGAGTCTAGACTGTTTGTTTACCCCAAATCTTCTGGAGATTTATTTGGCACCCTTAGCAGAAGCTTTTGTTTACTGGTTTCTCAAAAGAGTAAAGATGAAGCTTTTGTTTATTGAGAATAGTTTAGCTAAGGTGAAGGATATCAAACTAAGATATATAGATTTGGACTTGGAGGATTTCTAGACTCGATTAGAGAAAAACCCCAAGTCACATATAGCTGAGAAAATCCTAACAAGCAGGTTAGCTCTTGCTGGGGGTTTCCCACCCATTATGCCATGTCCAAACCTGGTTGTTGCATGTGTAAAGAACTATTATCCTGATATTAAGGTCCAATCATCCTTTGTTTTGGAGAAGACTGAGAGGTGACTTAAGGGGAAATTTTGAGAGCGTGCTGGTTCTTCTTCTGTACATAAAGAATCAGGAACAAGAGAGCAAGGAACCTCCTAGGCCTCCACAATTTAGAAAACTTTAACTAGTGTGGAGAGAAGTCATCACAGAGTTGGTTCACAATCTGGTAGTGGTGGGTATGGAGACCAGCCTGAAGATAATAGGAAACTAAAAGGTGTATGTGAATAGGTGGTTGACCAGCATTCATGAAACCACGAGAAAAAAAAGAAGCTGGATGCTTTACAATAATTACAGGAAGATCACATGACTTCTCCTGTGTCTCCTTCACCTGGTAATGATTCTTTCATTTTTCAACAAATTACTAATGATAGTACTTTTCATTCCTTTTTTGAGATTCCATCCTCCCCTATATCAAATGATATTCCTGTGCAAGATACTCCTAATCAGCTAGATAGAGTTGTCCTAGGTGCAAGTGAGTGTGGTACAATTTTGTCTTCCCCTTCCTGGCTAAAGAAAGTTGTTGAGAAAAAGAGGATTAGGAGACATTCCCCAATGGAAGACACAAACATTGACATTGTAGCTAAATTGTTGCATCCTACACCTAAGCCTAAGAAGGCTAAGAGGATGTCTCAGATGGTAACAGATTCTTCCTTAGGGCATAGGATTTTGGAGATTGTAGACCCCATCGGGGATAAAAATGAAAATGAAGTCACAGAAGCAGATTTTAATATGACCAAGATTGACACGGGTCCTCCTATGGTGGAAGGTGATTTATATCATGCAAAATTCTCTCAATGCATGCTAGCAAAGAGAGTTAAAGCTCAGCAACAGGAGAACACAAAGCTCTAAGCCCAGGTGAATTCTCTGATATCTTTCATTCAATCTATTTTGAATAGTACTTCTCAATCCTCTGATGCAGCTCCTAGTGTTTCTATTGATGGAATGGATCCTAGCATGCTGCAACAAATCATGAGATATCAAACTCTAGGTAAGGCTATCGATCAATGGGTAGAGCAACTCATTGTTGATGATTTGTTGTACATCGAGGAGGTCATGAAACTATATACCCTCATTTATGATAAAAGGAAAGGGTTAGTTGTAGAGTTACAAAATATAAAGAGGGAAGATAGTAATCTTCTCACAGTGTCTACAGAGATAAAAGATATGATAGAAATTGATGTTGTGGGAGGGTAAAAAACTCTGTAACAGTCCTAAAACAACAGATTGACACCCTACTTAAATAATGGAGACCTTAAACAACCTAGAATACAAGCATGGAAGAATAAAAACCTAGATTCTCTAATGTATTTCCTCCATTACTATGCTCTTAACCTAGCTATGGTGGTGTACTCAGACTTGCAGGTCTACTAATGAGATGGAAGCTCAAAGTGTTGACAATGGAAGAATTCAAATGCTCAAGTGGTGGTTGAAAATAGAGAGGTAAAAGGGGTTTTATAGAAAGTGAGAAATGAATGGAGGGTGGAGATTGATAGTTGACTTATGAAAAAGATCAATGGCTCACAATGATTTAGGGTTTCCTCTCACAAGAGGACAAATTTGATTTTTAAATTAGAGGAAATTGGTGAGGAGGTCAATGTTTAAAATTAAATAAATTGTGAGGATTTATTTAATTTTTTGTGAGGAAAGGGGGGATGTATTAGGATTAGATTAAATAAGTGGGGATTTATTTAACCTAGGGCTAGGCTAATAATTTAAATAAATGAATATTTATTTAAATTAGAGGGGATATTGATGTCTAATGAGCGAATAATTAGATAATAATTATATTATTTTATTATAGAGGAATTTGGAAGAAGGGGGCTTAAATAATTAAATAAATGAGATTTATTTAATTAAGAAAGCATAAGGGAGAGTGAATTAATTAAATAATTTTAGAAATCATTTAATTAATAGCAGAATGTGGAATTTAGGTGGAATGTGTGTGAAAATGTTACTCGTAGGTTCGAGACATTTTTAAGTGTCTACATTTTGTCCCTCTTTGATATAATGTCAAATCTGACATTATATCAAATAAAAATTTGAGATATGTGCTCTAAACATGCCCTAGTGTTTTGTAGGTGGAGTGTAATGGTCTTATGCCCCTTCAGGAAATTTTTCAAATTTTCATAAAAAAATTCAAAAAAATTGGAAAATTTTCCAAAAATTGTTTTGGATGGCCAGATTTAGCTGGGTGTGATAAAAGGGTCCTAAAAGGCGCTTGAGATGTAAAAAAGGTCACTCATTGGTCAAAATGTTGAAAAGTGGGTCCATTTAGGTCAAAAGGGCTCTATAAATACCTCTTAGGGGGACCACACTCCTCATTTGTGCATTTGAGCCTTTGCAATTCTAGAGAACAGAGAGTGAGCTTGTGGAGAGTTTGTGTAAAGCTGTTGTTGAGATGTCGCCCATACTAGTTCATGATCACTATGGATTGCTAGTTTGGAGCTATGGGTGGCTCCCTGGGTCAGGTGCCCCAGTATGTATCTGATCCTTCCTTGTTAATTTTTTCGTTTTTTTGCATAGATTTAGGGGCCCGAAAATAGTGCATGCATGCAGTGCACTTTTGTGCACCACATGTGTCATCACGTCCACTGCTTGCACGTGGCAGCACAATGCCTACACAAAGGTGTGATGCATGTGGTTTTTGGAGTTGCATGATCCAGCGACTGTGACGCCTCTACTTAGGGGGCACGCATCCACTGATTGTGATGCATGGACAAGATGATATGATGCATGAGCCTAAGTGTGTTGCATGCATTAAGCAGTATGATGCTTGTGCATGAGCAGATCGCATGTGTTGAGCAGTGTGTCACATGCACTTAGCCACCATGCATTGGTTGAGTAGTGTGATGCATGAGTGTTTTTAGCTAATAATTTGAACTAATTTGTGCTTATGTTTGGCCATCAATGTCACAATTAGGGTTTGTTATGATAATGCATTGTCTTGGCTATATGGATATAGATGAGACTACCACCTATTTACACTCAGGAGAGTCATCCCACTAAATATCATTCGCAGGACTCTTTGTTGATGGAGGAGCGAGACATTCTGGCTACCTTGGGATTGTATGGTGTTGCATTTATGCCCAAGATCTGAGCTAATCGAGGCTACTAACAACAGTCATGGAGAGATACCATTCAAAGACTAGCTCTTTTCATTTTTCAATGGGGGAGGCCATTGTGACCCTGCTTGATGTGTGGCAGATTCTTCAACTTCGCGTTCATGGAGAGCGAATAGGCTATAGTTTGGAGACTAGGTTTCTAGCACTACATCGATTTTTTAAGACGACAGATGATGCTACTTTGGGTGTTGAGGAGCATGAGATACCATGGGACGTTCTGATAGATCATTATGATCGATTGATTGTGGTTATATGTGCTTGCATTGCTAGTTTGGTATACCCTGATCGACACGACCATGGATTTCCATTGGGCTGGGGAGAGATGTTGGAGGGGATGATGGTGGATGCGACTTCATATGCATGGGGACCCTACCTCTTAGGTCAGTTGTATCACCAGTTGCATGGTGTTGTATATCAGGGTGAGCAATTGATCAGTTGTGGGGTGACCTTGCTCATGATATGGGCATGGGAGCACATTGCAATATGTAGGCCACCAGTGGAGTGGAACATTTTGGAGGAGCTACCATATGTGTCTTTTTATACTAGAGTAGTGCCATAGGTTCGAATGGGGGATGTGGGGTATTGGAGGCATGTTATTGATCACATGGATTTATTTACTTAGATGCCATATAGAGATTTCCCCAGATGGATAGAGGATAGTGAGCAACTGCCTTATTGCAGGCATACACGGTATCTGATTGGCTGGACTGTACAGGCACTATGTTATAGAGCGGCATTTTCCATCTCGAGTGCTCAGACAATTTGGGGAGTGAGAGGATGAGCTAGCTGGGATTGTAGAGTTTGCCTAGGTTACACAGGAGATTTCAGTGTGGGGCCCTATGATTCCAGTGCAGACAACTCTAGATGAGATTGTAGTGTTACAACCAGTGGATTGGGAGTATTGTGATATTGCAGATCTAGGGATGACTCTTGCTTATGATGCATGGTGGGCCACCCATAGGCCAATTCTATATTTGGATCCTAATGCATCAGTGCTAGTGGAGCGATTGGGATGAGGGCTGAGAGGCTAATTCAGAGGCCAAGGCATGGGGAGAGGAGGTGGAGATGATGGTGGGGTGAAGAGATGGAGGAGACGGAGGAGGAGGATGATGATGAGGAGGAGAGGATTAGGGATGAGGCTTTGTAGGATGTACCTATTGCGGAGATAGTGATGATGAGGGAGAGGAGGAGGAGGGGGATGCTTGAGCCTAGGGTGGAGATGTGGATGGGTGGCTAGCAGACTTACAAGCTCATTTGGATGCCATGCGATAGTGTGTACAGGAGGTGGAGGAATAGATTATTCAAAGGACTATCGATAGAGACATGGCCGTGATCAAGGTGTAGAGGCCAGATCAGCGGAGCATTGAGGTTGCCGCTATGCTAAATGGGCTATCAACAGATTTTGTATGGGCTCTTGTTAGGTCAACACATGAGACTCAATATTAGAGGGACCTCTATGACAGTTCAGTGCTAGTAGAGCAGAAGGCACCCAGTTTCCAGAGTTGGAGTGCCAACTGATCCCGCTCCCATAGGTCTCATAGTAGTGTGAGGTGGTCATCACCTTATGACATGCCTTCTAGATTGAGAGGAGGTTGAGAGCATAGGGGTCCTCTCATATGGACATTTTGATAGGTTTTTGATGTGGACATGCATTTTGATTCGAGCCTGCATGCTTTGAATATATGATTGAGCATGTGAGATCCATTTTTGACACACATTCATGTATTGGGATTATACTATGACACACATTTTGGATAGTATATATATGTATGATAGACCTATTATGCTTGATCTTGTTGTTGTTTTACATGGTCATGATGGATGGATGTTATGGTATGTTGTTATGCATTATGGTTTATGATTCATAATGATGTAGTCGTAGATGTTATGATGGTTATGATGTGATATTTTCTGATGATATTTTCATGATGTTTATGATGATACAATGGATGGTATTTGATTTCTATGTGATGCCTATGTATGGATACAAATGGGAATCTAATGAGTTCATAAATGCTGGATATATGATTTTCTAATTTTTTGTGATTTATTGCAATGCTTATGTGTATGATAATGATAATTGATTATGATGATGGTAATGTATTATGATTATGATGATAGTGATATACGATGGACCAACATGTGTGTATGTAGGTTAAATGATCTAATGTTGTTTTTGGTGTGTGTCACAGTAGGATGAAAGAAGAGCAGAAGAAATGGTAATGAAGAAAGAGAGAATTGGACTAGTGATGAAGAATTGGTTAAGGGAGGGGTGGAATCAGACTTTGTTATGATAGATGTTGAGCTTCCTTAGTGCAGTTAATGCGTATCATAATAGTACTTATTGTACCAAAGAATGACAAATGCATGGTATGTTGCGACCAAGGCACAAAGTGTGGTCCCTTGGGAAGCACAACAAAAATAGACAAGGATTGTCAGGCTTATCTCGATTCACTAAGACACCTTGTCGGATCATGTAATGAGAATAACCCTAGGTGTATAAGTCCTGATACATAAGAGTATTAGCTCTTCCCATGTATAGGATGTGTTTGATGCAGCCAATAGTGTCCTAGTTACACACAAGTAACTTAGTTGCCCTAGTAGTGTCACCTAGATGAACCGCAAACAACAATCAAAGAAAATAGATCTTGCCCCATCCTTGCCTCTCTTCATCACTTAGGGATTGCCTTGAGAAGATTAGGAACAAGATCACAGAAAACAAACCAAAGAGGAGTGTGAGACAGAACCAATAGCCATTAGGTCATATGCTGAGCATAGATGTGCTTGCCTGAATGTTGAGTGATAGTTTGAATGATGCCTAGTTTTAGGATAGGGAGCATGTCATATAAGATGTCAAGTCGAGTTTCGACAATACACCATCGTGTATAAGGTAGATGAAAGTTTCAAGACTATGGTCTAATTTTGAGGTTGCTGTGAATTTGCGAAATGGTTAATTTGTGATGAGTGATAGTGTCCAAAAGATGAGTTTCATCATCTAAGGTGCAGAGCTTGGTTTTGACTGCATCCCATGCTTGTTATCAGACACACGGTTGGGAATGTTGGTTGGTCATAGTGATATTTAAGTATCACAGTGCGTATGATGAGTGATAATGTCTTAGTTGTGTTGTTGATCTATCTTGTTTGAATGCTTTGGATGTTTAGTCACTTTTGTCTACTTGTAGTGTCTTTCCCATGAAAAGACAACTTATTATGACGATGTGATAGGACGGGCCCTAAGGGGCTGATCTAATGCCTCGGGAGTGCATCAATGATGGCCTTGCCTACGTCAAAGCTCAAAGGTAATGTCGTTCGACAATGGTGGACTTGGTTTGACCTAGGACCTAAGGAGAATGCCTCGGGGGTGCATTAAAGATGGAATTGCCTACATGAAATCTCAGAGGCATCATAGTTCAGTTTACTAGCTTGATGTTGTGTGACTATTTGATGTTTTTATGTTTTTGGAATTATTTGGATGTTTTTGTATTTTGCCGATATTTTGATTTTTTTGGATTTTGAGGATATTTTGATTTTTTTGTATTTTCTAGAGATGAGTGTCCTCCAACAATGACCTTAGGATTAGGAACTATCCCCAATCAGATGCATTGCCGTGTTATGGTGAAAGTGAGGCAAGGGAAAATATAAAGACAATGAAATGTTAACGTGCTTCTAGGCCATGGGAGGGGCATTATGGTATGTTACGAAGTGGATAGGGATTATTGCGGAATAGGGATGGTGGATTCAAGTGATGGTAGACAATGGAGTAAAGATTAACTATACATGGTGTCTGTTTGCCATGTTTTCACCATGGTACATATCCAAAGTGCCACCGAAGTGGTTTTCACTTTTGGATGATTTTTTTTTATATTTTAGGTATAATATCACTGAAGGTGCATGCTATTGATGGGTTCCAGCAATGGTTCATCTTTGGGGGTGGCTAATTGATATGTGCCAGACCCATAGGCTTTAGTGATGACATAGGGTCCTAGCCAATTTGGCTCAAATTTTCCCAGATTCTCTCATTCCATCTAATTTTTGGGATTCTCTTTTAAAACAAGGTCTCCAATGTTAAAGTGTCAGACCCAAACTCTCTTATTATAACTATGTCGGAGACAATTTTGATATGTTTGTAGATGGGTGAGTGTATTTTGTCTCCTTTCGTCCAATAGCTCAAGTTCATGTAACCGAGATGTTCTGTAGTCTTCATTCTCGACCAACTACTGTAGGGATACTCTTAAGGAGGGCAACTCAACCTCAATGGGTAGGATAGCTTTAGAACCATAAATGAGGGAGTAAGGGGTGGCTCTAGTGGGTGTACGAATGTTGCTATGATAAGCCCATTTAGTGGGGTTGAGTTGGATGTGTCAGTCATGGCCAATGTCATTGACAGTATTTTTTAGGAATTTTATGATGGTTTTATTGGACACTTTAGCTTGGTCATTCCCTTGTGGGTAATATGGAGTGGCAAAGTGGTGTTGGATGTGGAATTTTTCACAAAGTTCATAGACATCCTAATTCTTGAATGGGTGGTTGTTGTCCATTACAATGGATTGTGGGATGCCATACCGACATACGATGTAATTAAGGATACTTCCTTTCCAGTAATGTATGTCATAGGAATGACTTCTATTCATTTTGTGAAGTATTCAATGGCTGTGAGAATGAATTTATGGGGCCTGTTCGTAGAGGTGGGATGGATTTTGTCCATGAGGTTGAGTCCCCATTGAGAAAATGGCTATGGGGATGTAAGTGGTTGTAGGTCCTGCACTGGTGCATGCACAATATCCCCATGTATCTGGCACTATTTGTACTTCTTTGCAAAATGGTATGCATCCTTTTCCATCATCAGCCAGTAATAACCTGCTCTGACGATTTTCTTAGCAAGGGTAGGGCCACTCGAGTGGGCTCCGCATATACCCTCATGTACCTCTCATAGGGTTAGTTGTTCTTCTTCAGAGTCGAGACATCTCAGGAGGGTATTGTAAAATCCATGATGGTATAGGGTGTCACTGATGATGACATATTTGGTGGCTTGGCATAGGAAGGATTTGTGTTGGTTGGATGACAAGTCGGCAGGTAGGGTTTGGTCATGCAAGTAGGAGTATATGTCATGACACCAGGGTGACATAGGACAACAATTTCACAGACTAACTCAGATTCTGGGATATCGAAGGCATGGACCAATAGTTGTTCCACCAAGAACTCAAATTGAGTGATATTACTTGGGATATCTAGGAGAGATCCAATGGTTGCCATTACATCTGCTGCCCAGTTCTGCACTCTGGGAATCTGGTCAAAGAGCACTACATCAAAGTATAGCCTAAAGCTATCCACCATTCTTTTATAATCTATGAGGTTTTCATCTTTGGTGTCATACTCATTGTTGACTTGTTTGATAACTAATTGGGAGTCACCAAATACTTGTAATGTTTTGATTTTCTCGTTGACAACCATTCGAAGTCCTGTGAGCAATGCTTCGTACTCTGCTATGTTCCTTGTGCAAGGAAAAGCAATTCAAAATGCCTTGGGAATGACATCACCTTGAGGATTAATGAATAGGATACCCACACCTGAACCGTGATTGGTATATGATCCATCCAAGAATAGTGTCTATATTTTGAGTGTGTCAACTGTGAATATTGACTCATCAGGGAAATCAACAACCATCAGATGATTTGCTGTTGTAGGTGCTTCTACGAGATAGTTTGCAATCACTTGTCCTTTGATTGCTTTTCAGTCAACATACTCTATATCAAATTCACTCAATACCATAACCCATTTGGCCAGTCGTCCTATCAGGGCTGCTTTATTAAGTAGCTATTTTAGTGAGTCAATCTTAGCAATCGGCTTTGTCTTGTGATTCAACATGTAATGTCATAGTTTTTGCGTAGCAAAGACTACGGCTAGACAAGCACATTCAATAGGACTATAGTTTAGCTCATATCCCACTAGGGTCTAACTAATGTAATAAATTTCCCTTTCTTTTCCATCCTCATCATTTTGTGCCAGTAATGCCCCTAGTGTTGAATTAGTTGTTGATATGTACAATAAGAGGGGTTTTCCTGAGATTGGTGGCCTGAGCACTGGTGGTGACATCAAATAATCTTTGATCTTTTGAAAAGCTTCTTGACACTGTTTTGTCCACATAAATGGTACCCCCTTACGAAGTAAGTGTTGGAAGGGTTGACATTTGTTGGCGAGTTGTGCAATAAATCTCTGGATAGATTTTAACTTTCCCTGTAAGCTACACAATTGTTTTAGAGTAATGGGTGGAGGCATTTCTATTATTTCTTTCACCTTGGCCGGGTTGACTTCTATCCCTTAGTGTGAAACAATGTAGCCCAACAATTTTCCTGAGGTAATGCCAAACACACATTTCTTAGGGTTTAATCTAACTTTGTATTCTTCCAGGCATTTGAATATTTTATCTAACACATCCAAATGAGAGTTTCTAGTGACTGATTTGGCCAACAGGTCATCGACATAATCTTCCATACATGTATGCTTATAGTCATGAAATATAGTTGTCATTGCCCTCTGGTATGTAGCACCTATGTTTTTGAGGCCGAAGGGCATGACGATCTAGCAATATGTGCCCCAAGGACATGTGAAAGATATTTTATACTAACCGTCCAGTGCTATCCGTATCTGATTATATCCATAAGAGTCATCCATTAATGAGAGAATTTCAAATCCAGTTGTTAAGTCAACGATGATGTCTATGTTTGTGTTAGATTTAGGGCACACAACTGAGAGGGGGGGTGAATTAGTTGTGCCAAAACTTTCTCCAATTTACACATTTAAAACTTCTTGGTGATTAGCAGTATGTTAAACATGAAACATAATGCATTCAAATCACAAGCAGAAACTCAATAACACATAAGACACCAAGATTTTGATGTGGAAAACCCGGTTAAGGGAAAAACCACGGGGTGATTAACCCAAGAATGTATTCTCTGTTAAAAGAATAGAAAGAACAACTTTCACATGCCAATTAGGGCTCATTGCCTGAGCACATTGATCACAAGAGGCTCATTGCCTACAAGAGACACACTATCTACAAAGAAATAAGTATCACATACATGAACTGAAGAATAGCATCTTTACCATGCTTGAATTAGTTCCATTAAAGCCCAAAAACTTTTGCTCTACCTTTTGCTCTCTTCTTCGCTACCACACACTCATCTCCACACAACACACTTTGGAATGACTTCACAATCCTTTATTTATACAAGGCATCAACTTAGGAACACTCATCTAAGTCAGAAAACACTTATAGATCCTCTGGAAGACGTGTAATACATCTGGTCAGCCAGTCACAGGACGAACACCAACATCCGGTGGTTATTCATCAAATCCAAACTCTAACTTCAATGTGGAGTACCAACATGAACTAGACATGATCGAAAGATCACCACAGCCTTTCCTGAGCCACCAAGAACATCTGCACTTTATCAGCTTACTGGAATTCTTCTCTCCTTCATCCGGAGCTTCAAGAACACAGTCTGTTATCACTGTCACAAATGAACATGCTCTTCCAGACCTTCAAACCATGAGCTAATCTAGTTGACACTTCTTAAGGACTTCCTCAATACTCCCTCCAATCCACGGAATGGGATGATGCACTTCCGGAGCTCACCAGACCTATCTGTGACACCCTGTCACCTCTGAACACCTGTCGAAACTGATTCTACTTGAGCAGCCATAACTTCTTTAGATCTTCATATGGACCTCTAAAAACTTGACTGGAGTATCTCAAGACTTATATCTACAAACCCTTTAAACCGCATCCTCTAATCCTCAACCTATTGTGGACTTTCACCTTCTTGTCATCACTATTTTTTACTATTCCTGATTGAGACTAATTTTCTCAATATCCTCAGCACACAGCTCATCCAATGCTTCTCATTAATGCAGCATGAGTATGTTGACATCAATGACAACACCTGTTGGGCCCATACTTGTAACAATCTCCCCCTTTGTCATTGATGGCAACATATGATGTGAAAAACCATAAGACAAGAACTTATCCTTACTGTCACAACTCCCCCTATCAGCAACCACTTGTTTTTCACATGTCTTCTCTCCCCCTTTGACATTAATGGCAAAGGGCTCATAATTGCAACTCCAACACATACCAGCTACTCCCCCTGAGTAGCAACTCCTCATCACCAATCCAGATTACAAGATATGACTATGATATCCACCAGACTGATGCACATCAGTGCATCCTAGTTCATCACCGAAGGGGCAATAACCCCTAACTTCTCCCAGAGATACTCAAAAGAGTCCCTGGGAAGAGGTTTAGTAAAGATATCTGTAATTTGATCCTTTGAGGGTACAAACTCCAGTCTGACTTCATCCTTGTTCACTTGTTCTCTTAGAAAGTGAAATTTGATAGATATATGTTGTCTTAGAATGCAACACTGGATTCTTAGAAATGTTTATTGCACTTGAATTATCACAGAAGATTGTGATAGGCTCCTCATACTCTATTTTGATGTCTCTTAGCATCTGTTTCATCCATAAAACTTGAGTGCAACTACCTGCTGTAGCAATGTATTCTGCTTCAGTTATAGACAGAGATATTGCCTCTTGTTTCTTGCTTAGCCAAGAAACCAATCTCTTTCCCAAAAAGAATGCTCCACCACTGGTACTCTTCCGGTCATCCACATCTCCTGCCCAATCTACATCTGGATATGCATGAAGAGAGAAATCATGATCTCTAGGATACCACAACCCATACTCAACTATCCCTTTTAGATATCTAAAAATCCTTTTGATTGCCATGACATGAGATTCTCTGGGATTAGTGTTGTGTGGTTACACAACACGCCCCATTTTGACTTGGCAAAACAGGGACCCAACTTTTGTTTTGGCTTGTATTGCCTGCTTTCTGGCGGTTTGGTAAAAATAAGTCAGGTGCATCATCATCATGAAGGTCAGGATGAGGTAGGTCATCATCATGAGGTTAGTTTGTCAAAGTTCATATTTTGTTTCTATGACTTCATGGTTAGAAAGAGCTTGAAATTCCATGCAGGTTTGCCTTTTACATCACTTGAAAATTCGTCCATATGAGGGAGTTATGAGCAGTCAAAGTTTTGGTCAAACCTGATAATTGCTGTATGATGAACATCATCATCATGATATTTGAAAAGCCCCCCGATAAAAATCATGCAGTCCCGAAACATCCGGACGTCAATCTTAAGTAATAGTGTGTTTTACCCGTCAAGCGACCTTGGAAACATTGCGAGCATCATGATATTTAAACATCACCCGATATTATAATATCATGCTGATATTATAATATCACCCTACTTAGAAAGTACACCATCTGCAAAATTTGCACGCGCACGTCAAAGTCCTGGTGATCATCATCATCATGATCTTTCAAGACACGATCACATTTCGTAAAATCCTCCTGATCTCCTTTTGCGTGATCATGATGATCACCTTATCTTTCAAAAACGGAGGGCGATATTTCATTCCTAAGTCATGTTGTCAAGATCATCATGATCTTGTTTGTCTACCCGACATTTCGCAATATCCTCCTGCCGAGAAGTATAACCTTTTGCAAATATCCTGATGACGTCATCCTGACCTGATAAACGAAGAAGCAAATATCACGATGACGTCACCATCACATTTCTCCTTCGGCAGGATATTTTCCAAGGCATGATCCGGTTCGCGAATATGACGATGACGTCATGTTATAAGATTAACAAAGGCCCCGGATATCCTGATGATGTCATCTCGACATTCAGCAGGATCATTTTTTTAAATCACCCTGGTGCGGATATGATGATGATCATCATCATCCTAATCTTTCGAGTGGATTACCTTGGCCGAAAAAGGGGTCATACTGCATTCATCATCCCGATCATCTTCCTAAGGTGACCCGATATCACATTTATCCCCTGATCTTAACGAAGCATGACGGTGACGTCATCTTTAGCCTTTTAATGAAGCCTGATGATGATGATGACGTCACCATGATATTCCTTTCCTCAGCGGCAGGATCATATTCCAAATCCTTGTTTTGTCTTCATCATGATGATGACGATGATGTCTTTCTTTCCCCAATATGCAGAAGCGAAACATCCTGATGTGCTTTTCATCAGAGCATTCGGAAAGGAGGGGCATCATATTTCGTGGTATCCTGCAGCTGGATAGAAGACATAGGGTTGGTCATCATCATGATTTTTGACGTAGGTATAACTGTTGCCATTCGCCGAGTCTAAATTTGTCACCCTGTTCATATGTGGTCACACCGACGCGAATATGATGATGACCCGAAACATTCAAACAGAGCACGCAAAGCCGGATTCGAAGGATGGTTAAGGGGCAGTTATTTCCTTGTATATTTTGAGATCATCATGATCATATTTTGAACCCGATATATAAGAAAATGGGTGAAAACATGAAGCGATGGAAATTTGAAAGCCCGACTGCCTGATTTTGGTCAACGATGGTTGACCTGATTGTTTTAATGCTGTTTATGCATTTAGTGCATATTTTCCACAGGTAAAGCCTGATTGCCTGTAGCTGCACATTGGGAGGTATGTTTAATAAAATGTTTACTTCCTGTTGTTTATCCACATGATGATGAACTTAATGTTTGTCTGTTTATTTGCAGGAAGTCATGATGCTGCTGCTGAAGCCGAGCATTGAAGTCATGATGCTGTTAGAGCTACTGCTGAAGCTGAGCATTACAAAGTTGCGCATGGAGGCAACATGAGCCAGAAATGAGGAGGATATTGTCAAATATGCTGTTCGCCAGCTAGAGACCGAATCAAGTTGAAGATGCTGGAATATTCTATGCCAGCTGTGCATTTGCCAACTGACGAAGCATGTGCTTTTCATCTGGACCGTTGTTTGTTATGAGAGGATCCTGATCCTTGGATCGTTGTAACCATTTTTTAGCAGTTGTTCTATATAAGAGCCAGAGCTTGTCATCAAAAAGGGAGGAGATATACATTAGAATACACAGACGCATCTGGCGCATAAAAGTTAATTACTGTGGAATCAATTAGGAGATCGGATTACTGAGACTAATGAGGATAGAATTGTTGAAATGTCAAGATTCTTTCTTCAGATCACTGTAAATGTACCTATTCTTGAGCATACTGAATGGATATGAAGTTCCAGATTACATCCTGATTGTAAATTTTACGTAATCTTTCTGTTGATTTCTGGATATGTACTGGTGAATGCTGTGTTCAACTGGAAGCGCTTTCATTTCATTACATGTTGTTGTCAACTTTTCCTTTGAAGATTTGCACTAGATCATGCGGATTTGTGGAATGTCCTGGTGAAGTATGATTTCTAGTTTTCCTTCTTTTCATTGCATGTATGGGAGCTTGTATGTGGATCAGTGATCTAAGTCCAGTAGTTTTGGGAATCTCATTCTTTAACCCTTTTCCTTTTTTTTTTCAATTTCATAAATTCATTACCATAACTACAAATCATGATAAATAACAAGCAGAACAGAGAAATATGCTGAAATCCCGTAGGTAACTTAAAATCATTAGCATATTTGAGTTAAGTGCATGTATTATTGAAAATATCATGCAAAGAATCATAAATAATGATAGAAATCATGCAAATATCAGCCTGTAGGCACATTATTTGACTAAATTCACAGTGCAGAGGTAGAATTGTTGGAGATTTATGCAGAGCAAACATCCAGAGCAGGATATTTGAAGATAATGATGATGAACTTTGTAGAAACACGTAAGGCCCCTGAATGGAAAATAGCAACACACATCAACCACTGAGTAACGTCAGTAGATTAAGACCTAATCAACGGAGACTCGGGATCATGAATTCTTTGAATTCATCGTATCTTTCAAGATGAGTAAAGGTTGTTGTGTAACTTTTATTCTATGTTTGCGAATGACTAATACCATGACCAACATAAATTGGCGCTAGAAGGAGGGCCCGACCGGAAGATCACGCTCATCATCAGTATTTTCAGGTTTGATGACGTATAAGAGTAAGGTATCCTCACATCACTCGTGAATTTCAGTAAATTTCGTAAATATTTGCTGCGACAAGTTTGTATATGCACATTCTATGTAAAGAGTTCTTGATTTCACATAAATATTGCAAGCTTTACAGTAGATTTCTTTAAATTCACTAAATATTAGCCAAAGATGCGTAAATTTGTTCAAGCTTTGAGAATTTGAGCCTTAAACACGTGAGATCTTGTGCTACCGATCAGAATATCCCAATATCCTGTCCTATTTGCAGTGTCTTCGCAAATATTGCGTAAATATTCAGTCTGATTTGCAATTTGACCGCAAATATCACCTCGTCCGGTGGAATCCAGCCAATATTTGCAAAGTTTCAGCTAATTGGCCTCCAAATCGAGAAATCCTGGCTCATAGGATAAATACCAGGTCTAGACATAGTGAAATTTTTGAAGAATTGCCTGTTAGAGGTTTTAGACCTAGGATGTAGACGTTGACCATACTCCAGGGTCTAGTACGTCCAAAACTTCACCGGGACCTCCTCCTGTAACCCCTGTCGGTTTGCAAATACCTTCCGGTATATCCGTGGCACCTCCTGTTCAAACCCAGGGTATACCTTTAGTCCAACCTCAGCCAACTGCACCACCAGTTCAGCCCCCTCAGGTTGCAATGTCTTTCTTTGCAGCAGAATCACCATTGACCTTTACTGCGTATCATGAGTTACCAAAGTATCCGGACAAACTTTGTCCAAAATATCATCCTTATCAGGATGCTGATGATCATATCAGGACGTTTAAAGAAGCTTGCTGCAGAGCCAGAATAGAACATCAGGACGTGGTGTGCAGATTATTCCCTTTTTCCTTAGGGGAAGAGGCTTATAATTGGTTCATCAGTCTTGGTCAATCTTCTGTCGGTTCGTGGGCTGTCTTAGAGAAGGCCTTTCTTGACAGATTCAAGGTCCCTATTGATCCATCCATGAATTACCACATGTTTGCCACAATTAAGAGATTTGAGAATGAACCTATTGCAAATTTCAATGCTAGGTTCCAGAAAATGTTGTCCAAGCTAGTTACCCCATATGTGGTGGCTGATGCTGCTGCTAGGAGTATTTATTATTCAGCCCTGGATCCATTAACCTCCATGTTCATCAAGAGAACACATCCTGAGATCACCACATTGACAGGAGATTTTCAAGAAGCTATCAAGGTAAATCAGCAGCTGATACCTACTCCTACTCCTAATATAGCATTCCCTACTTTGCCTGGCGTACAATCACAATATCCAGCACCATATCCTACAGCTTATCCTTCACAATATCCTGCACAATATCCAAATGGATCAGTGATGCCCCCAGCAATCATGCCTGCACCTTTGCAAATACCTCCATTGAGTATCATGCCTCCTCCTAATGGAAATGGCCAATTGCCACAATATCCTGCACATGCTCAGACACCTCAGGGTACAGATCTATCCCACAATAACCATGGATCTTCCTTTTTCCAGCCTCAGACTGAAAATGTAGTGGCCAGAGCTCAAGAGGAGAAAGAGGAAATCAAAGAAATTTCTGCTCAGTTGAGAAAACTCACCACAGAAGTAACACACTTGAGAAATCAAGGGTTTTATTCACAGTCAGGTCAGAGTAGGAGTTATTCCAATGACAGACCAAATTACCCTGACAGAGGATACAACAATAACTTCAACAGTAGTGCTGCAAATAACAATAATCCTCCTAGACAGCCCAGAGTGTGGAACTCCAGGCCAAATAATGGTTCATTACCATCACCCCTAGACAATCAGCCTCCTGGTGAAGCCAAACAGACTACTAGAGTCAATCTTGCTGAGGCAGCCCTTACCAATTGGTGCAGGATTCACAATACCAATGCACATGCAGAATTAGATTGTCCACAATTTAGGATTGCTGCCAGCATCTTTCAGACTGAAGTGTCTAATACTTCTGGAAATCCACCTCAGGCAGAAGGAAATGAAATAGTTCCTTGTGGATATGACTCAGCTTTTGTGCTGGAAACATACACTAATCAGCCTCATCAGGATTATAATCAGACCTGTGAAGAATCTGCCTTAACCTTTGAAGCAAATTATGTCTTCCCTTTTGAGGATGAAAACGAACCTACAAGAGAGCATGAGGAAGTACATGCATACCAGCAGCAATACCCTGGTAAGCACAATTATAACCTGAGGAGCAATGCCAACAGACCTGCTGGTCCATTGACATCATCTTTACCTCCAAACAACTTCAACACACCTCCTGATCCTAAGGCTAGCAATAACCCTGGATTCCCTAAGGTGAATGCTCAATACTTGTCTCCTCAAAACACAGTAACAAAAGTCACAAATGCACCTCAGGAGTCTGACAAGTTAGTCAGCTATTTGGCTGATGAAATGAAGAAAATCAAGATCAGCCTGTCCCTATCTGAGTTACTGAAAACTCCTGCCATCAAAAGGGCATTCATGAAGTCACTAGATGATCCTGCTCCTAAAGAGGATAATCATCTTTCAAGTCAATCCCATGGCAAAGATCATGCTGCTAAAGATAATACTATCAAGTCTAAGGTGTCAGCTACAGTCCAAGCTACTGAAACCTCCCACATGACCTTGTATAGAGATAAAACTGAATCACCTCCGTTTCTCCTCACCATAAGAATGTTCGGCAAGAACTTGCACAACTATTTAGTTGATTCAGGAGCCTCAACGAATGTTATGCCTTTGTCAATATGCAACGCATTAGGACTGCATCCTGCTAAATCCTTAAAGAAGGTCACTCAACTGGACAAAACAGAAGTAAGTGTAGTGGGAGAACTCACTCACATTCACATGCAGCTAGCATCTGATCCTAGGATCCAGTATTACATTGACATTCAGGTAGTTGACATACCTGATACATACGGGATGTTGCTTAGCCGGGACTAGTCTAAAACGCTTAACGGATACATGTCCACAGACTTCAGTCACATGTGGTTGCCATGGAAAGGTATACCTAATCAGATCAGGATTGATGCTGAGCCTAGGATGAAACATATGATCACGGAATATAACAGAACAAATGAGATCATGTATGTAAACGTAGAACCTGGAGTTTATCACATCAGGCCGCAAACTGTCAAAATAGAAGAGATCCTGATGCTTGATGTTCATCATCATCATGACGATGATTATCATGAGGATATGCCAGTTGTAGAACTTAATAATGATCCTGATAATGAGAATGAAATAGATCGCTTCAGGGATTTTGAGATGCATTTAGCTACTCAGATAAAACGTTGTCAATTATTAAATATACCTGCTAATGATATTTTGATTGACGGATGGTGCAGATTACATGGTGAAGCACACTCGGAAAAGACTTGTGAACCATGCTTAGACATGATAATACTGGAGCGGACGTATAGTGAAGCATCATCATCATATTCCGAGGTGAATGCTACATCTGATGATGATGATGATACTAATTCTTATTTGTCTTCTGCAGGAACAGAAGAGTCGACGGATCCTGATGAGGATCATATCCGAAAAACAGAAGAGATCCTAGTGTCCAATCAGACGAATGATGCGAGAAAGGAAAGGATCACTCCTGGTAGTGATTGCTTCATGGAACCAGATTACGAGTTGTCTGATGAGGACAAAGGCAGTGACCTGATGAAGTTCGAAGAATTTCTGGTTAGAGAAATTAAAAAAATGACACAACAGTGTAGGTCTCCCCAGGAGGTTTTAATTAAAGGTTGGTGTAGGCTGCATGAGGCGCCTCACTCAGAAACAACTTGCTCACTGTGCTTACACATTTTGAAGAAGCATGCAGCTGTATGTGCTGAACATCATCCTCCTGCTAGGATGGAAGAGAAAACAGAAAAGCCATCAGGCTCATCAGATAAAGGAAAGAAGAAACTTGAAGATGACACCCCTAAGTTAAAGTGGATATCAGGCGGAGCAGCAGCCAGAGCTGCAAAGAAGAAAGAAAGCTCAAGCAAATGTCCTGCTGAAGATAAGCCTTGGATCCTGAGGTTTGATGGATCCAAATCTAAGCAAGGTGCTGGGGTAGGAATTGACCTTATTGATCCATTAGGAAAATCCTATTTAGCAGCTTACAGATTACAGTTCCCCTGCACTAATAATGTCACAGAGTATGAAGCTCTGATTCATGGACTGTTGTTTGCCCATAAGAAGAAGGTGAAGATCTTACATGTCTTTGGAGATTCAGAACTAGTTGTGAGACAAGTAAGAGGAATTTACTCTTGTAACTACAGAAAGCTGTCAAATTACAGACATCGTGTGTGGGACCTGATTGAAGACTTTGATGCCTTCAACATCGTTCACGTGCCAAGAGAACAGAACCAAAGGGCAGATGCACTTGCTCAGGCCGCCAGTACGCTGGAACCACTGTCTATATCTGGTCTGAAGAGATTTTCAGTAGTATTGGTGTCAGTACCTTCGGTACCTGACAATTTGACTAATCTCCAAGTGTTTGATGATGATCAGCACATCCTGGACTTCATATCAAACAGAGACGTATTTGAAGCTCAGATCATAGATGAAAATGGTATGGAAGATCATGTCTGGGAAGAAGATGAGATATTAGAGTTGCCTAGCAACACAATTCCCAAAGGTATGATTGAATTAGAAAGAGCCTTTGATCTGGATAATATGCTTAAACATAAGGATCTGCCTAAGGCAGATGGAGGTCAATATTCACAGGTGAATATTGGACAAGCTGATGACAAGAGAAATGTCTTGTTGGGTAAGGTTTGTACACCTGAAGAGTTAGAAGGAATAACTCAGGCCCTTAAGGATTATATACATGTAATTGCATGGACTTATGACGAGCTGAAGACGTATGACACTTCTGTCATAACTCATACTATACCTCTCAAGCCAGATGCAAAACCTTTCAGACAGAAGCAGAGGCCAGTCAACGCTCTGCTTGAGCCCATCATCCTTGAAGAGGTCAAGAAATTGTTAAATGCCCGGATAATATTTCCTGTAAGGCACTCCACTTGGGTGGCAAATCTGGTGCCAGTCAGAAAGAAGAATGGGGACATCAGATTGTGTGTAGATTTCAGGAACCTGAATAGAGCATCAGAAAAGGATAATTATCCTTTGCCCTCTTTGGATGAAGTTCTGCAGATGGTAAATGGAGCCAAGATGATGTCCTTCTTGGATGGTTTTTCAGGATACAACCAAGTGATGGTGGATAAAATTGACAGATTAAAGACTGCCTTCACCACAAAGTGGGGGATATTTGCATATAGACGTATGCCCTTTGGACTCATAAATGCTGGAGCTACATTCCAGCGTGCAATGGACATAGCCTTCAGAGGCTTAATGGGAAAATGTATAGTCATCTATATGGATGACCTGACAGTATTCTCCAAGGAAAGAGGAGATCATGTTGCTGACCTCAGAAGTGTACTGAAGAAATGTGAAGAATATGGAATATCTTTGAATCCCAAGAAGTGCATATTCGGGGTCACAACAGGAAAGTTACTAGGCCACCTGATCACAGAAGATGGGATTATCATTGATCCTGACAGGGTGGAATCCATTATGAAGTTACCACTTCCAGGAAGCAAAAAGGAACTTAAATCTTATTTTGGTAAGATAAATTTTGTGAGGAAGTTCATCACCGGCTTTGCTGAGATTGTCAGACCACTGAATGCCATGTTGAAAAAAGACGCACAAATTGAGTGGACACCAGAAGCCAGAGCTGCCTTTGAAGATATAAAGAAGGCCATTTCAGATGCTCCTGTCCTCATTAGTCCAGATTATACAAGAGATTTCTACATCTACTCATTTGCCTCAGAACATACTTCTGCAGCAGTGTTAACTCAAAGAAATGAAGAGAAAGAAGAGAAACTAATTGCTTTCATGAGCTGTCCTTTCAGGGATGCTGAGTTGAGATATGTAGATGTTGAAAGACAGGCACTTGCATTAGTCAGAGCAGTAAAAAAGTTTAGACATAATATACTGAGAAGCAAAGTGATTGTTGTGGTATCAGATGCAGCAGTAAAGATGCTGCTGATGCAGAGTGAGTCTGGTGAAAAAAGAGCCAAATGGATTACTGTATTACAAGAATATGACATGGAGATCACACCAATGAAGCTGGTAAGAGGACAAGCTCTGAGCCAGATGATATCTGAAACTAATCCAAACATCATCAGTCAGCAGTATGTGATCAATGAGAAAGACAATGGGGAATGGTATTCAGACATCAGGCACATCCTGATCATGGGAAGATGTCCTTCAGGAATGCAGGCCTCACA
Source organism: Cunninghamia lanceolata (assembly GCA_027924645.1). NCBI lineage: Eukaryota > Viridiplantae > Streptophyta > Pinopsida > Cupressales > Cupressaceae > Cunninghamia > Cunninghamia lanceolata. The sequence goes on from BSBN01000725.1 coordinate 4,785,950, forward strand.
GAGAAGAGCCTTAAAGATAAGATCCCAGAAGTATATGATGAAGGGAGGAGCCCTGTTTAAAAAGAATTATGAGGGGATATACCTGAGATGCTTAGAGAAACCAGAAGCCAATAAAGTTTTGACAGAGTTACATGACAAGTTTGGAACTGCCCACGGATCAGCGTTGGCCACAACACATGCAATCCTCAGAGTAGGATATTACTGGCCTACAATTTTTAAAGACATGGCTGATCATGTTAAATGTTGTCATGTTTGCCAGGTTGCTGCCAACAAAGAGAAATATGTTGCACAACCGTTGCAGCCAGTGGTAGAAGAATGCCCATTTGCACAGTGGGGCATGGATTTCATAGGACCGATCAATCCTCCGTCTTCTTCAGGCCAGAGGTATGTCCTAACAATTACTGATTATTGTACCAGATGGACTGAGGCTATCAGCAGCAAAACTTGTACTGCTGATGATGTCATTAAATTTCTGGAAAGCAACATTGTCACCAGGTGTGGAATTCCTTATGCATTGGTAAGTGATAATGGTTCTGCCTTCATTTCCACTAAATTGTCAAGTTGGGCTTTTGATCATGGGATCATACTTAAGTTCTCATCCAATTACTATCCCCGGGGAAATGGATTAGCAGAATCCACCAATAAGAATTTACTAAGTATCATAAGAAAATTGATAGAGAAAAATCCCAGGGAATGGAACTCATTTCTGAAATATGCCTTATGGGTAGACAGAACTAGAATGAAAATTGCATTGGGAAACTCACCCTTCCAGCTAGTATATGGGGTAGATCCTATCCTCCCTGTAAACTTGAAAATTCCTAATCTGCAGTTTGCCCAAGACTATCTAGGCATAGATAATAAACAGGAAGTCAGGTTGCTTCAGTTGATGCATCTGGAAGAAAAACGAAGTCAAGCGATTGACCAATTTGCAAAACATCAGGCTGTTGTCAAACGCTGGTTTGACAAGAGAGCCAGAATTAAAGCTTTCAGGATATCAGATTTAGTCTTGATGTGGGATAAAGCCCATGAAAGGAAAGGTGATCATGGTAAGTTTGATAGACTATGGATAGGTCCCTTTCAGATTTCTGAAATTTTAGGAGACAACACTTATAGGCTTAAGAACCTGACAGGTGAGGATGTCCCATTGCCAGTCAATGGACAATTCCTCAAACATTATTTCCAGGCCTGAGTGACTTCATGACAGTCTCATGTATCATATTGTATATTTGTATAGTTGTTTGTACAGTTTGCTTGTTGTTGTTGTTGTTTTGTTGGTTGGGACCTTGTTCTGGTAAGTCAGGATGATGCACTTCATCACCTTAAGAAAATAATTAAATTGTTAGGATTCAAGTAATGAGATCACATTTAAATATAGGTTATGATTCATTCTAAGAAGTGTTCATGATCAGGTTTATGATGTCTTTTCATCAGGGTGCTTTTTCTTGTCCAAAGTGAATCAAACACAATGAAACACCTAACAGCCTTGGGTTTGTTGAAGATATGAGTATAGGTGTTAAGTGAAAAATCTAAAGGGACTCCCTTGCTACCAATACAATCTCCAACCTAAAGCTGCAAGTGACTACACCTTGTACAAATGAGCTGACATGATGATATCAAATTTAAATTTTTAAAGGAAAATCAGAAACGAAATAAAATTAGGCCATCTAAGTAACTCTACCGGGGCTATGGACGCCTGCTGGCAGTGGAGCCCTACTTAGGGAGATTGTATAGATAACCTTGCCGGGGCTATAGACGCCTGCTGGCAGCAAGGCTCTATCCAGGTTGGCTATGAGGGATGATCTCCAACTATGTAGTTTAACACCAGTTACTTATGTTTTCAACTTACTTTCAAGATGAGGATAATTAATCATATGCACACACCTGATCCTTTGTTAGCTTTATCACCATAATGAAATTTTACCATTCAAAGGATTATGATGCTGACACATAGACAGAATTAGAACACTATAGATAAATGTGATCACATCATTTGAATCATTGGAATTTGTTTATTTTCTTTGGTGGCAAGTTGTTGTGTGGTTACACAACACACCCCATTTTGACTTGGCAAAACAGGGACCCAACTTTTGTTTTGGCTTGTATTGCCTGCTTTCTGGCGGTTTGGTAAAAATAAGTCAGGTGCATCATCATCATGAAGGTCAGGATGAGGTAGGTCATCATCATGAGGTTAGTTTGTCAAAGTTCATATTTTGTTTCTATGACTTCATGGTTAGAAAGAGCTTGAAATTCCATGCAGGTTTGCCTTTTACATCACTTGAAAATTCATCCATATGAGGGAGTTATGAGCAGTCAAAGTTTTGGTCAAACCTGATAATTGCTGTATGATGAACATCATCATCATGATATTTGAAAAGCCCCCCGATAAAAATCATGCAGTCCCGAAACATCCGGACGTCAATCTTAAGTAATAGTGTGTTTTACCCGTCAAGCGACCTTGGAAACATCGCGAGCATCATGATATTTAAACATCACCCGATATTATAATATCATGCTGATATTATAATATCACCCTACTTAGAAAGTACACCATCTGCAAAATTTGCACGCGCACGTCAAAGTCCTGGTGATCATCATCATCATGATCTTTCAAGACACGATCACATTTCGTAAAATCCTCCTAATCTCCTTTTGCGTGATCATGATGATCACCTTATCTTTCAAAAATGGAGGGCGATATTTCATTCCTAAGTCATGTTGTCAAGATCATCATGATCTTGTTTGTCTACCCGACATTTCGCAATATCCTCCTGCCGAGAAGTATAACCTTTTGCAAATATCCTGATGACGTCATCCCGACCTGATAAACGAAGAAGCAAATATCAGGATGACGTCACCATCACATTTCTCCTTCGGCAGGATATTTTCCAAGGCATGATCCGGTTCGCGAATATGACGATGACGTCATGTTATAAGATTAACAAAGGCCCCGGATATCCTGATGACGTCATCTCGACGTTCAGCAGGATCATTTTTTTAAATCACCCTGGTGCGGATATGATGATGATGATCATCATCCTAATCTTTCGAGCGGATTACCTTGGCCGAAAAAGGGGTCATACTGCATTCATCATCCCGATCATCTTCCTAAGGTGACCCGATATCACATTTATCCCCTGATCTTAACGAAGCATGACGGTGACGTCATCTTTTGCCTTTTAATGAAGCCTGATGATGACGATGACATCACCATGATATTCCTTTCCTCAGCGGCAGGATCATATTCCAAATCCTCGTTTTGTCTTCATCATGATGATGACGATGATGTCTTTCTTTCCCCAATATGCAGAAGCGAAACATCCTGATGTGCTTTTCATTAGAGCATTCGGAAAGGAGGGGCATCATATTTCGTGGTATCCTGCAGTTGGATAGAAGACATAGGGTTGGTCATCATCATGATTTTTGACGTAGGTATAACTGTTGCCATCGGCCGAGTCTAAATTTGTCACCCTGATCATATGTGGTCACATCGACGCGAATATGATGATGACCCGAAACATTCAAACAGAGCACGCAAAGCCGGATTCGAAGGATGGTTAAGGGGCAGTTATTTCCTTGTATATTTTGAGATCATCATGATCATATTTTGAACCCGATATATAAGAAAATGGGCGAAAACATGAAGCGATGGAAATTTGAAAGCCCGACTGCCTGATTTTGGTCAACGATGGTTGACCTGATTGTTTTAATGCTGTTTATGCATTTAGTGCATATTTTCCACAGGTAAAGCCTGATTGCCTGTAGCTGCACATTGGGAGGTATGTTTAATAAAATGTTTACTTCCTGTTGTTTATCCACATGATGATGAACTTAATGTTTGTCTGTTTATTTGCAGGAAGTCATGATGCTGCTGCTGAAGCCGAGCATTGAAGTCATGATGCTGTTAGAGCTGTTGCTGAAGCTGAGCATTACAAAGTTGTGCATGGAGGCAACATGAGCCAGAAATGAGGAGGATATTGTCAAATATGCTGTTCGCCAGCTGGAGACCGAATCAAGTTGAAGATGCTGGAATATTCTGTGCCAGCTGTGCATTTGCCAACTGACGAAGCATGTGCTTTTCATCTGGACCGTTGTTTGTTATGAGAGGATCCTGATCCTTGGATCGTTGTTACCGTTTTTTGGTAGTTGTTCTATATAAGAGCCAGAGCTTGTCATCAAAAAGGGAGGAGATATACATTAGAATACACAGACGCATCTGGCGCATAAAAGTTAATTACTGTGGAATCAATTAGGAGATCGGATTACTGAGACTAATGAGGATAGAATTGTTGAAATGTCAAGATTCTTTCTTCAGATCATTGTAAATGTACCTGTTCTTGAGCATACTGAATGGATATGAAGTTCCAGATTACATCCTGATTGTAAATTTTACGTAATCTTTCTGTTGATTTCTGGATATGTACTGGTGAATGCTGTGTTCAACTGGAAGCGCTTTCATTTCATTACATGTTGTTGTCAACTTTTCCTTTGAAGATTTGCACTAGATCATGCGGATTTGTGGAATGTCCTGGTGAAGTATGATTTCTAGTTTTCCTTCTTTTCATTGCATGTATGGGAGCTTGTATGTGGATCAGTGATCTAAGTCCAGTAGTTTTGGGAATCTCATTCTTTAACCCTTTTCCTTTTTTTTTCAATTTCATAAATTCATCACCATAACTACAAATCATGATAAATAACAAGCAGAACAGAGAAATATGCTGAAATCCCGTAGGTAACTGAAAATCATTAGCATATTTGAGTTAAGTGCATGTATTATTGAAAATATCATGCAAAGAATCATAAATAATGATAGAAATCATGCAAATATCAGCCTGTAGGCACATTATTTGACTAAATTCACAGTGCAGAGGTAGAATTGTTGGAGATTTATGCAGAGCAAACATCCAGAGCAGGATATTTGAAGATAATGATGATGAACTTTGTAGAAACACGTAAGGCCCCTGAATGGAAAACAGCAACACACATCAACCACTGAGTAACGTCAATAGATTAAGACCTAATCAACGGAGACTTGGGATCATGAATTCTTTGAATTCATCGTATCTTTCAAGATGAGTAAAGGTTGTGTAACTTTTATTCTATGTTTGCGAATGACTAATACCATGACCAACAATCAGCCTAGAATCTAGCAACAAGACCAACAACCTGCATTATATCTAGTCTAGTTTGAGTGAGATACAACAATCCACCAATCATTGATCTATACTTTGTCTGGTCTACCTTAGGAGAGTCATCATCTTTGCTCAACTTACATCTGGTTGCCATTGGAGTATTCATTGGCTTTGAATCTTCCATCCCAAATTTCCTCAACAATTCTTTCACATATTTGGTCTGAGAAATGAAGATTCCTTTCTTTGTTTGAGTAATTTGTAGACCCAAGAAGAAATTCATTTCACCAAGCATAGACATCTCAAACTCACTTTTCATTTGGTTTGTAAAAGTTTGACACATACTATCTCTTCCTCCAAAGATGATATCATCAACAAATACTTCAACAATCAAGATTTTTTCATGATCAATTTTGAAATATAAGTTGTTGGTAGCAGTACCTTTTTTGAATCCAATCTTCAGAAGATGCTTATCCAATCTTTCATACCGAGCTCTTGGGGCTTGCTTTAAACCATAAATTGCCTTTTTCAATTTGTAGACCATATCACCATGATCAGACAATTGAAATCCATCCGATTACTCTATATACACTTCTTCCAAATCATTGTTTAGAAAGGCAGACTTGACATCCATTTGATATACTTTGAAATCCTTGAAGGCAGCAAAGGCAAGAAATAATCTGACTGCTTCAATTCTTGCCACCAGAGCAAAAGTTTCTTCAAAATTAATTCCTTCTATTTGAGAGTAGCCCTTGCAGACTAATCTGGCTTTATTTCTGATTACTTCACCAACTTCATTTAGTTTGTTCTGGAAGACCCATTTGGTTCCAATCACATTCTTGTTTCTAGGTCTGGGAACAAGATCCCAAGTGTGATTTTTCTCTATTTGCACCAGCTCTTCCTCCATTGCTTTAGTCCAGTTTTCATCATTGCAAGCTTCATTCACTGTCTTAGGTTCAATTTTAGAGATCAAACAATACTCTTCTGAATCTTGAGCAATTCTCCTTCTTGTTAGAACTCCTTTTCTTTTATCACCTATGATCTGATCTTTAGAGTGGTTCAGTCTTACATACCTAGGAACTTTGGGAGTTTCTTGCACTTCTAATTCTTGATGAGGCTCATTATGATTCATCTCTTCTTCTTGAATTACCGGATCTATTTGATTCTGAGTACCGGAAGGGGTTTGGGCTCCTTGAATCAGAACACCATTCTGATCATCATCATCATATTCATAAAACCTTGAAGGTTTCTCAATTCCTTCATCAACCTTCACATTTGTACTTTCTATCATCTTTCTCAGTCTCTTATTGTAACACCAGTATGCTTTTCTTTGAGTGGAGTAACCTAAGAAAATTCCTTCATCACTTCTAGCATCAAACTTTCCTAGATCTTTATCTCTTTTAATGTAATATTTGCTGCCAAAAACTCTAAAATACCTTACAGTGGGAGTGATGCCAAACCAAATTTCATAAGGAGTCTTACCGGTATTACTTCTGATTTGAACTCGATTGAGTGTATAGACTGCAGTGCTGACAACTTCTCTCCAAAACATCTAAGGAACATTTGCTTCCATCATCATTGTCCTGGATGCTTCCTGGATGGTCCGATTCTTTCTCTCTACTACTGCATTCTGCTGTGGAGTCCTAGGAGCAGACAACTATCTCTTTATGCTATGCTTCTCACAAAAATCTATGAACTCACTGGATGTGAATTCACCACCTCTATCAAACCTTAGACATTTCAGTTTTAATCTGGTTTGATTCTCTACCATAGCCTTGAAGATTTTGAACTTCTCAAAAGCTTCTGATTTCTCTTTCAGAAAGGTAACCCACATCATCCAGGAATGGTCATCAATTAGTAACATGAAATATCTGTCACCTTGCATACTCTTGATTCTTGTTGGACCACATAGATCAGTATGAACTAATTCCAATAATCTGGTGGAGGATTGCTCCTTACTTTTGAATGAAACTCTACTCTGTTTCCCCAGCTGACATTCCTTGCACAAGCTATTAGTAGGTTTCATCAATTTTGGAAGATCTCTTACAGCCTGAGTATTGCTTATCTTGATGATATTATCAAAATTCACATGACACATCCTTCTATGCCATAACCAACTCTGATCAACTTGAACAAATAAGCAACTTTTACCAGTACCAACCAAGTGGAAGATATTACCTTTAGTTTGAGCACCGGTGCAATATCTATTCCAGAACTTTCAAAGATTTTGTATTTTCCATCCTGGAACTAGAGATCATAGCCTTTGTCCACCAACTGTCCAACACTGAGAAGATTGTGCTTCAAGCCTTCAACATATAGAACATTACCAGTTTTGTTTCTTCCATCGAAAGAAATAGTTCCTCTTCCTCTGATTCTACCAGCAGAATTATCACCAAACTTCACCACTCCTCCTTCATACCTCTCCAAATCTATCAACTTATTTTTGTCACCTGTCATATGGTGAGAGCAACTATTGTCAATGACCCAATCATCCATTTCTTCAACTTGGGCAGCCAGCGCTCTTTCTACAACTTTATGATTGATAGATATAGAGGATATTGGTTCTTCTTCCTTGATGGCAATGAACACCCATTCACTTCCAGATTTGTTTCCTATCTCTGATTCATCATCTGTTACTCCTTCATTATCATCTTCTTCATGAACATAGTAACAATTCTTTTGGAACCTTGATCTGTTAGGATTTGGCTTTGAAAATCTTTCCGGACATCTTGAGGCAAAATGACCAATCTTATTGCAGTTAAAACACTTGAAAGACAATTTTCCTTCATACTTACCAGATCCTCTTGGTAGTCTTTTTGCAATGAGGGCTTCAAGTTGACTAGTTTCTACTTCTTCTTCCAGGTTTTTTCTTGCTTTTTCATACCATGATAGTTTTCTTGATGAGTTCTCCCCCGAATCAAATCTTTGTTTACCTTTCATAGAGGCACTGGCTTTGAATGCAGATTTAGTCTTGGGGGGATCATCTCCAAACTCTGTCATTTCAAATGTAGCTAGTTTGCCAACCAATTGGTCTCTTGTGACAGTTGCATGGGCTTTGAATTCATCAATGGCAGCAACCTTGATTTTGTAAGAGGCAGGAAGGGATCTGAGGATTTTGCCAATAATCTCATTTTCATCCAAGACTCCACCAGCATTTCTGATTCCACAAACCAGCTCATTTACTCTTGGCATAAAAGTAGTAATATTTTCATCATCTCTCATCTTCAGCCTTTTAAATTTTCCTTTTAGACTCTGTAACCTTGCACATTTAACATACTGGTCTCCTTCATGCAAAAGTTCTAGTTTATTCCATATCTCAAAAGTAGTTGGCAGGTTAATAACATTTGAGAGCTTTGAGATGGATAAAGTGCTTAGGAGAGCCTCTTTGGTCCACAGATTGTTTTTAGCATATGCGAGTTCATTTAGGGTTGTCAGACCACCCTGTGGAGGTACATACGCCTTGGTAACCATGGACCAGTACGGCATTCCCATACACTGCAAGTGACATTTCATGCGACCTTTCCAAAGAGCAAAGTTGGTTCCATCAAACTTCGGACTATCCTTCTTGTAGGACGACATCCTAGATCTCCTCAAGTGGTTAAGCTCCTTTCAGAGGAACTTGGCTCTGATACCAATTGTTAGATTTAGGGCACACAACTGAGAGGGGGGGTGAATCAGTTGTGCCAAAACTTTCTCCAATTTACACACTTAAAACTTCTTGGTGATTAGCAGTATATTAAACATGAAACATAATGCATTCAAATCACAAGCAGAAACTCAATAACACATAAGACACCAAGATTTTGACGTGGAAAACCCAGTTAAGGGAAAAACCATGGGGTGATTAACCCAAGAATGTATTCTCTGTTAGAAGAATAGAAAGAACAACTGGCACATGCCAATTAGGGCTCACTGCTCGAGCACATTGCTCACAAGAGGCTCACTGCCTACAAGAGACACACTGTCTACAAAGAAATAAGTATCACATACATGAACTGAAGAATAGCATCTTTACCATGCTTGAATCAGTTCCATTAAAGTCCAAAAACTTCTGCTCTGCCTTTCACTCTCTTCTTCACTACCACACACTCATCTCCACACAACACACTTTGGAATGACTTCACAATCCTTTATTTATACAAGGCATCAACTTAGGAACACTCATCTAAGTCAAAAAACACTTATAGATCCTCTAGAAGACGTGTAATACATCCAGTCGGCTAGTCATAGGAAGAACACCAACATCCGGTGGTTATTCATCAAATCCAAAATCTAACTTCAATGCGGACCACCAACATGAACTAGACATGATCCAAAGATCACCACCACCTTTCCTAAGCCACCAAGAACATCCGCACTTTATCATCTTACTAGAATTCTTCTCTCCTTCATCTGGAGCTTCAAGAACATAATCTGTTATCACTGTCACAAATGAATAGGCTCTTCTGGACCTTCAAACCATGAGCCAATCTAGTTGACACTTCTCAAGGACTTCCTTAATACTCCCTCCAATCCGTAGAATGGGATGATGCACTTCCGGAGCTCACCGGACCTATTTGTGACACCCTGTCACCTCTGAACACCTGTCAGAAACTGATTCTACTTGAGCAGCCATAACTTCTTTAGATCTTCATGCAGACCTCTAAAAACTTGACTAGAGTATCTCAAGACTTATATCTACAAACCCATTAAACTGCATCCTCTGATCCTCAACCTATTGTGGACTTTCACCTTCTTGTCATCATTGTTCTTCACTGTTCCTGATTAAGACTAATTTTCTCAATATCCTCAGCACACAACTCATCCAATTCTTCTCATTAATATAGCATGAGTATGTTGACATCAATGACAACACCTGTTGGGCCCATACTTGCAATAGTTTGGTAATGGAAAATCATCTTTCAGACATGCCTTGTTTAAGTCTTGAAAGTCTTCACATATCCTAATCTGGCCATTTGGTTTCATGACTGGTACAAGGTTAGATACCCACTCTAGATAATCAATTGGCCTAATGAAGCCAACATCAAGAAGCTTTTTCAATTCTACCTTCACGAGTAATGCAATCTGTGGATGCATCTTTCAAAGTTTTTTCTTAACAGATTTGGCATTTAGCAGTAGTGGAAGGTGATGTAGGACAAACTGTGGGTCGAGTCCAGGCATATTAGCATATGACCAGGTGAAGTTAACTTGTCATTCCAAGAAGAATTGTCAAAATTTAGGCTTCTCTTCCTTGGTGAGTGACTCGGCAAAGTGAATGATCTTGGGCACTTCTTCAGTGCTGAGGTTGGTTTCAACAGTTGTCTCTACTAGTAGTGGTGATTTTTCCTTTGTGATAGGCAACACTTCCAACCCTCCATTCTCAGGTGCCTCAAGGAGATTTTCACCCTTGGATATGTCCTTTATTTTTATTTTTGAATGATCTAAGGGTGCCTTTCAGTTTTCACCCAGAGACCTATTTTTTTCTTTTTTATTCACTTTTGTGACTAGAGGGTGGAGTGGATTCTCTGAAGTATGCAGAATTGTCCAAGTCCATGATGTATCCAACATTATGATCCCTAAGAGGTAAGCCTTCATGAAGTCCCATGAACTTAGCTATTACTTTGTCATTCTTGAATAAATCTAAGCTAGGTGGATCTTGTTGGTCCCACTCAATAAGCTCGGGATGGACTAAGGGTATGCCATCATCGGTGTTTAGGTAACTCATGGTCACGGGAGTCAAGGTGAAAATTGAGGTGTTATTAGGATCCCAAAAGATATTGATCCATGTGGCCCCTTCGGGGAGTTCAGGTGTGGATGATTCAGTTGAGTTGATTATGGATGGTTTAGGTTCTAGTTCAGGTGGGTCCCTTGATGTCTTGATTTCTTTGGAAGTACTTGTTTCCCCTCGTAGAAGTAACTTAGTATGTGGAGCCTTGTTTCTTCATGTGGTATATTCTAACCCTTCATTGGTTAGCCGCCTTGTTGGCTGAAGAGGTTTGGTTCATCCATTTCCATTAGGTCCAAGTCCACTATGCCCATCATATCCTTGTTTTTTGATGAATTCATATCCTTTACCATATTATTCTATGGGCAATTTGATGTGTTTGACCTCCTCTTATTCATCCTTATAGAGCCATGTGGATATGTCTTCACTGACATCTTCTTTATTAAGTTCACCCCACTTTGTGAATGTGGTGGGACTAGCAGACAGAGTTTGCCTTGGTGGAATGGGGCTGGGTTTTCCTTGAGACTTAGGTGATATTGGCAACTTTCTGATGCAGTAGGACCTCTCTATTTTGTATTCACTACATCCTATGTCTTGGATTTGAATTTGAGGGTTGAGTGGTGGAATGAACATGGGAATGGATTTGGATAATGTGGATGGGTCAACATAATTAGATGAGGTGAATGGTGAGATTCCCTTATTTACGGGCACTTGACGTTGAGGCACTTCTTTAAGGTGATTGCAATATTGAAAGGCATCGAGATCACCTAGGATGGTGACTTCCATGCCATTATAGGGAAACTTAATGCATTGATGGTAGGTGGAAGGGACAGCTTTCATGGAATGGATCCATGGTCAGCCTAGGATGAGGTTATATGGCAGTTCGGTATCCAAGACATGGAATACGGTATCCTGAATAGCTGGTCCAACTCTTACAAATAGAATGATAACCCCCTTGGAGGAGCGGTCAACACCATCATAGGCCTTGATAACAATTTTCTTGGTTGGATCAACGCAAGCCTTGAAATATCCCAATATTAACACCAACTTTAAAGGACATATATTTAATCCTGCTCCAATGTCTACCAAGACTCTTCAGATTTTATGTTTATTAATGAAGACTTCAAGGTGCAAGGGATTGTTATGATTGGTGTGGTGTGAGGGTATGTCTTGTTCCGTGAAGGTGATGTTGTTGACAATGGCTAAGTGTCCCACCATCGCCTGAAATTGGCTAACATTTAGATCAGTGGGAATGAAAGATTCTAGAAGCACCTTGTCTAGAATGGCCTTGTGGTCGAGTGAAAGACGGAGTAGCTCGAAGATGGATATCTATGCAGGGGTCTTTTTTAGGTGATCCAAGAGGTTATATTGACCTTTGGCTTGTGGAGTAGGTGTATTGGAGGAGTTGGTGGGCATGCCTTGCAATGTAATTTTGGCCTTGCAGGTGGTGACGACACATTCAAGATGGGCTTTTATGGTGATCATGGAGATATTATCACACACACAGATGATATTAATAGTGTAATTGTAGGTGATGATATTATAGTTGACACTATTATGCAGGTTAATTCCTAATGAAGAGGGTTGTCCTGATCCATGATTTTGTAAGGGGTCAATAAAAATAGTATGGTCAATGTTGGAGGAACCCGATGTTTGATCTATGCCTACTACACCCTTGTCAATGAAGTCTTGGATGATATTTTTTCAGTTTAAAGCAGTTTGACATCTTATGTCCTTTGATTCAGTGATAGTCACATAAGTCATTATCATTCCATGAGGGAGGTTTGAAGGCCGGATCATATTGGCGGATCTCTGGCAGTTGAATGAGATTGTTTTGTAATAACTTCTACAAGACTACTTCAACTAGTTCTGTCAAAGGTATATAGTTGCGTCTAGGGGTATTATTCCTAGGAGTTGGTCTCCTTTGGTTATTTTGAACCACCTTTGCTGATTGTTGTTGAGGTTGCGGTTGTTATTGTTGTTGTTTCTGTTGAATATGTAGACAATTATTTAATACGGGGGGTGATGTAAGTGTGATGATTGGACCAGCCCTAAACACTTTAGTGTCTACCACCCTGTTGTTGGTAACATTCTTGTTTCATGCCCAAGTCTTATTCTTGTTGTAGGGTGTGTTTTGAGTATTTTGATTCCTGTTAAAAAGTTTTATTGTGCCTTTAGTGATAAGAGCCTTTTCAATGGCTTCCCCTTTCAAGACCACTGCACTGAAAGAGGTGCAACAATGGATTTGTAATTGGTGCATAAGCTCTTTGTTTAAGTTTTCTACAAATATTGGCACTAGTTGATTCTCAGGAATATAACAAGGGCATTTACTTGCTAGGCCTCGCCACCTTTGAAAGAAAGAGATGAAGGTCTCCCCTTCTTCTTGCCTTGTTCGGCATAAGGTGGCTATGTTCACGTCCGTCTCTATGTTATAGGAAAAATGTGAGATGAACTTGTCTACAAGTGTTGATTTAACGACAGACAACTGAGAGGGGGCGTGAATCAGTTGTCACAAAAATTTTGTTCCTTATTTATTTAAAACCTTCTTATATTTCAATTGCATATCAAAGATTTAATCATGGAAGCATAATGCAATAATTCAAGAGTAGAAACAAACTTGACACAAATAACACCAAGATTTTGACGTGGAAAACTTGGTTAAGGGAAAAACCATGGGGTGACTAACCCAAGATTATATTCTCTGTTAAAAGAATATGAAGAATGAAATGGCACCTGCCAATTAGGGCTCACTACCTGAGCACACTTCTCACAAGAGGCCCACTGCCTACAGGAGACACACTATCTATAGAAGAGAATAAGTATTACAAACTTGAACTGAAAGTTAGCATCTTCACTATGCTTGAGTCAGTTCCATTAAAGCTCAACACTTCTCTGCTTTTCGCTCCTCTCCTTACCACCTTCTCATCATAACCACATCGATCAATTTGAATAACTTCACAACTCTTATTTATACATGACATCAACTTTGGAATGATCAACAAAGTCGGCACAACATACACTTACTTTATTACAAAGCAATTACAAAAATACAACTTGACTCATTACAAAAACTTCATGTGCGTTATTATACTATCAGCCACGCATAGCTAGAACTTCAATCTTCTTTGAGGAACACGCCATGCTTTGCAAAACATCTTTAAGATTATCCACAACATGTGCAAATCATCCGGTCGGCTAGGACTAGGAAGAACACCATTAGCCAAAGGTAAATCTTCAATTACAAGCTCAATCTTCAATGTGGACCACCAACATGAACTGGAGACAATCTGGAGACCTTAACAAGCTTGCTTGAATCACCAAGAACATCTGCACCACTTTTGCTTACTGTAATCATTTGCATCATCATTCAGAATCTCAAGAACATAGTCGATCATCACTGTCACACTAGAAGGATCACTTGCATACCTCCAAACCATAGACCAATCAAGTTGTTAATTCAAATTAGCTTCCCAAACATGTCACCAAGTCCGCAGAGCATGACATTGCACTTCTGGATCTCACCAGACCTATTTATGCCACTCTGTCACCACTGAATAGCTATCGGAACAAGTTCTACTCATATACCTATAACTTCTTTAGATCTTCATGCGGACTTCTGAAATCTTTACTAGACAACCTTTAGACAGATATCTACAAACCCTTTGATGTGCATACTCTTATCTTCAACTATTTGGGATCTTTGCTTCATAAGACCTCACTGTCTTCACTGTTCTTCTCTATTTCTGATGGGGCTAATTTTCTCAATATTCTCAGCACTTAACTCATCCAATTCTTGACATCAATGCAACAGGAGTATGTTGACATCAATGACAACACCATTTAGGGTCATACTTACAACAACAAGTTCTATCCATGTCCATATCCCCATGGGGAGATGTGAGAACCATTAAAGAGCTTGGCCTACAAGACTCCTAGGGAAGAGTCTCATCAAACAGGTGTGATCATAGGTGAGATCTAGACAAGCAAGATGGAGCTCACATACATGTTTGATGGGACTCCCCTTTCCCCTATATTTGTTAAAGTTTGGAGCGGTGAAGTTCAAGGGAAAAGGAGGCATGCAGATGCTTTTGTCAAATGGGGACGGGTACAAGTCCTCCATAGAGTATGATTTCTTTGTCCCCAAAACTTGTAAGTTCACAAATTGTTGCTTTAGTTTGTCTAACTCTTGGGTGAGGGATTCAACGGGTGTGTTGGTGATATTTGTGACCAAGTCTAAGTAAGGATTCATCATGTTATAGGTTCCCATGTTACCAACAAGTGGGATGGTGTTGGTGTTTATGTTGTAATGAGTGTGTAATGGTATTGTGTTTTGACTTTGGTTGTTGGTCGTGAAAGTTACGTTAGGGTTGATGTATCGATAATGGTATGTCATACTAGTGATGTTTTGAAATAAAACATTAGGATTCATTTATTGGTTGAGATCAATGTTGGGGCATTGGTCGTATTGTTGTTGTTGGCTCTAAGTGGATCTATGGGGTTTGAGTTGACATAGGATATACCGAAGCCTTCGCTAGTTGCATTATTATGTTGGTTGAAGGGGTTGGTGTTGGGATTACCCGTGTTGGTATTGTAGTTGGATCCCAAGTTGATGTTTGTGTTTGTCATGGCATTAACTCCTTGGGTTTGGTTTTGTGAGGTCACAATGTGTATCCTTCGTGTTCTCTTAGTATGACCTTAAGGGTTTTCTAAGAAAATAAAAGGATTTGACATGTGGGTCATTACATTTGTGTTGTTTTCTCTGAAAGGTGGAGGTATGTTTACCATGATGGATTCGTGTGAGGTTTGTCCTAGAGGTATGTTGACATGTTCTTGGGTTTGATTAGAGGATGAGGCATAGCTTTGACTCATCATGGTGGTGTTAGAGGATCTTACTATGAGGGTGTTTATGTCAACGCCTTCGGGAAGTTTAGTTCCACTTTGCAAGAGGTGCAAAAGATAGCTTTGTGGGTCTGTGGCAATCATTTCATATAATATCCTCAATACTCTAGGGTCTTGTCCCATGGCTTCAAGGACTTCGGGTATAACCCCGGGTTTGTCATCTTGCAAGAATAGATTGTCAAAGGGGTTCCCCATGTTTTGGTTAGGTTGTTCATCGGGATGGGTGCCAAATCTCATGGTTTGAATGTGAGCATCTTGAGGGTGTTCTAAATCTTCTTCTCCCTTTCTTTTTCTTTGCAACCGTGTTTCAACCATAAAAGGCCTATGTAGCTTATGTAGGGTGGGAAAATGGAATGTTTCTAAGTTTTTGTCTTTTTTTGTAACTTGTGAATGCAATCTAAGGAGACCTAATGTTCTTAAGAATGAAGATGCAAAGATATGTTAATGGAGATGACCTAAGTGCTTTATGGGAATGTATGTTTTTGGTATTTTCTAAGGTTATGCTTATGGGAATGCAACTAATGGGGTATGCCTAAGACCAAGATGTAGGTTTAATAATATTAATTTTCACAAAGTCTAGATCCAATAGGATACTCTTGTCTACTAATGACTCTCAAAGTACAAATCAGTTTTGTCAAGACCTTGGTTTTTTTGGTGTAAGAGAAAGTGATTAATTTGGAACAAGTTTGGGAAGTGGGCTTGTACTAGTCGAATGAGTATTAGGCCCACGCTATGATGGATTGAAGGGGGATGACGCCAAGGTCTCTTAGTCCAATTTTACACTTATGAGGTAGTCACACTTCAACAGTTTCTCCTTATGTTTCAACTTAGGAAGATTAATATATTGCACCTCTATCTCTATCTAAGGTTGAAATTATTAAGGTTTCTAAATGTTATGGCAAATATGGGGCCTAAATCCTAAGGTATGCAAGTGAATCCTAAAGGATAAAACCTTGCAGGCCTGAAATGTGTTGAGTATGGTTGCAATTGTATCTAATGGGGATAAATAGATTTCAAAGGTTCCTCTAAAGCTCAAATTTGGTTCTCAGGTGGATGCATCACACTGTTCTACTTATGCATTTTACTATTCAACTTATGTGTTGCAGAGCTAGGTAGGTGCATTTCACTGTAACTTATGCATTTCACTGTTCAGCACAGGTGTTTTACTGTTTAGCAAATGTGGTGTACTATTAAGCAGATGTGTTGTAATTAGTCTTATGCATTATATTAGGCCACTTATGCATTTCACTATTTAGCATATGCATTTGTAGTTTAACAGGCTCTAAAATTAGTCTTTTCCTAAGTTTATTTGATAATTTTGTGGCAAATCAACAAGCACGTCAGTGATGAAAACACTTAGCAATAAGTCTTGTGGTTGTGTATCCTATTTGTTTGATGTTTTTGGTGACAAAGTCTTTTGAAAACACTTAGAAAACAAGCATGACCCTAGGGCTAGGCAAGGACTATACCTGCTAAATTCGCACTTGGATTTCTCTTGCCACACTTATTTAGAGGGGATAGCTTCATAAACTTGGTTGCATGGGCTCCCCCTTACAACACACTCACTTCTCAGATAGACCAAGTTCCAAGTTCTTAAGACACACAGATCTTAAGATACTTTTCTACCTCTGCACTAAACCACAAAAACATGGGACAACTTCAATGCTCCGACCTTTTGCTTCAGCGAGTAGAGGGATTTTGGCCACTAGACAATGGTTCGTAGTGAATATCCGGGGGACCAACACCCCATGAGCATCCAACAAGCCACTTAAGGCTCTAACTAACCCTACTAGGAGTTTAATAGACACAAAGGTACACCTCCTTTTGAGCTAGCACTGTATGGTGAGCGCTCATACCGGTTAGGACTTGACTTTCACCTTATCCAATTTGTATAGTGGACCGGACAAAAGTTCCGCTTGGGGTCGCAAATGAGTTCTCCTTGCAGATGTGTCTCAAGAGCAGGCCCACTCTAAAGGGTAACAAAAGCAAGACAAGCTAACATGTTTTTGATCCCCAGGCTCGCACTAAGTCACAAGGGGAGAGCATATACATGTGAACTTGCTCACACTCGCATGGGGGTTCTTTTGGATTTATCTTTACTTAAGTGTGGTGTGGTGTAATGTAAGTGAAGTGGAGGCATATACCTGTTGATCCTGATGCTGAGGAAAGGAATATGATGGTGACGTCATCGTCATATTCAGGCTTCATTAAAATGCAAAAGATGATGTCACCATCATGTTTAGTTAAGATCAGGGGATAAATGTAATATCGGGTCACCTAAGGAAGATGATCAGGTGGTGAATGTAATATGACCCCTTTGCGGCCAAGGTAACCCTCTCGAAAGACCAGGATGATGATGATGATCAGGATATCCGGGGCTTTTGTTAAACTTAGAATATGACGTCATCGTCATATTCGCGAACCGGATCATGTTTTGGAAAATATCCTGCCAAAGGGAAATGTGATGATGATGTCATCCTGATATTTGCTTCTTCGTTTATCAGGTCGGGATGACGTCATCAGGATATTTGCATAAGGTCATATTTCTCGGCAGGAGGACATTACGAAATATCGGGTAGACAAACAAGATCATGATGATCTTGACAACATGACAGCATAAAAATATGATGATCCTCCTCATCGAATATCATGATAACGTAACCATCATGTTCCGTCTTCGAAGCATGAGGATGAGTTGAGGTCATCATCAGGTTAGCGCTAGGGTGATATTTAAAATATGATCATGCTAAGGAATGGAATATCACCCTCCCTTAAAAGATAGGGTGATCATGTTGATCATGCAAAAGGAAAATCAGGAGGATATGATGACGCCATCATCATATTAGCGAATATCAGCAAATATGACCCTCTCTTGAAAGATCAGGATGATGATGCTCCGATAGGATTTTGACATGCGCATGCAAATATGCAGATAGTGGATTTTCTAAGCAGGGTGATATTGTAATATCAGCATGATATTATAATATCAGGTGATGTTATAATATCATGATGCTCGTTGTAATTTGAAATATCAGGTTACACTCAAAACATTATGCTCACGATGCGCATAAGGTCATTTGACGGGTAAAACACACTATCACCTAAGATTGACGTCCGGATATTGGGACTGCATGATTTTTATCGGGTGATAGATCAAGATCAGGATGACCTTGACAACATGACTGAGGATATAAAAATATGATGATCACCTTGTGATTATCAGGTTTGACCAAAACTTTGACTGCTCATAACTTCCTCATATGGACGCATTTTCAAGTGATGTAACAGGCAAACCTGCATGGAATTTCAAGCTCTTTCTAAATATGAGGTCATAGAAACAAAATATGAACTTTGACAAACTGACCTCATGATGATGACCAACCTCATTCTGACCTTCATGATGATGATGCACCTGACTCATTTTTACCAAACTGCCAGAAAGCAGACAACACAAGCCAAGCCAAAAGTTGGGTCCCTGTTTTGCCAAGTTAAAATGGGGCGTGTTGTGTAACCACACAACAATACCTTTCCACAACTCTAACATAAGCCACCAAGCATGGCAAACAAAGATGTAATCCTTTTTATCTTGTTAAATGAGTGAATATGCAAGTTAATTTTAAGTCCCAATGAGTGTGAGAATGCAAGACTTGTGGTTCATTTTTAACCCAATGTGTTATAATGCAAAATTGTGTTCTTTTTAACTCATGAATGTGAACAATACAAGGGTTGTGGTTCCTTTTAACCAATATGAGTGAGGTTCATTTTAATCCCAAAATGAGTGTATTGTTTGCAAACAAGATTGTATTCTTTTTAACCCAAATTGCAAGATATGTTCCTAAGTTAAATCATACACACATTTATGGAAAATATAACCCTACGTAACAAATTATGAAGATGTTTCTCCATGCCACAAGTACAAATCCAAAGTCAGTAACAGAAAAACCCTAGTTCTACTATTTAAAATAGAAAACCCGAATGAAAGAATTTTAAAAAACTTTCTATTTTTACACTAGTCACATGCGTCACATAGAAAGCACAGGTAGTGCACTATCAAGTGTATGTGTTTCACAAACTAGCATGTGTGGTGTACTACTATGTGTATGTGAGTCAGTTAATCGTATGTGATTCATTGAGCAACTTATGCATCACAAAAACCTGCACAGGTGTCGCACAGTTCTTGCAACCATATTTTTAACAGAAAACCCTAACCAGTAAGCAAAAAGTGTTCTTATGCGAACTAATACTAAACCCTGGGTTTGTAAGATTAGTTCTCAATGCTAGAAAGATGGAGATCTCTCAAGCATTAGCAGGATTTACCTAGATTGCAAAACAACTAAGTACAAACCTTAGACAAGAAGCCTTGTAATATCAAAAAACCCCTAATGCTTTAAAAAAACCCTAGTGACTAATAAAACCAAAGAGTAATATAAGAAAATAGAACCTACAAAACAAGTTATAACCTTACAAAACAAGTGAAAACCCTACATAATAAATTGGGTTAGGGTTATTTTAAAGTTAAACAAAATACTTTAACCCTAAACAAAAGCGAATGAATTGTAGAGTCCATCTTAAGCGATGCAGAATAGGTGCATACATCATGCCTAATGGCTGAAAGGTCGCATGGAGAAGCATATGCATCATACTGATCAATGTATCCATCACAAAAACTTGCAAATTTCTAAAACCCTAAATTCACAGCATGTACGGATGATTCACGTCAGGTTCACCAATGTGGCCAGTTAAAAAACTCTCTAATAGCCCTGAAACAACAGATTGACACCCTACCTAAGCAATTAAGACCTTAAACAACCTAGAATGCAAGCATGGTGTTGTGATGTTCACAACATGCCCCTTTTTGCTCCTTAGAAAAATGAGGACCCCTGCTGTGACTTTTGCTTTTGCTTGTGTGTGCTATTTTGCTTGGTGGCAAAGGGAAAAGGGAGTAAAATTGTACAAACCTTGTTGAAAATTAGAAAAAAAAATTGCATTAAGTACCAGGGCAAAGTATAGGTGAATTCCTTGTCAAAAATGAATAGCGGTTGCTTTTTGAACCATCTTAAAATTCCTTGTATTTCGCAGGTTATGAGTGTTTTGGTAAAATGCACTGTTAAATGGGTTTGTCTGTATGTACAAAGTCGTTTGCATATACATCGGGTCACATATACAATGGTCTTTGTATTTTTGGTCATTGTATCTTGCACATACAAATTTGATTGTATATCAGGTCATGCATATACAAAGTCTTTTGTATATCACTCATATACAAGGTCGGAGAAATGGGTTATCGGGCTTACATACAAAGTTGTTTGTATCTTTAATACTTGTATGCAATTGCTAATGTATATATCTTACATACAGGTTGGACCCAGTGCAATTGAAAATCAAAATGAATGTTTGTTTAAACCCACCTAATGCATCTTTTGTTTGTATGTATCTTACATACATTCGTTATATACATTCCCAATGTGCAGGCTGCGGACCTGAAAAGATCGTGAAACAGAGTTAAATCGTTGTACATTTAGCAATTGTATGTTCACACATACAAGCGTAACATACATTGGTAATATACATTGTGCAGACGCAAAAGAGAGTTAAAGAGAGTTAAGTTGTTGTATGTTTCGCACAATGTATATATCTTATATACATTGTGATATACAATGCTTTATGCATTGGTTGCATACAAGCCGCGGACTCGACAAGTCTATTAAATAAGCTTAAGTCCTTGTATGTGTTCCAACTTGTATATTGGTGAAATACAAATGTTTTATACATTGGGCAGACTCAAAGGAGTTTTTAAAGACAGTTAAGTCATTGTATATTTTATGCATTTTATACTGAAGATATACAAAGCACAATATGCAAGCCGCGGACGCGAAGGAAAGTTAAAGAGAGTTAATTCGTTGTATGGTTGCACTTTGTATGTTGTGATACATGCAAGCCAAGATGCATTATGAAACATACAAGCGCCAGAAATGAAATGGTTATAAAATGAAGTTGAATGCTTGTATATTCCATGGCTTGTATATTTCAAAACATACATTGCTGACATACAGGCCAGAATTCGAAGGAGATTGAAATACGGTATAAGGCAGGCATCAAGTCTGATTGTATATCAAAGAAGATGCATTATGCTTTGTACATCACGGATTTGGCAGGTAAATAGCTACAATCTATAAGGGGTTGAAGTCTGACAGGGACATACAAAGATGTTTGCATGTATCAGCTTGTATAAATTGGAATGTATATCCCCACATACAAGTGATACATGCAAGCGATAGATGCAAAAGAAAAGATGCATTCTCAGAACCTGAATGGAAAGTTAAAATGGAAAGGGTCCCTGTATGTTCAGAATGCTTGTATATTGAGATATACAAGCCTGATATACAAAGAAAACATGCATTCGCCATATACAAGGATTTAAGTAGGCAAAAAGGTGGGAAACCAAAGTGATGGGAATTTGAAGTTATTTTGGGGGCCCGATGCATGTTTTTGGTCAATGATGGTTGACTCGCCCATTTTAAGCATTGTATATGTGTTTTGGATGCATGTTTTTCATAGTTTCAGAGCCCGATGGCTGTGTTTGCACATTTAGAGCCTGATTTAATTTAAATCTTTAATTTTCCTGCTGATTTATTAAACGATGGTGCTTAATTCCTTCTTGTTTATTGCAGATTGCTAGAGTTATTTCGAAATAGCTGGGAAACATAGAGTTGCTGACATAGTGGTGGCATGCAGGTAGACATTAAAGATAGAGCTTTAATGGCCAATCTAACAATCTGGCCCAGGCGACGGATTGGATCACATCAAATCGTATAGAGGCAAGAGGAGTCAAGGCTTTCAATGAAGAGGACAAAATGTAGATGGAGAAACATCATTAAATGGAGCAAAATTTGTTGCGGTGGCTATTAGGGTTTCCAAAGTGCATCCTTATGCCCAGTATGGGTATGCTACTCAGATTTTTGGTGGGATTTGTTTTCCACCGCTTGATGCTGCACCTATAGGGTGAGCCGTTGATTGATTAGGGTTTTTGGGGCATTGTATTGGGGAAAAACTAGAGATATATATTGAGCCCATTTTATTTTGCATGGAGGGAGGTCAATCATTCAAAAAAAATCTGACTTCTAAAAGTTTAGCATAGGAGATCGGATTACTGAGACTAATGGGGACTAAACTATTGAAATGTCAAGGTTCTTTCCTTAGATCATTGTAAATATACTTGTTCTAAAGCATATTGAATGGAGATGAAGCTTTAGATTACATCTTGATTGTAAACCTTAAGTAATCTTCAAGTGTATTTCTGGATATGCACTAGTGAATGTTGTGTTCAATAGAAGTGCTTTCATTTTATTGCATGTTGTTGTCAACTTTTCCTTTGAAGATTTGCACTGAATCATGCGGATTTGTGGACTGTCCTAGTGAAGTATGATTCTAGTTTTCTTCTCTTCATTGTTGTATCGGAACATGTATGTGGATCACTGATCTTAGTCAAGTAATTTTAGGAATCTCATCCTTTAAACCCTATCTCTGTTATTTTCCTTTTATTTTAATTTCATTTGAAACCACTTCCATAACTGCAAATCATGATGAATAATAAGTAGAATGGAGAAATACACTGACATCCCATAGATAATTGAATATCATTAGCATATTTGAGCTAAAAAAATGCATGTAGTATTGAAAATATCATGAAAAGGCTTGCAAATAATGGTAGAAATCATGCAAATATCAATCTGTAGGGCATTATTTGAGTAAGTTCATAGTGAACTTTGTAGAAACTACTGAAGAATGTAAGTCCCCTGAATGATTAACAAAAACACACATCAACCATTGAGTAACGTCAGTAGATTATGAACTAATCAACGGAGACTTGGGATCATGAATTCTTTGAATTCATCATATCTTTCAAGATAAATAAAGGTTGTTGTGTAACTTTTGTTTAGTGTTTGGTTGTGACTAACATCACCATCAGCATAAAACTGGTGCTAGAAGGAGGGCCTCTCAGTCATCAGTAAGTTTTTGTCCTATTTGATAATATAGACAGAAAGGTAACACTCAAAGCATCTATGTATTTCAAGTTGTATGCAAAGATTTGTTGTTTTAAGTTTATGCACGCTAATCATTTGTGAAGTTTTCAAAATTAAGCATAAACACAGCCTTGTCTAGGGAGTTTCAACTGATCTTTACAGTAAACTAGCCAATCTTCCTTAAAAGTTAAGAAATCCTGGCTCCCAAGCCAAATACTAGGTCCATATCTAGTGGACTCTTTGAATAATTACCTACCAGGGGATTTAGACCTAGAACTGTGGACATTCATCACTCTCCTGATTCTAGTGCATCAGAAGTTTCACCAGAGCGTGCTCATATAACTCCTCTCAGGTTTCAAACACCTATAGGACCAACTGTCACACCTCAGGTCCAACCTCAGCCTGTCATACCTCAGGTTCAACCCCCACCAGTTCCAATGTCATTCTTTGTTGCAGAGTCACCTTTGACTTTTAATGCATATCATGCTCTGCCTAGGAATCCTGATAAAATTTGTCCTAAGTATCATCCATATCAAGATGCTGATGATCATATCAGAACTTTCAAGGAAGCCTTTTGTAGGGCTAGAATTGAGCATCAAGATGTTGTATGCAGGTTATTTCCATTTTCCTTAGGGGAAGAGGCGTATAACTGGTATACCTGTCTTGGCCAAGGCTCAGTTGGTTCATGGGATGCCTTAGAAAAGGCCTTCAAGGATAGGTTCAGAACACCTATAGACCCTTCAATGAATTATCATTTGTTTGCCACAATCAAGAGATTTGAAGGAGAACCTATTGCTAACTTCAATGCAAGATTCCAAAAAATGCTCTCAAAGGTAGTAGCACCCTATGCTGTAACAGATGAAGCTGCTAGGAGCATTTATTACTCAGCTTTAGATCCCTTGACTTCCATGTTTATTAGGAGAGCACAT
The DNA here is from genome assembly GCA_027924645.1 of Cunninghamia lanceolata. NCBI lineage: Eukaryota > Viridiplantae > Streptophyta > Pinopsida > Cupressales > Cupressaceae > Cunninghamia > Cunninghamia lanceolata. The sequence goes on from BSBN01000725.1 coordinate 4,810,632, forward strand.
CCTGGTGTAACAACTTTAGTAGGAGCTTTTGAAGAAGCTATCCAAGACAGTCAGCAATTGGCTCTTGCTCCCACACCAAATATTGCATTTCCAACATTTCCTGGATATCCTACATACCTTGTTCACCAATAGACCAATGGAGCCATGATACCTTCAGCTATGATGCTAGCCCCTTTGCAGGTACCTCCACTTAGTTTTATGCCACCACCAAATGGAAATGGCCAGATGTTACAATACCCAAGACAAACAAAATTACCTCAGGTTGTGGAACATTCCAACAATAACAATGGATCTTCCTTTTTTAGGCCTCAGACAGAGAATGTAGTGGCCAAGGTTCAGGAAGAGAAAGAAGAAATAAAGGAGATATCAACATAGTTAAGGAAACTCACCACTGAGGTCACTCATCTAAGGAACCAAAACTTCTACTCTCAACCAAACCAAAATAGGGGTTATGCCAATGACATACCTAATTATCCTAATAGGGGCTACAACAATAATTATAATAACAATGGCAACAATAATCCTCCCAGATAGCCTAGAGTTTGGAACACTAGGCCAAACAATGGTTCCTTGCCATTACCCCTAGGCAACCAGTCTCCTAGTGAACCTAAACAGACCACTAGAGTAAATCTTGAGGAGGCTGCACTTACAAACTGGTGTAGAATACATAACACCAATGCTCATGCAAAGCTAGACTGTCCTCAATTCAGGATTGCTACCAGTAGATTTCAATCTGAAGTGTTCAATACTTTAGGAAATCCACCTTATGTAGAGGGAAATGAAATTGTCTCCTGTGAGTATGATTCTGCCTTAGTGCTAGAAAGCTTCATGCATCATCCTTGTCAACAAACAATTTCATCTCATTAGGATTACACCTCAACATGTGAGGAATCAACCATGGCTTTTGAATCCAACTATGTTTTTCCATTTGAGGATAAGAATGAGCCATCAATTGAACATGAGGAAGTCAACACTTATCAACAACAACCTTAGGGTAGCCATAATTACAACTTGAGGAATAACTCAAATAGATCTGCTGATCCTTTGACCACATCCTTCCCTCCAAACAATTTTAACACCCCACCTGATCCCAAGGCAAGTAATAACCCTAGATTTCCTAAGGTTAATGCTCAATATTTGGCACCATAGAATACAACACCAAAAACTGGTAATCTACCTCCTGAATCTCACAAATTGGTTACATATCTGGCAGATGAAATCAAAAAGGTTAAAATCAGCCTATCATTGTTAGAGCTGCTTAAAACCCCTGCTATCAAGAAAGCTTTCATGAAATCATTGGATGACCCTGCTCAAAAGGAGGATAGTCATGCCTCAGGTCAGTTTGGAAGTAAAGATCATGTTGCTAGAGATGTTAATGTTAAACATAAAATGCCAGCCACTGTTCAAGCTGCAGAGACTTCCCACATGACCCTATACAAAGACAAGAGTGAGTCACCTCCTTTCCTCCTTACCATAAGGATGTTTGGTAAAAAAATTACACAACTACTTAGTAGACTCAAGAGCATCTACCAATGTAATGCCCCTATCCATATGCAATGCTTTAGGTTTACATCCTGCTAAATCATTAAAGAAAGTAATACAATTAGACAAAATAGAGGTGAGTGTGGTAGGAGAACTAACTCACATTCACATGCGGTTAGCATCAAACCCCATAAATTAGCACTATATTGATATTCAGGTAGTTGATATACCTGATACATATGGGATGCTACTCAGTAGAGACTGGTCAAAAACCCTTAACGAATACATATCAACTGATTTTAGTCATATGTGGTTGCCCTGGAGAGGGATATCAAATCAAATAAGGATAGATGCTAAACCTCGCATGAAGCACATGATCACTGAATATAACAAAACTAATGAAATCATGTATGTGGATGTGGAACCTGGAGTTTACTCCATCAGACCCTAGACCACCAGCATAGAGGAGATTCTGATGTTTGACTTTCATAATCATGATGATGACCCTCAAGATGATAAAATAACCTTAGAATCTGATTGTAACCATAAAAATTAAATAGAGGGAGATCATTTCAAGAATTTTGAGATGCATTTGTTTAAAGAGGTGCAACGATGTTAGTTGCTAAAAGTGCTTGTTCATGATATCCTAATTGAGGGATGGTACAGGTTGCATGATGAGGCACATTCTGAAAGGACTTGTGGTGCTTGTTTAGACATGTTGGAGTTGGAACAAGCATACAATGAAGCATCTTCATTATCATCCGCGGTGAGTTCTGTAGATAATGATAGTGAAACTGATTTTTGTTTGTCTTCTGCAGGAGTAGGAGAGTGCACATATCAATATGAGAGTTCTATTCAAATGATAGAAGAGATACTGGTGTGCAACAAGAGTAATGCTAAAAATAAGAAGAAAATCACCCCAGGGAGTGATTGTCTAGTAGAATCAGATTATGAGTTATCTGATGAAGATAGGGGCAGTAATCTATCCAAATTTGAAGAGTTCTTATCGAAAGAAATTCAAAAGATGACACAACAGCAAAGTTCCCCATAGGATGTTTTGATTGAGGGATGGTGTAGGTTACATGAAGCACCTCATTTAGAAACTCCTTGTTCATTGTGTCTGCATATTCTAAAAAGGTAGACGTTGCCTAGTCCAGGAGATTTTTCTTCTAAGGATAAAAAGAAAGAAGAAATATCAATTTCACATAAGATAGAAAGGGTGAAGTCTGAGAAGGTTGAGACACCAAAATTAAAGTGGATATCAAATGGTGCAACTGCCAGAGCTAAAAGGAAGAAAGAAGGCCCAGACAAACCTTTAATTGAAGACAAACCATGGATCCTTAGATTTGATGGATCCAAGTAAAAATAGGGAGCTAGAGTAGGAGTGGATCTTATTGATCCATCTGGAAAGTCCTACTTGGCAGTATACAGATTGCAGTTCCCATGTACAAACAATGTGATGGAGTATGAAGCTCTAATTCATGGGATACTATTTGTACTTAGAAAAAAGGTGAAAATTCTGCATGTCTACGGAGACTCAGAATTAGTTGCGAGATAGGTAAGAGGTATATACTCTTGCAATTACAAAAGGCTATCCAATTACAGACACAGGGTGTGGGACTTGATAGAAGATTTTGATGCATTCAATATCACCCATGTACCCAGAGAGAAAAATCATAGGGCAGATGCACTAGCCTAGGCTGCAAGTACACTAGAACCTCTGTCCATATCCAGTTTGAAAAGATTCTCAGTCGAATTGGTATCAATACCTTCTATGCCTGGCAATGTAACCAATCTCTAAGTATTTGATGATGATCAGCATATATTGGATTTTATTTCCAACATGGATATTTTTGAGGCACAGATCATAGATGAAAGAGATGTAGAAGATCACATCTGGGTTGAGGAAATCCTAGAGCTGCCTCGTAACAAGATTCCTAAGGGAATGATAGAGCTAGAAAGAGCATTTGTCCTAGACAATATGCTAAAACAAAAGGATCTCCCAAAGGCTGATGGAGGACAGTACTCGCAGATCAACATTGGAAAGGATGATGAGAAAAGAAATGTTTTGATTGGGAAAGTCTGTACAGAGGAGGAGTTGGAAGGAATAACCCAGGCTCTCAAAGATTATATCCACATCATTGCTTGGGCATATGATGAGTTAAAAACCTACGACACATCAGTCATCACCCATACAATACCTTTGAAGCCAGATGCCAAGCCTTTTTGGTAGAAACAAAGACTCATCAATGCTTTACTGGAGTTGATCATTTTCGAAGAGGTCAAAAGGCTGCTCGATGCCAGGATCATATTCCCTGTCAGGCATTCCACATGGGTGGAAAACTTGGTCCCAGTAAGGAAAAAGAATGGTGACATCAGGTTGTGCATCAACTTCAGAAACTTAAATCGAGCTTCTGAAAAGGATAATTATCCTTTGCCTTCTCTAGATGAAGTCCTGCAAATTGTGAATGGTGCCAAGATGATGTCATTCTTGGATGGTTTCTCTAGTTATAACTAGGTAATGGTGGAAAAAATTGATAGATTGAAGATCGCATTCACCACAAAGTGGGGGATCTTTGCCTACAGGCGCATACTGTTTGGGTTAATAAACACTGGAGCCACATTTCAGCGAGCAATGGACATAGCCTTCAAAGGCTTGATTGGTAAATGTATAGTCATATAGATGGATGACTTAACTATTTTCTCTAAAGATAAAGCAAACCATGTAGAGGACCTGAGAAAAGTGTTGAAGAATTGTGAGCAATATAGGATATCCCTGAACCCCAAGAAATGCATATTCGGGGTAACCACAAGAAAATCATTGGGCCACCTAATAACAGAAAATGGGGTCATCATTGACCCTGATAGGGTGGAATCGATCATGAAAATACAGCTTCCTGGAAGCAAAAAGGAGCTCAAATCTTACTTTGGTAAGATTAATTTTGTTAGGAAATTTATCACTGGATTTGCAGAGATTGTCAGACCCTTGAACGCCATGCTCAAGAAGGACGCTAAAGTTGAGTGGACATCTGAAGCTAGAGCCGCTTTTGAAGATATTAAGAAAGCTATATCAAATGCTCTAGTCCTGATCAATCCAAATTATACCAAGGACTTTTACATTTACTCATTTGCTTCAGAGCATACTTCTATAGCAGTGTTGACACAGAGAAATGAAGAAAAGGAGGAAAAGCCTATAGCCTTCATGAGCTGCCCATTCAGAGATACAGAGCTCAGATACATGGACGTCAAAAGATAGGCACTTGCTCTGGTTCAAACAGTTAAGAAATTTAGGCATTACATTCTGAGAAGTAAAGTGATTGTTGTGGTACCTGATGCTGCAGTAAAAATGTTATTAATGCAAAGTGAACCAGGTGAGAAAAGAGCTAAATGGATCACTGTCCTCCAAGAATATGATATGGACATTACACCAATGAAGTTGGTTAGAGGGCAAGCATTGAGCCAGATGATATTAGAGATTGATCCCAATATCATGAGCTAGCAGTATGTTGTGAATGCAAAGAAAGATGGAGAGTGGTACTCAGACATCAGACACATCCTGATTACTAGAAAATGTCCTTCAAGACTATAGGCCTCATAGAGGAGAGCCTTGAAGATAAGGTCACAAAAATACATGATCAAAGGAGGAGTCCTTTTCAAGAAAAACTACGAGGGGATATACCTTAGGTACCTGGAAAGACAATAAGCAGACAAGGTGTTAGCAGAGTTACATGATAAGTTTGGGACTGCACATGGATCACCTTTGGCTACCACTCATGCTATACTCAGGGCAGGGTATTACTGGCCCACTATTTTTAAAGATACTGCTGAGCACATCAAATGCTATCATATGTGTCAAGTTGCTGCAACCAGAGAAAGATATGTTGCTCAACCTTTGCAGTCAGTGATGAAGATGCACCCATTTGCTCAATGGGGAATGGACTTCATAGGACCTATCAATCCTCCATAATCTTCAGGCCACAGGTATTTTTTAACTGTTACTGATTACTATACCAGGTGGATTGAAGCTGTCAGCAGTAAGACATGCAATGCTGAGGATTTCATCAAATTTTTGGAAAGCAATATAGTGACCAAGTATGGAGTTCCATATGCTTTAGTATTTGATAATGGGCCTGCCTTTGCTTCAATTAAATTGTCAAGTTGGGCTTTTGACTATGGGATTATCCTAAAATTCTCCTCAAACTACTATCCCCAAGGGAATGGATTAGCAGAATCCACAAACAAGAACCTTTTGGACATCATAAAGAAATTAACAGAAAAGAACCCAAGGGAGTGGAATACCTTACTAAAATATGCCTTGTGGGTAGATAGAACTAGGAATAAGGCTGCATTAGGAAATTCTCCTTTTCATCTAGTGTATGTGGTGGATCCTATCCTCCCTGTTAACCTAAGGATTCCTACATTGTAGTTTGCACAAGAATACCTGGGCATAGATAATAAACAAGAGGTCAGGTTGCTTCAATTGATGAACCTAGAAGAAAAAAGAAGTAAAGCAGCTAAACAATTTGCTAAACATCAGGTTGTTGTCAAACACTGGTTTGACAAAAGAGCTAGAATTAAGGTTTTTAGGATCTCAGATTTGGTCCTAATGTGGGACAAAGCACATGAGAAGAAAGGAGATCATGGTAAGTTTGATTAACTCTGGATAGGTCCCTTTCAAATTTCTAAAATTTTAGGAGACAGCACCTACAGGATTTAGACCTTAACTGGTGAGGATGTTCCATTACCAGTTAATGGACAGTTTCTCAAAAACTATTTTCAAGCCTAAAGTGGTGCCATGACAGCCATGTGTATCATAGTGTACATTTTTGTATAGTTGTTTGTACAATCCTTTTGTTTTGCTTGATTTGTTGTTTCCTCAGCAGGCATCTTTATTTTGATTTAGAATAAGAAGGAGTAGACTAACAACCACTGAAAACAATAGAAAAATTAGAACATTTAGGTTAATTATCTAAAATTTATGCATAACTTGTTGTGACTGTCATGAATGTAGAAGGTTGTTTAACTTTGTGAAATTTTGTATTCAATAACTATGGGTTGAGTATTCAAGGAGGTTTCTCACAATGCCACACCTAAAATCCTTGGGTTTGTTGAACTTACCAGTGTAGATATTAGGTGAAAAATCAGATGTCACCCTTGCTACCATTACAATTCTCAGCTTAATTTCTGTAAGTGACCACTCCTTGCATCTTGAAGTTACAAATGCAATATCTTATGAAGTTCTATAAAATATAAATAAATAAAATAGATTATACTGAAAATCCAGATTAAGCCATCTAAGTAACTCTACCGGGGCTATAGACGCTCGCTGGCAGTGGGGCTCTACTTAGGAGAATTGCAACGATAACCTTGTCAGTGCTATGGACACCTGCTGGTAGCAAGGCTCTATCTGGTTGGCTATGAGGGAATGACATTAAATACGTAGGCTAATATCAGTCACTGGTTTGTTCAACTAATTTTCAAGATGAGGATTATTAATCATGTGCACCCACTTAAACTAAAAAGAAAATTCATGCACCTTATTGAATACATTAAGTCTCAAGTTGGATAATGGTTTGTAGAAAAGATAGTTGGAAGTTATGGATTTATTTCATCTAGTTTTTCTTTAATGGTTTGAATTTAATTTTTTTGTTTGGTTACAAGTTGTTGTGATGTTCACAACACACCCCTTTTTGCTCCTTAGCAAAATGAGGACCCCTATTGTGGCTTTTGCTTTTGCTTGTGTGTGTTGTTTTGCTTGGTGGTAAAGGGAAAAGGGAGTAAAATTGTACAAACCTTGTTGAAAATTAGAAAGAAAAATTACATTAAGTACCAAGGCAGAGTATAGGTGAATTCCTTGTCAAAAATGAATAGGGGTTGCTTTTTGAACCATCTTAAAATTCCTTGTATTTCGCAGGTTATGAGTGTTTTGGTAAAATGCACTGTTAAATGGGTTTGTTTGTATGTACAAAGTCATTTGCATATACATCGGGTCACATATACAATGGTCTTTGTATTTTTGGTCGTTGTATCTTGCACATACAAATTTGATTGTATATCGGGTCATGCATATACAAAGTCTTTTGTATATCGCTCATATACAAGGTTGCAGAAATGGGTTATCGGGCTTACATACAAAGTTGTTTATATCTTTTATACTTGTATGCATTTGCTAATGTATATATCTTACATACAGGTTGGACCCGGCGCAATTGAAAATCAAAATGAATGTTTTTTAAATCTGCCTAATGCATCTTTTGTTTGTATGTATCTTACATACATTCATTATATACATTCCCAATGTGCAGGTCGTGGACCCGAAAAGATTGTGAAACAGAGTTAAATCATTGTACATTTGGCATTTTTATGTTCACACATACAAGCATAACATACATTGGCAATATACATTGTGGGGACGTGAAAGAGAGTTAAAGAGAGTTAAGTTGTTCTATGTTTTGCGCAATGTATATATCTTATATACATTGCGATATACAATGCTTTATGCATTGGTTGCATACAAGCCGCAGACCCGACAAGTCTATTAAACAAGCTTAAGTCCTTGTATGTGTTCCGACTTGTATATTGGTGAAATACAAATGTTTTATACATTGGGCGGACTCAAAGGAGTTTTTAAAGACAGTTAAGTCGTATATTTTATGCGTTGTATATTGAAGATATACAAAGCACAATATGCAAGTTGCAGGCGCAAAGGAAAGTTAAAGAGAGTTAATTCGTTGTATGGTCGCACTTTGTATGTTACGATACATGAAAGCCAAGATGCATTATGAAACATACAAGCGCCGAAACTGAAATGGTTATAAAATGAAGTTGAATCCTTGTATATTATGCAGCTTGTATATTTCAAAACATACATTGCCAACATATAGGTCTTAATTCAAAGGAGATTGAAATACAATATAAGGCAGGCATCAGGTCCAATTGTATATCAAAGAAGATGCATTCTGCTTTGTACATCATAGATTTGGAAGGTAAATAGCTGCGATCTATAAGGGGTTGAAGTCCGACAGGGACATACAAAGATGTTTACATGTATCAGCTTGTATAAATTGGAATGTATATCCCCACATACAAGCGATACATGTAAGCGATAGATGCAAAAGAAAAGATACATTCTTAGAACCCGAATGGAAAGTTAAAACGAAAAGGGTCCTTGTATGTTCAGAATTCTTGTATATTGAGATATACAAGCCCAATATACAAAGAAAACATGCATTCTCCATATACAAGGATTTAAGTAGGCAAAAAGGTGGGAAAACAAAGCGATGGGAATTTGAAGTTATTTTGGGGGCTCGATGCATGTTTTTGGTCAACGATGGTTGACTCAGCCATTTTAAGTGTTCTATATGCATTTTGGATGTGTGTTTTTCATAGTTTCAGAGCCCGGTGGCTGTGTTTGCACATTTAGAGCCTGATTTAATTTAAATGTTTAATTTTCTTGCTGATTTATTAAATGATGGTGCTTAATTCCTGCTTGTTTATTGCAGATTGCTGGAGTTATTTTGAAATAGCTGGGAAACATAGAGTTGCCGACATAGTGGTGGCATATAGGTAGATATTAAAGACGGAGCTTTAGTGGCCAATCTAACATTCTGGCCCAGGCGGTGGATCGGATCACATTAGATCGTAAAGAGGTGAGAGGAGTCAAGGCTTTCAATGAAGAGGACAAAATGCAAATGGAGAAACATCATTAAATGGAGTAGAAGTTGTTGCAATGGCTGTTAGGGTTTCCAAAGGGTGTCCTTATGTCTAGTATGGGTATGTTGCTCAAATTTTTGGCAGGATTTGTTTTCCACCACTTGATGTTGCACCTACAGGGTGAGCCGTTGATCGATTAGGGTTTTTGGGGCACTGTATTGGGGAAAAACTAGAGATATATATTGATCCCATTTTATTTTGCATGGAGGGAGGTCAATCATTCAAAAAATATCTAACCTATGACAATTTAGCATAGGAGATCAGATTACTGAGACTAATGGGGACTGAACTATTGAAATGTCAAGGTTCTTTCCTCAGATCATTGTAAATATACTTGTTCTAAAGAATACTGAATGGAGATGAAGCTTTAGATTACATCTTGATTGAAACCTTAAGTAATCTTCAAGTTGATTTCTGGATATGTACTGGTGAATGTTGTGTTCAATAGAAGCACTTTCATTTTATTGCATGTTGTTGTCAACTTTTCCTTTGAAGATTTACACTGAATCATGTGGATTTGTGGACTGTCCTAGTGAAGTATGATTCTAGTTTTCTTCTCTTCATTGCTGTATCGAAACATGTATGTGGATCACTGATCTCAGTCAAGTAATTTTAGGAATCTCATCCTTTAAACCCTATCTCTGTTATTTTCCTTTTCTTCAATTTCATTTGAAACCACTTCCATAACTGCAAATCATGATGAATAATAAGCAGAATGGAGAAATATGTTGACATCTCATAGATAACTGAATATCATTAGCATATTTGAGCTAAAAAAATGCATGTAGTATTGAAAATATCATGAAAAGGCTTGCAAATAATGGTAGAAATCATGCAAATATCAATCTGCAGGGCATTATTTGAGTAAGTTCATAGTGAACTTTGCAGAAACTACTGAAGAATGTAAGGCCCCTAAATGATTAATAGCAACACACATCAACCACTGAGTAATGTCAGTAGATTATGAACTAATCAACAGAGACTTGGGATCATGAATTCTTTGAATTCATCGTATCTTTCAAGATAAATAAAGGTTGTTGTGTAACTTTTGTTTAGTGTTTGGTTGTGACTAATGTCATCATCAACACATGGAAGCATAAAACCCTAGATTCTCTAATGCATTTCCTCCATTACTATGCTCTTAACCTAGGTATGGTGGTGTACTCAGACTTGCAGGTCTGCTAATGAGATGGAAGCTCAAAGTGTTGACAATAGCAGAAGTCAAATGCTCAAGTGGTGGTTGAAAATGGAGAGGTAAAAGGGTTTTATAGAAAGTGAGAAATGAATGGAGGGTGGAGATTGATAGTTGACTTAGGGGAAAGATCAGTGGCTCACAATGATTTAGGGTTTCCTCTCACAAGAGGACAAATTTGATTTTTAAATTGGAGGAAATTGGTGAGGAGGTCAATGTTTAAAATTAATTAAATTGTGAGGATTTATTTAATTTTTGTGAGGAAAGGGGGGATGTATTAGGATTAGATTAAATAAGTGGGGACTTATTTAACCTAGGGCTAGGCTAATAATTTAAATAAATGAATATTTATTTAAATTATAGGGGATATTGATATCTGATGAGTGAATAATTAAATAATAATTATATTATTTAATTATAGAGGAAGTTGGAAGAAGGGGGCTTAAATAATTAAATAAATGAGATTTATTTAATTAAGAAAGCGCAAGGGAGTGTGAATTAATTAAATAATTTTAGAAATCATTTAATTAATAGAAGAATGTGGAATTTAGGTGGAATGTGCATGAAAATGTCGCTCGCAGGTCTGGAACATTTTTAAGTGTCTACAGATGCAAATATTCTTGTTACTGAAAAAAAATTTAATGATCCAAATGAGAATGATTCTATGTCTTGGCTAGATGCACTAGAGTAGAAGAGGTTTGTGCGGGGGGATTTTAGTAGACAAATAAGAAGAATTTTGAATCAATGTCACACTGATATAGTTGATCTTAAAAACAATTGCAGTACAATAGTTGTAAAGATTTCAGATGAAGGCATGGACAACTTCAACTCTCTTGATGTCAAGGAAGCAAAGAAAATTTTTAAGAAGATGCTTATTGAAGAGCTTGTTGGTGCTGACGTAGTTAATGGTGAATCACTAGGGAAGCTTGGACATATAGCAATGTATCTCAGACCTTTCAAGCATGAAATTGATGATGTCTATAAGAGACTAACAGATGTAGACAAAATTATAAGTAAGTGGAAACTTCAGGCAAACATTACTTGTGGACCAAGTGACAAGATTTTAAATCCCATCATTAGTAGGTACAAGAGGTACAAGGTGAAACTAAGAGCATCAACTCAAGTGGTCTCGACTGATGCTCGGGACGAAGACCAAACTGCTGCCACATGATGGCATTTCTTGTTTTTATGTTATTTCTTAAACATGCTCTGGATACTCTTATGGCAAAAGACTTGTTATTATTTTATGTTTTAAATTGGCTATCCCCAAGAAGCTGTTATTATTTCAAAGATAGTTATTTTATGACAAGGCTATATATACTAAGCCTATCGATGCATTTAGGATCTTTTTGCAAACTTTGTGTTGTTTATAGGGCAATTTTGTGTTAGTCTATATTTCAGTTATTTTCAATATATGAATTGTTATTTTCAATTTTCATTAATATGAATTGTTCCTTCATTGATACTTGTCTCTATTCCAAAGACTTTATGGAGAAAGATGGGTGTGTCAGAATTGTAACCCAAAATAGAACTGATGTTGTTGATCTCTGATACTGACTATCCATTGATCTGAATGTAAATATTTTTTTAAGCTATAAATTCACTAAGTAAATTAGTCATTATAATTTGGCATTTGATATTTTTGCTAGCCACATGATTATTTTTCAAAAAAATTGCTAGCACATTTGCCAAATAATTTATTTTACATTTTTTAATATCTATATGATTCACCACCTAATTTATTTTATTTTTTGGAATACAACTATAATTCGCCACCTAATTTATTTATTTTTTGGAATACAACTATAATTCGCCAAGGAAATTATTTTTTAAAAAATCTATATACAATTCACCAGCAAAAACACCACTATTGACAAATTTGAAATAATACACCAATGAAATTATTATTTTTTCAAAAATAGGCATAGATTTGCCAAAAAGTTTATGGCCTCAGGCAAGGATTTGCCAGGATTTTATAGGTATTTTTAGGTGGGGGTTCCTTAAAATTATCCTTGACTTATTAATGAGTTTCATGGTGGCCCAGCTGGTGGTCCTTTCTCTGCTAGAGCTACAACAATGAAAATAATGAGGGCAGGTTACTTTTGGCCTACATTATTCAATGATGCCCATGTATGGGTAAGAGGATGCAAAGAGTGTGCTCTCTTTGTAGGAATGAAAAGATTGGCAGCACTCCCACTCCACCCTATTTAGGTTGACCAACCCTTCTCATAGTGCGGATTAGATTTTATTAGCATGATAAATCCCTCTTCCAGTACTGGCCACAAGTGTGTTTTGACTGCAACGGACTACTTCGCCATGTGGGTTGAAGTAGTCCCACTCAGGGAGGCCACTGAGTCATCTATCATGGATTTCTTGGAAGAAATCATGACAAGGTTTGGAGCTCCTCATTCTATCATTTCTGATAATGCAAGAGCATTTACTAGTTTTAGGATTACTAATTGGTCTCTAAAGTACAATGTGTTCTTGAAGACTTCATCTAACTATTACCCTAAGGTAATGGGCTAGCTGAATCTACAATAAGAACATAATCAGGATTCTAAAGAGGACCATGGAGACAAACCAGAGACAATGGCACGATAAGATTAGATTAGCTCTTTGGGATGATAGGATCACATACAAAAGAGCCATTGGGAACTCTCCTTTTAGTCTGGCATATGGAAGAGAGGCTAGATTGCCTATATCTTTGGAGCTTCTTGCATTGGACTTGTCTCATTGATTGGAGTTGGAAGGAGAAGATGCAAGGTCTTTTAGAATGACTGAATTGACTGAATTAGGAGAGAAAAAATAGTTAACCATGATCACATTAGAAGAACATCAGCTGTAGACCAAGAAATATTTTGACAAGAAGGCCAAGATCTAGACTTTCAATAAAGGTGATCTTATCCTAAAATGGGATGTTGACTGAGCCAAACCTAGAGGCCACACCAAGTTTGATACACTTTGGAGTGGGCCTTATGTCATCATCAGCTATAAGCAAGCAAATGCCTTTATTCTCTCAAGGCTGAATGGTGAGGTTCTACGGATCTTAGTGAATGGGATCCATCTCAAACCTTACCATTAAGGTTGGTATGATGTCATATACATATTGTTCTAATTTATTTTTTCTCTAGGTTTTCGTTTCCCTAAGTGCTCTTGCACAGGTTGCATTGTCATTAGGAGAATGCTAGCCTCTTTTCTTATGTGTTTTGGGAGGTAGGTTTCAGTTGTCTTCACCTATTTGATTTCTCTTTTGGACTCCATGCCCAATGGATGTGTATGGCCACTGATCCATTTGTTTAGCAGGTAAACAACCCTGAGAGGTCACTAAAATGTTGACCCATTTTCCTCTATCCAGAGTCAAATAGTTCATCTTGAAAATCTCCTGGATACCCCTTGGGATATGGACCTGCAAGCCTTCATTGTTCATATCCTGATGCTCTGCCTTTCCAAAATCCCTCAATCTCATCTAGATAATCCTTGCAAAAAACCTAGAAAAACCCAACAATCCTTAATCCTCAAATACCTTTCTTCACAAGGATTTTCCATCTTCATACTTAGTCATTTTGGTGTGGATATCTTGATGACATCATCTTGATCTTAGCTAACATCCTAGATATTTCTTAATATCCCAGATCTTAGCTAAGGTCCCAATATCCCCTTCATATTTGGATCCTTCTTAATATTCATGACCTTGTGAATGTCCCAATGACATTATCCGGACCCCCTCCAAAGAAGCACATATGATGATGATGTCATCTAGACATTTTGCCTCTGGTATATCATCCTACAGTGCTAATATCCTGATGATGTCATCCATATCCCGTTTTCAACAAAGTTCCTCATGCTGATGACATCATCAAAATATTCAAGATGCATTTGGATATTAAGTTAATATCCATGCAAATGATAGTTTCTCCATACTGTGAAGGTAAATTTGATAGGTGGATATCTAGATATCACATAGCCCACAGATCGTTGAAGCTGATGTCATGTTCCTTCTATGGGGCTGTGAAATGAAGATAGTTGTAAAGTATGTTGGCAATGGGGAACCACGTGGAGGGTTGAGCATGCTTTTGTGGAGCCCAAATGAAGATGGTCCTTTTCCTTCTGCTTGGCTCTAGAATTGTGACATGTGTAAAGTGTATCAGGGCTTGATGACAATTAGATGGTAGCGTAGTGGCACAGATGAATCTTGCTTGCAAGGAAGATTCTGTGCATGGCTATGAAATGATGACACATGGACATCCAGATGTTAGTTGACTACAACTTTGATTGTAGATATCTCCCTTATCCTGAGGAATTTCTATGTGATCCAAAAGGGAAAAGTGCTTAGAATTTCCTCCTCTTTCATTTGGCGAGCTTTTGAGGGGATATTCTCATTTTAAGATATGATCCCAATTTCATGATCAGGATATGCATTTGGATATCAAGATAGCTACTGACTGGTGATGAATTTGCAGTCTGAGCTAACAAGACACATCTAGAGCCAAATTGAAGTGTTGTAAAAGTTTCTCAAATGTAGATATTTGTTGCATTTATGGTTGTAGGTGAGTGATTCAGTAGATCGCATTGAAGGCACAAAATATCTCCCATCTGCTTAGGCCCTAGATATTTTTTGCAATGAATTCTTGCAGGACAACATCCCTTCTGGTAGGGATATTTTCTAACAGAGTCCATGAGGCATTTTATTGTAACCTAATTAGGTTATTTGGAATCAGACACTATATGTGCATAAATGTAAGATGTAAAAATGTTAGAAAGTAGTTGGATATCCTTGATCCCTTTATATTCCAAATAGAACTTTTCTCTGATGTAACCGTGCCTCTTAATCAATACATATGGCATTTTACTTATTCATGATTTTAGCTCTGTGTAGTCTTAGAATTGGCTATTGTTTGTGAATCTTTAATTCTTGGTAATCCATTCTTTACCTCTGTTAAAATCTTCATGATGTATGTAAGTTTATCAGCTCTATTTCTTTATTTATGTATCTTAGCTCTGTGAATGTTCTTTATTCAAACCTGGTGTATCACCTCCCTTTACTTTTAGTTTCACCCCCTCTTCCTCTTTTCTTATTATGTGGATAGATTAGGTTTAGTCTTAGGTCAGTTGAATCTCTTGTTCAACAAAGGAACCAGCCTTTCTCTAGAGATTTGGCCTCCCTGTAGGGTCCCACACCTGGAGTTCATCTCAATGTTTCACTAGATTGTTGGATCCCTAAAATCCTTCAACACTGGGTGCAAATCTATGTGAAAACACAAACCAAGAAATAAATTCATTTCACCAAATATTGACATCTCAAATTCTTTTTGCATTTCCTCGACAAACTTCTTACACATTACCTCATTACGTCCAAAGATAATGTCATCAACAAATGCTACCACAATCAAGATCTGATCTTTTATCAATTTTAAAATAGAGATTTCTATATACAGTACCTTTACTGAAACCTAGTTGCAACAAGTATTTATCCATTCTTGCATACCAAGATCTAGGGGCTTGTTTAATCTATACAAGGCCTTCTTTAATTTACACACCATATCAGGCTTATCTATCAGCTGAAATCTCTCTATTTGTTCAATATAGACTTCTTTTTCCAACTCACCATTCGAAAAGGTAGACTTCACATCCATCTGATATACTTTCAAATCTTTATGTGCTGCAAACGCCAGAAACATTATGATAGCCTCAATTCTTGCCATTGGAGCATAAGTCTCCTCAAAATCTATACTTTCTGTTGGTTTTTTCCCAGACTGGATGCTTATTCCTAGATTTCCCTACAAGGTAGCCATCAGTGATCAACAGGATCTCTGGGCCAGGGGCCAACAGTGTAGGAGATAGACTCTATATATTATCTCCTCTTCTTCTTCAGGCTCTGCAAGACCTAGGGGGTATTCCCTACTCAACACCCATGATAATGTGCATACTAAGGCTGGGATGCTGACAGAAAGCAGATGAGTCCTCCTGTAAGTAGACCAAAACTGAAAGATAAGAGCAAAGGGGCTAGCTTTGGGCCTATTTGCAGTTGTAGACAGAGGACTGAGGATCCTAAAACTAATTCTAATATCCTAATGGTTGTTTTAGAGTTTGATTATGATTTTAAGTTTGGATGCAAAGCTAGACATGGTTGTAACACAAACACAAAGCAAGATTGGTGCCTATCCAGGGCCTGGAGTCAGTAGACATACACCTGTGAATGATCAGCATGAACAGCTAAAACTAGATTTCAGGGGGATATATATGATACCTGCCTTACAGATATCTCCCAATACAGAGTGTTAAGTTATCTCTACTTATGGCATCCCTACTGCAGTATACCCTTCCCAATGTTTAATCTAAAAATAGTTTAATCTACCTTTGAGCAGAAGTTAAAAGATCAGACATTTAACACAGGAATTCTATGTTTTAGAGTCTCAACATTGCTTAAATATCTAGACTCAGAAGAAAGATACATGCAATACTGGAGACAGAATTAACAAAACACATGCAAACATAGCATTATTCATACAAGATTAACCATGAAATCAGTGGATTCAAGCCAAAACGTACAACAAGAGATACATAAACTCACAGGTTTAGCTGTACAGAGCAACCAAAATGAACTGTATTGTGTTACAGAGCCAAAATGTTCAACTTTTAACAACCTAAAAAATGGTAACACAGTCTACTTATAACAGCCAGAAAGTGTACCACAACAATTAATTACATGACTACAACAAAAAAATCTACCAGATACAGTCCTCAGAAGGAATGGCGCTCAGAAAATGTTAATGCAGCAGACAAAGGGGGGCCTCGAGCCACGCGCCACTATCTGGAAGTCTTCAGTCATGATCAGACAGCTTCACCATTTGTATTCATCGCCCATACCCCTGCACGACCGTCATTGATGGCTCAACCACCCGCATTTCACTTGGAAACCGTCGCTGCATTCAAAAAGGATTTCCCGCCAAAACATGCCTCTATCGCAGGTTTAAAATATATAAGGGAATAATCCCACATGCATGGTGAGGAGACTCCTTCATTAGTTTAAAAATGGGGCCGCACACATAATAGGTGTCGAGCGCTTTTGCCATGCTCGACACACAACCCTTCGCCCACAGCCCATCGCCATGACATACACTATCGGCCTACCCCACAGATCTCTTGCCGACCACAGTGGTTATGCCGACGCCTATTTCACATTCCTTGTCTGTCGGTGAGACCAAAACCATCGGCGAGCAACAAAATACCTACGCCGAT
Organism: Cunninghamia lanceolata; assembly: GCA_027924645.1. NCBI lineage: Eukaryota > Viridiplantae > Streptophyta > Pinopsida > Cupressales > Cupressaceae > Cunninghamia > Cunninghamia lanceolata. The sequence continues at coordinate 4,828,258 of BSBN01000725.1, forward strand.
GTCAAAGGTTACGCCGATGGACATCCAAAACATTGCCAAGTCATCCCCTTGGCAAGACATTACCCATCGGAGCAATGAGAAACTCCCTGGCCGACCACACTGCTCACCCCGATACACACATCCTCTGTCGGCGAGACCCTCAATCGTCAGCCAAGCAGAAACATCCTCTGCCAATGATACCATTCACATCGATAACCACTCCATGCTCCCCTCTCGGTGTAACCTACGCTGATGACACCCTCGTCGGCCAAACACTTTCCATCGGCGGACCCTCCAACGGCTAGCCCGATAGCCAAAGTCTTCCCGATGCTCACCTTCGCATCCCTCATCGGCCAGACTACCAACTGTCAGCCCAACAGGAAACTCCCTCGCCGATAGCACAAAGTCACGGCGATATACAAAGAACACACCATGCTACTGAAATGATCGCCAAGACACATGCAAACTCATGCCGATAACACTTGAGGTACCCCCATCGGCACGACCAACATTGTCGGCAGAACCACAATATCCTTCGCCGATAGACCAAGCTCTTGCCGATGAACAGGAACACCTAGGGTTTGAAGGAAGAAACCCTCCAACAAACAAGCTCATCCTCCAGGTCAAAAAGAGTGCCAACACTAGCTCTGAATGGGGACGTGCAGGTGAAAACCTGCAGCAGGAACCAGATCTCCGGGCAGACCAGGCAAAAAACCAAAAAGCACGAACTGCACAAGACATTTACACTATATACATGTTTTTACAAATGTGCACAGCGACAAGTCATCTATGCAAAATAGAACTTAAGGAATTGGCCATGCACAGGCAATTCCAGAACTTCACCATCTAGGGCCTGGAGGAAATAAGAATCCTCCCCATGAGCACTGCAAATCTGATATGGGCCCATCCATAAGGGTTTGAATTTACCATGTTTACCCTTGTCCTGATCTTTTGCATTCCATATGAGCACCAGATCATTGACCTGAAATTTCTTTTTAGTAGCTCTCCTGTCAAACTGATATTTCACCTCTTGTTGTCTCTTGAGATTGATCTGGTGTGCTTTCCTTCTATCTTCATCCAGTGCAACCAGCTGATTCACTCTTTCTGTCATGGAATCTTCAATCTCCTCATCATTTTCCTGGATGAATTTGTAAACTGGCAGTAGATTGTTTATGGGCAATCTGGCTGATGCACCATAGACTAGCTCAAAGGGTGACATTCCAATAGCCTTTTTTACTGTCACTCTGTCAGCCCATATTGCTAATTTTAATTTTGAGTCCCAAGCTCTCTTGTTCTTGTCCAGTATCCTCTTGATAATTTTCATGATGCTTTTATTGCTTGATTCTGCTTGACCATTCCCTTGTGGGTGATATGGTGATGCATATGATAGATTTATCCCATACCTGTTGCAAAAATCAACAAATTCACCTGATCTGAAGCACATAGCATTATCAGTGACTATCTTGAATGGTACTCCAAACCTGATGATAATATTTTCTAGCATGAAATCTGTCACCACCTTACTTGTAGCTCTCTTAGTTGGAATGGCCTCAATCCATTTGGTAAAGTAATCTGTTGCCACCAAAATCCAACTGTGTCCCCCACTTGATTTGTCTGCAATTTCCCCTATGAAGTCAATTCCCCATTGCTGAAATGGAGCATCCACAGTTACAGTTCTGAGGGGTAAAGCACCATCATATTTCAATTTTCCTGAGAATCTCTGGCAAGGGTCACACTTCCTTACTAACCTTTGTGCATCTGAAAAGAGAGTGGGCCACCAATACCCTGCTCTGAGAATTTTATGAGCTGTTGTTTGGGCAGTATAATGTCCACCACACAATCCTTTATGCATATCAATCAAAACATTGTTAGCCATATCCTCATCCACACATCTCAGCAGCACACCATCAGGTTTTTTCCAGTATAGCTCACCTTGAACAATAACATACCTGATTGCATGTAACTTTAAAGTCCTCTTTTGACTGTCACTGAAATGGGAAGGATAATTCAGATTTTGCAAGTAGTAGATAATGTCCTTGTACCATTCAGATCTTGATACATTTACATTCTCATTTTGGACTACATTAACTTGGCATGCTTCCAAGTTTGACTGTGCCATCATCTTGGCTAATCCTTGCCCTCTTACCAACTTGGTAACTTGTATGTCTATGTTAAACTCTTGCAGTTTGTTTATCCATCTACACCTTCTTCCAGTCACTTCATGTTGAGTGAAAATGTCTTTGACTGCTGCATGGGGTACATATGCAATTATATGTGATCCTACCAAGTATGGTCTGAAACTTTTGATGGCTCGGACTAGTGCATATGCCTGTTTTTCCATAATATCATATTTCAACTTAGAAGCCTGCAAGGACATACTGAAGAAAGCTATGGGCTGTTCAAAACCATCTTCATTTTTCTGTAGCAAACATGCAGCAACAGTATGAAAGGAAGCAAATGAAAACAATTGGAATGGCCTAGAAAAATCAGGAGATTTAAGAACAGGGGCCATCTTGATTGCCTCTTTGATACTCTGAAATGATTCTATTGCTTCACTTTCCCAGTGGACAGTTGCATCCTTCTTCATCATCTTGGAAATGTTCCTTGTGGTTTTTGCAAAGTTGGGAACAAATCTCCTAACAAAATTTATCTGTCCAAAGAAGGACTGAACTCCTTTTACAGTTTTTGGCATTTGAATTCTGTCAATAGCAGCCACTCTCTCTGGATCTATCCTGACTCCATCCTTGGAAACAATATGTCCCAGGAGCTTTCCTTCAACTACCCCAAAGGCACACTTCTTTGGATTTAAAGAAATACCATACTCTAGTGCTCTTATGAAAATATGCTCTAGATGCAAACAATGTTGCTCTTCTTTCTTTGAATAAGCAGTCAGATCATCTTGATACACAGCCAGGATTGAATCAATCAACCCTACAAAAGCAACATCCATTGCTCTTTGAAATGTAGCACCTGCATTGGTTAGTCCGAAGGGCATTCTAACATACACATAAGTTCCCCATGGAGTGGTGAAGGCAGTCTTATACTGTTCTGATTCCTTTACCTTCACCTGATTATAACCTGAAAAATCCATCCATCATGGATAAGAGTTCACAACCAGTCACTCTCTACAACATAGCTTCCATATTAGGCAGTGGATAGTTATCCTTTAAAGAGGATACATTCAAGTTCCTGAAGTCAACACAAAGCCTAATATCACCATTCTTTTTTCTGACTGGGACAAGGTTAGACACCCAAGTTGAATGTCTGATTGGCACAATTATTCCAGCCTCCCTGAGCCTTTTGAGTTCTTCCTGCATCTTTGGAGCCAAGGTAGGATTAATAGGTCTTTGCCTCTGTCTGAATGGCTTAGCTCCCGGCTTCAATGGGATTTCATGCTAGAATAAATCTTCCCTATAGGCTTTTAGGTCCTCATATGACCAAGCAAAAACATGTTTATACTTTTTCAGTAATGCAATCAGCATACTCCTAATGTGTGGTTTGAGCTGTTTACCAATGTATACCTTCTGAGGGGCCTGAGATGTCCCCAAATTTATCTCTTCTAAATCTTCCTTATTTGTGGGAGATGTCCTTGTGACCAATTGGTCTCTACTGTCAAAAGCTCTTTCCAAAGCTACTAATCCTCTGGGGATTTTATTAGTCTTCAATTGAATTATCTCTTTTCCCACAAGAGTTTCTTTTCCATCTATAGTCTCTACAAAAGCTTGGAAATCAATTTCTTGATTCTCATATTCATCTATGCAGTGCAAAAATTTTAACAAGTCCCTATCATCATTAAACACTTGCCAACTGCATATATTTTCTGGTACTGCAGGCCTGATTTTAACTTCTACATTTGTAACATCTGACAGAGTAATGTCATTTGGCCTTATTGCAACATTAGCTAAGAAATCAGCCATAACATTCTTTGATCTCTCTACCCAGCCTATTGAAAATGCATCAAAAAGTTCAATGGTATCCCAAATAGCATGCTTGTATTGTTTCAACCTTTTATTTTTTGAAGCATACCTATCTCTAATTTGGGATACAATCAGCTCAGAATCCCCAAATACTCTTAGCATTTTGATTCCATGTTTGAGAGCAATATTTAGGCCTAAGAGTAAAGCCTCATATTCTACAATGTTGTTTGTGCAAACAAACCTCAGCAAGAAAGAGAATTTGAGGAGCTTACCAGTTGGAGACAGGAAAACAACTCCAGCTCTAGAGCCTTCTTTTGCACAAGCTCCATCAAAAAACATGGTCCACAAACCTTGCTGATCCAATTCTTCAATGCAGACATTTTTCTTTTTATCTTCTCTATCATCTGAGACAACCTTGAAGTTATCACAGTCAGTGTTTACAAAGCATATATGTTCTTCTGCTTCTTGGTCTTCCACTGTCTCTAATGATCTTTGTTCTCTGATTAGCTTAACATCCCTACCATTCATTGGAATCATGGCATATGACAGGTCCAGCTGCATACTTCCACCAATTAGTGCTGCCCATCTTCTTGACAACAACATACCATACTGTGGCTTGATGTCAACCACTGTTATATTCATTTTATATCTTTTCTCAGGAAATGCTGCCAGTTTGAAATCTACATCCTTCATGATTCCAATAACCGGTACCTCTCTGGCATCCATAGCATAACATTTTCCACATGCCTTGTCAATTTTCAATCCAGCTTGTTGCATGATGGCCAAAGGCATGACATTTGTAGATGCTCCAAAGTCAAGCATACAATTTCTGATTATTTTTCCATTTATAACCAGGGAAACATAAAATGGTTCCACTTGTGAAGGACACTTTGTCATAGTCACTCCTAAATAAACCTCAGGAGCCTCATCTTCTTCATTACATATGACATGTTTCTCACCCTGGGTCTGAGCATTTTGTTTAGCTTGAAAAGGTACCCCTGAAATTAGGGATATTGTCCTATTCTTAATTTCTTCCACTTTCATCAGTTCCATAAGAGGAACAGAGACTTTTACCTGGGAGAGGACTTGAGCTATATCAAATGGAACATAATTTTGTATAACAGTTGTAGCTTGCTCCACAATCTTGTTTTTATCCTGAACTGATTTAGCTTTTACTTTCATAGTTCCCTGATCATCATTCTTGTCTTGGGAACCTTTACCTTGATCTTCAGCCTGAGGGATTCTATTTTCTGGTCCTTGGGATTCATGACCTATTCTATGTCTGAAATTCTGTTTATTATTAACCCACTGCCTTTTTTGTAATTCCATCCCCTTATTACCATGCACTGGCTGTCCTATAGTAACATCTTTTGGCTGATGTGGGCTGCTTACCTGATTTTTACCTCTGAGATTGTAGTTGCTCTTGACTTGAGCAACTGCTGCAGCTGTGAGGGCCCTAATTTCCTCATCAGAAGGTTGTTGTAAGTTACTCAGAAAATTGTGTGAGTTCTGAGCATAGGCATAGTTAACTTCATCATCTTCATCATATGGGAACTGTTGGCAGCCCTGAGTTCCATCATTTGTACTCCCATTAGCATCATAAAGAGTGTATCCATTGCTTATGGAAATCATATTTACATCATCATCTTGCACATAATGTGGCTCATTGCATTCATTACAAGATGTAGTATTATCACACAAGGACTGAGCAATCATACACTGTGACTGTGAATGTGGCATCTGACAAATTATACACCATGGAGCATCATCAACAATATTTACAGCTTTCTTTAGAGGATCAGGAGTTTCTTTGACATGTTGAGCTCTTTGATTTGTGTTGTTACGTGGGAATATAGGTTTACCATCATGCCAATTGGTATTATAAGGCATATCATGCAATGATGGCCTCTTTTCCTGCCTTTGATAGACTTGCCTATCAGGACCTGTCCCTTTTTCACTTCTAGCTAATCTATAGCTTAGGTCCTTAACAACATTTGCCAATTTGTCTATCTTATCTTCAGGGGCAGATGTATTACCTTGAGTGTTCTGAGGCTTGTTTGGATTCTGCAGAATTTTTATATCATCCCTTCTATTTGTCTTGCCTGATGCTTTCCTGTTGTTTTCAATATTCACTGCAATTCTGAAAGCATCCCTGAGAGTAGCAGGACCTTTATCTCTTAATCCATATGCAGTTTTTGCATCAAAGGCATTGATATACAATATTATGCACATTGGTTCATTTGGCCTCATGTGATGTGGCAATTTGTTTAACACTTTAGTAAATCTTGCATTAAAATCTGCAACCTGCTCATTTGACCCTTTAGTGATACTGGTGAACTCATTTACAAAAAAGCTAGGGTCAGTTTTGTCACCATATTGCTCCTTGAACATCCTTTTAAAATCATCCCACGATGAAATACTCCTGTCAGGCAGATTCTTGTACCATTCCCTTGCCTCATCAACTAAAGATTGCATGAATGACTTCATGAAAACATCCTCATGTTCAACCTCAAAGTTATCCATGACATTTTGAAAGGCTTTTAGATGATCTTCTCCTGACACAGTGTTGTTTCCTAAAAATTTAGGCACTTGCAGCCTCAGATGCTTATCAATGGGGTTAGGATACCCAGGAATACCATCAAATACCAGCTGTCTGAATCTATCTAACTGCATTGGCTGTCTGTTTAACTGATTAATATTAATATTTCTGTTTGCATTCTGGTTTCTTACATTGTTCAGTGGTATCCTAGCATCATTCACATTTTGTCTCTCATCATTATGCTGATGTTGCACTTCATTTCTCTGTTGATGTCTCTGCACATTTGCATTCTCAAGGGTAGGAATTGAATTATTCTGGGTAGTCCTCAAAGCTTGCACTTTCTTCCTCAAGTCATCTCTGATTGATATTGCCTGCTGATATTCAAACTCGGCCCTTAAGCTCCTAATTTCATCAGCTAGTTCTTCCTCGCTGGGCCTAGAGGAGGATGGTTTTACCATATTCTGATCTTCGTCTTCATCATCCCTCAGAGACTCGGCCTCTTCAAACCTTTCACTAGGGTCTAGAAATGGGCGTTCTTGGAACACCTCTGACCTCATTCTCATGTTACCACCCTGTTGCCTCTCATATGCACCCTGAATATCAGCCTCATTGTTTGAAAAATAAGGTATTGTCTTGTTTGAAGACCTTGGATTGTCTTGCATATCATCATTTTTTCTGGGGGAACCCTCATGACTAACTAAGACAGCTCCCTTTCTTCTGTACATCATTCTTCTTGTTACTGGTAACTCTTCAAATAAAGGATTTTGTTGGGATCTTCTCCCCTGCATATAAATTTTACTTTGACCGGTTGGGAGATTACTTCGGAGTCGCCACCTATTACTAGGAACTGTTTTCTTTTTGTAAATCAGGGTTCTTTCACAATTCCCTAGTAGAGTCACCAATTTCTGTTGGTTTTTTCCCAGACTAGATGCTTATTCCCAGATTTCCCTACAAGGTAGCCATTAGTGATCAACAGGATCTCTGGGCCAGGGGCCAACAGTGTAGGAGATAGACTCTATATTTTATCTCCTCTTCTTCTTCAGGCTCTGCAAGACCTAGGGGGGTATTCCCTACTCAACACCCATGATAATGTGCATACTAAGGCTGGGATGCTGACAGAAAGCAGATGAGTCCTCCTGTAAGTAGACCAAAACTGAAAGATAAGAGCAAAGGGACTAGCTTTGGGCCTATTTGCAGTTGTAGACAGAGGACTGAGGATCCTAAAACTAATTCTAATGTCCTAATGGTTGTTTTAGAGTTTGATTATGATTTTAAGTTTGGATGCAAAGCTGGACATGGTTGTAACACAAACACAAAGCAAGATTGGTGCCTATCCAGGGCCTGGAGTCAGTAGACATACACCTGTGAATGATTAGCATGAACAGCTAAAACTAGATTTCAGGGGGATATATATGATACCTGCCTTACAGATATCTCCCAATACAGAGTGTTAAGTTATCTCTACTTATGGCATCCCTACTGCAGTATACCCTTCCCAATGTTTAATCTGAAAACAGTTTAATCTACCTTTGAGCAGAAGTTAAAAGATCAGACATTTAACACAGGAATTCTATGTTCTAGAGTCTCAACATTGCTTAAATATCCAGACTCAGAAGAAAGATACATGCAATACTGGAGACAGAATTAACAAAACACATGCAAACATAGCATTATTCATACAAGATTAACCATGAAATCAGTGGATTCAAGCCAAAACGTACAACAAGAGATACATAAACTCACAGGTTTAGCTGTACAGAGCAACCAAAACGAACTGTATTGTGTTACAGAGCCAAAATGTTCAACTTTTAACAACCTAAAAAATGGTAACACAGTCTACTTATAACAGCCAGAAAGTGTACCACAGCAATTAATTACATGACTACAACAAAAAAATCCGCCAGATACAGTCCTCAGAAGGAATGGCGCTCAGAAAATGTTAATGCAGCAGACAAAGGGGGGCCTCAAGCCACGCGCCACTATCTGGAAGTCTTCATTCACAATCAGGCAGCTTCACCGTTTGTATTCATCGCCCATACCCCTGCACGACCTTCATTGATGGCTCAACCACCCGCATTTCACTTGGAAACCGTCACTGCATTCAAAAAGGATTTCCCGCCAAAACATGCCTCTATCGCAGGTTCAAAATATACAAGGGAATAATCCCACATGCATGGTGAGGAGACTCCTTCATTAGTTTAAAAATGGGGCCGCACACATAATAGGTGTCGAGCGCTTTTGCCACGCTCAACACACAACCCTTCGCCCACAGCCCATCGCCATGACATACAGTATCGGCCTACCCCACAGATCTCCTGCCGACCACAGTGGTTATGCCGACGCCTATTTCACATTCCTTGTCTGTCGGTGAGACCAAAACCATCGGCGAGCAACAAAATACCTACGCCGATGTCAAAGGTTACCCCGATGGACATCCAAAACATTGCCAAGTCATCCCCTCGGCGAGACATTACCCATCGGAGCAACGAGAAACTCCCTAGCCGACCACACTGCTCACCCCGATACACACATCCTCTGTCGGTGAGACCCTCAACCGTCGGCCAAGCAGAAACATCCTCTGCCGATGATACCATTCACACCGATGACCACTCCATGCTCCCCTCTCGGTGTGACCTACGCCGATGACACCCTCGTCGGCCAAACACTTTCCATCGGCGGACCCTCCAACGGCTAGCCCGACAGCCAAAGTCTTCCCGATGCTCACCTTAGCATCCCTCATCGGCCAGACTACCAACTGTCGGCCCAACAGGAAACTCCCTCGCCGATAGCACAAAGTCACGGTGATATACAAAGAACACACCATGCTACTTAAATGATCGCCAAGACACATGCAAACTCATGCCGATAACACTTGAGGTACCCCCATCGGCACGACCAACATTGTCGGTAGAACCACAATATCCTTCGCCGATAGACCAAGCTCTTGCCGATGAACAGGAACACCTAGGGTTTGAAGGAAGAAACCCTCCAACAAACAAGCTCAGCCTCCAGGTCAAAACGAGTGCCAACACTTTCAACTTGTGAATAGCCTTTGCATACAAGAATAGCTTTGTTTCTTACCACTTCTACATTTTCATTCAACTTATTTTTGAAAACCCACTTTGTTCCAATCACATTCTTATCTACAGGCCTAGGGACAAGTTCCAAAGTCTTGTTCTTTTCAATTTGCATCAATTCTTCTTCCATTTCCTTGACCCAATATTCATCTTTACATGCTTTAGTAATTGTCTTAGGTTCAATCTTTGAAACTAAATAGAGATTTACCCGTTCTTCTGCAACTCTTCTTTTTGTCAAAACTCCTTTTCTTTTGTCACCAATGATTTGATCCTCTGAGTGATTCTTTTGCACATACTTGGGGATTTTAGGAACTCTTTCTAGAGCTTCTTCTTCATCACTCTAAACTTTCTTATCTTTGACTTCTTCAACTACTTCTGTATCAGCAGACTCATCTGACTCATATCCATTTGGCTCTAAGATTTTCTAAATATCTGTATCTACATTTGCATTTGCACTTTCAACAATCTTCCTCAACCTTTTTTTGTAGCACCGGTAATCTTTTCTTTTAGTAGATTACCCAAGGAATATGCCTTCATCACATCTAGCATCAGACTTTCCTAACTCTTTGTCTCTTTTGATATAGCATTTGCTTCCAAAAACTTTGAGATACTTGATAGTAGTTCTTCCATACCACATCTCATAAGGTTTCTTTGTTCCATTAGCTTTGACTTGCACTCTATTCTGAATGTAGACAACAATGTGAATTTCTTCTTTCCAATATACTTCTGGCAGGTCAACTTCTTTGATCATTGTTCTAGCAGCTTCTTGAATTGTTCTATTCTTCTTTTCAACTACTCCATTTTGCTGAGGAGTTTGGGGGCAGACAATCGTCTCTTTATCCCATGTTATTCACAAAAAGCATTGAATTCATTTGAAGTAAACTCACCACCTCTGTCAAAGCTCAAACACCTGATTCTCAAATCCATTTCATTGTCAACCATTTCTTTAAATGCCTTGAACTTGTCTAGGGCTTCTAATTTTTCTCTAATAAAAGTAACCCAAGTCATTCTTGAATAATCATCAATAAGTAGCATGAAATACCTATCACCTTGTAGACTTCTTGTTCTTTTAGGACCACATAAGTCTATATGCACCAACTTCAATAGGCCAGTAGAGGTTTGTTCTTTGCTCTTGAAACTTGTCTCTATTTACTTCCTAAATTGGCATTATTTACAAATGGCATTAGCAGGCTTCACAATCTTAGGCAGGTCTCTTATAGCTTGAACTGAGATTATTGTCACCAAATTATCAAAGTTAATATGACACATTCTCCTATGCCATAACTAGCTTTCATTTGTCTGAGCCAACAAACAACAATTATCAGTACCTTTCAATTGATAAACATTACCATGAGTCTTCTTACCAGCAACAATTATTGTTGTAGAGCTTTTCCTTATCTCACATCCATTGTCCTTAAATGTTAGATTGTGTCCTTTGCCACACATCTATCCAACACTTATAAGATTATGCTTTAAGCCTTTGACATAAAGAACATCATCTATATTATGCTTGCCATCAAAAGTAATTGACCCTTTTCCACAAATCTTACTAGCTGCATCATACTTTTCCAATTTAACAAAATTACTCTTATCTCCTGTCATGTGATTTGAACATCCACTATCAATGATCCATTCATCCTTTTCCTTTCTAGCATGAAATGCATATATCACTTTCTCTTCTCTTGAACTTCCTTCCTCCACACACCTTGCCAGGTTAGTAGAAACAAGTTCTTCTTTTAGGGCAATAAACAAGCATTCACTCCATCTTCAAAATAAGATTCATCATCAATTACACCATCATCATCTTTAACATAGTAAATTTTTCTTACCATCTTACCTTTGCCTTCTTTGTTCTTGATCTTCAAAGTTCTATTAGGACATATTGAAGCATAATGACCAATCTTACTACAACTAAAACATTTGAAAGGTAACTTACCTCTTAACTTTCCAGTTCCCTTTTCCATTCTATTTAGAAAGTTTATCTCTATCTCATCAAATTCTTCCTCATTTGATTCCACAACATACTTATCTGATCTAACAATCTTTTCTATTTTGGCTTTAAAAGCAGTCTCAACATTCATAGGACCATCAGTAGTACCAAATTCTCTCATCTCAAAAGTAGTCAGTCTACCAAGCAATCAATCTTTTGAAAGCTTGCCCATATGTAGTAATTCTTCAATGGCAGACACTTTATGACTATAAGATTTGGGAAGTGTTCTAAGTATCTTATTCACAACTTCATCATCATCCAAGTTTCCACTAAGACCTTTGATGTCATTGACAACTTCATCATAGCTTGTTATGTTCTCATCTTTAGACATCCACATAGTTTCATAATTGGACTTCAAATTTTCCATCTTGGCTTTCTTGATAGATTCATCACCTTCATAAATATTCTTCAATTTTTCCTAGATCTCATGTGCATTTTCAAGATCCAAAAACTTTCACCATTTCAGTTTTAGAGCATTTAGTAGGGTATTTCTAGCTTTACCATTAGTCTCATAAGCCCTAATCTTAATAGCAATCTCTGAGCCATTATCAGGTATCTTGTATTCCTTTTTAACCATTCTCCACACATTATAACCAAGAGAAATAATATAAATTTGCATTCTTACCTTTTAGAAGGCATAGTTGGGTCCATCAAACTAAGGAATGTCTTTCTTGTGTGCCATCCCAAATCTATCTTAAGCTTTTAGGCTTTCTTCCAAGGAACCCTTGCTCTAATACCAATTGTTGGAATGCACAAGACAACTGAGAGAGGGGGGGTGAATCAATTGTAGCCAAAACCTTAAACCCTCACAAATATTCAAATCAACAACCACTTAATTATTCATAAATATGTTAGTGTGATTAACCATGAAAGCATATAATAGAAACTTAAACACATCAACACCATAAACACATGGAATGATAGATTTACGTGGAAAACCCAAGAAGGGAAAATCCATGGTGAGGATTAGCTCACAATCTAAATGATATCAATAATTTACAACAAAGCTCACTATCATAGGCTCACTTCCTCAGGGATCACTACCTAAGGACTCACTATCCAAATAAATGCTCACTACAACAGGCTCACTACTAAAAGGGCTCACTACCAAAAGGGCTTACTACCAAAAGGGGCTCACTACCAAAAAGGGGCTCATTGCCTAAAGGGCTCAGTACTGGAATTGAAAGAAGATAGAAGAAGAAAGTTACAATGAGAATATACCTCAAAGCAATAGGGAATCCACCACAACAACACTCACAACATCTGTAGCATCTCTGAAAGAATTGTAGACACCTTTTTCTCATTGCATCCAGTAGCCTAGAACATGAAATCCTTATTGCTCTTCATAGACTCGCATCACATAAACATCTCATGCAACTCTTTCATCTATCAAAATCATTCCACACAATATTCAAACATCCAACACTTATTTATACTAATCATCAACCTTAGGAACAATCTCCAAGGTTGGCACAACCTTCAAACTTAACCAATTTCAAATTAGGTCTGGACCTAAACATTCCTATGATATAAAGGAATGAGTATGGCCCACACCATGCCTTATCAGGCACTTATTAAATTCTCTTTCCCACACTTCTACACACTTTCTCAATCCATGAAGCACATCCAAAGACACAAGCATGTCTTGTAGATTAGGAACAATCCTTCAACACAAGCTAGAAACATCCACAAACAACATGAAATCACTTGAGAGTCAAAAAATTCATTTACAACAAATCTCACTTGAAGATAGATCATAGACTACTCACAACCAACACTGCCAAGCTCTGCTACTCATGAAAACTACATTCTTGAGCACCAAATCACAATTCCTTTGGATCTAACATAGATATGGACCTTATAAACACTCATCCAAAACTATAAGACCAAAAACCAAACTATGAAGAAATTTGGAGAAAAATAATTTCTCCCAGTCACACTGCAAATGCTGCTAGGCACAGTATTCAATTGGTGAATATAACTATCAATCCACGACATTCTAGAGATCCAAATTCTGGATTTAACACCTTTAACAACTTCTCTAAAATATATCAAAACCTCACACTCTGGTCTTCAACACAAAATAAATGTGGAGCAAAAATTTGGACAGTATCCTATAAGCTAGAATACTTCACAACATTATTTTTAGTTTTTATCAAATTTTCTCAAAAGCACTTGGAAACTCAGCAATAAGAACAATATACTAACATCATCAAAACTTCTTCAAGCTATTGAAATCACTTTAACACAATATATCAATCAACTAATAACAACAACATTAGAAGATACAACTAACTCCAATGACAACACAAGCATGTTGACATCAATGACAACACTGATTAGCATATACTTGCAACAATAATTGCATCTCACACATGCATGGATTTTAGTTCCACTGAAGCACAACAAAAATCACCTTCATAGCTATACGAAAAGATGGTAGACACCTTCTTCTCACTACATCTAGCCATCTAACACATGAAATCTCTTGTTGTCTTTTATCACACTTCAACACAAATATCACATCCTTCATGTGCACATGATTTACAAATCCTTGACACTTATTTATACCATCATTACCCTTGAAACAATCTTCAAGTTCGGCAATACAATATTCAATCCTTGAAACATTCTCCAAGGTTGACAAACACACAATATTTAAATTGGTTCTAGACCTAAACATTCTGCAACACAAAGGAATGAAGGAAAACCACTTTACACCTTAGCTCAAACCTAAATCCATCCAAACACACTACACAACACTCACATAATCATAAAATAAACTCCTCAATCAACACAAAGGTTCAAGGTTAGCCAATCATTGTAAACATAAGGAATTCTTGATCACACGCTTCCATGATCACAACCATAACTTGTGGACCATACTCAAGGCTTTAATACAGTCTAGAAATATCCATGAACATCTTGAAGTTACCTAGAAACCAACTAATTCAACTACAACAGCTTTCACCTGAAGAAGGTTCACTGTCTGCTCACAAACAACACTATCAAACTATGCTACACAAGAACTTGCTTTTTGGAGCACCAAATCACAAATTCTCTAGAATAAAGATAGATAAGGACCTTATGAACACATATCCAGAATTGCAGCACCTGAACCATTCTGTAGAGAATTGTGCAGCAAAATACTTTCTCCTAGACACTTCTGCACAACTCAGAAACACTATCAAATATTGTCTTCAAATTGGTGAACATAAATTTCACTTCATAGCAGTTCAAAGCACCAAATTATAGATTTAACATCTTCAAACACTTCTTAGCAACATATCAAAACTGCACACTTAGATCTCCAACACAGAAGAAATGTGGAGCAAAAACTCAAACAATATTTTGTAAGCCAAAAGACTCCTTCAATACATTACTTCCAGTATTAATCAAATTCTCTCAAAAGCACTTGGAAACCCAACTACAGGGACAATCTACTAACATCATTAGCACCTCTACAAGCCATTCAAATAACTTTAACATAACAACACAATCACACAACAATAGCAACACCAGAAGGCACAATTGGCACCAGTGACAACACCGATTGGCTCATACTTGCAACAGTAGACTGTATCTTGCTTCTGATTTATGAACCAAACTTATCGAGAGGACTACAGGGTGAGTGTCCTAGTCCATGATGGAGGAATATTAGTAAGATTCTTCAAGATCCTGAATCCTTATCCTTCAAACTACTTCTCTGCACTTGTACTTTTCCAACTCCCACACTTGTAACCTGCAATTAAAAAGAAAGGGTGTTGGGGTTGTGGTGTTTAGGAGATTGCCTCGGTCAAGCCCTAGAAGGAAATTCAAGTCTTCCAACATCATTGTTAGATAGAGTGCATGCCTAAGGAGGGTAGAGGCCAAATTCAATGATGAAATGAAATGTTTGAAATAGATATTGATGTCACCTTAGAGGTGAAGTCCTCATGGAGATGAAGATCCTTCAAATCATGAGGAGATGGATTCATGAAGCCAAATCTATAACAATCACAATAACAACACAATTCTACTCTAAAACATAATGAAGGTCTTGAAATCTCTTTGCTCAATATCACAAGTTCACATTATCCATCTAGTTGTAAAATGAAGTCATAAACTTAGTTATATATGTTTTCCCGCTAACATTCTTAAATTAAATTAAAGAGGCCAACAAAGGGAAACCTTTTGAGAGGGCCCAAGTTGACATGCATTTATTTTTATCCCAGCAAATTAGGATGGACTTGGGTGTGGACACCTAAGTCCCAAGGCCTTAATTTGGTCATGGTTAAGATTTATAATGGGCCCCTTAGGTCCCATTTGATATGGGTTTCAAGGGAAATTTCTCCAAGATTAGTATTTAACTTGCAAAGTGTAAACACGGGGACTTAGAAGCTAATCTAGGAGGTAAAAAGGAATTGAGAAACTTTTTACTCCATAACATTTAGCCCCCACATTAACGATGTATGATCTTACAATTTGATATATGCATTAAAGTATGGTCGAAGCACATCAAACACATCAAACACGCCTAGCACATAGAGCTAAGGTACACCCAAAGGTTGGAGGACTATTTCTAGCCCCAATCTCAAGTAAGTACTAGATAACACATGAAAGATACACAAGACACACAGAAGATAGTAAGAAGCATGAAAAACATGAAGAATACAGTGGAAGCACGCAATGCACGAAGAAGACATTAGAGCAATCATGCAATACACAAAGTATAAATTCATTTAACAACTAAACAAATCCTAAACTAGGGGGTAGAGGAAGCTCATTTCTATGCACCTTTAGACCACCAAAACCACATAAAATAAAACCCAAAATGTGGAGGGAGCTCATCTCTACATGCCTTTAGACCACACCAGGGGGAAGACACGCCAAACAAAAACCCAAGTGTGGAGGGAGCTCATCACTATGTGATTTTATACCACACCAAGTGAAGACACAAAAAACACATAAGGAAGACACATGAAATACACAAGTGCTGCATAGGATGCCATCGAGATACAATACATCTTTTACATGGAAAATGTGAGCGATGGGATGGAGCTTATTGCTAAGTCTCACCATCTAAAACATGCCAAACACACCCGACGTTTGAGCTACACTACCACAACCACCAAAGACACACTTAAGGGTAGATGACTCAAGATCCAACCCTACCTCACGATGAGGACTTTGTATAAAAGGATGTACACTAGCTCAAGAGATACACCATCCTGCCCTCTGCAAAAGGGCATTGTATAAAAGGAAGTGCACTAGCTCAATAGATATTCCATCCTACCTCACTATGAGGGATTTTTGCTTTTAAAAAGGATGTGCACTTGCTCAAGAGATACACCATCCCACATCGTGATGAGGGCTTTCAAAAAAAATTATCAATGTAAAAGATAATCAGACAGATACCATTATATATGCCCCCACCTTAAGGTGCTTGATCCTGCTTGCCAGTATCAAGCACATTAAGGTAGAGTGAAAATCATGCAAGGGAACAAGAGCTTTCACAAAGCCCATGCCCTAAAGTGACATGTACCATGATCACCAAATGTTCCCACAATCACATCATTATGATTTGATAAGATAATTGATAAGATAGAATCTTTGGTTAGAAAATCTTACACTAAGATAATAACCAAATCAAATGAAATCTATGCATAAATCATATATTAGATCACATCAAAGACCAAGGATACACTTGAAGGTTCAGAATCAAGTATAACCATTGGGCTATACTACAAATACCTCGGAATCAAGTGTAACAACAAGGTGAGATACTAAACCATCCAAAGCAAATTGAAGCAGATTGAGTGTATTGCAAAGGTTTGTTTATAAAAGATTTGACAACACGAATCACAACACAGAGTGATTCTACTAGTCAAGCATCAAATATATATATATATATCAACCCCATCTTCATATATGGACTAAGTCCATTTTTTCTTTCTTATTGAAGGGATGCACGATCCTTATCAATATTTGTTTGTTTTCATCATCTGTTGACTAGGTAGAATCATTGAAGAATGGAAACAATAAAATTGAGAAGGGAGAACCAAGTGCCCTAGGAACACCACATAGGAGGATGCCTCAAAGACATTGTCTGCCATGCTATGCGCCCAAGGCACAAGACACAATAATAAAATAGAGGAGAGGAAAGATAGAAGAATAAAGAAACATATAGAAGAATGGTCACAAGAAAAGCGGTCTCCTTGTATCCT
The DNA here is from genome assembly GCA_027924645.1 of Cunninghamia lanceolata. NCBI lineage: Eukaryota > Viridiplantae > Streptophyta > Pinopsida > Cupressales > Cupressaceae > Cunninghamia > Cunninghamia lanceolata. The sequence goes on from BSBN01000725.1 coordinate 4,845,966, forward strand.
TTTCCTTACAAAAGTATCAAGGGTCATCCAAAGAGACCTAAACAACACAAAACACAACATGGGAGAACACAACACATAAGAGGAGGCCATGTAAGTGAGCAAAAGGATGCTACAACAAAGGTGGCTAAAAAGGGTTAGAAATACCTACCTGTTTATACAACCAAACTAGCGGTTGTCATCGAGCAAATCATCTTCTTCCCAATCTCGAATTGTAAGAAGAAATAGGCACATAGGCTACAATCACTTGACTTAAATTATTGTCCTTTAAATCATTGTCCTTTAAATCTTCAATGTTTAGGTCTTCCTTGTTTGATTCAATATTAGGTGGTGGGATGTTCTCTTTTTGAGGTGTCTCTTGTTGAGCTAAGGCTTGTCTCTTCCTCCTTCATTCTCTTGCTTACCTTTTCCTTGGTGTTTTATTGGTGATGTTTGAAAAAGTATTCTCATGATTTTCCATAGTCTTCGACATCTCAGAGGAGGAAGCTTGTGCTAAATTAACCTTTTGTGATGAATTTTTTGTTCTTTATGGGTATCTCCCGATCCTTGTAAGGATGATGAAGGAGGAACCTCAACAAAGTCTCCCTTACCTCTCAGTCTAAGGGGTTCTTTTAATTCAAGTTGATCTTTACTTATGATTTGTTCTATAGGAGGTCCAACCAATTTTGTTATCAACTTTGCTTTGTATCTTTGATATCCCAGGAAGAATTGACCTTGTCTTGGTTGAGGAGGCTCAGTAGGTTGTGGCCAAAAGTAATCTAGGTTGAAGTTTTTGTAACTAAAGGCTTCCATCTACTATGGTGAACAACATGTACTATCCCATGGTTAAGAAATTTTAAACATTTATGAATTGTAGAGGGGACCACTTTCATGGATTTGAGCCATGGATGGCTTAATTTCACATGAAATAGGTCAAATGTAGAAATGATGTCAAATGATTATTCAAGAGATTTCTCAGCTACATTAATCAATATTGTGATTTTCCATATAGCTAGGAGAAAGGCTCTAGTATGTGTCTTAATCATCATTTGTGTGGGCTCATAATATTCTTGTATCAAATCATATGCATAGAGAAACTCTTCAGTAATCACATTTGTCATATAGTTAGGATCAATAAGGACCTCTCTTGTAGGCTTTCCACTTATATATACGGTGACATAAAGAGGTCCCTTAATGTCTCCAATTGTTCTATCATGTGGTTTAAAGATTAATTCAGGTTTAGGTGTCTTCCTCTTCCTATTAACTCTAGGAGGGACCATATTATTATTGTTGTGATGAGAAGCCATGTATGTGAGATTGTTTCACACCAAAGCACTTGTTTGAGGAAATCATGTTTTGAAAGAGAAAAACACACAAATTTCACAACAAACCAAGTAAGTATGATGGGAATAGTGCTACACAACAAGGGAAGATGAAAGATTTGAATGTTTGCTTAAAGAAGTTTGAAGAATGTGTATAAAACTCTTAATGTTGAAATACACAATGTGTAATTGCAAAAGGTGAAATTTCAAAGCTAGGATGCAAAAGTATGCAATATGATCTGACACTACACTTCAAAATTAGATTGAAAAAATGTTGAAAAGAAGTAGCAAAATCTGAAAATGAAATTTTGACTACCAACCCTAATTTTTAGAATCACCAGGTTATATGAAAAACGTAACTTTTAAAGCCAAAATCCTAGCAAATGAAACTTTTAAATGTAATGTTTGATATGAAGCAATGATAAATTACTGTAATAAGGATTAGATCTAATGTAAATATCAGAAAATTGAATCTTTTTATCATATGTAATACAAAATATGCAAAACTATGCCTTAATGCAAGCATAAAATGCTTGTTTTTTAATAAAATTTTCAAATGTATACAAGATTTTCCAATGCAAGATGGTAAATATGATATGAATGAATGCAAGGACTGATTACAACACTCAGAAAGATGAAAAATGCTTATTGTTCTAGGTTCACCAAAATGTTATATGTGAAAAGTGGGAAGATGAGAAATGATGTTTAAGTATATCAAGTCAAACCCTCTTTCCACAATAACATTTGAGGACAAAACTGAGCCAAGTCACTATAGATGGATGAGGACTCAGCTACAGATTTTGTGCTTAGGAATGATATGGAAAGAATAGATTAGATTGAGAGATTTGCAAAACCCTAGTTCAAATAAGCTTGAAACCCTAATTATATTGCAATCGGGAACATATAGACATAATGCTATAGGAAACCATACAGGAAGATACTCAGTGATGATAAAAAGCATACTAGAAGTTGAATTTATAGAAATAGAAACTTTGTAGACTATGGGGCAGGTTCCCAAGTCTAATAGGGTAGAATTTCTAGAGATTTTGAATAAAGAAATGTTGTAGACTGTATCCTTCTTCTGAGTTCTGAACCAAACTTATTGGGAGGACTACGGGGCAGGCACCCTAGTCCAGGAGGGAGGACTATCATCAAGATTCTTTGAGATCCTAAATCCTTATCCTTCAAACTGCTTCTTTGCACCTATACTTTTTAACCTTCCACACCTCTAACCTGTAATCATAAAGAAAGGGGGTTGGGGGTTGTGGTGTTTAGGAGCTTGCCTCAGTCAAGTCCTGGAAGGACATTCAAGTCTTCCAACACCATTGTTAGATAGACTGCATGCCCAAGGAGGGTAGAGGACAAATCCAATAATGAAATGAAATGACTAAAACACAAATTGATGTCACCTTAGAGGTGAAGTCCTCACGGAGATGAAGATCCTTCAAATCATGAGGAAATGGATTGATGAAGCCAAATCTAGAACAAAAAACAATAATAACAACACAATTATGCTTTGAAACACAATGAAGGCCTTGAAATCTCTTTGCTCAATATCACAAGTTTGCATTATCCATCTAGGTGTAAATTGAAGTCATAAACTCACTTATATATGCTTTCCCACTAACATTCATAAATTAAATTGAAGAGGTTGACAAAGGGAAACCTTTTGAGAGGGCCCAAGATGACATGCATTTATTTTTATCTTAACAAATCAGGCTAGACTTGGGTGTGGGCACCAAAGTCCCAAGGCCTTAATTTGGCCATGGTTAAGATTTAGAATGGGCCCCTTAATCACATTTGACATGGGTTTTGGGGGAAATTGCTCTAGGATTAGTATTTAACTTGTAAAGTGTAAACATGGGGACCTAGGAGCTAAACTAGGAGGTAAAAAGGCATAGGGAAAATTTTTACTCCATAACACTAGATAGATTCCTAAAGTCAGACCCAAACAAATACCTGGAATTCCTAATCCAAAATGGTGCTGCAATACCCACCTCCTCACAACCATCCTCATCCAACAATATCCCTAACATATCCCAGCCTTCAAACATCACCACCACATCCAATCCTACTTCCACGTCAAACATATCCATCCCTATCTCCACATCAACATCGACCATAACCACATCCACTCCCCAAATCACCCTCAATATCCCCAACAACATCACGTATGCATGTGCTTCCACAAGTGTACCCCAATTCGACACATCCAACTATAGTATTCATGATATAATTATATTCCCAACCACCTTTCAACACATCCAACAATAATCCATGCAACAACCCTTCATCTAATTTCACATACATACAACCCCCCTATCTCTCAATTTCCCATTTCACAGCCACCCATTGTATCCTCTACCTAAACCATACAAAATCAAAATCAAAACTAGAAACAAATCCCACCACATGTCCTACAACAAATCCTTGCCTACCAAAAACACCAAAACCAATAAAATCAAAACTAAACCCCACCCCAACATCAACAAATCCCTAATTTCCTTCAACAATTAATCCAACAACAACAAAAACATGTACCCCAACCTCCACCAACTCAAGACTTATCTAGCATTGTGCAAACCTTAATCTAAAACGTTGATGATATGCAACATGAGCACAAAATAAAACAATACTCATTCGAAGATATTTTTCCCATATCCATTTGATAGAACCATCCCCATGCCACCTTTCCCTAAAAATTTTGAAATACCTAAATTTAACAAGTACAAAGGGAAAGGAGACCCTAGGGAACACCTTAGGGAGTTTTACTTTTCTTTCCTAGAAGTCTCATATGATGACACATACTTAATGAGGCTCTTTCCTAGAATCCTAGGTGGTCAAGCCACTAAAAGGTTTGCTCCTCTTCCCCCCATCATTAAAACATTCCATGAGCTCGTATAATTTTTTTTTATCCATTTCTCATATAAATTTGAACATGAGATATCTATGAAAAACCTTTGAAACATGAAACAAAAGAATGGGGAATCCTTTACTACCTTTCTACAAAGGTGGAGAAGCCTAGCAAGAAAACTCCCTTGGCCTATTCTTGAGAAATGATTAGTCACCATGTTTGTGATGAATTTTAACCAAAAAATGGGCTTCCATTTACAAATCCAATGTGCATCAACCTTTGAATAGGTAATAGACAAAGGGACAACCATTGAGAGTTCCCTTATTGCTAAGGGAACCATAAAAATTTACAACAACAACAAGATCAATGGCAACAACACCAACACCCCCAACAAAAACAACAACCAATCCCATGAAAAACCATACTTTCGGGGGAAAAAAAATACCCTTAACAATGGTGTCACTGATGTTAAGATTGTTCAAAATTTCCAAACCACTACACCATCAAACCCATCCACAAGCAACAATGTAAATATTCCTAAGGGACCACCTAAGAAAAACAACACACCCAAGAGGAGATTCACACCTCTAGGTGAGCCCATTAACTATGTTTTGAGAAACCTCGTCAAGGAATCTTTGATCTCATTACCACCCATTCACCCCTATGATGATAATCAATTTAAACCCTCTTGGTTTGATGATAATGCCTATTGTGAATACCATCATGTTGAAGGGCATAAAACATCTAACTGAATGAGATTAAAACATTGCATCCAAGACCTTGTAGATAGAGGCAACATAACCATTGATGAACATCCCAAACAATTGCCTAACACAAATCTAAGAGCATACATGCACTCCTTCAGGATCATAACAAAGGAAAAGCCTCATCCTGTAACCAATCCTACAACATAGTTCCACCACCATCTTCTTTTGATTCTGTTTTGGGTCGTATAGAAGAATCATCCAACCAAGTCAACACCATCACCATTCAAACCAAAACACCCAATTGTAGCATAACTATGCATCATGGCTGCATCTCCATTTGAGGAGCCCCTACTAATGATCAAGCCACTACTTCCACACCTACCAATCCTCCATCCACTTATAAGTACAACCGCCTCGATCACCTTGGAAAGACCCCCACTCAATTTTCTATACTTGAGTTTCTCTGCACATCACCCCTCCATAAGGATGTCCTTGATGGGCCTTAATAGAAACCCATGTCCCTAACAACTTGAATATCAACCAATTCCAACACATGGTTGGACTATTGAACATCCAGAATACTGGGGGGGGTAAATCAGTATTCTCTTATAAGTACAACCTCCTCAATCACCTTGGAAAGACCCCCACTCAATTTTCTATACTTGAGTTGCTCTGCACATCACCCCTCCATAAGGATGTTCTTGATGGGCCTTAATGGAAACCCATGTCCCTAACAACTTGAATATCAACCAATTCCAACACATGGTCGGACTATTGAACATCTAGAATACTGAGGGGGGGTAAATTAGTATTCTCTTAAACCATTTACATATCAAACATTTAATCCATTTAACATATTTAATTGTAGTAAAGGAAATTAAGCATAAAGCATACAACCACAACTCATAATAGATGAACACTAGGATTTTTACGTGGAATACCCAAAAAGGGAAAAACCATAGTGAGGGTTAGCTCACAATATATTATAATAAAGAAAATGGTTAAGGTTGATACAATTGGTGGACCCACTGTCCAAGAATTCTCACTACCAAAGGACTTGTTGATCACGATGTTAGTCATAAACAAACATAGATAAAGAAATGCATATCAAACCTTTATCATCTTGAAAGATATGATGAATTCAGAGAATTCATAATCCCAAGTCTTTGTGGAGTAGTTCATAATCGTCTGACGTTACTCAATAGTTTATTTTCCATTTAGGGGCCTTACATTTCTAATTCAAAGAAATTTGTGTCTAGATAAACTTGATTTTACCTACTTTCTGTGAATTTCTTAATAAATAAGGTTAAATTCTACTATATTTATCTAGATGATGCAAATATTTATGTAAATGTGATCAATTCTTTTGTATATCACTCATATTAACTAGATTTTGCTTCTACACTATAAATTTATTCAAATGATGTGCCAACCAGCATATATTTCCATGATTTCTAACATTATTTATATTTGTTTGCATGATATTTGAGATCTTGACATGCTATTTGCTCAAATATGCTAAAGGTATTCAATTATCTATAGGATATCTACACATTTCTTTGTATTTGCTTATTATTTTCTATGTACTTGCAATTATGATGGTGATTGAATGAAATTAAACAAATTTGAATAAATGCTTTCTAACTTTTACTAAAAGTAAGTGAATCTTTAGTCATTGATCCATATATACTCTTGATACTGTCATGAAAAGAAGGAAATCAAACCATATGTTCCATAGCTAAATATGATTGATGTTAACTTCAAAGGAAAGGAATGAAGACAACATGCACAAAATGAAATACACTCCAAGGGACACAACAAATCAAAGTAAAATGTCTAGAATTCATCCACTAACTACTCAAAGTTTATGATTAGATGTAATCAAATGGGCTTCTTCTTCACTAAGTATGCAAAAGAATATGTATTTACAATTAACTTTGAGAGAGGACCATAAAATTCAACAACTCCTCAATTAAGCTTCTGAATGTTTTACAAAAATACACTCCATTCCCTTTTATAGAATAAGGAGAGGAGGTAATTACAAAAGATCATGTGATAATGATTTGTCTATTACAATCAATGGTTCACATTCTCTTGACCAAGTCAATATGCAAGACACGTGGTACAGATTACCAGTTGGCAATCCTCTTGTGGATACAATTATCCTTCTCGAATATCCCATGCTCTTTCATTTCATCCTATTGGACTGCAAGTACCAGCACAACAAAATGCATTGAGAAATACAAATGTTATTCCTCTTTATGCTGGTGGATCTTCTTCATGTGTCTGCATTCATGCATCTATTCTCTTATAATCATCATAGGCCTACACAAAAGTGTCTACCTAGAACTTGATTATTGTGGTAGCTCTCAACTTGGCATATTTCAATGCTTGTATATGTTCATCCAAAGGTTCCATCATTGATGTCCTTTGATCTGCTTCTTTACTGAATGTCCTTACTTTCACATTCATCTCATCCATTTCATCCATTGCATCCATAGTGAAGAGTTCTTTAGGGTCTTTAGCTACTTCTTTAAATTTATCCTTTAACATTTGTATAGCTTCATCTAGTTCTAGCACTGCCTCTTCTATTATAGCATCATCTAGTAACTCTTCCATTACTCTTAATTTGTCAGCTAACAAATTGTGAACTTTGGTCTGGATATCCTTTACTTTATTCCTGTTATCTTTTAATACATTGAGTTTGTAATCCATTTTGGTCATCCATTTCCCCATGAGTGGCAGGGTTACGTTGGTAACAACTTTGCTTTTCAACAATTCGCTATCTGTCATGCCTTTGGCTCTCCTGAGTCTAGCCATTGCATAGTTGCACCTTTGAATTCACTGAGTGAATTCACTCTTTAAAGAATCAATGTTAGTTTTCAAATTGGACAATGTGTCCCAATTAGACTTAGAAGTCTTTATTAATTCTTCCCCTAATGTTGTAAACTTTATGAACCATTTGTCCATAACCTGAGCTTGATGTTTTTGTACATCCAAGTTGGCTATTTATTCTTCACTTATCAATGTAAGTGTAGTTAGCTTCTTTATTATCTATAGTTTGGATGCCAAGCTCTCTGGCTTCACTAATCCTTGTATAAATTGCTATAGTTGAGTGTTTTCTTCTTTTAGCTCTTTCTTCTTTACCTTAAGCTTCCTAATTTTGGCTACCATTGCTTCAGTACTTTGAAGATGTTCTTGAGATTCTTGCTTAGTGGTCATATGTCCTAAATCAACCTAGGTTATTTGATATTCCTCTAGCCTAATTTCACCTTTAGCCTTATCCATTGTGGCTGCAACAACTTGGGCTTTCCTTTTCCCAGTTTTTGGATCCTTCTTGATGTTGGAGACTATCCTAGCTCTCCATTTTGCCTTAGCATAATCAATTATAAATAAACATTTAAAATCAAATGGTACCTATTGTATCTCCTCTTGGCTTATTTATGAAGAAATCAAATCTAGATAATTAGATTGTGATCTTTTGCCTTGATCTAGTTTCTCAATTTGAGCATCTTTATCTTGTTATTTCTCTTGATCACCTGGGTCTTGTATATTTTGTTGTGATTTACTCCCAGCATATAGATCCTCCTCTTCATGTAATTCCTCTTGTCTTTGTTCTAGAGGAGGCTAATTAACTAGTGTTGGATCATGTTCTTTTGGAATTTCATCTATTTTAGGCTCTTGGCCTATATTCTCTTCTTTAGCATAATGGTTATCTTCTTCATGCTCATCTTTTCCTCCTATGTCTATAGGTGATGCCACTACCTTGTCTTGTTTAGACATATTCATCAGGACATTCTACTGTGCCATTTACTCCTGCACATCATCACCCTTATTATCTAATTCCATGAGAACACTTTCTCCTCAAGATTGATCAGTCTAGACGACCTCTTCTATCTTATCTCCTTCTTTAGGTACATAGGCTAAATCCACCACAGCTAGACTGGTAACATTTTGAATCAATGTGTCCATAGATCCCATATGCACCTCTACCTTAGGGGTTTCTTCCCTTTCATCCCTTTCATCATGTGTTTAACCTTTATCCCTTGTTTCTGTATGTTGCAGTAAGGTTTCAATGTGATGACTAGTATTATCTAACCAACTCATCTTCTTCTGTTAGGTCAACTATCTAGCTTAGTGAAAGAGCCCCAATTGTCTATTCCTTTTGGGCTTTATCCCTTATTTCCTCTACCATTTCAGTCTTTACCTTTATTATGGCATCTACAGGAACATTATGTTGCAACTCTTTGACTATCCCTTTAGTTGGATCAACTGGTCCTGATGCTATTGCCTGTGCCGGTGACAGAGTGCCTCTCATGTGTGGACTTTGCTATCTAGAGTGTCTTGGAACCATCACACACTATAATAAATCATCCCTTTTTCTCTTCAATTTTCTGATGTGTGTCTCTTCTCCTTCATCCTCAGTGTCTTCCTCGTCAAAAACATTCCTTACTAGAATTTTCTCTACATCTTTGGAAGTCTCCCCTTGTGTGGTAACTACTTTGGGTGAGGATATAGCAATAGCCTTTAGGGGGATGTCCTTAGGTGGTGAGGGTGGTATGTATGCTAATGAAATTCCCTTAGTAGTGAGATGTTTTGCAGCTCCAGATGAACTTGGTTATGCTATTTTTGCTTCATGAACTTGTTTCTTCCTTATCAAGAAATCGTCAAATCCCAGATCTTCTCTTTCTTTCATCTTCTTCTTCTTAGAAGTGATTACGATACCTTTCTTTTTCAATTCACTAATTTTCTCATCCACCCAGCCTTTTGTCCTAGCCATGACTTTGGTTGTGAGGACATCGATGGATGTTTCTTCCTTTTGTTTCAAATTTGGAGATGATATTGTATCATTGTATACCTTCTGTTCTTCATATTCTAGATCTGTAAGATCATCATCATCATCCTTTTTTATTTGGGAAGGCACTCCAGGCTTTCCTATAGTCCTCATCTAATCTAGAGTTAATATTTGGTACTCTCTTTTCCATGCCTCACGATCATCATCACAGTCTACCCAATAGTCCTCAAGGTGGACACTGTGTTTATACTTCTTATTGAAGCTTTTCTCTACCCTATGATATGTGTCATAATCCCTAGCCAGAGGGAACAACTTTGAATTTAAGTTTTTCAAATCTAACTCAGCCTTTCTTGCATGTTCTATGGATCCAACAAGGAACCAATTGATATCAAGAGGGAATTTTTTGTAAGGGCACCCTTCTTTAACTTTGGATAATTCAAGTATAGGAAGTTGTTGCCTCATCATTTCTATCAAGAGGGATATCTAGGTAGCATATATGGTTTCTCGTTGAAACCTTCCATCCAAATATATGAATATGTCTTAGCTTGAATAAACCAAAAACTATACCCATTGATGGCCTCTATGGTGCTTACTAAAAATCTCTTAGCCCAATCACCATCTATCAACCTAACTATATCCATTTTGAAAGCATCATTTACCAGTTTGTAGTTTTGTAGGGATAATCTTCTTTCTAGTTGAGGATAATACTCCCAAGGAGTCTTCTCATTAGGCAATTTTCTCAGTTTCCCCACTGTCTGTTGTTAGATTTTGTGAGAAGTGAGAACCGAGCCAGGATATGATGTTAGTCGTACATCACATACACTCTAGTCAACAAATGATCAAAGATCAAAATAGTGGAATGGACAGAGAATCTAAAAAGAGAGAAAAATAGAGACAATGCAAGAGAATTGAGAATACTCTCAATATTCTCACAGAGCTTTCACCAAACTGGTATTCGAACTAGTGTTCAACTAGCTACTGTGAGAGGAGAGTGTTGTATATATAGCAAAGATAGGGCATATACATCCAAGAGGTGCATTAACTCCTACTACCCATAAAAGGTGGGATATTTTACCTACTTGGTAAATGACAAAACATGTGGCATAACCTCCTCAAGTGAAGATAGAAAGGAGGTGGCACATAAAGCCAAATGAGTGTGAGAAATCTAACTACCCCATAACCTACTCAGGTAAGGACAGAATAGTGGTTATGAGAGGTGGCACAAAAAGCCAAAAGAGGATGTGTAACTCAACTACCCGTGTGTGGGAGAGAGTTACACATGTAGCTAATGTATTTCTCCATGTGTCCTCATATTAACCACACCTAATAAACCTAAGCAAGCTTAATAATGTGTAAGAAAAAGAAATATCCCTAAGGAAAATAAAAAACCTACACTAACACCCCCCTTAAGCATAGCTTAAGTGGGTGAAAAGATATGGGTCCGAGCAAGTGGAGCCTGGTGAGGTACCCTTGTACAAAGAATTCTCCCCCAAATGAGAAGAAGTAGAGAGAAAACACCCCCTAGAGTAGAGAGAGTGAAGCAAAGGAATAAGAAGCCCCTCCTGAAGTAGACATTGGTTGCACCCCTAGCAAAGCTTGCATATGAAGGAACTTGCTCTCAATGAAGGGTTTGGTGAAGATGTCTGTGATTTTCTCTGATGTCTGAATGTACTTGAGATCAATGATGTTTACATGAATCAACTCTCGAATGTAGTCCATATGTATCTCAATGTGTTTCATCCTTTGGGGATGGACTGGATTCTTTGAGATCTAAATTACACTCTGATTATCACAAAAGATGATTGTGGGATTTCTGAATGAAATGCAAAACTTAGTGAGAATATTCTAAAGCTAGATAGCCTCAGTGGTGGAATTAACTACCCCTCAATACTCAGCCTCTATAGATGAAAGAGTAATTGTAGATTGCTTCTTTCTCGACCAACAAACTGGACTGGAACCAAGTAAGAAGCAATACCCTAAGGTAGACTTGCGATCCTGAGAATCACCTGCCCAATCTGAATCTGTATATCCCACCAGGTCAAAATCCATGCCCATTGCATAATGAATCCCATAACTGTGAGTTCCTTGATCTGGGAAGGTACTCTAGGCTTTCCTATAATCCTCATCTGATCTAGAGTTAATATTGGGTACTCTCTTTTCTGTGCCTCATGATCATCATCACAGTTTACCCAATAGTCCTCAAGGTGGACACTGTGTTTATACTTCTTATTGAAGCTTTTCTCTACCCTGTGGTATGTGTCATAATCCCTAGCTAGAGGGAACAACTTGAAATTCAAGTTTTTCAAATCTGACTCATCCTTTCTTGCACATTCTATGGATCCAACAAGGAACCAATTGATATCAAGAGGGAATTTTTTGTAAGGGTGCCCTTCTTTAACTTTGGATAATTCAAGTATAGGAAGTTGTTGCCTCATCATTTCCATCAATACTACCCTATCAGAGGGATATCTAGGTAGCATCTATGGTTTCTCGTTGAAACCTTCCATCCAAATAGATGAATATGTCTTAGCTTGAATAAACCAAGAACTATACCCATTGATGGCCTCTATGGTGCTTACTAAAAATCTCTTAGCCCAATCACCATCTATCAACCTAACTATATCCATTTTGAAAGCATCATTTACCGGTTTGTAGTTTTGTAAGGATAATCTTCTTTCTAGTTGAGGATAATACTCCCAAGGAGTCTTCTCATTAGGTCATTTTCCCAGTTTCCCCACTATTTGTTGTTAGGTTTTGTGAGAAGTGAGAACCAAGCCAGGATAGGATGTCAGTCATACATCACATACACTCTAGTCAACAAATGATCGAAGATCAAAATAGTGGAATGGAGAGAGAATCTGAAAAGAGAGAAAAATAGAGCAATGCAAGAGAATTGAGAATACTCTCAATACTCTCACAGAACTTTCACCAAAATGGTATTCAAACTAGTGTTCAACTAGCTACTGTGAGAGGAGAGTGTTGTATATATAGCAAAGATAGGGCATATACATCCAAGAGGTACATTAACTCCTACTACCCATAAAAGGTGGGAGATTTTACCTACTTGGTAAATGACAAAACATGTGGCATAACCTCCTCAAGTGAAGATAGAAAGGAGGTGGCACATAAAGCCAAAAGAGTGCGAGAACTCTAACTACCCCATAACCTACTCAGGTAAGGATAGAATAGTGGTTATGAGAGGTGGCACAAAAAGCCAAAAAAGGATGTGTAACTCAACTACCCATGTGTGGGAGAGAGTTACACATGTAGCTAATGTATTTTGCCATGTGTCCTCATATTAACCACACCTAATAAACCTAAGCAAGCTTAATAATGTGTAAGAAAAAGAAATATCCCTAAGGAAAATAAAAAACCTACACTAACACCCCCCTTAAGCATAGCTTAAGTGGGTGAAAAGATATGGGTCCCATCAAGTGAAGCCTGGTGAGGTACCCTTGTACAAAGAATTCTCCCCCAAAAGAGAAGAAGTAGAGAGAAAACACCCCCTAGAGTAGAGAGAGTGAAGCAAAGGAATAAGAAGCACCTCCTGAAGTAGACATTGGTCGCACCCCTAGCAAAGCTTGCATATGAAGGAACTTGCTCTCAATGAAGGGTTTGGTGAAGATGTCTGTGATTTTCTTTGATGTTTGAATGTACTTGAGATCAATGATGTTTACATGAATCAGCTCCCGAATGTAGTCCATATGTATCTCAATGTGTTTCATCCTTTGGGGATGGACTGGATTCTTTGAGATCTAAATTACACTCTGATTATCACAAAAGATGATTGTGGGATTTCTGAATGAAATGCAAAACTTAGCGAGAATATTCTAAAGCTAGATAGCCTCAGTGGTGGAATTAACTACCCCTCAATACTCAGCCTCTATAGATGAAAGAGTAATTGTAGATTGATTCTTGCTCGACCAACAAACTAGACTGGAACCAAGTGAAAAGCAATACCCTAAGGTAGACTTGCGATCCTGAGAATTAACTGCCTAATCTCAATCTGTATATCCCACCAAGTCAAAATCCACGCCCGTTGCATAATGAATCCCATAACTATGAGTTCCTTAAACATAGTGGAGAATCTACCTAGCTACTTTCCAATGCAACTCATGTGGCTCCTACATAAATTGAGAGACCATTCACACAACATATGAAATGTCAGGCCTCATGTGAGTCAGATAGATGAGACTCCCAATAAGTTGTCGGTATAAAGTGCCATCAACCAAGGGTGAAGAACACTTAGCCTCAAGTTTGACCCTGGACATAAATAGAGTCGTTACATGTTTACAGTTAGCCATGTAAAATCTAGAGAGCATGTCAAGTGCATACTTAGGTTGTGCCATGAAGATACTTGAAGATGACTGAGTGATCTCAATCCCTAAGAAGTAGTGCAAAAGATCCAAGTCTAACATCAGAAATTGATCATGAAGAGCAGTTTTCACTACCTTGATGGTGGATGAGTGACTCCCTGTGATCAACAAGTCATCGACATAAAGAACTAGAAATGTCAGAGTACCATCTTGCTACAAAATATATATGTTTAGATCATAATGGCATCGAGTGAACCTAACTGATAGAAGGAAGGAATCCATCTTGGCATACCAGGCTCGAGGAGCCTGTTTGAGGCCATAGAGAGACTTCCGAAGTTGACAAACCAATGAAGGACCCTAAACGAACCCCTGTGGCTACTCCATGTAGATTTCCTCCTAAAGGTCACCATGAAGAAAAGCACTCTTCACATCCATCTAATGAACTTTCCAATGATGGGCTACAACTATAGCAAGTACAAGTCAAATGGAATTCATTTTGGCTACTGGTACAAAAGTCTCAGAGTAGTCAATCCCAGGCACTTAGGAGAATCCTTTAGCAACCAAGCAAGCCTTATGCTTGTCAACCAATCCATCTTCTGCAAATTTTGTCTGATAGATCCACTTACATCAAACAAGTTTTCTTCCCTTAGGAAGAGGGATTAAATCCCATGTATGATTCCTTTCCAAGGAACTTATCTCTTCCTACATTGTTGCATCCCACTCAGGGACACTAGAAGCTTCCTGAAAAGTCTATGGATCATAAGCTAAAGTAACAAAGAGATGTGGAACCTACTAAAATTGTGACCTTGTTCTTCTTATATTAGAAGGATCACCAACCCAATCACCTACTAACTACAAAGTCTGACAAGCCCAAAGAGGCCTTGTGGTAGGATCATCTAGAGGAGAATCATCAACCTCTAAATGATGACTAGGAGAAGAGGGTGGATCCTCATCATCACTATTGCCATTTGGAGGAAGAAGACTCCTCATGTGGATCAGGAGGATTAAGATCCTTTGAAGAATTGTCATCATGTTGCAATGTCTCCAATGTGATGGTGGTTGGAGAAGTGGTAGAAGAAGAACTTGAAGAGTCCTCCTCAAAACGAACACTCCTTTTAATGAACAACTCATGAGTTGTAGGATGGAGAAGCATGTAGCCCTTGACATCATCTGGGTATCCAACAAATATGCAAGGCTTTCTCTACAGATCCATAGCCCTACATTTCTCTATTGGAATGTGAGCCCATGCAGGAGAACCAAACACTTAGAAGTGCTTTACTATGGGTTTTCAACTAGTCCAAGCTTGGAAAGGAGTTACCCCCTTCACAAATTTGTGAGGAACATGGTTCTAGATGTAACATGCATAGTTGATTGCCTCCGCCCAGTACTGAGGTGCCATAGACCTGAAGTGAATCATACAATTGGCTATCTCTTTCAAAGACCTATTCTTGCATTCTGCAACACCATTCTATTGTGGACTATAGGGAATTGTGTGTTGAAGATCAATGCCTTCAGAGGCACAAAACTACTCAAACTTGTGGTTGACATATTCTCCCCCATTATCCATACACATGATCTTGATGGCCTTCCCAGAATGTTTCTCTGCAAAAGCTTTGAAGTCCTGAAAAGACTCAAAGACCTCAGACTTCTATTTGAGAAAATATACCCAAGTATATCTAGAAAGATCATCAATGAACGTCATAACATATCAAGCCCTACTAAAAGATGGATGTGGAAATGGTCTTGCCAAGTCACTATGTACCAACTCTAGAATTTGTATGGCCCTCCATGCTTTGCCTTTGTCATACTTCTCCTCAGGATTCTTACGAAGAATGCATCCCTGGCAAACTCCATCATAAAATTGAATTGAAGGCAACCCTGAAACCATGTCCTATTGATTGAGCTGCTGTAAGTAGCAATAATTCAAGTGACCGAACCGCTAATGCCACAATTGACCCACTTCATTTGAATGAGTGAGTGACACTGTTAAAGGAGAGTCAGGAACAAAGTGAGAAAATTGATACAGTCTAGATCGATGATCTATTTTTGCCACAGCAACTATAGACCCATCATGCAACTCACTGATTACTACATTATCTCATGTGAACTCAACCCACTTACCAGAGCCTATGTGAGTGATCTGATAGACAGATAGGAGATTAGTTGACAAAGATGGAATGTAGAAAACATCCTAAAATGTTCCTTCACCCACGTCAATAGACACTCTCCCATGAGTACGGTTGGCATAGTACATGGCTCTAAGGAGGCAAACCTATCCTAAGAGGAAGCCATGTGGTGCAAAGCACCCAAGTTAATTATCTAGGTATCAGGTTGTGAATCAACTACAACTAGGTCATGCTCTTTCTTTTCCCCTTACTTTTGTCTGTGTCCTTTGAAGACCCTCCTGATGAACTCTATTTGATAGAATCAGGCACCTTGATGTTGTTCTTCTCAAGAAGATGTGACAGGTGATCAATCTATTTCTTTAAACACTTATGCTCATCATGTCCTGGTCTTTGACAGTAAGAACAATTGACCTTCTCCTTCTTAGGTTGATCACCTTTTAATGAAGAGGTCTGATTAGCTACATATGGAGCAGCAGGTTTCTAATCTTTCTTCTTGTTGGACAACAAAGAGGGGGAGGGGTGAATCAGTTGTCCCTAAACTTTATCTTTTAAAACTTCTTTACAACCAGATTAATGATGATAACATTAAACCATTAATCAACTCATGAACAGAAACAATATGAACACATAACACTAGAATTTTGACGTGGAATACCTGGTTAAGGGAAAAACCATGGTGGGGGTTAACCCATAAAAATGCATACAGTGTTAAAATTACTTAAGAAAATAGAAGGCATATGCCTTCGAGCACATTGCCCAGAGCTCACTGCTTAAGAAGAGGCTCACTGCCTATAATAAATTATGATTTACACAAAGATAATGAATTGAGAAATAGCATCTATATTCATGCCTGAATCAGTCCCTTTGAAGGCTCAAAAACTTCTGCTCCTATCTTCAAATTCTTCTTCATTGAATTTTTACTCTATACCTCCTTTGTTCCTCTTCTTCTCTGCTCTACTTTTTGATCCTTTCTTTGGATTTAACTCATTTGTTCAAGGATCCTTTTCAATGACTCCTCCACAAGTATTTATATACTTCATCAACCTTGGAATAATCAACAAGGTCAGCTAACCTCAACATGGATCTTCACACTATCGGCTAAACATAATTGAGACTTGAATCTTCCTTTATTAACACACCAAGCTTCATAACATGCTCTTTAGATCATCCGTAACATGCTAGGACCATCTGGTCGGCCAAGAATAGGGAAGAACAACAACCTCAAAGTAGAAATCTTCAACAACAAGCTCAACCTTCAATGTGGACCTTCAACACAGTAGCCACACAATCCAGAGACCTCTCACAAGCACATTGAATTCATCAATCACATCCACTCTATACCAAATTGCCAGAATCATTTATATCTTCCTTCAGAACCTCAAGAACACTATCTGCCATGACTGTCAAACTAGAAAGATTGCTTGTGGACCTCCAAACCACAAACTACTAGAGTTGAGGGAACACACCAACATCCCAGACATGTCTCTAGATCCATAGATCATAGAGTGGTAATACCAGACCAACTTCTTGTCACACTGTCTCTACTGAATACTACAAAATCCAGTTCTACTTAGATGGCCATAACTTCTTCAAATCTTCATGTGGATTTCTCAAATCTTAACTAGAGCAGCCTCTGACAATCCTCTACATAGCCATATGGTCTGCATGTATTGATTGTCATTAATTTTCTCAATATCCTCAACAACTCAGTCATCTATACAGACAGCAGTATAGGATATAGTTGATACCAATGACAATAAGGATATGTTGACATTAATGACAACACCACTTAAGCAAATATTTGCAACAATCTCCCCCTTTGTCATTGATGACAACATATGATGTAAAAAACTGAATTCAACCATCAAGATAAGAACTTCTCCCCCTTTCCTTTATAACCTTTGTAATTTATTTCTTTACTACTCCCCCTTACATCAGCAACTAGTTTTTCACATGACTTCTCTCCCCCTTTGACATCAATGGCAAAGGGCACATATTTTCTATCTTTTCTCCCTTTTGCTTCAAACTGATCCCAAAATTTACATACTGACTACTCCCCCTTTAAGTAGTACCTCCTTAACATCAATCTGGATCACAGGATATGAATGTGAATTCCACCAGACTGTTGCACCTTAGTGCATCTTAGTTCTGATTAGGAGGGGTAATAACCCCTAACTTTTCTCTAAGATACTCAAAAGTATCTTTGGGAAGAGGCTTAGTGAAGATATCCGCATTTTGATCTTTGGAAGACACAAATTCCAACTTGACTTCATTCTCATTAACTTTCTCCCTTAAGAAATGAAACTTGATAGATATATGCTTTGTCTTCGAGTATAATACCAAATTCTTTGAAATGCTTATAGCACTTGAATTATCATAGAAAATTGTGACTGGATCCTCAAACACAACTCTGATGTCCTTTAGCATTTTAATCATCAATAGAACTTGAGAACAATTATTTGATGTTGCTATATACTCTACCTTTGCAGTAGACAAATAAATTGTCTCTTGCTTTTTGCTCATCCAAGATACCAATCTTCTTCCCAAGAAGAATGCACCACCACTAGTACTTTTTCTATCATCAACATCTCCTACCCAATCAGCATTTGTATATGCATGAAGAGTGAAGTCATTTTCCTTTGGATACCACAATCCATAATCAATTGTCCCCTTGAGATATCTAAAAATTCTTTTGACTGCCACAACATGGGATTCTTTTGGATCAGCTTGAAATCTGGCAACAAGTCCAATTGCATTCATGATGTCAGGTCTGGTCTGAATCAAATAAAACAATCCTCCAATCATTGATCTGTAACTTTTCTAATTTGCCTTGGGGGAGTCATCATCTTTGCTAAACCTACATCTGGTTACCATAGGAGTACCTACTGGTTTTGAATCTTCCATTCCAAACTTCTTCAACAATTCTTTCACATACTTGGACTGAGATATGAAGATACCTTTATTTGTTTGATTGATTTGCAGACCTAGGAAGAAATTCATCTCACCAAGCATTGACATTTCAAACTCACTTTTCATCTAATCAGTGAATGCTTTGCACATGCATTCATTTCCACCAAAAATGATATCATCAACAAAGACCTCAACAATTAGAATGTCCTCATGATTTATCTTGAAGTACAGATTACTGTCAGTAGTACCTTTTCTAAATCCTAGCTTAAGCAGATGCTTATCCAATCTGACATACCATGCTCTTGGAGCTTGCTTGAGTCCATACAAGGCTTTTCTCAATCCACATACCATATCTCCCTGATTAGACAACTGGAATCCTTTTGGTTGTTCAATGTAGACTTCTTCCTCCAAATCTCCATTTAGAAAAGTTGATTTGACATCCATCTGATAGACTTTAAAATCTTTGAAAGAAGCAAAGGCAAGAAATAGTCTGACTGCCTCTATCCTTGCCATCGGAGTAAAAGTTTCTTCAAAATCAATTCCTTCCACTTGAGAATAACCTTTACATACCAACCTTGCCTTGTTTCTTACAACCTCACCATCTTCATTTAGTTTATTCCAGAAGACCTATTTAGTTCCAATCACATTTTTGTCCTAAGGTCTAGGAACAAGATCCCAAGTGTGATTCTTTTCAATTTGCATCAATTCTTCTTCCATTGCCTTAACCCATTTCATCATTGCAAGCTTCATTTATTGATTTAGGTTCAATCTTTGAAATCAAACAAATCACTTCTTGATCTTCAACAACTCTTCTCCTAGTTCAAACACATCTATTTTTATCTCCTATGATTTGATCTTAAGGATGATTCATTCTTACATACCTGGGAGTTTTGGGAATTATTTAAACTTTTGTTTCTTAAACTTGTTCCTCATCTTCTGCACTAATCTCTTGAGTTATTGGTGTTACCGTGTCATGCCCACATTTCCCATGTGGTCATGACATGCAACACATGTGTCATGTCCACACTTGTCATGTGGTCATGACACGAAATATCAAAAAATTTCCACATGTCCCTAGAAACCCCCTCACATGCGTTAGCGTGCTCGGTGGCAATATGCATAAGGCATAAACATGTCAATCAATCTCAAGGAAGAGCGTTTACATATGCAATCCCCTCCATGATGATAGCCCACTAGGGGGTTATGCGATGCGAGGAGTGTTGCTACTAGGGTTAGGATTGATTGAACCTAAACCCTAAGTTTCCTAAGTGAGTGACATGATTTTGACAGGAGTCAAAATCCAACCCTAAAACTAGAGCACAAAAATAGATTAAATAAAAATGCCTTCGATAAAATTAAACGTTGCAAGGTAAAATAATTGTTAACTAATGTTAAGAAATCTCGGTTAAATTAACTGCCCTAAGTCTCAGAAAATTTTGGCAGCATAATGTGTTTTTAACGTTTGAATTACTTATTTTAAAAAGGTCTCTTTCTAACATAATTATGAGAAAAATTTAATTAAAAGAATAAAATAAATTTCACCTCGTTATAAAAATTACCCCTTGATTAAACGAAAATCAAATAAATAAAATTATTAAATCATAAATCCCCAAAGTAAGGCCCACTAATAAAATAATTTCAACAATTAAAATTAATAGACAATAAGGTAAAATTCTCCAAGCATCAATTAAATCCACAATACTCAACTCAACAAAATTAATCAACAATAATAAAATTATAAACGGGATTCCCCAATCCTAATTAAAATAATTCCTACTAGGGAAAAATTAATATAAGTTCTAAAAATTAAATACAAAGGGATATAAGATACCCATAAAAAGCCTTATTTCGCTACCCAAATAAAATCCACACAAAAAAATCACTAATAGAATTAAATTCTTACTCCCATGAAAATGGCTCATCACAAAAATTCACCCAAAGGCAAGAAAATAATAAAAGCAACTTTTAAAGAAAAGGAGAGAGGGAAAAGTCACGTTCAAAATGGACATGAAATAATTAAATAAAATAACG
Organism: Cunninghamia lanceolata; assembly: GCA_027924645.1. Classification (NCBI taxonomy): domain Eukaryota; kingdom Viridiplantae; phylum Streptophyta; class Pinopsida; order Cupressales; family Cupressaceae; genus Cunninghamia; species Cunninghamia lanceolata. Next base: position 4,867,003 of record BSBN01000725.1, read on the forward strand.
TACAAAAAAATAAATCCCACTCACCTCAAAATCCCCGAACTTGCCATAATATTATTTTATTAATTTCATTATGCTAACCCTAACCTATCTCTTTCCTTTCTCCTCACATTCTTTTCCTCTCATTCTTTTTGTTCTCTTGTTTTCTCTCTTTGTTTCCCCATTTTGTTTCAGGTAGGGTTTGCTGATGGAAATGACATCCATGATAATACCTCACAAAGGTATATATCTATTTAATATATATAGGTTTTCCTTTATATATATATATAATATTTGTGTGTATATACATATGTATATATATATATGTATATATATATATATCAATCTGAAGGTTTAAGTTTTTCTTTTCAAAAATATTACAGAGATTGTTGTGTGTGTATATATATATATATATATTCTTGCATTTTTCAAATAATAACTATCACAAAAATGAAGGGGTCGATGCAGATCCAAGGGAGAATGAAAGGTGTGTTTTAGATCAGGTCCGACGGCCCAAATACCCCTCGTCCACCGTGGTTTCAAGGTTTAAAGAATAGGTTTGGGGTGGGGGGTGGTCCTCCCACCTACCCCCCACTATATAGTGGGAGGTGGGAGGTGGGTGGGGGGATTGTCCCCCACCACCATAGTTAGAGTAGCGAGGGTTTGGGGGGCAGCGGCCATGCCACCATTCCCCCAAACTCAGACTTTTTTTTTGTGTATAAAAAAAAATAGAACCCTCATCCGCTGGGGTTTCAGCCCAAATGATACTTAATGTCTTCTTTTTATATTTCTCTGGTATATTATGTGATATACACAACACACCCATATGCCCATTGGTTATTATAATTTTTCAATCAGTTGCATTTAATAGTATATATATATACTCACACATAGTAATATATACATTGTTTTGCCAGTGATAACAGTGAGGGTTTAAAATAGATTTTAATCAGAAATATATATACATTATATACATATATATATATGTACATGCATACATATATATACATATACATATATATATGTATATACATATATATATATATGTATATACATATACATATATATATATATGTATATATGTATATCTATCTATCTATCTATCTATCTATCTATATATATATATATATAAAATCATATACATATTCCTAGCCATATAATGGAATAGAATAAATCAGATTTGCAAGCCATATAAGAATTAAATGAATATACAGTTTTCTTGAAACATAAATAAAATAGAATTACTATTTCTTCTTTTTTTTTGACAGAAATAATATAAGGTAGGATAACACATTTTTTTCCACTCCACTATCTTTTTTAATAGCAAGTAAAATGATAGTCATATTTCCCTTTTTTTTTAACATAAAATTTAATTTGAACATCATTATCTCTTTTTCTTTGTTTAAATGCAACACAATACTATAAATAGAAATACATTTAATATAGAACAACAAGAAGGATTTACTATCAGCAATAATAAATGTATTACAATGGGTAGTCATTTGCACATATAGGAATAATGTCATTACAACATCTCAACAATGAGGATACCACTTGACAACTAAAAACATTAAGGCCTCAAAGGCCATGGCTCTCAAATAGCCAACCAAATAAAGCAAAAAGGCTAAAATAATCTTTTCTCCAAAGCTCCAAGAATCCAAAATGACCTGCAATAATATAAACACAAGAGGGGGAACCAAGCCACGCAAATCACCCTCCTCCCTATAATAGACCCGCTAGTGGGTCACCCCTATGCTAGGGAGGTAGATCTCACATGGGATTCTTTTCACACCACAACAAAGAAATCACAAACCACACAAAATTTCACCCAAGGATATGCACAAAACTAGACTCATTGAAATGAGTTTGGAGGGTTAGGGGAGTCATCATCTTTTCTAAACCTACATCCGGTTACCATAGGAGTACCTACTGGTTTTGAATCTTCCATTCCAAACTTCTTCAACAATTCTTTCACATACTTGGACTGAGATATGAAGATACTTTTATTTGTTTGAATGATTTGCAGACCTAGGAAGATATTCATCTCACCAAACATTGACATTTCAAACTCACTTTTCATTTGATTAGCAAATTCGTTGCACATGCATTCATTTCCACCAAAAATGATATCATCAACAAAGACCTCAACAATTAGAATGTCCTCATGATTTATCTTGAAGTACAGATTACTGTCAGTAGTACCTTTTCTAAATCCTAGCTTAAGCAGATGCTTATCCAATCTGACATACCATGCTCTTGGAGCTTGCTTGAGTCTATACAAGGCTTTTCTCAGTCTACAAACCATATCTCCCTGATCAGACAACTAGAATCCTTCCAGTTGTTCAATGTAGACTTCTTCTTCCAAATCTCCATTTAGAAAAGTTGATTTGACATCCATCTGATAGACTTTAAAATCTTTGAAAGTAGCAAAGGCAAGAAATAATCTAATTGCCTCTATCCTTGCCACAGGAGCAAAAGTTTCTTCAAAATCAATTCCTTCCACTTGAGAATAACCTTTACATACCAACCTTGCCTTGTTTCTTACAACCTCACCATCTTCATTTAGTTTATTCCAGAAGACCCATTTAGTTCCAATCACATTTTTGTCCTTAGGTCTAGGAACAAGATCCCAAGTGTGATTCTTTTTAATTTGCATCAATTCTTCTTGCATTGCCTTAACCCAATTTTCATCATTGCAAGCTTCATTTATTGATTTAGGTTCAATCTTTGAAATCAAAGAAATCCCTTCTTGATCTTCAGCAACTCTTCTCCTAGTTCGAACACCTCTATTTTTATCTCCTATGAATTGATCTTAAGGATGATTTATTCTTACATACCTAGGAGTTTTGAGAATTATTTGAACTTCTGTTTCTTGAACTTGTTCCTCATCTTCTACACCAATCTCTTGAGTTACTAGTGTTACCGTGTCATGGCCACATTTCCCATGTGGTCATGACATGCAACACACGTGTCATGTCCACATTTGTCATGTGGTCATGACACAAAATATCAAAAAAATTTCCACATTTCCCTAGAAACCTGTTTACATGCATTAGTGTGCTCGGTGGCAATATGCATAAGGCGTAAACATGTCAATCAATCTCGGGGAAGAGCATTTACATATGTAATCCCCTGCGTGATGATAGCCGACTAGGGGGTTATGCGATGCGAGGAGCGTTGCTACTAGGGTTAGGATTGATTGAACCTAAACCCTAAGTTTCCTTAGTGAGTGAGATGATTCTGACAGGAGTCGAAATCCAACCCTAAAACTAGAGCACAAAAATAAATTAAATAAAAGTGCCTTTGATAAAATTAAATGTTGCAAGGTAAAATAATTGTTAACTAATGTTAAGAAATCTCGGTTAAATTAACTGCCCTGAGTCTCAGAAAATTTTGGCAGCATAATGTGTTTTTAACGTTTGAATTATTTATTTTAAAAAGGTCTCTTTCTAACATAATTATGAGAAAAAATTAATTAAAAGAATAAAATAAATTTTACCTTGTTATAAAAATTACCCCTTGATTAAACGAAAATCAAATAAATAAAATTATTAAATCATAAATCCCCAAAGTAGGGCCCACTAATAAAATAATTTCAACAATTAAAATTAATAAACGATAAGGTAAAATTCTCCAAGCATTAATTAAATCCACAATACTCAACTCAAAAAAATTAATCATCAATAATAAAATTATAAACGGGATTCCCCAATCCTAATTAAAATAATTCCTACTAGGGAAAATTTAATATAAGTTCTAAAAATTAAATACAAAGGGATATAAGATACCCATAAAAAGCCTTATTTCGCTACCCAAATAAAATCCACACAAAAAAATCACTAATAAAATTAAATTCCCACTCCCATGGAAATGGCTCATCACAAAAATTTACCCAAAGGCAAGAAAATAATAAAAGCAACTTTTCAAGAAAAGGAGAGAGGGAAAAGTCATGTTCAAAATAGACATGAAATAATTAAATAAAATAACTTACAAAAAAATAAATCCCACTCACCTCAAAATCCCTAAACTTGCCATAATATTATTTTGTTAATTTCATTATGCTAACCCTAACCTATCTCTTTCCTTTCTCCTCACATTCTTTTCCTCTCATTCTTTTTGTTCTCTTGTTTTCTCTCTTCATTTCCCCATTTTGTTACAGGTAGGGTTTGCTGGTGGAAATGGCATCCATGATAATACCTCACAGAGGTATATATCTATTTAATATATATAGGGTTTAATTTATTCTTATATATATATATATATATCAATTTGAAGGTTTAAATTTTTCTTTCCAAAAAGATTATAGAGATTGCTGTGTGTGTGTGTGTATATATATATATATATATATATATATATATATATATATATTCTTGCATTTTTCAAATAATAACTATCACAAAAATGAAGGGGGCGATGCAGATCCAAGGGAGAACGAAAGGCGTCTTTTAGATCAGGGCCGATGGACCAAATACCCCCCGTCCATCGTGGTTTCAAGGTTTAAAGAATAGGTTTGGGGTGGGGAGCTGTCCTTCCACCTACCCCCCACTATATAGTGGGAGGTGGGTGGGGAGATCGTCCCCCACCACCATAGTTAGAGCAGCAAGGGTTTGGGGGGCGGCGGCCATGCCGTCGTTCCCCCAAACTCAAACTTTTTTTTGTGTATAAAAAAAACCAGAACCCTCATCCACTGGGGTTTCAGCCCAAATGATACTTAATGTCTTCTTTTTATATTTCTCTGGTATATTATGAGAAATACACAGCACACCCATATGCCCATTGGTTATTATAATTTTTCAATCAGTTGCATTTAATAGTATATATATATATATATATATATATATATATATATATAATCATATACATATTCCCAGCCATATAATGGAATAGAATAATTCAGATTTGCAAGCCATATAAGAATTAATTGAATATACAGTTTTCTTGAAACATAAATAAAATAGAATTACTATTTCTTTTTTTTTTTACAGAAATAATATAAGGCAGGATAACACATTTTTTTCCACTCCACTATTTTTTTTAATAGCAAATAAAATGACAGTCATATTTCCCTCTTTTTTTTTTAACATACAATTTAATTTGAACATCATTATCTCTTTTTTTTGTTTAAATACAACACAATACTATAAACAGAAATATATTTAATATAGAACAACAAGAAGCATTTACTATCAGCAATAATAAATGTATTACAATGGGTAGTCATTTGCACACATAGGAATAATTTCATTACAACATCTCAACAATGAGGATACCACTTGACAACTAAAAACATTAAGGCCTCGAAGGCCATGGCTCTCAAACAGCCAACCAAATAAAGCAAAAAGGCTAAAATAATCTTTTCTCCAAAGCTCCAAGAATCCAAAATGACCCGCAATAATATAAACACAAGAGGGGGAACTAAGCCATGCAAATCACCCTCCTCCCTACCATAGACCTACTAGTGGGTCACCCCCGAGCTAGGGAGGTAGATCTCACATGGGATGCTTTTCACACCACAACAAAGAAATCACAAACCACACAAAATTTCACCCAAGGATATGCACAAAACTAAACTCATTGAAATGAGTTTTGAGGGGTAGGGGAGTGGACCCCTCAACTCAAGAGGTCACTCCAAACACAAAAATCTCAATACCTTGAGGCCTCAAGCCATAATAATATCTCTATAAAACTCAAAATCACCATGGCACTCTTGCCAACCAAAATACTCGCAAATGCCAATAGAATGCCCTCAAGGCTATAAATAGAACAACACCGGGAGGTGACCTCAAGGAGGTTCACTCTCCCCCACCTCTTACAAGTTGAGCATTTTCTCCAAATGGAGAGACTCTTACCAACACCCAAACCCACACAAAAAGAAAATAACACCCAACATAAATTTTCAAGCACACAAATAACATGTAACAAGCATAAGGAAATGGCTAATGCCATAGGGCTTACCTTAAGAGCCCAACAATGGATTCACTTTGAAGAAGAGCCTACAAGCTTTCTCCAAGTCTCCAATCATCCAAGTCTCCTCCAACTCTTTCCCAAAAACCTCCAAAGATAGAAAAATTTCAAAAAGAAAGAATCCCCAAGTCCTCTCCAAGAGGAGATAAAATAGGCCTTCAAATTTGGCCCTGAGGAATGAGAAGGTGACACTTGTCACCTTCTCCTTCCTCATCCCATGCCTCTTGCAAGGGAGAAGGAGTGTGAGGGTGAAAAGTGTCACCCTCTTATCCATTCAAACCCTCACCTTATCCACTTGTACTCTCACACATGTGTGAGAGCCCAAGTGGAGAGGTGGCAACTCTCCTCATGGCTCCATGAGGATAAGGGATGACACATGTCATCCTCTTATCAATGCGGGGCTCGACACGTGGCTCTGCTATCGCTGGTGGCAACCTCTCTAACACTGCCTGTAATGCCTATAGGATCTGTGGTCCAATATTAGGTACCGATAGTGCCCGCGGTGCCAGTTGCTCTGGTGGAGCTGGTGGTCCCTTACCCTCTACTGAGGACTCATTCTTGTTCTGTATCTCTATGGATTATGTGGCACGTGAATGTGCTCTCCTAACTCATCTGGGAGGCATCCTACAAGAACCAAGTAATTACAAATTAATCAAATTTATAGAATAAATAATGTGCCCAAACAAGCCCAGTATTTAAACTTGGGCTCCCATACCAAATGTTATGCCCACATTCCCATGCAGTCATGACACACAACACACATGTCATGTCCACATTTATCATGTGGTCATTACACGAAATATCAAAAAAATTTCCACATGTCCCTAGAAACCCCCTCGCACGTGTCAGCGTGCTCGGTGGCAATACGCATAAGGCGTAAACATGTCAATCAATCTCAGGGAAAAGCGTTTACATACGTAATCCCCTGCATGATGATAGCCAACTAGGGGGTTATGCGACCTGAGGAGCGCCACTACTAAGGTTAGGATTGATTGAACCTAAACCCTAAGTTCCCTAAGTGAGTGACATGATTCCGATAGGAGTCAAAATCCAACCCTAAAACTAGAGCACAAAAATAGATTAAATAAATAAGCCTCAATAAAATTAAAGGTTGCAACGTAAAATAATTGTTAACTAATGTTAAGAAATCTCGGTTAAATTAACTACTCTAAGTCTCGGAAATTTTTAGTAGCATAATGTGTTTTTAACATTTGAATTACTTATTTTAAAAAGGTCTCTTTCTAACATAATTATGAGAAAAATTTAATTAAAAGAATAAAATAAATTTCTCCTAAGTATCGTTATAAAAATTACCCCTTCATTAAACAAAAATCAAATAAATAAAATTATTAAATCATAAATCCCCAAAGTAAGGCCTACTAATAAAATAATGTCAACAATTAAAATTAATAGATGATAAGGTAAAATTCTCCAAGCATTAATTAAATCCACAATACTCAACTCAAAAAAATTAATCAACAATAATAAAATTATAAACGGGATTCCCCAATCCTAATTAAAATAATTCCTACGAGGGAAAAATTAACATAAGTTCTAAAATTAAATACAAAGGGATATAAGATACCCATAAAAAGCCTTATTTCACTACCCAAATAAAATCCACACAAAAAAATCACTAATAAAATTAAATTCCCACTCCCATGAAAATGACCCATCACAAAAATTCACCCAAAGGCAAGAAAATAATAAAAGCAACTATTAAAGAAAAGGAGAGAGGGAAAAGTCATGTTCAAAATGGACATGAAATAATTAAATAAAATAACTTACAAAAAAATAAATCCCACTCACCTCAAAATCCCCAAACTTGCCCTAATATTATTTTATTAATTTCATTATGCTAACCCTAACCTATCTCTTTCCTTTCTCCTCACATTTTTTTCCTCTCATTCTTTTTGTTCTCTTATTTTCTCTCTTTGTTTCTCCATTTTGTTGTAGGTAGGGTTTGCTAGTGGAAATAACATCCATGATAATAACTCATAGAGGTATATATCTATTTAATATATATAGGGTTTCCTTTATTCTTATATATATGTATACATTTGTGTGTATATACATATGTGTATATATATATATATATATATATATATATATATATCAATCTGAAGGTTTAAATTTTTCTTTTCAAATAGATTACAGAGATTGCTATATATATATATTCTTACATTTTCAAATAATAACTGTCACAAAAATGAAGGGGCGATGCAGATCCAAGGGAGAACGAAAGGCGTGTTTTAGATTAGGGCCGACGACCCAAATACCCCCTGTCTGCCATGGTTTCAAGGTTTAAAGAATAGGTTTCAGGTGGGGGGCGGTCCTCCCACCCACCCCCCACTATATAGTGGGAGGTGGGTGGGGGGATTGTCCCCCACCACCATAGATAGAGCAGTGAGGGTTTGGGGGTTGGCGGGCATGCCGCCGTTCCCCCAAACTCAGACTTTTTTTTTGTGTATAAAAAAAAAACCAGAACCCTCATCCGCTGGGGTTTCGGCCCAAATGATACTTAATGTCTTCTTTTTATATTTCTCTGGTATATTATGAGATATACACTGCACACCCATATGCCCGTTGGTTAGATATACATTGTTTTGCCAGTGATAACAGTGAGGGTTTAAAATAGATTTTAATCAGAAATATATATACATTTAATATATATATACATATTCCCAACCATATAATGGAATAGAATAAATCAGATTTACAAGCCATATAAAAATTAATTGAATATACAGTTTTCTTGAAACATAAATAAAACAGAATTACTATTTCTTCTTTTTTTTTTGACAGAAATAATATAAGGCAGGATGACACATTTTTTGAAACACATTTTTTCCCACTCCACTATCTTTTTTAACAAGTAAAATGATAGACATATTTCCCTTTTTTTTTCATACAATTTAATTTGAACAACATTATCTTTTTTTTTGTTTAAATGCAACACAATACTATAAACAGAAATACATTTAATATAGAAGAGCAAGAAGGATTTACTATCAGCAATAATAAATGTATTACAATGGGTAGTCATTTGCACACATAAGAATAATTTCATTACAACATCTCAACAATGAGAGTACCACTTGACAACTAAAAACATTAAGGCTTCGAAGGCCATGGCTCTCAAACAACCAACCAAATAAAGCAAAAAGGCTAAAATAATATTTTCTCCAAAGCTCCAAGAATCCAAAATGACCTGCAATAATATAAACACAAGAGGGGGAACCAATCCATGCAAATCACCCTCCTCCCTACTATAGACCTGCTAGTGGGTCACCCCCGAGCTAGGGAGGTAGATCTCACACGAGATTCTTTTCACACCACAACAAAGAAATCACAATCCACACAAAATTTCACCCAAGGATATGCACAAGACTAAACTCATTGAAATGAGTTTGGAGGGGTAGGGGAGTGGACCCCTCAACTCAAGAGGTCACTCCAAACACAAAAATCTCAATACCTCGAGGCCTCAAGCAATAATAATATCTCCATAAAACTCAAAATCACCATGGCACTCTAGCCAACCAAAATACTCCCAAACACCAATAGAATGCCCTCAAGGCTATAAATAGAACAATATCGAGAGGTGACCTCAAGGAGGTTCACTCTCCCCCACCCCTTACAAGTTGAGCATTTTCTCCAAATGGAGAGGCTCTTACCAACACCCAAACCCACACAAAAAGAAAATAACACCTAACATAAATTTTCAAGCACACAAATAACATGTAATAAGCATAAGGAAATGGCTAATGCCATAGGGCTTACCTTAAGAGCCCAACAATGGATGCACTTTGAAGAAGAGCCCACAAGCTTTCTCCAAGTCTCCAATCCTCCAAGTCTCTTCCAACTCTTTCCGAAAAACCTCCAAAGATAGAAAAATTTCAAAAAGCAAGAACCCCCAACTCCTCTCCAAAGGGAGATAAAATAGGCCTTCAAATTTGGCCCTAAGGAATGAGAAGGTGACACTTGTCACCTTCTCCTTCCTAATCCCATGCCACTTTCAAGGGAGAAAGAGTGTGAGGGTGACAAGTGTCATCCTCTTATCCATTCAAACCCTCACCTTATCCACTTGTGTGCTCACACATGTGTGAAAGCCCAAGTGGAGAGGTGGCAACTCTCCTCATGGCTCCATGAGGATAAGGGATGACACATGTCATCCTTTTATCCTCCAAGAGATCCCTCTTCCTCCAAGATGCTCTCACATGTTTGTGAGAGTCTTGGAAGGAGATCCCACACACTTGGGGGTCTTGAAGACCCCCAAAGTCTTCATGGAGGAGGAATCCCCAAGCCTTGGGAAGGGAGATGGGCCTTTTCCAAGGCATGACTCATCTCCCACCCTTAGCCATTTTGAAAATTCGTCACATTTACTAAACCCAAGTTTAGATTAACTAGATGGGAGTTACCCTAGGGTTGAGTAAGTCAAAATGGACCCTAGACCCTAGGGGTACCACCTAGGGTAAGTTTGGAACTCTAAAAAACACATAAGGAGGTGTAAAATCACATTAAATGGCCCATAAATAAAAGAACACCAAATGGTGTGAATTAAAACATAAATTTTACAACACATGAATTAAATCAATTAAAAGGGGTGAACTAGGCCAATTAATTAAAAATCAAGCATTTACGAGAACATCGTTTGATCAAACATGATCCTTATCCCTCTTGGGAATGGATTGGCTTAACAAGGAATTACATAAGTGTGAGAACTGCCTCTAATTTTTCGTGGCCTGGAAAATCACCTGCACACTCAATCAAACGGTCAATTTGACATAGATATATCATAGCCGAAGCAATAGAAAGTAATAATCGTGTCATCACATAATTCATACCAAACATTAAACAACTCACATCACAATTAAGACTTAAAATTGCATTCTCTATTTAATATCTCGTAATCATCATCAAATAATAAATCCACATAATAAGCTCATAATCAACATCAATAATCATCATCAAATGTGTCTCACATGTCTAGCATCATAAGAGCACCAAAATAGGATCTAATCAATCACCACATAACTAATCAAAGCTAATCCAAAATTAGGAGATATAGTCTAAATCTACACAATGGAAATCAATAGTCTCTAAATGTCTAAATCGTCACCAACTATAATGTAAAACGATCAAAATAGGAAGTGAAATAAATTGGCCTCACATACCGGATCAATCTGAATCTGGGTCTGGATTTGAACTTATCTTCCTTGATTTTGACTTTCATCTTGATCATCTGAATCATATCCGCAATACCTGGAGTGACCTTCTTTGCTTTCATCAAATTTAACATTATCACTTTCAACAATCTTTTTCAATCTTTTGTTGAAGCACCGGTAAGCTTTACTTTGAGTTGAGTATCCCAAAAATAATCCTTCATCACTTCTTACCTCAAACTTGCCTAAATCGTCATCTCTTTTGATATAGCATTTACTACCAAAAACTCTAAAATATCTCACATTAGGAGGATGACCAAACCATAGTTCATAAGGAGTCTTACCAGAATTTCCTTTGATTTCTACCCGATTAAGAGTGTAGACAACAGTACTCACAGTTTTCCTCCAATAAACTTGAGGAACATTTTTTTCCATCATCATGGTCTTGGAAGCTTCTTGAATGGTCCTGTTCTTCCTTTCCACAACTCCATTTTGCTAAGGAGTTCTAGGATCAGATAACTATCTTTTTATTCCATGCTTTTCACAAAAACCATCAAACTCACCGAAAGTGAATTCTCCACCTCTGTTAGATCTCAGACACTTCAATTTCCCACCAATCTCCTTTTTAAACATCTTCTTGAACACCTTAAACTTATCAAGGGCTTCTAATTTTTCTTTTAGGAATGTTACCCACATCATCTGAGAATAGTCATCAATCAACAACATGAAGTATTTATCTCCTTGTACACTCCTAATTCTAGCAGGACCATAGAGATCAGTATGTATCAATTCCAATCTCTCACTTGAACATTGTTCCTTACTTTTGAATGAAATTTTGTTTTGTTTACCCAATTGACATTCTCTGCAAATGCTATCTGGTTTCAAAAGTCTTGGAAGATCTCTTACAGCTTAAGTGGAACTTATTTTGACAATGTTATCAAAATTCACATGACACATCCTCCTATGCCATAACCAACTTTGATTTGTTTGAGAAATCAAACAACTTATACTTAAGTGAAAGATGTTACCTCTAGTTTGAGTATCGGATGCAATTTTAGTTTTGGAACTTTCCAAGATTCTGGATTTTCCGTCCTTAAATCAGAGATCATAACCCTTGTCAACCAATTGTCCAACACTGAGTAGATTGTGTTTCAGTCCTTCCACATATAAAACATCATTTGTATTGTTATTACCATCAAAAGAGATGGATCCTCTACCACGAATTCTACCTGTTGAGTTGTCTCCAAATTTCACAAATCCTCCATAATTTTCAAAACTCACAAACTTACTCTTGTCACCAGTCATATGATGAGATCAACCACTATCAATTTCCCATTCATCCTTTTCAACAACCTGAACAGCTAAGGCACTTTCCAATTTTGCATAGCTAGCAGATTCAGTAGATATTGGATCTTCTTCTTTAATAGCAATGAACACCCAATCACTTTCACCATGATCAGATTCATCATCTGTGACTCTCTCTCTAGCTTCTTGGACATAGTAGCAATTCTTCTAATTTTTGTATTTGTTAGGGTTTGGTTTTGAAAACCTCTTCAGACACCTTGAAGCAAAATGACCAATCTTATTACAAGCAAAACATTTGAGTGGCAACTTTTCTTCATACTTACCGGATCCTCTTGGCATCCGTTTGGCAATAAGAGCTTCAAGATATACAGTCTCATTTTCATCATCTTCAAGATCCTTCCTTGTTTTGATAAATATGCTTGATTTTCTTGAAGAACCTTCACTAGAATCATAACTTTTCTTTCCATGCACACTGGCCTTGAATGTTTTTTCAAACTTAGGAAGAGAATCACCAAATTCACTTAATTCAAAAGTTGAAAATTTGCCAACCTGATGATCTCTTGTAACATCTAAGATAATCATGATTTCTTCTATAGTAGCAACCTTATGTTTTTATGAATTAGGCAAAGATCTTATCACTTTTGACACAATCTTTGATTCATCCAAAATTTTGCTAGCACTCATGATCCCACACACAAGTTCATTTATCTTTTGCATGTAGATTGTGATGTTTTCATCTTCACTTATCCTTAGATTTTCAAATTTTCCTCTCAGACTTTGTAGTTTGGTACATTTGACATATTTATCTCCTTCATACAGATTCTCCAACTTCTTCCAGATTTCATGAGCCATTTTCAGTCCAAAAACATTTGTCATTTCTAAATTAGTTAGGGCACTCAACAAGGCTTCTTTAGCTCGAAGGTTGTTTTCAGCATCCTTGATTTCATCTGGAGTTGTAGGACCTTTCTCCGGAGGTTCATACTTATCTTTGGTTATTAACCAATAAGCACCACCCATGCATTGTAAATGGCATTCCATGCGACTCTTCCAAACAGAGTAATTTGTTCCATCAAATCTTGGACTATCCTTCTTGTAAGTTGACACCTGGATCTCCTCGAGTGGTTAAGCTCCTTTTAGAGGAGCTTGACTCTGATACCAATTGTGGGACAACTGAGAGGGGGGGTGAATCAATTGTCCCTAAACTTTATCTTTTAAAACTTCTTTATAACTAGATTAATGATGATAACATTAAAGCATTAATCAACTCATGAGCAAAAACAATATGAACACATAACACCAGAATTTTGATGTGGAAAACCTAGTTAAGGGAAAAACCACGGTGGGGGTTAATCCACAAAAATGTGTACCCTGTTAAAAGTACTTAAGAAAATAGAAGGCACATGCCTTCGGGCACACTGCCCAGAGCTCACTGCTCAAGAAAAGGCTCACTGCCTATAATAAATTATGATTTACACAAAGATAATGAACTAAAAAATAGCATCTATATTCATGCCTGAATCAATCCCTTTGAAGGCTCAAAAAATTCTACTCCTATCTTCAAATTCTTCTTCATTGACTTTTTACTCTATACCTCCTTCGTTCCTCTCCTTCTTTGCTCTGCTTTTTTATCCTTTCTTTGGATTTAACTCATTTATTCAAGGATGCTTTTCAACGACTCCTCAACAAGTATTTATATACTTCATCAACCTTGGAATAATCAACAAGGTTGGCTAACCTCAACATGGATCTTCACACTATTGGCCAAACATAATTGAGACTTGAATCTTCCTTTATTAACACACCAAGCTTCATAACATACTCTTTAGATCATCCGCAACACGCTAGGACCATCTAGTCGGCCAAGAACAGGGAAGAACAACAACCTCAAAGTAGAAATCTTCAACAACAAGCTCAACCTTCAATGCGGATCTTCGACACAGTAGCCACATGATCCAGAGACCTCTCACAAGCACATTGAATTCATCAGTCACATCCACTCTATACCAAATTGCCAGAATCATTTGTATCTTCCCTTGGAACCTCAAGAACATTATCTGCCATGACTGTCAAACTAGAAATATTGCTTGCGAACCTCCAAACCACAAACTACTAGAGTTGAGGGAACACAACAACATCCCAAACATGCCTCTAGATCCGCAGATCATAGAGTGGTAATACCAGACCAATCCGAACCAACTTCTTGTCACACTGTCTCTACTGAATACTGCAAAATCTAGTTCTACTTAGATGGCCATAACTTCTTCAAATCTTCATGCGGATTTCTCAAATCTTAACTGGAGCAACCTCTGACAATCCTCTACACAGCCATATGGTCCGCATGTATTGATTGTCATTAATTTTCTCGATATCCTCAACAATCCAGTCCTCTATATAGACAACAGTATAGGATAAAGTTGACACCAATGACAACAAGGATATGTTGACATCAATGACAACACCACTTAGGCACATATTTGCAACACTTCTCTCCTTGGTTCTTTTGTTTCTTTTCCTGTTTGCTAGATCCTTTTTGTTCTTTTGTGCCTTGATTTGCAGCCAAGGTATGTGACTTTGAGGGTTTAATTGTACCCATGTGAACCAATTTATCTTTCTCCTGGGTGAGTTCTACAGCAAACTCATCTAGAGAAGGCATTTTATAGTTTGATCCTAGGGCACTTTTTGTAGCATAAAAGGTAGAAATAAAGACTAAATAGTTTAGACCAAGCTTAAAAAGAATGCTTAAGATCAGTTGTTTGTCTTCTTTTTCTATTCCACACTGCTTCAACTGCAATTTGATGGCTTTCAACTTTTTGAAGAAGTCTTGTATGGTGTTAAAATTGCTCGGACTCAACCCTATGAATTCATTCTCCAATTGATGACCTCTTAACTCATCTTGCTTACCAAAGAGTTTTTTCAATGTGGTCCACACATCATTTGGTATAGTGCAAGATTCAATATGAAAAAGAAGGTCAGGAGAGACTGACATACACAGAGTACCAAAGGCTTCATCACATTTATTAAACCATTTTGTCTTTTCTAGCATTTTGAGGCTCTGTCTCAAGTCCCATTGTAACTCGATGATATCCATGTCTTTTAAGATATATCAAAATCTTTGATTTCCATTCAAAATAGTTATATGGTGTTAGGACAGGAAGTGTAGATGCATCCATCTATGTAGAAAAGTAGATTGCAAAGCAGAAAGAGAAGTGCAAAAAAAAGACACACGAGACACCCCCCTTTTTACTAGTTTCTAAAATGACCCCCCCCCCAAAAAAAATTACAATGTTGGCACTTTATAATTAGTGCGATTTACAATGCAAAAATCAGATTTTCAGACTCTTACAGGGCCCAAAATGGCCAAAACACTGAACCTCTAGCTCAAGTACAATATGAGATCAAATTAAGAGCACCAATATGGAGTAGATAGAAAAATATGAACTTTGGAAAAAATGACACCAAAAATGGAGTCCGTTTGCACAAGTTATGACTCCTGGAAGGTCTCAAAACGAGAACTGCGCAATAAATTCTGGAAGAATCTTCAATTTCTTGGAATTTGGAGCATCAAATAGAAAAACCAACTTCATCACAGTGTAGAACATGAAATTCTACCTAAAATAAAAAAATTGCATCAAAAAAAGAGTTTGTATGCTCAAGTTACAGTCGTTTGAAGTTGGACTCCAGATCAAAAAAGCAAATGGAGATGGGTCTGTCTGAGCTGACAGTCATTTAGACATCAAATTTAAGACACTGACCTCTATGAAATCTATTTGAACGTCAAAATTAACATAGTGATTTTGATGGGTAGATGGACATCAAATTTAACACAGTGTATTTGACAGGCGACTAAATGTCAAATTTAATCAAGTATTCAATGATGGCCATTTGACTGTCAAATTTAAGATAGTCAAAAAAATTTCTGTAAAGTTGAATAGTACGGAATCTATGACCCAGGGGTGAAAAAATTTGGCTTAGAAAATTCCTCTCTGATTTTGATGATTTTAAAGTCAATCTTTAGGTTTTCAAGCCTTCTGAGTGTGATGGCGAGGTCTGTTTAGGCTGAAAATGCTCCAATTTGATGGCTACCTCTAGGAACCCCTCAAAAAACCTCTGGTACAATTGAGTCCTCCGATCTCTAACTTCAATAAAAAAAAGCCAATTTTAACTTTTTCGAGCCTTCTGGACGCTATGGAGACACTGAAAATGCCTCCAAGATTACCAAAAGAGCTGCAATCACCAAAATCTCACAAGAACACAAATATGCATGCTAGAGTAATATAGATGCTTATTTTCCTTCAAACTATTTTGATTCTCCAAATCATCCAAGGATGCAAGAGAAGAGCATACTGGGTTTTTGAGAAAATATTAGCAATCTAATAGTCTTAAATCTCTCAAATATCAAGATTACAAAAAATGAACTAAACCAAACAAACAGGCTCTGATACCATGTTAGATTCTGCAAGAAGCAAGAACTGAGCTAGGATCTAATGTCAGTTGTAGATCACATACACTCCAGTTGACAAATGGTCGAAGATCAAAATAGTGGAATGGAGAGAGAATCTGAAAAGAGAGAAAAATAGAGACAATGCAAGAGAATTTGAGAATACTCTCAATACTCTCACAGAGCTTTCACGGAACTAGTATTCAAACTAGTGTTCAACTAGCTACTATGAGAGGAGAGTGCTATATATATAGAAAAGATAGGGCATATACATCCAAGAGGTGCATTAACTCCTACTACTCATAAAAGGTGGGAGGTTTTACCTACTTGGTAAATGATAAAACATGTGGCATAACCTCCTCAAGTGAAGACAGAAAGGAGGTGGCACATAAAGATAAAAGAGTGTGAGAACTCTAACTACCCCATAACCTACTCAGGTAAGGATAGAATAGTGGTTATTAGAGGTGGCACAAAAAGCTAAAAGAGGATGTGTAACTCAACTACCCATGTGTGGGAGAGTTACACATGTAGTTGATGTATTTCGCCATGTGTCCTCATATTAACCACACCTAATAAACCTAAGAAAGCTTAATAATGTGTAGGAAAAAGAAATATCTCTAAGGAATAAAAAACCTACACTAACATCTATAATGCATGAAATGTGGCTTTTGCTACACAGGCATATACAAGATATGAAGTCATTCTAAAAATGGAGATCTTAATCTCTTTCCACTTAATCATTTGATCATGCATAGCGTTGTTGATGATCTTGGCCCACTAGACCATTGCATTCTCTAGCTTGTACTCTACTACCATCATGATCAGTCCAAACATCCATGGCTCAAATGTTCCACAATTGACCAAACAATTCATCCAGTTAAGCATACACATTATATAATGGACTTCCTCATTGAAGTTGAATTTGTACAAATGTACTACCATTTTGGTAGCTACCCTGGCTGTATTGGTCAGGCTTCTCCATCCTTGATAGATGTCCCTTCTACAATTCTTATCATTGGCCTCGAATTCTTTGGCCAAAGCATCTAAATCGGGCACATACATATTCTATGTTATTGGTAAACGAAATACCTTTGCAATATCATCTACTAAAAGATCAACATATAGCCTTTTCTATTTCTCCACCTTTCTAGTATTGATGTTATAATTCTGTGCACATTCCACTACAAGATCAAAATCCTATGTGGAATAGGAAAACCAATTGTATGAAACAAACCAGATACCACTATATTCTATAGAATGATGTTATCTTCTCTAACTTGAATTCTTGTTCTAAAATCCTCTAAGCTTTTATTACCCATATGCGTGTCCTCCTGATGACCCAACTTATAGTATACACTACGCATTTTAGGGAACATAGGGACCTTGAACTTAGCATCGTACTTCTCAATCCTTGGTTGAGACATTTTGTCCTGTAATTCAAAGTCACCAGTCTTAAATAATAGTATATCACGGAGCCTGGTTAACATAATAACGATCTTATCTGAATGCCAAGACTAAAATTAAACATTACATATTTGTCGTTGATATATTCCCCCTTTACCATTTCTTAACTATATTAGGGCACAATTTGTAAAATGATCAAAGGGAAAGATTTATACATACCTGGTGTGTCCTCTTAACCTCTAATTGTTGTATGGACAATTGAATTACCATTCTGAGAGCATCCTCTTGCGTCCCTTGTTCTCTATTTTAGCTCTGGTTTGTTGTAAGCCTTAAACAATGGAATTAGGGTTTTCTAATGCAATATTATAGATTATGATAATGAAAATGCCCCTTTTAACTTAGGCAATGTGTGATTTTAGGGCACATTAATGGCAAAAATATGATTTGATGCCTTCCTTCGATTGGATGGAGCAAGATTTCTACAAGTGTCCATTGGCATGTTTTGAGTTTAAACTTTAACTACCGCTTTATCACATTAAACACAAATGCGTGGGTATGAGATATATCCAATTAACGAATATTCTATGAATATTTGGATGTGGATATCCGGATAACACTATGTGGGTCGGGATGTGAATGTGGACATGTGTCTCCATTTCATAGTAGTGTAGAGAATCTTTCTTGATGACAAGATTCTCCCGCGGGGGTGCGCTACCATCTGATCTCGATCTCTTTCATCTAGCACAATAAGGTGACATCATCATGCATATGATAAACCTTTGTTGACTAAAGAATCATCATCGGGTCATAAATGTATTCTCAAATATGCTGGGATGTGGATATCTCGAAAAGATCTAGACACTAAGTTAAGATCCGGATACTAAATAGTGTGAAGTATCCCTTTTGGCTTAAAGTCTAGGCGATGGTAGCTCATGGTGTTGTTTACATCAAGTTGGGATAAGATGATGTCATCAGGGTCAAGGTGTTTTGAAAGGTCTGGACACTAAGTTAAGGTCTGGATATTAAATAAGATCAGGATGAAGGCACAAATTGACATCTCACATATGATGTGCAATTGGGTAAGTCACTCAAACTTGACATTCAGACATTATTTAGCATCAGGATATTATATATGATTAGGATATTATATAAGGTCCTAGCATTTTGATGTTTAGACCACTACATCCTTTAAGTTTGATGTTTGGACACTATTAGAGATCGAGATACTACAATAAGATCCAGATAGTAAATTAATATATCTAGATATAGGCACAAACATCTGATGACGTAGGTAAATTCATCATTCTTCTTTGGGTTGAGTGGACGTGATGTCATCAAGGTCAAGATTCTTACCACGATCGAGATATTAAGTAATATATGTCTGCTCTAATGTTTAAAAGACCAGTGACTCAAATTTGATGTTTGGACATTAGTTAGCATCAAGATACTAAGTTAAGATCTGGATAATGTATGCTTGAAATCGTGACTCCAGTTGCCTAGGGCTGTCGGGTCAGATTTTGACATACACACGGACCCTTTCCCTCCTTGCCACGGGGTGATCCACCACGTCACTCTTGCTCACGTGGAAGTAGCCAGTCGAGAGGAGGTGAGACACAGCAGAGGTCTGGCTCGTTGGAGAGCTCGACTTCACTAAGGGGGGTCAGCAAGTTCTGTGGTTTTTGTTGTGTGTTTTGTTGGATGTTTTTCTCAATAGTTGTGGTACTTCAGATATGACACAAAGGGTCACTAGATTCTCTTCTTCTGTTTGGATTCCTTAAATTCCACCTTTGTGTGGGTAATCAGTTATTTTTGTTGATGGCTTCTACTATTTCTATGTCTCTGAGAAATGCTCGGTGCAGTTGTAAATGCCTATTTTCTTCTAACAACAAGACAACAAATGGGTCTCCTTGTGGAAAAATACATGTCTGTTGTTGTAGTTGCAGATGCAACTCCTTAGTCTCATTACGGATAGCTCTCACCCGCTCTCCTCTCACCCCTAAACACATTCATGAATCAGGGTAAAAGAGGATACGTGATTACCAACCTCCACCAGAGCTAGGGTTTTGACCTAGGGTTTGACTCTGTTTAACTGTGGTTACCTTGTGATGGAATCGAGGGTTTGCAATGTTGTCTATTCGAAGAGATCTATATGAATGCAAACTAAATGACATGCAAAAAATCTTTTTGGTATTTTTTAGAGTATTTTGGAAATAGAAATGCTTCTAATCTATGAAAAAGAAATATATGTGCAATCCTATATGTCTTTTCAAATGCAAAGTTTAATCTATGTTTTTTAAGTTTTTGGTGTTTTCAATGCAATCTAATCTAATGGAAAGGGAAGATACTTTTTCTAACAATGTAGATCTAGAAATGTGAAAATGATTAATCTAACATGCAAGATCTAATCTATCAAGGAAAAAGCATTGTGTTACTATTCCCAAGAGCAAATGTGATTATCTAATTACTATGAAAGCAATGAAAGAACCTGGAAGAGATGAAGATTTGTTGACTCCACTACCCTCACTAATCCTTGTGTAGGTAACCTCAAATCCTTCTGTGGCAGTAGGTGATCCTCTTGACAACAAAATGACCCAAAGAAGAAAAGAGAAGCTTCAATGAATCTTGTATGAGCTCGATGTGAGCTTGAATTGAGCACAATGGCTGAGAATCAAGTAGCGTAGTGTTGCTTGATTGAACAAAGAAAGAAAAATGCACTTATGTTCTGTATGAGCATATGAATGCTAGGTTGGAGAGAAAAATTGGAAAGAGCTATGTGTACAATGAATTTGCCTCCCTTTGTGCTTGAAGGAGGGCGGTATTTATAGGTTTGAGGAGGGGATTGATTGAAGAGTTAACTAATTTGATTGATGAGTTAACAAGAATAGATTGGGGAGTTAACAAGGTTGATTGTCCAGTGAACTCAACTAATTAGAGAGTGATGAAGCAATGATAGCTTATCACTGAAGAGGAAATGGAGGTGATGGAGAGCATGAGACTTATTAGAGAGTTAATTTAAGATCAAATAGAGCTAATTATGCATGTGTGGGTGCATGAAATAGTTAACTCTTTAGCAGGGATTAAAAATAATGCAAACAAAAAGAAAAATGGGTGAAAACAGAGAAAAAATGAGAAAGAAACTCAAGTTTTTCCACGGCTCAAAAGCCAACAGGTTCGCCACTCTCACCAGACAGGGTCACCCCTGGGGCAACCCTAAGTCACCCGAGGGGATCTGAGCTCAACTGGGTCAAATGCAGAAATTCTGGCTGGCAGAGGGTAGAAGGGAGGAAAATGATGAATTCTACATCAATAAATAGGTCAGTCATGTGGAAGAATCCAAATCTCCACTTCTATCTATAGGATCCCCACGGGGGAGCTAGAAATAATAGGGGGAGATTTGGATTGGTCGATCAAAATCAAAAACTAATAGTGGGAGATGGATCGGGGGACCTCTAGAAGGCCTCTATGAGGTTCACTAGATGAAATACAAAGGGGAAAGGTGAAAACTCACCTACAAGACACTCACAAGGCTTAGGATCAAGGTTAAAATCTAGAAAACACAAGTTGACAAGTGTCGAAACAAGTGTCAAAATAAGTGTAAAAAAGCGTCACAAATGGGGAAGGAGAGAAATCGACAAAGAAGAAACGACACAAGACAGGGAAAGAGGACACATCATCAAGAGGCCTACTTCCCAAAGGATTTATTTTCACACTTACATTTATGTGACAAGGATTTGAATCATCATAGGGGTCCTCATGGAGGCAGTGCATGATTTTTGTGCTTACATATTTTCCCCATTGGGGATGGTAGTCTACACGAAAGGTAGGTACCATTCTCGAACTAGGCCTTACCTATTGTTAATTTTTCTCACAATTTGTACTTGCAATAACTAGTATCAGTCTAACATTTAAATATATCAAAATGAATAATGAAAACTGAAATGATGAACTTACCATGGATCATTTGAGTTCGACTAGTCACTTGCTTTTATCGGTTTGGACCTATAGGTATGAGAGCAAGCAAAACAATGCACAAAATAAATGCATAAAAGCAAAGAACTAATCTAAATGCATCAAATGAAACTAAGCTAAGGGCAAACAAAGAGAGCCAGATTGTGAAATCACAGTGAGATGGGGAGGGAATTATCTGTGTGAGCAGTCGATAGAGAGGTATCGTTGAGGGGATCGTAGAGATGGCCACCTCTTCCTTAGCCACAGAGAATTGGGTAATTAATCAGTGAAAAAATATTCTCTAAACCCTAGGTTGAATTTTGTGAAAAATCTCTTAAAATTGTCTATTTTTGGTGATTTTCTTTGTTACATTATGTTCGTCTTGTCGTTTAGAGTGAGATTGATCTTTTGTTTTATGAAATCAGCTGAGAAAAAAGGATTTTTAGACTGATTTTTGCTCAAGGGGTTTGCTCTTAGGGTGACCCCTTTTGGTAGGCAGGGTCACCCAGGGGGATCCTGCTTGACAACAGGGTTGCCTAGGGGGATCCTGAAAAATGCTTGGGTCACCTGAGGGGTGACCTTATGGGACTAATTTCTAGCTTCTTCTAAAGCTTCTTAACGCTTCTTTCACTTTGATCTGACATGATTTGGTCACTTAATCTTCCTGTTTGTTGCAATTTTTTATGGTTTATACAATTTTTTATGTTTTTACGAGTTTACAAGATCTAATTTAAACTTCCCTTTTGATTTTGCAGGAGATGTGCATTTGATGAAATGCTTACCAAGAGCAAGGGTGGCTCTCAGGGATGTTTGCTTCACTGAGTACAAAGAATCATGCCATACTCAAGAGGACAGGTCTTGGCAAAGTTTGTCATGTTCCCGTGATCCATCCTGTATCTCGTATATGTTGTGATATCTTGACTTACTAGGATAAAGACAGGAACACATTTAGATTCCCAGAGATTTTAGGAGAGTGGACTATCACTCTTTATGATGTGTATCGCATACTTGGGGTTCCTGTGAGGGGACAACCTCTATTTCTTATTGCCAGTGAGTCCTTTGAGAACAAGGCTTCCTAGGCTATATTTATGGGGGTTAATTACCCTGGGGACCAAACATGAGTTCTTCATTCTTCTGTGCCATGACTCCACATCCCACTTCTGAGGAGGTTTCTGATTGGCTTGATCACTTCGAGGCTATCGAGAGACAAGGTCTCAGCTCATCTAAGATGGTTTTGGGCACCCATCATTTGTGGATTAGAGGAGGGTACAGTTTACGCATGGGGACCTGATATCCTAGCTATGGTCTAAAGAGATTTTTATCAGATCTCTTGGCAAGGGGCTCTACCTTTCAGCCACTCTTCTCTGATTATGACATGGATTTTTGAGCACATGAGACCTTAGCAGAAGTTTATTCCTCTTACAGATAGGTGACTACCGAGAGTAGTGAGGTGGGCACACATTGGTCATTTTGATGCTATTCTTCCCACTATTGTTACTCTTACAGATGATGACATGATCTCTCATCCCTACCATGACATGGAGGGGGCTTGGCCCGAGATGGTGAGATGAGAGTGTACTGCTATGAGGTTCTAGAGATCATAGATCATAATGGTCAGATTGAGGCTCATCAGGTGGACCGAGTTTTACAGCAGATTGGTGAGGATGTCCCAAAGGACTTGCCCCCTGTGTCCACTTGTTACAGGACCATTCAAGAGATGGGGGAGATTGGATAGAGGAACGTTGTTTGGATACCTTTGACTTCAGGTGTCTTCATCACTAGGGTCTCTATAGGAGGATGGAGGGGAGGGAGAGGGACTCCTTCCCAGTCTCTGACTGTGACTGTATACACCTAAAAATGACATGACTCTACTTAAATAAATATTTTAAATATTTATTTTATCTTCATATTCCTCTATCAATAAATAAATAAATTAATGTATTTATTTGATTCATTTTCTCCCATTTAAATAAATAAATTACATTTATTTAATTAATTTCATCTATATCAACTCTATCCTTCTAAATAATTAAATAATTTTAATTATTTAATTAAATCATCTATTCTTCTAAATTTAAATAAAATGCAAATTTATTTAAATTAAATCTCCAAAAAAATATATATATATTTAAATATTTTATTTATTCTTCCAAATTATCTACAAGTAATTAAATAAATCTATTTATTTAATTATGCTTTCTTATCTTCTAGAAAATCTTTAATATCTTCTAAAAATAAATTCTTCTTGTCATACAAAAGCAAAAGCTAAGTTAACTGATTTAAAGCTATCAACAAAGCTCTTAAATTAGAAAAATATATTCTAATTTAAGAAATGAAAACTCATCCTCATCAAGAAAGCAATTAACTCAATAAAGCTTCTTTTTGAATGACACATGTCCTTCTTCTATTCATGCACGTTCTCTCAAACATTCTCCTCCATTGATCTTATTTATTTTCCACCGTTGATCCTCTCTCACACAACTCTATAAATACAACCCTCTTCTTCTTCATTTGATATCCAATTTTTGAGTAAACTTATGCTGCAGAATCCATAGCGCGCCATTGGCACCCCCATTTCCATACCATATATCATCCATTGCATATTGTGTTGAAGCTTATCTTCAACACAAACAAGTATCTGAGCCATCTCTCCTTGTCATCTTGAGGAATCAAAGAAAGAAAGTAAGCTCACTGAGGGCCATCTTCATCACCCAAAAGATCAAGAAAGAGCAGGCGAACAATGGAAATTGCAAGGTAAAAGGTTTTGAGTATCTCTCTCTCTCTTATTTTAAATCTCCTTTTGCATGCACATTCCATTGATGTTTTGGGTTTTTATTATTCATTTGATTAATCCAATTTTACCCATCACATTTCTAGCACCCACCGTGGGGCTCTTACCCCTAATCTAACCAAAAATTTGAGTTTCTTAGTGACAGGTTCCATACAGGTGTCATACAGGCTTATGACAGGCTCCTATAGTGCATACATCCTCTGATCTAGCACTTTTACCTCCTATTACGACGCATACATACTTCTAGCACAAATAACCTTTGAACCGGTGCTTTACCTTCTGTTCTAGTGCCTGTGGTACTACAATGTATCCATCCTCTAAGACGGTGCATACACTTCCTATTTCGGTGCCTGCAGAATCCTAGCACATACACACTACCTCATGGCGCTTACATTCCTTTTTACGGTGCATCTGTTAAATTGGTGCTTCTATCTATTCTTCCTATGCTTTTGACATCTGTCTTAGCTCATTTGTAAAACAACGCTTACAATCTCTATTTCTATGCATATAGACTGTTAAGCGGCGCATCTATTCTTCATTGTGGTTTTAGGATTTCTAGTGATTTTTCAGGTTGATTCTAATGTTTGTCTTGCAGGATTAGAGGCTAGATAAGTCATTTAGCTACATTTATTAATTCATTTTAGATTAATTAGGGGAAAAAGTTAAAAAAATGCATACATGCAAATCTCATGTAGTCTTTAACTAGGAGGATAGTAACTGAACCATTGCTATCTTTGCATTTATTGCTATCTTTCCTAGTTTAGAACATTGCTATCTCACAAATGGAAAAGAACATTGCTATCTTTTAAACACTTCAAAGTTAACAAATGCATGAGTGCCCAAGTAGATAGCACATTTAGTTTTTTTCCTTTTAACTAGGATTGGATTAACCACTGTCTTCTGTGTCTGTTGAATTACAATAGGCTTATGCTCTCCCCTTTACTGGGTGACCAGAATGCCAGACTTGTTATTCCCTTTGTATAACCTTTAGAGGGGCCTGCCCTTGGATGCCAACCTATCCAAGTGGGAATGACCCTGATGGAAACAAGCTAAAGCCAAGCCCTACCAATCCACTTTAAATAAATTGTTCTTGAGGCAAAAGATTCTTGCAATGAGTGTCGTTGTGTTACACTGACAGCCAACCTCCCCCAAAACCCTCCAAGGCGTAACCCTTGGAGGCTAGGAGACTCCACAATGGAGAATAGTGCTGCCACACGTGTAACCACTCGAACGGTTGCCTTGACTACTTAGCCTACTTGTTTAGTATACCAAAAAGCCCTATTTGTTGACACAAAAGGCGGAGCCTTTGAAGTAGCCTTGATTCATGTGATTCTTAGTAGAGGTAGTAGGGACAATCGTATGGTTTAGTGGGGTACGAGCCTAAGGAAACGTAGATCTGGTATGTGTAAGAAGTGAGTGCCGTGGAGGGGAGCTAGTGCTACCAAGTCTTGGAGCTACACGCTTTGAATATGCACAGCCAGGGGATTCAACAGATACTATCCTTTCCAGCCTAGGTTGTGATTGTTTTTGTGTTAAAAAGTCCAAAAATACAAAAAAAATAATAAAAGATAAAAGTCATGAAAACTTCTTTGTGTTTGTTGTGTCTTTAATTGCCATAACTAAAAATCAAAAGCAAAATACCAAGTTTTCAACCAAAAAAAACCAAAAGATTTTGAAAAATGTGCCAAAAAAACTCTGCAAAAACAAACTTTGCCAGATCTATGCATATGCTTTGACCTACTGTGCTTTTATCCTCTATTTCCATGCATTTGTAGCTGTGCATCTATCATAGTAAGTTGTTCCAGTCTTATGTCAATTTCTATAGAGATGGCAAACCAATTAGAATATATTGCTCAAACACTCCAATATCTGCAATTGCAAATAAACTTAGGCCCCTCACCCCAAAATTTTATAGCAGTTAAACAGGCCAGTACTAGCTATGCCTTGCCCCAAACTCGTACATCCTTTTCCTGTCTTAGTAATATTATTGACAAGGCAAGCACCACGCCAAGTTGGAACTCGTATACCACTCCATCTACTAGTCCTCCTTTGCCACCTGCTAAGACACCTATCCCAAAACATACCAGTCCTACACCAACACCACCATCTAGTTCCTCAAACTCTAAATGAACAACCAAAAAAGAATCAGATGAGTGGTGGGAAAAATGTTTTCCAAATTTATACAGCAAAAGAAAAGCTATGGAGAAATCCAAATCCACTCATCCATTACATCATTCATCTACCCATACACCTACAAAGGATGTGATGCAAGGACTACCAGTAGAAAGCCAAACATGTCCTCAAATTCCAGTCCTTGACCTTACCAAAGAATCTTCCAAGGCCATGTCAAATCCTACAACCCCTTCATGTCATCCGCAACCCCTTGAGCTTATCGAAGAACCTCCTACCATGAACCAAAGTCAAAGTCCATCGAACATCCATATTGTCAACCAAGAAGCTATCCAAGATCTATCCGCTTCCATTCAAGAAGACCAAGAGCTATGTCAAGAGCACACCTTAGAGCATGTGGAAACATACACCCTTTGTCTAAATCAAGATCAAAGCACCCCCATCCAATTCCAATCTATTCATAACATATATCTTCTCCACGATCAAGATAATCCCTATGAAGAAGCTATCCATGAGCAACTTGATCCCATACATGAGAAGGAAATCCAACTCCAACTCATGCATAACCTTTATCTTTTCTATGATCAAGATACTATCTTTGATGAAGAAGCTATCCATGAGCAACTTGATCCTATATGTGAGAAGGAAATCCAACTCCAACCCATCCATAACCTTTATCTATTCTATGATCAAGATATTCCCTATGAAGAAGATGTCCTTGAACAACTTGATCCCATACCCATCCGTGAGCAAGAAACCTCCATTACTTCTATCCCTCTTCCATCTAATCCCATCCATGATCCAACAACTTCCACTTCCTCTAATGAGACACTTGCCTCCCAAGTGCACATGAATGATCAACCCAATAACTTAGATCCTAAAGAGCATAATGATGATTAAGATTCTAGTGATCCTTCACCATCCGTTATTGACCAAGTTGCAAATCCTCCACCATATATCCTTGGTCTCACTACCTTCATGCATGAATGTTCTTCCTTAGAACACCAACAACCATTATCCTCTATCTCACCTTCTCCATCCAATAAGGAACTCATGTCTAGTGTTCCACCTATACATAATCCCATTGTCCACCACATACTCCAACATATGAACTATCAAGGTAAAGGCTTAGGCCTTCATGAACAAGGTATTTTGGAACCTATCCGTGTCAAAGTTCCTCCACCCTCATATGGCCTTGGATACATACCCCAAGATGAACAATCTCAAGATGTTGATACTTCCTCCACTCCTCCTATGTCCACCACTTTCCATCACAAACCCTATCATATCCCTAAAACATATGTAGCCATTCCACCTCCATCATCCTACAATTGTCAAGAGCATGTGACCATACACCTTCCACCATCCAATCTACCTCTGCTACTTCCAACTCCTAATATCTCTCCATGCATTTTACCACCACTTCTTCCAACACCTTATCCATCCATCTATAAATCCTCTAAATATCCCAATCATGGGCAACAAATGCACATGTTGTCTAAACAATGAGCTTCCACCAACCTCACTTCCAACATCTCTAGGGGATTCAAAAGCACAAATCTGGATGCCTCTGCCTATAAAGTTAAAAATCCTAAGAGTCCTCATGACCTAGGCTACAAAAGTCAAGAATCAAAGAAACACCCATCTCAAAAGCTGCATACACCCACAGACCTCAATGCCAAACTGAAAAAGGTGTGGGTCCCCAAGCAATAAATAATTATCTCAGAAGTTGCACAAAAGCTACATATACCCAAGCCCATACCTTCACAAGTACAATCTACAAGAAAAAAGGTTTGGGTACCCAAGCAAAAATCCATCAAGTCAAATGAGGCATCCACCTCTAAAGCATCCCAACCATCCACTTTCTCCCATGCCATCCACAAGTATCAAATCCTTCCATCCCACATGACAAACAAAAATTAGAAGTATACTAAGTCTATGTGGGTCCCTAAAGGCCTACATCACTCATCCACCAGGAAAAAATCTCCATTGCTTCCTACACCAGCTTCCCATCATAAGCTTCAATGTTTATCACGGTGTGTGCAACTGTTGGTCATAGTTCCCTTCCATTCCACATCACTTCCATATAACTCCATCTCCCCTCCCTTCCACTACTATCCTACATATCTTCCTCATCCTTCTCCCATGGTCCATGCTTTTGCATAAGCTTTCCAATCCGTATATCTACATCAGCATCCACTATCGTACCCTTCCATAATATAATATCTACCATTCTCCATCTCACTTTCATGCAATCCCCTACCAACATCTATGAGCACACTAGACATGGTCCATGTGATAGCATCCATCTAGCGAGACTATCACCTTTCAAGGAAATAGATACTTGAGTCTCTCCTTATCCATATCCCCCTTCTCCTATCTAAATATTCAAAAATAAAAATTAAAAAAAAAGTAAAGAAAAATCCTTTTGTCCAATAGTGAAAACTTGGCAAACAGGTGCCTTGGATAAGTACCATGATGAAAACCTGGCAAATAGGATTCATGTGTAAGTTGATCTCCTACATCACCTACACTTGGGGGCACCTTGTCTCATCAGCATATCACCTTCTGCTATCATTCCTTTCCTTACTATTTCCTATCCTATTCCTCTATCCATTACATACCTATACTGTCTAGTATATCCATCCTAATCTTCCATTCCTCTATTTTTCTTGATCTTGATAAAGATTGGGGGCACATTGTTGACAAATGTTTTAGATGTCTCTTGACATACCTTATCCCTCCAAAACCACACAAATCCTTCATTATCCTCTCATCGTTCTTTGTCGTAAGCTTTGAGTTATTCCTATGCGACATAGTCCTTGGAGATCACATCCTTGATTCATTCTATCCACTATTGCCCATCTCCATACATACCCGTTCCATTCTTTATCACCCATACATCTGGCTATCTGTGGTGTTTCCCTTGTCATCAGTATAT
Source organism: Cunninghamia lanceolata (assembly GCA_027924645.1). Taxonomy (NCBI): domain Eukaryota; kingdom Viridiplantae; phylum Streptophyta; class Pinopsida; order Cupressales; family Cupressaceae; genus Cunninghamia; species Cunninghamia lanceolata. Next base: position 4,897,062 of record BSBN01000725.1, read on the forward strand.
AGCATTAAGGATATCCAAAATTCTTATCCGGTATCATGTCCATAGTGTCAACCTAGCATAGCCTCTGTCATTAGTGTTATCAGTTACATATCTGATCCATAGTTGTTCCATATCTGATCCATATCTATTCCATATTGTGTCTCATCCGATCCATATCTGGTCCATATCTATTCCATACCTGATCCATATCTGTTCCCTATCGTGCCTCATCTGATCCATATCTTATCCATATCTGTTCCATATCCGATCCATATCTATTCCATACCTGATCCATATCTGTTTCATATCGTGCCTCATCTGATCCGTATCTTAGGTCCATGGTCCAAGTCCCAAACTACGTTGCCTATGCATTGTCACGTAGGCAAGGCCATTATCAATGTGCCCCAAGGCACTAGGTTAGTCCCTTAGGGTCCATTTTCCCTGATAAGGATTGTGGTACCTTTCACCAGACACAAGTGTGCATAGCAAAATGCACTTCCAAACAAAAATCTTGACACAAAAACATCAAGCTATCCAAGGCAAAACAAGCAAAGACCAAAACCATTAAAATGATTCTATATCAATTATGGCAAAAAGACGCATCGAATGCAAGAATGTTTTGTGAACAGGTTAACTTACAAGAGTCTTGATTTTCATTATTATGTCTTTCTATGCTACTCAAGGATGCCAAAAGCTAGAGATGCTATGATGGGGGCATAATCATTTTCTTTGTCTGTTGTTTGTGGGTTAATCTTTAGTAATGTGATGACTTTTGTCTAACGACATGATCAGTAAAAGGATCATCAAGGACTTCTAAAGTCTAAACATGAAAAGGGGCAATCCTTATCTATTGATACACAAGAAATACTCAGGTCATCTCAGTTCAATTAGGTGCTTGTATTAACTTGCTAAATCAAAATCCATGTAAGCGATACTCAAGTCATCTCAGTTTAATTATACCTAGATGCTTGTATTTTCTTACAACATTTTAAAAGCCCAATGATGAAACAAAGAACTTCAAAATACTTGCAATATCAAGATGACAAATATCCATATCCATAACCTATCCAATTGCATTTCATATCCATATCCGTATCCATATCCATATCCATATCCCATGCAATAAAATTCTATGCAGAGAATCAATGTTTACAAATAAAAGCTTGTGATTTCTTCTATCGAGTCATTCTTGTATCAATCAACTTTCTATCTATCATTGTGGTCCATTCTTCCCAATCCAGTTAGTCTGAGAAATGATCCAAGGGTGATTCTATCCTTAATCCATACTAATCAAGTCAAGTCAATATTGTCAAATGATCCAATAACAATCAATGGTCTTGATCCTTATCTGGTCGTAAACTAACTCAATCAGTTATAATCAAACATTTGTCTTATACATGATGCAACATTGTTGAAATAAGACCAATACACGTGTCTTACATGACATGTTTCATTTCCTGAAACCAGACATTATCCTTCATGTTGCTCTAGGGATTTATCATTCCCCACCATGACAACACGGTTGTATATCGTTATCAGTATATTGTTGGTTTACCACTTGACCGGGGCAATACCTTGCCTGTTCTTGTATCATTTGTGCATACTTCCTTACTTCCCTGTGTGTGTTATCATTTTATCTTGCATCACATATCATTCACCTCTTTCTTCTGCATCCAACCTATTGTGATGCTCACAACACACCCCATTTTACTTCTTAGCAAAATGAGGACCCCTACTATGGCTGTGGCTTTTGCTTGTGTGTTGTTATGCTTGGTGGTAAAAGGGAAAAAGGGAGTGAATGTTACAAACCTTGTTGAAAATAAAGAAAATAGCATGAAGTACCAGGGCAGAGTATGGGTGGATTCCTTGTCAAAAAATAAGTAAGGGTTGCTTTTTGAACCATTTTAGAATTTCCAATATTTTGCAAGTTATATGTGTTTTTTGGTAAATGCACTATAGGAGGGTTTGTATGTTCCATATACAAAGTCATTTGTATGTCAAGTCATTGAATAAGTCACATAAGAGAGTTATCGGGTTTACTACATCCTTCTACTTTTATGCATTTCTCTAACGCTGTATTCTTACATACAAGTCAGGCCCGACAGAGTTCGGAATTAAAATGAATACTTGGTTAAGTCCGTCAGGTGTATTTTAAGTTTGTATGCTTGGCAAAAAGGGAAGCATACAAGGGGATATACAAAGCTATATACATATTGCGGAATCGAAAGGATTATGAAATGAAGTTTTATTGTTGTATGTTTCAGGCTTTGTAAGTATATGTTTTGGGACATACATTGTGGTATACATACAATGCGGAACTTAGGAAATATTAAAATCTGGTTAAAGTGATGCATCATATTTTAACATATGTCGAAAGATACATTTCACTTTATATACATCGTGGAGCCAAAAAGTAAGTAAACTGTGGTTTATAAAAAGGAGAGGTCCGAAAAGGAGATACAAGAGAGTTTGTATGTATCAGGCCTTGTATCTAAGGGTAAAACTATTATTGTATCTTAGAGATACAATCAGAAAGGTAAGGAGGGTTCCACCGCTTGCATATTAGGCTTGTATAATAATGATGTACATCTTCGATATACAAGCCAACATGCAAAAAAATGATACATATGGGAAATGCGAGCCGGATGCGAAAGGGAAGTCAAATACTGAAAAGTCTTTGTATGTTCGGGGTGCTTGTATGTTTATAATATACATACCCAATATACAAAGGAATAAAGACATCGCGAGAGATAAAAGGTAAAGAGAGGGTTTGTATCGATTGTTTGTATATGCGCTTGTATATAACGAGATATGCAAAGAGCGATATACAAAGTGAAAGATACAAGTACAGAAAAAGCGAAAAAGGGAGGGAACTTTAGTTTGATTTCTTGCATAAAATGCTTGTATGTTTAAGGATACAAAGAAGATATACAAAGAACAAGGTATGTATGCAGAATTAAACTAACGGTAAAAAGTTTTAAAAATGCAAACACTGAAATAGAAGGCCAAAATTTTGGTGCATTAATTGTTGTAATTAATGCAGATCTAACACTCAAAAAAAGGTAAAATTTAACAAAAGTTAGGGTAAATTTAACATATTTTGCTTCCAGATTTATACACTGCTAAGAGTTAAAAATTGCAGAAAAGGGAATTGTTATAGTGAATTGAGCAGAACTCATCAGAGTGAAAGAATTAATGCAGCTAGACGAAGGTAAAATGGTAAAAGTAAGTCAACGGTTGAAGTCAAGTGGTCAAGATATACAGGTATTTATCTCCAAAACACCGTTACATTTCAAATGGTAGATTACATGTTAATTTCAGTAATTTTGTTATAAAATGTAGGCATTTATCAAATTACTATTTTAAATATTAATTAACTGGGTGGAGCTTAACAAATTTAAAAGCCAAAACAGAAAAGACAAACTGGGTTAGGGTAAAATGGTAAAAAAGGAAATTCATAGTAAAACCCTAGGAAAAAGGTAAAAATGAAGAATTTAAAAGATGCATTGTTTCACAGGATGGCCCCAATGCAAAGGCGAACAACAGTTTTGAGAAAGGTCAAGTAAAGAGTATCAGTGAGAGGAAATCAAAGAAAAAGGGAATCTTATTTTTGAAAAGATTCCAATAGCATCCTTTGAGAGGGAAAAGATGCCATTTAGATATTTTTTAGATATTTTGGTAGACAGTTAGAGATGAATGTGTACCATTGATCAAAAAGAGGAAGGATCTCAACCGTAGACGAAGTTTGTAGCTATAGCAATGAGAAGTTTCAAAATCTATATAAGGAACTTTGCTACTTGTACATTATTTACATAGGGATTTTGAGAGAATAGCTGGCAATTGTAGTTGTTTGAATATTTTGATTAGAAAAGACATTTTAGTTTAGAGGATGTCGCCTGTGTCTACAATAAGTAATGCGTGGAGCATCTAGCTTCCTTACTGTATCTGTAAGACATTCTGTAAGTTTTCTGTAAGTTGATTAATGAAGCAAAAAGTTACTCATACATTGTAAATCATATGTGACTGTATATTTTGAATATAAATACATCTGGAATTCTGCATCTACTTTAGAGTGTTTTCTGGCTCTTGTTTGTATTTGAAATATTATCTCTTCAAAAGCTTGCAATCTTGAATGTATGTTCATGAAAATACTTAGGGCTTACATTTAAAGGTTTAATTTGTTGATTTAATCAAGTTTGCTATACTACTTGCAACGTGAATAATAGAACATTTAGATCCTGTAGTAGAATGAAGTTTAATTTAAATTTCTCTAACTTTTCCCCAAACATTTGAAATATTTAGCTTAAACGTAAAATCTAAAGGAGATTGTCTGATATTTGAGGGAAACATGAACAATTGAGTTAATATTTGACAATTTTCATAGTATTTGAAAAGAAAGGCTTGTTTTAATATAAATCATATAAAGCTTTGTGATACAGTGTCAATTTTATGCGAAGAGATGGATAATATGTTGATATTTGTGATATTTTGCATAATTCGAGCCCAGTAAGCAATCAATAACCTTAAATCAAGTAAGGCCCCTTGCATATGATAGCTTCACATCAACCTACTAAATTGTCCACAAGGTCAAGACCTAACCATACAGAAACTTGGGATTAAGTAATCTTAATTGATTTCTTCATATCTTTCAAGACAGTTAGGTTCATTTTGTGAATTTTAACTTTTGGTATGAATGTGTAAAAACAATTATCAATAGTTTTTGGTGCTAGAAGGAGGGCCTGATTGGAGTTAAGGTTGAGTTTGAGTAAAGCTGGCTCATAACAGTGGTAGAGTGACTAGGTCTAGATCTAGTTCAGAAGATATCTTTGTGCAATTGCCTGATAAGAGGCAGAGTAAAGGTCCATTAATTTGGAATCCTAGAATATCAAACACACGAGGTTCATCTAGAATGCCTCCTGGATCACCTTTTAACATCCATAATATTGTGAGTCTTGACAGTTCTTCATTTAGATCTTTAAATCTTGGTTTAGGTCCTCCTAGAGGTCCTAGTCCTCCCAAAAATCCTAGTCCATCTAGAAATCTAGGTATTCCCATAGGTCCAGGTCAGGCACAGGTACTTGCAATGGCTTACTTTAATGTCAATTCTCCTATATCATTTCCTAATTATCATGAGATGCCAAAAAATCCTAAAAAAATATGTCCTAAATATCAACTGCACCAGGATCTAGAAGATCACTTTAGGATATTCAAAGAGGCATGCTTTAGAGCTAGGTTAGAATATGAAGATGTTGTGTGTAGGTTGTTTACTTACACCTTCAATAAGCAGGCTTCTAACTGGTATGTTAATTTTTCTAATGGATACATTTCTTCTTGGGCACTTATGGAAGAAACGTTTCTGTGTAGGTTTAGAGGACCAATAGATCCTTCTACTTTATATCATAAATTAGCTGGAATTAAGAGAGGTGAAGGAGAATTGATTGACAATTTTAATGACAGGTTTCAAAAGGCCTATTCTAGGTTAGTAGCTCCTTACACAATAATGACAGATGCATTATTAGCCATGTATTATGTCGCCCTTGATCCATTAACTACTATGTTTGTCAAAAGAAAGGTTGACATAGATACAATATCCAAAGCTTATAAGGAGGCAGCCTCAGTAAACTAGGAAATGAGACAAACGACTTATAATCCATTTCTTAATGGAGGAAACCCTGGGGTACAAAGTCAAACACAATCCTGGAATGGAGTTCCTACACATAATACTCCATTGTTGAATCCAGTCCCTACATACACACCTATGTATAATCCTGTCCCAATCCAGGCTATAGCCCCTTATACTAGTAACACTATCAATAATAATTAGAGTAATGGTTAGTCTTTCTTTCAACCTCCTTAGGATACATTTGTGGCAAAAGCACAAGAGGATAGGGATGAAATTAAAGAAATTACCGCACACTTGAGAAGATTGACTACTAAAATGACACAACTGAGAAATAAAAATTTTGATGGTAGAAGTAACCAAGGGTACAGTCAAAATTATAACTAAAGCCAAAACTAGAACTATAACCCAAACCATAACCAGAATCATAATCAGAATTATAACCAAGGTCAGGGTTCTAATCAGGGTCAAAATCACAGTCAAAATCATAATCATAATCAAGGACAAGCAACACAAAATAGAGGACCTGTTGTAGATAATAGAACCTGGGGTAACAACAATAGGAATCAGAATCAGCCAAGGCCACCTAAGACATGGAATATAGGGCCAAATAATGGCACTCTAGCTTCGCCATTTGAGAATTTGGATAATCAGGATACAAAACAAACAGCTAGAATTCAAATGGCTAACGTAGCATTAAAGAATTGGTGTAGAATCCATAATAATAGTGCCCATGCTGAATTAGATTGCCCTTAGTTTCATCTAGCAGCAAGTATTTTCAATGTAGATGTACAGACTCATAGTTCTAATTTTCTAATTCCCAAAGGTAATGATATAGTGCCCTCAAGATATGAGTCTGCTTTATTCTTAGAGACTTCTACCTTTGCAACCAGAGAGGAAGAAGGCCAATTGTTACAGGATGAACCTTATTTTTGTGAGAACCTATATCCTGAATCAGCCTTAGTACTAAATGCATTTCAGTTTCCCTTTAAAACTGAAAATGAAATGTTATATGAAACAGAAGAGGTATAGGCTTTTCAACAGTCAAATAAAAATCATACATATAATTTGAGAAATAACACTAGGCCAGGAGGTCCTTTCACTACTTCCACTCCTAACAATTTCAATACTCCCCCAGATCTAAATGCTAGCAATAACCCTACTATACTAAAGGCCAATCATCATGTGAACAGTGGAACAACATCACCAAAAGTTCAAATAGGTAAAACAGAGACAGTAGAAACAATGAGGTTAATGAGTTACTTGTCAGAAGAGATAAAGAAAATTAAGGTTAGTATACCTTTATGTGAATTATTGAAAAGTCCAGGGATCAGAAATGCTTTCATAAAATTCTTGGATACATCTATGACAGGTGAGGTTTCTGCTGATATGAATGGTCCTAATAAAGATTCACAGCCTAAAGAAAAGAGTAGGAAAACTGAATAGCCTTCTAACACTAATGTGTTAATGTATGTAGATAAGAGAGAAGCACCTCCTTTCTTGTTAACCATTAGGATGTGTGGAAAGAACATACATAATTGCATGGTAGATTCTAGTGCATCAGTGAATGTAATGCCTTTAGGGATATGCAAAACTTTAGGGCTGACTCCTACTAAATCTGCCAAGGTTGTTACACAATTGGATAAAACTGAAGTTAATGTGATATGAGAACTGATGCATATTCAAATGGAGTTAGCCTCAGATCCTAGGGTGAGTTAATTTATTGACATTCAGATAGTAGATATACCTGACAATTATGGAATGTTGTTGAGCAGAGACTGGTCCAAAACATTGAATGGATATATGGCCACAGATTTTTCACATATGTGGTTACCTTGGAGGGGTGTTCCAAATCAAATTAGGATAGAAGATGAACCCAGGATGAAACACATGATTATAGAATATAATAGGACTAATGAAATATAGTATGCTTTTGTTGAACCTGGTGTTTATAGAGTCACTAACAAAGGGGTACAAATTGAGGAAATTCTAATGTTGAATTTTAAGGAAAAACGTGTCAATAAAGAAACAGTATTGTTCATTGAGTCCGATGAAAATTCTTCTGATGAAGAAGACAATGCAATAAATAGTTTTGGTCAGATCATTAGATAGGAAATGGAAGGGTGCATTGAACAAAATGTTCCAATTCAGTGCAAGTTATACAAAAACATGTGCAGAGTTCATGGTAAGCCTCATGCTGAGGAGAATTGTGGAATATGCAGAGACTGTTGAATATCAATACATAAAGTGTACAAAGGGAATGGAATTGCAAGAGGGAAAGGGTAATCCTAATCAACCAAAGAAGTACTTTCAGGATAATATGAAGGCGCTAATTCTAGATTTAGGAAAAGAAACAAAAAAAAAGTGTCTGTCATTCTGATTTACAAACTGAAAGTATAAATTTGAAAGCAGCACAAAATGAATTGCCCATGAAGAAATAGGGTAGTACCTCACATGTATTAGAAAAAGCAAAACATGCCAAAGTAAAAGGTCAAAAGAATAAAGAGGGCATGTGGACACTGAAATGTGATGGATCTAAATCTAAATAGGGTACAGGTGCAGGCATGGAACTCATAGATCCTAAGGGTAAGTCATTTTTAGCAGCATATAGGCTACAATTTCCTTGCACTAATAATGTAGCAGGATATGAAGCTTTGATCTACAGACTTGTGATGGCTATCAAGAAAAAGGTGAAAATGATCAGAGTGTTCTTAGATTCTGAGTTAGTGGTCAAACATGTAAGAAAGTTGTATGCATGCAATTATAAGAAGATGGTTTGTTATAGGCATAGGGTGTGGGATTTAATTGATTCATTTGATGCCTTTAACATAGAACACATTCCAAGAGAATTGAACCATAGGATAGATGCATTAGCAGTTGCTACTAGTACTTTGGAACCCTTAACATTGTTAGGTTTGAAGCAATTTGTTGTTGAATTGGTAAATGTTCCTAGTATACCCGATAATGTTACTCATTTTCAAGTATTTGAGGGAGATCAGCAAATTGTGGATTTTCTAACTTGTAATGAGGTGTTTGAAATTCAAATCATTGATGAGCAGGAAAGAATTGATGTGTCTTGGGATGAAGAAGACATAATCAATGTGAAAAGAAACTTGTTACCCAAAGGAGTAATTGAGTTAGAACAGATTTTTGACTTTGATGGGGTAGTAAGATAGAAGGACTTACCCAAAACTGAAGGGGGTAAATGTGATCCATACAACTTAGGAATAGACCAAAGTCCATAGAATGTACTAATTGGAAAGGGTTTCTCTGAGGAATTAAGAAAAGAAATTGTAGATGTTCTGAAAGAATATAAACATGTCATAAAATGGACATATGAAGATTTGAAAACATATGATACATCCATCATAACTCATGTGATACCATTGAAACCAGATGTTAAACCATTTAGGCAGAAACAAAGGCCTGTGAATGCCATTCTAGAGCCTTTAATCTTTGAAGAAGTTAAAAAATTGTTGTCTGCTAGAATAATTTTCCCAGTCAGACATTCAACCTGGGTAGCTAATCTAGTACCTGTGAGAAAGAAAAGTGGAGACATTAGGTTATGTGTAGACTTTAGAAATTTGAAAAAGGCCTCTGAAAAAGATAATTATCTCTTGCCGCCAATAGATGAAGTACTGCAAGCAGTTAATGGAGCTAAGATTTTGTCTTTTTTAGATGGATTTTCAGGATATAACCAAGTCTTAGTTGATAAAGAGGATAGGTTGAAGACTACTTTTACTTGCAAATGGGGAAATTATGCGTATAGAAGAATGCCTTTTGGTTTAATCAATGTAGGTGCCACTTTTGAAAGAGCCATGGACATTGCATTCCATGGACTATCAGGTAAATGCATTGTAATTTATATGGATGATTTAACTATTTATTCTAAGGATGCATCCACTCGTACTAAAGATTTGAGAAGAGTACTTAAAAGATGTGAAAGGTACAAAATTTCTCTTAACCCAAAGAAATGTTCATTCGGTGTAACTGAAGGAAAATTGTTAGGACATGTCATTTCTAAGAATGGGATATCCATTGATCCTAATAAAGTAGAAGGAATAAAGAATTTGCAATTACCAAATAGTAAGAAAGAATTAAAATCCTTTTTTGGTAAGATTAACTTTGTTATGAAGTTTAATATAGGATTTGCAGAAATTGTGCAACCATTGAATGTCATGCTTAAAAAGGATGCAAAGATAGAGTGGACACCAGTAGCTAAAGCTGCATTTGAAGATATTAAGGAAGCTATTTCTGATGCTCTTGTGCTAACAAGTCCAGATTATACAAAACCATTTTACATTTATTCTTTTGCATCTTCACATTCAGTTGCCGCTGCTTTGACACAAAAAGGAGAAGATAATGAAGAAAAGCCTATATCTTTCATGAGTGCACCTCTGAAGGATGCACAACTAAAATATCTTGATATAGAAAGATAGGCATTTGCACTAGTAAGAGTAGTGAAAAAGTTTAGACATTACATCTTACGCAGTCAAGTTAAGGCCATAGTACTAGATGCAGCCGTGGAGATGTTGCTGATGTAGAATGAACCTGGAGAGAAAAGAGCCAAATGGATTACAACATTGCAAGAGTTTGATATGGAAATTATCCCAATGAAGTTGGTTAGAGGACAAGCATTAGTACAAACCATAGCAAACATAGATCCAAATTTGGTAAAGCAGTAGAATGTGTTGAGTACTAATGATGTAGCAGGGTGGTATGATGATTTAAATACTTTTCTGATATCAGGGAAATATCCAAGTAAGATGAAATCTTCTCAGAGGATAGATTTAAAGATTAAGGCACAAAAGTACATGGTACAAGGAGGTCTTCTATTCAATAAGAATCATGAAGGCATATATTTAAGATGCTTAAACAGAATTGAAGCGGATAAGGTATTGTCAGAGTTTCATGATAAGTATGGAATTGCCCATGGTTCTCATCTAGCTACTACACATAAGATATTGAGAGCAAGGTGCTATTGGCCTACAATGTTTAAAGATACAGAGTCACATTTGAAGTTGTCACATCTGTCAAAGTACAACAGACAAGGGAAGAAATCAGGCTAATCCATTACAGCCAGTCATTGAGTCTAGGCCATTTGCACAATGGGGCTTAGATTTCATTGGAGTTATAAATCCTCCATCATCTGCAGGACATAATTTTATACTGACAGTAACAGACTATTGTACAAGGTGGACTAAAGCCACATGTTCCAAGTTTTCTACTACTAAAGTAGTTATCAAATTCCTTGAAGACAACATCATAACAAGGTTTGGAGCTCCATATGCACTGGTATGTGATAATGGCCCTATATTTTCTTCTTTGAAATTTTCTAAATGGGATTTTGAATATGGGATAGTTTTAAAGTTTTCTTCAAATTATTATCCTCAGGGGAATGGATTAGCTGAGTCTACAAATAAGATATTATTGGATATAATCAAGAATCTAATTGAAAAGAATCCTAGAGAATGGAACACATTGCTGAAGTATGCGCTATGGGTAGATAGGACTAAGGTTAAGTCAGCCTTAGGCAATGCATCTTATCACCTAGTTTATGTGACTGATCCCATACTTCCAGTGAATTTAAGAATACTTGTCTGGAAGTTTGCTAATGAATATTTAGGCTTTGATGATCACAGGGAAGCTAGAATAATCCAAATGTTGCAATTGGATGAGAAAAGAGATCAAGCCATTGAGAAATTTGCCAAACATCAAGCAGTGGTTAAGAGATGGTTTGATAAAAGAGAAAGAGTCAAAATCTTTAGAATATCCAACTTAGTGTTGTGCTAGGATAAAGCACATGAAAAGAAGGGAAATCATAGAAAATTTGACAAGTTATGGTTAGGTCCATTACAGGTCTAAGAAATAATAGGAGACAATACATTTAGGCTCAAGACCTTGACTGGGGAAGATGTGCCATTACCAGTTAATGGCCAACATTTGAAACATTACTTTCAGGCTTGAGGTGAGGGCATTTGGGATGTTCTGTATAATAGTGTAGATGGTGTACAATTTTGTTTTGTTTGGTGTTGTTTTTGTTTGTTTTGTTTGTTTTACTTTGTCGTGTTGTTTTGCCTTGGTACGGATGTTTGTTTTATTTTGAAGTATACAGGAGCAGACTAACAACCACTGAAAATAATAGAAAATTCAAAACATTCAGGTTAATTATTTGAAATTTATGCATAACTTGTTGTGACTGTCATGAATGTAGAAAGTTAGTTGAATTGTGAAATTTTGTATTCAATAACTGTGGGTTGAGTATTCAAGGGAAGTTTCTCACAATGACACACCTAAAATTCTTGGGTTTGTTGAACCTACCAGTGTAGATATTAGGTGAAAAATTAGAGGTCACTCTTGCTACCATTACAATTCTTAGCTTAATTTTGGCAAGTGATCATTCCTTGCATCATGAAGTTACAACTGTAATATCTTATGAAATCTCTATCTTATCTACAATATAAAAATAATAAAATAATAATATTAATTTACTGAAAATCTAGATTAAGCCATCTAAGTAACTCTACCGGGGCTATAGACGCTTGCCGGCACTGGGGCTCTACTTAGGAGAATTGTAACAATAACCTTGTCGGGGCTATAGATGCCTACTGGTAGTAGGGCTATATCCGATTGGTTATGAGGGAATGACATCAACTATGTAGGTTAATATCAGTCATTGGTTTGTTCAACTGATTTTCAAGATGAGGATTATTAATCACGTACACCCACTTAAACTGAAAGAAAAAATTCATGCACCTTATTGAATATATTATGTCTCAAGTTGGATTATGATTTGCAGAAAAGATAGTTGGAAATTATGAATTTATTTCATTTGGTTTCCTTTAATTGTTTAAATTTAGTTGTTGTGATGCTCACAACACACCCCATTTTACTTCTTAGCAAAATGAGGACCCCTGTTGTGGTTGTGGCTTTTGCTTGTGTGTTGTTCTACTTGGTGGTAAAAGGGGAAAAGGGAGTGAATGTTACAAAACTTATTGAAAATAAAGAAAATAGCATGAAGTACCAGGGCAGAGTATGGGTGGATTTCTTGTCAAAAAATAAGTAAGGGTTTCTTTTTGAACCATTTTAGAATTCCCAATATTTTGCAAGTTATATGTGTTTTTTGGTAAATGCACTATAGGAGGGTTTGTATGTTGCATATACAAAGTCGTTTGTATGTCAAGTCATTGAATAAGTCACATAAGAGAGTTATCAAGTTTACTGCATCCTTGTACTTGTATGTATTTCGCTAACGTTGTATTCTTACATACAAGTCGGGCTTGATAGAGTTCGGAATTAAAATGAATAATCAGTTAAGTCCATCAGGTGTATTTTAAGTTTGTATGTGATGCAAAGCACTTCAAATAATGCAAACAACCTATCACTGCAGGTGAAACTTTAAACCTTCAAGACAACAACTCTCACTGTCACTGGTTCATAACAGAAATTAAACTTTTAATAAGCAGGGTTCTTATTCAAAACTACACATGTTCATGATCCAAGGTGAGGGAGGACTTCAGGGTACACCTTCCAAGAAGCTTAACTCCATCTAACATTCCTTCAACTCCACTACACAGACCTTCCTTGGGGTGGCTGTCTCCTAGGAGGACTGTCAGAGACAATGAAAGGCAAAGTGGAGAGTTGTCTTAGGGAAATCTCTCCCTACTCCTTGTCTTGGATCCATGTTCAGATCTAGGGCTCCTCCCACCAGTCTCAACACCTTCATTCACCAACATTTCACTTCCTTGTCACTAGTTACCATCTAGTTGTTGTTGTCCATCTCCAAAGTCATAACACACAGCTATGCAGGGTCACTTATATGACCAACACAGTCTAAGCCATCCTCCTGCTCTCACAACCTCTACAAGCCCCTGCACTAGCTATCATATAGCTCATTCCTCTGACTAGGGGTAGGAAGGATCAAAGGAATGAGGAGAGGCTCATTGGCTCCTCAGAAAAAACCCTAGATTAGGTTTAGGACAGTCTCCCACAAAACAGTGATTCTCTCACACCTCAGCTAATGTCAAGACCTCAAACAAGATCCAAACTAAAGTTACTTCAGTACCCTAACCATCCACTACAAACACATGCTATGGCTATTTCGTATAGGTATGGATTTCTTAGAAAAACAACGAATTATTTAATGGAGATAGCAATTTCTAAAAGATGGTTTGTGAGAAACAAATGATATCTTCCCTCTAGATCATTGTCAAGACTCCTCACTATGCTCAAACCCAAGCTATCAGCTCCTACTTTCCATCCAATATGCAAATGGACTATGACAAATCCGTACAGGAGTATAGTACGGTAGGAAACAGCATAAAAATAGAAAAAACACAGAAAAGCAGGAAAAAACAGTGGTTTTCTTCTTTTTTATTTCATCTCCACCAAATATGTCTTTACAATCAATCCTCCCTTGGCTTAAAATAAGCCTCAACATTTGCATGGAGTCGTTGGGTTGATGCAACTTCCCAACCATCGGGCTTTTCTCTTGATTTGTAACTGCAGTCACCATTTCTGCTTTAGTAACTGTCTTCTTTTACCGATTGTAGTGACTATTTTAAGTAAACAATGTTTTGTTTAATATTTGATTAACCTTGGACAAAGTTTTAACCCACATTCTAACCTTGACATGCTTCTAACAATCATGATTGCCTCTTACACACATCAGGAGGGCTACAAACGTATAAGACTTCCTATACAATATGACTGTCCTCCTTTACAATACAAGAGTAGATAATAGACACTTGGACATAGTCCTACTACTAGCATGGCTTTCAAGCCTTATTACAGTATTAAATGGTCTCAAGGGCCCAATTGACTCAAACAAACAACTTGAACATTAACCAAAACTTAGACATCTAGGTGCTATTGCACCATACTCCCTGGCATGATGAAAACTCTTGTCCAAAGAGTTAGGGGATCTGCACCATCCATTCTTCCATCTTGTTTGGATGTTCCTCTGACTAGTAACAGGAAACATTAACTCTCCAAGAGTTATCTTCCTTTTTCTCCAACCTACATGGCTCCTGTAAACAGTGTTAGTACCAAAAAACCTGTTTTGGTGTCCTTGTCTAGGACCTTGCTGCTACAATTCTTCTGGTCTTCCCAACTGGAGGTTCTTATTCATTCCTCCCTGTACTATCTGTTGTTTGCCTTCCTTCTTCTGCCTCTTTATAGGGCAATCAATGTCTCCAACCTTGACATAACTCAAGTATGAAGCTTGCTACTATTTAGGACTGTCATCCACCTTCTGTTGTTGCGACTATTCCTGCTGCTTCCCATCATCCTTAACCTGCATACTCAACTGTAGTTTCTCTCCAAAACAAATAGTGACATGTTTCTTCTTCTCTTCACAAGTTAAAGGTATCAGTTTGAACTTCTTACCATCTTTGTGCACCACATAGTTATTAGTGTAACCATCATGAATAGTCCTTCTCAAGTGTTGCCATGGCCTACCCAAAATAATATGCCCACATGTCATAGGAATAACATTACACAAAACATAGTCTTGATATGGACCAATTGTAAAATCAACATATGCCTTCTAGTAACCATTACCTGCTGCTCTTGACTCACCGAAGTGACATTGTAAGGACTAGGATGATCAAAAGTTTTCAATCCCAACTTGTGCACCATTTCCCAAGAAACTAGATTATCATGAGAACTTGAATCTATAATCAACTTGCATATCTTTCCATGGCTTAAACAATTAGTTCTGAAAATAGATACCTGTGGTGGTCGCTGTATCTTGCCTTTGTCCACCATGAGCATTTCTCCAACCATCATTGGAGAGGCTGATGACATTTCCAGTTCTTCTGGCTTCTCCTCCTCTTGTGCCAAGTGAACTCTTCTATCCTTGGTCTTGTCAACACCATCCTTCTTAGGACAGTTGAAAGATGTGTGTCCCACCTCATTGTAGTGATAACATCTGCCTGTGAACACTCCTCTACTTGATCCAAATCTACCTCCACCTCTATATCCACCTCTCTGATCTGTAGAAATCTCATTACCCTTCTCATTGCTGTTCTGAACTTCAGTAGTAGGTCTGCCCCTACCTCTGTATCCTCTTCCACTACCTCCTTGCCTTTCTTGCTTCCTCTTTACCCTCTCTTCAGCCATTATAGCTAATTGAAAACACTCTCCAAGTGATTTTGGTACTGCCAAACCAATCTCATCTTGCAAGTTATACATAAGCCCATTAAGGTACCTTGCCACCTTCTCTTCTTCATCTTCTAATCCCCCTCTGATACTAAGCTTATGAAATTGCTTAGTATAGGACATAACATCCACGTCCTTCTATTACAGATTCTGCCTCATCCTCTTTGTCTGAATGGAGTAATCAGATGGAAGGAATTGATCCTTCATCATATCCTTCATCCTAACCCAAGAAGTGATTTTTGATGCAGCTCTAGCCATTCTTTCTGTCTGCACACTACTCCACCAAGTAAGTGTTGTTCCTCTCTATTTTGTTTTTGCAGATTTGATCTTCTTCTCATCATTCATCTCCTCATACTTAAATTTTTTTTCAAGGGCATCTATCCACCCTAACACCTCTTCACTATCCATCTTCCCTTGATAGATAGGTAACTCTATGTTTGCCTTTGTTCCAATTCCTTGGATTGCCTTCAGTAATCTGACAAACTTCATTTCTTCAGCATCTAACTTATCCTTAGGAGGATTCTCATCTACCTCCTCATCTCCTTCTGAACCATCTTGTTCATCCTTTCTAGGATTCTTCTCCAATGCTTCCAATCTAGCCAAGATTGATGCATTGTCCCTTCTTACTTGCCTCAACTCTCTTTCCCTGGTAGCATCATGCTCTCTTCTATCCCTCAACTCTTTTTCTCTAGCCTCTAAGGCTTCTCTCAACTCATTGTTCTCATAGCCATTTGATTCTTAGGAGGCATCTTCACAAACTCTCGCAAACTCTTACTGTTTCACAAGAAGCTTTACTCCCTCAAGGACCTACTTGTGGCTCTGATACCACAAATGATGTAGAGCATCTATGATAGCAGAAGCATGATTCAAACTCCACATGCAACAACTCACAAGTTCACTGTTTTCTCTAGAGATTCACACTCCTCACCATGAAGGGCTTCAACACAATAGCCAACTTGATCTTGACATGCAACATGAGGGAGGAATCCAAGAAACCTTTCAAGATGTCTATCTCCAAACAAGACTCCCTCTAACCAACCAAGCAGGGTCTGCAGGACAGCAGTCCTTATTCTACCTTCCCAGGACAGTCACAACCTTATTAATCCATTAGTAAAACAGTCACACTACCTCCTTGGGGTAGTCTCCCTCTATGCAAACACAATCTCATTGCCACTTATCAAACCTATAACATGCATTCAACCTCATGCCTTTATTGGCAAAGAAATAACATGATGAACAAAACTATTACCTTCTTGATATGACTGCAGTCCTTCTCTGAATTCTTGATCATGGTTTTGCAGGGTCATTCACATGCCCAAAATCATTCTACACCATCCTCCTACTCTCATAACCTCTACAAGCCCCTACACTAGCTATCATAAAACTCATTCCTCTGACCAGGGGCAGGAAGGATCAAAGGAATGAGAGGCTCATTGGCTGCTCAGAAAAAACCTTAGATTAGGTTTTAGGACAGTCTCCCACAAAACAATGATTCTCTCACACCTCAACTAATGTCAAGACCTCAAACAAGATCCAAACTAAAGTTACTTTAGGACCCTAACCATCCACTACAAACATATGCTATGACTATTCCGTACAGGTACCGAATTCTCAGAAAAATAGTGAATTATTTAATGGAGACAGCAATTTCTAAAAGACGGTTTGTGAGAAACAAATGATATCTTCCCTCTAGATCATTGTCAAGACTCCTCACTATGCTCAAACCCAAGCTATCACCTCATACTTTCCATCCAATATGCAAATGGAATATTACAAATCCGTACAGGAGTATAGTACGGTAGGAAACAACAGAAAAATAGAAAAAACACAGAAAAGTAGGAAAAAAATAGTGGTTTTCTTCTTTTTTATTTCATCTCCACCAAATATGTCTTTACAATCAATCCTCCCTTGGCTTAAAACAAGCCTCAACATTTGCATGCAGTGGTTGGGTCAATGCAACTTCCCAACCATCAGGTTTTTCTCTTGATTTGTAACTGCAGTCACCATTTCTATTTTAGTAACTGTCTTCTTTTACCGACTGTAGTGATTTTTTTAAGTAAACAATGTTTTGTTTAATATTTGATTAACCTTGGACAAGGTTTTAACCCACATTCTAACCTTGACATGCTTCTAACGATCATGATTGCCTCCTACACACATTAGGAGGGCTACAAACCTATAAGACTACCTATACAATATGAGTGTCCTCCTTTACAATATGAGAGTAGATAATAGACACTTGGACAAGTCCTACTACTAGCATGGATTTCAAGCCTTATTACAGTATTAAATGGTCTCAAGGACCCAATTGACTCAAACAAACAACTTGAACATTAACCAAAACTTAGACATCTAGGTGCTCCTACACCATACTCCCTGACATGATGAAAACTCTTACCCCAAGAGTTAGGGGATCTACCCCATCCATTCTTCCATCTTGTTGGGATGTTCCTCTGACTGGTGATAGGAAACATGAACTCTCTAAGAGTTATCTTCCTCTTTCTCCAACCTGCATGGCTCCTGTAAACAGTGTTAGTACCAAAAAACCTATTTTGGTGTCCTTGTCTAGAACCTTGTTGCTACAATTCTTCTAGTCTTCCCAACTGGAGGTTCTGATTCATTTCTCCCTGTACTATCTGATGTTTTCCTTCCTTCTTCTGCCTCTTTATAGGGCAATCAATGTCTCCAACCTTGAAATAACTCAAGTCCGAAGCCTGCTGCTATTTAGGACTGTCATCCACCTTCTGCTGTTGCAACTGTTCCTGTTGCTTCCCATCATCCTTAACCTGCATCCTCAATTGTAGTTTCTCTCCAAAATAAATAGTGACATGTTTCTTCTTCTCTTCACAAGGTAAAGGTATTAGTTTGAACTTCTTACCATCTTTGTGCACCACATAGTTATTAGTGTAACTAGCATGAATAGTCCTTCTCAAGTGTTGCCATGGCCTACCCAAAATAATATGCCCACATGTCATAGGAATAACATCACACAAAACATAGTCCTGATATGGACCAATTGTAAAATCAACATATGCCTTCTTAGTAACCATTACCTGCTGCTCTTGACTCACCCAAGTGACATTGTAAGGACTAGGATGATCAAAAGTTTTCAATCCCAATTTGTGCACCATTTCCCAAGAAACTAGATTATCATGAGAACCTGAATCTATAATCAACTTGCATATCTTTCCATGGCTTAAAAAATTAGTTCTGAAAATAGATACCTGTGGTGGTTGCTATATCTTGCCTTTGTCCACCATGAGCATTTCTCCAACCATCATTGGAGAGGCTGATGACATTTCTAGTTCTTCTGGCTTCTCCTCCTCTTGTGCCAAGTGAACTCTTCTATCCTTGGTCTTGTCAACACCATCCTTCTTAGGACAGTTGAAAGATGTGTGTCCCACCTCATTGCAGTGATAACATCTGCCTGTGAACACTCCTCTACCTGATCCAAATCTACCTCCACCTCTATATCCACCTGTCTGATATGTAGAAATCTCCTTACCCTTCTCATTGTTGTTCTGAACTTCAGTAGTATGTCTACCCCTACCTCTGTATCCTCTTCCACTACCTCCTTGCCTTTCTTGCTTCCTCTTTACCCTCTCTTCAGCCCTTATAGCTAACTCAAAACACTCTCCAAATGATTTTGGTACTACCAAACCAATCTTGTCTTGCATGTTATACATAAGTCCATTAAGGTACCTTGCCACCTTCTCTTCTTCATCTTGTAATCCCCCTCTGATACTAAGCTTATGAAATTGCTTAGTATAGGACATAACATCCATGTCCTTCTATTTCAGATTGTGCCTCATCCTCTTTGTCTGAATGGAGTAATCAGATGGAAGGAATTGATCCTTCATCATATCCTTCATCCTACCCCAAGAAGTGATTTTTGATGCACGTCTAGCCACTCTTTCTGTCTGCACACTACTCCACCAGGTAAGTGTTGTTCCTCTCTGTTTTGTTTTTACAAATATGATCTTCTTCTCATCATTCATCTCCTCATACTCAAAAAAATTTTCAAGGGCATCTATCCACCCTAACACCTCTTCACTATCCATCTTCCCTTGATAGATAGGTAACTCAATGTTTGCCTTTGTTCCACTTCCTTGGATTGCCTTCAGCAATCTCAAAAACTTCATTTCTTCAGCATCTAACTCATCCTTAGGAGGATTCTCATCTACCCCGTCATCTCTTTCTAAACCATCTTGTTCATCCTTTCTAGGATTCTTCTCCAATGCTTCCAATCTAGCCAAGATTGATGTATTCTCCCTTCTTACTTGCCTCAACTCTCTTTCTCTAGTAGCATCCTGCTCTCTTCTGTCCCTCAACTCTTTTTCTCTAGCCTCTAAGGCTTCTCTCAACTCATTGTTCTCCCTAGCCATTTGATTCTTAGGAGGCATCTTCACAAACTCTCACATACTCTTACTGTTTCACAAGAACCTTTACACCCTCAAAGACCTACTAGTGGCTCTGATACCACAAATGATGTAGAGCATCTATGACAGTAGAAGCATGATTCAAACTCCACATGCAACAACTCACAAGTTCACTATTTTCTCTAGAGATTCACACTCCTCAGCATGAAGGGCTTCAACACAATAACCAACTTGATCTTGACATGCAACATGAGGGAGGACTCCAAGAAACCTTCCAAGATGTCTAACTCCAAACAAGACTCCCTCTAACAGACCAAGTAGGGTCTGCAGGACAGCAGTGCTTATTCTGCCTTCCCAGGACAGTTACAACCTTATTACTCCATTAGTAAAATAGTCACACTACCTCCTTGGGGTAGTCTCCCTCTATGCAAACACAATCTCATTTCCACTTATCAAACCTATAACATGCATTCAACCTCATGCCTTTATTGGCAAAGCAATAACATGATGAACAAAACTATTACCTTCTTTATATGACTGTAGTCCTTCTCTGAATTCTTAATCATGGTTCTGTAGGGTCATTCACATGCCCAAACTCATTCTACACCATCCCCCTACCCTCATAACCTCTACAAGCCCCTGCACTAGCTATCATACAACTCATTCCTCTGACCAAGGGTAGGAAGGATCAAAGGAATGAGAGGCTCATTGGCTGCTCAGAAAAAACCATAAATTAGATTTTAGGACAGTCTCCCATAAAACAGTGATTCTCTCACACCTCAACTAATGTCAAGACCTCAAATAAGATCTAAACTAAAGTTACTTTAGTACCCTAACCATCCACTACAAACACATGCTATGACTATTCCGTACAGGTATGGATTTGTCAGAAAAATAGTGAATTATTTAATGGAGACAGCAATTTCTAAAAGAAGGTTTGTGAGAAAGAAATGATATCCTCCCTCTAGATCATTGTCAAGACTCCTCACTATGCTCGAACCCAAGCTATCACCTCCTACTTTCCATCCAATATGCAAATGGACAATGACAAATCCGTACAGAAGTATAGTGCGACAGGAAACAACGGAAAAATAGAAAAAACAAAGAAAAGTAGGAAAAAAATGGTGCAGGAGCACCTACCTGACAGCTGGCCTCCATGAGGCAGTTAGTTTGTTTTAGGTCTGGTTAATGTTTCCAAGAAGGTCTGATAAGACCAATGCATGTAATAAGGTCATGTTGACCAGACTTTACTATTTTTAGCTAGGTTGTTAGGACAGCTGTTATGCTGTGTGTTCAGTTGGATCCTCCCAGCCGCTTGGAAGCTCCCAGCCGCTTGGAAGCTCCCAGCCGCTGGGAATCGAGTGGTAGTACTCGCAGGAATTCCTATTTATGTAGTAGGAGCGGTTGGATTTAGATATAGATCGATCATCGATCAGACTGTGCAGAGAGTGAGATAGAGGGAGAGACTGAATATTGTATTTGCATCTTTTGAAATCAATAAGGAGATCCTATTGTGTCACTTCTCTGTTGGATTCCTTTGTGTAATCGAGTTGCTGTTTTGGTGGTTTCATGGATTCGCTGATCCATTCCACCGGTTGATTCGTCGAATCGGTGGAATGGCTATGTACAGTAGTTTAGGATTTAGTCTGCATTTTGTGTTCGTTTGCATGCAGGTGTGCAGGATCGCAGTCGAAAGGTGTTGAGGACCCTAGCATGGGTATGTGCTAGGTTGTGCTGATAGTTCGAGTCTGGAAGATCGCCCTGAAAGTAGATCGGGTCACCTCAGGAGGTTCAGCGGATCGAAAATTCACTAAGGTTGGAAAATCCATCGCAACGGCATCATCAGGATATTTCTGTGTATATCCTGCAGTTACTTCGGGTGTCATTCGAGTAAGTGGAGATGAGCATGATGCAGTCAATTGCATAAGGTGAATGTGTTTTGGGGTGATCATCATCAGGTGTTGCCGAGGAGGAGTGTATCGGCATAAGGTAGAAGATCAGGTTGATAAAACCATTGCGGGCCGATAATGTTAAGTTTGGCCGACAGCAGGATATTGAAGGAACTGCATGTGACGTCATCGTCATCAAGATAATCATCATCAGGATATCGGGGTGACGTAAGCATCGAAGGAAGGGTGCATGAGGTTGTCGTCATAAGGATATATGGGAGGAACTGGATGTTCTATATCCTGCTGATGAACATGATGTTGAACATCATGATGATGAAGATAGCGGATGGTGGTAAGATGAACAGTGAACATCAGGAGGATGTTTGCGCTTACCGAATATGATGATGCTGCCGATAGCCGGATATGATGATGCTGCTGACAGGCGAAAGGTCGAAGGTTTGTCTGCAGGAGGATATCGGTCGGCAGAGTAAATATGATGATGCTGACAGTGTTAAGGAAAATATGATGATGATGATGATGGGTTTTAGGCATACATGATGTATGTCAAGGTTTTAGTGTGGATGCCTCTGCATCAAAAAATAGTGGTTTTCTTCTTTTTTATTTCATCTCCACCAAATATGTCTTTACAATCAATCCTCCCTTGGCTTAAAACAAGCCTCAACATTTGCATGGAGTGGTTGGGTTGATGCAACTTCCCAACCATCGGGCTTTTCTCTTGATTTGTAACTGCAGTCACCATTTATGTTTTAGTAATTGTCTTCTTTTACTGACTGTAGTGACTGTTTTAAAAAAACAATGTTTTGTTTAATATTTGATTAACCTTGGACAAGGTTTTAACCCACATTCTAACATTGACATGCTTCTATCCATCATGATTGCCTCCTACACACATTAGGAGGGCTATAAACCTATAAGACTGCCTTTACAATATGATTGTCCTCCTTTACAATATGAGAGTAGATAATAGACACTTGGACATAGTCCTACTACTAGCATGGATTTCAAGCCTTATTAAAGTATTAAATGGTCTCAAGGACCCAATTGACTCAAACAAACAACTTGAACATTAACCAAAACTTAGACATCTAGGTGCTCCTACACCATACTCCCCGGCATGATGAAAACTCTTATCCCAAGAGTTAGGGGATCTGCTCCATCCATTCTTCCATCTTCTTGGGATGTTCCTCTAACTGGTGACAAGAAACATGAACTCTCCAAGAGTTATCTTCCTCTTTCTCCGACTTGCATGGCTCCTGTAAACAGTGTTAGTACCAAAAAACTTGTTTTGGTGTCCTTGTCTAGGACCTTACTGCTACAATTCTTCTGGTCTTCCCAACTGGAGGTTCTGATTCATTCCTCCCTATACTATCTGTTGTTTGCCTTCCTTCTTCTGCCTCTTTATAGGGTAATCAATGTCTCCAACCTTGACATAACTCAAGTCCGAAGCCTGCTACTCTTTAGGACTCTCATCCACCTTCTGCTGTTGCAACTGTTCCTGTTGCTTCCCATCATCCTTAACCTGCATACTCAACTGTAGTTTCTCTCCAAAACAAATAGTGACATGTTTCTTCTTCTCTTCACAAGGTAAAGGTATCAGTTTGAACTTCTAACCATCTTTGTGCACCACATAGTTATTAGTGTAACCATCATGAATAGTCCTTCTCAAGTGTTGCGATGGCCTACCCAAAATAATATGCCAACATGTCATAGGAATAACATCACACAAAACATAGTCCTGATATGGACCAATTGTAAAATCAACATATGCCTTCTTAGTAACCATTACCTGCTACTCTTGACTCACCCAAGTGACATTGTAAGGACTAGGATGATCAAAATTTTTCAATCCCAACTTGTGCACCATTTCCCAAGAAACTAGATTATCATGAGAATCTGAATCTATAATCAACTTGCATATCTTTCTATGGCTTAAACAATTAGTTCTAAAAATAGATACCTGTGGTGGTTGCTGTATCTTACCTTTGTCCACCATGAGCATTTCTCCAACCATCATTGGAGAGGCTGACGACATTTTTGGTTCTTCTGGCTTCTCCTCCTCTTGTTCCAAGTGAACTCTTCTATCCTTGGTCTTGTCAACACCATCCTTCTTAGGATAGTTGAAAGATGTGTGTACCACCTCATTACAGTGATAACATCTGCCTGTGAACACTCCTCTACCTGATCCAAATCTACCTCCACCTCTATATCCACCTCTCTGATCTGTAGAAATCTCCTTACCCTTCTCATTGCTGTTCTGAACTTCAGTAGTAGGTCTGCCCCTACCTCTGTATCCTCTTCCACTACCTCCTTGCCTTTCTTGCTTCCTCTCTACCCTCTCTTCAGCCCTTATAGCTAACTGAAAACACTCTCCAAGTGATTTTTGAACTATCAAATCAATCTCACCTTGCAAGTCATACATAAGCCCATTAAGGTACCTTGCCACCTTCTCTTATTCATCTTCTAATCCCCCTCTGATACTAAGCTTATGAAATTGCTTAGTATAGAACATAACATCCATGTCCTTCTATTTCAGATTCTGCCTCATCCTCTTTATTTGAATGGAGTAATAGGATGGAAGGAATTGATCATTCATCATATCCTTCATCCTACCCCAAGAAGTGATTTTTGATGCACCTCTAGACACTCTTTCTGTCTGCACACTACTCCACCAGGTAAGTGTTGTTCCTCTCTATTTTGTTTTTGCAAATTTGATCTTCTTCTCATCATTCATCTCCTCATACTCAAAATTTTTTTCAAGGGCATCTATCCACCCTAACACCTCTTCACTATCCATCTTCCCTTGATAGATAGGTAACTCTATGTTTGCCTTTGTTCCACTTCCTTGGATTGCATTTAGCAATCTCACAAACTTCATTTCTTCAGCATCTAACTCATCCTTAGGAGGATTCTCATCTACCTCCTCATCTCCTTCTGAACCATCTTGTTCATCCTTTCTAGGATTCTTCTCCAATGCTTCCAATCTAGCCAAGATTGATGCATTCTCCCTTCTTACTTGCCTCAACTCTCTTTCCCTGGTAGCATCCTACTCTCTTCTGTCCCTCAACTCTTTTTCTCTAGCCTCTAAGGCTTGTCTCAACTCATTGTTCTCCCTAGCCATTTGATTCTTAGGAGGCATCTTCAAAAACTCTCACAAACTCTTACTGTTTCAAAAGAACCTTTACTCCCTCAAGGACCTACTAGTGGTTCTGATACCACAAATGATGCAGAACATCTATAATAGCAGAAGCATGATTCAAACTCCACATGCAACAACTCACAAGTTCACTGTTTTCTCTAGAGATTCACACTCCTCACCATGAAGGGCTTCAACAAAATAACCAACTTGATCTTGACATGCAACATGAGGGAGGACTCCAAGACACCTTCCAAGATGTCTAACTCCAAACAAGAATCCCTCTAACCCACCAAGCAGGGTTTGCAGGACAGTAGTCCTTATTCTGCCTTCCCAGGACAATCACAACCTTATTACTCCATTAGTAAAACAGTCACACTACCTCCTTGGGGTAGTCTCCCTCTATGCAAACACAATCTCATTGCCACTTATCAAACCTATAACATGCATTCAACCTCATGCCTTTATTGGTAAAGCAATAACATGATGAACAAAACTATTACCTTCTTGATATGACTGCAGTCCTTCTCTGAATTCTTGATCATGGTTCTGCAGGGTCATTCACATGCCCAAACCCATTCTACACCATCCTCCTACCCTCATAACCTCTACAAGCCCTTGCACTAGCTATCAGTCAACTCATTCCTCTGACCAGGGCCAGGAAGGATCAAAGGAATGAGAGGCTGGCTGCTCAGAAAAAACCCTAGATTAGGTTTTAGGATAGTCTCCCACAAAATAGTGATTCTCTCACACCTCAACTAATGTCAAGACCTCAAACAAGATCCAAACTAAAGTTACTTCAGTACCCTAACCATCCACTACAAACACATGCTATGACTATTCCGTACAGGTATGCATTTCTTAGAAAAATAGTGATTTAATGGAGACATCAATTTCTAAAAGATGGTTTGTGAGAAACAAATGATATCTTCCCTCTAGATCATTGTCAAGACTCCTCACTATGCTCAAAACCAAGCTATCACCTCCTACTTTCCATCCAATATGCAAATGGACTATGACAAGTCAGTACAGGAGTATAGTACGGCAGGAAACAACAAAAAAATAGAAAAAACATAGAAAAGCAAGAAAAAAATAGTGGTTTTCTTCTTTTTTATTTCATCTCCACCAAATATGTCTTTACAATCAATCCTCCCTTGGCTTAAAATAAGCCTCAACATTTGCATGGAGTGGTTGGGTCAATGCAACTTCCCAACCATCGGGCTTTTCTCTTGATTTGTAACTGCAGTCACCATTTCTGTTTTAGTAACTATCTTCTTTTACCGACTGTAGTGACTATTTTAAGTAAACAATGTTTTGTTTAATATTTGATTAACCTTGGACAAGGTTTTAACCTACATTCTAACCTTGACATGCTTCTAACCATCATGATTGTGTCCTAGACACATTAGGAGGGCTACAAACCTATAAGACTGCCTTTACAATATGACTGTCCTCCTTTACAATATGAGAGTAGATAATAGACGCTTGGACATAGTCCTACTGCTAGCATGGATTTCAGGCCTTATCATAGTATTAAATGGTCTCAAGGACCCAATTGACTCAAACAAACAACTTGAACATTAACCAAAACTTAGACATCTAGGTGCTCCTGCACCATACTCCCCGACATGACGAAAAATCTTGTCCCAAGAGTTAGGGAATCTGCTCCATTCATTCTTCCATCTTGTTGGGATGTTCCTCTGATTGGTGAAAGGAAACATGAACTCTCCAAGAGTTATCTTCCTCTTTCTCTAGCCTGCATGGCTCTTGTAAACAGTGTCAGTACCCAAAAACCTATTTTGGTGTCCTTGTCTAGGACCTTGCTGCTACAATTCTTCTAGTCTTCCCAACTGGAGGTTCTGATTCATTCCTCCCTGTACTATCTACTATTTGCCTTCCTTCTTCTACCTCTTTATAGGGCAATCAATGTCTCCAACCTTGACATAACTCAAGTCTGAAGCCTGCTGCTCTTTAGGACTATCATCCACCTTCTGCTGTTGCAACTATTCCTGTTGCTTCCCATCATCCTTAACCTGCATACTCAACTGTAGTTTCTCTCCAAAACAAATAGTGACATGTTTCTTCTTCTCTTCACAAGGTAAAGGTATCAGTTTGAATTTCTTACCATCTTTGTGCACCACATAGTTATTAGTGTAACCATCATGAATAGTCCTTCTCAAGTGTTGCCATGGCCTACCCAAAATAATATGCCCACATGTCATAGGAATAACATCACACAAAACATAGTCCTAATATGGACCAATTGTAAAATCAACATATGCCTTCTTAGTAACCATTACCTGCTTCTCTTGACTCACCCAAGTGACATTGTAAGGACTAGGATGATCAAAAGTTTTCAATCCCAACTTGAGCACCATTTCCCAAGAAACTAGATTATCATGAAAACCTAAATCTATAATCAACTTGCATATCTTTCCATGGCTTAAACAATTAGTTCTGGAAATAGATACTTGTGGTGGTTGTTGTATCTTGCCTTTGTCCACCATGAGCATTTTTCCAACCATCATTGGAGAGGCTGATGACATTTCCAGTTCTTCTGGCTTCTCCTCTCTTGTGCCAAGTGAACTCTTCTATCCTTGGTCTTGTCAACACCATCCTTCTTAGGACAGTTGATAGATGTGTGTCCCACCTCATTGCACTGATAACATCTGCTTGTGAACACTCCTCTACCTGATCCAAATCTACCTCCACCTCTATATCCACCTCTCTGATCTATAGAAATCTCCTTACCCTTCTCATTGCTCTTCTAAACTTCAGTAGTAGGTCTGCCCCTACCTCTGTATCCTCTTCCACTACCTCCTTGCCTTTCTTGCTTCCTCTTTACCCTCTCTTCTGCCCTTATAGCTAACTATAAACACTCTCCAAGTGATTTTGGTACTGCCAAACCAATCTCATCTTGCAAGTTATACATAAGCCCATTAAGGTACCTTGCCACCTTCTCTTCTTCATCTTCTAATTCCCCTCCAATACTAAGCTTATGAAATTGCTTAGTATAGGACATAACATCCGTGTCCTTCTATTACATATTCTGCCTCATCCTCTTTGTCTGAATGGAGTAATCAGATGGAAGGAATTGATCCTTCATCATATCCTTCATCCTACCCCAAGAAGTGATTTTTGATGCACCTCTAGCCACTCTTTCTATCTGTACACTACTCCACCAAGTAAATGTTGTTCCTCTTTGTCTTGTTTTTGCAAATTTGATCTTCTTCTCATCATTCATCTCCTCATACTCAAAAAAAATTTCAAGGGCATATTCCACCCTAACACCTCTTCACTATCCATCTTCCCTTGATAGACAGGTAACTCTATGTTTGCCTTTGTTCCACTTCCTTGGATTGCCTTCAGCAATCTCACAAATTTCATTTCTTCAGGATCTAACTCACCCTTAGGAGGATTCTCATCTACCTCCTAATCTCCTTCTGAACAATCTTGTTCATCCTTTCTAGGATTCTTCTCCAATGCTTCCAATCTAGCCAAGATTGATGCATTCTCCCTTCATACTTGCCTCAACTCTCTTTCCCTGGTAGCATCCTACTCTCTTCTATCCCTCAACTCTTCTTCTCTAGCCTCTAAGGCTTCTCTCAACTCATTGTTCTCCCTAGCCATTTGATTCTTAGGAGGCATCTTCACAAACTCTCACAAACTCTTATTGTTTCACAAGAACCTTTACTCCCTCAAGGACCTACTAGTGGCTCTGATACCACAAATGATGCAGAGCATCTATGACAGCAGAAGCATGATTCAAACTCCATATGCAACAACTCACAAGTTCACTATTTTCTCTAGAGATTCATAGTCCTCACCATGAAGGGCTTCAACACAATAACCAACTTGATCTTGACATGCAACATGAGGGAGGACTCCAAGACACCTTCCAAGATGTCTAACTCCAAACAAGACTCCCTCTAACCCACCAAGCAGGGTCTGTAGGACAGCAGTCCTTATTTTGCCTTCCCAGGATAGTCACAACCTTATTACTCCATTAGTAAAACTGTCACACTACCTCCTTGGGGTAGTCTCCCTCTATGCAAACACAATCTCATTGCCACTTATCAAACCTATAACATGCATTCAACCTCATGCCTTTATTAGCAAGGCAATAACATGAACAAAACTATTACCTTCTTGATATGACTGCAGTCCTTCTCTTAATTCTTGATCGTGGTTTTGCAGGGTCATTCACATGCCCAAACTCATTCTACACCATCCTCCTACCCTCATAACCTTTACAAGCCCCTGTACTAGCTATCATACAACTCATTCCTCTGACCAGGGGCAGGAAGGATCAAAGGAATGAGAGGCTCATTGGCTGCTCAGAAAAAACCCTAGATTAGGTTTTAGGACAGTCTCCCACAAAACAGTGATTCTCTCACACCTAAACTAATGTCAAGACCTCATAAAAGATCCAAACTAAAGATACTTCAGTACCCTAACCATCCACTACAAACACATGCTATGACTATTCCGTACAGGTACGGATTTCTCAGAAAAATAGTGAATTATTTAATGGAGACAACAATTTCTAAAAGATGGTTTGCGAGAAACAAAAGAATATCTTCCTTGTAGATCATTGTCAAGACTCCTCACTATGCTCAAACCCAATCTATCACCTCCTACTTTCCATCCAATATGCAAATGGACTATGATAAATCCATATAGGAGTACAGTACGGCAGGAAATAGCAGAAAAATAGAAAAAACATACAAAAGCAGGAAAAAAATAGTGGTTTTCATCTTTTTTATTTCATCTCCACCAAATATGTCTTTACAATGAATGCTCCCTTGGCTTAAAACAAGCCTCAAGATTTGCATGGAGTGGTTGGGTCGATGCAACTTCCCAACCATCAGGCTTTTCTCTTGATTTGTAACTGTAGTCACCATTTCTATTTTAGTAACTATCTTCTTTTACCAACTGTAGTGGCTATTTTAAGTAAACAATGTTTTGTTTAATATTTTATTAACCTTGGACAAGGTTTTAACCCACATTCTAACCTTGACATGCTTCAAACCATCATGATTGCCTCCTACACACATTAGGAGGGCTACAAACCTATTAGACTGCCTCTACAATATGACTATCCTCCTTTACAATATGAGAGTAGATAATAGACACTTGGACATAGTCCTACTACTAGCATGGCTTTCAAGCCTTATTACAGTATTAAATGGTCTCAAGGACCCAATTGACTCAAACAAACAACTTGAACATTAACCAAAACTTAGACATCTAGGTGCTCCTACACCATACTCCCCGACATGATGAAAACTCTTGTCCCAAGAGTTAGGGGATCTGCTCCATCCATTCTTCCATCTTGTTGGGATGTTCCTCTGACTAGTGACAGGAAACATGAACTCTCCAAGAGTTATCTTCCTCTTTCTCCAACCTGCATGGCTCCTGTAAACAGTGTTAGTACTAGAAAACCTATTTTGGTGTCCTTGTCTAGGACCTTGCTGCTACAATTCTTCTGGTCTTCCCAACTGGAGGTTCTGATTCATTCCTCCCTGTACTATCTGTTGTTTGCCTTCCTTCTTCTACCTCGTTATAGGGAAATCAATGTCTCCAACCTTGACATAACTCAAGTCTAAAGCCTGCTGCTCTTTAGGACTGTCATCCACCTTCTGCTGTTGCAATTGTTCCTGCTGCTTCCCATCATCCATAACCTGCATACTCAACTGTAGTTTCTCTCCAAAACAAATAGTGACATGTTTCTTCTTCTCTTCACAAGGTAAAGATATCAGTTTGAACTTCTTACCATCTTTGTGCACCACATAGTTATTAGTGTAACCATCATGAATAGTCCTTCTCAAGTGTTGCCATGGCCTACCCAAAATAATATGCCCACATGTCATAGGAATAACATCACACAAAACATAGTCCTGATATGGACCAATTGTAAAATCAATATATGCCTTCTTAGTAACCATTACCTGCTGCTCTTAACTCACCCAAGTGACATTGTAAGGACTAGGATGATCAAAATTTTTCAATCCCAACTTGTGCACCATTTCCCAAGAAACTAGATTATCATGAGAACCTGAATCTATAATCAACTTGCATATCTTTCTATGGCTTAAACAATTAGTTCTGAAAATAAATACTTGTGGTGGTTGCTGTATCTTGCCTTTGTCCACCATGAGCATTTCTCCAACCATCATTGGAGAGGCTGACGACATTTCTGGTTCTTCTGGCTTCTCCTCCTCTTGTGCCAAGTGAACTCTTCTATCCTTGGTCTTGTCAACACCATCCTTCTTAGGACAGTTGAAAGATGTGTGTCCCACCTCATTGTAGTGATAACATCTGCCTGTGAACACTCCTCTACCTGATCCAAATCTACCTCCACCTCTATATCCACCTCTCTAATCTATAGAAATCTCCTTACCCTTCTGATTACTGTTCTGAACTTCAGTAGTAGGTCTGTCCCTACCTCTATATCCTCTTCCACTACCTCCTTGCCTTTCTTGCTTCCTCTTTACCCTCTCTTTAGCCTTTATAGCTAACTAAAAACACTCTCCAAGTGATTTTGGTACTGCCAAACCAATCTCATCTTGCAATTTATACATAATCCCGTTAAGGTACCTTGCCACCTTCTCTTCTTCATCTTCTAATCCCCCTTTGATACTAAGCTTATGAAATTGCTCAGTGTAGGACATAACATCCATGTCCTTCTATTTCAGATTCTGCCTCATCCTCTTTGTCTGAATGGAGTAATCAGATGGAAGGTATTGATCCTTCATCATATCCTTCATCCTACCCCAAGAAGTGATTTTTGATGCACTTCTAGCCACTCTTTCTATCTGCACACTACTCCACCAGGTAAGTGTTGTTCCTCTCTATTTTGTTTTTGCAAATTTGATCTTCTTCTCATCATTCATCTCCTCATACTCAAAAAAAATTTCAAGGGCATCTTTCCACCCTAACACCTCTTCACTATCCATCTTCCCTTGATAGATAGGTAACTCTATGTTTGCCTTTGTTCCACTTCCTTGGATTGCCTTCAACAATCTCACAAACTTCATTTCTTCAGCATCTAACTCATCCTTAGGAGGATTCTCATCTACCTCCTCATCTCCTTCTGAACCATCTTGTTCATCCTTTCTAGGATTCTTCTCCAATGCTTCCAATCTAGCCAAGATTGATGCATTCTCCCTTCTTTCTTGCCTCAACTCTCTTTCCCTGGTAGCATCCTGCTCTCTTCTATCCCTCAACTCTTTTTCTCTAGCCTCTAAGGCTTCTCTCAACTCATTGTTCTCTGTAGCCATTTGATTCTTACGAGGCCTCTTCACCAACTCTCACAAACTCTTACTATTTCAAAAGAACCTTTACTCCCTCAAGGACCTCATAGTGGCTTTGATACCACAAATGATGCAGAGCATCTATGACAGTAGAAGCATGATTCAAACTCCACATGCAACAACTCACAAGTTCACTGTTTTCTCTAGAGATTCACACTCCTCAGCATGAAGGGCTTCAACACAATAACCAACTTGATCTTGACATGCAACATGAGGGAGGACTCCAAGACACCTTCCAAGATGTCTAACTCCAAACAAGACTCCCTCTAACCCACCAAGCATGGTCTGCAGGACAACAGTCCTTATTCTGCCTTCCCAGGACAGTCACAACCTTATTACTCCATTAGTAAAATAGTCACACTACCTTCTTAGGGTAGTCTCCCTCTATGCAAACACAATCTCATTGCCACTTATCAAACCTATAACATGCATTCAACCTCATACCTTTGTTGGGAAAGCAATAACATGATGAACAAAACTATTACCTTCTTGATATGACTGCTGTCCTTCTCTGAATTCTTGATCATGGTTCTGCAGGGTCATTCACATGCCCAAACTCGTTCTATACCATCCTCCTGCCCTCATAACCTCTACAAGCCCCTGCACTAGCTATCATACAACTCATTCCTCTGACCAAGGGTAGGAAGGATCAAAGGATAGAGAGGCTCATTGGCTGCTCAGAAAAAACCCTAGATTAGGTTTTAGGATAGTCTCCCACAAAATAGTGATTCTCTCACACCTCAACTAATGTCAAGACCTCAAACAAGATCCAAACTAAATTTACTTAAGTACCCTAACCATCCACTACAAACACATGCTATGACTATTCCGTACAGGTATGGATTTCTTAGAAAAATAGTGAATTATTTAATAGAGACAACAATTTCTAAAAGATGGTTTGTGAGAAACAAATGATATCTTCCTCTAGATTATTGTTAAGACTCCTCACTATGCTCAAACCCAAGCTATCACCTCCTACTTTCCATCCAATATGCAAATGGACTATGACAAATCAGTACAGGAGTATAGTACGGTTGGAAACAATAGAAAAAGCATAGAAAAGCAGGAAAAAAATAGTGGTTTTCTTCTTTTTTTATTTCATCTCCACCGAATATGTCTTTACAATCAATCTTCCCTTGGCTTAAAACAAGCCTCAACATTTGTATGGAGTGGTTGGGTCTATGCAACTGCCCAAGCATCGGGCTTTTCTCTTGATTTCTAACTACAGTCACCATTTCTATTTTAGTAACATTCTTCTTTTACCGACTGTAGTGACTGTTTTAAGTAAACAATGTTTTGTTTAATATTTGATTAACCTTGGACAAGGTTTTAACCCACATTCTAACCTTGACATGCTT
This sequence comes from Cunninghamia lanceolata, assembly GCA_027924645.1. Taxonomy (NCBI): domain Eukaryota; kingdom Viridiplantae; phylum Streptophyta; class Pinopsida; order Cupressales; family Cupressaceae; genus Cunninghamia; species Cunninghamia lanceolata. Next base: position 4,930,918 of record BSBN01000725.1, read on the forward strand.
CTAACCATCATGATTGCTTCCTACACACATTGGGAGGGCTACAAACCTATAAGACTGCCTATACAATATGACTATCCTCCTTTACAATATGAGAGTAGATAATAGACACTTGAATATAGTCCTACTACTAGCATGGCTTTCAAGCCTTATTACAGTATTAAATGGTCTCAAGGACCCATTTGACTCAAACAAACAACTTGAACATTAACCAAAACTTAGACATCCAGGTGCTCCTGGACTAGTATGCTTGGCAAAAAGGGAAGTATACAAGGGGATATACAAAGCTATATACATATCGCGGAATCGAAAGGATTATGAAATGAAGTTTTATTATTGTATGTTTCGGGACATACATTGCGGGATACATACAATGTGGAAATCAGGAAATATTAAAATCTGGTTAAAGTGATGTATCATATTTTAACATATGTCGAAAGATACATTTCACTTTATATACATCATGGAGTTGAAAAGTAAGTAAACTATGGTTTATAAAAAGGAGAGGTCCAAAAAGGAGATACAAGAGAGTTTGTATGTGTCAGGAGGCCTTGTATCTAAGGGTAAAACTATTATTGTATCTCGGAGATACAATCGGAAAGGTAAGGAGGGTCCCACCGCTTTCATATTGGGCTTGTATAATAATGATGTATATCTTCGATATACAAGCCGACATACAAAGAAATGATGCATATGGGAAATGCAAGCCAAATGCGAAAGGGAAGTCAAATACTGAAAAGTCTTTGTATGTTCGGGGCACTTGTATGTTTATAATATACATACCCAATATACAAAAGGAATAAGGACATCATGAGAGATAAAAGGTAAAGAGAGGGTTTGTATGGGTTGTTTGTATATGCGCTTGTATATAATGAGATATGCAAAGAGCGATATACAAAGCGAAAGATACAAGTACGGAAAAAGCGGAAAAGGGAGGGAACTTTAGTTTGATTTCTTGCATAAAATGCTTGTATGTTTAAGGATACAAAGAAGATATACAAAGAAAACATATAAGGGAAAATACAAAGAAAAAGGTATGTATGCAAAATTAAACTAACAGTAAAAAGTTTAAAAAACGTAAACACTGAAATAGAAGGCCAAAAGTTTGGTGCATTAATTGTTGTAATTAATGTAGATCTAACACTCAAAAAAAGGTAAAATTTAACAAAAGTTAGGGTAAATTTAACATATTTTGCTTCCAGATTTATATACTGCTAAGAGTTAAAAATTGTATAAAAGGGAATTGTTACAGTGAATTGAGCAGAACTCATCAGAGAGAAAGAATTATAGTAGCTGGATGAAGGTAAAACGGTAAAAGTAAGTTAACGGTTGAAGTCAAGTGGTCAAGATATACAGGTATTTATCCCCAAAATGCCGTTACATTTCAAATGGTAGATTACATGTTAATTTCAGTAATTTCATTATAAAACATAGGTATTTGTCAAATTACTATTTTAAATGTTAGTTAACTGGGTGGAGCTTAAGAAATTTAAAAGTCAAAATAGAAAAGATATTCTAGGTTAGGGTAAAATGGTAAAAAAGGAAATTCATAGTAAAACCCTAGGAAAAAGGTAAAAATGAAGAATTTAAAAGATACATTATTTCATAGGATGGCCCCGATGCAAAGGCGAACAACAGTTTTGAGAAAGGTCAAGTAAAGAGTATCAGCGAGAGGAATTCAAAGAAAAAAGGAATCTTATTTTTGAAAAGATTCCAACAGCATCCTTTGAGAGGGAAAAGATGCCATTTAGATATTTTGGCAGACAGTTAGAGATGAATGTGTACCATTGATCAAAAAGAGGAAGGATCTCAACCGTAGATGAAGTCTGTAGCTGTAGCAATGAGAAGTTTCAAAATCTATATAAGGAACTTTGCTACTTGTACATTACGTACATAGGGATTTTGAGAGAATAGTTGGCAATTGTAGTTGTTTGAATATTTTGATTAGAAAAGACATTTTAGTTTAGAGGAGGTCGCCTGTGTCTACAATAAGGAATGCGTGGAGCATCTAGCTTCCTTACTGTATCTGTAAGACATTTTGTAAGTTTTCTATAAGTTGATTAATGAAGCAAAAAGTTACTCATACATTGTAAATCATATGTGATTGTATATTTTGAATATAAATACATTTGGAATTCTGCATCTACTTTAGATTGTTTTCTGGCTCTTGTTTGTATTTGAAATATTATCTCTTCAAAAGCTTGCAATCTTGAATGTATGTTCATGAAAATACTCAGGGCTTACATTTAAAGGTTTAATTTGTTGATTTAATCAAGTTTGCTATACTACTTGCAATGTGAATAACAGAACATTTAGATCCTGTAGCAGAATAAAGTTCAATTTAAATTTCTCTAACTTTTCCCCAAACATTTGAAATATTTAGCTAAACATAAAATCTAAAGGAGATTGTCTGATATTTGAGGGAAACATGAACAATTGAGTTAATATTTGACAATTTTCATAGTATTTGAAAAGAAAGGCTTGTTTTAATATAAATTATATAAAGCTTTGTGATATAGTGTCAATTTTATGCGAAGAGATGGATAATATGTTGATATTTGTGATATTTTGCATAATTCGAGTCCAGTAAGTCATCAATCACCTTAAATCAAGTAAGGCCCCTTGCATATTACAACTTCACATCAACCTACTGAATTGTCCACAAGGTCAAGACCTGACCATACAGAAACCTGAGATTAAGTAATCTTAATTGATTTCTTCATATCTTTCAAGATAGTTAGGTTTATTTTGTGAATTCTAACTTTTGTTATGAATCTGTAAAAACAATCATCAACACATCCATTTCTTCTCCTGTCAACCTATCTCATCGTGAGATTGTCCATCTCACACCTTCTACCTTCTCCCCGTCCATTCTCTCGAGGGGGCGTCCTGTCATTAAACTTGTACCAGAGGTAAACTGGGGCATGTACCATTGTCAAAAATTCTTATTCTTTGAAACAACGTGATAAAACACATTTCATCAAAGAGGGGCAAAATGTATACACCTAAAAATGACATGACTTTACTCAAATAAATATTTTAAATATTTATTTTATCTTCATATTCCTCTATCAATAAATAAATAAATTTATTTATTTATTTGATTCATTTTCTCCCATTTAATTAAATAAATTACATTTATTTAATTAATTTCATCTATATCAACTCTATTCTTCTAAATAATTAAATAATTTTAATTATTTAATTAAATCATCTATTCTTCTAAATTTAAATAAAATGCACCAAAAGATCAAGAAAGAGTAGGTGAACAATGGAAATCGCAAGGTAAAAGGTTTTGAGTATCTCTCTCTCTCTTATTTTAAATCTCCTTTTGCATGCACATTCCATTGATGTTTTGGGTTTTTATTATTCATTTGATCAATCCAATTTTACCCATCACAATGACTGTTAATTCAGAGTCCACTAACAAGCACTATGTTCTTGATAGCGACAATTCGTCAGATGAGGCCCCTCTTGAGGATGAGGATTTTGATGACATTAATGTCCCAGATGAGGTTACTGACATCCCTCCTCCTGTGGTTCGTCGACCTCCTCATTCAGATGAGGAGATGCATCTGTTTGACCCTAACTAGAGGCCTGAAGATCCACATAAGTTTTGTCTATTTGGTCTTGTTTTAGCTTTGTCTTTTCTCTTTTCATGTGGTACTAACTTGGTCTTGTCTTGATTTGGCATTTTAGGCAATGTCAAAGAGTGGAGGGACTTGGTTCGTGAGATTAATGTTGGATTAACCTTTCCCTTTACTAGGATTACCTGCGATCATCTCTTGGAAGATCCTAGTGTGCCTCCTGTTGTGGGACAACACCCTAACATTTTTGCTCTTGTCCACCATGGGTGTGAGATGATCATAGAGCTGAGGACCTAGGTTAATACTCTTCAGGGTGAGAACAAAGTACTTTAGGAAATTACTCGCCTTAATTTTGGGCATTTTGGCACTAGTATGGCGGGGCCTTGACAGTCGCATGCCCATAACAGAGCACATCATTCTCACAGGTCTCATGGAGCGACGAACGGTATTCATAGACAGAAGGATCAAAGCCTCGAGGGTTCTGTTGGAGGGAACCACCCTTGACTTGCTTTTCTTGAAACTCATGCCCCCTTGCATGGGGAGCCTATACTTCTCTCGAGAACATTTTGTCTTAGATCTTTGATACCATTGTATATGTAAACTTCAGATGTATTTATGAAAATTTATCCTTTTCTATGGTTTTTCTCTTTGTCAAATTCTGTACTCATCTCTTGTGCATGTTTGGAATTTTTTAGGAACTTTTTGATTATGTTTGACCTTTTCAACTCTTTTAACAAATGCAAGTATGACAACGATGATGTGTTTTTGTAGTTTTGCTGGACACATATATGATATGTAGTTTACGATATGATAATGCAAGAACACAAGAAATGTTGTAAATGAAACTATAACACTTTATTGAATGTCATGAGATATGGTGCTTGACTTTATTGCCTTGAGACTCTTTTTTTGATTTTGATATGAATGCAATGTGGAACAAACAAAATGACCGCTCTTAAATACAATTTTTGATTTAGGGGATTACGGGTTGTCCTGATATAAGAAACTTATTCAGGGCTATGAGATAGGATTTTAGGAAAACTCAAGTGGGGGAGTGAAAATGAATCATTGAGTGCTTCTAATTTCTAGGCTTTACTAAAGGCTAAACACTGATCCTTATCTAGATAAGACAATTTGACAAGATTTCAGCTTTAGATGAGTATCAAGTTTTATAGGTGTCCGCTAGACTTAGATCATAGATGGAAAGCAAAGTAGACCCAGGGTAAAGGATAAAATGGGAAAGAACAAGGGTCCCTAGATAGAAGATGATCCTAGAGACTACTAGACTCTTTGGTTTTCTCAGCTAGTGCATGTGTGTGATTTGTACCTTTATTTCTCTATTGGAATGTCACCCTTGAGGCTTCGAGCTTAGACTGATCTCCACCCAAGAGTACGAACATTCATCAATCTTCTCTCATTCACTCTTTTTTTGTAACTCTTTTTTTTTGTTTTTTGTTTTTTTTGTATTTTCCTCACTTGACTTTTCTCATTTTTTTTTGGATTTTGATTTTTCAAGGAATGAATGTTTTTTGGAACTTTTTGATATGCAATACTTTGATCTCTCAATTCTCACTCTTCTACACTCTTATTTTGATCACTCATTTTCTTTATTCACTTAAATTTTAGATTGCTTCCTTCAAAGTTTTGATCTTCTTGACATTTTTGGCCAAGAAAGATAAGGGGCTGAGCACCACCTAAATTTTTTGTAATCTAGTTGGACTTCTCTTCTACTAGGGAAGAATTGGGAAGGTCTACTTGCAAGCTTCTTTTGAACATTGTAGGTTTGAATAGTGACTTTACTTAGACCTAACATCTTGACTCATTAAGACTAGGATTAGTGTAAAGCTAAGAGCTAGGCTTTGATTTAGAATCACTAGGAATGAAGGGGGATAATGGCAATTCGTGAAAAATGAGGAATCTCTAGGTCCTGAAAGGATGACATATATCTAGGCAACATTAGACTCCTTACTAAAAGGAAAATAGAATAAGAGAAAGTCACAAACTATAATGCAAGATGAAAAGAAGGAAACTGAAATGTAAGAAACAAATTATTTTTGATATTTTTTGAATTTTATATTTTTTTTGTATTTTTATGTTTTCTACTTTTTTTTTGTTTTTTTAGACATAATATTTCTTGAGGTGAAAGGCATTGACTATTTCGACAAATTCCTCTCCCTCCATTATGCACAATGAAAGGAAGCTAGGTGTGCGGAAACACTTCCTACACTAATCTATTGAGGAGAGAGCTATGCAAATTCAAATTTATCCTAACTATTACAGCAATGTTAAACCATTAACATGAGATATAGCAGAAAAACACAAGAGCCAAAAAGAAGACAGAAGAAAAGAGACAGAGATTTACGGTGGGGAAAACCCTTATCGGCTGAAAAACCCCACACTCAGAAACCTACACAATGTATTAACAAATCTAAAAGAATGTTTACAATACACTTGCAATGCAAGCTTCAATGGTCTTCGACACTCATGTCTGGAGTCAATCTGGTAGCATAACAGTACTTGTAAACCTCTGATACAAACTCCATCTCCAAGCACCTGTTTAAATAGAACATACAAGGCAATTTTGGACCTTTCTTGGAATGGGCGTCCAATATGGCATCTTGGACCAAAACCCATGCCTTAGGACACTTGGTCAACATTGTAGAATGTGTCTGACACTTGTCCATAGCTCCCATCCCAAAGAGGTCACCTATTTCCAAAATGGGCTATGACAGATGCTCTTACGACACTTACGACCGTCATAGAATCTATCATAGCGGTTACAACTTACAGCTGTAAGAGAATCTATCATACACATGCTATAAATAGCATATTCTCTTACAACATGTCATATTCCACCTTGGGGCACCCAAATAAGCCTCATTCAAAGATGCTACATGACACATGTCATTACTTGTCTTACAACCTTCTATTCTCGACTCTTACATGTCATAGATTCATCATAGGATTCTGTCATAACCGTTTCGGTCAAACATTCCTTACACAACATAGAAGATGCTGACACATGGCAAAATATTCCTACCACTAAGTGGGATGCCTATCTCCTCATGTGAGGACAAAATAGTTGAAGTTGGTAAACCAACCTCACAGATCCCAATGAACACCTGCAAGCAAATAACCTATCACATAAAAGAGATCAAGAGGCACAAAAATGGTGCTCTACAACCTTGAAGCAAAAAATGCATTAATAAGAATGAATAATTACAAAGAGATCAATACTTAAGAAAGGAGATCAAAACCCTAAAAGTGAAAACCCTAGGATGAATAATTAATAATTAATTATTAATGGGCCTAAGTTTAGCTTAAGTGAAAAATAAAGTAAAGGTGACTTAATTAATTAATCAATATGATTAAATTAATTAAGTAATTAACCTATTACTCTAACACCCCCCTTAAGATGAACTTAGGGAGAAGCTAAAAAACTAAGGACAAAATGCATGAAAGCAAAGATGGGTCCCGGCAACTAGGCCTGATGAGGTACCCAAGTACAATGAAATCTCTATAAAGTGGAGAAAAAGGAGAAAACCCAATGGGAAAAAACTCCTCTCCTAAAAGAGATGCTGAAAGAAAGTACAAATGAAATGTCTCAAGAGACTCTCTCAAGAACATATACAGATATACAATCAGATACCCCCCATGAGAGAGAGTGGAGACTCCAAAACCCCCTAGAATGAGAGAATCCCTGTGCTGATGATCAAACCAATGTGACTCCCCTGAGGAAGAAACCAATCCAACAGTCGATGATGAGGAAAGCTTTGGATGTGAGGTGAAAATGGAAGTCCTAGATGATGCTCATTGGAGAACAGAAGTGAAGCATGAGTGTCAGAATGACAGGATGTTGAATCAAATGTTGCAACATTATCTGAATGACATAATGTTGAATCAAATGTATCAACATCAAACAACTCAAGATGATCCTGAAATGGAATCTCCAATGAAGATGGGATAACAAATGTGCTGAATCTATCATCTATGAGGAAATGAATATCCTCTGATATGGCCTCAACAACTGTACAAGATGGCTCGATGAGTGGAGCTACAATGTCAGTCAAACTTGAAGAGGGATCCTGCTGAACAGATGTGGTCTCAATAGGAGGTGGAGGTGTAGAAGTCTCAACACTAGTCTCATGAACAGATGGAAGAACACATAAGTTCAAGTGACCAAACTTCTCCTCAGATACAACATGCTCTCTTGGAGAAAGAGAGTGATACCCAGACAGTGGAGATGGTGGACCAAAGTGTGTGAATGCATACAATCAGGAAGAATGATCAACTGTCCCTATTGCAACAATGTTGCCAGTCTGAATGTCTCTAATGTGCACTAAATCTGGTGTGAACTCAACTATCTTCCCTATCCCACTGTGAGCAATCTGATAAATGGAGAGAAGGTTGGTGGACAAAGATGGTACACATAGTACATCATTGAATGTACCGTCATCAATGTCGATAGAACCTTTCCCACATACACTCATATAAGTGTTGTTACCCATCAATATGTGTGGTGAGGATGCAGCCTCAAAAGATGAGAACATGTCTTGAGAAGATGCCATGTGGTGTGAAGCACCTGAATCCAATAGCCATCTAGATGAATGTGAACTAGTGGTTACACATAATGCATGACCCTTGTGTGGAGTCTGTCCATCTATTTGGAATGATGGTGAAGAAGAAGACCCACCTGATGTAGATGAAGAAGAGGGATGAATATTGTTCTTCATAAGAAGAGCTGTCAAATCTAAAACCTGTTGTGCATATCCATCTATCTTCTTCTCATAGCATTTAGACTCCTCATGTCCTGACTTAGTACAATAGGCACACTTAGGTCTTTCTTTCTTCGATGATTCCCCCTTAGGAGAATGAGAATTAGAAGTGTTTTGTGAACTGAAATCCTTCCCATGCTCTGTGGTCTTTGGTTTCTATTTTTGCTTCTACTTTTGCTTCCCCTGAGATGACTAAGCTACCAATGCATGGTTCTGTAATCCAAGAAGAGCATCCAACTATGATAACTTAGACTGCTCACGGGACAATCGATCACAAAATACCTCAAATGTAGGCATGGTAAATCATGGACCCAAAGCATCCATGGTGGAGTAGAATGTAGAAGAGAATATCTGAAATGAACCTCGAAGCTTAGATAGAATCAGGTAAATACTCTTAGTGTCAGTTTTGGTCTTGCCACAACCCTGTAACAAAGATCTGAGTGATTTGAATTTCATCAAGAAATCCTCAATAGATGGAAAAGAATCAGGTACCAAGGAAGTCAATTCTACCTCAATCTGAAGTGCTTTGAACTCATTGATGGTGCCAAATAGATCATTGAATTTTGTCCACATTGCCCAAGGAGTTGTGCAACTCTCAAGGTGAAATAAAAGACTGTTTGAAACATGCACTGATATCAAACCCATGGCCTCATCCATTTTGTTTCTATGCTGTAGAATCTCAAATTGACATTGCAACTGAGGTTGAATCTCATCCAAGCAGGACCATAACCCCTTAGACATGAGAAGTCTGGTCATATGTGCTTTCCAGGTATGATAATTGTGTGGGGAAAGACGTTCAACTAATGAGGTGTCCGCCATGATGTTTGAGTTTTTGAAATGTGTTTAATGATAGAGGTTTCTGATTTCTGATGTGTATATACAGAAAGCAAGAAAAAAACACCCCCCACAACACAAGAAACCAAACCCTAGTACAAATTTGAAAGCTGGAAAGCATGAAAAAGCAAAAATCACTTCAGACTATTCTCTATGTACCTGGTGAATTTTTTGATGAAATAATCTACAGATCTGGAAAGAGCACTGTAAGACCTTTCCAACGCCTATTCGTTTACAAAAAACGGAGTCCGTATGCAAGAGTTATGCCCCCGGAAGCATGAAAATAAGGTTTGACTTTGACTGGCAATAAATGCAGAAAAAAAGAAAAACCACAAAAAAAGACCTCTACCACTGGATCGGGCTCAGAACCAGCTTTCCGGTGATATTTTGTTTTTGAAGATCCGAGTTCGTATGCAAAAGTTATGGCCAAAATACCAAAACTGCTCCAAAAGGGCTTTGGGGGAAGCCTGGCGGTTAGCTAGCCGCTAGCATTAACCGCTAGCATTAACCGTTAGCGGTTAACCGCTAGTGGTTAACTGACTGCAGCGCCTGTGCATACTTTTTTTTCTTGGATTGTGTGTCATACCAGGTCGTACGACCTAGAAATGAAAAAAAATTACCTCCCGGAGTCACTGTGACTGATTTTGATGATTTGACAGTCGATTTTGGGGTTTTGGGGTGCTCTGAACGTGATGGTAAGGTCCGTTTGGGCTGAAAATGCTCCAAAAATTGCAGGTACCCTCTGGATCTAGAAACCCTCTTAAACTTCAAACCTTCATAGATCGGGCACCGTATAACCAAAATTGATGAAACGAAAGTCAATCTTGACTATTTCAAACCTTTTGGACGCAATGGTGAGGTCCAAATTGACTCAAGATGCACTAAAATGTTGCTTTAAGGTAAGATCCCTTAAAAAATAAACAGGAAGCTGCAGATCTGGAGCTCTGATACCAAGTTGAAGTTGGTAAACCAACCTCACAAATCCCAATGAACACCTACAAGCAAATAACTTGTCACATAAAGGAGATCAAAAGGCACAAAAATGGTGCTCTACAACCTTGAAGAAAAAATGCATTAACAAGAATGAATAATTACAAAGAGATCAATCCTTAAGAAAGGAGATCAAAACCCTAAAAGTGAAAACCCTAGGATGAATAATTAATAATTAATTATTAATTAATTATTAATGGGCCTAAGTTTAGCTTAAGTGAAAAATAAAGTAAAGGTGACTTAATTAATTAATCAATATGATTAAATTAATTAAGTAATTAACCTATTACTCTAACAAAAATAATAGGTTGTCATAATCCATGTAGGATTGACACATCACCGTGCCACATCCCACAATATGACAGTGGAATTTCCAATTATTTACAACATAGGCAATGAATAATAAATACAAACATTACAAATGCAGAGAATTACCAAGGTTGAAACACTTTAATTCCCAACATTCTCCAACTTGTCGAACACCTTGTAAGAGCCAATAGAAAAATAAGATTTAACTGCTATAGGCCGAGAGGCCCATAAATCCGAACACCATCTGAACTTTTTTGTGCCCACTGGTTTTGTCAATGCATTTGCAACATTCTTCAAAGTATCTATCTTCTCCAAATTTACCTTTCCATCCTCAACCATGTCCCTCATGAAGTGAAACTAAACATCAATGTGCTTGGTTCTAGCATGGAAAGTTGGATTCTTTGCAAGGCAAATTGCACTTTGACTATCACAACTGATCATGATCTGACCTGCATCAACACCAATATCGAAACACAATCTCTTAAGCCAAATGGCTTCCTTACAAGCATGAGTTACTACCATATACTAAGCTTCTATCAGGGACAAAGAAATAACTGGTTGTCTCTTACTCATCCAACTAATAGCACCACCAAATAGTGTAAAAACATAAGCACTAGTGGATCTCCTACTGTCAATGTCACCTGCCCAATCTGAATCCACAAATCCACGAATATCAACAGAATGACGAGGTCCTGAAACATTACCATGATAGCAAATGGAATACTCAGAAGTACTCCTCAAATATATGAACACTCACTTAACTGCATCCCAATGAACCCATCCAGGATTAGCCATAAATCAACTAAGGACTCCCACTACTTGGGCAATGTCTGGTCTTGTGTAGAGCATAGCATACATCAAACCACCAACAACACTAGCATAAGGTACTCTGCTCATGTCCTCCACCTCACTAGGAGATTTTGGACAATCCTCAACAGACAACTTTGTCACCAAGGAAACGGGAACAAACAATGGTCTACAATCTGCCATGCTAAATCTATCCAACACGGACTTCACATACTTACTCTGGCTTAACCAAAGTTTTATGTTGGTTCTGTCTCTTCTAATTTCCATTCCTAGAATGTACCTGGATACCCCTAAATCTTTCATTTCAAACTGAGCTGACAACTGAGATTTAAAATCAAAAATCATATTCTTACCCTTCCTAATGAGCAACATATCATCAACATATAGTGCAACAATGAGAATACGATCACCATCAAACTTATAATAAACATAGTGATCCAATTTCAATCTCACAAATCTAATTGACAACATAAAGGCATCAAACTTCAAGTACCATCTCCTAGGGGATTGCTTCAAACAATACAAAGACTTCTTAGGTTTGCAAACCAAATTTTCTTTACCTTTTACCATGTAATGGTCTAGCTGTGACATGTAGATTTCTTCCTCCAAGTCACTGTGAAGGAAAGTTGTCTTCGCATCCATCTGTTCTACCTCCAAGTCATAAGCTGTTGTGAGAGACAATAGGAATTGAATGGATGTCAGCTTTGCAATGGGAGAGAAGATCTCACCATAATCTATACCCTCCACTTGTGAATACCCCTTCGCAACCAATCTGGCCTTATACTTCTCAATACTGCCATCTGCACCAATCTTCTTCTTGAACACCCATTTGCATCCAATGGGTTTCCGTCCAGGAGGTAAAGGCACCAAGTCCCAAGTTTGATTCTTATCCAAAGAAGCCATTTCTTCCTCCATGGCCTCCTTCCAGGAACCGGCATCCTTCATAGCCAAAGCCTCTGATACAGTTCTAGGTTCATCACTATTAGTAAGCAAAGTATAAGCACAACTAGAACTCTCCTCAGAGCTGCTAGAACTAGGTTCAAAGCTGCTAGAACTCTCCTCATCATCAGGTCCAACATTGTCTTTCTGTTCAGTCTTCTCAGGGGTGAGAGGAAACTGAACAACATCCTCTTTCTTTTCTTTTTCTTCTAGCTGCAAAACAATGGAAGAAGGTGTAAGATCTCTAAAGATGACACTTCTTTCATACAACACTTTTTCAGCCACGGGGTCCCAAAGCTTGTATCCTTTCACACCAACAAAATAGCTGATGAAGATACACTTAATAGCTTTGTTCTCCAACTTTGACTATTTCTCCTTAAGCACATGTGCATATGCCTCACAACCAAAAACATGAAGATGCCTTACTGAAGGCTTTCTACCAGACCACACCTCCATGGGTATCTTTCCAACAAGAGCTGATGTAGGAGATCTATTTACCTGATAGCAAGCAGTGGCAATACCTTCAGCCCAAAACTTTTGTTCTAGACTAACTCTACTAAGCATACTCCTAGCCTTATCCATCAGTGTCCCATTCATACTCTCTGCAACTCCATTTTTCTGCGGAGTGTATGGAGTTGTCTTGTGCCTTGTAATCCCAAGTTCCTTACAATACTTATCGAATCATATAGAATAGAACTCACCACCATTGTTAGTTCTCAAACATTTAATCTTTTTACGAGTCTGATTTTCAGCAAAGGCTTTAAACTCCTTAAACTTGCTATAGAGTTCAGATATGCTTTTGAGAAAATAAATCCATGTCCTACTGTAATCATCTATAAAAGATACAAAGAATATAGATTTTGATAATGAAGGAACATTAACAGGACCAAACACATCAAAATGAATAAGGTCCAACACACCAGAAGACTTATGAGAACTCGAGTACAACTGAACATGGTTTTGTTTTTTATAAATGCAATGTTCGAAAAAGTTGAACTCAAGATTACAATCATCTAACCCCTCAATGAGGTTCTTATTTTTTAGGGTATGTAGACCCTTCTCACCAATGTGGCCAAATCTCTTATGCCATAACATTGTCTTTTCTGTAGGAAGTTTAACTTCCAATGGACGATTACAACCATCAAGATTAGAAACAACAGATTTCTTCACTGCTTGTTTAGATGGTGGGGATGAAGTGACTGCTGCCCTCTTCCTTGAGTCAGAAAAACTATTGCATTGTGCAATGCATGCTTCCAGCTGAAACAGAGTACCTCTCTGAGTAACCTTAGCAAGCACCATAGATCCTCTATTCATATTGCATCCTTCTTTCAAAAAAACAACCTGCACACCTGCATCATTCAAACTACTTACAGAAAGCAGGTTCCATGCTAAGCCTGGGATGTGCATAACCCCAGAGATCCCCTTCACTCGACCATTAGGGAATCGGATAGAGACTCTTCCACAACCAACGATCTTTAGATGAGAGTTGTCACCTAGATACACCTTTCCACCATCGACCTCCTCATACTTAGTGAACCAGTCTCGATGCGAGGTCATGTGGAATGATGCACCAGAGTCGATTAGCCATACATCATCAGATACATGGGTTGCCAGGGCTGCGATGAAGGCATCACCGTCATCTTGTGATTTGTTAGAATTTGAATCGGGAGCTTTCTTCTTTTTCTTCTTCTCCTCTTTGTATTCCTTTCGAAAATGCCCAGTCTTGCCACAGTTCCAACAAAGAGCCTTGGACTTTCCAGGAGATTTGGATCTCCCATGGGATTTGGATCTACCCTTCTCATCTTTCTTGTCCTTTTTCTTCCCTTTCTCCTTGGGTCTTCCACGAACTACAAGGGCTTCTTTGGTTGCCTCAGAAGACTTTCTCCGCATCTCTTCAAATAATAGAGAAGAAACCACCTCTTCCATTTTGAATATGGATGTGGTGCTTTCGATTGCCATGACAAGATGATCCCATGAGTCCGGCAGAGAACAAAGTAGGGTCATACACTGATCCTCCTCCTGGTCAATTGTGCAACTAGCATGTTAAAAGCATTCATATGCTCAACCATAGATCCTCTGTCCTCCATTAGAAGAGAATACAACTTCTTTCTCAGGAAAATTTTATTGACAAGGGATTTGGCTTGATACACATCCACCAACTTCTTCCGAAGAAGTGTTGCAATGGTCTCTTCATGGACATTTAACAACATAGAATCGACAAGACTAAGTCTTATGAGACCCTTAGCCTTCCGATCCTTGAGATCCCAATCAGATTGTGTCATTGTAGCTGGTTTAGTTCCGTTCACACTTTCCCAAAGGTCTTGGTCAACTAACATGTCTTCCATTTTGAGCTTCCACAGCTCAAAATTACTGCCATTGAACTTCTCTACTTCAAACCTTCCTGATGTGCCTACCATCTCCTTGCTGTAATGAGATACAGAATGCTCTACACAGACTCCCACTCAACCTAAGATTAGCTCAAAAAACCCCTACCCTACAACTAGGACCAAAGGTGATCAAGCTCTGACACCAACTGTGTTGGTTTTTCTTCTGAATCAGCATTAGGGTTTGCCACTTCTAATGCACAGGCAGATTCAACCAACTAATACAGGAGGTTGCGTGAGCTCCTCCCCTTCACTTCTGGTTCTGCCGCACCAAGGGGGGTATCCCTATAACTCAAGATGTAACCTTGACTAGCTCAAAGATAAAAAGATCTAACTTGACAACAACAGGCAGAATACTCTCATGTATGGACCAAGATCTGTATGATAGATCACAAGGTGGGCAACGTTCTTGGACATATATGTCTGGTTAGGGATGAGAGCATGCAAGGGTTTCCTACTCCTAATCCTACAACTAACAGATGGAAGGGAGAGATGGTTTGAAATGGTGTTTGGATGCAAAGCTGGACATGGTGTATAACCTCAACACAGAGCTAGATTGGTGCCTATCTAGGGCTTGGAGTCGGTAGACATACACCTGTGAATGATCAGCATGAATAGCTAAAACTAGATTTCAGGGGGATACACATGATACCTGCCTTACAGATATCTCCCAATACAGAGTGTTAAGCTGTCGATACTTATGGCATCCCTATTGCAGGAAGAAAGATACATGCAAAACTGGAGATAGAATCAGCATAACACATGCAAACATAGCATTATTCATATAAGATTAACCATGAAATTAGTGGATTCATGCCAAAACATACAACAGGAGATACATAAACTCACAAGTTTTGCTGCACAGAGCAACCAAAACTAGTTGTATCTTATTACAGAGCCAAAATGTCCAGTTTTCAACAACCTTCAAATGAGCAACACAACCTGCTATATACAGCAAGGAGGTGCTCAGCCTTAATTACATAGTTGACCAAAAAAACCTGCCAGATACACAGTATCATCAGATTGGCGCTCAAACATTCAATGCAGCAGGTGGGAGAGGAGACAGGAAGAAATCTCGAGCCTTGCGCCACCGCCTAGGGATCCACATCTTCAATCGGGTACCAGATCCGTCCATACCTCTGCAACCTTCGCCATTAATGGCGCACCAACCCGCGGCCTTGGGAAATGCAGAATACTGTGCGTCGCAACCGTTTCCCGCCAAGATACGTCGTCATGATATTTGAAAATATGCAAGGTCGAATTATCCCACATGCACCCCGTAGCAACCTCCTCATCACCTTATATACTAGGTCGCGAGCATATATGATGTCGGTGCTTTTGCTCCCGACGACACTAGTATAAACCTTCATCATCATCCTCCAGCAGCATGATATCCTGTTGCTTGAAATATCACCTTGACGTCAGCATCATATCGCAATATCACCTGCATGATAAACGCCTTCATCGACACAACCTGATCCATCAGAGGAAGATCCTCCTGCTTTGCCGATACCAAATGTCTGGCCGATGAACATCCTGATGACGTCACCGTCATATCCTACTGACGTCATCAGCATATCTACCTACTGCGCACCTCCTCATATCCGGATGACGTCATCGTCATATTCGCAACATTGGAGGATCTTCATAAGATGAGTAATGTTAGAAATATGACCCCCCGGACCTTGATGACGTCACCACCACATGTCGGCATCAGGATGATATTCGGAAGATAACCGGATATTTGGAAATATCATCTTGATGCACAAATATCATGCTGCACTGTAGCTCCGCTATAAGATCAGGGTGATATATGAATATGACAGATATTTGAAATGATCACCCCCCACTGGATAATGCATGAAGCTGACAGGCGGATATCTCCCTGATATCAGCATCATCATGATGCTGGAACAAACATACATCCGGGTGATATTCAAATATGAAAATATCACCCCCTCCTTCGAAAATATCATGATGCAGATAGGTAGAGAAATAGATATCACCCTGACATAAGAATGACGTCAGCATCATCAGGGTGATAAAACAACAAACATGAAGTGATAAAACAACATCAGGATGATCTTGACTAAGATCACCCGATGTTCAAATATGATGACCCCGATGAAGATCGGATCATACTTAGGACTTTGCAGCAACATCATCAGGATGATCTTAAGTAAGATCACCCGATGTTAGAATATCACCCCAGCGAAAGATCATGCTGACAGAAAATATGATGACCCTCGCAAGCAACATCAGGGTGATGACCAGAAATATGATGATGATGATGACCTCCTCCTCGAAGAAAATATGATGCTGCAGCTGAAAAATGCTGAGGAGGTCCAACACTTAGAACATTTTTTGGATTTTTAGGGAAGGTGCCTGCATGAAAATTGCTCAGAAACTAACAGTGAATTCAGGCACCAACAAACTGAAAGGAAGCTAGGTGTGCGGAAACACTTCCTACACTAATCTATTGAGGAGAGGGCTATGCAAATTCAAATTTATCCTAAATATTATAGTAATGTTAAACCATTAACATGAGATATAGTAGCAAAACACAAGAGCTAGAAAGAAGATAGAAGAAGAGAGACAGAGATTTACGGTGGGGAAAGCCCTTATTGGGTGAAAAACCCCACACTCAAAACCCTGCACAATATATTAACAAATCTGAAAGAATGTTTACAATACACTTTCAATGCAAGCTTCAATGGTCTTTGACACTCATGTCTGGAGTCAATCCAGCAGCATAATAGTACCTATAAACCTGTGATACAAACTCCATCTCCAAGCACCTGTTTAAATAGAACATACAAGGCAATTTTGGACCTTTCTTGGAATGGGCGTCCAATATGGCATCTTAAACCAAAACCCACACCTAGGGACACTTGGTCAACATTGTAGAATGTGTTTGACACTTGTCCATAGCTCCCATCCCAAAGAGGTCACCTATTTCCAAAATAGGCTAGGATAGATGCTCTTACGACACTTACAACCATCATAGAATCTGTCATAGTGGTTACAACTTACAGCTGTAAGAGAATTTGTCATACACATGCTATAAATAGCATATTCTCTTACAACATGTCATATTCCACCTTGGGGCACCCAAATAAGCCTCATTCAAAGATGCTACATGACATATGTCATTACCTGTCTTACAACCTTCTATTCTCGACTCTTACAGGTCATAGATTTGTCATAGGAATCCATCATAACCATTTCGGTCAAACATTCCTTACACAACATAGAAGATGCTGACACATGGTAGAATATTCCTACCACTAAGTGGGATGCCTATCTCCTCATGTGAGGACAAAATAACAAGTTGTCATAATCCATGTAGGATTGACACATCACCATGCCACATCCCACAATATGACAAAGTGGAATTTCCAATTATTTACAACATAGGGAATGAATAATAAATACAAACATTACAAATGTAGAGAATTAACAAGGCTGAGACACCTTAATTCCCAACATTCTCCCACTTGTTGAACACCTTGTAAGAGCCAATAGAAAAATAGGATTTAAGTGCTATAGGCCGAGAGGCTGATAGACTCTGAACACCATCTGAACTTTTCTGTGCCCACTGGTTTTGTCAATGCATCTACAACATTCTTCAAAGTATCTACCTTCTCCAAATTTACCTTTCCATCCTCAACCATGTCCCTCACGAAGTGAAACTAAACATCAATGTGCTTGGTTCTAGCATGGAAAGTTAGATTCTTTGCAAGGCAAATTACACTCTGACTGTCACAACTGATCATGATCTGACCTGCATCAACACCAATATCGGAACACAATCTCTTAAGCCAAATGGCTTCCTTACAAGCATGAGTTTCTACCATATACTTAGCTTCTATCATGGACAAACCAACAACTGGTTGTCACTTACTCATCCAACTAATAGCACCAACAAATAGTGTAAAAACATAAGCACTGGTGGATCTCCTGCTGTCAATGTCACCTGCCCAATCTAAATCCTCAAATCCATGAATATCAATAGAATGCAGAGGTCCTGAAACATTACCATGATAGCAAATGGAATACTTGGAAGTACCCCTCAAATATCTGGACACTCGCTTAACTGCATCCCAATGAACCCGTACAGGATTAGCCATAAATCGACTAAGGACTCCCACTGCTTGGGCAATGTCTGGTACATCAAACTGCCAACAACACTAGCATAAGGTACTCTGCTCATGTCCTCCACCTCACTAGGAGATTTTGGACAATCCTCAATAGACAACTTTGTCCCCAAGGAAATAGGAACACATAATGGTCTACAATCTGCCATGCTGAATCTGTTCAACACGAACTTCACATACTTACTCTGGGTTAAACAAAGTTTTCTTTTGGTTCTGTCTCTTCTGATTTCCATTCGTAGAATGTACCTAGCTGCCCCTAAATCTTTCATTTCAAACTAAGCTGACAACTAAGATTTAAAATCAGAAATCATATTCTTACCCTTCCAATGAGCAACATATCATCAACATATAGTGCAACAATGAGAATACGATCACCGTCAAACTTATAATAAACACAGTGATCTGATTTTGATCTCACAAATCCAATTGACAACACAAAGGCATCAAACTTCAAGTACCATCTCCTAGGGGATTGCTTCAAACCATACAAAGACTTCTTAAGTTTGCAAACCAAATTTTCTTTACCTCTTACCATGTAATGCTCTGGCTGTGACATGTAGATTTCCTCCTCCAAGTCACCATGAAGGAAATCTATCTTCACATCCATTTGTTCTACCTCCAAGTCATAAGCTGCTGCGAGAGACAATAGGAATTGAATGGATGTCAGCTTTGCAATGGGAGAGAAGATCTCACCATAATCTATACCCTCCACTTGTGAATATCCCTTCGCAACCAATCTAACCTTATACTTCTCAATACTACCATCTACACCAATCTTCTTCTTGAACACCCATTTGCATCCAACGGGTTTCTGTCTAGGAGGCAAAGGCACCAAGTCCCAAGTTTGATTCTTATCTAAAGAAGCCACTTCTTCCTCCATGGCCTCCTTCTAGTAACCTGCATCCTTCATATCCAAAGCTTCTGATAGAGTTCTAGGTTCATAACTGTTAGTAAGCAAAGCATAAGTACAACTAGAATCAAGCAATGTAAAACCAAACCTTTCAGGTTGCTTCCTTATCCATGTAGACCTTCTCAAGAGCTGAGGTTGAGGTTTAGCTTCTTCATCTGAGCTTTTAGAGCTGCTAGAGCTCTCCTCATCATCAGGTCCAACATTGTCTTTTTGTTCTATCTTCTCAGGGGTGAGAGGAAACTGAACAACATCATCTTTCTTTTCTTTTTCTTCTGGCTGCAAAATAGTGGAAGAATGTGTAAGCTCTCTAAAGATGACACTTCTGCTATACAACACTTTTTCAGCCATGGGGTCCCAAAGCTTGTATCCTTTCACACCAATAGAATAGCCGATGAAGATACACTTAACAGCTTTGTTCTCCAACTTTGACCGCTTCTCCTTAGGCACATGTGCATATTCCTCACAACCAAAAACACGAAGATGCCTTACTAAAGGCTTTCTACCAGACCACACCTCCATGGGTGTCTTTCCAACAAGAGCTAATGTAGGAGATCTGTTTACCAGATAGCAAGTAGTGGCAATAGCTTCAGCCCAAAATTTTTGTTCTAGACTAACTCCACTAAGCATACTCCTAGCCTTCTCCCATCAGTGTCCTGTTCATCCTCTCTGCAACTCCATTTTTCTGCGGAGTGTATGGAGTTGTCTTATGCCTTTCAATCCCAAGTTCCTTGCAATACTTATCGAATTCTATAGAATAGAACTCACCACCGTTGTCAGTTCTCAAACATTTAATTTTTTTACCAGTCTGATTTTCAGCAAAGGCTATAAACTCTTTAAACTTACTATAGACTTCAAATTTGCTTCTGAGAAAATAAATCCATGTCCTTCTACTGTAATCATCTATAAAAGATACAAAGTATACAGATTGTGATAACGAAGGAACATTAATAGGACCAAACAAATTAGAATGAACAAGGTCCAACACACCAGAAGACTTATAAGAACTCGAGTAAAATTAAACATGATTTTGTTTTCCATAAATGCAATGTTCACAAAAGTTGAACTCAAAATTACAATCATCTAACCCCTCAATGAGGTTCTTATTTTTCAGGGTATGCAGACCCTTCTCACCAATGTGGCCAAATCTCTTGTGCCATAACATTGTGTTTTCTGTAGGAAGTTTAACTTCCAATGGACGATTACAACCATCAAGATTAGAAACAACAGATTTCTTCACTGCTCGTTTAGATGGTGGGGATGAAGTGACTGCTGCCCTCTTCCTTGAGTTAGAAGAACTATTGCATTGTGCAATGCATGCTTCCAGCTGAAACAGAGTACCTCTCCGAGTACCCTTAGCAAGCACCATAGATCCTCTAGTCATCTTGCATCCTTCTTTCAAAAAACAACCTACACACCTGCATCATTCAAACTACTTACAGAAAATAGGTTCCGTGCTAAGCCTGGGATGTGCATAACCCCAGAGATCCCCTTCACTCAACCATCAGGGAATTGGATAGAGACTATTCCACAACCAACGATCTTCAGATGAGAGTCGTCACCCAGATACACCTTTCCACCATCGAACTCCTCATACTTAGTGAACCAGTCTCGATGTGAGGTCATGTGGAATGATGCACCAGAGTCAATTAGCCATACATCATCAGATGCATGGGTTGCCAGGGCTGCGATGAAGGCATCACCGTCATCTTGTGATTTGTTAGAATCTGAATCAGGAGCTTTCTTCTTTTTCTTCTTCTCCTCTTTGTATTCCTTTCGAAAATGCTCGATCTTGCCATAGTTCCAAAAAAGAGTCTTGGACTCTCTAGGAGATTTGGATCTCCCACAAGATTTAGATCTACCCTTCTCATCTTTCTTGTCCTTCTTCTTCCCTTTCTCCTTGGGTCTTCCACGAACTGCAAGGGCTTCTTTGGCTACCTCAGAAGACTTTCTCCGCATCTCTTCAGATAACAGTGAATAAACCACCTCTTCCATTTTGAAGGTGGATGTGGTGCTTCCAATTTCCATGACAAGATGATCCCATGAGTCCGGCAGATAACAAAGCAGGGTCATACATTGATCCTCCTCCTCCATCTTTACACTGATAGATGTCAATTGTGCAGCCAACATGTTAAAGGCATCCATATGCTCATCCATGAATACTTTGTCCTCCATTCGAAGAGAATACAACTTCTTTCTCAGGAAAAGTTTATTGACAAGGGATTTGGCTTGATACACATCCCCCAACTTCTTCCAAAGAAGTGTTCCAGTGGTCTCTTCATGGACATTTAACAACACAAGAAGACTAAGTCTTATGAGACCCTTAGCCTTCCAATCCTTGAGATCCCAATCATCTTGTGTCATTGTAGCTGGTTTAGTTCCATTCACACTTTCCCAAAGGTCTCAGTCAACTAACATGTTGAACTTCTCTACTTCAAACCTTCCTGATGTGCCTACCATCTCCTTGTTGTAATAACATATAGAATGCTCTACACAGACTCCCACTCAACCTAAGATTAGCTCAAAAAACCCCTACCCTACAACTAGGACTAAAGGTGATCAAGCTCTGATACCAACTTAAAGGAAGCTAGGTGTGCGGAAACGCTTCCTACACTAATCTATTGAGGAGAGGGCTATGCAAATTCAAATTTATCCTAACTATTACAGTGATGTTAAACCATTAACATGAGATATAGTATCAAAACACAAGAGCCAGAAAGAAGACAGAAGAAGAGAGACAGAGATTTACGGTGGGGAAAACCCTTATCGGGTGAAAAACCCCACTTAGAAACCTGCACAATGTATTAACAAATCTGAAAGAATGTTTACAATACACTTGCAATGCATGCTTCAATGGTCTTTGACACTCATGTCTAGAGTCAATCCGGCAGCATAACAGTACCTGTAAACCTGTGATACAAACTCCATCTCCAAGCACCTGTTTAAATAGAACATACAAGGCAATTTTGGACCTTTCTTGGAATGGGCGTCCAATATGGCATCTTGGACCAAAACCCATGCCTAGGGACACTTGGTCAACATTGTAGAATGTGTCTGACACTTGTTCATAGCTCCCATCCCAAAGAGGTCACCTATTTCCAAAATGGGCTATGACAGATGCTCTTACGACACTTATGACCGTCATAGAATCTGTCATAGCGGTTACAACTTACAGCTGTAAGAGAATTTTTCATACACATGCTATAAATAGCATATTCTCTTACAACATGTCATATTCCACCTTGGGGCACCCAAATAAGCCTCATTCAAAGATGCTACATGACACATATCATTACCTATCTTACAAGCTTCTATTCTCGACTCTTACATGTCATAGATTCATCATAGGAATCCGTCATAACCGTTTCGGTCAAACATTCCTTACACAACATAGAAGATGCTGACACATCGCAGAATATTCCTACCACTAAGTGGGACACCTATCTCCTCATGTGAGGACAAAATAACAAGTTGTCATAATCCATGTAGGATTGACACATCACCGTGCCACATCCCACAATATGACAAAGTGGAATTTCCAATTATTTACAACATAGGTAATGAATAATAAATACAAACATTACAAATGCAGAGAATTACCAAGGTTGAGACACCTTAATTCCCAACACACAAGAGATAAACATCATTTCTGATATCATCTTTAACCATGTAGGGGCCTATCCAGTTAGGTCTAAATTTTTGTCCTTCACCTGCTCTTTTATCGATTAGATTGTCTAAGCTGAGCACTAAGTCTCCTATTGTAAAGGGCCTTGGGATGACTTTATTATTGTACTAATTTTTCATTCTTGCTAGATAAGAGTCATGCCTTTGAATGACTCTTAGGTTTGTTTCATCTATCATTTCTAATTCAGCCAACTTGACTGCCCTGCATTCTTCATTGTCCAATAATCCTTGTAATGACACTCTTAGGCTAGGCAATTCTACTTCCAATGGTAGCACCACTTTTGACCGAAAGGTAAGGGTATAGGGGGTGGTTCCAATTGGAGTTCTGACACTTGTTTTGTAAGCCTATAGAGCTAGATATAGTTGTAGATGCCAGTCTCTCTTAGAATCTTTTACGATTTTGACCAGTATTGAATTCAAGGTTTTATTGGTAGCCTCTACTTGTCTATTTCCTTGAGGGTAATAGACCGAAGGGGAGCTATGATTGATGTGAAATCTTTCACATAATTCTCTCACTTGTGGGTTTTTGAAGGATGAGGCATTAACTGTCACTATTACTTGAGGGATTCCAAACTAGTAAATGATTTGGTTTAAAGTGAATTTATCGATTACGGCTCCTGACACTATGGTGAGAGGCATGGCCTCTACCCACTTTGTGAAATATTCTATTGCCATTATGATGAACAGATGTCCATTGTTTAATGGGGGAGATATCTTTCCCACCAGGTCTAATCCCCATGTGGAGAAGGGCCAAGGTGTGACAATTGGCTGCAAATCTCTCATTGGTGTATGGTGAACATGAGCATAAACTTGACATTTTGGGCACCTTTTTACAAATTTAATTGCATCTCCTTGTAAACAAGGCCAAAAGTATTCCATTCTATGTATCTTTCTTACTGTGGCATGACCACCAAAGTGTCCACCACACATTCCACTATGGCATTCTTCTAATATCGTATATGCTTCTTCCTTGTCAACACGTCGAAGCAACATTCCATCTAGGGCCCTTCGATAGACCACATCATCTATTGAGACATATCTCACGGTGAGGATGCGTAATCATCTTTTTTCTAGAGGTATTATGTTTTCTGGGTAGGTTTTGTTTGCAAGATAGTTTATGATATCTCGGTACCAATACAAGGTGGCATACTTATCAAGATCTACCGTACAAATCTCTTCATCGAGGAAATCTTTGTTCAAGGTTCTTCTTGGGGGATTGGATTATCTGCTAACCAATCTACTATTATTTGTCCTTTGACTACCTTCTGGTTGACGTAAGTTAGCTCAAATTCACTTAACAAGGTTATGAACTAGATGACTCTTATTGAGAGCATAGGCTGATCCAGAAAGGTCCTCAATTGCTTGGATCGTATCATGACTTTAGTTTCTTGATTCAACATGTAGTGTTGTAACCTTTAGGTTGCAAAGACTATAGCCAAGTACTCCTTTTCATCCTGAGTGTAATTCTTTTCATATTCCAATAAGGTTTGACTTATGAAATAGATGGCTCTTTCTCTTCCACCCTCATTCTCTTGAGCTAGCATGCATGCTACAGAGATATTAGTGGCTCTAAAGTATGGGATGAAGGGTTTGTCATGCTTTGGTGGTGTTAGGTCTCAAAAATGCAAGTTACTAATCCTAAGAGGATGCCAGGCTCTATATTTGGATTTGCAACGTTTTTGAACTAACTTGACGAAATCAACCTTCAAGGTTTGATGATTTCCTACACTTTAGGTCCTGCTACACCTAGGTGGGTGAACCTTGAAATATTAAAGCAGTCTGAGTGTGGATGAATGGACTAACTAGGTCTATCTACAATGGCATAGGATGTAGGATAGATGACAAAGCTGACTAATTAATTCTATGTGTAATATTTAATAAGTGATTGGCAGAAATTGTATAAGCAATATCAAAAAGGTTTTAATTAATGAGTTGAATGAGACCAGTGCCTTGTTGGGTAACAGAGTCAATTTGAAGGACTAAGAACAGTAGTTTCTAAATGGTAATAATTCTAGATATTTGGCACAGTTCTGGTTTATAGCTTGTATAAACGTGCAAGTAAATGACTGACAGACTCTTCTTGATAATCCAACCAAACAAAATCAGATATCTTATAATTCACCAGAAGGTACTTTAATCCTTACTTGAAGGAACCAAATGAAATGAAAAGACAAGATTAACAGATAATATTTTACTGGAGACAGTTTGTCAATCCTAATTATATGGCTCTACTTAGTAATCCCAACTTACTACTTCCAGGCTACTGTGAATAAATCAGAAGGGTTTAATTCCTTAGGATGGACACCAACTGAATTAATCACACAGATACAGTGAATGTGTATTGACAGATTAAATATATACTTGATATCTTAATCTGAATAACAGGGAAATGCAGAAATGGAGACAGCCACACGATTGAATAATTTCAACAAATAATTGATACCAAAGTAGAAATACTGAATCAGAGAACTTCAAATTTCTTCTTCAAAATAAAATATGCAACACGGTCATTTTGGAATATTATGTATATGTATATATGAATATCTTCTACTGCTGATGATTTTTCAGCATAGATTGTTTGAACTTATATAGATATTTTCATGAAGAGATACAACTCTTCAATAAGTCTCTTGGAATTTTAACCAATACAAACAATAATTTCATAAGCTTAATTAGGCTCTGTTTAGCCATAAATAGACTTTTGTCAGATGATCTAAGTACTCCTGCGCACGGTGAGAATCAGTAAGCTTGACTGCACTCCTGGTGATTATATCAAGGGTGACCATTTCCTCCAGTTGTTTGCAAACTTCTGTAGATACAGAGGCTTTATCTTTTAGAGCTCCTGTGGCTTTGTGCAATATAACTTGACAATCAACAGTCCACTCTTCTTTGCTCTTTACCTCTCCATTATCTTTGAATATCCTGGGCACCCCTGCGTCTGAGGCATCAGTCCCTTCCTTAGCATCAGCTTTGAGTTTATCATAATAATTCTGGTGCCGTTTGAGCAATGCTCTTGCATCAGAGATATCTGTGCCATCAGTGGCACCTCTATTTTGCAACTCGATCACCTTTTCTTGTATTCTCTTATCAAGCCTTTCATGTTCTTTGACTGCTTTATGATTTTTCGAGTAGTTATCCCAAAACTGGTTTAACCACCGTACCATGTTTGCATACCTGCTCTGCAGTATTGTAACAAATGCATCTATTTGAATTTGTTTGGCCTGATCATGGGATATCACTTGACTACTTTGTGAGCTCTCACCTTGAGTTATTCTCTTCGTAGATTGGCCAAAGGTGCTCTTAACAGCGTCCTTCAAGTAGTCATTCTCTTTTGTTAATCTTTCACAATTCAGCTTATAAGCCTCTCTTTCCTTGATTAACATCTGAGCTTGTGCTTTATTTAACTTTGCAACATTGATACCAATGTCTGCAGTAATTATGGGGTCAGTTTCACCTGCTCTGAAAGTCATAACATGGCCAAAAGTTTTTTCAGTGTCTATGATGGCCGTCTTCTTATGGGGAGGATACAATGCCCATATCATTAAAGAATTTTCATCATTATTGTATCTCGTTCCCATATAGACTTCATTAACTCCTTCTGGAGTAAGCTTATACTTATCATCAGCATTATTCAAAAAGCTATCAAAAACCAGAGCAGAATTTAAATCCAAACCGGGAAAAATCATAACCCCTGCATCTTTGAGCAGCTGTCTGCCTCTGCTTGGTGTCATGTCCTGCATTTCCTTATCCACTGTCTCCTTTAACATATCTAATAACTGTTTTTCATTGTCAGCAGAAACATTATCTACTGACTCTCTAATTTCTTTTCCCTTGTATTTATACAGGAATGATTTAAATTCCTTCGAATGAATGAATGTATCATCTGACACAAAAGAATCATAAGCCTTTTGGCATGGATCTTCATCAGCAGACCCCTCCTCATCATGTATCACAACTGGAGGCTGATATTGTTGCATTTTTCTTTTAGACATTTCTATTGTCTTATCTTGTGGCTGTTCAGTCAATTCTTCCTCTTCAGAGGATACCACTTCAACTTCTGCCAACTGCTTTTTCTTTTCATTCAAATCTCTGTTATATTTCTCTACCACCAAGTCGACTTCAGCCTCTTCCAAATTTCTAATGACATCATCATGTGGATAATGTATGTGCATGTATCCACTGAGATTTTGTTTTCTTCTTGCATAGTCAATGAAACCCTCAGGGTCAAACCCTTTCCTCACCTCAGCAGTCACCATGTTATAATGCATTAGTTTATCCAAAATGAAATTGTATCCTTCTTTTGAAACCACAGTAAAATCTCCAAAACACAAAGTACTAGGCATGAATGATTGTTTATCATGCGAACTTAGATGCATGACATTTGAACAATGCATTTGCCTAATTATTTCCAAATATGCAATTCTGTCAGGGATAGTTTTAGGCAATATAAATGGAGCATCCTCAAAACCATACACTCTGATCATAGTAGCATCCTCAAAACAATACCAATCTCCCCAATTATGAGTGACAATAGGGGGGCCACAAAAATCTTTTGGTCTGAGGAATCTTTTTATTTCATTTGAAATTGAATATTCACAGGGGTGGTTGAAATACCTATATAGCACTTTAACACAATGCTCTTCAAATTGAGCATAGCTGGAGTTAGCATACCTGCTATCCCAGATTCTGGTCCACATTTGTACAGGTATCTTCTCCCCTTTCTTATCCGCAGCAACAACTTGAAACTCATTTGGCCACAATCCTACTTCCTGGCCATAGTATAAGACCATATGCATGAGCATCGAGTAATGCTCAAAAGAGCATGCTGGAGCATTGTTTTTTATTGCAGATAGACCAGAGTCTATTCTAGTAGCAACATAGGAGGCATAATCAAATTGTCTGGCATTGTGACATTGAATATCAGAGGTTATGACCATTAGAGGAATAGTCATGAACTCAGGGACCTCTGAGCCAAGGACTTGGCCTACAGAATAGTAAGTATATTGAATGTATGGTTCAAAAATGGCTACATGAAAGGGAGGGCCATCATTCTCAGTCAAGGGTATCACTTCTCCTTCAATCCTGGGTCTATGAATGGGTAACCTCCATCCATTGTAGGTTGTATCCATTCTCCAGTATTCTTTATCCAAATCTTCATAAACAATAGGGATAGTGCACAAATCATCCAAATCATACACCTCACAAATAGCATTTTTTGATAGGTGTATAATTGGTTCTCCTTGAGGGTTGCAGATAGTTTTCAGGCCTGGATTGTAATGCCTGGCTAACAGTTGCAGGAGTTCTACATTCAAGAATACATTAGGTACAACCAGTTTGCCTAAATTCATGTGCCATGGGTTTGACATAGGAGCATTTCTAAATCTTCTGTTGTAGTGGAATCTGAAGAGTTCATATCCCCTAATTGGGGTCCAAATATCTCCCAGGTGCTTATGTTTGTCTTCCAATTTTTCTACTTCTGCCCTGAGTTGGGCAGACCTCCTGGCCTTGGGAGTTGACCCAGGCAACTGATCAATCAAGTCCTGATTTAGTTTTCTGTCTTTCACTTTTTCTTCAGGGGTTTGATCAATTTTTTGCTTCTTTGGTTTACTGGTTTCCCCTTGTGATTTTCTTCCTTTTCCTTTCCCCGGAGTTTCCATTTTTGAAAAATTTGGCAGGAAATTCAAATACAGGCAATATAGTGGTTTGGTATGTGTACCTGTCGTTCGACGGCTGGAATTGGAAGCCTTTGCTTTTTCCCTAAGAATTCTTCTGTATTCTGCTCTCGGACGGTTTTTTGCAATTATAATGAACGTATGAACTTCGTAGCCGTTTTGTATTAATTATCAGATCAATTCAATGTTCATCGCTGTGAAGTGTCACATCGCCATAACTCTTCTTATCGGCGTGATTTTGAAATGTCTGGGCGACCTCAACCCTTTTTTATGGCGCGGACAGTCAATCGGCGTGACCTCTCAATTGTATCCCCGACGCCATGTAGTATCATATTTCAAGTGGGTGCAACCATCGGCGTGACTTCCTTCATCGCCAAGGGTTTTAGATCTCTCTGCGATATGGTGAGTCCCACCGATATGCTTTGCTTATCGGGAAGATTGAGACCATCGGGATACTAAAATTATGTTTTCCCGATCTTTATTGTCTTACCGATAGTCTCTTCATGTATGAACTTTTATCTTTATCGGAATGACATTCACTATCGGGATAACTTTCTCAATATATCCCGATCCAAATCATCTCCCCGATGTCCCTTGTTATATCCTTCATCGGGCAAAGTTTAGTAAAGTGTCACCGACACCTTTTGATCGCCGTGACTTATGAATCGGCAAGACTTGTTTCTTTTATTCCGATATGTCAAGTTATCCCGATAGAGGTGCATCGCTGTGAGTCTTGCCGATGGCTTTCTTATCGCCAAGACTCTTGATCATCGGAGACTTACTTGTTTTCTATTCCGATGGTTCATTTCTCACCGATGACTATTGCTTTGTTACCCTCGCATGCTGTTCGGTGAAACTTTTGCCGAAAGTGCTTCATCGGTATGATATATACCGTCGGGGCAACTTCTAAAAGATCATCCGATAGATATTTGTCATACCGATCGGCATGACCACTTGCCTTTCTTGCCGATGTAAAGTCATCGGTGTTGCTTACTCCATCGGTGAGCTCCATAATTCTTCTTCCGATCTCTATTTTCACGCCGATGGTTGTTTTCAAACAATTCCTTGTGTATCGGTGTAAGCCACACGACCTCTTGCCGATGGATTGATTTTGATGAAATTTGACACTGCTCATCCCTAGACATTTTATGAGATACAAAAATTTTATATTATGGTCCTTTTGGGATATTCCTCAGGTTTTATTCAAATATGATGGAGTAAGGAAATAGTAAAATTTTGAAAATTTTACTGTGCTAACAGGTGGCATCAACATGGGTGGGGTTAAAAAGAATCTCTTTACTTGTTCAAACACATTTTGACAGTCTACAGTCCAAGTAATGCCAACTTGTTTCTTTAGAAATTGGTTGATCGGATGGATTTTGAAAGTCATATCTAGTATGAACCACCTGATTGTGCCTAGCTGCCCTAAGAAGGCTCTTACTATTCTCTCACTTGTTGGTAGGGTTGCATTTAGGACTACTTTGACTTTGGCCGAGTCAACATCAATACCTCTTCATGAGATGACGAATCCCAACAATTTTCTTGTCATGACCCCAAAGACACATTTTTTAGGATTTAACCTTACTTTATATTCTCGGAGCCTATTGAAGATTTTGTGCATATCCTCCACATGTTCCCCCCTTTGTTCTAATTTGGCCAGAAGATCATCGATATAGGTTAATGACATAGAAGTCGGTAGAGAGGTTTTCCCATTAGATTGAGTGGTAGGCTGATTTTTCCAATTGTTTGGATGTCATGACTATAGTAAATCCTTAGAGTGGCACTTTGTTGTATGATTCCTATTTTGTTGTATCCCATTCATCATAAAAAGGACATTGGCAAGAGATTGACTGTCGATCCTTCGTCTACCACCACCCTTTTTATAGTGACCTCTTCAACTTGAATTTGTATGTATAGAGGTGAATCCTTTTTCTTACTTCCTTTATTTTGGGGTAGTTTAGAAACATCAAAGGTAAGAGGGGGTGATTCCCCTTGTGAGGAACATCTGACTTCCAATACTTCTAGAAATGTCTTGCAATGCGAGGGAGATGCTCTCAACAAATTTATCACTTGTGAGAAGATGTTCTCTGTTTGGTTTGTTTGTTCCTCTTCATGGATCATGGACACCTCTTGGTCTAATTCTATGTTATTAGTATGGTTTTGGTTATCTTTTCCTTTCTCAATTTGAGGTTCCTTCTCCTTTATTTTTGATTGGAGAAGTTTGAGGAAATTCTTCTGTTGGTCTGGTGTAAGTTTGGAGATAGCTTTATTGTAACCATAACATGTTTTTGTTTCATGGAACTAGCAATAAGTATTGGGCTCATATGAAGGTCGCCTTGATCCTTGATTTCCCTTTTGTCACCATTTGTCGCTACTTGGATTGTTTTTGATGATGTTGACATCTTTTTCTTGAGGCACATTAGCTATAGTCTTTTTTGCTCCTTTGAATGTTCTAAGTTTTCCGCAAGCATCATAAGTTTTTTCTACCACTATCGATGGCGACTTGATCAATTCTTGAAGCACTTTCTAATGCTTCTTCATAGAACTTGTATGGTAGTTTCTAAACATCTTCTTTCATGTCTTTGTTAAGGGCATGCAAGAAAAGGTCGCATAGTTCTTGATGGTCCATGTTCGGAGCACTGGTTGAAGAATAGAGCACTTGCCTCCATACAGAGATGAAAATGTGCTACAGATTCATTCGATTCTTGTTTCATTGTAAGGAATTCTCTAATCCTTGTTTTCACAAGTTTGTTCATGTCAAATGCCATGAAAAACTCTCTGATTAGTTGTCTGAATGAATGGATCGAATCCTCTGGGAGACGATAATACCAATCCAAGGTGATGCCTTCAAGTGTTTTCAAGAAACTTTTTGTGACAACCCCATCCCAAGGAAGGAGCTCTCTTATGGTTGTGGTGTAGGATTTGATGTGCAAATTTGGATCTCCTTCTCCTTTAAACATCGAGAGATTTGGCAATGGCCGGGGTAGTTGCACACTCCTTATATTCTAGTCTAGAGGCTCTTTCAGATATTCGAGATATGTTCCTAAGAAGGCACTTTGAGATTGCAGGGTTGTTAGTAATAACCTTGTAGGTGGGTTTTGATAGCCCATTGTTGGATTCGTTGGATTGTTCTAAATAGGAGGATTCTCATTCAGACAAGTGTCATTACTAGCATGTCATGAATAGTAATTGAGATAGGGGGGATTTTGAGATGCCCTTGGTCATGTTCGTGAGACTTTGGTCTTTTCTCTAGAGCAGCTTGTTCTACTTCCAGGATCCTAACTCTTTGCACTAGAGTTGTGATTAAATCTATAGGAGTTGTAGCTGTAGGGGTTTCTTCATTTCTAGGATGTTATCTTCGACTACTTTCATAGTGATGGGCTTCCTCTCGTGTGGCTTTTTCCTTTTGTTCTTCTTCTAAAGAAATCCTCAATGCTTCTTGAGCATCTTTGGTTTCTTGTAGACGCCTTTCCAAACTTCTAACCTCTTCATCAAGGTGAGTATTCAGTGTACTTGTGGAAGGTTGTTCTAGTCGATGTACTTCTAATCTTATCCTTCTAGCTTTATGTTGCGCATTTGGTATGGCCGATTCATTTTTCCTAAGCTAGGTTATTGAAGGATAGAGAATACCTGGACTCTTTTGGATCCTATTCATAATCAGAGTCTTCATAGCTGTAACAATTGCAAATAGGTGCATCAGGATGAGGTGGCACATATCTATCAAATGAAGGGGTTTTAGGTTCACTCAAGGAAATGTTTCCCTAGTTCAATTCTGGTTCCGTCATATTCGGGGGTGCCATAGACACCACAGAATAAATGGAATGGATGATGGTGTAAATGATAGAAGTTGAAGCGGCTATGAAAAGCAACCAAAGACTATTTAAAGATTTTTGCAATGGGAACACAAACTACAAGACTAGAAGATTTTGTAGTTCACGTCGGGTTCACCAAAATATGTATGCTCGAAATCATGACTCTGGTTGACTGGGGCTGTTGGGTCAGATTTCGGCACGCACATGGACCCTTTCCCTCATTGCCATGGGACTATCCGCCATGTCACTCTCACTTACATGGAAGTAGCCAGTCGAGAGGAGGCGAGACACGGTGGAGGTCTCGCTTGTTTGGAGAGCTGGACTTTGCGGAGGGGGGTTGGCAAGTTCTATGGCCTTTGTTGTTGTGTGTTTTATTGGATTTTTTCTTAGTGGTTGTGGTACTTGAAATAACCCTATGACTTGAAGGGTCACTAGTTTCTCTTCTTCTATTTGGATTCCTTAAATTCCATGTTTGTGTGGGTAATCAGTTGTTTTCGTTGATGGCTTCTGCTATTTCTATGTCTCTGAGAAATGCTTTATGCAGTTGTAATTACCTATTTTCTTCTAACAACAAGAGAACAAATGGGTCTCCTTGTGGCAGAATAAATGTCTATTGTTGTGGTTGCAAATGCAACTCCTCAATCTCGTTATGGATAGATCTCACCCCTAAACACATTCATGAATCAGGGTGAAAGGGGATGTGTGATTACTAACCTCCGTCAGATCTAGGGTTTTTGTTTACCTAGGGTTTGACTTTGTTTAACTGTGGTTACCTCGTGATGGAATCAAGGGTTTGCAATGTTGTCTATTCTAAGAGATCTATATGAATGCAAACTAAATGAAATGCAAAATGTCTTTTTAGAATTTTTTAAAGTATTTTGGAAATAGAAATGCTTCTAATCTATGAAAAAGAAATATGTGTACAATCCTATATGTCTTTTCAAATGCAAAGTTTAATCTATGTTTTTTAGGTTTTTGGTGTTTTCAATGCAATCTAATCTAATGGAAAGGGAAGATGCTTTTTCTAACAATGTAGATCTAGAAATGTGAAAATGAATAATCTAACATTCAATATCTAATCTATCAAGGAAAAAGCATTATGTTACTATTCCCAAGAGCAAATGTGATTATCTAATTACTATGAAAGTAATGAAAGAACCTGAAAGAGATGAAGATTTGTTGACTCCACTACCCTCAGTAATCCTTGTGTAGGCAACCTCGAATCCTTCTGTGGTAGAAGGTGATCCTCTTGACAACAAAATGACCCAAAGAAGCAAAGAGAAGCTTCAATGAAGCTTGTATGAACTCGATTTGAGCTTGAATTGAGCACAACGGCTGAGAATCAAGAAGCGTAGCGTTGTTTGATTGAACAAAGAAAGCAAAATGTACTTATGTTCTATATGAGCATATGAATGCTAGGTTGGAGATCAAAATTGGTAAGAGCTGTGTGCACAATGAATTTGCCTCCCTTTGTGCTTGAGGGAGGGAGGTATTAATAAGTTTTAGGAGGGGATTGATTGAAGAGTTAACTCATTTGATTGATGAGTTTACAAGAATAGATTGGGGAGTTAACAAGGTTGATTGCCTAGTGAACTCAGCTAATTAGAGAGTGATGAAGCAATGATAGCTTATCACTGAAGAGGAAATGGAGGTGAGGAAGTTCATGAGATTGATTAGAGAGTTAATTTGAGATAAAATAGAGTTAATTATGCATGTGTGGGTGCATGAAATAGTTAACTCTTTATTAGGGATCAAAAATCATGCAAATAGAAAGAAAAATGGGCAAAAACGGAGCAAAAATGAGAAAGAAACTCAAGTTTTCTAGAGGTCAAAAGATGGTAGGGTCACCACTTTCACAAGATAGGGTCACCCCTAGGGATCATGGGTCGCCGTTGGGGCGACCCTAGGTCACTTGGGGGGATCTGGGCTCAACTGGGTCAATTGCAAAAAATTTGACTGGTAGAGGGTAGAAGGGAGGAAAAGGATGAATTCTGCATCAAGAAATAGGTCAGTCATGTGGAAGAATCCAAATCTCCACTCGCATCTATAGGATCCCTAGGGGGTTCTGGAAATAATAGGGGGAGATTTGGATTGGTTGGTCGAAATTAGAAACTGACAGTGGGAGATGGATCAGGGGACCTCTAGAAGGCTTCTATGAGGTGCACTAGATGAAATAGAAAGGGGAAAGGTGAAAACTCACCTACAAGACACTCACAAGCCTTAGGATCAAGGTTGAAAGCTAGAAAACACAAGTTAAAAAATGTCGCAACAAGTGTCAAAAAGTGTCACAAACGGGGAAGGAGAGAAATCGACAAAGCAGAAATGACACAAGACAAGGAAAGAGGACACGTCATCAAGAGGCCTACTTCCCAAAGGATTTATTTTCATTCTTACATGTATGTGACAAGGATTTTAATCATCATAGGGGTCCTCATGGAGGTAGTGCATGATTTTTGTGCTTAGAGATACTAAATGTATATGAATATCCTGACGACCCATTGACTAGACTTTTACCGGACATAACTTTTTTGTTTCAACAAATTTCAAGATACTTCAAAAGGCAAACCTGCTTGCAATTTTATGTTCTTTTGTATGACAAGGTTTTTGACAACAAATTTTGTTTTTGGATTTTGATCATGATCTTGAGGTCCTTATATGCAAAGGATAACTTTATGATTTGCATCTAGGACTAATTTTACCATACCGCCTAAAAGTTGGGTCCTTGTTTTGCTGGGGCAAAATGGGGCATGTTGTGTAACCACACAACAACTTGCCACAAAAGAAAACAATTAAATTCAAACAATTCAGGAGATGAAGATAGACTACAAGATAATTTTCCAATTCTTATCAAGTATAAACATCCTAATCTTCCTGAATGATATCATGTTCATCAATATAACAATGTGCTAAGAAGGGATCAAGTGTGTGCATGTAATTCATATCCTTCATCTTAAAAATAAGTTGAAAACACTAGTGGTCAGTGTTAAGCTACATAATTTGGTTCATCCCTCATAGCCAACTTGGATAGAGCCTTGTTGCCAGCAAGCATCCATAGCCCCAGCAAGGTTATCATTGCAATTCCCCTAAGTAGAGCCCCACTGCCAATAGGTATCTATAGCTCTGGTAGAGTTACTTAGATGGCCTAATTATCTCTTTTAGATATTCCATATATTTCTTTCTTTTTTTTTTTTTTAGTATTCATAAGATATCATCATGTAAGCTCATTTTGCAAGGTGTGGTCACTTGCTGTTTTATGTTGAGAAATACAATGGTAGCAAGGGTAACCTTTAGATTTTTCACTTAACACTCCACTGGTATGTTCAAGAAATCCAATGCTATTAGGTGTGTCATGTGAAGATCTCCTTGAACCAGAAAGGGTATATTGATGAACAGGATACCACAGACCTAATCAGACATATCTACTTGACATGAATTACAACCTATGTATGAACTTGTGTTCATTTCTTGAATTCCAACAATTTTAGTGATTTTCTAAGAGTGATAAGGTGTCTAATTTTTCCCAAGCAAAATAAGGTCTCAATGACATGCAAAGTAGAACAAAATACCAAAACTATACAAATAGATATACAAATGTACATTATGATACAATGTCATGGCATGACCCCTTGTAGACCTAAAAATAATGTTTGAGGAACTATACATTGACTGGTAATGTGACATCATCACTTGTTAAGGTTTTTAGTCTATAGGTACTATCACCTAGGATCTTTGAGATATGAAAGGGACCTATCCAAAGTTTATCTAATTTTCCATGGTCACCTTTCCTTTTGTGTGCTTTGTCCCATGATAAGACTAAATCTGATATTCGAAAGGCTTTTACTTTAGCTTTCTTATCAAACCAACATTTGATAGTATCTTGATGCTTGGTGAATTGGTCAATCACCCTATCTCTTTTCTCTTCCAGATGCATGAGTTGAAGCAACCTAACCTCTTGTTTGTTGTCTATGCCTAAGTATTTCTATGCAAATTGTAGGGTAGGGATTTTGAGGTTGACAGGGAGGATAAGATCTACCCCATAAACTAAATGGTAAGGGGAATTCCCTAATGTAGTCTTTATTTTAGTTTAATCCACCCACAAGGCATATTTAAGTAAGGTATTCCACTCTTTGGGGTTCTTTTCTATCAATTTCTTTATGATGTTCAATAAATTCTTATTGGTTGACTCTACTAAGCCATTCCCTTGGGGATAATAGTTTGAAGAGAACTTTAAAATGATCCCATAATCAAAATCCCAACTAGATAATCTAAAAGATACAAAAGTCAGTCCATTATCACGCACTAGAGCATAGGGGACTCCATACTTGGTTATGATGTTTCTCTCTAAGAATTTGATCACATCCTCTATAGTATAGGTCTTGATGCTAACTGCCTCAGTCCACCTAGTGCAATAATCAGTGATTGTTAATACATACTTGTGACCTGAAGAAGATGGAGGATTGATAGGACCGATGAAATCCATGCCCCATTAAGAATATGGACACATCTCCATAACTAGCTGCAAGGGTTGAGCAACATATCTTTCTCTATTGGTAGTGGTCTGGTAGGTATGGCAACATTTGATATGTTTAGTAGTATCCTTAAAGATTGTTGGCCAATAGTATCCTACTCTCAGGATAGCATGTGTAGTGGCTAGGTGGGATTCATGTGATGTTTCAAATTTATCATGTAATTATGTGAGAACTTTATCAGCTTCTGACTTGTCCAAACATCTAAGGTATATGCCTTCATAATTTTTATTAAAAAGGATTCCCCCTTTATCATGTACTTCTATGATATGATCTTTAAAGCTCTCCTTTTAGAAGCTTGTGTCTTTGGTGGGCATCTCCTGATGATCAAGATATCTCTGATATCTGAATACCAGTCATTATTTTCTTTTATGTTTACCACATATTGTTGACTCACCAAGTTGGGGTCAATTTTAGAAATCATCTGACTTAAGGCTTGTCCCCTAACCAACTTCATGGGAGTTATGTCTATATCATATTCTTGGAGCACTATTATCCATTTCACTCTCTTCTCTCTATGCTCATTCTGCATTAGGAGCATTTTGACAACTGCATTAGGCACAACAACAATTATCTTGCTTCTCAAGATATAGTGTCTGAATTTCTTTATTGCTCTGACCAAAGAAAGGGCTTACCTTTCAACATCCATATATCTAAGCTCTGCATCCCTAAATGGAGAAATTATAAAGTTGATGGGATTCTCCTCTTTTTCTTCACTCCTCTATGTGAGGACTACTGCATAGGTATGCTCTAAAAGCAAATGAATATATGTAAAAATCTCTTGTGTAATCTGGGCTGATCAGGATACATACATATGCTATGGCCTTCTTGATATCCTCAAATACAACTATTGCCTCAGGTGTCCATTCAATTTTGGCATCCTTCTTAAGCATTGCATTGAGTGGCCTAACAATCTTTGCAAATCTTGTTATGAATTTTCTCACAAAATTAATCCTACCAAAGTAAGATTTGAGTTCCTTTTTACTCCCTAGAAGTTGTAACTTCATTATAGAATCAACCCTAGCAGGGTCAATGGTGATCCCATTTTCTGATATTACATGACCAAGCAGCTTACCTATGGTCACCCCAAATATGCATTTCTTTGGGTTTAGTGAGATACCACATTGTTCACACTTCTTAAGTACCTTCCTGAGGTGTTCTATATGGTCACTTTTCTTTTTTGAGAAGATAGTCAAGTCATCCATGTATATGATGATGCACTTGCCAACTAGACCCCTGAATGCTATGTCCATTGCATGTTGGAATGTGGCTCCAACATTAATCAAGCCAAAAGGCATGCATCTATAAGCAAATATCCCCCATTTGGTAGTGAATGTTGTTTTTAACCTATCTATCTTGTCCACCATTACTTGGTTATACCTTTAAAAACCATCTAGGAAGGACATCATTTGAGCTCCATTCACTATCTGTAAAACTTCATCTAATGAGGGAAGAGGATAATTATCTTTTTCTAATGCTCTATTTAGATTTCTAAAATCTACATACAGTTGTCTGTCTCCATTCTTTTTCCTAACTAGGACTAGATTTTCCACCCAAGTTCAGTGTCTAATAAGAAATATGATCCTTTCATTCAGTAGCTTCTTGACTTCTTCAAAGATTATGGTCTCCAATAAGGCATTGACTAGCCTCTATTTCTGTCTGAATGGGTTAGCATCTAGCTTTAGTGGGATAGTATGAGTGACGATTGATGTATCATATGTTTTTAGTTCATCATAAGTTTAGGCAATAACATGGATATAATATTTCAATTCTTGAGTTATCCCTACCTTCTCTTCTTCTATGCAGACTTTACCTATCAAAACATTCCTATTGTCCTTACCCAGTCCTATGTTAATAGGTGAATACTCTCCTCCATATATCTTGGGGAGATCCTTTTGTTTTATAATGTTGTCCAAGTCAAAAGCTCTTTCAAACTCAACCATGCCTTTGGGAATCTTCTTGCTTGGCAAGTCTATAATTTCTTTTTCTTCCCATGTATGATCTTCTAGGTTCCTTTCATCTAGGATCTGTGCTTTGAATATATCCTTATTTGCAATGAAGTTTAGGATATGTTGGTCATCGTCAAATACTTGGAAATTTGTTATGTTATCAGGTATGGAAGGCACTGATACTAATTCTACTAAAAATCTCTTCATTCCAGAGATGGATAGAGGTTCCAATGTGCTGGCAGCCTGTGCCAATGCATCGGATCTATGCTTTTGTTCTCTAGGGACATGCATGATATTGAATGCATTGAATCCTTCTATTAGATCCCAAACTCTATGTCTGTAGTTTGACAACCTCTTATAATTGCATGCATAGATACTCCTAACTTGTTTTACCACTAATTTTGAATCTCCATAGACGTGTAGAATCTTGGTTTTCTTCTTGAGAGTATATAACAACCCATGGATTAAGGCTATGTATTCACCCACATTATTAGTGCATGGGAACTATAATCTATATGCTGCTAAAAATGAACTCCCTAATGGGTCAATGAGGTCAGCCCCTTGTTTTGATTTTGAACCATCAAACCTGAGAATCCATGGTTTATCTTCTATGAATGGCTTGTCGAGACCTTCTCTTTTCTTTTTGGCTCTTATTGTTGCACAAGTAGATATCCATTTTAACTTTTGAGGTTCAGTCTTCATCACCTCTGGTGATTTTTGTGGGCATAACATATCTTTTCTTTTCATCACTTTGATATTATCATCTTTATCTTCAGGATATGTTGCAATTTTTTTTTTGTCATCTTTAGGAATATCCTTGATATCATGTAATTTATCCTTGGAGCATAGCTTCTTTTATTTATTCAGTATATGTAAGCATAAGGCACATATTGTTTCTGAGTGTGGCGTCTCACGTAACCTACACCATCCTTCAATCAATGCATGATATGAAGGAACTCCCTGTAGAATATGTCTCTGAACCTGTCTGGACAAAAACTCTTCAAATTGTGTCAGGTGATTCCCTCTATCCTCATCTGATAGCTCATAGTCTAACTCGATTAGGAAATCGGTCCCTGGGGTGATAACATTTTCCTTTTCATGAGCATCTTTGTCACATATCATAATTTATTTTGAATGAAGCATGCTGGCACTATCCAGATGTGCACTCTATTCATATATCTTTGTACCTAAAAAAAAACAAGAATCAGTACCATCATCGTCAGATATTTGCTAACATTGGTTGGGGATGATCCTAATTCACTATAAGTTCTCTCTAACTCAATTATATCCAGACATGCTTCATAGTTCTTCTCTGAATATGCTTCATCATGTAATCTACACCACCCAGATATCAAGATATTCTCAATGGATGTCCCAGTCAACTAGCACTATTATATTTCTATGGAGAGATACTTTTCAAACTCAGTAAATTGATTCACCTCTTCTTCATCTATTGAACCATAATTGGACTTAATGAGTATCCTCTCTTCTTTATTATTGTCTTTAGGTATGTACATGCTACTCACCAAGACTTCTTCAATCCTAATAGTTTGAGGTGTTATAGCATAAACTCCTGGCTCAACATCTACATAAAGTATCTTATTAGTATTATTGTACTTAGTTATCATGTGTTCCATCCTAGGTTTGTCTTCTATCCTTATTTGATTAGGGATTCCTTTCTAGGGTAACCACATATGACTAAAATTAGTGGCCATGTACCCATGAAGTGTTTTGGACCAATCCCTGCTAAGCAGCATCCCATAAGTATTAGGGATATCTACTACTTGGATATAAATGTAGTATTGTACCCTTGGGTTTGATGCAAGATGATGTGGATATGAGTTAACTCCCCTACCACACTCACTTGAGTTTTGTCAAGTTGTATCACCTTCTTGAGGGATTTGGCTGGATGTAGCATTAAAGCATTACAAATGGATAGTGGCATCACATTCGTTGATGCACCTGAATCCACTAGATAGTTGTGTAAATTCTTGCCAAATATTCTTAATGTGAGTAAGAATGGAGGTGACTCAAACTTATCTCTGTATAGAGTCACGTGTGATGTTTCAGCAACTTGGACAGTAGCCTATATTTATGTTTAATAGTATTTTCCTTGGGTGCAGGATCTCTAGTCATGATGTGACTAGGATTATGATCAGGATTATCATCCTTTGATGTGGGTTCATCTAAGGATTTCAAGAAGGTTTCTTGATAATTGGGGTCTTTAGTAGTTCTGACAGAGATAAGCTAATTTTTATCTTTTTCATCTCTTCTACCAGATATGTGACTAATTTATCTTCTTCAGGCAGTTGGCTGATGGCTTTTATCACTGTATTTTGAGGTGTGAAATACTGAGTATTCACCTTGAGAGGCCCAGATTATTATTGGCTTTAGGGTCAGTGGGGTATTAAAATTGTTGGGAGGAATAGATGTGGTCAAAGGACCAGCTAGTCTATTAGGATTACTCCTCAAGCTATAATTGTGTCTACCCTGATATTGTTGTTGGTAAGCATGAACCTCTTCAGGTTACTTCTTGGGTTCATTTTTGGCTTTAAAGGGGAATACATAATTTGACTCAAATGCTAATGCATACTCTTCAAATGATAATGTGTAATTCTCATGAGTTGAGGTCATTTGATGATGTTGATTATTAATAGAACTTTCCAGCACAACAACAGACTCATATCCCAAGGAGACAATTTCATTTCCCTCAGGGAAAGGAGGATCTCTTGTAGTATTAGACACTTCAGCCTGTAAAATACTAGCTATTATTTTGAACTGAGGGAAACCTAGTTCAGTGTGTGCATTGGTATTGTGCATTCTACACTAATTTGTGAGTGTAGCTTATGCTAAATTCACCCTAGTGGTCTATTTGGGCTCAGTAGGAGGCTGATTGTCCAATGGGGATGGCAAGAAACAATTATTTGGTCTAGTGTTCCAAGTTCTAGGTGGCCTAGGGACAACATTATTATTGAAATTCCTATCATTATTGTACCCCTTATCAGGATATATGGATCTATCATTGTTGTTTCCATATCCTCTATCAGGATATCCTCTATTCTGATTTGACAGAATGGAAGTTTTGACTCCTCATGTGTGTGATCTTAGTAGTTAATTTCCTCAGTTGTGCTGATATTTCTTTGATGTCACCTTTTTCTTCTTGAACTTTAGCTACTACATTGTCTTGTTGAGGTTTGAAGAACTACCATTACTATTGTTTTGCACTACATCCTAAGGTACATGTCCAGGATGGGATATCATCTGACTATTTTCATTTGGAGGAGGCATGATACTAAGTGGAGGTACTTGTAGGGGACTAGGCATTATGGCTGGAGGTATCATGACCCCATTAACGTGTGGTTGTATAGGATATGCAGGATATCTAGAGTTAGGTGTAAAACCAGGTGTTAACTATTGATTGACTTTAATGGCTTCTTCATAAGCACCTGCTAATGTTGTGACTACAAGGTGTGTCCTTCTAATGAACATGGATGTTAAAGGATTTAAGGATGAATAATATATGGATATGGCTACCTCATCACCTACATTGTATGGAGCCACTAGCTTGGAATACATTTTTTGGAACCTAGCATTGAAATTAGAAATCAGTTCCCCCTCATCTCTCTTTATGGTGGCAAACATATGATATGTGATAGCCGGATCTACTGGTATTTTAAATCTTTCTAAGAAATCTTTCTATAAGGCAACCCTGTTGGCTATGGAGGACCGAGTAAGACTAATGTACCAACTATATGCCTCTTCTCCTAGAGAATAAGAGAATAACCTACACATGACATCCTCATGATCTATCCTAGCTCTAAAACATGCTTCTTTGTAAGTTCTGATGTGATCTTCTATAGCTTGATAAGGATGATATTTTGGACAAATTTTGTTTATATTTTTTGGTAAAGGATGATATGTTGTGAAGGTAAGTGGTGATTCCAATACAAAGAATGACAT
Source organism: Cunninghamia lanceolata (assembly GCA_027924645.1). Taxonomy (NCBI): domain Eukaryota; kingdom Viridiplantae; phylum Streptophyta; class Pinopsida; order Cupressales; family Cupressaceae; genus Cunninghamia; species Cunninghamia lanceolata. Next base: position 4,974,207 of record BSBN01000725.1, read on the forward strand.
TTTAGGAGGCACCTAAGGTATGACTACTGGTATTACCGGAGGTGTTACAATAGGTATGACTGGAGATGCTAGTGAACTAGGACTAGGACTGTGGTGAATATCTGTCGTATGAGGTCTAAGTCCATGAATTGGTAATTATTCAAAAGGTCCAATGGATCTAGACCTAGTATTAGGTTGGTGAGCCAGAGCTTCACAACTTACGACTAGATATGGATATTTTGACTGGGTCTTAGTAAAGATCAGGGTATTTGCTCTTTTGAAGTGGATATTTATGATCAAAAGCTTAAAACAACCATATATTTGCATGATATTTGCAGGAAATGCAAATATGGACATGAACTTTGGAAGTCCAGATCACTAACTGTAAATATCATGTTAACTAACCCCAAGGATAGGGTATTTGCACTAGACTTATAGAAATTGCAAATACTGACTTAAATTTAAGGAATTTCAAACAATTGACTATAAAGATCATGATATTTATGCACAAGATTAGGATCTTTTCAACCAAATCTTTCAAATAACCAGTGATAAGTAAGAACTTTACACAAATACTCGATCTTAAGAATTTTGAAAATATCACCTTGTATGAGCATGGGAATGATATCCAGGCAACTAATTTTTCAATTCAGAATCACCTAAGGCCCTCCTTCTAGCACCAATTTGTGTTGATCATGATGTTAGTCATAAACAAACATAGATAAAGAAATGCATATCAAACCTTTATCATCTTGAAAGATATGATGAATTCAAAGAATTCATAATCCCACGTCTCCATGGATTAGTTCATAATCATCTGACGTTACTTAGTAGTTTGATGTGAGTTGTTGTTTTCCATTCAAGGGCCTTACATTTTTGATTTAGAGAAATTTGTGTTTGGATAAACTTGATTTTACCTGCTTTTTGTGAATTTCTTAACAAACAAGGTTAAATTCTATTGTATTTAACCAGATGATGCAAATATTTATGTAAATTTGATCAATTCTTTTGCATATCACTCATATTAACTAAATTTCACTTTTGTACTATAAATGTATTCAAATGATGTGCCAACTAGCATATATTTCCATGATTTCTAACATTATTTATATTTGTTTGAATAATATTTGCTATCTTGACATGCTATTTGCTCAAATATGCTAAAGGTATTCAATTATCTACAAGATATCTGCATATTTCTTTGTATTTGCTTATTATTTTTTTGTGTACTTGCAATTATGATGATGATTGAATGAAATTAAACAAATTTGAATAAATTCTTTTTTTACTAAAAGTAAGTGAATCTTTAGTCATTGATCAATATATAATCTTGATACTATCATGAAAAGAAGGAAATAGAACCATATGTTCACCAAGATGTTCTACAACTAAATGTGATTGATGCTAACTTCAAAGGAAAGGAATGAAGACAACATACACGAAATGAAATGCACTCCAAGGGATGTAACAAATCAAAGTAACATGTCTAGAATTCATCCATTGACTACTCAAAGTTTATGATTAGTTGTAATCAAAAGGGCTTCTTCTTCACTAAGTATGCAAAAGAGTATGTGTTTACAATTGACTTTGAGAGAGGACCATGAAATTCAACAACTCCTTCTCAATTAAGCTTTTGAACGTTTTATAAAAATACACTCCATCCCCTTTTATAGAACAAGGAGAGGAGGCAGTTACAAAAGATCCTGTGATCATGATTTGTCTATTACAATCAATGGTTCACATTCTCTTGACCAAGTCAATATGCAAGACATGTGGCATAGATTGCCAATTAGCAATCCTTTGGTGGATTAAGTTATCCTTCTCGAATATACCATGCTCTTTCATTTCATCCCATTGGACTGCAAGTACCAACACAACAAAATGCATTGAGAAATACAAATGTAATTCCTCTTTATGCTGGTGGATCTTCTTCATGTGTCTACATCCCTACAACTATTCTCTTATAATTATCATAGGCCTACACAAAAGAGTCTACCTAGAACTTACTTATTATGGTAGCTCTCAACTTGGCATATTTCAATGCCTGTATATGTTCATCCAAAGGTTCCATCATTGATGTCCTTTTATCTACTTCTTTACTGAATGTCCTTACTTTCACATTCATCTCAGCCATTTCATCCAGTACATCCATAGTGAAGAGTTCTTTAGGGTCTTTAGCTACTTCTTTAAATTTATCCTTGAACATTTGTATAGCTTCATCTAGTTCTGGCACCGCCGCTTCTATTATAGCATCATCTAGTAACTCTTCCATTACTCTTAATTCCCCAGCTAATAAATTATGAACTTTGGTTTAGATATCCTTTACTTTATCCATGTTATCTTTTAATACATTAAGTCGGTAATCCATTTTAGTCATCCATGTCCCCATGAGTGGCAGGGTTACATTGGTAACAACTTTGCTTTTCAAAAATTTGCTATCTGTCATGCCTTTGGCTCTCTTGAGTCTAGCCATTACATAGTTGCACCTTTGAATTTGCTGAATGAATTCACTCTTTAAAGAATCAATGTTAGTTTTCAAATTGGACAATGTGTCCCAATTAGACTTAGAAGCCTTTATTAATTCTTCCCCTGATGTTATAAACTTTATGAACCATTTGTCCATAACCTGAGCTTGATGTTTCTGTACATCCAGGTTGGCTATTTCTTCTTCAATTATCAATGTAATTGCATCTAGCTTCTCTATTATATGTAGTGTGGATGCCAAGCTCTCTAACTTCAGTAATCCTTGTATAAATTGTTGTAGTTGAGTGTTTTGTTCTTTTAGCTCTTTCTTCCTTGCCTTGAGCTTCTTGATTTTGGCTACCATTGCTTTAGCACTTTGAAGATATTCTTGAGATTCTTGCTCATTGGTCATAAGGCCTAAATCAACCTGGGTTATTTGATATTCCTCTAGCCTAATTTCACCTTTAGCCTTATCCACTGTGGCTGCATCAACTTGGGCTACCTTTTTCCCAATTTTTGGATCCTTCTTGATGCTGGAGACTTTCCTAGCTCTCCATTTGCCTTAGGAGAATCAATTATAAACAAAGAGTTAAAATCAAATGGTACCTGTTGTATCTCCTCCTTGATTATTTTTGAAGAAATCAAATCTAGAACATCAGATTGTGATCTTTTGCCCTGATTTGGTTGCTCAATTTGAGCATCTTTATCTTGTTCTTTCTCTTGATCACCTGGGTCTTGTATATTTTCTTGTGATTTACTCCCAATATCCAAATCCTCCTCTTCATGTAATTTCTCGTCTTTGTTCTAGAGGCAGCTAATTATCTAGTGTCAAATCTTCACGTTCTTTTGGAATTTCATCTATTTTAGGCTCTTGGCCTATATTCTCTTCTTCAACCTGATGGCTATCTTCTTTATGCTCATCATTGTTTCCTCCTATAGTTGTAGTTGATGCCACTACCTTGTCTTGTTCAGACCTATTCATCAAGACATTTTTTTGTGCCATTTGCTCATGTACATCATCCCCCTTATTATCTAATTCCATGAGAACACTTTCTCCTTGAGGTTGATCAGTCTAGATGACCTCTTCTATCTTATCTACTTCTTTAGGTACATAAGTTAAATCCACCACAGTTGGGCTAGTAACATTTTTAATTAAAGTGTCCAAAGATCCCATGTGCACCTCTACCTTAGGGGTTTCTTCCCTTTCATCCTTTTCAGCATGTGTTTCACCTTTATCCCTTGTTTTTGTATGTTGCAGTAGGGTTTCAATGGGAGGATTATTAATATCTTTGACCAACTCATATTCTTTTGTTAGGTCAACTATCTGGCTCAGTGAAAAAGCCCTGGTTGTTTGTTCCTTTTGGGCTTTATCCCTTATTTCCTCTACTATTTTTGTCTTTACCTTTATTATGGCTTCTATAGGAACATTATGCTACAACTCTTTGACTATCCCTTCAGTTGGATCAACTAGTCTTGACGCTAGTACCTGTAACAATGGCAAAGTACCTCTCATGCATGGACTCTGATATCTTGAGTGCCTTGGAACCTTCACACCTTGTAATAAATCATCCCTTTTTCTCTTCAATGTTCAGAGGTCTGTCTCTTCTCCTTCATCCTCAATGTCTTCCTCATCAACAACATTCCTTACCAAACTTTGCTTTGCATCTTTGGAAGTCTCCCCTTGTGTGGTAACTAATTTAGGTGTGAATATAGAAATAGCCTTTAGGGGAATGTCCTTAGGAGGTGAGGGTGGTACATATGCTAATGAAATTCCCTCAATAGCGAGCTATTCTATAGCTCTGAATGAACTTGGTTTTGCTATTTTTGCTTCATGAACTTTTCTCTTCCTTATCAAGAAATCATCAAATCTTGGCTCTTCTATTTTTTAATCTTCTTCTTCTGAAAAGTGATTACAATACCTTTCTTTTTCAATTCACTAATTTTCTTATCCACCCAACATTTTGTCCTAGCCATGACTTTGGTTGTGAGAACATTGATAGATGTTTCTTCCTTTTGTTTCAAATCTAGAGATGATATTGTATCATTGTATACCTTTTGTTCTTCATATTTTAGATCTATAAGATCATCATCATCCTTTTTGATCTGGGGAGGCACTTCAAGCTTTCCTATAGTCCTCATATGATCTAGATTTAATCTTCGGTACTCTCTTTTCTGTGCCTCATGATCATCAGCACAGTCTGCCCAATAGTCCTCAAGGTGGACACTGTGTTTATACTTCTTATTGAACCTTTTCTCTACCTTGTGATATGGGTCATAATCCCTAGCCAGAGGGAACACCTTTAAATTCAAGTTTTTCAAATCTAACTCAGCCTTTCTTGCATGTTCTATGGATGCAACAAGGAACCAATTGATATCAAGAGGGAATTTTCTATAAGGGTGCCCTTCTTTAACTTTGGATAATTCAAGTATAGGAAGTTCTTTCCTCATCATTTCCATCAATACTATCCTATCATTGGGATATCTAGGTAGCATATATGGTTTCCCGCTGAAACCTTCCATCTGAATATATGAATATGTCTTGGCTTGAATAAGCCAAGAACCATACCCATTGATTCCCTCTGTGGGGCCTACTAAAAATCTCTTAGCTTGGTCCCCATCTATTAACATAACTATATGCATTAAGAAAGCATCATTTACCAATTTAAAGTTTTGTAGGGATAATCTTCTTTCTAGTTGAGGATAATACTTCGAAGGAGTCTTCTCGTTAGATAATTTTCCCAGTTTCCCCACCATCTGTAATGCACCAAATGTGCCTTTTGCTGCACATGCATATACTAGATATGAAGTCATTCTAAAATGGAGATCTTATTCTCTTTCCACTTAATCATCTGATCATGCATAGCATCACTGATGATCTTGGCCCACTGGATTGATGCATTCTCTAGCTTGTACTCTACTACCATCCTGATCAGGTCAAACATCCATGGTTCAAATGTTCTGCAATTGACCAAACCATTCATCTGGCTGAGTATACACATTATATACTAGACTTCCTCATTGAAGTTGAATTTGTACAAATGCACTAGCATTTTGTTAGCTGCCCTATTGTATTAGCTGGTCTTCTCCATCCTTGATAGATGACCCTTCTATAATTCTTATCACTGGCCTCAAATTCTTTGGCCAAAGCATCTAAATTGGGCACATACATATTCTATGTTACTAGTAAATGAAATACTTCTGCAATACCATCTACTAAAAGATTAGCATATAGCCTTTTCTATTTCTCCACCTTTCTAGTGTTGATGTTATAATTCTATGCACATTCCACTATGAGCTCAAAAGCCTCTATGGAATAAGCAAAACTAGTTGCATGAAACAAACCAGATACCACTATATTTTGTAGAATGATGTTATCTTCTCCATCTTCAATTCTTGTTCTAAAATCTATTAATCTTGTATTACCCATATGCGTGTCCTCCTGATGACCCAACTTACAGTATACACGGTGCATTTTAGGGAACATAGCGACCTTGAACTCAACATTACGCTTCTCAATCCTTGGTTGAGACATTTTGTCTTATGATTCAAACTCACCAGTCTTAAACAATAGTATATCATGGCTCCTGGTTAACATAATAATGATCTTATTTGAATTCCAAGACTGAAATTAAACATTACATATTTATCATTGATATATTCCCCCTTTACCATTTTTTAACTATATTAGGGCACGATTCATAAAATGATCAAGGGGCAAGATTTATATGTACCTGGTGTGTCCTCTTAACCTGTAATTATTGTATGGATAGTTGAATTACCATTCTAAGAGCATCCTCTTGCATCCCCTATTCTCTATTTCAGCTCTGGTTCATCGCAAGCCTTAAACAATGGAATTAGGGTTTTCTAATGCAATATTATTGATTATGATCGTGAAAATGCCCCTTTTAACTTAGGCAATGTGTGATTTTAGGGCACATTAATGGCAGAAATGTGATTTGACGCCTTCCTTCAATTAGGTGGAGAAATGTTTCTACAAGTGTCTGTTGGCATGTTTTGAATTTAAACTTCAACTACCACTTTATTGCATAAACACAAATGCACGGATATGAGATGTATCCAGTAAGGAATATTCTGTGAATATTTGGATGTGGATATCTAGATAACACTATGTGGGTCAAGATGTGAATGTGGACATGTGTCACCATTTTGCAGTAGCACAAATAATCTTTCTTGATGGCAAGATTTTCCTATGAGGGTGCGCCACTGTCTGATCTGGATCTCTTTCATCTGGTACGATAAGGTGACATCATCATGCATTGGGTCAACCTCTATTGACTAATGAATCATCATCGGGTCCCAAATGTATTCTCAAATATGTTGGGATGTGGATATCTTGAAAAGATTTAGACACTAAGTTAAGATCCGGATACTAAATAGTGTGAAGTATCCCATTTGGCTTAAAGTCTAGGTGATGGTAGCTCATGGTGTCATTTATGTTAGGTTGGGATAAGATGATGTCATCGGGGTTAGGATGTTTTGAAAGATCTGTACACTAATTTAAGGTCTAGATATTAAATAAGATCAGGATGAAGGCGCAAACTAACATCTCACATACAACGTGCAATTGGATAAGTCACTCAAACTTGACATCCAGACATTATTTAACATTAGGATATTATGTATGATTAGGATATTATATAAGGTCCTGGTGTTTTGGCATTTAGACTGCTACGTCCTTTAAGTTTGATGTTTGGACATTATTGGAGATTGGGACACTACATTAAGATTCAGATGGTAAGTTAAGATCTAGATATAGGCACAAAAATATGATGATGTAGGTAAATTCATCGTTCTTCTTCAAGTTGAGTGGATGTGACATCATCAAGGTCAGGATTTTTACCATGATTGGGATATTAAGTAATATATGTTTGCTCTGACGTTTAAATGATCAGTGACAAATTTGATGTTTGGACATTAGTTAGCATGAGGATACTAAGTTAAGATCTGAATACTAAATGAATATGAATATCTTGATGACCTGTTTATTGGACTTTGACTAGATATAACTTTTTTGTTTCAATGAATTTTGAGATACTTCAAAAGGCAATCCTTCTTGAAATTTTATGTTCTTATGTATGAAAAGGTTTTTAACAACAAATTTTGTTTTTGGATTTTGGTCCTAATATGAAGAGGATAACTTTATGATTTGCATCTGGGACTAATTTTACCATACCATCCAAAAGTTGGGTCCTTGTTTTGGTAGGGCAAAATGGGGCGTGTTGTGTAACCGCACAACAAGACTCACTGTCTTGAAAGAAAGAGACAAAAGAGAATGGGTGGCTCACTACTAGGTTTGAACTATTTACTATTGGTAAGAGACACTACTAGGCATGTCAGGTGTTGTCATTGATGGAAACTAAATCCATCTTACATATTCGCATTACATCAATGGATCATACTGGAAGTTAGAATGAAGATTTATCTAAGTCTGAGTAATCAGAACAGAGCATGTGATAGGGTCCAATATCTTGGTCTGGATCTCTCCGGTGGTAAATCACAATGTGCTACAGATTTGAGGGAGTAACAAGGATTGTCAGGACTATCTAAACCTAGGAATTTAGCCTTCGGTGATGAAGGATTCAAAAGTTATAAGCATCTGAGTATCGGGTTCCAGTTAGTCAGTACAGAAGAACAGGCCAACCTAGTGTTTGATCTTGGTCTAGATGAAGAAAAGATATTGGTTAAGCAATTTGTGATAATTAGTGGTATTGGCCAACATGATTGATGATTTGAGAACACAATTTTTTGGTCCACGTTGTTGTTTGTGCATGGATTCAGCTGACAGAGAAGAGTTCTTATTAAATGTTCTAAGTTTTCTTGATGTCGACTACAATTGATTGAATTTCTTGATGCGGATATATAGCTAGTGGATTCGTGTGTCTTTGTGTGTATGTGATATGATGATGGTGTAAGTTTGAAAAAGGGTAGAGAAAGGTACGAAAGTGAAGATCTTAGTTCAGATTATGGCAGAAGAGTCAAACAGGGCAGAGTAAGGATGAAGTTTGTAAGATCAGTATTATGTGCTTAACTAGAACTAAACTTTTGCATTGGTAGATGCAATTCATCAGTTCAAACATTTTGTAATCATTTCTTGTAGGAAGTGAGCCTCCTGTAGGTAGTGAGCCTCTTTGAGCAATGAGCTCTAGGCAGTGAGCCCAAAGGCATGTGCCTTCCTATTTGTAATACTTTTAATAGAGTATAATTTCTTATGGGTTAACCCCCACCATGGTTTTTCCCTTAATCAGGTTTCCACATAAAAATCTTGGTGTTATGTGTGTTGATTCTATTTTTTCTTATGTTTTGTTGATTCATGCTTTCATGGTTGCATCATTAATCTATTAATAAGTGGTAAAGAAGACTAAGTGTAAAAATTGTTAAAGTTTTGAGATAACTTATTCACCACCCCTCTCAGTTGTCTACCCTAATTTCAACAATTGGTATTAGAGCAAGGTTCCTTGGAAGAAGTTTAACAGCTTGAGGAAGATTTGGGAAGGTATTACAATGGATTCATATGGTCTCAATGAAAAACTTCAAGTTTCTTTAGAAGATCTTAGTCAGTACAGATCTAAAATCAAAGAACTAAAAGAGAACCTTAAAGATGTTGATGATTTCATTAACACCTTAAAAAGTCAACTGAGCAAATCCAATGAAAAGAGGAGGGAGCTACTTCACCAGTTAGCAGATCAGAATGAAGACAATGGGAACTAAAATGGGAGCTCTAGCTCAGGGGGAGCTGTATTGAAAATCAAATTCCCCCAGCCAATAAGTGGGTGCCTAAATCTAGCACGATGAGAGAAGATAATTTGGGTTATTTTAGTTCATTTGAAAGGATTTCTGGAGGAAAAGAAGTGGATATGGAATTTTGCGGAGTGATTCATGAGAAACTAGATGCAAAAATAGTGTACCTGGATGTATTAGGGCAGAACATTTATTACAATGGAGAATTAGGTCAAAGCATAAAAGGTTATCCTTTCATCATTTGGATTACTTTGTATTTGAAGAGAGCTAGTAGAAGAGCACTTGAGCTAAGATTTCAAGGATTTGAAGTGCGATCGATGAATTCATTAGCTAACCCTAATTTTGTGTAGAAAAAGGTATTTTCTATAAAACTTTGAACTTGTGATCTTTTACAATGGCTACACTGTTGGTTGATATTACTGAAAGGCCCCGACCCAAATTCAAGAAACATCCACACAAATCAGTAGAAGTTGACCTGTTAGGTGCCTTTTCAAATATTTCACATGGTGTATTGCATGTTGAAGATATTAGGGCCTATATTCATATGAGCATAGATGAATTTAGAGAATCAGGTTTGTAGATTTGTTCAAGAATCATCTAAGAGATGAAATTCATGGTCTTAAACCTGGGTATAAGGCACTACATGATAAACATTTCATTCAGATTATAGGGCTTCCAACCTTTGATGAAGATGAGTGGGTCCGGTATGTGCTGAACCAAATGCATGATGAGTTTATATGGCTGTTGAAACCATTCAAGATTACAAAGGATGCTATCAGGGGTGTAACTAGGTTAAATTCAACCGGTGGTTTACCCATGCTAAAATCCGTAAAGAACTAGACCATAACTGATGCAACTGGTGCCAAGTTTGACAAAAGGGCAATGACTATCAATGACATTATTGATCCAGATGTCAAATTTGCCTCAATGGTGATTGGATACAAGATTTATCACTCCAGTAAGGAGAACTCTGTTTCTAGAATAGCCATATATGCTACATACCAAATGTTAAAAGAAAATGTAGATTATGACTTGTGTGAGTTGCTACAGAACAAACTGATGGGAAATTTGAATAAGGTTAAGAAGGATAAAAAGAACACCTTCAAATATGGTACATTGGTCTTATGTTTATGCTTCTATTTCATGAATGAGTTGCCCAGCTAGAAAAGCATGTGTTGGACAAATGATAAACCTATTTCTATACAGATAAGAGAGCACTTGAACAACATTGGTGACTCTAGAGCATAGAAAACTACAATCTAGGGTTACTTAAAGAATTTTTAGAGTACGATGCATTCTAGGAAAAGAATTCCTAAATCGGTTGTTGAGAAGTACAAAAATGAGATCTGCTTCATGGTGGACATTGATCAATGCTTAATGGAAGTAGTAGAACCCATAACTGTTTGGATCATGCCCATGGGGTATGAGGTAGATCAGAAAACTTTGGATATGTATGCTCAACATCTCCTGAGCAAACCCAAGGATGATTCTATGCAGAGATTTGGGACATACGAGGAGCTCATTTTGAAACTACATGTTGAGCTCATAAAACCTAAAATCAAGAGGAAAATTCAAAAGCAAGTAGAAATATATGCTAAAAGTATTGGCATAACCAAGGAAGTTGTGAAGTAGAATAGAGAAAGGATAGAAAAAGCTAAGAAGGAGATGTAGGATAAGAAACAAGGAAGTGCTCCAAAAGTTTCCACCAGCCAACCTAGAAAAACAAGAAGTTCTGCTCACACAAAACCTGTCAAAATAGAGAAACTAGAAGACAAACCATCCAATAAAGATGGTAAAAGAATGAAGACTAAAGCATCCAGAACATATGTGAGCATTAAAGATGATAAGGAAATAGAATCAGATGAGGCAGCAAAGGAAATAAAGACAAAATAAGTAGAAGCTTCAAAGGCTACAAAAGATAAGCCTTCTAGAAGTATGAAAGTAAGTAAAAGACAAAAGACTGAAACCCTAGCTAGAAAATCCACTTTGTCTATAGAAGAAATTGTGAATACTGTGACAATTCATGGGAATTTGAAAACCATAATAAAATACTATGACACTTTTGATGATACAAACAAGAGAATTTTGGAGGATGCCACTATAAAATACTTGAATACATTCAATAGAGCTCTTGTGGAAATTTTATCTAAAATTCCTAAGAGTCTAAGTAACATTTTGGAAATGAGGAAAGAGGCTGCTAAAGCTAAAGATTTGGAGCTAAGGGAACATGTGTTATCTAGTTTGTGTCCGGTGATCTCCAACAAAGAAGAAAATACAATTTTTAAAGAAGTCAAGAATGATTTCAGAAGCAAAACAAGGATGAATAAGCTGATGATTGGAGATATTGATGAAGTTGTTAAAGAAATAAAATAGATCTTGAAGAAAGCACTAGACAAGAACAAGTTCTATGTGGTTATAGAAGAACTGATTGATACTGAGGATGCATCAATCCTGAATGATAAAGACCAACAGGGAGATTAGCAACCAACTGAGATAGATGACTCCTCTGTTCTAGAAGAGGAAGCAATAAACAAAGAAGATGAAGAAATAATGGAAGAAGATCAAGCAAAAGAAATAGATGACGGAACTCATTCTCCCACTTCGGATGTTGAGGAACCTGATAAAACTACCACTAAGGATACTCAAAATCCTCTGGAAAAGACTACAAAAGACTCTACTAGTGTAAATGAAAAGAAGGATGTCTCTGATAATGATGCAGAGAAGGCTGAAGTAGAGAGAGAAAGAAGTTGATAAGAGAGACAATGTGTTTGACTCAAGAAAGGGAGAAGACGCAATCCCTAAAAGGAATAGAACTAAAATATCTTATTAGGCAAACGACACTATAGAAGTAGTGAAAGAAATTTTGGAAAAGGATAAATTGGTTGTAGAAGAGTTGCAAGGTCTAATCAATTTGGATAGTCTCTCAACAATTCAGAATATAAAGTGTGCATCTCTTGCTCAAGCCAAGGCTAGAGAAGATATTTTGAAGTCTCACATAGAAGACAGTGAGCTACTTGGTCTTGCATCTAGGATTCTAGATAAGATCATGCCAACATTCTAGAAGGACTCATCTGCATCCCCCTCTATTCAGTTGAAGAGTTTGATTAATTCTATAAGTACTCATTTTGAGTCCCTTGAAAATTCTGTAGAAATCAAGGTTAAAAATGAATTCAATGATAAAAGATTTGATGCTTTGAAAGGGATGATTGATTTAGATAGAATTGTGCTGGATACCAGTGTAAAAAGTATTCAAGATGCTCTTACCGAAGGAGGGAATGTATATAAATTTTTTTATCTTGTTCTAAAGCTATAGAGGACATTGAAATAAAAATAAAGGAGTCTAAGGAAAAACTGTTAAGTGTATCCCAATCTTTTGATCCTCTGACAGTATCAGTGATGAGACAAGAATGTCAAATAATCAACTTGATTGAAGAAATAAAGAAATTGATGAAGGAAAGAGAGAACATTGAGACAAGGATGTGTGAGCTCTGAAGACTGATTTCCTCCAAGTTGGAAGCAATGTTTGATGCAATGACAAAAGCCCAAACCACTGCTAAGTCAAGTGATCCTACAGACTTGTGGAAAGTAGAATCTCAAGAATTCTTATTCAGTGGTCACATCTCAGTTTTGAACAATATAAAGAAGAGTTGGGACAATGAGTTGGCACTGTTGAAGAATGTCTTTGGTGATGTATTCAAACTTCTGTAAATAAGTCATAAGGGTTGTTTGTATATATGCCCATGTAGATAGAACTTTTTGTAAAATTTGGTATGCAGATCCCAGCCTTTTCCATTGATGTCAAAGGGGGAGAGGAAGAGCAGTGAAAAATGAAGAATTAATCTAAGGGGGAGCATTGGAAAGCATAAGTGCACATAGTAAGGGGGAGCTATTCTAACACTTAGCCATTTTTCACTAAGTATTGCCATCAATACCAAAGGGGGAGATTGTTGGCAAGAGACACTGCTAAGCATGTCAAGTGTTGTCATTAATGGCAACTAAATCCATCTTACACATCCGCATTACATCAATGGATCATACCGGAAGTCAGAATGAAGATTTGTCTAAGTCTGGGTAATCAGAAATAGAGCATGTGATAGGGTCCAGTATCTTGGTCCAGATCTCTTCAATGGTAAATCACAATGTGCTACGGATCTAAGGGAGTAACAAAGATTGTTAGGACTATCCAAATCTAGGAATTTAGCCTTCAGTGATGAAGGATTCAAAAGTTATAAGAATCTAAGTATCGGGTTCCAGTTAGAAAATACAGTCAGAAGAAGAACATGCCAACCCAGTGTTTGATCTTGGTCTGGATGAAGAAAAGATATTGGGTAAGCAATTTGTGATAAGCAGTGGTATTGGATGACATGATTGATGATTTGAGAACACAAGTTTTTGGTCTGCATTGTTGTTTGTGCATGGATTTAGCCGATAAAGTAGAGTTCTTATTAAATGTTCTAAGTTTTCATGATGCCAACTATAGTTGATTAAATTTCTTGATTCGGATATATATAGTCGGTGGATTCGAGTGTTTTTGTGTGTGTGTGATATGATGATGGTGTAAGTGCAAAAAAGGGTAGAGAAAAGTGTGAAGGTGAAGATCTAAGTTCAGATTATGGTAGAAGAGTGAAACAGGGCAGAGTAAGGATGAAGTGTGTAAGATCAGTATTTTGTGCTTAACCAGAACTAGACTTTTGCATTGGTAGATGCAATTCATTAGTTCAAACATTTTGTAATCATTTCTTGTAGGCAGTGAGCCTCCTGTAGGTAGTGAGCGTCTTTGAGTAGTGAGCTCTGGGCAGTGAACCCGAAGGCATGTGCCTTCCCATTTGTAATACTTTTAACAGAGTATAATTTCTTGTGGGTTAACCCCCACCGTGGTTTTTCCCTTAACCGGGTTTCTACTTAAAAATCTTGGTGTTATGTGTTTTGATTTTATTTTTGCTTATGTGTTGTTGATTCATGCTTTTATGGTTACATCATTAATCTATTAATAAGTGGTAAAGAAGATTAAGTGTAGAAATTATTAAAGTTTTGAGACAACTAATTCATCCCCCCTCTTAGTTGTCTGCCCTAATTTCAACATTTACAATTGCATCTAACATATACATGAAGTATAGTTCCAATGAAGCTTAAAGTACAAACACAATACTCTACACACTATTCTAAAATACAAAACTACTCTGCATTCACTCTATTCACATCCATAGGTTCTTGTCACATCATTTGGATCATACACATCCCATTCATCACTTAAAAACATCGAGAACAATCCTTCATATATATCCACTTCTTTCACAACATCAATTAGGTCGTTCTAATACATGCATTGTATGACTCCTTGTCCTGTTGGCCCAGAACTCAATCAAAAGTACTTTGTGGAAAGAACCAAAGCATATAACAAATTTACATAGGTCAGCACAACCTATAGAAACTCTCATGACAACACTTTATCCATTTCATATCTCCACACAACATCAACGCCTTCTGGGCGGCTCCACTGGTAAGGCAATAATAGTATGAGCTATCTGTCAGTTCACAAATCAATATGTAGACCTCCAAATTGCCTAAAACTTAGAATATACATGAGACATACATTCATAAAGTTATCCTCAAATCTACACTATAGACCATGTACTTACGGTAAAATGTGAAGTGTCTCACTGTGTCACTGACACTGTCAATACACTGTCAATATAGAGTACGATGCTCTATCACTTCTAACATTCATTCTGAAGAGCTTTAGGACCTAAAACTTTGGATTTAGACTCCATGAATATGTGCCAAAAATACCTTACAATTGTAGTGAAAAATGTTTCATGTCAGAGAAATGCGGATCCATTTACTTACATGCTCTATGCCAAGAACAACTGTACTCTGTTAGGATGGACTTTTGTTGTTCACATCTTTCACATCAGAGATCATTAGTAAACAAAATTATGGATTTAGATGTATCCAATGACCAATAACCACATGATATAACTACAAAGTAATATTTTCAATAGCAAACTGATGCGGACCAAATTATCGAAACTCTCTAGCTTAGTTTTACCAGACTAGTACTTAGCCAATTTTCATAACATATCTTCTTACCAGATCAAATCTTCATGCACAATATTCTTCTATGGAGGATAAAATTATCTTGTAAGGAAGAGGATCAAACCCTCTTTCAAAATTACCAATCAATTTATTCTACACAACTATCTCCTTATGTCTGGTTAACACTTTATGGGACACTCTTCCTTTATCCTTTGTTGTCATTGTCTTTGAGATGTGATGCTATTTAGACCAGTGTATCTTTACTCTTGACCATTGTATCTTTACCCTTTGAAGCCAACCTTGAACCTTATCTCTACTCAACTAGTTGACACTAATGACAACACTAGACTAACAAGTTGACATCAATGACAACACTAATTGCAACAACTGCCCATGCTTGCAATAGGGACACATTGCCTCACCACATCACCTCACGTTCTCTCAAAAAGATCTTCCCGCATCTAATTAATCCCATAATGAAGCTCTCCACATCAAGATCATTATCCATAAACACATCATAAAGCAAGTCTTAATATATGGTGGCTTTGGCATAAATCTTTGCACTCTCAAATTATTAAAACACTTGGGATACTTCGATGTGGTTGTGGATTTTAGTGAATGCATCACCATAAAAGGATATGATGATACCAAGAGATTGTCTAAAGGCACCATTAAACTCCCCATTCAAGTGGGATAAAATATTCTAGAAACCAAATGTCACATTCTTGATCTTGACCTCCCATACAATATCCTCCTCGACTGACCATGGATCCATGCCATGCAAGTTGTTCCCTCCACCTTCCACCAATGTCTCAAATTCCTGTATAATGACACAAAAGTTACTATCTACGTCAATCCTCATCCCTTTCAATATTGTAGCTTTTTGGAGGGACATGATAGAACCATATGCCCTTACAACAATGCCACCAAAGTATCCACTCCTAACACCAATTCAAAAACCCTCACCTCATACATCGATCTTTCAAACATCACATCCACAACACAATCATCCACCCCTCTTGAGGTCAAGACCAAGATGAGTGACATGGGATGTGGTGAATATGATCTACATGTCACATTTTGCGTAGGCTTAGTCCCACCATCCCCTAAGGACAATGAAGTCTGCATAGTCATCATCAAATGCAGACCATCCCCAATCTTCAAGCGAAAGCACTTCATGGAACAAGATGTCCTTGAAGATATATCCTCATGGTTGTATAAAGATGAATATGAACAACAAGAAGATCCCATCTTCCCAATCAAGATATATGGAAAAGGTCTCAAAATTATCAAACACATGGGTTATAAATGACAAGGTGGCATAGGCCTACAAGAACAAGGGATTATTGAGCTTATTCAAGAAATAAGGAATCCTTATCTCCATGGGCTAGGGTACAAAAAAAAAGAATCTACCTCCATCAAACTTGAATATATCTTGAGTAAGGTTGGTAAGGCTTTCCCTATGATCGATAATGTCAATGAAGAGGACCATCAAGACTGCTTTTCTAATTTCATTGAATTCTTCAAATCCCCTATATGCACCATTTACACCCTATCAACTAACCCATCAATATCCAATGAACTACCTCTAGTCTACCCCCATCTCATAAATTGGGACCAACAAGGACCTCTCGTACTTGATATCACACAAAATGATAAAGCTATTGCATAATCCCTAGGGGTTAGAGATTATATGCCCCTTGGAGATCATAGAGTCAGATACATAATGGAGCTCAACACCTCCACATACTTTGGGGAGACAATCTAATCTCTTAGTCACAAAAGTATAAACATAAAAATAACATCTCCTAGTGAAAACCACCTTGTGGCACTTTCCAATGATGAAAAATCAAAATAAAGATGTATCCCTTAGTGAAAACCCCCCCAATGCACTAGGGATGTGAGAATGGACCTCCCTGAAGTCCCAGAGTTATATCAAGAAAGTGGTGATTTACGCACAGACAACAGAGAGGGGGGGTGAATCAGTTGTCACCAAAATTCTATTTCTTAGTTACTTAAACCTTTATAAGTTTCAACAACATATCAAAGATTCAATCATGGAAGCATAATGCAATAATTCAAAAGCAGAAATAGATTCAACACATAACACCAAGATTTTAATGTGGAAAACCTGGTTAAGGGAAAAACCATGGGGTGTCTAACCCAAGATTGTATTCTCTGTTAAAAGAATATGAAGAATAAAATGGCACTTGCCAATTAGGGCTCACTTCCCAAGCACACTGCTCACAAGAGGCCCACTACCTATAGGAGACACACTGTCTACAAAAGAATATGGACATTACATTCTTGAACTGAAGATTAGAATCTTCACCATTCTTGAGTCAGTTCCATTTAAGTTCAATACCTCTACTCTGCTTTTCACTCCTTTTCACTACCACCTTCTCATGATGACCACATAGATAATTTTGAACAACTTTGTAACTCTTATTTATATATGACATTGACTTTGGAATGATCATCAAAGTTGGCACAACATACACTTATTTTATTATAGAGCAATTACAAAAACAACTTGACTTATTACAAAAACTTCATGTGCATCATTACACTTTCAGCCACACATAGCTGGGACTTCAATCTTCTTCAAGGAAAATGCCATGCTTTACAAAACACCTTCAAGATCATCCACAATATGTGCAAATCATTCGGTCAGCCAGGACTGGGAAGAACACCATCACCCAAAGGTAAATCTTCAATTACAAGCTCAATCTTCAATGCGGACCACCAACACGAACTAGACACAATCTGGAGACCTCCACAAGCTTGCTTGAATCATCAATAACATCCACACCACTTCTTCTTACTATAATCATTTGCATCTTCATCCGAAACCTCAAGAACATAGCTGGTCGTCACTATCACATTAGAAGAATTGCTAATGGACCTCCAAACTATGAACCAATTGAGTTGTCAATTCAAATTAGCTTCCCAAACATGCCACCATATATGTAGAGCATGATATTGCATTTCTAGATCTCACTGGACCTATTTGTACCACTCTGTCACCTCTGAATAGCTGCTAGAACTAGGTTTTCTCATATGGCCATAACTTCTCCAAATTTTCATGTGGACCTCTGAAATCTTGACTGGAGTACCTTCAGACACATATCTACAAACCCTTTGATGCGTATACTCTAATCTTCAACTGGTTGGGATCTTTGCTTCATAGAACTTCACTATCTTCATTGTTCTTCTCTGTTTTTGATAGGGCTAATTTTCTCAATATCCTCAGCACATAACTCATCCAATTCTTGACATCAATGCAACATGAGTATGTTGACATCAATGACAACACCAGTTAGGGCCGTACTCACAACAATCTCCCCCTTTATCATTGATGGCAACATATGATGTGAAAAACTATTTTAACCATCAAGACAAGAACTTCTCCTTACTGACTGACATAGCTCCCCCTGTCACCAGCAACCATTCACATGACTTCTCTTCCTTTACTGCTCCCCCTTTGATCATCAACCACTTTTTGTTTTTCACATGTCTTCTCTCCCCCTTTGACATCAATGGCAAAGGGCACATACTTGCAACCAATTCTCATATTTTCAGAATCATACTAACTACTCCCCCTGTGTAGCAACCTCCTAGCATCAATCTAGATCATAATGTATGATTGTAGGATCCACCAAACTGATGCACATTAGTGCATCTTAATTAAGAACTAGAGGGGTAATAACCCCTAACTTCTCCCTGAGATACTCAAAAGTGTCCTTAGGTAGAGGTTTGATAAACATGTCTACAATCTGATCCTTTGAGGGTACAAACTCCAATCTGACTTCATTCTTGTTCACCCACTCTCTCAAAAAGTGGAACTTGATGGATATATGTTTTGTCTTTGAATGTAACACTAGATTTTTTGATATGTTTATCACACTTAAATCATCACATAAGATTGTGATAGGTTCATCATACTCTACTCTGATGTCTCTTAACATTTGCTTCATCCACAGTACTTGAATGCAACTTCCTGCTGCTACAATATACTCTACTTTTGCAATGATAGAGATATTGCCTCTTGTTTCATGCTTAGCCAAGAAACCAATCTTTTCCCCAAAAACAATGCACCACCACTGGTACTCTTCCGGTCATCCACATCTCCTACCTAATAAGCATCTGTATATGCATGAAGGGAGAAATCATGATCTTTAGGATATTATAATCCATACTCATCTGTTCCCTTTAAATACCTAAGAATTCTCTTGATTTCCATGACATGAGATTCTCTAGGATCAGCTTGAAATCTAGCAACAAGACCAATAATATTCATAATGTCAGGTCTAGTTTGAGTGAGGTAGAGCAATCCTCCAATCATTGATCTGTATTTTTTCTAATCAACCTTAGGGGATTCATCATCTTTACTTAGCTTACATCCAGTTGCCATGGGAGTATTCATTGCCTTTGAATCTTCCATCCCAAATTTCTTCAACAATTCTTTCATATATTTGGTCTGTGATATGAAGATTCCTTTCTTTATTTGAGTAATTTGCAGACCCAAGAAGAAATTCATTTCCCCAAACATAGGCATCTCAAATTCACTTTGCATTTGATTAGCAAAAGTCTTGCACATACTATCTTTCCCTCCAAAGATGATATCATCAATAAACACTTCAACAATTAAGATATTTTCATGATCAACTTTAAAATACAAATTACTGTTAGCAGTACCTTTGTTGAAACCAATCTTCAAAAGATGTTTGTCCAATCTTTCATACCAGGCTCTTGGGGCTTGTTTGAGTCCATACAATGCCTTCTTCAATTTGTAGACCATATCTCCATTATCAGATAGTTGAAATCCATTTAGTTGCTCAATGTATACTTCTTCCAAATCACCATTTAGGAAAGTAGAATTGACATCCATCTGATATACCTTGAAATATTTGAAGGTAGCAAAGGCAAGAAATATTCTGACTACTTCAATCCTTGCCACTGGAGCAAAAGTCTCTTCAAAGTTAACTCCTACTTGAGAATAACCTTTACAGACCAATTTGGCTTTATTTCTTATTACCTCACCATCTTCATTCAGTTTATTCTAGAAGACCCACTTAGTCCCAATCACATTTTTGTCCTTAGTTCTGGGAACAAGATCCCAAGTGTGATTCTTTTCAATCTGCATTAGTTCCTCCTCCATTGCTTTAACCCAACTTTCATCATTGCATGCTTCACTTACTATTTTTGGTTCAACTTTTGAAATCAAACAATACTTCACTGAGTCTTGAGTAATATTTCTTCTTGTTTGAACACCTTTTCTTCTATCTCCTATGATATGGTCTTTAGAATGATTTAGTCTTACATACCTAGGAGTTTTGGGAGTCTCTTGTACTTCTAATTCTTGGATAGGTTCATTCAAGCCTGTCTCTTCTTCTCGTGCTTCTGGATCCTCTGGATCAATCTAAATTTGGACTAGAGTCTGGACTTGTTCTTCTTGCTCTGAGATATCACTTTGATCATTTGCTTCATACTCATAGTACCTTGAGGGATTTTCCATGCTTTCATCAACCTTCACATTTGTACTTTCCACAATCTTTCTTAATCTCTTGTTATAACATCAGTATGCTTTGCTTTGAGTGGAATATCCCAAGAATATACCTTCATCACTTCTAGGATCAAACTTGCCAAGGTCTTCATCTCTTTTGATATAGCATTTGCTACCAAAGACTGAAATACTTCATAGTAGGAGTGATGCCACACCAAAGTTCATAAGGAGTCTTACCAGTATTGCCTCTGATTTGTACCCAGTTAAGAGTATAGACAACAGTACTTACAACTTCTCTCCAATAAATCTGAGGAACATTTGTTTCCATCATCATGGTCCTAGATGCTTCTTGGATGGTCCGGTTCTTTCTCTCCACTACTCCATTCTATTGTGGAGTCCTTAGAGCAGATAACTCAGTAACTGTCTCTTTATCCCATGTTTCTCACATAATGATATGAACTCTCTAGATGTGAATTCTCCACCTCTATCAAACTTGAGGCATTTTATGTTTATGTCAGTTTCATTCTCTACCATAGCCTTGAATATTTTAAACTTCTCAAGTGCTTTAGATTTCTCTTTCAAGAAAGTCACCCACATTATCCAGGAGTGGTCATTAATCAACAACATGAAATATATATCTCCTTGCAGACTCCTAGTTCTTGCTAGACCACATAGATCAGTGTACACCAAGTCTAACAATCCAGTTGAAGAGTATTCCTTACTTTTGAATGAGACTCTATTCTGCTTACCCAACTGACATTCTTTGCACAAACTGTTAGTAGGTTTCACCAGTATTGGAAGATCTTTTATAGCCTGAGTGTTGCTTATCTTGATAATATTATCAAAATTCACATGACACATTCTCCTATTTCACAACCAACACTAATCAATTTGAACAAATAAGAAACTTTTACCAGTACCAACCAAGTGAAAGATATTACCTTTTGTCTATGTACTGGATGCAATCTCAATTCCAGAGCTTTCAAAGATCTTGGATTTTTCATTTTTGAATCAAAGATCATAGCCTTTGTCCACCAACTGTCCAACACTAAGAAGATTATGCTTCAGACCTTCAACATACAAAACATCACTGGTTTTGTTCTTTCCATCAAATGAAATGGTTCCTCTGCCTCTAATTCTGCCAGCAGAATTATCTCCAAATTTTACAACTCCACCTTCATATTTCTCCAAACTTATGAACTTACTCTTGTCACCAGTCATATGGTGAGAGCATCTACTGTCAATAACCCATTCATCCTTTTCTTCAACTTGAGCAGCTAAAGCTCTTTCTATCATCTTATGATTGACAGATTCAATAGGCATTGGATCTTCCTCTTTGATGGCAATAAACACCTAGTCATTTCTAGATTTGTTTCCTATCTCAGATTCATCATTAGTTACTCCTTCATCATCATCTTCTTGAACATAGTAACACTTGTTTTGAAATCTTGATCTATTAGGGTTTGGCCTTGAAAATCTTTCTAGGCACCTTGAGGCAAAATGACCAATCTTGTTGCAGTTGAAACATTTGAAAGGCAATTTTCTTTCATACTTACAAGATCCTTTTGGCAGTCTTTTTGCAATAAAGGCTTCAAGTTGTACAGCTTCTGACTCATGTTCTTCCAGATCTTTTCTTGGTTTATCATACCATGTTGATTTCCTTGAGGAACTTTCTCTTGGATCATATCTATGTTTTCCTTTTGTAGAGACACTAGATTTCAATGCAAATTTAGTCTTGGGGAGTGCATCCCCAAACTCAACCAACTCAAATGTAGCTATCTTCCCAACCAATTGGTCCCTTGTAATATTTGTTAATGATCTGAATTCCTCAATAGCAATAACCTTGTGTTTGTAAACAGGAGGTAAGGATCTGAGAACTTTGGCAACAATCTCATCTTCATCCAATGTTCCACCAACACATCTAATGCCACAAATAGACTCATTTACCTTTGGCATAAAAGTAGTGATATTCTCATCTTCACTCATCTTTAGGTTTTCAAACTTTCCTTTCAGACTTTGTAACTTGGCACATTTAACATATTTGTCTCCTTCATGTCGAAAATCTAGCTTTGTCCAAATTTCATAAGCAGTTTTCAATCTCATAACATTTTTCAGCTCTATATCAGACAAGACACTTAGTCAGGCTTCTTTAGCTTGAAGATTATTTTTAGCATTTCTAATTTCATCTAGAGTTGTCAGACCATTCTTTGGAGGAATATACTCATTTATAGTCATGTTCCAATACTACTCTCCCATGCATTACAAGTGACATTCCATGCGATTTTTCCAAGGAGTGTAGTTCGTTCCATCAAACCTTGGGTTGTCCTTCTTGTAGGATGACATCCTAGATCTCCTCAAGTGGTTAAGCTTCTTCTAGAGGAACCTCACTTTGATACCAATTGTTGATTTATCGACATACAACTAAGAGGGGGGGTGAATCAGTTTTCACCAAAATTTTGTTTCTTAGTTACTTAAACCTTCATAAGTTTCAACAGCATATCAAAGATTCAATCATGGAAGCATAATGCAGTAATTCAAAAGAAAAAACACATTCAACACATATAACACCAAGATTTTAATGTGGAAAACCCAGTTAAGGGAAAAATCACGGGGTGACTAACCCAAGATTGTATTCTTTGTTAAAAGAATATAAAGAATAAAATGACACTTGCCAATTAGGGCTCACTGCCCGAGCACACTACTCACAAGAGGGCCGCTGCCTATAGGAGACACACTATCTACAAAAGAATATGGATATTACATACTTGAACTGGAGATTAGCATCTTCACCATGCTTGAGTCAGTTCCATTTAAGTTCAATACCTCTACTTTGCTTTTCGCTCCTTTTCACTACCACCTTCTCATGATGACCACACAGATACTTTTGAACAACTTTGTAACTCTTATTTATACATGACATCAACTTTGGAATGATCATCAAAGTTAGCACAACATAGACTTATTTTATTACAGAGCAATTACAAAAACAACTTGACTTATTACAAAAACTTCATGCGCATCATTACACTATTGGCCACACATAGCTGGGACTTCAATCTTCTTCAAGGAACATGCCATGCTTCACAAAACACCTTCAAGATCATCCACAATATCTACAAATCATCCAGTCGGCCAAGACTGGGAAGAACACCATCACCCAAAGCTAAATCTTCAATTAGGAGCTCAATCTTCAATGTGGACCACCAACATGAACTAGACACAATCTGGAGACCTCCACAAGCTTGCTTGAATCACCAATAACATCCAAACCACTTCTGCTTACTCTAATCATTTGCATCTTCATCTGGAACCTCAAGAACACAACCAATCATCACTGTCACATTAGAAGAATTGCTTTCGGACCTCCAAACTACGAACCAATCAAGTTTTCAAATCAAATTAGCTTCCCAAACATGCCACTAGATACGCAGAGAATGATATTGCATTTCTGGATCTCACCAGACCTATTTGTGCCACTCTGTCACCTTTGAATAGCTACTAGAACCAGTTTTACTCATATGGCCATAACTTCTCCAAATCTTCATGCGAACCACTGAAATCTTGACTGGAGCACCTTCAGACACATATCTACAAACCCTTTGATGTGCATACTCTGATCTTCAACTGGCTGGGATCTTTGCTTCATAGAACTTCATTGTTCTTCTTTGTTTCTGATAGGGCTAATTTTCTCAATATCCTTAGCACACAACTCATCCAATTCTTGACATCAATGCAACAAGAGTATGTTGACATCAATGAAAACACTAGTTAGGGCCATACTCGCAATAGAAAGGTACTGATTCTTGTGGAAGCATCACAATAAATGAACCTTGGAACTAAGGAAACACCTACGATCACCTTTCGAGCACTATTCCTTATAGCAGTAGATCAAGATGCCTTCTTGGCCTTTTTAAAACAAAGAAGCCATAACTTCACATGGACATATGTTGGTATGCTAGGATTGGATCTCACTTTAGTGGTACATCCTAAAGCAAAGCTAGTGACCCAAAAGCTTAGAAAGATGAATCCTCAAACTATACTATTGGGCAAAGCTCAGCTCAAGAAGCTCTTGGATGTAGGATTCATTTGACCAATTGACTATCCTAAGTGGGTGTTGAATATTGTCTCAGTAAGCAAAGTAACTAGGGACATCCATGTATGCACAAATTTTAGAGACCTCAACAAAGCATGTCTAAAAAATGGCTTCCCACTTCCAAACATAGACATCATTGTTGATCTAACGATCGGGCATGAAGTATTATCCCTCATGGATGGATTCTCCAGTTATAATCAAATTAGG
Source organism: Cunninghamia lanceolata (assembly GCA_027924645.1). Taxonomy (NCBI): domain Eukaryota; kingdom Viridiplantae; phylum Streptophyta; class Pinopsida; order Cupressales; family Cupressaceae; genus Cunninghamia; species Cunninghamia lanceolata. The sequence goes on from BSBN01000725.1 coordinate 4,999,250, forward strand.
ATAGTAGAAGAAGACCAACACAAGACCTCTTTCATATGTCTATGGGGAACCTACTACTAGGTCGTGATGCCCTCTGGTTTGAAAAATGTAGGAACCACATATCTGAGAGCTATGATAGTAATCTTCCATGATCTATTCCACTATATAATGGAAGACTATGTAGATGCCTTGCTGGGAAAGTCCAAGACAAGAGAAGAACACTTGAATGTGCTAGCAAAGATTATTTATTGCCTAGAGCATCTAAATCCTAAGAAATGTGTCTTTGGAGTCAGCTTTGGTAAACTCCTAGGATATATTGTATCAACAAGAGGTATTGAAGTTGACCCTACAAAGGTGAAAGCCATAGTGGAGATGCCTCCACCCAAAACACTCAATCAACTCAGTAGCCTTCAAGGAAAGTGTAACGTCAGAAAATGTCTCCTTGGGGGCTTTTCCCTCATAAGCCCTCAGGTCTTTAGCATGCATTTAAGACATTTTAGTTCATATTTTAACACATTGATGGAATGAGACCTGGGTTCCTTGGCAAATAGGGCCTAGGTGGACCCCTTGAGCTGTACCCTACCTAAAAAAGGGGGGAGGACTTGGGCGCCCGCACCCTAGTCATGTCCTATTTTGGGGCAGCCCTAATTTTTGGGTGTCAGTTAGTGACCGTTATTAGGTCCCTTTATTGACACGGTAAGTTTGAATTTCAAATATCTTGGCAGGAGTGCTTATAGATGCATATATAAGCATGCTTAGGCATTCATTTGTAAACTAGATGATTACTAGCAAGCTATTGTGTTCTCTAGGTGATTCAAGGTCTTCTATTGTGTTGCAAGAGCAGACTTCTATGTTTTGTGTGTTGATATTTACAAATTTGAGCATCAATCTCCTCATGGCATGAAGAGAATCTTCCTCCATGAGAGTTTCACTACAAGGTGACATATCATTGTGTTTTTATCATTGATTCCTTTGGTTTTGGCCTCTACCTCACAAGGGTATGCCCTCTTTATCTAACAACGGTGTTACAAGATTTAAGTGTCCTCCAAGGTTTGACTGAGGAAAGCCTCTAAACACCACAACCCCCAAACCAAGTCTTGTAATTGCAGGTTACAGGTGTCGCATCCAGAAAAAGTGGAGTTGCAGGAAGGCTTGGAAGACATCAGGGATTCAGGATCTAAAGAAAAGTCAGACAAAGGAGCACTTCCAGGACTAGGATGCTCACTTCAGTGTCCTCTACAGATAGTTTTTAGAAAATAGAAGTTACAGGGCTGATCAGTGTCCGAAGGAGGTCCAGATTCCCTAAAAAAGTAGGTACCTTGGACTTGGGCGCCTGCTCTAGTGTCCCCGACTGTTCTGCTTCAGAACCCCAAAAATAGGTATTCTGTAATTTGGTATTTTACTCCCATCTGCAAGAGCTTTTTCCAGAATTCATTAATTTGTTGTCGTATTTGCATAATTAGGGTTTTAATTGTCAATTGGGCATAGGAAAAGGGAAAATTAATAATTAATTCCCTAATCCATGTTTCCCTACATTTGAAAGTGACTCTAGGGTATGATAGTGCTTGCCACTTGACCCTAGATCCTTCAATGTTTAGTGGAAAGGTAGATTTTAACATCTAAACAACAAAAGATTAACAAATCCAATTTTACCCTAAACAGAAAGCTTTGGTCCATCAGATGCTTTATAGATGAGCTAGTAGATAAGTACTAGCCCTTCCAACATCTTCTCCAAAGGAATGTAGCATTTGTATGGGATGAGAATTGTCAGAAGGCCTTCCAATAGTTGAAAGAATACCTTGTCACACCACCCATCCTTATACCACCAAAAGAAGGACAACCCATTTTACTTTATATATCCACGACAGAAACAGTGATAGGGGACTTATTTGCGCAACATATGTTAAAGGAAAAGAGAGCTATATACTACATCAACCACACTTTGGTGACATATGAGCTAAACTATACACCCATTGAATGAGTGTGCCTTGTTGTTGTCTTTCCCTCGTAGAAGTTAAGACACTACATGCTCAATCATAAGACCAAGCTCATTGCAAAAATTAACCCACTAAAGTACATGTTGACAAGAGCAACTCTCACTAGATGAATAGAAAAATGGGTAATGATCCTGAGTGAGTTTGACATTGAATATACAGAACAAAAATCCATCAAAGGACAAGTAATTATAGATAAATTGGCCAATGCACCCATCCCAACAGAGAAAGCTTTACTTTTAGAATTTCCAGATGAGTCCATACTTACAGTAGCACCAACAACAGAAACATGGAGGATGTATTTTGGCGGATCCTATACACATCATGGCTTGAGAACAGGCATCCTGTTTGTCACCCCTCAAGGATACACCATCCCAAAGCCATACAAAATTACATATCCATGCACAAACAACGTAGCAGAATATGAAACATTGATCACAGGGCTCTATATGGCTATCCAGTGGAAATTGAAAAGCTCAAAGTTTATGGTGATTCTCAGCTAGTTAAAAGACAAGTCTGTAGACACTAAAATTTTTCCATGTCTTGACGATCCCCTAGTCGACATGACCTTGTAATGTTTTTCCCTAGGTCATCCCACTTATCCCATTCCTAATCCTATCATAATCACTCAGCAAATTAATTAAATAAACCATATTTATTTAATTAATTCCCCATCCCATTTGTCCAACTTAATCACCTTCCTATTAGTTAAATAAACCCACTTTATTTAATTAATCCCACTTGATCATATTCCCAATTAATTAAATAAGTCCCATTTATTTAATTAATTGTACCTCATCACATGTCTCACATAATTCAAATTTAAAATTTGAATTATTCCCTCACCTCTCATCACATTGTGACACATGTCACATGTCTCCATCTCCCACTTAATATGCCTTCACATTCAAACTAATTCAAATATAATATTTGAATTAGATTCCTTTCATTCTCCATCACACAATTGTCATGTGACTACAATCCCTCTTTGAGTGGGAAACCCCAATCCAACCCTAATCAATCTTGACCATCCATAGCATCCAACATATCTTTCAATCATATCCATCCATTCAAACTAGGTCTTTCCTATAAACCTAGCCTCTCTTGAGCCATTTAAAATGAATCTTCTTCTAGTATCCATACTCTGCCGAATTTTCCTCTCAATCCATAATCCATCTATTTTGTATCTATTCCTCTCAATCTCTCATCCATCTATCATCATCCATCCATTCATCTATCAATCTCCATATCATGTTATGTTGCTGAATCATGAGTAATCAACATATCAATCTTGTGGGTAAATCTAGAATGTTCATGGGTGCAACATTCTAAACCCTATCAATGGATCATGAGTCAATATGAGGTTTGCATTCATTTGATTTGCATTTGTTATCCTTTCCTTCATGTCAATTTTCCATGATTTCATTTGGCACGCCCGGTCTTGGATCTAATTGTGAGTTTTTTGTAGATTTTGTTGTCAAAATTTTGCCTTTTCTCTAACCCTAGTTTGTCAAAATTTCCAAGTTTTAGGGGTGATCTATTGTAATTTGCATCCTAGGCAAAAATTGACCCCACCATCATGATCAGGACATTGTATCTGAGTTTTTTGACTATAAACTTGATAGGTTTTAGTGACTGAATTTTTTTGAAACAATTTGAAATTTTTTTAGGGCCTGCAACCCGTATAATATGGATCTGTATGGATCTATACCATATAGAATCTGCAGACCCCCTATTGGTTGCTAATCCTAGTTGATGTTTGTGTGCAGGTATAATATTATTTGGTTGCAGGTTCAATTTTGTGGTTGTAGGTTTTAAACCCCTAAAATCTACTCTTAAACACCTCTTACACCTATCGATTCCTCTATCACCGCCCTTTCTGCCTATCGCCACCTTGGCCCACTTGGTCGCCACCCCATTTTCTACTGTCATTGCTGATCTCCAAAACCCTAGACCTCCATACACCTATCCTCTGCCGCCTCTAAAAACCTCACCTCCACCGCTTCACCTCCTGGTTGCCTTCATTGCCTTTGAGGTCGCCTCCCAAAATCCACAAGCACTGCCATGATTCCTCCTTTCACCTGCCTTCTTGTTGTCGAAACCCAACCTCCACCGCTTCACCTTCTTGCAACACCTAAGGTCACCACTGCCAACTGTGACTGTTGGCTTTAAACGCTAACAGTTGACTTTCAAATCGCCCTTCGTCGCCTTTAGTCACTTCTATCGCCATTTAGTGCTCTGCGTATCCCTTTGCTCTCATAGGTTTATGGTCTAGGGTTAGGCCTAAACTGTTAGCCTAACCTTTTTTGTCAGTGGCTAGGCTATAAGCCCCTTTTTCTTTGGGTGATGGTCACTTTGGTGACCACGTGGGTAGGTAGCCCCTTTCGATTTGTTTTCTCTCTTTTTTTTTGGCATTCGATACCTGGTCACATGAGTGACCAGAGGCTAACCTAGCCCTAACCACCCAACTAACTACCAGGCCACCTAACCACATCATGTGATCAGTGCTTCAAAAACTATTAGCCTTTAACATTAACTACCAGATACCCTAGTGCATTCTACATGTTGTAAGAGGGCTAATTTTTTCTTTTGATCATAACTTGGTCATACAGAGGCAAAATTTTGCAAATGAATAGTCGTTGGAGGGAGGATTCAGAGTACTTTACAATGGTGGTGATTTTATTAGGTGACTATACCATTTTGACCATTTTTTTCGTAGTCAAAGTTTAGCTTCTTTGCAAACTTCAAATGCTCATATCTTTTGCAATTTTGATCCTTTTTCAGCGAAATTTTTTTCAAAGTGCATAGAATTTCATAGAGAATCTGTTCATGCAACTTATTTTTCTATATCAATTATTTTTTCATCAGATTTGATCAGATTCTTGATTTTCGCATAACAGTCTTCTTGGCTAGTCTACTTGGTTTGTTTTCAATTTTGTGACTTGCAGGTGATCATTCAGAGCTGGAGCAGCATTCACATCAACATCTGTAGTAGCTTGGAATAGAAAAACAATTAGGTGTATCCATTTCATCATTCATCTCTTTCATTTGATCAATCAATCTTGTTTGCATCACACATTTCAATTTGGGCTTAAAACAAATATTGCTTTAGCAATCACATCAAAAAATTGGGCATAAAATGAACATGTGTCTTCTCATTCATATCTTGAATTTGGGTTAAACAAGAATACGTTCCTTCATTTCTTGGTGAAGTTGCATGTGATTAGTGGTGTGTATGCTCTTCTCATGTGCTTCATGTGATCTTGAGAGTCAAAAACACCTCTTATCCATTCAATTTTCACACTCACACACATTTCATTTTCTAAGGGTTAATTTACAAGTGCGAGTGTGAATCAAGTGTGCGTGTGTATGCTCTCTCCTCGCACTGCAAGGTGATCTTGGAGATCAAAAACACCTCACTTGATTTGCTTTTATTTACTCTTTCCTAGGAGGCCTACTAGGGGATTTCATCACCCCTAGGGATGACCTCATTCGAGGTTGAATCGAAAGACACCCTCATTGGGAGTTGGAATCTTGTCACTCTTGGCTAAGCCCCAAAGAACTTTATACCTTTGGGAAGTGAAGGTGAAGGGTGGGTTACCCCTTTCTCCTGGCTGTATGGTAGGATTTCACTTTCAATTCCTTATTCAACCTCGTGTAAACATAGCCTAATACCTAATTGGCCATACCCTATTTCAAACTAGACAATAGGCTTGTTGATGTGTCTTCCATGTGTGCTTGTTTAATCATCACCACATTCTTCAAATTCAAAATGCAAAATTTCTTATGTGTCTTGTGTGAGTGAATCATGTTTGTACATGTGTGATCATTTGATTGAACATTGCCAAATCAAGATAAACACCAAACACGTAAAGACAAGTCATTCAACTCATTCTTCCAACACATTCAAATCTAATCAAATTCATCCTAATCACCCATTCTTAGCCACTTCATTCCTAATCATATCCAAGTCATCATCCCATCACATCAACATCATCCTAATCATCCTAATCATCATCTTAGTCATTACACATCATCTAATCATTCTAAACCAAATCACATCCCAACTACCTTCGTACCAATCCAAATCCAAATTAACCCAATAAAAAATCAAGATCTTAGTTGATCATTATTAACCGTTATCCAAACTTGCTTGAGATCATTAGTCTATCTTAAGTAAGCCATCCAATTAAATCAATCCAATCAACCCTCTATTACTTAAGTGTCATTAGTCTACCTTAAGTATAGAGAATCAAGCCAATCAACCCTCTATTACTTAAGTGTCATTAGTCTACCTTAAGTATAGAGAGCCATCTATCAAAAAACAAAACAAATCATATCATCCTAAGGTCTTGAAATTTGATCCCAATCACCCACTATCCATTTCATCTCATACCTCTCCAACAACATGGATCCTCCAATCTCATACCAACCTTCATCATATCAATCTAATCCACCCACTTATCATGTTCATGCCACATCACCTGATCCCAGTTCATCATCCTATCAAAGCCATTCCATATCACCTTATCGAACATCTTTCCATAACAATGCCATATCTATACCACAAATCACCCTCACTATTCCTAACAACACCAAAAACACAAGTACTTCCATAAGTCTACCATCCAACGATCCTAACTCCATTGCCATCATATCCCAACTGCTTTCTCAACAAACTTCCAACATCAACCAATGTCCACAAAAATTCACCTCACAAAACCTTTCACCTACAAGTCCTATCATGCCACCTCATCACCAAACCTATCCGCATGGTAATCAAATGTTCGTACAAGAACAACAAGCAAGTCCAAATGGCCCTATGCACATAAATAAAGAAAGTCCAAGTCATCTTATGCAAGACCTGAAATCCTTTGACAAGGGAGAAACCAACCTAGCATGTGCCTCCTTTAAGTCACCTTCACCATCCAATCATATGCCAACACATGAGCCAACTAGTTGTTGGATATAAGGTAGATAACTGAGAAGGGGGGTGAATCAGTTATCTCAAAAATTCTTTATCTTTCTTTTTCTTTTGTTATCTTAATAATCAGTGTTGTATCAAAACATGAAAGCATATGTAATCAAAGAGCAGAAATAAAGTCAACACACATAAGACAAGAATTTTTACGTGGAAACCCTATTAAGGGAAAAACCACGGGGTGACTAACCCAAGATTGTATTCTCTGTTAAAAGAATAAAAGAGTACAAAATGGCACTTGCCAATTAGGGGTCACTACCTAAGCACACTGCTAACAAGAGGCACACTTCCTATAAGAGACTCACTATCTCTAGAACTTCCAAAAGATAATTAAGTGTCTGAACTGATCAGAAGCATCTACACATGCAAGAGTTCAGTTCCGGTTAGGCACAATACACTGATCTAATGCACTTCATTCTTCTTTTGTTTCAATGTTGTTGCTCTGTCACATCCAGACTTTAATTTTATCTTTTCTTCTTCTTTTTTCACATCTTCTCCTTTTTCACTTACATATTGAAATCTTTCTTCTATATATATCCACATCAAGGATTTTTATCAATGTTCTATTCGGCAACCAAAACACTCAAGGTATTTGCAAGTTACTAAACTGTCAGCTGAATCCATGCTTGATTTGAGATGCATACCAGAACATAGACATAAAAGTCATTAACCATGTTGGCCAACCATGTATAATCCCACAAGTTTCTTGATCAACATCTTTTACTCATCCAGATTGAAGTCTGATACCTTGCCGGTTAGTTCTTTCTCTACTTGCTCTACCTGACTGGAATCCAACACTCAAATGCTCATATCTTTTTCATGCTTTATCACCAGAGGCTAAATCTCTAGACTACAGTAGTCATGATATACCTCTTGACTTATCCAAGTCTATAACTTGCTGAGTTACACCATCTGAGAGATCTGGACCTGATTGTTAGACCATGTTACATACTCTATTTTTGTTCACCGAAACAAAACAATCTTCAATCTGACTTCTGGTATAAGCATACTATGTACTCCGGATGTGTGGGATAGACTTTGTTTCCATCAACGACAACACTTATGAAGCCACATAGTGTATCTTGCCAACAATCTCCCCCTTTGGCATTGATGGCAACACTTAGTGAAAAATGACTAAGTGTTGCAGTGAACTCCCCTTTGGTTGATGCTCTGTCTTTTGCACTGTTATACCAGAACTCCCCCTTAGCAGGATTCCACATTTTTCACTACTCTTCACTCCCCTTTGACATCAATGGCAAAGGGAAGAATCCACATACCAAAATGGTGTAAAAATTATTCTATACATGTCCACATGAGCATATATGAATCACATGTTATACTTACATATACTTAAGTATATCCGCATAAGTAGTCTGTAGATGGATGAAATCTATGGCCTATCTCTGCTTCATTCTATCCAAAATGGAGATGTGACCACTAAAAAAAAATGCATATGCTTCTGCCCTTCTTAAATCTGTCAGATCACTGGTTCGGGTTGAGGTCTGAGCATCTGTCAAGGCCTCATGCATAGCCTCTAGCTTAGGGATAATTATCCCTCTGAGTTCACCCATTCTATTTATTATTTTCTTCTTTTCTTTGACTAGCCTCTTTATTTCATTTAAGATAACAATGGCCTGACATTCTTGATTCATTAGAGAGGTAGTAAGGGGATCAACATTCTGAGATAAACTTGATAGTTTACCTTCTTGCTCTTTCACTTTCTTCTCAATGTCCTCTGTTACTTTGGGCCAGGATAAACAAAATTTGTATATATTGCCACCATCTTTAAGAGCATTTTCAAGGCTCTTTATTCCAATGTCAAGGGTCCTCCTATCATTAGCAATGAGTCCTTGCATTTTAGTGAATCTCTTTCCCAGAAACTCCTTCTGGACCTTCGCTTCTGCTGATTTCTCTAGAGTTTCAAAATGAGTGCTAACAAAATTTACCAAAGATTTCAAGTTACTAGATGGTGAGGTTGAAGGATCCTTTTGGAAGGATGGCATGATCTTTTCCAGTATCCTGGATGTAGTCTCCAATAGTTCACAGTCTTCCATGTGAGATTTCAGGAGTTTTTCTTTTGCTTTGGCTTGAGCAAAAGAGGCTATCTTCATTGTTTGAACCGGAGAGAGAGAGTCAAAATTTAGTGGCCCTTGAAATAGCTCAAGTTCATCTATCTTCATCATTTCTCTATTTAGGAAGTTCTTTACTACCTCTGCAGTGTCTCTTGCCGGTGATTGAGTCTTCTTTTCCCTTAACCTCCTCTTCTTGACTCACTTTTTCTTCTTTTCTACCTTCTCCTTTAGCTTCAGAATCAAGAATGTCTGCAGTGGGATCCGAAGGAGAGATGTCATCTTTGTTTACTGTTGTATGAAATTCCTCTTTCGGAATAGAGGAGTCTAGGTCCTCAGACTTTTCTTAATCTATTTTCTTTAATCCTTTGACATCCTTGTCAGAAGATTCCTCATCAATTACTTTTAATCCTTCAACATCCATGATAGAAGGTTCTTCATCTATTTCCTCTATAATAGGAAGATTGAATCTTTTGAAAACATTACAAAGGATATCTTTCATTTCTCTTACTACTTGGTCAGTTTCTCCAAGAATAAGTTTATTCATTCTTGCTTTACTCCGAAACTCATCCTTACAGTCCTTGAAAATCATGGCCATTTGTTTTGGAGTGATATAAGGATAACACTGAATTGCTATTTGTTCCTGAATCTCTAAATATTTTGCCTTTGCATTCACCTTTCTTTGTTCAAATACTTCTTCTAGGCTTTTTGGAATTAAAGAGATTATTTCAATGAATGCCTTGTTATAGATATTCAAGTACCTTACAATGGCTTCCTCCAGAATTCTTTTATCAACATCGTTGTATTCATCATAGAACTATGTTATTGGCTACAGGTTCCCATCTACAGTGACTACCTTGATGACATCGTCAATGGAAAGAGTGGGTTTTTCAACAAATTCCTCTATCTTCTCTTCCTCATCTCCACTAGCAGAGAACTTTCTGAATTTCTTCTTCTTCATTTTCTTGATTTCCTCATCGGATTCTATTTCTTCATCATCTTTAAGGCTTATATATGGCCTTGTGGCTTTGGTCTTTGTCCTCTTTTCTCCTTTTCTGGATGCCTTGACTTCCATTTTGGAAGCCTTTTAACTTTTAGAAGTGGCAGGTGCAGAGCTCTTGGATGCTCTAGTCCGAGAGGAGGCTTGCACCGAAACATTTGCTTTCTTTGCTTCTTGTTTCTCTCTCTCAGCCTTCTCCACTTTTTCTCTATTTGCATCCATGGCCTCCTTTGATAGGCCAAATCTCTTAGAAATTTCCTAACCTTCCTTTCTCACTTTCTTCTTCATCTCCGGCTGTTTTAACTCAACATGTATTTTTATACTTAGTTCTTCAAAGGTACCAAAGCTTTCTGCTTCAATGTCCTTAGGCTGGCTCAGAAGGTGTTGAATATGCAGCTCCAAGATTTTTTCATTGACTTGATATCCCATAGGAATTATCCATAAAGTCCTTGGTTCAACTGCCTCCATTAGGCATTGATCAGTGTCAACCATGAAGCACACTGTGTCCTTGTATTTCTCAACTATGGATTGAGGTATTCTTTCTTTGGATTACATCATGCTTTGGAAGTTTTTAAAGTAACCCCAGAGGGCTATGTTTTGAGCTTGAACATCACCAAGTCCATACATATCATCTCTAATCTGGATACCAATTGGTTTATCATTTTGCCACACCCAACCCTTTGATCCAGGCAACTCATTCATATAGTAGAAAAATAGACACAATATTAGACTGCCATATTTGAAAGAATTTTTCTTATCTTTCTTGATCTTCTCCAAGTTTTTCATTCGTTGACTCAATAGAAGCTCACACAGATCATAATCTATATTTTCTTTCAGCATCTGATATGCAACATAGATTACACTACTAGACATAGAATTTTCCCTTCTTGAGTGGTAGATTTTGTAACCAATTATCATTGAACCAAACTTGACATCCGGATCCACGATGTCATCTATAGTCATTTCTCTCCTATCAAATTTTAACCTGGTGGCTTTAGTTATCATTTGGTTCTTTACAGATTTGAGTGCGGGTAACCCACCATTTGAGTGCAATCCGGTCACAGCCTTGATGGCATCTTTGGTTATCTTGAAAGGCCTCATTAGCTACATAAAATTATCATGCATCTTACTTAGAACATACCAGACCCATTCGTCTTCTGTAAAAGATGGAAAATGTATGCAATGTTCAAAATGTTTGTCCCTTAGGTTCTTGAATTCGGGTCTAAGTTCAAAATTTTCATCAATTAAGTGTTTTTGATATATGTCAATCAATTTTGAGTCTCTAAAATTTTTGATGTTTGCATGGATATAAACCCTAATATCTTCTACATGTAAGACACCGTGCGGAATACTGGAAAATGCACCCAAGGGATCAACTTCTAGTGACTTGTAAGGGTGTTTTTTGAATTTTAGTCTCGGCCTTTTGAAGATATTAACAAACATTGGAGTAGCCATTATAGAAAAGAAAACCAGAGAGAATTTGTAGTAGGAGAATACCTTTTTATGCCTTAGGGTTTCAAGTAGGAGCCGGAACAAATCGCTGGTCGAATTCAATTTTCCAATTGATCTTGAGTGAATTGTAGAACCTTTGTTGCAGAGCTCTTATTTGTGAGTGCAAGTGTGCAAATGATGAGTGAAAGAACCCTTTTATCCTTGCGCAAACCCTAATTTCCTTTTGTAATAAATGCACAACTTAAGTTATCTGGTTGCCCTGTTTTGAGAGAGATCTTCTTGAATTACCGTACTGAACTTGGAATCATTTTTAGTGAGGATTGACAATGTATCTTCTTTTCTTCAATCATGCCATGGGTCCGCAGATCAAAGCATTTCAATTTTTAATCATACCAGATTTGTCTATGAAAGTCACGCTTTATTGGATAGCTGTCCAAACTGGATCAACTTGAGTGGTTAGAAGTTTTTCAAAACTTCATGCGGATCTTTCAAATTTTGACTGAAGGTTATCTAGATGTTTTTTTGAGAACCCTTTAATCTGTAGCAACTGATGTTTACTCAATGTGCTGAATTTAGGCACTAGATAACTTGCTGAATTTAGGCACTAGCTCACCTTTTAGTTTTTGAAAGGGATGTCAGCACTAGATTCTAGTGTGGATCCGTCTCCAATATTTTATGTACTCTTCTTTACCCAAATCTTGCTCATCTCCTTTTGAACTTCATCCGCATTCACTTTACCTTTGCCCTTATCTTGTTTCTGATTATATTGCACTGGACCTTTTTTGTCTTGATTTATGCTTCTGCAGAATTTGGCAATATGACCAGATTTATTGCAATTGTAACAGACAACATTTCTTTGCTTATTTGATTGATATCCTCTTGATCTACATTGATTAGCTATATGTCCCATTCTATTGCTTGCAAAACATCTACCATTGAATGAATTTTTTATTTGCCTATTTCTGCATTCATGAGATTTGTGACCATACCTTTTGTAGTTGTAACATTGTCCAGAGAAGGATGGATTATTCTGATTCATTCTCCTCCTGCACTGAGTTGCTCTATGACTGAAATTATTGCAGTTGAAGTAGTATCCATTGAAGGATGGATATCTTTGGGCATTTGGTTGCCTTATCGGAGGTCTTCTAGGCCTATTTCTTTGATTTCCTGATCAAAAGTTCTTCTGACCGCATCTAGAGCTTTCACCTTTCTCATATCCCAAGCCACGCTTATCATCTACCCCCTTTTGGATTTCAAGAAGAACTTCAAGTTAGGCAGAGCTTATCTTGAATTTTTCTTTGTATTTATTTGTAGTTTGAAAATCTTGTTTAAGAGTGTTTATCTAATTCTCAAGTTGTTCTTCATTGTCTCTAGCTTCTTCAAGATCAGATTCAAGATGCTTGATTATTCTATCCATTTTGTGGTAGTCCTCAATTTTCTTCTTGAGGGATTGTTTTAGATTATCTTCAATCTTTCTTTTTTCTTCAATCTCTTGGGTGAACTTCATAATTCCTGATTCCATTTCATGTCTCATCATAACGACTTCTTTTGAGAGTTTTTCACATAGCTTGGTTTTTTCATTCAGATCTTCATCAGTATTATTGGCTTCATTCTAATTTGCTAGTTTCTGAAGTAATTCCTTTCTCTTTTTCATAGAAATATTGAGTTTCTCTTTCAGCTCATTAATGAACTCATCAGCTTCCCTAAGTTGCTCTCTCAAGTTATTGACCTCAGAGTGAGATTGCTCAAGATCATCTAGGGCAGACTGTAGTTGTTCTTTCATACCATAGTCATCCATTGAGATTCCTGGATCTTCATCAAGCTGTTAGACTTTTTAGAGGAAGTTAGCTCTGATACCAATTGTTGGATATAAGGTAGATAATTGAGAGGGGGGTGAATCAGTTATCTCAAAAAAAATTTATCTTTCTTTTTCTTTTGTTATCTTAATATTCAGTGTTGTATCAAAACATGAAAGCATATCTAATCAAAGAGCAAAATAAAGTCAACACACATAACACAAGGATTTTTACATGGAAACCCTGTTGAGGGAAAAACCATGGGGTGACTAACCCAAGATTGTATTCTCTATTAAAAGAATAAAGGAGTACAAAATGGCACTTGCCAATTAGGGGTCACTGCCTGAGCACACTGCTCACAAGAGGCACACTACCTATAAGAGACTCACTATGTACAAAACTTCCAGATGATAATTAAGTGTCTGAACTAATGAGAAGCATCTACACATGCAAGAGTTCAGTTCCAGTTAGGCACAATACACTGATCTAATGCACTTCATTCTTCTTCTATTTTAATGTTGTTGCTCTGTCACATCCAGACTTTAATTTCAGCTTTTCTTTGCACTTCCTTTTTCACATCTTCTCCTTTTTCACTTACATACTAAAATCTTTCTTCTATATATATTCGCATCAAGGATTTTTATCAACATTCTAGTTGGCAACCAAAACACTCAAGGTATTTGTAAGTTACTGAACTATCAGCTGAATCCATGCTTGATTTGAGATGCGTACCAGAACATAGATTTAGAAGTCATTAACCATGTTGGCCAACAATGTATAATCCCACAAGTTGCTTGATCAACATCTTTTACTCATTCGGATAGAAGTCTGATACCCTATCGGTCAGTTCTTTCTCTGCCTGACTGGAATCCAACACTCAGATGCTCATATCTTTTTCATGCTTTATCACTAGAGGCTCAATCTCTAGAATACAGTAGTCATGATACCCCTCTTGACTTATCCAAGTTCGTAACTTGCTGAGTTACACCATCTGAGAGATTCAGACCAAATTGTCAGACCTTGTTACATACTCTGTTCCTATTCACTGGAACAAAACAATCTTCAATCTAAATTCTGGTATAAGCATACTATGTACTCCAGATGTGTGGGATAGACTTTTTTGCCATTAATGACAACACTTATGAAGCCACACAGTGTCTCTTACTAACACTAGTCCCATCCCAGCACCTTTATCAAGCCCTCCATCGCCTTCATCACCTTCATCCCCATGTTCCACTAATTCTTCATTAAAAGATTCCATGGAGATGCTTTTAGAGAAATTGGTCCAAGTAAATTTGATTGAGCTATACCCATTCAAAGCATATTCTCCATTTATGATTAAACCTAGAGGGTATAATGAAAACCATTATTGTGCATACCATAGGTATAGGGGCCATACCATATCCACTTGTGTTCAATTTCAAAGATTAGTCAAGAACCTAGAAGATGGTGGTAAGATTGTTTTGGATAAAATCAATCCCTCTAATTCCATTATCTTTCCATCTAGCCCAAATCCTAATCCCATTATCCATCCAACAAATCCTAATCTTAAGCCTTCAACTTCCACTATTACCATCCATCCACTATATTTCCCATTCACCCATACCCTTGCAGAGGATGTGATCCATTGGCGACTAGCAATGAATAAAACATTGCCATGTCATCAAACACCTATTCTTGAGCTTCCCCATGAGTCCTTAAACACTTTATCTAGTCTTCTAATCCCATCATGTGATCTACAAGCTATAAAGCTTATTAAAGAGCCTTCTACTTCCATTCAAGAAAACCAAGAGTTATGTCAGGAGCATGATCCTAAGCATGAAGAAACAATAGCCCCTAAATCTAATCAAGATCAAATCATCCCCATCCAATCTATCCATAATATGTAACTTCTTTATGATCAAGATGATTGACAAGGTGTCGTTGTACCTCATCATTTAATCTATTTTCAGATGTCAAAAACTAGGGCTGTGTCCACGGCTGTCTACAACTAGGGATTCTACAGTTACCAATTTATAGCTAATCCTAATAGTTCCTACAATTTTGAAAAGAGATTAATCTATCTGTTTGCTGAATAAATTTAATGGATGCTGGAAATAGAATAAAACAAGAAAATTTACTTAAAGCAAAGAAAAATAGTAACTTGCATTTATCTATTAAAAGCAGTAAATATTTTCATAAAAAGCTAAAGCAATAAAATAGTGGTACTAGCCTCCTGCCTTAGTGGTGAGAGTGGGCCCTTGCTCCACACCCTCGGGGCTAAAGGCTATAGTAGGAAATCAGCACAAAAGATGATCACAACTAGATTCAATCCAATTCATTCACTCTGCATTCATGAAAATATTGCTAACACAGAACTGAGATCTCTGAAAATCAGAATAATTCAATCATTGTCTATCTCTTCTACTGTATCTAAGGGTATATATAAAAATGAGTGATGATATATCACTGAACTTATCTACAAGTCTTTCTATGAGATGACACCATCTCTTTATTGTACTTAACTATCTAACTATGAAAAAATAATCATGCGATAAAAGTAGACTTGAGTGGAATAGAAGTCCACTCAGAAGTCTAAGTTTGAGTCTTAATACACTTGGGCATCGAGGCCCTAAAAATAAGGATATTGGATCAGTTCCATCCATAACTCATGTAAAAACTTTGAAAAGATAAAACTCCAACAGTTTAACTAAAGTTGACCCTTCACCACTCAGGTGATGATTTGAGTGAAGTGAGGGGTATTCAGATCACTACTTAGAGTGCCTGATCGGCAGCTTTACTAGAATTATGCCCTACTCTTAGGAGGCGCCAGAGATAACTATTCCTATCTGCAGCTCCAGAGATATGTTTATAGCTTCGGAGATACTCCAGACTCTTGCAGAGCTCTGGAGAGGCATTCCTTATTTCTTCAAAACTTCAGGTGTCATGGTTCTTTGGTATTGTCTTCGGAGATCATTGAAGACTATCTCCGGATATGCACAAAATTGTTGTTCCTAGCATCTACAGCTGTTGATTCAAAAAGAGAGAAGTTTTTGCATTTTTCCATCAATTCCACGCACATTAGTCACTCAATCTGAAATTCTAATCTTAAGTAATCTATCTCAATTAATCATAAAATAGAACGATCTTGCTAGCTTATTTGGGTGCAGACACTAGGAAAGATAAACCCAGAAAGGGGAAAAAGAGAGGCAAAAAGATGTATTTCATGAGTGCAACTTAGCACTCATCATCCCCCCATACCTAAGGTTTGGCAGGTCCTCCTGCTTCTCACATTCTGAATTTGTTTTGGTGAAGTAGCCTCTCAGTAAGTCTATAATCTTGGATATAGGTGGTCCAAGTTGTCCTATTGGTATTACCATTGCCTCTATATTCATCAACCTGCTTCAACCTGTCCTTCAATTTTTCATCTTCCATCTGTTCTGCCTAGATAGGGAGTGGTTCAATTATTAGACGGGGCCTAAACCATCCACCTATCCACTCCTTTTTATGTGTATCCATTAGTTTGGATATCAACTTTGCCTTTCTCATGAATAATCTTAAGTTTGCAGGGGTGACCACCTCTCTAAGTTTCTGCTCCAGAGTCAAAATATTCCATCTCCTCTTTGCTACAACAAGTACTGAATTTGTTGAATTGACCATAAAAAAGACCAAAGTCAATGGAGCATTCCTGCAAACTTTTCAGGTATAATGGCAACATTCTGGTTGCATTATCAAGATGATAGATAAGGGACCTAAATTGGGTCCGAAGAGCAAAAGGATTGGGACATTCTGTCCTGATGAAGAGATATGTTTTTAAATATTCCTAAAGATGATCTTCCATCCTTTCATTCCAGATTTGGTGGTTTCTCATTAGGGACATGAATGCCTTAAACTGGCATTCTCCCACAAAGTGATTAAGAATGAATGCTATATCATTAACACAGAACCCATGCAGGTATAATTCACATAGGAAGTTTTTGTCCTCATCATTACTTCTTGTGTAAGCTGTCATGAATCCTTCTACTATTTCTGTATCCTCAGTTAGGTCAAACAGGACTAAGGAGAGTTTCCTTTACAGTACCCTTTCCTATAAGAACATTGAATAGCAGCACTTGGAGGCCTACAAGATAGAATTTCTAAAGAAAAGGAGGCCATTGTAATGATTTTACCTTCCAAAGTTGCTATTCTTTTTGTTCTGGTAGTGTCTGCCCTTTGTAACTACAACATAGGCTTAGAGGTCTCAAATTCTCTATACCTTTTCTCCAAATGAAACATGGCTTTAGGAATGTCAATGGGGATTGGACCCACATAGGCATCTATTTAGATTTGCTACTAATTGGTTACCCTTGGGCCAGACAATTCTTGAATATATTCTTCTTGGTCATCCAGTTTGTTATTGGCCCAAGTTAACTATTTATTCTAGCTTTGTACCTTCTTAATCAGTGTTGGCATTATTGTGAGGCTATTGTCTCTGGCCATGGTGAGCTCAGAAACATTTTGTGCTGCTTCTTTCTCTTTTTCTTCCACCAATTTGGCTGTCTCACTTTTCTGTGCCTCCAACTCTGCCTCTTTCTCCTCGATGATTTTATCCTTGCTTTGGAGTTCTGTTTGGCGATTTACAATGGTTTGTTTTAGCTCCACTCCACCTCTACTCTGACCTTCTTGAGGTCATTAATAATCAAATTCTTTCCCCAGAGCAATCTCTTTAAATTTTCAATTTCTTCCATCAATTGTTGTTCTGTTGAAATTTCTACATCCTCTTGGTCAGAGGGATGAGAGAGAGTTTCTACTTCTACTTCTGTGGTTGTTGGTTGATCATCAAGGTTTTCCATGGCCATCTACCCTGCTCTGACCACTGTATGCATTTGCCCTATTTCTTCTTCTTCAGACTACCTATCCTAAGGATCCTCTTGGGGTTTCTCTGCTTCTGCTAGCGCTGATGAAGGCCCAGTCTTATCCTCACATGTTCTCAATTCTAGGAGTACCTCAGCGAGCAGGATAATATTCTTCTCAGCTTGTGAGAACTATCTCTTACTTTTGCTTCTCTAGAGTAGGTTTCTCTTCCTCAGAATTTGAGGAAATAGTAAAAGTTTGTATGTTTCTTGTCTCTGGAGCACATGGTGGTGTTGAAACTGGGCTTGACTCCATATGAACAGATGGTTCTGGAGAATTTTCACTTTGTTTCCTCTTCTTGACCAGAGGGATCTCATATGAATCATGAGATGGTTCTTGAGCCCACCAAGTTTCCTCTATTCCCTAACTAGACCTTTCTTCTATTAATTTCTTAGGGCTAGATTCCTCAGTTAGAGTCATATTTCTCCTAAGTGATCGAGTCATATATAGGGTTTGTGTAGGAGTAGGTTCTACAATTTGTTTGTCTTTCCTCTTTCTGTCAAGAACATGGTTTACAGATGAAGTGGCCTCCTGTGAGGGTAACTTCCCTTTGTGAATAGCTATGGAGGAGGCTGAAGGCTCAGTTTCCTCATCTTGGTGAGAAGGAGAACTCTCACCTCCTAGTTGTACCATCTCTGGTTCTCTAACCTGGGGGCTCTGCTCAAGAAAGTTTTGCAATAGTTCTTCCCCATTGGCCTAAGATAGGAAGTGGTGCTTGACTACCAAAAAGATGAAGCCATGATGTTTCATGGGTCCCTTATTCTACTGATATTTCTCTGCAGTTGCCCTGATGACAAAATACAGGAAATTGGGGATATTTATGCTATACTCAAGGTGTCTATTTCCATGTCTGAGAAAAATCAGCATTTTCATGATTGGCCCTAAAACTATAGAGAATTATCCATCACAAGTAAATTATTTCATTAACCAGGTGGCAACAAATGCCCAAGGGTTTGGGAGTGTGGACCTCAGAATTCCTTTGACTTAATTTTTATTCAAATGCAACTGAATAACAGGTTCACCATGAACAAAGAAATTTCTAATTAAATCAGTGTATAAGGTTTTCAAGTGGTAAAACCTCACCTTGTTCGGGAAGTCCAGAAATGTGGCTGATAGTTGCTGAGGAGAAATTGATTTGGATTCCTCTCACATTCATCTGGTTGTCTCTTAAATTCTTGAGGAATTCATCCACAATATCCTCCTAAAACTCTTCGAATTTGTCTAGGAAATCTAACCATCCAGCAACCCTTAAAATGTTTGCTGCAACTGCATCCCTCAGAAGACCCGCAGTATTTTCTGGCTTAGACTTCTTCTTGACTCCCATTACTGAATTGATTTCACCTTCTATACCTCCCCAGTCTGCAGTCTATCTTTTCCTCTTATCTCAGTAGGCTCTGGAGTATTGTTCAAATTGTTCTGTTGTTCATTGAATTTTAGAAGTTTGAATGAGGGATGTTATGTCTCTCAGTTTAGGCTTATGCAAATGGGTTAGAGGACCAAGGCAGTCATAAATGTAGTAGACTGATAGGGCACTCCGGAGGTAAGGTGGCATTAAGGCACAAATGGCGGCATGCTCAAATGTGAAGAAGGAAATGATGGCAGAAGGATGTGTCATCATGGGGGCACCCAAAACAGAAGGACAAGAGAATTACTAATAATGATTAATTAAAGACAGATTTACCTGGATTAGTTTTAATGATGAGGTGATGTACATGGGAGAGATGCTGCGTCATTTTGGAGATTGCACATGTCGTGGCAATTGAGCAGCAGCTTGAGATGACATCCACCTCCCATTTTTACGTGACCTGAAATCATTGCGCTAAGTGGTTCAAAAATCCATGCCCTTAGGTGATGTCAGTGCTGACTTGTGGATACTCCTGCAAATGATTATTATTCTAATTTAATTATTCTTTGTGATAAAGTAGAGGATGAGTCATGATGACCTCATCATATGATGTGTCTACTTTACCCCCTGGAGAGGTGGGTCCCCTTATTATTGAGACTGATGGCATTATTGATAGAGTGCCAGAGGTGCTCCTAGTTGAAAAGAACCGGAGGTGCTTTAGTTTGAGAAGTGCGGGAGGTGCTTTAGTTTGAGAAGCACTGGAGGTGCATTTGACCAACTCCTGGCAACTGATCATCTCCGGAGCTTAATTATTTCAACTGTCCTGAAGAAGGGAACCGCCATTTTACTGGTTTTCAACTCCCTTGGTCGAGAATGATAGCCATTTGCTGGTTTTCCATCTTTCTCTCTTTTTTTAGAAGACAGCCATTACTGGTTTTCAACCTTCCCCTTTTTTTTATTCTTTCTTTTTTTTTAGAAGGTAGCCATTGCTGGTTTTCGACCTTCCTTCTTCTTTTTTTTTAATCCAACACCGTGATAGAGGAGGTATCCCCTGTATCAAAACACAAATTATTTAGAAAATCCTCTTTAGTAGATGGTCTTTTGTAGAGCCTGATTCAGTGACCATTTACTAGAAATGTGTCTGTGCTCCCATCAATAGGTTGCAATAATGCAGTTCCATTTTCAAACACTTCCTTTAATTGATAAGGATCCAGCTAGTGAGTCTATAATTTCCCCTTGAATTCCTTGAATTTAGAATCATAAAGAAGAACCCAATCACCTTGTTGAAATGTCCTCCTCTTGATGTGTTGGTCATGCCATTGCTTCCTCTGGTACTAAACTAGTTCTGTTTGTTGAATGGCCTCTATTTGAATTTCATCCAACTCGTTGAGCTGAAGAATTCTATTCTACTAAGTTATAGACAATGGAAGACCAACATCCAATACAGTTTTAAGTGTCTAGAGTTCAAATTCTATATATAATATAGGCTTTTTCCCATAAACCAATTCATATGGTGAGAACTTTGTTGTGGACTTCCAAGTGGTATTGTAAGCCCAAACTGCTTCAGGTAATCTACTAGCCCAATCTTTTCTATTCATTGCTATTGTCCTTGTTAGAATATTCTCAAGTTCCCTATTAGTCACTTCTACCTATCCATTTTCTTAAGGATGGTAAGGTGAAGATTTCCTATGCTTGACTTGGTATAAATTTGTGAATGCCTTGATTACCTGTGAAGTAAACTGAGGTCTTCTATCTAAAACTATTGATCTTGGGGCTCTGAATCTTAAAAAATTTTATTGTAGAGGAAATCAGCAACTTTTTCTTCTCTTGCAAACTGTAATGCTTGAACCTCAGCCCACTTAGTAACATAGTCTGTGCATACTAGAATGTACTCCTTGCTTGATGATGGTGGTGAAATTGGTCCCACAAAGTCTAGACCCCACTGCTCAAATGATTCCATCATGACTTGAGGATGTAGCAACATCTCCTGGGTAAAGGTTGGCTACCCCATCCTTTGGCATTGGTCACAGTGCTGCACATACTTCTTTGTATCTTTATGAAGAGAGGGCCAGTAGTAACTAGCTCCAAGGATCTTGTGGACTATTCGGTGGAAAGAGTAATGGCCACCAGATGGTTCATCATGACATGCTCCCAACACATCAAAAGTCTCATCAGCCTTTAAGCACCTGCGTAGAATGAAATCAGGGCCACATTTAAATAGTAAACCATTCAACTATTTGTAAGATAATCTTTCCTTAACCAAACGTTTTCTTTGTTTTGAAGTAAAATAGGATGGATACAAGCCTGTAGCTAAAAGATTAGCTATGTCAGCAAACCAAGGTGCAATAGAGGATATAGCAAAAAGATGTTCATCTGGGAACTTGTCCTCCACTAGTTGGTCTTCTCCTCCCGTATGCAATCTTGACAGAAAATCAGCAACCAAATTAAACTTTCCTAGATTATCAACTATGGTAATATCAAATTCCTGCAATAGCAATAACCGCCTGATGATCCTTGCTCCTACTACTGGTTTATTCATTAGGTACTTGATGGATGTATGATCAGTGTGTACAAATATCTTATATCTAGTGATATAATGCCTGAATTTGTTTATAGCATAGATGACTGCCAAGAATTCTTTTTCAATTGTGGTAATTCCTTTCTGCAGAGGTAAGGTTTTTACTGATGTAATAAATGGTGTGCATACTTTCTCCTTCCTCCTTTTGTCCTAAAACTACCCCAATGGACTCATTTGAAGCATCAGTCTATATGTGAAATGGTAAAGTCCAATTAGGTCTCTTAAGATTGGTGTGACAGTAAGCTTCTCCTTCAAGGTTTCAAATGTTGATTGACATTCTTCTATCCACAAAAAATTTGTCTTTGTTAAGTAGGGTAAACAGGGGGTAGCTATTCTGCTGAAATTTTCTATGAACCTCCTATAGCAACCTGCATGACCTAGAAAACTTCTGACATCTGTCTAATTTTTGGGTGAAGGCAACTGTGTGATTACTTCTATCTTGTTCTGATCCACTTTGATCCCTTTCTCTGAAATATGGTGTCCCAAAACAATTCCTTCCTCCACCATCATAAAACACTTTTCATAGCTAAGGGACAATTGATTTTTCTCACAGCATTTTAGTACTTTTTCAAGGTTTGTGAGAGCTTCCTCAAAATTATTCCCATACATAGTAAATTCATCCATGTAGACCTCCATGCATTCATTAGCTAGTTCGGCAAAAATAGCTAGAACCAATCTCTGAAATGTAGCTGGGGCATTGCATAGCCCAAAGGGAAGAACTTTGTAAGCAAAGGTTCCTCAAGAGCATGTGAAGGTGGTTTTGTCTTGGTCTTCAGGTGCTACTTGAATTTGATTATACCCACTGAATCCATCTAGAAAAGAAAAATACCCTCTCCCAGCAAGGTTGTCCAGAACTTGGTCGATGAATGGTAAGGGAAAGTAGTCCTTTTTTGTGGCCTTGTTGTGTTCTCTATAATCAATACATGCCCTCCATTTCCCATTCTTTTTAGGCACAATGACAAGGGGTGAGACCCATTGATTGTCGGAGATTAGATATATGAACCCTGCTTGAAGTAATTTTTCTATTTTAGTTTTGACAATGTCCTTTAAAGTAGGATTCAATCTTCTTTGTGGTTGCCTGACAGGTTTAATATTCTCAGTGTATATATGATGGGTACAAATCTCAGGAGGTATGGCTTTCATATCTTGGTATTCCCAAGAAAAAGATGCTGAATGGGAGACCAGAAGTTGGATAAGTTTTTCTTCCTGATTTGCTGTTAACTGAGTATTGATATTAAGTATTTTTCTGTTGGCAAGAGACACTATATGGATTCATGGTTGTTGTCATTGATGGCAACAAAGGTCATCCCACATATCTGCAAGTCATGGTGTGTCTCTACCGGAAGTCAGAATGAAGATTATTGTGGTCCGGTGAACAAGAACAGAGCATGTAGCAAGGTCTGACAAATTGGTCCGGATCTCTCAGAGGAAGTATCTTGGTGAAGTGCGGATTTGGGAAAGTCAAGAGGACTACCTTGAGTAATAGATTCCAAGGATTTAGCCTCCGGTGATGGACAAGGAAAAAGATATGAACAGTTGAGTACCAGATTCCTGAGTGACAGTGTGAACAGAACATCAGATTGCTTTCTGGATGTGTTTCTGACAGTGGTAAACGTTATGAAGACATAAATTATGTTTGGCTGACATGATTAATGATTTCTATAAGTATATGCTTGATCCGCATTACTTGATGTGTAAGGATTCAGCCGATAGAACAGAGTTTGTGAGAAGATAGACTGTTCCGGGTGCCGACTAGAAAGATAATGAAATCACTTGTGTGGATATATATATAGGATGGATTTAGTTATGAGAATGGATGTTATGTGATGTGATATGCGAATAAGAATAGAACAAAGTAGAAGCAGTAAGAAAGATCTGGTATGTGAAAGGAAAGTAGAATAAAGAGAAAAAGAAAGATGAACTGCAGCAGATCAGTATACAGAGCCTAACCGGAACTGAACTCCAGCATATGTGGATGCTTCCAATCAGTTCAAGTATTGTATAACATTCTTTTGTAGATAGTGTGTCTCCTTGTAGGCAGTATGCCTCCTTTGTGAGCAGTGTGCTCGGGTAGTGAGCCCTAATTGGCAAGTGCCATTTTGTAATTCCTTATTCTTCTAACAAAGAATAATCTTTGGGTTAATCACCCCATGGTTTTCTCCCTTAACAGGGTTTCCACGTCAAAAATACTGTGTCATGTGTTTTTCATTTCATGGTAATGTTTGCTTGTTTGAATTAATGCTGCTTTGATTAATAAGAAAGTTCAGAAAGAAGAAATAATTAGGATAACTGATTCACCCCCCCTCTCAGTTATCAACAATTGGTATTAGAGCTAAGTTCATCCTAATAGAGCCTAATAGCTTGAGGAAGATCTGATGGATGCATATGGTTTAAGGGAGCAACTCAAGATTGCCCTTGAGGATCTTGAATAGTCAAACTTTGAAGTCAATGAATTAAAGGAAAGACTCAAACAGGCTGATGAATTCATGAGAGAACTAAAAGACAAATTAAGTCTCTCTATGAAAAAGAGAAAGGAGCTGCTCTAGCAATTGGCAAGACAAAGTGAAGAAAGTAATGCAAATGAAGAGCTGACTGAGAAAACCAAGTTATGTGAAAAATTATCAAAAGAAGTCATTATGGTAAGACATGAAATGGAATCAGGAGTTATAAAGTTTCCTCAAGAAATTGAAGAGAAAAGAAAAAATGAAGACAATCTAAGACAATCTCTCAAAGAGAAATCAGAAGATTGCCACCAGATGGATAGGATTATCAGACATCTTGAATCTGATCTTGAAGATGCTAAAAATAATGAAGAAAAACTTGAGGATCAAATTGTCTCTCTCAAAAGGGATCTTCAAACAACAAATGAATATAAAGAGAAATTCAAGATAAGTTCTGCTCAACTTGAGGTTCTTCTTGGAAGTCAAAAGACGGTAGATGACAAGTGTGGTTTGGGATATGAGAAAGGAGAAAGCTCCGGATCCAGTCAGAAGAATTTTGGATCAAAAAATCTAAGGAACAGGCCTAGAAGACCTCCGGTAAGACAGCCCAATGCTCAAAGATATCCATCCTTCAATGGATACTGCCACAGCTGCAATCACTTTGGTCACAAAGCTAATCAGTGCAGAAAGAGAATGAAATAGACTAATTCATCCTTCTCCGGGCAGTGCTTTAATTGCAAAAGGTATAGACACAAGTCTCATGAATGCAGAAATATGCAAATGAACAAATCATTCAATGGTAGATGCTTCGCATGCAATAGAGTAGGTCATATGGCTAATCAATGCAGATCAAGAGGTTATCAGTCAAATATGCAAAGAAATGTCGTTTGCCAAATCTGTAATAGGTCCGGTCATAATGCAAAAGTCTGCAGAAGCAAGAATCAGGACAAAAGAGGTTCGGTATATAATCAGAATCAAGACAAGGGTAAAGAAAAGATGAATGCGGATGAAGTTAGGAATGAGATGAACAAGATTTGGGTGAAGAAAAGCTCAAAGAATGTAGAGGTTGGATCCGCACCAAACTCTGGTGCTGATATTCCTTCCGAAAATTAAAAGATGAGCTCTGGCTTAGGGGGAGACACAAAGAAAACCCTGTTCCCCCAGCCAATCAAGTGGTGCCGAATTTGGCACAAGATGTGGAGTAAAGGGTTTGTAGATATGAGTCTTGAGATGATCCGGCTAAGATTTCAGAGGTCCGCATGAAGATATGAAGAAGCTGTGATCGATCAAGTAGAACCTGTTCCGGGAGATGCTTCGGAATGACAGAGGATTACAAAAAGGTCCAGAGAGATCCGGAAGTGCATTGTCTTATTCTGTGGATTGGATAGAGTGTTTGGGATGTCCCTGTGATGTGTCATCTTGATTTGTTCATGGTTGGAAGATCCGCATGATGTTCATAGATCAGGACTGATCCGGTTCTTCAAGTCATTCGAATAAGGTAAACCGAAATAATATAGGTCAAGCATTTATTGCAGTTAGATATTAGGGTTTGCGAAGCAATATAAGGGATCTCTCATAAATCACTTGTTCATTATGCACTCAAGAAGAAGCGAAAAGTGGAGCTCTACAACAAAATTCATCAAGTTCATTGAAGATCACTTGCAGAAGTCATTACATACAGCAATCAATCCAACCATTCAGTGTAACCGAAGGTGCATAAGGTATTTTCTATTTTCAATATATCACTGCAAATCTTTTGAAAAATGGCTACTCTGAATATAGTTAAGATCTCTGATAGACCTCACCCCACAATAAAGAAACATCCATACAAATCCTTGGAGGTAGATCCCCTAGGAGCCTTCTCTAGTGTTCCGCACGGTGTATTGCATACGGAGGACATTAGGGTTTACATACATGCGAATATTGAAGAATTTGGAGAATCAAAATTGATGGATATCTATCATAAATAGTTGATAGATGATTCCTTTGAGATTAAACCTCAGTATAATGCCATCCGGGATAAGCACTTTGCACAGTGCATTCATTTCCCCTATTTTGAAGAAGATGAATGGGTCCGGTATGTACTAAGTAGAGTGCATGACAATTTCCTATGGTTGAACAGGCCTTTTAAGATCACCAAAGATGCAATTAGGGCTGTAACCGGTCTACACTCATCCGATGGAATACCTATCCTCAAGTCTATCAAAAATCAGACAGTTAGTGATGCAACTGGATCAAAATTTGACAAGAGAGCTATGACAATTGAAGACATCACTGAACCGGATGTCAAATTTGCATCCATGATAATTTGTTATAAGATTTATCACTCCAATAGGAAAAATTCAGTACTGGGAACTACAATTTACATAGCTTATCAAATGCTAAAAGAGAATGCAGACTATGATTTGTGTGAGCTTCTTCTAAACCAACTTTTGGAAAATCTGCAGAAGATTAAGAAGGACAAGAAGAACTCCTTCAAGTATGGTAGTTTGATCCTTTGTCTATTCTTCTATTACATAAATGAGCTTCCCGAATCCAGTGGATGGATATGGTAAAATGACAGACCAGTTGCCATCCAAATCAGAGATTATTTGCATGGACTTGGAGATGCCAAAGCAAGAAATACAACCCTATGGGGATATTTCAAGAACTTTCAAAGCATGATGCAAGCAAGAGAAAGAATTCCCCAGTCTCTTATTGAGAAGTACAAAGACACAATATGCTTTATGGTAGAAACAGATCAGTGCCTAATGGAGGCAGTAGAACCAAGAACTGTGTGGATCATGCCCATGGGGTATGAAGTGGATGAACATATTGTGGAACTGCATGTTCAACACATGCTTAGTCAGCCCAAAGATCCAAAGGCAGAAAGGTTCGGAACCTTTGAGGAGCTGAGTGTGAAGATCCATGTGGAACTCAGAGAACCTGAGATAAAAAGGAAGGTAAGAAAAGAAGTAGAACATATTGCTCAAGGCCTATGCATCCCAAAGGAGGCACTTGATGCCAACTGGGAAAAGAGGCGAAAGGCTGAGGAAGAGAAGAAAGAGGCAGAAAAGAAAAGCAAGAAAAGTACTCCGGTGGAAACCTCAACCCAGACCAGACTATCAAAAGGATCTACACCTGTCACAACCAAAAGCTCAAAAACATCAAAACCGGAAGGTCAGACATCTGGTAAAGGGGAGAAAAGATCTAAAATAAAAGCCACAAGGGCTTATACAAGTCAGAAAGATGAAGAAGAAACCGAATTAGATGAGGGGGTAAATGAAATAAAGAAGCAGAAGAAGAAAGGATCCGGAAAACCCTCCATAGGCCAAGACAAGGAAGAAAAGGTAGAGGAATTTGTTGAAAAGCCCACCATCTCTAGACAATGTAATCAAATCAGTCACTGTGGATGGAAACCTTCAACCAATGGCCGAATTCTATGATGACTACAATGAGGCTGACCAAAAGATCCTGCAGGAAGCCATAGTCAGGTATCTGAACATATACAATAAGGCTTTCATTGAGATTATATCTCTAATTCTGAAAAGCCTAGAAAAAGAGTTAGAAATAAGAAAAAACAATGCCCAGGCAAAAGATCTTGAGATCCGGGAGCAGATAGCTATTCAGCTATATCCTCAAATTGATCCCAAGATAATGAACATAATATTCAAAGACTGCAAAGATGAGTTCAAGAGTAAAGCAAGGATGAATCAACTCATGCTTGGTGAGATTGACAAGGTGGCCATGGATACAGAAGAGATCCTCCAGAAGGCCTTCAAAAGGTTTAATCTTCCTGTTATAGAGGACTTGGGTACCGATCCCTCATCCACAAGTGTTGCAGAAGAAACCTCTGAGAAAGCAACAGAAGAGATGGGCCCTGAACAATCAAACATTTCTCCTCTAGTTTCCCCTATAGTCTCCGGATCCAAAGGAGAAGACACTATATAGGAGAAAGAAGTAGGAGTGAAAGAAAAAGAAGATGACAGTACCAAGGCTACAGAGAAAGAGAAGACTCCAACAGAGAAAACCACAACTGATAGTGGTAAGAATGTAGAAGGAGAGAAAACTCCAAAGGACAGCTCCAAGACTGTAGAAGAAAAGAAACATCTGTCTCCAGCAGGAGACACTGCACGAACTGTCCAAAAATTTCTAAGCAAAGAAACAATAGAGATTGATGAACCGGAGCTTCTACAAGGTCCATTCAATTTTGATTCCCTCTCTCTGGTACAGACAATGAAGATAGCTTCATTTGCAAATGCTAAGGCAAATGAAAAACTCCTAAAGTCTCATATGGAAGACTGTGAGTTGATAGAAGCTGCTTCTGGAGTGCTTGAAAAGATTATGCCATCGGTCCAGAAAGATCCCATAGCCTCCTCTTCCGGTAATCTCAAAACCTTAGTCAGCAGTGTTAGTACACATTTTGATTCTCTAAAAAAATCAGCTGAAGAAAAGGTCCGGAAGGAGTTTTTGGATAAGAGATTCTCAGAGGTACTAGGATTAATCTCTAATGATAGGAGGAATATGAGTATTGGAATAAAGAGCTTAGAAAATGCTCTTAAGGATGGCGGTGACATTTACAAATTTTGTATCTCTTGGTCAAAAGCAACAGTAGAAATTGAGAAGAAAATAAAAGAGGAACAGGACAAACTACTAAGTTTGTCTCAAAGTTTTGATCCTCTCTCTTCCTCCATAGTAAATCAAGAATGTCAAACTATTGCATCACAAATGCAATAAAGAACTTTGAGAAGGAAAGGAAGAATATAATTAACCGGATGGGAGAACTTAGAAGGATTATTATCCCTAAGTTAGAAACCATGCATGAGGCCATAAGTGATGCTAAGTCTACCGCCCAAACCAATGATCTGACAGATCTTAAGAGGGCAGAAGCTTTTGCATTTTTGTTGAGTGGTCACATTTCAATTTTGGATAGAATGAAGCAAAGTTGGGCTACAGAACTGGTCCAATTGAAGACATCCTTGCAGACATTCTTCAGTTTATGTGAGTATGTAATATGCGGCTAAGTAAAGTAAAATTTTTTGAAAATTTTGGTGTGTGGACTCTACCCTTTTCCATTGATGTCAAAGGGGGAGTGAGGAGCAGTGAAAAATGAGGAATCCAACTAAGGGGGAGCTCTGGAAAATGTATATAAAGATAGAGCATCAGCCAAGTGGGAGCATAGTGTAAACACTTAGTCATTTTTCACTAAGTGTTGCCATCAATGCCAAAGGGGGAGATTGTTGGCAAGAGACACTATATGGATTCATGGTTGTTGTCATTGATGGCAACAAAGGTCATCCCACATATCTGCAAGTCATGGTGTGTCTCTATCGGAAGTCAGAATGAAGATTATTGTGGTCCGGTGAACAAGAACAGACCATGTGGCAAGGTTTGACAGATTGGTCCAGATCTCTCAGAGGAAGTATCTTGGTGAAGTGCGGATTTGGGAAAGTCAAGAGGACTACCTTGAGTAATAGATTCCAAGGATTTAGCCTCCGGTGATGGACAAGGAAAAAGATATGAATAGTTGAGTACCAGATTCCTGAGTGACAGTGTGAACAGAAGATTAGATTGCTTTCCAGATGTGTTTCTAACAGTGGTAAAGGTTATGAAGACATAAATTATGTTTGGCCAACATGATTAATGATTTCTATAAGTATATGCTTGATCTTCATTACTTGATGTGTAAGGATTCAGCCGACAGAATAGAGTTTGTGAGAAGATAGACTGTTCCGAGTCAATCAACCCCAACCATCGCAAATCACTTCTACCTATGTCCCTCCTCCACAACGTTCATCCTCACTCAACTTCTTTCACACATTGCCTAGCCACTCTCAACATGCCCAACATCAAGTTTCCCAAAGCTATGTGCCGCCATCGCAAACTAATCAAACGTACTTTAACTTTCCTCCACCTAATTCTTTTCTTCAACCATCACAAAGCCAACATTCTTACCTAGTGCCACCTCCACCTTTGCCAAATCAAAACCTCCAATTCCAACCCAATCTCAACCAATCATACAACCCGTATGTTCCCAATCAATCTTACGACCCTTATAACACCAGTGCGCATGGCTCACATTATAATCTTCCATATGGGCAACACCAACCACTTTTTGGACAACAAGAGATGTTACCAACCCCTCCCACGACTATGGAGCTAAAGATTGTGGAGGTGCAACAACAGCTATCTGATCTTACGTTTGGCCACACCAAGAAAACCTTCTCTTTAGAGGAAGTGTGTCCTTATCCTTTTGATCGGTCACTACCAATGATCCCTTTTCCTCAAAATTTCACTATTCCCAAGTTCGATAAATACAAAGGAAAAGGTGACCCAAAAGACCACCTTAGGGAATTCTATCTTGCTTGCTTTGAGGTCTCTCATAACGACACATATCTTATGCATCTCTTTCCTCGCAGTCTTGGAGGTCAAGCAATAGAATGGTTCTCGCACTTACCCACGGGTATCAAGTCTTTCAACGAGCTAGCAGAGAAGTTTGCCACCCACTTTTCTTACAATGCGGAGCATGAGATTTCCATGACTGATCTATGCAACAATAAACAGAAAAATGGTGAAATTTTCATCTCTTTCCTCCAACGATAGAGACAAATGGCAAGAAAATTCCCTTTCAAGATCCTGGAGAAACAACTTGTTAGTATATTTGTGTAGAACCTCAACCAAGAGTTAGGTTTCCATTTGCAAATTCTTAGTGCTACAACCTTCAATGAAATCACATACAAGGGGATCAATATTGAGAAGGCCCTCATTGCTAAGGGTGTGGTCAAAATCTTTAAGGAAACAAAAGATAGCACTTCTCATCAACAATCAAACGATAAGCCCAAATATTGGAACAAGAACAAAAATGTGGTTAACGATGGGGTGGTGGATACTAAACATGTCCAAACGTTGCAAACACCGCTGTAGCTCTCCAAACCAAGTCAAGCTCCACTTCAACAACAACAGCAACAAAGGCAGCCTTATCCAAACCAACAACAACGACAACAAGAGCGGCCCCAATAAGATTACCCTCCGCGACGTCAATTCACTCCCTTGGGAGTGCCCATCGAATTGGTCTTACAACAAGCTTTGTAGAAAGGGCTCATCACCTTACCTGATGCTCCCCCATATGGAGAACCTGTCTACAAAACGGCACATTACAGAGATAATGAATATTGCGAGTTCCATAGGAGCAAAGGGCATCGAACTACATCTTGCATGAAACTTAAGCACCTCATCCAAAACCTCATCGATGGTAATCAAATCACTTTTGAGGATGAATCACCAGCGCAACACATGAACAAAGATCTAGATATGTACAAGGAACCATTCCCTCATCACGGTCTACCTCCTCCTTAGGATAGAGGTAAAGGTATCAATCATGCTTCCACGTCCTTCGATTCCATTGTCAGTCATTTTGAAGAGAGTCAAGTGTCTACCCTCACAATCAAAGGCAAATCTACGGATTGTGCTGTTACTACTCGTCGAGGTCATGTCACCATCCGTGCACCTACACCTAGGCTTCCGGTTCAGTCTGATTATAATCTTGTCGAACATCCAAGGAGAACACCAGCATAGATCTCTATTTTGGACCTTCTACGGTCATCACATGCACATAGAGTGGTGCTAGAAAAAGTCCTCCAAGAGTCTTCCGTTCTTAA
Organism: Cunninghamia lanceolata; assembly: GCA_027924645.1. Classification (NCBI taxonomy): domain Eukaryota; kingdom Viridiplantae; phylum Streptophyta; class Pinopsida; order Cupressales; family Cupressaceae; genus Cunninghamia; species Cunninghamia lanceolata. Next base: position 5,031,394 of record BSBN01000725.1, read on the forward strand.
CAACATAGCGGTCGCGGATTTCCAAGCTATAGTAGGTAACATCGCTTCGCCCTACAATGTGGTCTTCTCTGAGAAAGACCTCCCCTCCCATGATCCTTGTCACAACGATGCCCTTCATATTGAAGTTCTCATCCATAAGCGCAAAATCAAATGTTTATTCCAAAGAAAGAGAAAGAATGAAGCCCATTCCACAACAAAGCCCATCCCACACATCTGCAAGACATGGTATGTCTATACCAAAAGTCAGATGAAAGAGTATCTTGGTCCGGTGAGCAAGAATAGAGCATGTAGCAAGGTCTTACAATCAGGTCCAGATCTCTCAGAGGAAGTATCTCAGTAAAGTACGGACTTGGGGATGTCAAGAGGAGTACCATGACTAATGCATTCTAGGGATTGAGCCTCTGGTGATGAAAGAGTGAAGAGATATGAGCATCTAAGTATTGGGTTCCTGTTTGGCAGAGTAGACTAAGCAAGAACTGACCGACAGAGCATCAGACCTTAATCTGGATGAGACAGTGATGGTAATCAAGTTTCTCAAGGGATCATTCATGATTGGCCAACATGATTGATGACTTCTATAAGCATCTCCTTGATACACATCACTTGGTAAGAAAGGATTCAGCCGACAGACCAGAGTTTGGGAAAATATTGAGTGTTCTAGATGCCGACTAGAAAGATGTTGAAATCCTTTGTACGGATATATATACCAGATGGATTTTGATGAGAAGTGATGTATGATGTGTTGAATAAGTGCAAATAAAAGTAGAGAGTAGTGTGGAAGTAGTAATACAGGTTTGGTATGTGACTGGACAACAGCACCAAAGAAAGAGAAAGAATGAAGTGCAATAGATCAGTGTATTGAGCCTAATCAAAACTGAACCTCAGCATATGTGGATGCTTCTCATCAGTTCAAGTATCTTGTTACTTTCTTTGTACCTTGTAGACAGTGAGTCTCTTGTAGGTAGTGAGCCTCTTATGAGCAGTGTGCTCAGGTAGTGAGCCCTAATTGGCAAGTGCCATTTTGTACTTCTATTCTTTTAACAGAGAATACAATCTTGGGTTAGTCACCCCATGGTTTTTCCCTTAATAGGGTTTTCCATGTCAAAATCATTGTGTTATGTTTATTGATTTTGTTTCTTCTTTCATGGTTATGGATGCTTATTTGTTCTGATGATGCACTAGTTATTAAAGAAGAACATAAAGTTAAATTAATTAAGATAACTGATTCACCCCCCCTCTCAGTTATCAACAGTATTGGCCTTGCGTTACACATACATTAAAGTGGGGGATAAATGTAACATCATAAAATGTCCCCTTAGGGGATTTTCCCTCATAAGGTTTAGCTCCTAAGTCTTTAGCATGCATTTAGGACATCTTAGTTCATATTTTGGCATCTCGATGGAATGAGCCCTAGGTAACACGACAAATGGGACCTAGGAGGACCCCTTGAGCTATACCCTACCCAAAATAGGGGGAGGACTTGGGCGTTAATGTCCTAGTCCTGCCCTATTTTGGGTCAGCCCTAATTTTTGGGTGTCAGTTTGTGACTATTATTTGGTCCCTTTGCCGATAGGGTAAGTTTGAATTACGAAACTCTTGGTGGGAGTGTTTGTAGTTGCATATAAAAGCATGCTTAGTCATTCATTTGTAAACTAGATTTCAATTAGATGGTAATTGTGATGTTCAAGTGTTCTCAAGGTGATTCAAGACTATCATTTTGTTGCAAGAGAAGACTTGTGTGGTTTGTGTGTTTGAATTTGTAGATTTGAGCATCCATTTCATCATGGAATGAAGAGCATCTTCCTCCGATCATATCTTCACTACAAGGTGACATTATATTGTGTTTTCATTATCAATTCCTTTGGTTTTTGCCTCTACCTCACAAGAGCATGCACTCTCTATCTAACAATGGTGTTCAAAGACTTAAGTGTCCTCTGGGGCTTGACTAAAGCAAGCCTCTAAACACCACAACCCCCAAACTAAGTCTTGTGATTGCAAGTTACAGGTGTCGTATTTGGGAAAAGTGGAGTTGCAGGAAGGATTGGCAGGCATCAAGGATTCAGGATCTAAAGAAAAGCAGGACACCGGAGCATTTCTAGGACTTGGACACTCGCTCTAGTGTCCTCCGTAGCTAAGTTTCAGGAAATAGAAATTGTAGGGTTGATCAATGTCGGAAGGAGGTCCGAATCCCACAAAGAAACTGGTACCTTGGACTTGGGCGCTTGCTCCAGTGTCCTCGACTATTTTGCTTTGGAACCCCAAAAATAGGTACTCTATGATTTGGTATTTTACTCCTGTCTGCAAGAGCTTTTTCTATTATTCATCAATTTGTTTCTGTATTTGCATAATGAGGGTTTTAATGGTTAATTGAGCACAAGAGAAGGAAAATTGATAATTAAATTCCCTAATCCAAGCTTCCCTACATCTCACAGTGACCTAGGGTATGATAGTGCTCGCCACTCGACCCTAGATCCTTGAATGTTAAGGGTGAAAGGAGGATCTAAACATCAAAACACTAAAACTTTAACAAATCCAATTTCCCCCTAAACAATTTATAAAAAGAACTATAACTCAATTAACTTGTAATATGATTATCTTATAATATATATAACATAATAACTATTAATAATTTTCTCTCTATATTTTTTTTAAAATAAAACAAAGACTATATATCCTTTAAAACAACAATATATATATATATATATATATATATATATATATATATATATACCACAATAAAACACTTAAATAGGAATATAAATTTATTTCTTTCCTCTAAAATAAAAACCATAGCCCTTATTTTTTTTTAATCTAAATACCTTTTATTTTGTTAAACTATAGTTCATTTATATAAATTTTCTCCTAGTCATTCAAGTATTAAAAGAAAGGTAGATACATTTTGTTCACTTCTTCAATACAAGCATACTTATAAAATATGAAAATAGGGAGGGAGAGAGAGAGACTTTCACACCATTAATATTTTGCCATAGGAACAAGATAGGAAAACTTTAATATCATACATTTATTAAAAATGAACAAATATTTTTACAAGGGGGATTTATACAACAAATGCTTCCGAAGAGAGATTTACTCTCTTGACTACAACAAAACTTTTACAAGGCTCAAAACCAAGGCATACAAATTGCCTTCATTTTACAACTCAAAACTTGAACTCTCTTTTCTCTTCACGAATCCAAATCTCAAGCTCTCCTCCAAGAGCTAAACCTGCAAAAATAATGAAAGTGTTCCAAGGCCATGGGATGCTTACCTCCCAACCATTGACTTGCAATCAAACCACCCCCAAGCTAGGAAGCCAACAAGATAACTGGGTGCATACTCTTACTAAGGGATTTCAAGCACACACATAGTCAAAGAAAACACAACAACAACCCACCTATGGAGACTCACAAACTAAATCCATTCAACATGGATTTTAGGGGAGAGAGAGTGGACTCACTCAACTCAAGGGGAAAACCACCAATAAACTCATACTCAGAAATAATCTATCTCATAGCCTCTTGCTATCATTCACTTATTTCACCAAAATAACTCCAAGGCACTCTTGCCATAACCAAACCATAAAACCTTCCATAAATAAGGCCCAAGGCCATCAAAATACCTCTACATGAAGAGGATTTTCCCTAAGGAGGTTCTCTCCTCTCTTACCCATTACAAGGTGATCTCTCACACATGGAGAGCTCACTAAAACAACCCCAAAACCCTTACAACAACAAGAGAAAACACAACACAAAATATATCATATCACATGCATTTATAAAGAAAAGACAAGAAATGAATGCTTGAAGCCTTGAGAACCTACTTCTCAAGAACCAAGTGTTTGATGGATGTTGGTGAAGAGCTCCAAGAGCCTAACTCCAAGATCCTTGCAAGAATTTCTTCTCTCCAAACCCAAACCCTCCTTCCAAAAGTCAAGAATCAAAACCAAAAAGAAAGAACCCTTCTCCTCAAAATAAGAGGGATATAAATAGGGTTTCAAAACCCTTCAGAATGGATGAGGAGGTGACACATGTCACCTTCCCAATGAATGAGGAGGTGACACTTGTCACCTTCCCATTCATTCTCAAATGTACAACTTCCCATAAGTGCTCTCACATGTGTGAGATATGGAGTAGAGAGGTGACACTTGTCAACCTCTCATTCCTTCTGCAAGGCTCTTCTCCCCATATTTCTCCTCACATGTGTGAGGCATGGGGAAGAGGAAAGTGGTTAAGGTTCACTTTCCAACTTACATGGTGTGCTCACATATGTGAGACCCTTGGGATTACCCCAAGCCCACCTAACTCCTAGGGTTAAAAGGAGGGGTCAAAAATGAGTTAGAACTCATGATTTAAGGTCTAAAAGGTACCTAACCCATAGGTACTTGACCTAGGCCCTTAAAACACATGAAAATAACCTTAAAAGAGTCAAAAATCATCAATTAAAATGCCCATAAACTTTATGAACGAAAATGACACAAGATGACAACTCACCAACCACTCAACCTAAGTCAACCTTAGGTGACACAAAATTAAAATCAAAATCAAAGTTAACACATTATAATCATGCTCAACACAATTAACCTTAGTCCACCTTAGGGACTAGTTTGGTTTCATAGGGATAATACTCAGGGTTATTTGTATGACCTCTAATTTCCATTGGCCATGGAAAATACCTACACACTACACAAACACATCAATAGCACAAAGTGTATCATAGTCGAAACACATGATCACACAAGTACATACATTCTCAGATATATCGCATGATAAAATTCACTTGATTCTCAAATAAATTATATTTCCAATATCACAATTAAGATCATGAAAGCATAAGTCACATAGTACTTCATCAATTCAATTATCTTGCTAAACCATTTCAATTGCATCAATTATAATACCACATTCAACATCATATAATCAAAATCTAATCTAACATGTAAATATATGGCATCATCATAATATAACTCATATATCTAACAAAAGTGGCCTCACATTAAAACACTAAAGGATCTGATTTAAGCAAAAATAGGTGATATTCCAATCAATCCCAGCTAAGGTGTGCTTCACCTACACATACTCAAATCAACACAACCACCTTATACAAAAGATCCACAACAACACTACATTGTCTCTAAGATAGGGCCATAATTCCATAAACCAAACCCTTAGCTAATCCAGTTGCACAAGGGTGGGCCTCACATCCTCCTCCCCTAGAGCTAAACTTCCTCCTAGAAGTTAACATGAAGGTAAGGTAGAGCAGCCCACCAATAATATATTCCAACATGATGGTGAACTAAAAGAAAAAAAAAAAGGTAAGAAACAATTAGGAACTTAATAAGTAATCACATAGAAATAACCCATATAATACCATCCTTTGACTAGGAGGAGTCAAGTATCTAAAAGAAACACATACTCTAAAGACTTTATGAGCACTAAAAGACTCAAGGATATTAGGTGCCCTAAGATAGACCACCAAGAAATTCAAGGTCATGAAAGATGAGGAAACGCCAAGAAGGTTAGAACCATGATAGGCCTTTATAAACACTAACTATCTGAAACAATACCTAACCTCTCCTAGCCATCCAAATAACTTAACTAACATAAAGCAACCAAAGTAAAGTTTGGGAAAACCAATTAGTCATCATTATCGTACTGATCATATCCCCAAACATGCATCTCACTCACCATACCCCTAATGCTAAGCTAAAACACTCTAGACTCCAAGCACAACATATGAGACTCATAAGTCACGGTTGCCTCATCTATCAACAAGTCCTCACTAGATTGCCAAGGTCAAACTTGCAGAATAGGTAGGAACCAAACAATTCTCAAGGTCTCCCAACTTGATTTCTCCTTCAAACCTTTCTAGCATTCATCTCTTGTTAGATTAAAGATTTAGCCTCCCAAAAAGGGAAAGCATCAAAGTATAACTCAACACGGTCCTCAAAGTCAACAAGGAATTTTGACCCACCACTATCGATCTACACAACAATCCTCAACCTTCTGACATCAAACCAAGACCAAGTTCTATTCCCAATTTCCTCTCACCAAGTACCCCTTATGGGTAAGGTAGGTTACATAAGTCACAACACTACTCATGTACAAGTAGTAGCAAGATTAAGGAAATCCTCAAAATAACAAGCTTACAAAAGATAAGCTCTTTAAATCAAATTAATGAATAAAATTCAAAAGAACTCAAATTTAGAAGGTAAATTTCAAAAGATAAACCAAATTCAGAAAGTTAAGTCAAGTTCAAAAGTGGTGCCAAATTCAATATTTAAAATTTAAATTGAAATACGATTAAACAAGTCCTTGAGGTAAGAGGACTATAAGAAAGTCAGTCAGCTAAGTAGCCCAAGTAAAGAAACTCAATACTGTTGGTTTTGAAATCAATAAAATTTCATCAATAAGTAGATAATTATCTTCAACCATTTTACCAAAATTGCACATTACAACATCATATGTATATAACATAGTTACAGAAGAGAGGAGAGGAATAATGGTCACATTCTAAACTAAGGTCATGAAACACCCCATCAAAATGTACACCCAAAATTTATAGGTGACCTAGGACATGCTTGGAAAAGATTGCCAAAAGTTAGGTATCCTAAGAGTCACCTTCAAAGTAGGGCCTTTTGTGCTTCTTAGAAAGGAACACATACCAACATCACCATGGATACTACCAAAACAAACTAAAAATCACTTAGTTCCATAGATTTATAATCACACTAGACAATTCATAGTTACAACAATAATCTTGCCCAAGGTACCAAGATACTAGAGTGGGGGCTAAGCCAAACCAACCCTAGTCATGACTAACATCACGTCAATTATCCTAGCACAAATTTCAGTGCATAAAGGTTGGAGAACCCCAACCAAGGTGTTCACAATTTAAACTCAAGTTCAAAGCTATTGCCTTAAAAACACCCAAAAACAACCCAATGGAAACATCTTTGTCAATCACACATGTTGGCCAAAACATTTAAACACTAACAACCAAACAATATCACCACCATCTTACTATTACTCCAAAAATGAACTCAACTTCCCAACACATCCTTACAATCCCAAATGCCTCCAAGATAACCAGTCAAGTGACTAATCATGTCCATTACCCTATAGCAAGGTGTGTGAATCCTTAATTAATTCAACACCTAGAATTTTTGCATTCTAGAAAATAATATCCTTATATTCATTAGGATCATCTTTGTGGAACCATTCAATTAGTTGCACAAGGGACTTACCTCAAGAATTACCAAAATCCAACAACTTAATGTTTCAAGATAGAATGCTTGACACTCTAACTATCTTGTCGTAATAAATATTTAATCACTTTAAGAATCTCATGTGTTCTCCTATACTAAAAGACAAGAAGGCACTACTAGAGGGTTTTCAGAATAACCCAAGAGGATAAGCATAACAAAAACTTAACTTTCTTGACTACAACCCATTACAAGGCTTCACTATCACCTTCTATGCACAAAGACATGTGTTACTCCCAAGGGGAATTCATCACCCTATCAAGACATAAAGGTAAGCAAAATCCAATGAAACAAGGTGGAAAAGCAAGGATCAAGTTGCACTTAGGTTACTATTTAATAAGCAAAATAGGGAATTATACCCACAACTAGATCTTACCCCTTGACTATCATAATATGGTTCAACATCATGCACTCACACCACCTTTATAACACCAACCAACAAGGTACCATACTATAAGTGAACAAATCACATTACAAATTAATGTTGAGGTAGTGCATAGCTGTAACAATCACTAGACACCATCATGTTGCAAGGAGATTAACTCAATGTGGCATAACTAGTGTCTCAAGTTTCACAACAAGGAAGTGGTTCTCGAAGCCACTACTATACTTCCAATTAACTAGAGCACAAACATGAGAAGATAGCCATAAAAGGCCTTACATGCCATACTCTTTTGACACCCACTACTCCATCCTCAAGATGAGGGTACCAAATGACTCTTACAAGAGAATATACAATTTTATCTTCTTTTCACTCTTCGAGTGATAGCTACCCAATAGGGTAACTTAATCCTATATCTAAGGTGAAGGACAACTATAGAACTACAACTTCTTTTCATCCCAACCATAGATCTACTAAACAAGACACAACTTACCCCACGATACAAATGTTAACTAAATGACATAAGGTGGAGAATAAATGAAATAGGGCACATGATTCTATGTCCAAGATTAGCGTACCACTATAATAAATTTCTTTCCTCCTTAATGGTAGGATAAACACAACTCAACATTCTTGGAACAAGGGCAAGTCTCAAATGACACGATGGCATCCACACTTGTAACGTGCCACTCAAATATTCACTAGGGAAATCCTACAAGGTATCCATAATATAATAACTTTACCACAATAACACCCTTCCAAGGATGTGACCTACAACAGGTTATCATGATCCCTAAAGAAGGATCAAAATGCACCATCAAACTAGGACATGGAGCAAGAATTAAATAGAATGAAACACCTAGCAATACTCAAATAATTAACCTCCTTATAGGATAACATCATCCAAAAATTGACAACTCTCGAGTTCAGGACTTGCATGGTCCTCCAATTACCCTATTCATCAAGAATACACTCCCCAAGTACCTACAACACCAAGTCATACATGGGAGTTAGTGGAAGGCAAAATCAAGGGAAACAAGATGTCCCCACACAAGGTGTCTTACAAACTCATTGCTATGCAAGCTAGAGTTAGACACACAAATCAAGTATGCATGACCAACCATCATCCCAACACAAACAATATACACACCCAGAGTTCCCAGTGTTTGAAACATGGGCTTTGATACCAAATGTCATGCCCACATTTTCCATGTGGTCATAACACAAAATATAAAAAAAAATTCCACCCAACTCTAAAACCTCCTCATGCAAAACATGCACGCTTGGTGACACACAATTGTAACGTGGTTTTATTTGTTATATACACCTAAAAATGTCCTAACCATCTAACTATCCTTCGACATCATCCATATCACTAATTCCTAATCTAATTAATTAATTAAGTTTTTATTTAATTAATTACCTCATCCAACACTTGAATTATTCACGCATCTCTCATCAATTAATCCCTAAAATCGAATTAATTTAATTAATCCAATAGTCATACTTTCTAACATTTTCCCAATTAATTAAATAAATATGACAAATATTTATTTGGTTAAATTGTCCACTTCCATAAACCCAATTAATTAGAAAAATCATGTTTATCTAATAAATCAAGCCTGCTAATTATCCTACCCCTAACCTAGTTGATTAAATACCTATTATTTAATTAGCTACCCTAGCCTACATGACCACTGGACCTGGTTTAATTAAATAAATCATTATTTAATTAATCCTAAACCTTGATTACCCCACTCAATAATTTTTCTAGCCACATTAACTAAGATAATCACGTGATTAACTTTGTCAAAGCATCATTAACACCTTCTCCCACACCCACAAATTAAAAATTGCAAAATATTCATAACCCTTCCAACTCACCTTTACCATTTTTGTGCAAGAACATCTTCCTCTTTTTTAGCCTACAAATGTAAGGCCCCAAAAATGTACATGTGTCACATGACTTGCACATCCCCACAAAAAATAGAATTTTTAATTCCATCTCATCCCAAGGAAATTAATTTTAAATTTCCTCATCCATCTAAATCACATTTAATGCTATGTCCTCCTTGAAATGAATAAAAGATTCATTTTTTATTCTCCACCATCCAATTTTGTTGATCCAATCCTAGCCCTCCATCTCACAATCAATCTCATCCCTTGATCTCGACAATGAATCTCCACCATTGGATCAAAATCCCCTCCAATTTACCTATAAATACAAGCCTCCACAAGCCATTATGACATCTAATTTTAGTGCAAACTTACTATACCAAAATTTTCTCTATTATCTCCATTGTAGCTAGGTCATTGCATTGTTTTAAGAGAATTTCACATTTGAATGCATTAGTCATGGGTAAATCTAGGGCTTGTGGGTGCTAAGTCCTCTACCTTATCAAGGAGGGAGGAGCTTGGGTTTGCATAGGAAGGTATAATTTTGGTGTTTTATGCTTTCATTTTATTGTTTTATGCAATATAATTTCCTCTACCTTCATTTGGCACACTCGGTGGGACCCCATGGTCCCTATTTAACCTTTGTTTGCTTGAGGTTTTGCAAGGAGATGGACTTACATGAAATTTAGTACCAAAATCCCTCAGTTTGGTGCCATTTGCTCACGAACTAGCACCATTTTCCTTTGTTTTGGCACCATATCCCACTATTTTGGTGTCATATTTCAACAACCATTTACTAACCTTTTTAGCTTAGGAAAAATTTTAAGGTGTTTTCTTGAAGTTTTAACATATTTCAGCATTTTGTGCTATCTATTTTTAACAGAAAAACATAGATACAGGGGGTCATAATGTAGAAATTTATCTAGGGATGTTTGAAATGGTTTTTTGACTAACTTTGAGTCATTCTTGCTTCACACCACCTGATACTTGGTTTTAATCTAATGCTTGGTGTTTGTTGGTAGGATAAAGGACATTCTAACCCCTTTTGATCTAGTTATTTCCAACTAACAACTTTTTTTGAGCAGATTTAGGGGGACTATTGCATTTTGGTGCTATCTACACACAGAACGGTGCCATTTGACTACCCAACCAAGGTAAGACAGGTAAAAATCAAATTGGCACCATTTCTTGAGATTTTAGTGCCATTTCATGACATTTTAATGCCATGTTGAGTTTTGATGCCATTCTACTGATTTGTAGCGCCATTTTTATTTTACTTTCTATTATCAGTCTGATCCTAGAATTAGAAAATATTAGCACCATTTTCTATTTTTTAGTACCATTTATCTAATTTGTAGCACCATTTAAACTATTATTAGCACCATTTGACTATTTTCTAATGCCATTTGTCTCTTTTTTGGTGCTATTTGGCTGACTAGTTTTTGGGATCTATACAAACTGCTAACACGTTCTTGCAAGTAAAAGAATGCTAGTCAAAGATAGAAACTCAAACTACTAATACATTTCCTTGCAGGATTCCTTTTATGTATGTGCATGTTAACATAGGAACATTTCAATTGGTGTCTTAAAAAGAACTTAACTACTTGACATGTTTGGTGTATTTACACATTTTGTTGGTAGATCCTAAGGTAGAACAAAAGTATCCTCTCCCCTTGCATCTCAATGGATCTTAGGTGTAGGATAAATTGTTCTATCTTCTTTTTTCTTTCTTTAGAAGATCTTGCCTTGGTGGGAAAAGAGGTACGCACCCCAAGGGATGAGTCTAAGCGGTACTTTCAATTTGTTCCACTATATAAATGGTTTAGGTGAAATCCAAAGACTTCTTAGTGAAGTATCATTATTCTGATAGTTCCCCAATATCCATACACTTGTATGTGAGATACTTTAACACCATTCTTTCATTTTAAAGGATTGATGTAAGTGGATGGGATAGTCTCTTAAGTGAGTCAATGCCACATGAATAAGCATCAAGTCCCCAAATTCTCACTAGACACCTTAAGTTGGAGGCCTACCTTATTGACTGATTTGTTGGTGTCTTATTCAATGCAAGAGGATACATTCTTTGAAGATACTCACCATATGGCTCCCCTGAAATGAGAAAAAAATCATCATCTTAGCATAAGCTACTTGTTGGCTCTCCGAGGAGAGTTTCATTGGGTTATCCTTCCAGTCCTAGAGGCCTCTACCTATCCTCTCTTGCCAAGACAAAAGTGTATACACCCAAATTAGGTGTTCCTACATTTGCGTCGAAGGAGATTCCAAGTTGTGTGCTTGAACAAGATGCCATTGGCCATTGACCTTAGGTAGACTAAGCATTGTTTTCAAGTGTATTTGATTGTGCCTAGACCCATGGAAATTTGGCCTTAAGGGTCTATTGAACATACACATAATGCTTATACCTCCTATCAAAGATTTGGCCATTATGTTCTCTTGTTTATTTGTTTGTCTACTTGCCAATAAATCTCATTAACATTATCCAAAACCACTTGAACCATTTGAAGAATCAAACCATTGAACATTTGAGCCCTCAAAATCAACCATTTGACCTTTGAAAATAGAGTACTTGACCTTCCCAAACCCAAATTTTGAATACAAAATCCAAGATAGGTCAAAAATTACTAAAGCCTTGGTTCAAATATTAGACATTGACTCATTTTGGTGCTATAAGCTCTTTGTTTGGCACCTTAAAATTTTCCTATGGCACCATTTTCTTTGATGCCGTAATCCACTGTTTTGGTGCCATCCAACTTTGTTTTGGCACAATTTCACTCTATTTTGATGCCTTATCACCAAAAACTAGCACCATCTGGAGACTAGATCCCACACATGTCTGGTGATTTGTCCTGGAATCCTTGAATCTTGTCCAGTTAGACTCTATAGTCATCTTGTCAAAATCTGTCAAAATCCAAATTCACCTTTGATCATTACCCACAACCATCTTGTCCAAATTCATCCATTTTGACCTTAGAGAATGTCATTTTGATTATTGGACCTTTTGATCTCAAGTCATTAATGAATTACCAAGTCCAACTATAGTCCATCTTTTTCATCTCCACATATAAGCCAACCTTTTTTCCAAATTCATTTACCATACCATTTGGCCTTAGATAAACATCATTTTGATATTTTACCTTTGGTCATACCATATCCACTCATTAACCATTTCATTTCAATCCCACATTTTGATTTTCACCTTTGGACCTTTACTCATCCATCCCAAAATTCATTTTGAATACAACATTTACCCAACCTTATCCAAATTCTACCTTATCCAAAATCCAACATCCACATCCCAAATCAAAAATCATCCAAAATCCAAACATCAATCAACATCCAAAACCATACCTCAAATCAACTTTGTGTAAGAATTAAATCTAGATCTTACCATCCTCTAGTTTATAGGGTATTTAAGGCTCTGTCTACCTTAAGTGCTTTTATAAATTAGCCTTTATCAACCTTTGGAATAATTGATTTAGGAGCCTAGACATCTCCTAAGTTGATATATTCTAAGGTATCCCATTTTTCTTGTTGGTCATTAGTCTACCTTCAAGTAAAATAATCCTCCCCTTTTTGCCTAAGGTCATAAGTTTACCTTAAGTAAAGAGGGATATCCCTTTTATAATCCAAATATCTAGATTTATTCAATCTCACCTTTGATTTGAAAATCCTTTTCAAACATCATAAAAAAATTTATCCAACATCTTTAGTAATCCAAACATTCAAGGTTATCCTTAGTTGATTATCATCCAAAGTCCATTTATCCAAATCATCTAAGGTCTTCCTTGGTTTATTATCATTCAAACCCTCCTAAGCATACCATTAGTCACCCATTTATAAATCATCATCCCTTTCAAATTTATCCTAAGGTCATCATCAAAAATTATTCTTCACCTACATCCCCAAACCATTTTTACTCAATCCATTCCATTCATCCTCTATTCTCCATTTTATCCTACATCTTTGGTCCAAAACTTCTGAAAATTAGTCCATCCATTTATCTTTGAGGTTTAACCTCTAAGGTTTTTCATCCATCCTCATAACTTAGGTTTAAAACTTTTGAGATTTATTCTTTAAAGATAAAACCTATACCAAACCTTACCATATCCATATCATTATCATCCTTAGGTTTAGAATTTTGAGATTTTATTCTCTTAAAGCTAAATCTTTACTCCCCTTTCACCAAATTTACATCATCACCTATCCTTGGATCCAATACTTTGAAATATATTCTCTAAGGTCTCAACCTTCATCCACCCAAACCAAATCCATAAACAAACTCATTGCATGCCCTTGACAATGTAGCAAGCTAGGAAGAACAAGGAAATCAAACCTTTTAGAGTTAACTTTGGCATAGGGATGCCTCAAACTGACCAAAACAATGTCCCTATAATCCAACAACAATCAACACTTGATGTTAATTCTATGATAAACCCTTTTCCACCTACCCAAACAACCAACACCAACAATATATATCAATATGTCTTAGACTTTACACAAGACATTGATTCCATGGATATACTTGATAGAGTCCAAAAATCAGATCCAAATAGATATCTCAAATTCCTCATTCAAAATGGTGCTACCATACCCATGAATTTACAACCATCCTCTTCCAACACTAATCATAGTACATCACAAACATCCAACACAGTCACTAACTCTATCTCTAAATCAATAACCACGTCAACCATCACAACATCTACACCACAAATTACCCTTAACATCCCTAACAACACCATGCATGCAAGTGCTTCCACAAGTGTGCCCCAATTCTATGTTAATGCTATAGCATTCATGACACAATTATTCTCTCAACAACCTCACAAAACATCTAACCTATGCAATAACCCTTCATCTAACTTCACATACATGCAACCTCCAATTTCCCAACCACCTATTATGTCTTCCATCTAAACCTAACAACAAAATCCCAATCAAAACCAACAAATTCCACCACATGTTCTATAATAACTCCTTGACTACTAACAACACCTTGCCCATCAAAATCAAAACCAAATCTCACACAATCAAAATCCATCCCAAAATCAAATTCCACCCCAAAATCAAATTCCACCTTTCCTCCAACAATTAATCCAAAACCAACAAACCCACATTCCACAACCATCCCCTACACAAGATTTATCAAGCATTGTGCAATCTTTGATTCAAAAGGTTGATGACATGAAACATGGACACAAACAAAAGAAATATTATTTTGAGGATATTTGTCTGTACCCATTTGATAGGACACTCCACATGCCACCCTTTCCTAAGAATTTTGAAACACCAAAATTTGACAAACACAAAGGAAAGGGTGATCCTAGGGAGCACCTTAGGGAGTTTTAAATTGCTTCCCTCAAAGTCTCATATGATGATACATATTTGATGAGACTATTTCCTAGAAGTCTCAGTGGTCAAGCTATTGAATGGTTTGCCCATCTTCCCCTTGGTATTAAAACATTCCACAAGATTACGGAGAAATTTGTGAATCATTTCTCTTATAACTTAGAACATGAAATATCCATGACCGACCTTTGCAACACAAAAAAAAAGAGTGGGGAATCCTTCGCCACCTTCCTACAAAGGTGGAGAGGCTTAGCAAGCAAACTCCCTTGGCCAATTCCTGAAAAACAACTAGTCACCATGTTTGTTTCTAACCTCAATCAAGAAATGGGTTTCCATTTACAAATCCAATGTCCATCAACCTTTGAAGAGTTTATAGACAAAGGAACAACCATTGAGAGATCCCTTATTGTTAAAGGTTCTATAAAACTTTACAATAATGACAACAAAACCAAAAACAACAACAAAGTCAACAACAACAACACCAACACATCCCATACAAACAACAACACACAATCCAATGACAAACCCCACTTTTGGGGAAAAAACAAGAATACCCTCAATGATGATGTCACCAATGTGAAAGCCGTCCAAAATGTACAAAATACCACTTCATCAAATAGGTCCAACAACAACAACAATGTAAATATTCCTAAGGGACTGCCAAGACAAAATAACAACCCTAAGAGGAAATTCACACCTTTAGTGGAACCCATTGAAAATGTATTGAATAACCTTGTGAAGGTAGATCTATCACATTACCACCTATCCGACCTTATGATGAAAATAAATTTAGACCCTCTTGGTTTGATGAGAATTCCTATTGTGAATACCATTGTGTGAAAGGACATAAAACATCTAATTGCATGAGGTTGAAACATTATATACAAGACCTTATCAATAGAGGTGATATAACCATCGACAAACCTCCAATGCAATCACCTAATACCAATCTAGGAGTATACAAAGATCCACTTCTAGATCACAACAAAGGAAAAGCCTCTTCCTCCAATCAAACCTACAAATTTGTACCCCCTCCTTCTTCTTTCAATTCCATTGAGTTTCGAATAGAAGATTATTCCAACCACATCAATACCATCACAATTAGAGCTAAAACACCTAATTGTCTTATTACCACTCATCCTGGTCATGTCTCCATCCATGGGTCCCCCACCAATGATCAACCTTCCACATCCACACCTGCCAACCCACCTTCCACCCATAAATACAACCTCTTAGATCACCTTGGAAAAACCCCCACACAAATTTCTATCCTTGAACTACTTCATACATCTCCCCTCCATAAGGAAGTCCTTATTGGAAAGAGACACTACTACAGTATGGACTTGTATGTTGCCATTGATGGAAACAAGGCTTAGAGAACCTATCACCATGATAGGAAGAGATATCTCTAGAAGAACATGTTGGATTCTAGGTCTAGTTGGCAGAAAATGGCTAAGTATGGAAGGCATTTTTAGTGGAATATAGTAAGTTAGCTTGTATGCCTTTGCAATTGAAGACTTCTAGATGTGGTTTAGGTATGATTTCAGTTGGTGTTTGATAGTGTTATGCTTCAGAGATTAAGTCATGATCTTCTCGTGAAGTCATCTTGAAGAAATGTCTAAGTTTGGGTAAGCAAAGGTATATCAGGAACAGTGAACAGGGTATAGTGCAGTGGTCCACATTCCTCTCTAGACAAGTATTTTGTTATGCAGTTTTGAGGTGTTGTAAACACTTATGTGAAGTGTCTTATTCCAGAGTAAGGAGATCTAAAGTTTACTAGAATGATAGTTGCAAGTTGCTAAGTACCGACATAGTGTTTGACAGAATTTGATAGAGACAGAGTTTGAGTTCTAATGGTCCGCATTTCTCCCTAAGATGATATCATGCCTTGTCATTCTGAAGGTAATATTGGGAATGTGTAAAGAGTCATTGATACAATTTTAGAAGTGTTTTGTGATCCACAGTAGAATTTGCAAATCAACAGATGAACCTGTTAAACATGCTCTTGAGGAACAAGTCGACTGGTTAGATAAATCTTGTTACAGAGAAAGGTTAGTGTATGAAAGATCTATTTAATTATTTGAATGATTAGAATAAACATATATGAACATGTTTGGGGAATGTTTTGGGTCCACGTGATACATAGTACATTGGATTGAGCCAATAAGGTACATCCTTCTATGTACATGTTTCACTTCTTGAATACCAACCTAATAGTGGATCAAATCATAATGCGGATATATAAAGGCAATGAATTTGAGTTGTGTGTGTGTGGGGTGTGAAAGATATGTGAGCATACAAGTAGAAGAGAAGAGTTAGAAGATCAGCAGTGATGAAGACTTGGGATTCAAAGTTTAGTTGCTAAACGACTCCACCCTGGCATAGTGACAGATGCTTAAGTAGTATTCAGTTTTCATCTATAAAGCAAGGTTTTGTCATCAAGGCAGTGAGCCAATAGTGAGCCTTCATCAGGGTTTAATAGCCCTAAGGGTTTAACAACCCTTATTATAATCTTGCTAGGTTTAGGGTTGAGGTAGAGAGCCTGCTAGACCTAGTTGTAATTCATGGCAGTAAGCTAGCATGTTCTAGGCCTATGGAGTGACCAAGCCTGAACATTACTTCTGTAAAGATTGTATATATATATATATATATGAGAGCTAATCCTCTCCGTGGTTTTTCCCTTCTTGGGTTTTCCACGTAAAAATCTTGGTGTTCATGTGTCATGTTTTCATGGTTTCTATTCATATGCATATTGCATTTATGTTTAATTAGATTTGGGAAACAACTAAAATTTAAAGTGCATGAAAATATTTTTAGAACAATGATTGACCCCCCCCTCTCAATGTTCCTGACAATCAATAGCCCTTGGCAAAGCCTTAATGGAAACACAAGTTCCTACCAACTTGAATCTTGACCAATTCCAAGCCATGGTAGGCCACATCACCTTGCCTCACCACCTTGCATTCTCAGAAAAAGATCTACCTACATCCAATGTCGCACACAATGAAGCTCTACACATCAAAGTCCTAATCCATAAACATACCGTCAAACAAGTCTTAATAGATGGTGGTTCTGACCTAAATCTTTGCACTCTAAAAGTATTAAAACATTTGGGATACTCTAATGCGGTTGTGGACTTTAGTGAGTGTATAACCATCAAAGGATATGATAACACCAAAAGATTATCTAAAGGAACTATCAAGCCTCCCATCCAAGTGGGATAAAAGATCTTGAAAACCAAATGTCAAGTACTTGATATTGACCTCCCATATAATATTCTTCTTGGTTGACCATGGATTTATGCCATGCAATCCATCCCATCCACCTTCCAACAATGCTTAAAATTCCCTTACAATGGCACATAAATCACTATCTATGTCTATCCTTGTCCTTTCCAATACTACAACTTCTTGGAAGAACATGACCATACTTTCTATCCTTACAACAACACCACTAATACATCCACCTCCCATGATAATTATACACCATCCATGGCATACATTGATCCTTCCAATATTGCAACCACTTCACAAACATTCACTCCTCCCGAGGTCAAGATCAAGATAAGTGACATGGGGTGTGGTGAGTATGACCTACATGGCACATTTTATGTGGGCCTACTACCACTATTCCCCAAAACATTTGGTACTAAAAAAAAAGATGAAGTTTCTAAGGTGATCATCAAATGCAAGCCATCACCAACCTTCAAGAAGAAGCACCTCTTTGAACAAGATGTTCTTGAAGACATATCCTCTTGGTTATACAAATATGAAGACAAACAAGAAGCTCCTAATCTCCCAACTAAGATCTATGGAAAAGGTCTCAAGATTGTCAAGTACATGGGTTACAAAGGACAAGGAGACATAGGCCTTCATGAGTAAGGAATTGTTGAACCCATCCAAGCAACAATAAATATGTATCTCCATGGTTTAGGGTATGGAAAACAAGAGCATACCTCCACCAATGTTGAGTATATCCTAAGTGAGGTCGCTAATGCTTTCCCCATGGTAGATAACATCGATGAAGAAGACCATCAAGACTCTTTCAATGATTTCACTGAACTCTTCAAATCATCCATATGTCCCATCTACACCTTAAACACCATGCCATCTACATCCAATGACCTACCTCTTGTTTACTCCCAACTCATAGATTGGTTCCAACAAGGACCTCCCGTCCTTGATGTCACACAAAATGATGAAGCAATAGCTGAAATGATGGGGGTTAGAGATCACTTTCTCCTTGGAGACCATAGAGTTGACTACATCATGGAACTAAACACATCTGCATACTTTGGGGAGACAATCCAAACTCTTAGTTGCAAAAATATGAAAATAAAAATAACATCCCCTAGTGAAAACCACCTTGTGGCACTTTTAGATGAAGAAAAAATCAAAATAAAGGATGGATCACCTAGTGAAAACCTCCACAAGACATTAGGAGATGAGAAAATGGACCTCCTTGAAGCATGAGAGTTATATCAAGAAAGATCACTAATCCTAGTTGAAGCATCACATGAGATGAATCTTAGAATATAAGAGACACCCAATATCACATTTTGAAAAGAATCCTTCACAACAAAAGAACAATAGGCTTTCTTAGCTTTCTTCAAACAAAGGAGCCATAACTTCGCATGGACATATGCCAACATGCCAGGATTAGATCCCACTCTAGTTGTCCACCACCTTGCAGTGCATCCTGATGTGAAGCCAATAAAACAAAAGCTAAGGAAAATGAATCCCCAAGTGGTGCTCCTCATCAAGGTAGAACTCAAGAAAATCCTAGATGTGGGGTTCATTTTCCCTACAGACTATCTTGAATGGGTATCAAATATTGTACCAGTAGCCAAAGTCAATGGGGGCATCCATTGCCACACAGATTTCAGAGACCTTAATAAGGCTTTCCCTAAGGATGGCTTTTTGGTACCTAATATAGACATCATCATAGATATCATCGTATGTCATGAGATGTTATCCTTGATGGATGGATTTTTTGGGTACAACCAGTTAAGGATAGGCAAAGAAGATCAACATAAGATATCCTTTATATGTCCATGGGGAACATACTGCTAGGTTGTGATGCCCTTTGGGTTGAAAAATATAGGAGCTATCTATTAGAGGGCCATGATAGTCATTTTTCACAAACTTTTTGACAACATAATGGAAGATTATGTAGATGATCTATTGGGAAAATCAAAAACTATTTTAGACCACTTGAATGTGTTGGCTAAATTTTTTGATAGACTAGAGCAATATAAAGTGCAGGTAAATCCAAAGAAATGTGTCTTCGAGGTCACTTCTAGAAAGCTCCTAGGATACATTGTGTCAAGAAGAGGAATCAAAGTTGATCCCACCAAGGTCAAGTCTATAGTAAAGATGCCTCCACCTAAGACACTCAAACAACTGTGAAGCCTACAAGGGAAACTTCAGTCCATCTATTGCTTCATAGCATAGCTTGCAGACAAATGTCAACCATTTCAACATCTTCTCCAAAAAAAATAGCTTTTGTATGGAATAATTAGTGCCAAGGTACATTTGAACAACTAAAGGAATATCTTGCTAACCCACCCATCCTTATTCCACCAAAACAATGAAAACCCCTTCTTCTATACATCTCAACAATACAAACAACAATAGGGTCTTGCTAGCATAGCACAATGAACAAGGAAAAGAAAGAGCTATATACTATATTAGGCACACCTTGGTGACCTATGAGCTGAATTACACTTCTATTGAACAAGCATGTCTCACCGTTATCTTCACTTCCCAAAAGTTTAGACACTACATGCTCAACCACAAGACAAAGCTCATTGCCAAGATTGATCCACTCAAGTACTTACTGAATAGAGCAACTCTTATAGGACGAATGGCTAAATGGGTTATGATCCTACACGAGTTTGACATTAAATAGACATAAAGGAAAGTCATCAAAGGGCAACTGATTGGCAATCAATTGTTTGATGTACCTATTGCCCCATAATAGCCACTACTTGCAAAATTTCTAGATGAGTCCATACTGACAATAGCACCAACAACCGATACATGGAAGATGTATTTTGATGGGTCTTACACACATTGCGGCTTGGGGGTAGGCATCTTGTTTGTTACCCCTCAAGGAGATACAATTCCAAAATACTACAAAATCACAATTCCATGTGTTATGTCAGAAAAAGTACCTTGGGGGATTTTTCCTATTAAGGTTTAGCTCCTGAGTTCTGTTAGTGCATTTAGAGCATCTTGCATGTTATTTATGACTCCCAATGAGAAAAACTTTGGGTCTTGTGACAAATAGGACCTAGGGGGATGCACTTTGATGAATCTTAAACAAAAATGGCAGGGTGGACTTGGGTGCTAATGCCCTAGTCTAGCCCTATTTTGGGTTTAACCTAATTTCAAATGTCAATTTTATGACCATTAATTAGGTCCTATGCCGACATCTAAAGTTTGAATGACAAAATTCTTAGCAAGAATCTTTGTAGTTGCATATATAAGCATGATTAGGTTTCATTTGCAAACTAGAGATGGAAACTAGATGGACATTTTGATTGACAAGCTTTTGTGAAAGTGATTCAAGGCATTCATTGTGTTGTAGAGCAGTACTTTGTGTTGTTATTGTGTTTATATTTGTAGATTTGGCATCCATCTCCTCATGGCATGAAGAGAATCTTCCTTCCATGAGATCTTCACTACAAGGTGATATCTATTGTATTTTCAATCATTTAATTTTGGATTTTTGCCTCTATCCCTCCAGGATACACACTCTCATATGACAATGATGTTTGAAAGACTTGAATGTCTCTCTAGGGCTTGACCGAGGCAAGCCTCTAAACACCACAACCCCCTCCCACACTCCTTGTGATTACAAGTTATAGGTGTCAAGTCTCATGGAGTGGAGTTTTAGGAAGGAGTACTAGACATAGAGGATTTAGGATCTAAAAAGAAGTAGGACACTAGTGCTTTCCCTAGACTAGGGCGCTAGTCCCCATGTCCTCCACAGTAGAATCTCTGAAAACTGAAGTTGCAGCACATATCAGTGTTGGAAGGAGATTAGGATCCCATAAAGAAACATGTACCTTCGACCTAGGTACTAGTCCCCATGTCCCTGACTTTTCTGCCTTTCAAACTTCAAAAAATAGTAAGTTAAATATCTCTATCCTTTGCATCAGTCTGGAAGGATTTGTTGTAATTTGATAATTTGCTTACTGATTTGTATAATTAGGGTTTCTAAGGATAATTGACCATTAGATAGAGAAATTGTTAGCTAAATTCAAGAGTCCATAGCTTCCCAAGTGGCTGACCAACTTGATAGGTGATTTCTCTCACTTAGTGGAGATTCAACTTGGTTAATAAGCCCTTGGAATGTTTGTTGGGAAAGGAGGATTACACATAAACCACTAAAACAATCCTCTCACACACATCACTTTCCCATCCAAAATTTTTTGGTGAACCCATGTTTTTGAACTTTGTAGCACCTTTCTGAGTGTTGTTTGATAGATTTTCACTCATTCATCTTATTGCATTCGAAAAATCATAAAAAAAAATTGAATTTTTTTAAAAATTGGAACAAATTGGCATTTTAGGCTTGCATCTTAGCTTAATTTGAATTATTTGGAATTCAATTTCATTAAATTTCTGTCATTTTCATTAGATCTAATTCAAATTTCAGAAATTCATCCTTTAGAATACATTTGCATTGCATTTGTGTGCTTAATTTGACAAAAATTGCTTGAAAAAGTGCATTTTTCATAAAAACCTAGTTTTGCATTAGCTAGGGTTTGTAGTCAAAATCTCATTTCAGATTTTACTACAATTTTTAAACACTCATTAGGATTTATTTCTAACTGTATTTTTGCATCATAATGGTTTTCTTGCAAAATTTCATGCCTATGGTTTAAAAACCTTGATTTTTCACTAGATTTTGGCCTTATCGTCTCTCTAGATTTGCACCATAGGTGTGTTGTAAGGGATTTTTCTGAATTAAATATATTTTATTAGGGTTATTATCTGCTTCCTATCCTCAAATTCTTTACAAAACCCTTTTTATTAGGCCTTTGCATTGAAAATTGGTGAAAAATTGCATATTTTGACTATATTTTCCCTAGGGTTTGACTTAGATTTGCACTCCAAGCATGTTGTGATGGATTTTATGGCTTTAGGTGACTGATATTACTGATATAACCTACTTTTCCTCCTAAAATTCTTTACAACACCCTTTTTATTGGGTCCTTGCATTGAAAATTTGTGAAAAATTGCATACTTTGGCCTATTTTCACTAGGTTTTGACTTGTCATCACTCTAGATTTGCATCAAAAATGTGTTGTGAAAAGTATTGTTGCATCATTAGACTGATATTAGACATATTGTTTTCTGTCCTCTTTGAAAATTTTCACAACACCTTTTCTCCTAGTGATTTGCATTGAAAAAAGTTGAAAAATCATGCATTTTTGGTCATTTTTGTGCATAGTTTTGCATTCATGGATTCCCCTAATCAGCCATCTTTGGAAGATTTATTTGAGTACATTATGAATTATGATAAAATTTTCAAATTCACTGATAATTACCCTCAAGTCTTGCATCAAATAGCCTATATCTACAGTATTGACATGAACATAAGCACCACTTGTGACATCCTTCAAACAATAGCCTACTTTGAAAGCTTTCTCGCCACAATGGATGTTTTCCCTTCAATATTGGAAAATATCACTATTTTTTAAAACAATCATGGGGAAAGGAGAAGTGAAAACATCATTCCCTCTCTCCCCTCATTTCATGGTGACATAATGGAAATTCTCTCTGAGACCTATGAGAATGACATAGCAATGGGTGATTCATCAAACAAAGAGACTTGTCCCAACATAACCCCACTTAGTGAGGATATTTTGGCACAAGAAGAAGACATCATTGATACATTTATCCATACTACTCTTCCATCCCATCCCACTCTCCCTAGCCAGGATGATGCTTTGGATGATGTAGATTCCCTTTGTGAACATTTGCTTCAATCTGTTGAAACTAAAAATTTACCACCTGATGTTCAAGAACTTCTGAATTACATTTTGAACAAAGACATAGATCATGCACCTTTATAGGAACCTTCACATACCTTGGATAACAATGAAATTTCACATGATATTGAAGAACAAATTATCCCTCAAACCCAAGGTATTCCAGCACCCTATATATGGACTAAAATGGGCACTTTTCAGGTTCCTCAACAACCTCATTCAAATGGAATTATAAGAGCTCCTATAACTGACACAGAAATTTGCAATATCCACTCTCTACCATCAATAATGGATACCTTTCCTACAAGGATACCCTCACAAACTCATGAACATATAGAAGAGAGAAGAAGAGATAAAGCTTTAACAATTAAGGTGAAGATCAAAATCTATGATGACCGCTATCTCAGTTGCCCCTACAGGTAAGTACTACTAACCCTTTACCACCATAATGTGTTTCCCTCATGATGTGTTATGTGTTGTTTAGGCCTCTTAGGATGACCCTTGATACTCTCATAAGGTCAAGGATATTGGGAGACCGACTTTGTTGTGACCCTTCTTCTATTTGTATCATTCTTCTATATTGCTTCTCCTCTATTTTCATTATTATGTGTTGTGTCTGACGGGCATAGTGTTGTGGTTGCTGATTTGGGGGCACCCTCCTACATGACTGTCCTGAAGACACTTGTTTCTCCTCTCTTGTTTTATTGTTTCCCTTCTCCTAGTGGTTCTATCTAGTGGGTGGATGATGAAAAACATATTATACTGATGTGGACCTAGCGTCCCTTTAGCGAGAAATCAAAAAATGGATCTAGTCCATACATGATGATGGGGTTGTTATATATTATCTGATGCTTGGCTAATAGAATCACTCCATGTGATCTTGATACTATCTTATCGCATTTACAAAACATGACAATAATGCTACTCTGTGCACTTTGTCTATCTTGAATCTTGCATTTCTTGATTCTCTATGCATTGTTGTTTATCATGATCATACGGACACTAACACTTTTCTTGCAAGAATGTGTTTGTGGGAACATTTGGTGATCATAATGTACATGTCACCTCTAGGGGGCATGGGCTTTGTGAGAGCTCATGTTCCCTTGTGTTTTTTCTTCCTACCTTAACGTGATTGATATCGGGACACGACATCAATCACCTTAAGGTGGGGGCACATGTAAGGTAAGCTACCTGTTGTAGATTTCTAGCAAAGTGTGTTTGTGAATCTTGAATCTATTGCAATCACTTAAGTCCTCTACGGAGGTAGGATATCATGCATATCCTTTTTATCTTAAGCCCTTCATGCGAAGTGGGGATGGTGTATTTCTCGAGGAGAGTGCACAATCTTGTCATTTTCAAAAGTCCTCTGCAGAGGCAAGGAGCGGTTCTATGACTAAATCAACCCTTGAGCATGTATTCAACAATTGTTGTGGCGAAGCCCAATTATTGGTATGTGCCTATAATGTGCCTAAGATGGAGATGAACCTATAAATAGGTGCACTCCATCGCTTTTCTACCATGTTTTCTTCGTGTCTTCCATGTGTGTGTGTATGGCGTGTTTGTTCCCAAGCATAGTCTAAAGACTGGTGGTGACGAATCCCTTCTATGCTTTGGGATTTGTTTGGCGTGCTTGATTTGTATGGCATGTTTTGAAAGGAGGCTAGGTGTGCGTAAATCGCTTCCTACACTAATTTAATGAGGGGAGAGCTATACAAATTCAATTTATTCTTTATCACTACATCAACATACAACATCTAACAAAGTTATTACAGCAATACACAAGAACTAGAAAGAAGGCAGAAGAAGAGAGACAAAGATATACGGTGGGGAAAACCCTTATTGGGTGAAAAACCCCACTCAGAAACTTGCACAATGTATTAACAAATCTGAAATTTGTTTACAATACACTTGCAATGCAAGATTCAATTGTCTTTGACACTCATGTCTAGAGTCAATCCAGCAGCATAACAGTACCTGTAAACCTATGATACAAACTCCATCTCCAAGCACCTGTTTATATAAGAAATACAGGCAATATTGGACCTATCTTGGAATGGGCATCCAACATGGCTTCATGAACCAAAACCCATGCCTAAGGACACTTGGTCAACATTGTAGAATTGTCCTTAGCTCCCATCCCAAAGAGGTCGCCTATTTCTAAAATTGGCTATGACAGATGCTCTTACGATACTTACAACCATCATAGAATTTGTCATAGCAGTTACAACTTACAATTGTAAGAGAATCTATCATACACATGCTATAAATGGCATATTCTCTTACAACATATCATATTCCACCTTGGGGTATCCAAATATGCCTTATTCAAAGATGCTTCATGACACATGTCATCACCTATCTTACAAACTTCTATTTTTGACTCTTACATGCCATAGATTCTGTCATAGGAATCTGTCATAACCGTTTTGGTCAATATTCCCTTACACAACATGGAAGATGTTGACACATGGCAAAATGCTCCTACCACAAAGTGGGATGCCTATCTCCTCATGTGAGGACAAAATTACAAGTTGTCATATTCCATGTAGGATTGACACATCACCGTACCACATCCCACAATATGACAATATGGAATTTACAAATATTTACAACATAGGAAATTAAATAATAAATGCAAACATTACAAATGTAAGGAATTACCAAGGTTGAGACACCTTAATTCCCAACATGTTTGTTCTCAAGTATAGTCTAGAGACTGGTGGTGATGAGTCCTTCCTGCACTCTGAGATTTGTTTGGCGTGTTTGTTGCCTCATATGCAGTCTAAAGACCGGTGGCGATGAGTCCCTCCTGCATTATGGGTGGTGTGTTTACTTTCCTATACTTATATTTTGCATTTCATATATATCAGAAAAAGAAAAGAAAAATCATCACTGTCTTCACCGCATTCACTGTATTCATTGTGTTTTACATCTCTTTAATGTTGTCTTCTCTGTGTTTTATGTGACAGTAACTATCTTCTTTGTGTTTTGTGTGTCTGTTATTGTCTTCAATGTGTTTGGTGTGTTTGCTATGTTTGTTGACCGTACTTTAATGCATGTATTGGCCTTGCATTTATACATACATTAAATTGGGGGATAAATGTTATGTCAGAAAAAGTAACCTTGGGGGATTTTTCCTATTAAGGCTTAGCTCCCAGGTCCTATTAGTGCATTTAGAGCATCTTGCATGTTATTTCTGACTCTTGATGAGAAAACCTTTGGGTCTTGTGACAAATAGGATCTAGGGGCCTGCACTTTGATGAATCTTAAACAAAAATGGTAGGGTGGACTTGGGTGCTAGCACCCTAGTCCAGTGCTATTTTGGGTCTACCCTAATTTTAAATGTTAGTTTTATGATCGTTAATTAGGTCCTATGCTGACATCTAAAGTTTGAATTATGAAATTCTTAGTGGGAATCTTTGTAGTTTCATAGATAAGCATGATTAGGTTTCATTTGCAAACTAGAGATGGAAACTAGATGGACATTTTGATTGATAAGATTTTGTGAAAGTGATTCAAGGCATTCGTTGTGTTACAGAGCAGTACTTTGTGTTGTTATTATGTTTGTATTTGTAGATTTGGCATCCATCTCCTCATGGCAAGAAGAGCATCTTCCTTCCATGAGATCTTCACTACAAGGTGATATCTATTGTATTTTCAATCATTTATCATTTGGATTTTTACCTCTATCCCACTGGGATACGCACTCTCATCTAACAATAGTGTTCAGAAGACTTGAATGTCTCTCTGGGGTTTGACTAAGGTAAGCCTCTAAACACCACAATCCCCTCCCACACTCCTTGTGATTATAGGTTACAAGTGTTGAGTCCTGTGGAGTGGAGTTGCATGAAGGAGTAGCAGACACAAAGGATTCAGGATCTAAAAAGGACACTGGTGCTTTTCTTGGACTAAGGTGCTAGTCCATGTGTCCTCCATAGTGGAATCTCTAGAAACTGAAGTTGCAGCGTAGATCAGTGTTGGAAGGAGATCAGGATCCCGCAAAGAAATAGGTACCTTAGACTTGGGTGCTAGTCCCTGTGTCCCTAACTTTTCTACCTTCCAAAGTTCAAAAAATAGTAAGTTAAATATCTTTGTCCTTTGCCTCAGTCTAGAAGGATTTGTTGTAATTTGATAATTTGCTTACTGATTTGCATAATTTAGGTTTCTAAGCATAATTGAACATTAGATAGACATTGTTTGATAAATCCAAGAGTCCACAGCTTCCCAAGTGGCTAACCAACCTAATAGGTGATTTCTCTCACTTAGTGGAGATTCAATTGGGTTAATAAGCCCTTGGAATGTTTGTTGGGAAAGGAGGATTACACATAAACAACTAAAACAATCCTCACAAACATCATATTTCTCACCAAAACACCATGCACAAACATTGTAACAAAGTATGAGGCCCTCATTATAGGACTTTGCATGGCCATTTAGTGGAAAATTCAAAAGCTGACAGTTTATGGAGATTCACAGCTAGTCATCAGACAACTCAATAATGAGTACAAAATAAAAGATGAAAAACTTATGCCCTATAAAAGGATGGTTGATGATTTCAAAGATTATTTCCATGACATCCATTTTGAGCAAATCCCAAGGTTAAATAACAAAGTAGCAGATGCTATGGCCACCATAGGATCCTTGGTCAACATGAAAAAGGATAGCAAAAAGTGTGAGTTCCTAATTGAAGACTTACCAATGCTGGCCTATGATGTACCACAATCTAAGTTAGTATGTGACATCATTGGTTCCTTATCTCCTTGGTATCAAGAAACCTACATATACTTCCATGACAACATCCTACCACCTAATCTATCATCCACACAATGCAAAACCTTCATCCGCCAAGCTTCCCATTTTACTCTCATAGGAGATACCCTTTATCGAAGAAGTCTTGATGGTACTCTTTTATGATGTCTCGAATCTAGGGAAGCTGAAGTAGCCTTACAAGAGGTACACGAAGGCATTTGTGGGGCACACTTTAGTGGAACTACCTTAGGAAAGAAAATTCTGAGAACAAGGTACCATTGGCCAACTATGGAACAAGATGCTTACCACTTTGTGAAGAAATGCCTACTATGTCAGTAACACAGTGATCTTATTCATGCACCTTCACAGGAGCTGCAATCGATAACAATTCCTTGACCCTTTTCATAGTGGGGACTCGACCTCATAGGCAAAATTCACCCATCCTCATCCAATGGACACGAGTTCATTATTATCACTATTGAGTATTTCACCAAGTGGGTCGAAGCCATCCCACTCATTTTTACCACTGGCATCCAAATCGCTAAATTCATCCTCCACTACATTATATGCCATTATGGCATTCCTTTCTCCATTATCATAGGTAACAAGAAACCATTTAAGAACCAAGAAGTATGGACTCTGTGCAAGAAATTACACATCCAACATCATTTTTCCACACCATATTACCCCCAAGGTAATGGTCAAGATAAAGCTTCTAATAAAACCATCTTGTGCATCCTGATAAAAATGGTTAATGAAGCTGGTCATGACTAGCACCTTCAGCTCAATCCTGTCCTATGGTCTTATCGCACAAGCATACAAATCCCCATAGGAGCCACACTGTACTCTTTAGTATTCTATTTCGAAGCCATTTTGCCTATTGAAGTCAAGCTCCCCTCTCTCAAGATTTTAGTACAGAATTTAATTATTAAGGAGTATCAAGTTACACAATTGAATGAGCTTGAGCTACTAGATGAAAAAAGATTGGATGCTCTTAATCACCTTCAAGCCCATCAAAATCACCTTGTAAAAGATACAATAAGAAGATGAATAACCACAAGTTTGAGATAGGTGACCTTATCCTCATGGAAAATCAGAGAAACCTACAAGAGTGCCACAAGAAAGGAAAGTTTGAGCCTAATTGGTTGGGACCCTATGTCATCATAGCTAGCTATGGATCAGAAGCTTAATAACTTGAAACACCTGAGGGGTGGCCTCTAGAGGATCCTATGAACATCAAGCACCTAAAAAGTTCTATGCATAACGCATTGAGTATCCCAAACCAAAAAATCAAAAAATTCAAAAAATTCAAAAAATCCAAAAAAAATCAAGAAAAACCTGAGTGAAATTAAGCTGTCTAATGGTGAAAATCACTTGGGTGATGCCTTGGATAAGTACCATGGTGAAAACCTATCACAGGCACCATGAGTAGTGGACAATCCTACCATCTAATAAGTCCTCCTATCCATTCCTTTTACATCCCATGGCTTGGAATTCCAAAACATTCAATACCATCATCCACCTGAGGCTAATTCATCAAAAAAGGGATCCTTGTATGCTCTCCTTGTACAACTTCAAATCTAGAAAAACACAAAAACAATAGAAAATCCAACAAAATCCAAAAAAATCCAAAAAAATAGAAAATCCACAAAACCAAAAAAACTAAAAAAATTACAAAAAACCAAAAAAAAAATCCCACATCATCTTTCATCATCATCACATCTATCCCGAATCAATCCCACATCATCAAGTCAAACTAGAACTACATATTCATCTCACCCGCATCTTAAAGGTACCTTGATCCCGTGGACATAGGGTATGTATAGAATATAAAGGAAGTATCCAGTACTCAGGTACAAAAGATGCACCCATCCAACCCGCTTGGATGATCCCTATCTTCTAAGCTTGCTAAATCCAAACAAACAATACACACGCTGAACATACTATCAAAATATCACATCTTATGCAAAAAATCATCAATCAACAAACCAATTATAACCATCACATATGGCCTACTATCTTTTTTTTCACCTTTCAAAGTTTATCCAACAACATCCAACCAATTCTTACCTTAATAGATATATTGTTCCTACAATAGGCAGAATCCATCATCTTATCAACACTTATCTTGGCAAGAGATACAATGGCTATTTGTATGGTTTGTTGGTCTTTTTGATTATTGATTTTTATCTTTTGTTTCATTTTAGGGATATTCCAAAGACACCTTGATCTTACTATATCATGGTACATGGTGGAAAAGACCTAAAATGGGACATGGTCATTATTTTGTATGTTGTGCTTGTGGGTTGGTTTCATTACTCCAAGAATGGTATTCATATCTTGAAGATGTAGGGTCGATTCTAGCATATTGTTCCCCATTTACATCTAAGGTTAATCATACCTTCTATGTATTAAAAGAACTTATGCTATGAGTCCCCTTCCCTCATCTAGGCAAGGTTATACTACCTTGTGTATGCATGAGATCAACCTATTGCTTGTGGGTCTAGTCCATGCAAATTACAAATATATCATCACCTTGGTCCTTTCATACCTTGGTGAAATATCCCCTTTTGCTATAATAAACCTAGAAATGCTCTCAATAATGTTAATACAAGTACTTTACCTAGCTTACCTATCCCCACTTCTATCACCAACCATTCAACACACTATCTAGACTTAGCATTTAAAAATGATTCAATCCCCCCCCATCCATTCACCCACTCTAACATACCTCCCCAATCGAACATCTCCCCACAATCAATCACTCCAACCAATTCACTCTACATACTTCACCCATTCCAACAAAACCTATCTAATAACGTGGTGTCTAAAGTGACCTAACCATCCCTAAGCCTATCCCAACCATCCCTAAGACCTATCATAACCATCCCTAAACCTACCCCAAACACCTAACGCCATCACCCAGGGTTCAAAGAACATTACATGTATCATGGAATCCAACTATAGCATCAACTCATCCCATTTCTAATCTCATTATCATTTGACTGTTTCATTAACCATTACATTTATCCATTACCATTTCATTAATCATTTCATCATTTGTCCATTTACATTATCATACCTCCATTTCATGTCTAATCATTATATTGCTTATCATTTAGCATTTATCATTTATCTATTTACCATAACCATTTTACCATTTGTCCATTACATTACATATCCATTAACCATTATCATTATTTATCCATTTATCCATTCATTATCATTAATCCATTTTTCCATTAAACATTTATTCATCTATTCATCATTACATCCATTATCATTTATTTGATTAAATCATTAAATAACATATCCATTTATCCATTACATACATAACCATTACATAATGAAATTTTCATCCATACATAGTATATGTTTATTAATCTGAACATATATTCCACATCATAATCCATCTGCATCATTACATACCAGAAATAGAAAATGCATCCATAATAAAATAACATCCATAACCATCTATAAAGAATAATCCATCTATTTATGCAATCAATAACATCATCATAAAACATCCATAAATGCATCCATCATAATCATAAAAACATCATCATAAAACACCCATAAATGCATCCATCATCATCAGAAAAACATAGACATCACCATGGACATCATAAATATCTATAAAAATGCATACATCACCACCAAATATATACATCTCTCAAAAATAATAATACAATGTCATGATACATAACCATAATACAACAAAAATCAACCCTGGGCTGATGATGCCCTAGTAGAGTCAGTAGGAGACCCAGACTTCTACTGAGGTGGCTATTGTTGTGGCTGTTGAGGTTTCTGCTTTGGATACTAAGGAAATGGTGGTGGAGGTTCCATAGACTGCTACATTGACTGCTGAGAACTCCTAGATCTGTATGAACCTAACATCCTCGACCCACTCTGCTGGCTATAACCAAGCACCCACTGAACCTCAAGAATTGCAACACAGTAGGCACCATAGTAGTACTCATCTCATGAATGCTACTCTAAGAGTTGGTCTTGTAGCTATTAAGTATGCTACTAAGAGTCTGAGTATATCTGCCCAATGCTGGTCTCGACTATCATGCCCTATAGTTAGGTAACCTCTGCTTGTAAAGCTACCACATGTCCCTTTTCCTGTTGAGCTCATGTATTAGCACTCTTCACTCTAGCCTCTACCGCCTGTCGTAGTGCCCTCTCTTGGTCCCACTCAGCTGTAACCAGAGCCACCTGTGCTTGTAGCTATCCCTGTAAGTGCCCTATCTAAGCCTGTAGCATGCGAATCTGACTATCCCTGTCTCCACCACTCACTCCATCTAACAGGGCCTAAACTCCCTATAACCACTGCAACTCATCTCTGCTGAGCCACCTCATCCTCCAAGTTGGCCACCTAGGCCAGTAGAGTATCTACCTCCTCCTCCCTATCGACCTGAGTCTGTCGATGCCCAATCTAAACACCCAGGTCCTATACCTGAAGTCCTGGCACCTGACATGCCTACCCCAGATGTTCCCACCTACTATAATACTTGCTTTTGTGCAGCCTATTGTGGTGGTCTCGGCCCCTACCCCTACTTCTGAGCTACCAATTGAGGTGGAGCCTATGGTTGTGGACCGTGCTATCCCTGAGCCTGCTACTGCTACTGAGGTGCATGAGGTGGCAACATCTACTCTCTCTGAGCCTACTGCATAGGTACCTACTCTGGAACCTACCAAGGTGCTCTCTATCACTATCCCTACCCATGTTCTCTCCCCAATACCTTCTCTACTGTTGTTGTAGCCAAAACTCTAATACCATCACCCTCATCAATCTCCACCTCCTCCTCAAACTCATCTCCCTCCTCCCCCTCTTCCACTATCATATCTAGCTTAGTCATGGGATCTGTCAAGCAGATCGTCCTCCACACTGCCCACCATCGGTCATATGCAAGGGTGCTCCCTATGTCAATTACCATGCTCCCTCAATCCCACTGTTGTGGCTGCAATGCCACAAAATCTTGAATTGCCACCTAGGATTGTATCTACACTGGCCATCTGACATACCATAGCATCCTCACAAAGATCACCATCGCCTATGGCAATTCCTGCTGCAACCCAAACTGCCTCATCACCCATAAGGGGATATACCTATCAATGGTATGATCCCCTCATCCCATCAAGTACCAAGCCTAGAATGCATATGGGAAATGAATATGATCATCTGGCCATGTCTCCACTCCTATATAGGGCTGCCAGACTACTGTAACTAAGTCATCAAAAATACATTACCAATATCATAACTACCCAACATAAGAATACTAAATAGGTGCTCTGTGTTGGAAAAAGACATTGTGTGGCTTCATAAGTATTGTCATTGATGGCAAAAAAGTTTATACCACACATTTGTAGTACACAATATGCATATATCAGAAGTCAGATTAAAGATTGTTTTGGTCTGGTGAACAAGAACAATGTATGTAACAAGGTCTGACAATCAGGTCTGAATCTCTTAGATGGTGTAACTCAATAAGTTGTGGACTTGGACAAGTCAAGAGGGGTATCATGACTATTATATTCTAGAGATTTAGCCTTCGGTGATAAAGCATGAAAAAGATATGAGCATCTGAGTGTTGGGTTCCAATTAGGCAGAGCAGACAGAGGAAGAATTGACTAGTAGAGTATCAGACTTCAATCTGGATGTGTAAAAGGTGTTGATCAAGCAATTTGTGGCATTTTACATTGTTGGCTGACATGATTAATGACTTCTATGCTTAAGATTTTGATACGCATCACAAATCAAGCATGGATTCAGCTGACAGATCAATAACTTGTAAATATCTTGAGTGTTCTTGTTGCCAACTAGAAAGTTGATGAAAATCCTTGATGTGGATATATATATACGATGGATTCCAGCATGTAAGTTGGTGTGATGAATGTGTGAATAAAGGAAGTGCAAAGAAGAGCAGAAGGAAGTGAAAAGATAATACTCCAAGTTTGGAATGTGACAAAGGAGTGATACTACACTGAGGAAGAATGAAATGTGCTAGATCAGTATACTGAGCCTAACCAGAACTGAACTCTTGCATATGTGGATGTTGTTCATTAGTTCAAACTCATTAGTATAATCTGTAAGCATTTGTAGATAGTGAGCCTCTTGTAGGCAGTGGGCCTCTTGTGAGCAGTGTGATCGAGCAGTGAGCCCTAATTGGCAAGTGCCAAATTTGTACTCCTTATTCTTTTAACAGAGAATACAATCTTGGGTTAGTCACCCCGTGGTTTTTTCCTTAACAGGGTTTCCACGTAAAAATCATTGTGTTATGTGTTGATTTCATTTTCAGTTCTTACGGTTGTCTTTTCTTCCATTTTTAAATAGAGCACTAAATGTTAAGATAAGAAAAGAAAACAAGAAAAAGAAAAGTTATGAAATAACTAATTCACCCCCCCTCTTAGTTATTTGCATTGTTTCAACAATTGGTATCAGAGCCAAGTCTCTCAGAAAAATCCTAATAGCTTGAGGAGGATCTGGGAATCACAATGGATGCATATGGTATGAAAGAACAACTACAGTCTACCCTAGATGATCTTGAACAATCTCACTCTGAGGTCAATAATTTGAGAGAATGACTCAGGGAAGCTGATGATTTCATCAATGAGCTAAAAGAGAAAATTAGTATTTCTATGAAAAAGACAAAGGAATTACTTCAGAAACTAGAAAATTAGAATGAAGCCAATAATATTGATGAGGATCTAAATGAAAAAACCAAGCTATGTGAAAAAAATTCAAAAGAAGTCATTATGATGAGACATGAAATGGAATCAGGTGTTATGAAATTCACCCAAGAAATTGAAGAGAAAAGAAAGACTGAAGATAACCTGAAACAATCTCTCAAGGAGAAAATAGAGGATTTCCACAAAATGGACAGAATAATTAGACATCTTGAATCTAATCTTGAGGAAGCCAGATACAATGAAGAACAACTTGAGAACTAGATGGATTCTCTCAAACAAGATCTTCAATCTAAAAATGAATACAATTAAAAAATTAAGATAAGCTCAGCCCAACTTGAAGTTCTTCTTGAAAGCCAAAAGAGGGTAGATGATAAGTGTGGCTTAGATATGAGAAAGGCAAAAGCTCTAGATCTGGTCAGAAGAACTCTGGATTAGGAAATCAAAGAAACAAGCCTAGAAGACCTCTAGTAAGGCAACCAAATGCTCAAAGATATCCATCTTTCAATGGATACTGCTTCAATTGCAACAATTTTGGTCATAAAGCAACTCAGTGCAGGATGAGAATGAATCAGAATAATCCATCCTTCTCCGGACAATGTTTTAATTGAAAAAGGTATGGTCACAAATCTCATGAAAGTAGAAATATCTAAAAAAACAATTCATTCAATGGTAGATGCTTTGCATGCAATAGAATGACACATATGGCTAATCAATGCAAATAAAAAGGATATCAATCAAATAAGCAAAGAAATGTTGTATGTTACAATTGCAATAGATCCGGTCATATTGTCAAATTCTACAGAAGCAAAAATCAGGATAGAAAAGGTCTGGTGGAACATGATCAGAAACAAGATAAGGGCAAAGGTAAAGTGAATGCGGATGAAATTCAAAAGGAGATGAGAAAGATTTGGGTAAACAAGAGTACAATGAATACTAGGCATGGATCCACACCAGAATCTAGTGCTGATATTCCTTCCAGAAACTAAAAGGTAAGCTTTGACTCAGGGGGAGATACAGAGAAGATCCTTTTCCCCCAGCCAGCTAGTGAGTGCCTAAATTTGGCACATTGAGTCAGACTAAGAGGTTGCAGTTTAAAGTGTTTGAGGAGATTCACTTGAAATTCATCCAGTCAAAATTTAGCAAATCTGCATGTAGATTTGAGCAAGTTATGAGGAGATCATGTATTGACAGCTATCCGGTAAAGTAGAATTTCATAGATAGATCCGGTATGATCCAAAATTGAAATGATTTAATCTGCAGACCTATGAGATGTTTGAAAAATGTGAAGATATGTTGTTAACCCTCATAGGCAATGATTTTAAGATTCGTGCAATGATTCAATAAAATCTCTCTCAATTATAGGCTAACCAGATGAATTAAGTTGTGCATTTATTACAAAAGGAAATTAGGGTTTACGAAAGGATAAAAAGGTTTTTTTAACTCATTACTTACACACTTGCACTCACAAAGAAGAAGAAAAGAAGAGCTTTACAAAGAAGACCCTACAATTCTCTTAAGTTCAACTGAAGATTGAATTCAACTAGAGAATCTCTCCGGTTTCTACTCCAAACCCTGAAACATGAAAAGGTATTTCCCTTTTGAAAACTCTCTCTGGATCTCTTGCAAAAATGGCTACTCCAATGGTTGTCAATATTTCTGATAGGCCAAGATTAAAATTCAAGAAACACCCTTACAAATCTCTAGAAGTTGATCCCTTGGGTGAATTTTCTAGTAGTCCGCATGGAGTCTTGCATGTAGAAGATATTAGGGTTTATATCCATGCAAACATTGAAGATTTTGGGGACTCAAAGTTGATTGACATTTATCACAAACAGTTAATAAATGAGAATTTTGAACTCAGACCTGAATTCAAGACTCTCTGGGATAAGCACTTCGAACATTGCATACATTTTCCATCTTTTGTAGAAGATGATTGGGTCCGGTATGTTCTAAGTAGGATGTATGATAATTTTATGTGGCTAATGAGGCCATTCAAGATAACTAAAGATGCCATCAGGGAAGTGACCAGACTACATTCATCAGGTGGGTTACCTGCACTCAAATCTGTGAAGAACCAAACAGTAACTAAAGCCACCAGATCAAAATTTGACAAAAGGGAAATGACGATAGATGACATCACAGATCTGAATGTCAAGTTTTCTTCAATGATAATTGGCTACAAAATCTACCACTCGAGCAGGTAAGGTTTAGCACCTTTAAAGAGCTAAGCATAAAGATACATGTTGAGTTAAGACAGCCTGAGATGAAGAGAAAAGTAAGAAAGGAAGTTGAAGAAATTGCCAAAAGATTTGGCATATCAAAGGAGGCTATAGATGCTAACAGAGAGAAAATGGAGAAGGTAGAGAAAGAAAAGCAAGAAGCAAAGAAAGAAAGTGTTCCTGTGCAAACCTCCTCTCGGACTAGATCCTCCAAAAGATCTACTCCTATCACCTCTAAAAGCTCAAAATCTACCAAACCAGAGATCAAGTCATCCAGAAAAGGAGAAAAGAGGATGAAGACCAAAGCCACAAGGACATATACAAGCCATAAAGATGCTGAAGAAATAGAATTAGATGAAGAAATCAAGAAAATGAAGAAGAAGAGAACATCTAGAAAGTTATCTACTAGCAAAAATGAGGAAGAGAAGGTAGAGGAATTTGTTGAAAAGCCCACTCTTTCCATTGATGACATCATCAAGGCAGTTACTATGGATGGGAACCTATAGACAATGATAGAGCTCTATGATGAATACAATGATGATGACAAGAGAATTCTGGAGGAAGCTACTGTAAGGTATTTGAACATCTATAACAAAGCATTCATTGAAATAATTTCATTAATTCCAAAAAGCCTAGAAGAAGTATTGGAACAAAGAAAGGTGAATGCAAACGTTAAAGACTTAGAAATCCAATAGCAAATAATGATACAACTTTACCCTTCTATCACTCCAAAACAAATGGGCATGATTTTCAAGGATTGTAAGCATGAGTTCCGGAGTAAGGCGAGAATGAATAAACTCATGCTTGGAGAAACAAACCAAGTAGCAAGTGAAACAAAAGATATCCTCCGGAATGCCTTGAAGAGATTCAATCTTCCTATTGTAGAGGAAATAGATGAAAAACCTTCTACCATGGATGTTGAAGGATTAAATGATATCAATGAAGACCCTTCTGACAAGGATGTCGAAGGATTAAAGAAAATAAATGAAGAAATCTCTGAGGACTTAGACTCCTCTGTTCTGGCAAAAGAAGTTCATGAAGCTACAAACATAGGTGATATCTCTCCTCTGAATCCCACTGCAGCCATGACAAACATTCCAGACACTGAAGCTAAAGGGGAAGGTAGAAAAGAAGAAAAGAAGAATCAAGAAAAAGAGGATAAGGGAAAAGAAGAAGAACAAGCAGAAAAGATTAATGATAACTTATCAAAACCAGTCAGTCTGGATGACCCCAAAAGGAAGGAAGTAGAATCGGTAAGAGACACCATAGAGATAGTACAAAACTTCCTAGACAAAGAAATAATGGAGCTGGATGAACCTGAGTTATTTCAAGGGCCACTGAATTTTGACTCTCTCTCCCCATTTTAGACAATGAAAATAGCATATTTTGCTTAAGCCAAAGCAAAAGAGAAACTTCTAAAATCTCATATGGAGGACTGTAAGCTGTTGGAGATTACATCTGG
Source organism: Cunninghamia lanceolata (assembly GCA_027924645.1). Lineage (NCBI taxonomy): Eukaryota > Viridiplantae > Streptophyta > Pinopsida > Cupressales > Cupressaceae > Cunninghamia > Cunninghamia lanceolata. Next base: position 5,070,430 of record BSBN01000725.1, read on the forward strand.
GATGCTGGAGAAGATTATGCCACACTATCAAAAGGATCCTTCTACCTCTCCATCCCGTAATCTAAAAAACTTAGTCAATTATGTTAACACTCATTTTGAATCCTTAGAGAATTCGATAGAAACTAAGGTTTGGAAGGAGTTCTTGGGAAAGAGGTTTAGTGAAGTACAAGGGCTAATTACTAATGATAGAAGAACCTTGGGCATTAGCATAAAGAGCCTTGAAAATTCTCTTAAAGATTGTGGGGACATTTACAAATTTTGTTTAACTTGGCCCAAAGTGACAGAGGACATTGAGAAGAAACTGAAAGAACAAGAAGGAAAACTGCCAAGCTTATCTCAGAATTTTGATCCCCCTAATACCTCTTTGGTGAATCATGAATGTCAAGCTATTGCTATAATAAATGAAATTAAAGAACTGGTTAAGGAGAAAAAGAACATAATGGATAGAATGGGTGAGATCAGAGGGATAATCATCCCTAAGTTAGAGGTAATGAATGATTCCTTGATAGAGGCAACAAATACAATCCAGACCAGTGATCTAATGGACATAAGGAGAGCAGAAGCATATGTGTTTTTGTTAAGTGGACAAATCCACATTTTAGACAGAATGAAGAGGAGTTGGGCCACATAAATCATAAAGTTGAAGAGAACCTTTGCGGATATACTTAAGTATTGTTGTGTGCTTACACAACATGCCCCATTTTGACTTGACAAAACAGGGAGCCAACTTTTTGCTTGGCTTGTTCTTGGTTTTTTTGCTTTTTGGCGGTTTGGTAAAAGTAATTCATGCAGGTGATCTTGCATAAGGGAGCTGGGTAAGTCATCATGATGAGGTCAGTTCGTCAAAGTTAGTATTTCATATCAATAACCTCATGGTTGGAAAGAGTATAAAATTTCATGCAGGTTTGCCTTTTGGATCACCCAGATATTCCATAGGGAATAAAAGTTATGGTAAGTCAAAGTCCTGGTCAAACCTAATATTCCTAGGGGGGTCATATTCCTTAACATCAGTCACCTTAGCTAAGATCACCCCAATCCAATTTTATCACCCGATAATCATTTGGTCCGCGAACTCCGGACGTCAATTTTAAGTGATAACTGTGTTTGCCCGTCAAACAGCTTCATATATTTTGCGGAGGTCATATTTTGAATATCACCTGACATTTCAAATATCACCTAATATTCCAAATATCACCCTATCGTAAAATATTACCCTAGTGCCAATATGCTGATGATGTCATTTGAACCTGATGAATAAAGAAAGTCACCTTGACGATGATGTCATCATCCTTTTACCTCGCGGAGGTATATTTCCAACGATCACCCTTTTAAAAAAAACATGACGGTGACGTCATCCTAATCTTTTGAAAGGGGGTCACTTTAGTTTTGAGGGGTCATATTTCAAATATCACCTGATCTCCAAATCATGACCTGATATTCTCAACATCACCTGATTTTCCTGGACATCAGTTTCGCCGCTCAAAAGCGGAAGGTCATATTACACAGAGGGGGTCATATTCCAAATATCACCTGATCTTCTGAAGATCACCCCCCTCATCTGGCCTTGTAACATTTAATGCCCATAAATGCAGTAGGTGGATTCCTACCGATTGTAAACATGATCCAAACACCTGGCAACATCCATAGATTCAAGGCATAAAATCAATGGTTCTGATCGATTTAACCTAGTTTTGCCCTAATCTGCCCAATGGATACATTTAAAAGTGAATTTACAAGGTCATTTTGCATTTACCTTGCAAAGAAATGAGAATTTACAGAGCGCAGAACACTCAAACCCTTATAGAAGCTACCAGTGGATGGATGAGATTTTCCAGCGCAACAGATCAGGTGATCCTCAACATTTGCGACCCATTTCCATAATTGTTCACCTAACACAAGAGAAAAACGTGATCAGATAAGTAATTAGAAACCCTCCTATTGTCATTTTTTGTGATATCCAGGTAGTACATTCTTTTATGGTTTATCTTTGTAAATGTGCATATCATGACAAAGTAGAGATTAATAAGTATAATATGCATGATATTGTAAACGTATAATGCCATGTGAATGTATATGAATGTCAAATGGTAAGACCAGGCATGTTTTGTTGTAGGAATCCATGGCGGACAGTAGGAGAAATAGGTCTGAGTCTAAATTTCTTAAACCTATGTTTGCCCAACCTGAGGGAGTACAGTTCAAGTATGGTGTCATCAGAGATACCCATCACGGAAACACAGATTTGGTAGCATGGTCGTCCAAGATACATGATGACAAGGATAATACCCTACTAGATGCTATTTTTGTATCAAGAATGTGGCATGCAGCTAGATTTCCATATGCCATGGAAACCCTAGAGCTAATAGTGGAGTGTGCTACAAATTACAACCCTCAGATGAGGAGAGTGGAAAAACATGGTAGGGTTTATGCATATTTGTCAATAAAAGGGCTTACAACTACCTTCAACCTCCCAGTTGGAAGGAAAGTAGTCAGTATGGATCTGGGCAAACTAGAAACTAAATATGAAAACAATAAAAAGACTGTGAGAAAGAGGATATATCAATGGAGAGCTAAGAACATCTCTTATACTGCATCTGCCAAATTGCCAGTGCATATGTACAAATTCAATTTTGATGATGAATATCAGTATAAGATTGCCCTACTCAGCAGGGTGAAAGGCTAGCTTCTATTGGATGTATGGAGTCATCATGATGTGTATTTATACAAATAACAAGCTATTATGGGCTAAGATCATCAGTGATGCTCTAGATGAACAAATGATGAACCTAGGAGGCTTGGAATGTTCATTTTATATGACTTCATATGTTGTATATTCATGTACTTAAAAAGGTACATTTGATGCACTTACCACAATTGGAACGATTGGTGGTAGTATTAATGATGCCCATATATAGGACCATTACCCTCAGTTGCAGAGGAAAGACTATCTCCTTGATTACAAATTGGTGAATGATGCATTTTCTATGCATCTGGCTAGAACAATGGAGGAGGATAGAACCAAAAGACTGATCATGGAAGCTCAAGAAGTGATATACAAGCATGGTGCCTTGTTCATCTAGTTTGCCACATTTTCTTACATCAGGATAGAGGGTTTTGAAGGACAGCCACTCATGTTGCCTAGGTACCCTACTGATGGGGTAGTCCTGATGGAGTTTTTAAGACATATATCTACTATACTGGATGCATATAAAGTAAATAAGAAAATACCTCCAGTTTTGTTTCCAGTAACCATAGGGTGGTACATCTACCTTGATTCAGAGGGCATAAAGAAGGCCATAGGCAGTTTGAACCTGATGAACTTACAGCCATTTCCATTGGCCAGGTCATATGATCCCTATGAAAGAATGTAGAAGATAATAGGGAAGCCCATACATCAGAAGCACTTAGAGGATTTCTGGACTGACTGTGAAGATGAGGCTGAGGTCAGAAGGAGAAAATATCAAAGACTCACTCTCAATCAGAAAGGACATTTGATATCATCCCAGTGCCTGCACAACTAAAGAAAGATGATGGCAAGATCATGTCAAACAAATATGAGGATAATAAGGTATAAAATGACACCATTTCAGCCCCAGACCTAACGCAACTTGAAGACATTTCATTAGATCAGTTCATAGGGGGGTACTGCAATTGACCCAATCATGGGTAGATAAACAAATAAGTATACTAAAGAAGAAAGGGATGGCCATCACAGTAGATAACAAGAGGAAAAGGCAGGAGATTCTTGATGAAGAATATGACGACTTCCTTAGAGAGAAGAGAAAGTCTAATGGAGACAGGATGCCTGCTCAGAAACAAGGAAAAGGACCCCCTAGAGGAAAAAAGAAGACTAATAATGAACCTAAGGGGGTAATTGTTGATAACTGAGAGGGGGGTGAATCAGTTATCTTAATTATTTCAGCTTTCTAAACTTTCTTAATAATTAATGCAGCATCAATTCGAATAAGCAAACATAACTATGAAATGGAAATACACATTACACAATATTTTTGACGTGGAAACCCTGTTAAGGGAGAAAACCACGGGGTGATTAACCCAAGATTGTATTCTCTGTTAGAAGAATAGAAGTACAAAATGGCACTTGCCAATTAGGGCTCATTTCCCGAGCACACTGCTCACAAGAGGCTTCACTGCCTACAAGAGACTCACTGTCTACAAGTTATAAAGAGAGTAACAAGATACTTGAACTAATGAGAAGCATCCACATATGCTGGAGTTCAATTCTAGTTAGGCTCAGTATACTGATCTACTGCACTTCATCTTTTCTCTTCTTTAGAGTTGTTGTCCTTTCACATACCGGACCTGCCTTACTGCTTCTACACTGATCTTCTACTTTTCATCACACTTCACAATTACTACACACACCCCTTCTCATCAAAAACCATTTGGTATATATAACCACACAAAGGATTTCATACTCTTTCTAGTCGGCATCTGGAATAGTCAGTGTTTCCCAAACTCTAGTCTGTCGGCTAAATCCTTGCTTACCAAGTGATGCAGATCAAATAGATACTTATAAAAGTCATCTAACAAGTCATCCAATCACGAATGATACCTTAAGAATCTTGATCACCATCAACATCTCATCCAGAATAATGTCTGAAGCTCTACTGATAAGTTCTTTCTCTGTCTGTCCTACCAAACAGGACCCCAATACTTGAATGCTCATATCTCTTCACTCTTTCATCACCAGACGCTCAATTCGTGGAATCTATCAGTCAAGGTACTCCTCTTGACTTCCCTAAGTCTTCACTTTCCAAAGATACTTCCTCTGAGAGATCTAAACTTGACTTTTAGACCTTGCCACATGCTCTGTTCTTGCTTACCAGACCACAACATTCTTCAATCTGACTTCTGGTATAGGCACACCATGTCCTATGGATGTGTGGGATGAACTTTTGATGAAGGGGGTAAATCACAAAACACACAATAATAGATATTTAATATAGTAAATAGAACTTTCATTTATTGAACTGGGCAACTCATTACATCACAGAAGCTCAATTACAATCAGAGGATGAATCCCCTACTGGCTGCAACACATTACAGCTTTCCCAACCTCAAGACTCTAGAATCTTCAGCCTTCTGTAACCCCAAATCAGCTAGGGTTTCTATTTTCCCACCTATTCTTGACTCTACACTAGCCCCCTTAACTCTACTATTGCTCAGGGTTCCTAAAATAGTCATAAATAACACTTTTTGGTGGCCTCTAGCTAAATTTCAAAATTTGCAACTCCCTCCAAAAGTAGGTCAACTTCTGGGAAGCATAACTTTTGATCCGGGTGTCCGATTGACGAACTGTTTTAAGCACCAGAAAGCTCACGATGTGAACTATCATGCTAGAAATCCATAAATAGATTTCTATCAACTTTTTGGGATGTTATGGGAAGTTTTAGTGCCTCATATCTCGTTCCAGAAATTTTCAGGGGCTTTTCAGAAAACAAAAACTTTAATATCTTTCAATTCACAAATGATCTTTGCCAAAGGTCTTATATTTTTGTTATGTAACTTTCTAGAAGTTTTTTCTTCATTATGTGCCCAAATGCAAACTTTCTAAAAATAGCAGGTACACTTTCCTAAATAGGCAGGTCGCTATTTTTAGCAATTTTGGAAAAACTGAAAGTCCTACATTATTATTCTGGATATTATGGAACCAGAAACACTAATTATGGAAAGAAATGAAAACAACTACAATGATTTTGAATTAACTTCTTTTTGGGTGATGCAAGATTGCCCTTACACCACTGGATGCTCCTGCATCAGAGACACCCAGGATAATTTGAGAAGTGACCCTGGCACGTCTCAGATGTTTGTGTGCGGAAAACCCAAACAGTCAACCTCTGCCTTAGACAACCAAGAAGAATCTTCAACAGGCCTTCCTTTTGATTTTACCAGATATTCTTCATATTGCTTATTCCGAGTACTTCTTCCCACATGGCTATCTAAGATCTCTTCTATCTCCTCCATTGAAGTAGATGCCGGAATACTCCACTGTACTTCTGTTGGTCCATCCTCTATTCCACCTTCATGATATTCTGATAAATCAGCAATGTTGAAAATAGGAGAAATATTGATCCCACTCGGCAGCTCTACCTCATATGCATTTCCTGAATCATGCTTCTTCAGGATTCTGCATGGTCCAAATTTCTTCATTTTCAACTTATTGTATGTTCCAATTGGGAACCTTTCTTTTCTCAAGTGAACCATGACTTCACCTCCTACCTGGAATTCCTTATATCTCCTCTTTTGATCTGCCTTAGCCTTGTATTGAATATTCATTTTATTAATGTGCTTTCTCACCTCTTCATGCAAATTCTTCAGGTGTTCTGCAAAGTCTTCAGCTTCAGCACTTGTCTTTTCTCCGTTGTCCAGCTTCCTTAACTCAGAAGCATTTCTTGGGCTATTGCCATATACAATCTGGAATGGTGATTTACCAGTACTCCTATTGACAGAATTGTTGTAAGCAAATTCTGCCTGTGGTAAAATCAAATCCCATCCCTTGGGCTTATCTCCTACTAAGCATCGTAGCAAGTTACCCAAACTCCTATTCACCACTTCAGTTTGTCCATCAGTCTATGGATGGTGTGCATAACTAAACTTCAAATCTGTCTTCAACTTCTTCCACAATGTTCTCCAGAAATAACCAACAAACTTGGTATCTCGATCTGAAACTATGCTCTTTGGTAGACCATGTAGTCTCACCACTTCCCTAAAAAATAACTCTACAATATGAATAGCATCATTAGTCTTCTTACAAGGAATAAAATGTACCATCTTTGAGAATCTATCCACTACCACAAAAATAGAATCATGCCCTCTTTGTGTCCTTGGTAAACCAAGAACAAAATCCATACTAATATCATCCCATGGCTTCTCTGGTATAGGTAATGGTTGATACAATCCTGTATTTTGAATTATTCCTTTTGCCATCTGACATACTCTACAACTCTGCACAAACTTCCTCACATCTTGCTGCAGCTGTGGCCAATAATAATTTTCACCAACAATAGAAATGGTCTTATCTCGACCAAAGTGTCCAGCTAGTCCTCCACTATGCTTCTCTTTAATTAGGTTCTCTCTCATGGAACTCCTCGGAATGCACAACTGGCTTCCTCTAAACAACATGTCGTCTTGGATTATGAAATCCAACCATTTTGTCCTGTCCAAAGTAATAGGCTCCAAACAAGCTTTCCAAGCCTCTACAAAATCTGGATCTTCAGGATACAAACTTTTGAGCTCATCGAACCCAACAACCTCTATCTTCATTTCTGTCAACAAATTTTGCCTTCTGCTCTAGGCATCTGCAACTCTGTTGGACTTCCCACTCCTGTGCTTCAAAACAAAGGTATAACTCTACAAAAACTCAACCCATTTTAAGTGCCTTTGGTTCAACTTCCCTTGACTATTAATATACTGCAAAGCCTGATGATCAGTATATAAAACAAACTCTTTTGGCAACAAATAATGTCTCCATTTCTTCAAAGCCTAAACTATTGCATAAAATTCCTGATCATAAACAGAATACTTTTTCTTGGCATCATTAATCTTCTCACTAAAATAGGCAATGGGCTTACCTTCTTGGCTCAAAATAGCTCCTATACCACTACCACTAGCATCACAATCTACCTGAAATACCTTATTGAAATTTGGAAGTGCCAAAATAGGTTGTTCTACAACTTTTTGCTTCAATGTTTCAAAGCTCTTGTCGGCTCCTTTAGTCCATCTAAACTCTTTTCTATCCCCTCTCATTGTTTCAGTTAGGGGTGCACAAATGCTACTGAAATTCCTGATAAACTTTCTGTAAAAAACTTGCCAAACCATGAAAAGATCTTACCTCCGTTGCACTCCTTGGCGTAGGCCACTCCATGATAGCCCTTACTTTTTCTGGGTCCATCTTAAGACCTTCCTCTAAGACAACAAATCCTAGGTATACCAACTCCTTCTTTGCAAAACTACATTTCTTCAGATTAATCAGCAACTTCTCCTCCCTTAGCTTCTCTAGAACTCTTCTGATATGCATCAAATGCTCATCCCAAGTCTTACTAAAAATCAAAATATCATCCAAATAAATAGTAACAAAACTTCCCAAAAATTCTTTCAGTACCTCGTTCATGAGCCGCATGAATGTGCTTGGTGCATTGGTTAGCCCAAATGGCATGACTAACCACTCATACAAACCTTCCTTTGTCTTGAAGGCTATCTTCCATTCATCTCCTTCTCTGATACGGATCTGGTGATACCCACTCTTTAGGTCAATCTTCATGAAGTATTTGGCTCCACTCAAACAATCCATGATGTCATCCATTCTTGGCAATGGAAATCTATACTTGATCGTTATCTTATTGATGGCTCGAGAGTCTGTACACATCCTCCATTCTCCATCTTTCTTTGGTGCTAGTACTGCAGGTACCGCACATGGACTTAGGCTCTCCCTTATTAGTCCCTTCCTCAACAACTCCTGAACTTGTCTGTTTAGCTCTTCATTCTCTGCAGGGGTCATTCTGTGGGCTGCCTTGTTTGGCAAACTGGCTCCTGGTATCAAATCCATTTGATGACTTATCTTCCTTACTGGTGGTAAACCTTCTGGTACATTATCAGAGATAATGTCCTGGAACTCTTCCAACATATCTGAAACTTCTGCTGGTACATCTTCACATTTCTCTTGACTAATCTTAGGAATCAATGCAAAGCAATGACGCTCATGCTTCATACCCTCCAAAAATTTCCTACCATCTACCAAACAAATTCTGGCAGTACTACATACCTTTTCTTCCACTTCCTTCAAGGGCTTCAACTTATGACGAACTCCATCCTTTGTTAGGGAATATGTGTTTGCATGGCCATCATGGAAAGCACTCCTATCATACTGCCATGGCCTCCCCAACAGCATATGACATGCATCCATCGGTATGATATCACACAGCACCTCATCATGGTAGTCACCAATCTTGAACTTCACTAAACATTGCTCACTGACCAAAGCTCTATGGTCCTTCTGCAACCATGCAATTCGATATGGATGCGGATGCTTTCTTCTTGTCAACTTCAACTTGTCAACCATCTCCTCTGAAACAAGATTATCAGTGCTTCCACTGTCAATAATAATATCACAACACTTACCCTCACATTTGCACCTTGTGTAGAATAAACTCTTCCTCTGATTGGGTTCTTTCTCCTCATTCAGCAAGGTTCTTCTGACAACTAGGGTTTCTCCCCTTTCAGCATCTTCAGAATGCTCAGAATGTGTATCTTCATCTACATGTACAACTCATGCATTACCTTTAGGTCTTCTATTTGTCCTTCCTTGATGTTGCGAACATTCATATGCTCGATGCTCTTCTTCTCCACATTGGAAACAGGTTCCTCTAAAACCTCCTCTTCCAGGTCCTTGCCCAGGTCTGCCTCTTCCTCTTCCTCTTTGATCACCATTGTTCTAGTCACAAGGGTGGTAGGTATTATCCCCTCTTTGATTTCGACTAGTGCCTATTTCTTCACTTTTCTTTGATCTTCATTACAGCCTCCGTAGGGTCTTCCACTAGTCCTTCCACCTTGACCTCTTCCCCTTTGCTTGCTGTCAAATCTTTTGTTTAGCTTCTCTTCCACCTTCAGGGAAAATTGGTATGCATCTTCTATGGTGGTCATTCTGACCAGGCTCAACTCCTCTTGAATACTCGGCCTCAACCCATTAATGTAATGGGCTACCTTCTCCTTGTTGAGCTCTGCATGGCCTGTCTTGATAGTAATTTTATAAAACTCTTCTATATACTCCTTAACAGACTTGTTACCTTGCTTTAGTCCTTGCAGTTTTTTCAGCAACTCCATCTCATAGTCCACAGGAATGAACTGCTTCTTCAGTTTCTCCACCATCCGATCCCATCTGGTAATCTTTGCTTTTCCTCTTCTGTTCCTCTCTAATTGGACCTCTTTCCACCAAATATTGGCGTGGCCCTTCAACTTTGTTTTTGCAAACCTAACCCAATCTAGGTCCTCCACATCTTCATACTCAAAATACTCCTCCATGTCATTGATCCAATCAATAAGCTGTTCTGGATTTAAATCTCTAGAATATGTAGAAACTTTGATCCTGGGCCTCTTTCCGATCTTCGAAATGACCCTCAACAACCTTACTTCTGCAGTATCTTCGGCAACTTCTTGTTCTTCCTCAGATAGCTCTTCTTCAACTTCATCTTCACTTTCTTCTCTTGTCCTCAGCTCAAACCCTCTTCGTAGCTCCTCTTGCAATGCATCGATTTGCCTTTGTAGGGCTCTAAAACCCTCTTCTGTCAAAGCATTCCTCCCAACATGATTTCTTCGTGGAGGCATCTTGGTCTCCGCAGCAAACCCACAAGCTCAGGTCCTAGTGCAAACTGCCTCACGGTTGGTGATCTGTCTACACACTCAGGAACCCTTGCTCTGATACCACTTAATGAAGGGGGTAAATCACAAAACACACAATAACAGATATTTAACATAGTAAATATAACTTTCTTTTATTGAACTAGGCAACTCATTACATCACAGAAGCTCAATTACAATCAGGGGCTTTTAGTGCCTCATATCTCATTCCAGAAATTTTCAGGGGCTTTTCGGAAAACAAAAACTTTAATATCTTTCAGCTCACAAATGATCTTTGCCTGATTCCTTTGCCAAAGGTTTTATATTTCCATTATGTAACTTTCTGGAAGTTTTTTCTTCATTACGTGCCCAAATGCAAACTTTCTAAAAATAGCAGGTACACTTTCCTAAATAGACAGGTCGCTATTTTTAGTAGTTTTGGAAAAACTGAAAGTCCTACATTATTATTCTGGATATTATAGAACCAGAAACACTAATTATGGAAAGAAATGAAAATAACTACAATAATTTTGAATTAACTTCTTTTTGGGTGATGCAAGATTGACCTTACACCACTGGATGCTCCTGCATCAACTTTGTTGCCATCAATGACAACAATCATGAAGCTACAATGTGTCTCTTTCCAACAATCTCCCCCTTTGGCATTGATGGCAACACTTAGTAAAAAATGACTAAGTGTTATACTATACTCCCCCTTGGCTGATGCTTTGTTCTAAAGTACACTTTACTGGAGGTCCCCCTTAGCTGGATTCCACATTTTTCACTGTTCCTCACTCCCCCTTTGATATCAATGGCAAAGGGTAGGGTCCGCACACCAAAATTGCCCAAAAATTCAACTATACTTAGCCGCATAAGTATATAAACAGGTTATACTTACATATATTGTAGTATGTCTGCAAAAGTTGTCTTCAACTGGACAAGTTCTGTTGCCCAACTCTACTTCATCCTGTCCAAAATTGAGATGTGACCACTCAACAGGAATGCAAAAGCTTCTGCCCTCTTGAGATCTATCAGATCACTGGTCTGGGTTGTGGCCTGAGCATCCGTTAGGGCTTCATGCATGGCCTCTAACTTAGGGATAATCATCCCTCTAAGTTCACCCATTCTACTTAATATGTTCTTCCTCTCCTTCTCAAGCTTCTTAATCTCATTCATGATTACAATAGTTTGACATTCCTGGCTTATTATGGATACAGTGAGAGGATCAAAATTCTGAGAGAGGTTTGACAGTTTATCCTCTTGTTCTTTCACTTTCTTCTCAATATCTTTTGTTACTTTAGTCTAGGATATACAAAATTTATATACTTCTCCTCCATCCTTAAGAGCATTTTCTAAGGTCTTCATCCCAATGTCCATATTTCTCCTATCATTGGTTATAAGCCCTTGTAACTCTGAGAATCTCTTATCCAAAAGCTCTTTCCAGACTTTCTCTTCTACTGCTTTTTCTAAAGAATCAAAATGTGTATTAACAGAATTTACAAGAGACTTTAGATTACCAGATGTGGATGCTGTAGGATCCTTTTGGAAGGATGGCATGATCTTTTCAAGTACACCGGATGCAGTTTCTATGAGTTCACAGTCTTCCATGTGAGACTTCAACATTTTTTCTTTTGCCTTAGCTTGAGTGAAGGAAGCTAGTTTCATGGTTTGGACCGGAGAGAGGGAATCAAAATTGAATGGACCTTGAAGCAATTCCAATTCATCAAATTCCATCATTTCTTTGGTCAAGAACTCTTTGACTGCTTTTGCCATGTCTCTTGTCAGAGATAGAATTTTCTCCTCTTCTACAGCCTTACCACTATCATCTGTGGCCTTCTCTAATGGAGTTTTCTCTCCTTCTATAGCCTTTCTATTGTAATCTTCTTTCTCTTTTTCTTCTTGACTGATCTTCTCTTATACTCTTTCTTTTTATTTGAATCCAGAGTCTATAGGGGAAACTGGAGGAGAGATGTTTGCTTGACCATGGACTTCCAGAGTAGAGGAATCTAAATCCTTATCTTTTTGTTCACCTGTCTCCTTTACCTCTTCTACCACTATCTCAGTAGATTATTTCTTGTCATCCATGGCAGAGGGCTCATCACTTATGTCCTCTATGATAGGAATGTTGAACCTTTTGTAGGCATTCCGGAGGATTTCTTGATTTTCTTTAGCTATTTTGTCAGTTTCTCCAAGCATAAGCTGATTCATTCTAGCTTTGCTCCGAAACTCATCCTTGCAATCTTTGAAAATCATATTCATTTGTTTCTGAGTGATTGAGGGATAGAGCTAAATAGCTATTTGTTCCCTGATCTCAAGGTCCTTGGCCTTGGCATTATTCTTTTTGATTTCTAGTTCTTTCTCTAGGCTCTTTGGAATTAAAGATATAATCTCAATGAATGCTTTATTATAAATGTTAAGGTACCTGACTGTGGCTTCTTGCAGGATCTTCTAATCAGCCTCACTGTAGTCATCATAAAATTCAATCATTGGTTTAAAGTTCCCATCCACAGTAACTGATTTGACTACATCATCAATGGACAGAGTAGTCCTTTCAACAAACTCTTCTGCCATCTTTTCCTTGTCTTCACCGATAGAGGGTTCACCAGATACTTTCTTCTTTTTCCTCATTTTCCTTACCTCCTCATCTAATTCTGTCTCTTCTTCATCCTTTTAGCTTGTGTAAGATCTTGTTGCCTTTTTCTTGGTTCTCTTCTCCCCTTTTCCAGATGATTTTGCTTCTAATTTTGATGCCTTTGAGCTCTTTGCAGTGGTGGGTGCATAGGTTTTAGAGGATCTGGTCTGGGAGGGGACTTCCATCGAGGTATCTTCTTTTTCTACTTTTTCTTTTTCTTTCTCTACTCTTTCTGTCTTCTCTCTATTTGCATCAAGTGCTTCTTTTGAAACTCCATGCCTCTTGGCAAACTCTTTTACTTCCCTTCTTACTTTTATTTTTATTTCTGGTTGTCTTAACTCCACATGAATCTTCACACTTAATTCTTCAAAGGTTCCAAACCTTTCTACCTTGGGATCCTTGGGCTAACTTAGCATGTGCTGAACATGCTGCTCCACAATTTTCTCATCCACTTCATACCCCATAGGCATGATCCACACTATTCTTGGTTCCACTGCCTCCATTACATTGATCAGTTTCTACCATAAAGCATATTGTATCTTTATATTTTTCAACTAAAGATTGGGGGATTCTCTCCCTTGCTTGCATCATACTCTAAAAGTTCTTGAAATAACCCCATAGAGCTATATTTCTTGCCTTAGTATTCCCAAGCCCATGCAGGTAGTCTCTGATTTGAATGGCAACAGGTCTGTCATTCTGCCATACCCAGCCACTGGATCTAAGAAGCTCATTCATAAAGTAGAAAAACAAACACAATATCAGTCCACCATACTTAAAAGAGTTCTTCTTATCCTTTTTGATCTTCTGTAAGTTTTCCATCAGTTGGCTTAGAAGGAGTTCACAGAGATCATAATCTGCATTCTTTCTCAACATTTCATAAGCAGTATACACAGTAGTTCTGGGTACTGAATTCTCCCTACTGGAGTGATAGATCTTATAACCAATTATCATAGATGCAAACTTGATATCCAGATCAGAGATATCTTCTATGGTCATTGCTCTCTTATCAAATTTTGATCTGGTAGCCTCACTCACAGTTTGGTTTTTCACAGATTTGAGAACTGGTATCTCTTCGGAAGAGTGCAAACTGGTTACTTCCCTAATCGCATCCCTAGTGATCTTAAATGGTCTATTCAACCATAAGAAGTTATCATGTACTCTGCTCAACACATACCAGACCCATTCATCCTCTTCAAAATAGGGGAAATGAATGCACTGACCAAAATGTTTATCCTGGATGGCCTGGTACTGTTGTTTGAGTTCAAAAGCATCATCTATTAACTGATTGTGATAGATATATGCTAGCTTGGATTCCCTAAAATCTTCAATGTTCGCATGAATGTAAACTCTAACATCTTCTACATGCAAAATACCATGCGGAATGCTAGAAAATACACTTGAGGAATCCACTTCTAGAGATTTGTATGGGTGCTTCTTAAATTTAGGGCATGGCCTATCAAAAATCTTCACCACATTTAGAGTAGCCATCTTTCAAAGATTTACAGAGAGATATTAAGAATGGAGAATACCTTTTACACTTCTAGGTTTTATGGAGTGAGCTGGATCGATTGCTGGATGAATCGACTTCTGCAGATGATCTTTGATGGGCTTGAGGAGATTTGTTGTAGAGCTCTTTTTCGCTTCTTCTTGAATGCAGAATGAACAAGTGTTTGATAAGAAAACCCTTATATTATTCCACAAACCCTAATACCAAGTTGTAATAAATGCTCAACTTAAGTCATTCCGGTTTGCCTTGTTTTCCTTATTCAGATGACTTGATGAACCTAATCAATCTTGGTAAATTAACTTGTTCTAAACTTCTTGCGGATCTTCCATATATTAACTACAGATTATTTAGATGTTTTCTCTGAGAACCCTTTAATCTTCAATTCTCCTTGTGCCAATTCTGGCACCAATTAATTGGCTGGAGGAAAAATGTTTTTCCTTGTGTCTCCCCCTGAGCCATAGCTCATTTTTTAATTTTTGGAAGGAATATCAGCACCAGATTCTGGTGCGGATCCATCTTCTACATTTTCTATACTTCTCTTTACCCAAATTTTGTTCATATCACTTTTAACTTCATCCGCATTTACTTTTCCTTTTCCTTTGTCTTGATTCTGATTATGATGCACTGGACCCCTTTTGTCTTGGTTCTTGCTTCTACATAATTTGGCAATATGACTGGATCTATTGCAATTGTGGCAAACAACATTTCTTTGCATATTTGAATGAAATCCTCTTGATCTGCATTGATTAGCCATATGTCCCATTCTATTGCATGCAAAGCATGTACCATTGAATGAATTGTTCATTTGCATATTTCTACATTCATGAGATTTGTGACCATACCTTTTGTAGTTGAAACACTGTCCGGAGAAGGATGTATTAGTCTAATTTATTCTCTTTCTGCACTGATTAGCTTTGTGACCAAAGTTATTGCAGTTGTGGCAGTATCCATCGAAGGATGGATATCGTTTTAGCATTAGGTTGCCTTACCGGAGGTCTTCTAGGCCTGTTCCTTGGATTTTCTGATCCAAAGTTTTTCTGACCGGATCCAGAGATTTCACCTTTCTCATATCCCAAGCCATGCTTGTCATCTACCCTCTTTTGGCTTTCAAGAAGAACTTCAAGTTGAGCAGAACTTATCTTGAATTTCTCTTTGTATTCATTTGTTGTTTGAAGATCCTTTTTAAGAGTGTCAGTTTGATCCTCAAGTTTTTCTTCATTATCTCTAGCATCTTCAAGATTAGATTCTAGATGCCTGATTATTCTATCCATCTTGTGGCAGTCTTCTGACTTCTCCTTGAGGGATTGTCTTATATCATCTTCAGTTTTTCTTTTCTCTTCAATTTCTTGGGTGAATTTCATAACTCCTGATTCCATTTCATGTCTTACCATAATGACCTCTTTTGATAACTTTTCACATAACTTGGTTTTCTCCTTCAGATCTTCATTTGTACCATTGTCTTCACTTTGACTTGTCAATTGCTGAAGTAGATCTTTTCTCTTTTTCATAGAGATACTCAGTTTCCCTTTTAGTTCATTTATGAAATCATTAGCCTGTTTGAGTCTTTCCTTCAATTCACTGACTTCTGAGTTTGATTACTCAAGATCATCTAGGGTAGACTGAAGTTGTTCCCTCATACCATACACATCCATTTTAGTTCCCAAATCTTCCTCAAGCTGTTAGGCTCCTTTTGGAGGAACTTAG
Organism: Cunninghamia lanceolata; assembly: GCA_027924645.1. Lineage (NCBI taxonomy): Eukaryota > Viridiplantae > Streptophyta > Pinopsida > Cupressales > Cupressaceae > Cunninghamia > Cunninghamia lanceolata. The sequence continues at coordinate 5,086,626 of BSBN01000725.1, forward strand.
CTCTAATACCAATTGTTGATAACTAAGAGGGGGGTGAATCAGTTATCTTAATTATTTCAACTTTCTGAACTTTCTTAACAATTAATGCAACATCAATTCAAATAAGCAAACATAACTATGAAATGGAAATACACATGACACAATATTTTTGACATGGAAACCCTGTTAAGGGAGAAAACCACGGGGTGATTAATCCAAGATTGTATTCTATGTTAGAAGAATAGAAGTACAAAATGGCACTTGCCAATTAGGGCTCACTGCCTAAGCACACTACTCACAAGAGGCTTCACTGCCTACAAGAGACTCACTGTCTACAAGTTATAAAGAGAGTAACAAGATACTTGAACTGATGAGAAGCATCCACATATGCTGAAGTTCAGTTCCGGTTAGGCTTAATATACTGATCTACTGCACTTCATCTTTTCTCTTCTTTAGAGCTGCAGTCCTTTCACATATCAGACCTGCCTTACTGCTTCTACACTGATCTTCTACTTTTCTTCACACTTCACAATTACTACACACACCCCTTCTCATCGAAAACCATTTGGTATATATAACCGTACAAAGGATTTCATCCTCTTTCTAGTCGACATCTGAAATAGTCAGTGTTTCCCAAACTCTAGTCTGTCGGCTGAATCCTTGCTTACCAAGTGATGCGGATCAAATAGATACTTATAAAAGTCATCTAACAAGTTAGCCAATCACGAATGATACCTTAAGAATCTTGATCACCATCAACATCTCATCTGGAATAATGTCTAAAGCTCTGTCGGTAAGTTCTTCCTCTATCTGCTCTGCCAAACATGACCCCAATACTTGAATGCTCATATCTCTTCACTCTTTCATCACCGGACGCACAATTCCTGGAATCTACCAGTCAAGGTACTCCTCTTGACTTCCCTAAGTCCTCAATTTCTAAAGATACTTCCTCTGAGAGATCTAGACTTGACTGTCGAACCTTGCCACATGCTTTGTTCTTGCTTACCGAACCACAACATTCTTCAATCTGACTTCCGGTATAGGCACACCATGTCCTGCGGATGTGTGGGATGAAATTTGTTGCCATCAATGACAACAATCATGAAGTTACAATGTGTCTCTTGCCAACAGTAATAATTGAGAGAATTGATGTACTAGCTGAGGATGCATCTGCATCAGGATAGGCATCAGCCTCATTTGCACCACCTCTAGCAGATAAACAAAAGATCAAAGGAATCCTGAGGCCAGTTGCAGAGACTGCAGAGATATAAGATGAAGGCCAAAACTCATGATAGAAAGAGGAGGAGGATATCCTTATTGAAGAGGAGCCTGCAGAAGATGACCCCATGATGGTTACCAGAAAGAGGAAGGCAGTATCCCTAGTAGCATCAACCCCTAAAAAACAAAGAACACATATGAGGGGTGAAATTAAGAATGATACTGTAGTAATAAGGGGAGCTAGTAGTGGAGTATTCAGAAAAGAAATACAACGTGATGTGCCACTACCTACTATTGTACAATTTAAGATTGAGAAGGCTGAAGAGTAAGCAAAAGAAGCCACTAGAGCAGGTCAAGGTGGTCCTTTCTCATTAGAGAAAACTGTGGACCTATTAGATGATGAGGTGGTATAGAACATAGCTTCTCAGCGAATGGAGACCCTTGCTTCTAATACTTGCATGACCCCACATGGAACTCCATCAGAACAAATGGTGATGTTAAAAGAGTTGAAGCAAAAAGGGCAAGAAGAGAAGGAAAATAGTCTAGAAAGGGTAGCCCAGCAAATTGGGCTAGACAAGTTAGTAGATCAGGTAACCAGCCCTGCAGTGATAGATTTAACGTACAGGGAGGATGTAAGTCCCAAACATCAAGTAGGTGTACCTAATAAAAGAGAAAATATTGAGGTAGTCAAGTAGACGGAAACAGAAAGCAGTGCTTCAAACATGGGCCAACAACAAGATATACCAACTGATGAGCCTAAGATTGTTGAAGTTCAACAAAAGGGTGAAGATGATAAAGACACATCAAGAGATGATGCCCCCAGGACTCAAGATACCTCAGGTGATAAAGAAACATCAGGATAGGAGGACCTTATGACCCAGGAGGTAGATACATCAGGTGCGGAGCAAAATGTGATCCAGGATCAGGTAGATGCACCTAGTTCAAACACAATGATATCCACAGATACAAATATACCTCAGGATGAAGAGATTCCCAAAGTGGATGAAACACAAAAGGAGGGAGTACAAGATAAGGTTTAGGATCTGCATGTGGACATTCCACATGATCCTCCACCACAAGAGGAAGTTCCCCAAGAAGGAGAAATACCATAGGATCCCCCTCATGAAGAATATCATGAGGAAGAAATAAGGAAGTCACCCTCTTCCTTGAGAGTAGAGATAGATGCTAGAGATCAGGTTGGGTATGATGATAAAGATAGATACCAAGGATCTGGAGATGAAGTACCTCAATGTATTGAGAAAGAAATTGATACGAAATTGGATTTTGAGATTTAGGAATTTGATGTTTCAACATTATTTTCAGAAACCATCATGAAGCCTAAGACAAAGACCAGATTAACCTCGGCCATCAGAAGAGATCCTACTAAGGGTAGAAGGACTGCCCAGGTAGCACTTCCCATTGTTGACAAGGAGAAAGGTAAGATCACCTTGGAAGAATTCTAGATTACAACAATTGACATGGGGTTTGCCAATGAAGACTAGGAAGGTCAAGAGGGGAAAGATATAATTGATTCTTTAACCCAAAGGGTGAAGAAAGAAAAGGAGAAGAATAAGTAGCATAAAGAGCACATTGCTCAGCTACATTCATACATAAAAGGGTTGATTAACCCTTATGATACATCATCAGATCAGGAAGTCCCATTGACTACAATTTCTCAAGAGGAGGTTAATAGATTAGATCTTATGAAGTATGAGTCAGTGACCATGAGGAAGTGGATGTTATCAGCATTCATAGGAGCTGAGGAGGCAGTGAAAGCCTCTTTGCAGAGGTGGAAGTCTTTGAGTATCTCTAAGAGGAAAGTTGATAAAATGTAGAATGAGGCTGGAAGAAGGTCATTCCAGTTAGAGAAAGCCTTGGGTGCTCTTAGTGAAATAAAGAGGATTAGTCCTTAGATCCTGATAAATAATCAGGTACTGGATAATAACACTACCATACTAGTAGATATTTGGTATAAGGACATCAGGTTTGAATGTGATGTACTAAAGAAGTGCAGTAGTAAGTTAAGAGATATCAGTGTGAAACTGCACAACATGATGTCCTATGAAGCAGAAGTCCTAGAAGACTTGGAGGGAAAAGTAGAGGGTAAAATTGAGAACCAAGATGCAGACTTTTCCATAAAAGCTCTGCATGATAACTTTTAGCCGATGGCGGATGATCTCTCACCCACCTGATGGAAGAAGCAATGAATAAGATCATGAGGATCAAAGTCAGGGTAAAGAACTATAATGAAACATTGAGCAGTAGGAAGGGTAAGTTAGAGACCCTCAGAGATAAATTTCAAGCCCATAAGCATGCCATTGCTAAAGACATAACACAGGATGGCGGGGAGGTTGATAAGATAGTAGAAGCATATGAAAACATCAGGGTGATGACGATACAGAAAGTGATGATCATGATGATCCTGATGATGAAGAGGAAGAACATCAAGAGTAAATAAAGATGCGCCATAAGGGAAATATACGCATCAGGTATTTAGAAGAAAATAAGCTACCTAGATGGTTGCCAACTGGCAACCTGTGCCACAGGAGAAGTTGATCAAGTCAAAGGAAAGAATATCCACCGTTGATCTTAATTGATAAATCTTGACCGTAGGTCATTTGTAACCACTTCCTCACCTTGTTCTATAAAAGGTACAAGGATGCCTTGTTTTAAACATTCAGAAGCTTAATTGAAATATGATTGCTGAAATATCAGGGCTTATTTCAAAGTTATTGGAAACATACATGTTTTTGTATACTTAATGAAAGAGAAGACCATTTTGATTACAAATCATCATAAATCTTGAGTAGTCTGTGTTTGAATTCTTGATATATGCTTTTATTTGTTGCATCCCTTAGAGTGCTCATCAGTCTACATATATTGTCTTCATTCCTCATCCTTTGAAGTTAGCATCATCTATATCTAGCTGTGGAACATCCTGGTGAAAATATGGTTTGATTTCTTTTCCTCATGACTATATCAAGTGTGTATGTGGTTCAATAGCTAAGGATTCATCATAATTTGAAGTATTCATTTTAATTTTCTTTCAATTTCATAAATTCACCATCACAATTGCAAATAATAGATAATCAGAAGAAAGTAATATGAAATATGCTAAAATCTCATAGATAACTGAAAATATTTAGCATATTTAGAGTTAAAGTATGTACAATTGATAAATATCATGCAAAGATCCAAGTGCAGATACATTATTTGAAGAAATAACTGTGTAGAAGAAGCTTTTTGTGTAGCATCTTTACAAGAACAAAATTTACTGATCAACAAATGTAAGGCCCCTGAATGGAAAACAACAGCACACATCAACCACTAAGTAACGTCAGTAGATCATGAACTAATCCACGAAGACTTGGGATCATGAATTCTTTGAATTCATCGTATCTTTCAAGATGAGTAAAGGTTGTTGTGTAACTTTTATTCTATGTTTGTTTATGACTAACATCATGATCAACATAAATTGGTGCTAGAAGGAGGGCCTTCTCATTATCAGTAGGTTTTATCCAGTATGATGATGTAGATAGTAAGGTAACACTAAAACACCTCTTAATTTTGAGTTAGATGTAGAGATTTGTTGCTTTAAGCTTGTATGCGCTAATCCTTTGTAAAGTTTTCAAAGTTGATCATAAATATTGCAAGCTTTGTAGTCGATCATCATGAATTTGCAAAGATCAGCTCTATTTAGGTAAATTTGTCAAAGCTTTGAGGTAACCTGCTTTAGAAACCTGATATTTGGTTACAAGTCTCACCAAACCTTAATATCACCTCATATTTGTATTGTTTCTACAAATATTCCGTAAATATCTAGTCAGTTACCATTTCTGACCATAAATATAGCCTTGCTAGTAAATTCCAACTGATCTTTACTGTCAACCAGCTAATTTTCCTTAAGTTTAAGAAATCCTAGCTCTCAGGCCAAATACTAGGTCCCGATCTGGTGGAAACTTTTAAGAACTACCTGTCAGGGGGTTTAGACCGAGAGGGTTTAGACCGAGAACTGTAGACATCATCACTCTCCTAATCCAAGTGTGTCAGGTGCTTCACCACAATGTCCTACTGTAACTCCTATTGGCTTACAAACACCTATAGGATCACCTGTTACACCCAAGGTCCAACCTCAACCTCCACCAGTTGCAATGTCTTTCTTTGCAGCAGAATCACCTCTGACCTTTAATGCATATCATGCTTTGCCAAAGAATCCAAATAAAATCTGCCCAAAGTATCATCCCTATCAGGATACGGTTGATCACATCAAAACTTTCAAGGAAGCCTGTTGTAGGGCTAGAATTGAGCATCAGGACATTGTATGCAGGTTATTTCCATTTTCCCTAGGGGAAGAGGCTTATAACTTCATGGGATTTCCTGGAGAAAGCTTTCACTGATAGGTTCAAAGTACCAATAGATCCTTCAATGAACTATCATTTATTTGCCACAATTAAGAGATTTGAAGGAGAACCTATTGCTAACTTCAATGCTAGGTTCTAGAAAATGCTATCTAAGTTAGTTGCACCTTATGCTGTAGCAGATGAAGTTGCTAGGAGCATTTATTATTCTGCCTTGGATCCTTTAACTTCCATGTTCATCAGGAGAGCACATCCTAATGTAACAACTTTGACACAGGCTTTCCAAGAAGCTACTAAAGTAAGTCAGCAGCTAGTTCCTGCTCCAACACCAAACATAGCATTTCCAACACTTCCTGGTTACCCAAGTTATCCTACCCAGCAACCACCTAATGGAACCATGATGCCTCCAGCTATCATGCCAAGTCCATTGCAAATACCTCCATTGAGTATCATGCCTCCACCCAATGGAAATGGCCAGATGTTACAGTATCCTAGACAAACACAATTACCTCAGGCTGCAGATCAATCTAATCAAAACAATGGATCTTCCTTTTTCAAGCCCCTAATTGAAAATGTAGTGGACAAGGTTCAGGAAGAGAAGGAAGAGATTAAGGAAATATCAGCTCAGTTAAGGAAACTTACAACTGAGATTACTCATCTAAGAAGTCAGAACTTCTATTCCCAGCCTAATCAGAACAAAGGTTATGCTAATGACATACCTAATTATCCTGATAGGGGGTACAACAATAATGGCAATAATAATCCTCAAAGACAACCTAGAGTGTAGAACACTAGGCCAAACAATGGTTCTCTGCCATCACCCCTAGACAATTTGCCACCTGGTGAACCAAAATAGACCACTAGAGTCAACCTTGCAGAAGCAGCTCTCACTAATTGGTGCAAGATCCATAACACCAGTGCACATGCAAAGTTAGATTGTCCTCAGTTTAGGATTGCCACTAGTATTTTCCAGACTGAAGTGTCTAATACTTCAAGAAATCCACCTCATGTAGAAGGAAATGAAATTGTTCCTTGTGGATATCACTCTGCCTTAGTGTTAGAAAGTTACACCAATTATCCTTATCAGGAAACAGTGCCTGCTCACCAAGATTACACCCTGGCTTGTAAGGAATCAGCCATGTCTTTTGAGTCAAACTATGTTTTCCCCTTTGAAGATGAAAATGAGCCTTCAAATGAATATGAGGAGGTACATGCCTATCAACAGTAATATCAGGGTAAGCATAACTACAACCTGAGAAATAATGCAAACAAACCTGCTAGTCAACCTTTGACCACTTCCTTGCCTCCAAACAATTTTAATACACCTCCAGATCCCAAGGCAAGTAATAACCTTGGATTTCCCAAGGTTAATGCTCAATACCTAGAATCACCAAATATAGCACCAAGAGCTGGTAATCAACAACCTCATGAATCTAATAAGTTGGTCACTTATTTGGTAGATGAAATGAAAAAAATTAAAATCAGCCTGTCACTCTCAAAGTTTCTTAAAACCCCTACTATTAAGAAAGCATTCATGAATTCACTAGATGATCATACTCTGAGAGAAGATAGTCATATCTCAGGTTAGTCCGGTAGTAAAGATCATGCTGCAAGGGATCCTAATGTCAAATAGAAAGTGGCAGCTACTGTTCAAGCTGCAAAAACCTCCCACATGACATTATACAGAGACAAGAGTGAGTCACCTCTGTTCCTCCTTACTATAAGGATGTTTAGTAAAAATTTTCACAACTGCTTAGTTGATTCAAGAGTATCTACCAATGTAATGCCCCTGTCCATATGTAATGCCTTAGGGTTGCATCCTGCTAAATCCTTAAAGAAAGTGACACAATTAGACAAAACTAAGGTGAGTGTGGTAGGAGAGTTAACTCACATTCACATGTAGTTAGCATCTGACCCCAAGATCCAGTACTATATTGATATTTAGGCAGTTGATATACCTAATACATATGGGATGTTACTCAGTAGGGACTGGTATAAAACCCTTAATAGATACATGGCCACCGATTTCAGTCATATGTGGTTACCCTGGAAGGGGATACTGAATCAAATAAGAATAGATGCTAAACCCCACATGAAGCACATGATCACTGAATATAACAAAACCAATGAGATCATGTATGTGGATGTAGAGCCTGGAGTTTACTCCATCAGACCACAGACTGTCAGGATAGAAGAAATCCTGATGTATGATGTTCATCATCATCATGATGACCCTCAGGATGATGAAATAATTGTAGAATCTAATTGTAGCCCTGAGAATGAAATTCAAGTAGATCATTTTAAGAATTTTGAAATGCACTTGTCTAAATAGGTGAAATGATGTCAGTTATTGAAAATACCTAGACGTGATATTCTAATTGATGGATGGTGCAGGTTGCATAATGAAGTGTATTCTGAGAAAACCTGTGATGCCTCCATAGACATGATGGAACTAGAACAAGCATGCAGTGATGCCTCAACATCATCATCACCATCATCCTCAGAGGTAAGTTCTACAGACAGTGATAGTGATAGTGATACTGATTGTTGTTTGTCTTTTGCAGGGACAAAGGAGGGTATATGCTAGGATGAAGGTCATATTCAGGCAATAGAAGAAATGCTGGTATGCAACTAGAGTAATGTTAAGAGAAGAAAGAAAATCACCCCAGGGAGTGATTGTTTAGTAGAATCAGATTATGAGTTATCTAATGAGGATAGGGGCAACAATTTGTCCAATTTGAAGAGTTTTTATCCAAAGAAATTTAGAAGATGACACAGCAGCAGAGATCTCCACAGGAGGTCTTGATTGAAAACTGGTGCAGGTTACATGAAGCACCTCATTCAAAAACTACCTGCTCATTGTGTTTGCATATTTTGAAAAGACAGACACTGCCTAGTTCAGAAGATTCTCCTTCTGATGGTAAAAAGAAAGAAGAAACACCAGCTTCACATAAGAAAGGAAAGATGAAGTCTGAAGAATTTGAGCCACCAAAGATGAAGTGGATATCAAGTGGTGCAGCTGCTAGAGCTGCAAAGAAGAAAAAAGGTCCAAATAAACCTTTGGCTGAGGATAAGCCATGGATCCTTAGATTTGATGGATCCAAGTCAAAACAAGGTGTTGGAGTAGAGATAGATCCTGTTGATCCATCTGGAAAATCCTACTTAGCAGCACATAGACTGCAGTTCCCCTGCACCAATAATGTAATAGAGTATGAAGCTCTAATTCATGGGATATTGTTTGCCCTTAAGAAGAAAGTGAAAATTTTGCATGTCTATGGAGACTCAAAATTAGTCATGAGACAGGTAAGAGGAATTTACTCTTGCAATTATAAAAAACTGTCCAATTACAGACACAGGGTGTGGGACCTAATTGAAGATTTTGATGCATTCAATATCATCCATGTACCTAGAGAGCAAAATCATAGGACAGATGCTTTAGCTTAGGCTACCAGCACTTTGGAGCCACTGTCTATTTCTGGTCTGAAAAGATTATCAGTAGAGTTGGTATCAGTACCTTTTGTGCTTGACAACATAACCAACCTCTAAGTATTCAATGATGATCAGCATATCTTAGATTTTATCTCCAACCGGGATATATTTGATGCACAGTTCATAGATGAGAACAATGTAGAAGATCAAGTCTAGGAAGAAGAAGAAATTTTAGAGTTGCCCAGCAATAAGATTCCTAAGGGAATGATTGAGCTAGAGAAATCATTTGATCTGGACAACATGCTAAAATAGAAGGATCTTCCAAAAGCTGATGGAGGACAATATTCTCAGGTCAACATTGGAGAAGATGATGAAAAGAAAAATGTCCTAATTGGAAAAGTTTGCACATAAGAAGAGTTAGAAGGAATAACCCAAGCTCTCAAAGACTACATCCATGTCATTATCTGGACGTATGATGAGCTGAAAACCTATGACACATCAGTCATCACCCATACCATACCTTTGAAGCTAGATGCCAAGCCTTTCAGACAGAAGCAAAGACCCGTCAATGCTTTACTGGAGCCTATCATTTTTGAGGAGGTTAAGAAATTGTTGAATGCCAGGATCATATTTCCTATCAGACATTCCACATGGGTGGCAAACCTGGTTCCAGTGAGAAAGAAAAATGGTGACATCAGATTATGTGTGGACTTTAGGAATTTAAACAGAGTGTTTGAGAAGGACAATTATCCTTTACTTTCCCTAGATGAGGTCCTGTAAATTGTGAATGGTGCTAAAATGATGTCATTTCTGGATGGTTTCTCAAGCTATAACCAAGTAATGGTGGATAAAATTGACAGACTGAAAACTACCTTCACCACAAAGTGGGGGATATTCGCTTACAAGCGCATGCTATTTGGGTTAATAAATGCTGGAGCAACGTTTCAGCAAGCAATGGACATAGCCTTTAGAGGCTTAATTGGAAAATGCATAGTCATATACATGAATGACTTAATAGTATTCTCTAAAGATAGAGGAAACCATGTAGAAGATCTCAGAAATGTGCTTAAAAAATGTGAACAATATGGGATATCCTTAAACCCTAAGAAATGCATATTTGGGGTAACAATAGGAAAATTACTAGGCTACCTGATAACTAAAAATGGAATCATCATTGATCTTGACAGGGTGGAATCCAACGTGAAAATACAGCTTCCTAGAAGCAAAAAGGAGCTCAAATCTTACTTTGGTAAGATTAATTTTGTTAGAAAATTCATCAATGGCTTTGCGAGATAGTCAGACATCTAAATGCCATGCTCAAGAAGGATGCTAAAATTGAGTGGACACCAGAAGATAGAGCAAATTTTGAAGATATTAAAAAAACTATATCTGATGCTCTAGTTCTGATTAGTCCAAATTACACCAGGGACTTCTACATTTACTCATTTGCATCAGAGCATACCTCTCCAGTAGTATTGACACAGAGAAATGAAGAAAAAGAGGAAAAGCCCATAGCCTTCATGTGTTGCCCTTTCAAAGATGCAGAATTGAGATATGTGGATGTTGAAAGGCAGGCACTTGCTTTGGTCCGAGTAGTAAAGAAATTTAGGCATTATATTCTGAGAAGTAAGGTGATTGTTGTGGTACCTGATGCAACAGTCAAGATGCTGTTAATGTAGAGTGAGCCAGGTGAGAAGAGGGCTAAATGGATCATAGTCCTACAAGAATATGACATGGACATTACACCCATGAAGCTAGTAAGAGGACAGGCACTTAGCCAGATGATATCAAAGATTGATCCCAATATCATGAGTTAGCAGTATGTTATTAATGTAAAGGAGAAAGGAGAATGGTACTCAGACATCAGGCACATCTTGATTACTGGAAGATTTCCTCCAAGACTACAAGCTTCATAAAGGAGAGCCCTAAAAATAAGGTCACAGAAATATATGATGAAAGGGGGAGTCCTTTTCAAGAAAAATTATGAAGGAATATACCTAAGATACCTAGAGAGGCCAGAAGCAGACAAGGTGCTATCAAAACTACATGATAAGTTTGGAACAGCACATGGGTCATCCTTGGCCACCACTCATGCTATCCTCAGAGCAGGATACTACTAGCCCACAATTTTCAAGGATACTACTGAACATAGTAAATGTTGTCATATGTGTCAGGTTGCTACTAATAGAGAAAGGTATGTTGCTCAACCTTTGCAGCCAGTGATGGAGATGCACCCATTTTCTCAATGGGGAATGGACTTCATAGGACCAATCAACCCTCCATTATCCTCTAGCCACAGGTATGTTTTAACTATTACTGACTATTGTACCAGCTGGACTGAAGTTGTCAGTAGCAAGACCTGCAATGTTGAAGATGCCATCAGGTTTCTGGAAAGTAATATAGTCACCAGATATGGAGTTCCCTATGCTCTGGTATGTGACAATGGGTCTACTTTTGTTTCCACAAGATTATACAGTTGGGCTTTTGATTATGGGATCATATTAAAGTTTTCCTCAAACTATTATCCCCAAGGAAATGGATTAGCAGAATCCACCAATAAAAATTTGTTAAACATCATAAAAAGTTGATAGAAAAGAACCCTAGGGAGTGGAACACCCTTCTGAAATATGCCTTATGGGTAGATAGAACTAGGAATAAGGCTGCATTAGGAAGTTCACCTTTTCACTTAGTATATGGGGTGGATCCCATCCTCCTTGTGAACTTAAAGATTCCTACACTACAGTTTGCACAAGAGCACCTGGGCATAGACAATAAACAGGAAGTCAGGTTGTTTCAATTGATGTACCTGGAAGAGAAAAGAAGTCAGGTAATTGATCAATTTGCCAAACATCAATCTATTGTCAAACATTGGTTTGACAAAAGAGCCAGGATCAAGGCCTTTAGGATCTCAGATTTAGTCCTGATGTGGGACAAAGCACATGAGAGGAAGGGAGATCATGGTAAGTTTGATAAACTCTGGATAGGTCCCTTCTAAATTTCTAAAATATTAGGAGACAACACTTACAAGCTTAAAAACTTGACAGGTGAGGATGTTCCATTACTAGTTAATGGATAGTTCCTTAAACATTATTTCCAAGCCTAAGTTAGCTTCATGACATTCATATGTATCATGGTGTATATTTGTATAGTTGTTTGTATAGTTTTGTTTTGTTTTCTTGTTGAGTTTTGTTTTGGTTAGTCAAGATGATGCAGCTCATCACCTTGGAAAATAACTAAATTGTTAGGATTCAAGTGATGAGAGCAGATTTATATATAGGTTGTGATTCATTCTAAGAAGTACTTGTGATCAGGTCTATGATATCTTTTTCATCAGGGTGCCCTTTCTTGACCAAATTGATTCTTTCACAATGACTCACCTAACAACCTTGGGTTTGCTGAACACACAAGTATAGGTGTTAAGTGAAAAATCTAAAGGGACTCCCTTGCTACCAATACAATCTCCAACCTAAATCAGCAAGTGACCATACCTTGCACACTAAGCTTACATGATGACATCAAATTTATAGAATATAAAGTATTGAAAAATTAGAAAAAGAAATAAATTAGGCCATCTAAGTAACTCTACCAGGGCTATAGACGCCTGCTAGCAGTGGGGCTCTACTTAGGGAGATTGTATAGATAACCTTGTCGGGGCTATGGACGCCTGCTGGCAGCAAGGCTCTATCTAGGTTGGCTATGAGGGATGATCCCAAACTATGTAGCTTAACATCAGTTACTCATGTTTTCACCTTGCTTTCAAGATGAGGATAATTAATCATTTGCACACACTTGATCCTTTGTTAGCATTGTTGCCATGATCAAAACTTTATCATATAGAAAGATTATGATGCTTATACTTAGAAAGAGTTAGAATACTATATATGAATGTGATCACCTCGCTTGGATCATTAGAATTTGGTTGTTTTCTTTGGTGGCAAGTTGTTGTGTGGTTACACAACATGCCCCATTTTGACTTGACAAAATAGGGACCCAACTTTTTGCTTGGCTTGTTCTTGGTTTTTATACTTTTTGGTGGTCTGGTAAAAGTAAGTCATGCAAGTGATCCTGCATAAGGGAGCTGGGTAAGTCATCATGATGAGGTTAGTTCTTCAAAGTTAGTATTTCATATCAATAACCTCATGGTTGGAAAGACTATAAAATTTCATGCAGGTTTGCCTTTTGGATCACCCTGATATTCCGTAGGGAACACAAGTTATGGTAAGTCCAAGTCCTGGTCAAACCTGATATTCTTGGGGGGGTCATATTTCTTAACATCAGTCACCTTAGCTAAGATCACCCCGATCCAATTTTATCACCCGATAATCATTCGGTCCGCGAACTCCAGACGTCAATTTTAAGTGATAATTGTGTTTGCCTGTCAAACAGCTTCATATATTTTGCGGGGGTCATATTTTGAATATCAACCAACATTTCAAATATCACCTGATATTCTAAATATCACCCTGTCTTAAAATATCACCCCAATGCCAATATGCTGATGACATCATCTAAACCTGATGAATAAAGAAAATCACCGTGACGATGATGTCATTATCGTTTTACCTCGCCAAGTTATATTTCCAACGATCACCCTTTAAAAAAAAGACATGACGGTGATGTCATCCTGATCTTTCGAAAGGGGGTCACTTTAGTTTTGAGGGTTCATATTTCAAATATCACCTAATCTCCAAATCATGACCCGATATTCTCAACATCACCTAATTTTCCTAGATGTCAGTTTCACTGCTCAAAAGTAGAAGGTCATATTACACAGAGGGGGTCATATTCCAAATATCACCTGATCTTCCGAAGATCACCCCCCTCCTCTGGACTCGTAACATTTAATGCCCATAAATGCAGTAGGTGGATTCCCGCCGATTGCGAACACGATCCAAACACTTGGCAACATCTGTAGATTCATGGCAGAAAATCAATGGTTCTAGTCGATTTAACCCAGTTTTGCCTTAATCTTCTCTACGGATACATTTAAAAGTGAATTTACAAGGTCATTTTGCATTTACCTTGTGAAGAAATGAGAATTTATAGAGTGCAGAAGACTCAAACCCTTATAGAAGCTACTAGCGGACGGACGAGATTTTCCAGCGCAACAGATCAGGTGATCCTCAACATTTGCGACCCATTTCCATAATTGTTCACCTAACACAGGAGAAAACATGATCAGGTAAGTAATTAGAAACCCTCCTATTGTCATTTTCTGTGATATCTAGGTAGTACGTTCTTTTATGGTTTAGCTCTGCAAATGTGCATATAATGACAAAGTAGAGATAGTATAATATGCATGATACTGTAAATGTATAATGTCGTGTGAATGCATATGAATGTCAAATGGTAAGACCAAGCATGTTTTGTTGCAGGAATCCATGGCAGACATCAGGAGGAATAGGTTTGAGTCTAAATTTCTTAAACCTATGTTTGCCCAACCTGAGGGAGTACAGTTCAAGTATGGTGTCATCGGAGATACCCATCATGGAAACATAGATTTGGGAGCATGGTCATCCAAGATGAATGATGACAAGGATAATACCCTACTGGATGCTATTTTGTATTAGGAATGTGGCATACGGCTAGATTTCCATATGCCATGGAAACCCTAGAGCTAATAGTGGAGTGTGCCAGAAATTACAACCCTCAGACGAGGAGAGTGGAAAAACATGGTAGGGTTTATGTAGATTTGTCAATAATAGGGCTTACAACTACCTTCAACCTCCCAGTTGGAAGGAAAGTAGTCAGTATGGATCTGCGTAAACTGGAAACTGAATATGAAAACAATAAAAAGACTATGAGAAAGATGATATATCAATGGAGAGATAAGAACAACTCTTATATTGCATTTGCCAAATTGCCAGTGCATATGTACAAATTTGATTTTGATGATGAATATCAGTAGATGATTGCCCTGCTCAGCAAGGTGACAGGCCAGCCTACTGCTAGAAGTTTCAAGGATTGGATGTATGGAGTCATCATGATGTGTCTTTATATAGATAACAAGCCATTATGGGCTAAGATCATCAGTGATGCTCTAGATGAACAAATGATGAACCTAGGAGGCCTGGAATGTTCATTTTATATGACTTCATATGTTGTATATTCATGTGCTTATAAAGGTACATTTGATGCACTTACCACAGTTGGAAAGATTGGTGGCAGTATTAATGATGCCCATATATGGGACCATTACCCTCAATTGCAGAGGAAAGACTATCTCCTTGATTACAAATTGGTGAATGATGCATTTTCTATGCATCTGGTTAGAACAATGGAGGAGGATAGAACCAAAAGACTGATCATGGAAGCTCAGGAAGTGATATACAAGTATGGTGCCTAGTTCATCCAGTTTGCCACATTTTCTTACATCAAGATAGAGGGTTTTGAAGGACAGCCACTCATGTTGGCCAGGTACCCTACTGATGGGGTAGTCCTAATGGAGTTTTTAAGATAGATATCTACTATACTGGATGCATATAAAGTAAATAAGAAAATATCTCTAGTTTTGTTTCCAGTAACCATAGGGTGGTACATCTGCCTTGATTTAGAGGGCATAAAGACGGCCATAGGTGGTTTGAACCTGATGAACTTACAGCCATTTCCATTGGCCAGGTCATATGATCCCTATGGAAGAACACAGAAGATAATAGGGAAGCCCATACATTAGAAGTACTTAGAGGATTTCTGGACTGACTGTGAAGATGAGGCTGAGGTCAGAAGGAGAAAATATCAAAGACTCACTCTCAATCAGATAAGGATGTTTGATATCATCCCAGTGCTTGCACAGCTAAAGAAAGATGATGGCAAGATCATGTCAAACGAATATGAGGATAATAAGGTATATAATGACACCATTTTAGTCCCGGACCTAACACAACCTGAAGACATTTCATTAGATCAGTTCATAGGTGGGGTACTGTAATTGACCCAATCATGGGTAGATAAACAAATAAGTATACTAAAGAAGAAATGGATGGCCATCACAGTAGATAACAAGAGGAAAAGGTAGGAGATTCCTGATGAATAATATGATGACTTGCTTGGAGAGAAGAGAAAGTCTAATGGAGATAGGTTGCCTTCTCAAAAACAAGGAAAAGGACCCCCTAGAGGGAAAAAAAGACTGATAATAAACCTAAAGGGGTAATAATTGAGAGAATTGATGTATTTGCATCAGGACAGGCATTAGCCTCATCTACACCGCCTATAGCAGATAAACAAAAGACCAAAGGAATCCTGAGGCTAGTTGCAGAGACTGCAGAGATACAAGATGAAGGCCAAACCTCATGACAGAAAGAGGAGGAGGATATCCTTGTTGAAGAGGAGCCTGCAGAAGATGACCCCATGATGGTTACCAGAAAGAGGAAGGCAATATCCCTAGTAGCATCAACCCCTAAAAAACAAAAAACACATAGGAGGGGTGAAATTAAGAATGATACTATAGTAATAAGGGGAGCTGGTAGTGGAGTATTTAGAAAAGAAATACAACATGGTGTGCCACTACCTAATATTGTATAGTTTAAGACTGAGAAGGCTAAAGAGCAAGCAAAAGAAGCCACTAGAGAAGGTCAAGGTGGTCCTTTCTCATTAGAAGAAACTGTGGACCTATCAGATGATGAGATGGTACAAAACATAGCTTCTCAGCGAATGGAGACCCTTGCTTCTAATACTCACATGACCCCACATAGAACTCCATTAGCACAAATGGCGATGTTAAAAGAGTTGAAGCAAACAGGGAAAGAAGAGAAGGAAAATAGTCCAGAGAGGTAGCCCAGAAAATTGGGCTAGACAAGTTAGTAGATCAGATAACCAGCCCTGCGGTGATAGACTTAACGTACAGGGAGGATGTAAGTCCCAAACATCAAGCAAGTGCACCTGATAAAATAGAAAATATTGAGGTAGTCAAGCACATGGAAACAGAAAATAGCACTCCAGACATGGCCCAACAACAAGATATACTAGCTAATGAGGCTAAGATTGTTGAAGTTCAAAAAAAGGGCAGAGATGATAAAGACACATCAAGAGATGATGCCCCCAGGACTCAAGATACCTTAGGTGATAAAGAAACATCAGGTCAGGAGGACCTTAAGACCCAGGAGGTAGATACATCAAGTACGGAGCAAAATGTGATCCAGGATCAGGTAGATGCACCTAGTTCAAACACAATGATATCCACGGATACAAATATACCTCAAGATGTAGAGATTCCCAAAGTGGATGAAACACAAAAGGAGGGAGTACAAGATAAGGTTCAGAATCTACATGTGGACATTCCACATGATCCTCCACCACAAGAGGAAGTTCCCCAAGAAGGAGAAATACCACAGGATCCCCCTCATGAAGAATATCATGAGGAAGAAATAAGGAAGTCACCCTCTTCCTAGAGAGTAGAGATAAATGCTGGAGATCATGGTGGGTATGATGATAAAGATAGATACCAAGGATTTGGAGATGAAGTACCTCAATGGCTTGAGAAAAGAAATTGGTACAAAATCAGATTTTGAGATTCAGGAATTTGATGTTTCAACATTATTTTTAGAAACCATCATGAAGCCTAAGAGGAAGGCCAGATTAACCTTGGCCATCAGAAGAGATCCTGCTAAGGGTAGAAGGACCGACCAGGTAGCACATCCCATTGTTGAAAAGGAGAAAGGCAAGATCACCCTAGAAGAATTCTAGATTACAACAGTTGACTTGGGGTTTGCCAATGAAGACTAGGAAGGTCAAGAGGGGAAAGATATAATTGATTCTTTAACCCAAAGGGTGAAGAAAGAAAAGGAGAAGAATAAGCAGCATAAAGAGCACTTTTCTCAACTTCATTCATACATAAAAGGGTTGATTAACCTTGATGATACATCATCAGATCAGGCAGTCCCATTGACTGCAATTTCTCAAGAGGTTAATAGATTAGACCTTATGAAGCATGAGTCAATGACCATGAGGAAGTGGATGTTATCAGCATTCATAGGAGCTGAGGAAGTAGTGAAAGCCTCTTTGTAGAGGTGGAAGTCTTTGAGTATCTCCAAGAGGAAAGTTGATAAAATGCAGAGTGAGGCTGGAAGAAGGTCATTCCAGTTAGAGAAATCCTTGGGTGCTCTTAGTGAAATAAAGAGGATTAGTCCTCAGATCCTGATAAATAATTAGGTACTAGATAATAACACTACCATACTGGTAGATATTTCGTATAAGGACATTAGGTTTGAATGTGATGTACTAAAGAAGTGCAGTAGTAAGTTAAGAGATATCAGTGTGAAACTACACAGCATGATGTCCTCTGAAGCAGAAGTCCTGGAAGCCCTAGAGGAAAAAGTAGAGGGTAAAATTGAGAACCAAGATGCAGACTTTTCCATAAAAGCTCTGCATGATAACTTTCAACCGATGGTTTATGAAGCTCTCACCCACCTGACAGATGAAGCAATGAATAAGATCATGAGGATCAAAGTCAGGGTAGAGAACTATAATGAAACATTGAGCAGCAGGAAGGGTAACTTAGAGACCCTCAGAGATAAATTTTAATCCCACAAGTACACCATTGCTAAAGACATAACATAGGATGGCAGGGAGGTTGATAAGATAGTAGAAGCATAAGAAAACATCAGGACGAGCATGAAGGTCCATATACAGGAAGATATTCATCAGGGTGATGATGATACAGAAAGTGATGATCATGATGATCCTGATGATGAAGAGGAAGAACTTGAAGAGTAAATAAAGATGTGCCACAAGGGAAATATACACATTAGGTACTTAGAAGAAAATAAGCTACCTAAATGGTTGCCAGTTGGCAACCTATGCCACATGAGAAGTTGACCAAGTCAAAGGAAAGAGTATCCACCGTTGATCTTAATAGATAAATCTTGACCATAGGTCATTTGTAACCACTTCCTCACCTTATTCTATAAAAGGTGCAGGGATGCCTTGTTTTAAACATTCAGAAGCTTAATTGAAATATGATTGCTGAAATATCAGGGCTTATTTCAAAGTTATTGTAAACATACATGTTTTTGTATACTTAATGAAAGAGAAGACCATTTTGATTACAAATCATCGTAAATCTTGAGTAGTCTGTGTTTGAATTCTTGATATATGCTTTTATTTGTTGCGTCCCTTAGAGTGCTCATCAGTCTACATATATTGTCTTCATTCCTCATCCTTTGAAGTTAGCATCATCTATATCTAGCTGTGGAACATCCTGGTGAAAATATGGTTTGATTTCTTTTCCTCATGACTATATCAAGTGTGTATGTGGTTCAATAGCTAAGGATTCATCATAATTTGAAGTATTCATTTTAATTTTCTTTCAATTTCATAAATTTGCCATCACAATTGCAAATAATAGATAATCAGAAGAAAGTAATATGAAATATGCTAAAATCTCATAGATAACTGAAAATATTTAGCATATTTAGAGTTAAAGTATGTACAATTGATAAATATCATGCAAAGATCCATGTGTAGATACATTATTTGAAGAAATAACTATGTAGAATAAGCTTTCTATGTAGCATCTTTACAAGAACAAAATTTACTGATCAACAAACGTAAGGCCCCTGAATGGAAAATAGCAACACACATCAACCACTGAGTAACATCAGTAGATTATGAAATAATCCACGGAGACTTGGGATATTGAATTCTTTGAATTCATCGTATCTTTCAAGATGAGTAAAGGTTTTTGTGTAACTTTTATTCTATGTTTGTTTATGACTAACATCATGATCAACAAGTATATGTAAGTATAACATATGATTTGTATATACTTATGCGGCCATGTATAGAACAATTTTTTTTTGTAAAATTTTGGCATGTGGATTCCACCCTTTGCCATTGATGTCAAAGGGGGAGTGAAGAGTAGTGAAAAATGTGGAATCCAACAAAGGGGAAGCTCCGGTAAAACAATGTAAGAGATAGAGCATTAGCAAAGGGGGAGTTACTGCGACACTTAGCCATTTTTCACTAAGTGTTGCCATCAATGCCAAAGGGGGAGTTGTTGGCAAAAGACACTATGTGGCTTCATAAGTGTTGTCATTGATGGTAACAAAGTTTATCCCACACATCCGCAGTACACAATATGCCTATACCGGAAGTTAGATTGAAGATTGTTTTGGTCTGGTGAACAAGAACAGAGTATGTAACAAGGTCCGACAATCAAGTCCAGATCTCTCAAATGGTGTAACTTAGTAAGTTGCAGACTTGGACAAGTCAAGAGGGGTATCATGACTATTATATTCCAGAGATTTAGCCTCTAGTGATAAAGTATGAAAAAGATATGAGCATCTGAGTGTTGGGTTCCAGTTAGGTAGAGCAGATAGAGGAAGAACTGACCGACAGAGTATCAAACTTCAATCCGGATGTGCAAAAGGTGTTGATCAAGCAATTTGTGGCATTTTACATTGTTGGCTAACATGATTAATGACTTCTATGCTTAATCTTTTGATACGCATCACAAATCAAGCATGGATTCATCCTATAGATCAATAACTTACAAATATCTTGAGTGTTCTTGTTGCCGACTAGAAAGTTGATGAAAATCCTTGATGTGGATATATATATATATATACGATGGATTCCAGTATGTAAGTTGGTGTGATGAATGTGTGAATAAAGGAAGTGCGAGGTAGAGTAGAAGGAAGTGAAAAGATAATACTCTAAGCCTAGAATGTGACAAAGGAGTGATACTACACCGAGGAAGAAAGAAATGTACTAGATCAGTATACTGAGCCTAACCGGAACTGAACTCTTGCATATGTGGATGTTGTTCATTAGTTCAAACTCATTAGTACAATCTATAAGCATTTGTAGATAGTAAGTCTCTTGTAGGCAGCGGGCCTCTTATGAGCAATGTGCTCAGGCAGTGAGCCCTAATTGGCAAGTGCCAAATTTGTACTCCTTATTCTTTTAACAGAGAATACAATCTTGGATTAGTCACCTTGTGGGTTTTCCCTTAATAGGGTTTCCGTGTAAAAGTCATTGTGTTATGTGTTGATTTCATTTTCATTTCTTATGGTTGTCTTTGCTTCCATCTTTTAATAGAGCACTAAATATTAAGATAAGAAAAGAAAACAAGAAATAGAAAAGTTATAAAATAACTAATTCACCCCCCTCTCAGTTATTTGCATTGTTTCAACACTCTATAAAAAAATATGAATGCCTCAAACTACACCCAAAATAAAGCTTCCTGCAGCCTAGCACACACATGTAACAGTGTCACCCCAGAAGATAAAGCCCCATCCAAGTGATACACAATATTGTGCATCTCATGGTTCAACTGACCTAACATACATGGTCCCCATGCATACATCGTCTCATGATGAACCATCTACTCGATCTCCACACCCCAACCCACTGAGAAGCCCTACGCGCGTCAATCTGGCATCACTAGACCCCCAATCATTGCACATAGAAATAGTGTATAGTCATCTAATCCAACCGCCAATGTCTAAGCATAGCTCATCTACCATCAATCTGCTATAAGAACTAGGTGACTTGGGCAAAGGCCCTATCAAGGGATACTAATCTTGTAGTAATATCATATGTATCCCACACTCCAGCAATCAGAAACCTTAGAATTCTGCATACATCCTCCAAGGTGATAGTGCTCTCACCTGTAGGTAGGAGGAAGGAGCATGTCTCACTCCTCCATCACTCCACTAGGGCTATCATCATGGTCCTATGTGCCCATATATTGGGCATCTTAAACACTATCTATAGTCCCAATCTCCCTAACCTGGCTAATGTAGCCTAATCGAAACCATCTAACAACCTCATAACTATAGGAACTTGTCGCTCCCGCAAAGACACAATATGCCCATCAATTTGCATCTGCAAAATAATCATCAAAAACCTATCTTTTTCCAATCATTGCTATGGTGCTATTTTCTAGCCCCTATGGCACCAAAATAGAGTTTGGTGCTTGTTTTAATGCATATGGCACCAAACTAGAGTTTGGCACCAATTCTTCAAAGTATGGTGTCAATCCATAGGATGTCACCAATTCTTTTAGGTATGGTTCCAATCCACGAGATGGCACCAATTGTGCCATGTTTGCTTCTAAACCAAAGTTTAGCACCAAAATGTTATTAAACCTAAAACACCTTGGTGCCATTCGAAAGCATGGCACTAAAAGCCTCAGACATGGCACCATTCTAGATGATGGTCGCCAAAGTGCCAGCATATGGCACTAAAACACTAACCCTCAGACCTATGGTGCCAAACTAGAGTTTGGCACCAAAAATTGCACTGATAGTGCCATTTCTCTAAAATACCTCTATCTTGGGATGGCGCCAAACCTGATGATGGCGCCAAAACTCCTAAATCCCCTGGTTAGCCTATGGCACCAATTTAGAGGATGGCACCAATACGGCCACGAATGGCACCAATCCGCCTAAACTACCCATTTCATGTGCAATAAATGACCTAAAACCTAAAATTGACAAAGTCAAAGATAGTCCACATACATGTGGGTCTGCCAAGGGTGATCT
This sequence comes from Cunninghamia lanceolata, assembly GCA_027924645.1. Lineage (NCBI taxonomy): Eukaryota > Viridiplantae > Streptophyta > Pinopsida > Cupressales > Cupressaceae > Cunninghamia > Cunninghamia lanceolata. The sequence continues at coordinate 5,109,094 of BSBN01000725.1, forward strand.
CAGATAGGTGCACACTCACTCAGATTGATGCTCGTAGCGGGGAAAGGTGGTTGAGACATCTCCTCTTCTATCTCCTCTCATCCAATAAGCTCAATGTGTGCAAATGTGACACTTTGGGCCCACATTTTCTATTTATAGCATGCCATGTCATCCTCCAACACATTTTTCTCTCCCCAGGGTGCGAAACATAACCTTTTTCACCTGTTTTTCTTCCTGTCAACCTATTTTTCCATCCTCTATCCATTTTTCACCAGCCCTTCCTTTCAAGAGATCACCTAAAAAAATTATTTTTTCAAAAATAAAAACCCTCTAGTTTTACATTTGTCATTTTAAAAAAAAAACCAAAGAATTCATTTATGCACAAGAAATATATCATACATACATACATACATACATACATACATACATACATATATATATATAAGTTAAAAAAAGGGATATAATATATATAGATTTTTATATATATTATCTATGCAAATATAATAATGATATAAAAATAACTATTAAAGCAGGGGAGTGTATATAGAAATAAATTTTACTGAAGAATAAAGGAGGGTCGAATCAAAGAATACAATCAGACTGTATTAATTTTAACAGAGGGTTTTAAAAACAATACATAGGTGAATAAATAATATTTATAGAGGGTT